>OW026454.1:81823078-83073078 GCA_932274525.1 Podabrus alpinus | reverse complement strand
ATTAATTCAATTATCACTTTATAACTTTGGTGCTTCTCAAAAGTTTTCTTTAATAAATTGAATGGCGAAAAACCCACTTATGAACTTTACGAATTAATGAAGCCTCCAATTCAACGCAGCACTGGAAAACTCCTTCGCAGAGCATTCTTCTCAAGCAGTTAGAAATACTTGGGGACGTTTTGCCCATAACAGGGTTTTCTTCTTAGCTCTAGTACTGTGTTCTTAACAGCTTAACAGCTCTCAATAATACTCCAATACTTTAGGCCTCTTTCCGGTATTATTGTATACTGAAGGTTATGGTTGTGCGGCCTAAAGGCCGCACCGAATTTATTTTAGGTTGGTAACTTAAAAATGATTAGAACAAGATGATAAGGTACAAAATTGACCAATCAGATAAGTCTTTAATCGTTTAAGTTATTTATAGTAAATAATCTGTTAACAATGAAACTGTGAATCAATGAAAAGTACAAAGAAATTTTTCACACAAACACACAGATATGCAAAACTTCTTTTTATAATTGACACGAAGAAGCGGAAAAGCTTTCTAGCAAATTATTTTTATGCTGATAAAGAAAATTCATCATGTTTAATAGAACATACAAAAAAGGATAGGGTTATAGACGGACAAATTATGGAGCTCCAGTTTTTTAAATACAATTTGCATGACAAAAGTTAGTTAGAATTTCTTCAAGACGTACTAACATTAACCGTTTTGTTTACAAATAGAAAAAGTTCCAGACAGCCCATCTGCATGTCTTGAACCAAATAAATCCATATCACTTTGTCAGTTAACACACGTCGATATCTAAACGGCAAATTCCTAGGAAAATGGTTAATGAGACAAGTTGATACAGAATGGCCACTGATTTTCTCCCTTGAATTTTCTTTGGTGGGGTGATTTAAAAAGTTAAGTGAATATCACTGAGCCTAATAATTAAAAAGAATTAAAAAAGTATTCTAAACGAAATGCGAGCAATTACGTTAAAAGTTGTGCAAAATGTGATGGAAGAAACTGTAGCAAGATTTGCTTATTGTCAAGTGGTTAATGGGCAGCACTTTTAAAACGCATTTTGCTCTTTAATTATAGATACATTAATTTTATTCTTTTATACAGGGCGTTCCGCGACCGATCCAACGCCCAAATTTCTACATTCGAATGGCCATAGCCCCGAATCCATTCAAATTATCTACAAACTGGATTCTTACATTTTCTTATGTAACTCGATGGCTTTCGAGTTATGAATTAAATTAAGTAGGAAATGTTAGAAATAAATTTTCATAAAAAAATTTTTTTTACAAAAAACATGGACTCACGATTCGGATAGAAAATTTAACGGGCTACAATTTTAATTTAATGACTTTTTTTAAAAATCAATCTACTTCCGGAAAAACTAAAATTGCTTAGTGTATTTCCGTGAAATTTGCTAGTTCTCACCTGGAAAACATCTGTATTAAGGGTGTTCACGAGGCCGTCGTAGTTTCGTAGTTTCCATGGTAGTTTCGTACTTGCGTATGACAGCCATGTGGCATTCGTACTTTAAACAACCAATCACAATTTCGGTACGGTCGGTAAAAACGTTGTTCACGAGATTTTTATTTTAAGGTTATGATTATGAAGTTTACACCTCATAATCATAACCTTAAAATAAAAATCAAGTACGAAACGTCCTTGATTGTGATTGGTTGTTTAAAGTACGAATGTCACATGGCTGTCATACGCAAGTACGAAACTACCATGGAAACTACGAAACTACGACGGCCTCGTGAACCGTATCCGGAATTTTGTTCGCCAGCATTTGTTCGACAAGCACTTAATCGACAGCATTTGTTCGACATGCATTTGTTCGACTCAACATTTATGCGAATAAGCATTTGTTAGACATGGAATTTTATTCGACATGCATTTGTTCGACTCAACATTTATACGAATTAGCATTTGCTCGACATGGCATTTTATTCGACATGCATTTGTTCGACATTAAAAACAACAAATCTCCGCGTAAAGTTAAATCTGCCGCAAAGAGAGGTGGATCTGCCGCGAAGAGGTGGATCTGCCGTTAGGTTAGTGTTAGTTTTTGATATTTCTTTAGAAAACTAATTAAAAACAAACAAATCTGCGCGTAAAGTTAAATCTGCCGCATAGAGGTGAATCTGCCGCAAAGATCTTGATCCAGTAAGCCATGGATGGTGTACATTTGCTGGAACAGAGACGGAACCGTTTTGAAAGTTCCATCTGCATACCAATTATTAGAGTTCGCTAGAAGTTGCTGATTTCTTCTGTTGGAAAATATAACGCTCCTATCTTCTACATTACCAGAATGGAACAACAAGAACGGTTCATTGTTTTCAGTTGTTTTGTACATTTCCAGAAATACGATTTCCCGTCGGGAATTGCCTGTTGTGATTATAAATTCGCTCTCTAATTATATCTAAAAAAGGTTACCTACGTCTTTCGTGTCATGTCATGTCGGCATGTCGAACAAATGCATGTCGAATAAAATTCCGTGTCGAGCAAATGCTTATTCGCATAAATGTTGAGTCGAACATATGTATGCCGAATAAAATTCCGTGTCGAACAAATGCTGTCGATTAAGTGTTTGTCGAACAAATGTTGGCGAACAAAATTCCTAGAATCCTCGTGAACACCCTTATTATTTTTATTGATATGATAACTCTAAATTTATTTAAAACCAACATACTTCTTGACTTATTTTAATTTTCTTTGCTCATTCTCAGGAATTCGTTAGGAATTTAGAATTCCCTAACAAATTCTTCTCTAAAATTATTAGAATACTCTAGAATTCTTAAGAACTCTTAAGAATTTTTTGAGAATTAAGTTAAGAACTCTAAAGAATGCGAAATTGATCAAATGTTTATTATTTGTAACTCATTGTAATAAATTTTGAGATTTCTCTGGATAGTTATTGTCGTATTATGTTACAATTTAATGTTCTTTACAATGTATTTGGTGTAGAAATATTCTCGTAGATTCATAATACCGATTCCACAATTACATAAATTTTCACAATTTTTAAGTGTCAAGAAATCTCAAGAATACTTAAAAATTGTTTAGGAAAATTCGTAACCCTGGATAAGGTCATATGTAAATGATCCCTCTGGTTTTTTATGGCTTTAATTTATTATGCAGTATTAGATACACAAATTTCAAAATAACAAAAAGGTAGAACCTATTGGAGTTTTGAAAACACCTGCTGTAGCTCAAGATGTTATCAACAGATGGTGTTACTAAATTAGAAGGAGGAATAAAGTACTTAAGCTTTAATCACGGACCTCTTAAAGATCTGTGTCACCAATACAAATGAAGAATTACAACAATAAAGCAATTTGTCATGACTTCAAATTAAGTAACGCCATCTATTGATTAATTTTTCAACTACAACAGGAGTTTACAAAATTTCATTCTTACCAGTTCTAAACTGTAGCTCCTTAAATTATTTATTAGAAAAGGAGGATCAATTTTTTCGTAAAACATTTAGTTTAGAAGAAAAAGGGTTTGCAAGAAACTTCAAAATAAATAAAACTTTAAATTTGGAAACGGAATTTCCAAAACTTCTATTTCACCTGATTTCAGTTTTTCTCTGAAGTGAATTGGTTTTTCAAATGAGTTTACCAGTCCATAGCTATAGCTCCTTAAATTTTCAACTGGAAAATGAGGATCAATTATTTCGTTTAATTTAATTAAAAAACATTAAAGTTTCTTCTGTTTACACAGTTTCGTAGTCTCTCTTCTTTTCCTTGTACTGTTCTTTATCTTCTGTTGCTTGCGAATTAATCCACTTTAATGTTGCTTTCTTATTTAATTCTATCATTGCTTCATCAAACCACTCTTTCTCAATGTATTTCTCCCACAATATTTGTCTCTTAAATTCGTTCCGAATATTTTCGTTAATTGGCACTTCTCGCTCCATCTAGCGGTCGAACTGGGAAGATAGATTGGGAAAAGATAAGGCATTTGAATCGACGCAATAGGTCACTCTGGTCAAGGCTGTCGAGCCGAAAGGTTGTGTTTTTCGAGTGCATCGATGAAGTGATAGTGGATCCAAGTTTGATTGGAAGATCAACCACCCACGGTAGTTGGGGATTCTGTTGGTTTCCGCTGCATCAATTCTCTAGCACCGAGGCTCCTTCCGTTCCGGAATATTTTGGGGTTGTAACGCAGAATTTTGGGGGTGCGGACCTGACCAGAAGTCTAAGGTATTTCGTATCATTTCTCTTTTATTTTATTGTACCAATTATTGTTTTTTATTGTTTTAACATTTTGGTTTTTCCTTTGCCTTGCATTTTTGATCATAAAGTGGTTGCCAAGATTACGATTAGTTTGCAGGTTTTGTATTGCTGCATCGAAGTGATTAAAGGCAATCTTATCTTTTACGCTCGCAGGCGTGAATATGAATGCGAATGTTTGAATTTTATGTTTGATAAATTATTAATTATATCATTAGGTTGTCTTTAATGAATTTAAACTACGTATTATTTTCACTAGGTAACATCGTGCAGTGCTGGCTGAATGCATTGGCATAGGAATTCAAAAGTGGTCGTCGTGAGTTCAAATCTCGTATTTAAAATTTTATGTTCGATATTTTTTTTGTGTTTATTTTCGGTTATGTGTTTTTTTTAAGTAGGAAGCGATGCACGACCGACGTACAGGGTGTTGCGTTTCATCGGGGACGCTTCCGCTTGGTGGATTGTTGGAAGTTCGTTAGTGGTTGTAACAGTTAACTGTCACAGCTGCTGGAAATCTTGCCCGCCTCTGTCGTTAACAGAGGGGGAAGTACTCCACTGGCCAGTGACGACATTTAAATACGGTGTTCTGGGATTATTTAGATCTCCAGGTTTTATGTTAATTCTTTGAGAAGGTATACCGCTTCCTCTGGTGAAAAAATATTCGCTAAAATAATAATCTTAAAAAATTCCAATATAACTCAAAAATAAATGCATAATTTTAAATACTAAAGGTACGATTCCTAGCGCCTAATACGTATAGGCAGCTGCTACAGCATGCGAGGAATCGCCGCGTTGACCGCTATTAAATATAAAAAAATCAAACTATCATTGACGGTAGGTTGGCAACAAGGTTTTAAGAACAAGCGAGAAGGTGCAAGTACACAAATAATTAAGGTCCTACAAAAAACCACTATTTTCAAATTAATTAAATACAAGTTTAACGCTACGAACCCTATTACAAGGGGTTAGTGATTCGTGCAAGTGGTGTAACGATTATCAAAGTATTCATTCGAAGAATAAAAATTAGCGGCTGTAGCCGAATTAATGCGGTTCAGCCATTTTGGTGGTCGCGGTCCACAAATATTAAATTGAAGTTGCATCAATCGGTTCGACAAAGGTCGAAGATTGTGGGTCAAACGAAAGAAAATGGTCATCAGTGGTTTGGGTGGATTGTCCTGAACGAGATAACTACCTTGGGTGGATTATTTGGTCACGAGCCAAGAATAAGGATCGTGCAAATACGAAAGGCTGGCTGGTTTGCCATTGCGAATTTTTACTTTAAAAGGATGTGTGTGACAACGGAAAAACTATTAGAACAAAATGTTCGACGAAACCAGCGACAAAATACGGTGATATCATTGATTAATTATTTATGTTTAATCAGATTTGCGAGACGAATAATCGCCAGTAATTATTTATGTTCAATCAAATTTGCGGAGCAAATCCCCTCAGCTTTCACCCTCATATAAGTGTGTCTTTTTCGATTGTTTTAGGTCATCATCCCAAGGAGGAATAACCATTTTCTATTCCGTCCCGAAGGTCGATCGATCGCACCCAAAAGGAAATACAACATTTACCACAGAGTAAGTAATCGAAATAGATTCATTACTTACTATATGAGTGTGAAAATACCAGGTCATAAATTATTTAATTACTTAATACTGTCAAATTCTCGTAATCATAACTACCAGGTCACTACGACCTCAATCAGACATTTTAAAACCGAACAAAGAACTACCATAATAGTCAAAAACCTAAACCGCTTGGTGTTGGGCATCCACGACCGACTTCGTTGAGCGATCCTAACAGGTTCAAGAAATCATATTTCAGTTCAGACGTTAGAATCGTGGTACCAGTTGATTCCGGTTTACCACCACGGTCAACCTTTGATATCATTAGTGAAGTCGAACCTCATTAAAATTAACCCCGTCAAGTCTTGTCGAAGACACGACGAGACCCGCAATCGTATCAATAAGTTTTTCTGTTCGTTAAATATTCGTAGTTAATGGTAATAATTGTTCTCATTGAATTATACATATTTTAAATTTCTTTTGTTCATTGTTCATGGTTATAATTGTTTTGCTTGAAATATTAATGTTTAATAATCTAATGTCAGCTGTTCATGATAATTATTGTTTTAATTGAAGTGTTAGTTATTATATTAAAAGACAATTTTGCCCAACAATTGTATTATTGTGCCTTTTAGTGTATACTCGAAATAGCTTTATTAAAGTTTTAATTTTGTTGAGAGGACCAAGTATCCGGGTCTACTCCCGATATCTTGTTCTCACAGCTGGCGTCCCGGTTTTGTTACGAAGGTAAGGATAAGTCACGAGAAGTATAAGCGATCCCACGAAGGTTCAAAAAAAAACAATCTGAACCCCCCTGCTCTTCGACGCATGACTGAACCCTATGAGCTAGCCGTCTCGTACAGTCAATCTACGGTCAAGACAAGCGGCACTGAGGTACAACAAGGCGATTGTGGCCACATGGTTCCACCTTTGTGGGATTTTTAATGACCACTCGAACGTTCTGTTGATTGATTGTGGGGAGTGGTTCTTGGTGGTAATGTATTTGCCACTGTACTGGTCTTGGTCGGCTAATGCACTTTCCATCTGACATCGCAATATTATCACTTTAAGGCAACGCCCATCTTGTTGCCACTTTATTTTTGTTGTGTTAGCAAAGTTGTTCTTTGATCATCTCTGGGGCATTCATCCGAGAGAATCCATGACTCTCGCTTCCTGCTACAACGAGTTAGTTTAATCAACATCAGGGTATCACGAGAATAAAAGTAGAGATTCATTTTTCGACGTGATCGAGGGGAGGTCCCGAGCTGTCTTCTCATTAGAGACAGGGGAGGGGCTAATCTCTTATCATATTCCCACATTCTTTTTCGACTATATTGTGACTTCTACCATATTTATGGTTAATGTCTTCTTATAGCGCTTGGTCATACTTTTGTTGGTTACTGCCAATCTGTTGTCGTTCGTCTTGTCTTCTCATACATCTTTCTCGATTTCTCGAGTTTCTCCCGAAATTCTATGGTTTTCCTCAGCTCTAGATTTCGAGGATTTATCCATCTGCCAACCAAAGCTCAATGTGTAGATCCTTTTGTTTTACTAAAAACATTATTACCTTCAAAAGACGGTTTTTTAAATATAATAATGGACGTGTTGGAGCTTTCCCTCAAATACCTAGATAATATACAGGGTGTCGCCTTCTTCCTGTTCCAATGGAATGTAGTACATACATCGAAAGAGCCTCCAAATTGCAGTATTATCGATATACCAAACTTTTTTCAATAGCACTCCGCAAATATATTTTTTAAGTTTAATTATACGAAAAATTCTCGTTCGAATGATATTCTACTGGAAGAGCAGCAGGAGTGAGACACCCGGTACCTAGTATATCTACAATAAAAGAAAAAACTAATTTGTTTGAGACTTGAAATTTAAAATCCCCTTCATACGATTCTCCTCTCATTTTTATGTTTTATAATGATTTGAAGTTTCGTGTGCTGTAGAAACCTCGTCATCTTTTCCAGTCTTGTTCTTGTTACATTTGCATTGTTTTAATTTATAAAGCACACAACTTGGTAGTTTCTGTACCATGTCTTGCTGATGTCTTCCCCATGTAATACATTAATCCAACAGCCGCTATAATTAGCAGTCATAAAATTTTACTGAGCACATATATTTTCAAAATTGCAAATACGTGCCTGATGTATTTATATGTTCGTCATAATTAATATTAAAACAGGAAAGCCATTGTGTTTTTCTAACAAAGGGTTATTAAGATTGCACGTAGTGTACTGTGCGAAGTACAAAACCAAAAACTCTTTATTTCGGTTTTGGCACATTTCAACATCAAAATACAAGAAATGATTATCGGTATTTTTTAAAGTAGGTCATGTATAAATTTTTAATGAGACATCTGCCATAATTAAGCTGACTGTACTCACTTTAAACAGAAGCTTTTCGAAGCTTAACAATCAAGAAAATGAAATGAATTTAACTGTTTTAATAATTCAATTAACTTTTTTTATGAATAATTAACAAGTTTTTCGCAAGCTCTATTACCTATATTAAAGCTTTAAACTCATAATTTATTTTTTAATTTCAAAGCGCTGCGCGTTGTTGGTGTTTTCGAAAATGGCTTAAATCTTAAAGCAATCGCTGTAAATCTGAAAAGTTTTGTTATTTACTAAAAAAGGAACTTTTAAAAATAAAACTAATAAATTTTATCATGCACACTCGTAGTTACTTAAGTGGAAAATTAACTCGATTTTAGAGGAAGCTTTTTGTGGAAAAGGGTGGTTTATGGTATTATAACCCAGGTATTTAACAGATTTGCAAAAAAATTAAATTAAACCAAATTTATTTTAATCTATGCACGTTTACATGAATTTGCAAAACAACAGACAGGATATATAGCAAAAGCTCGTAGAGCAAGCGCATGTCCTGACGCTTGAAGATATCTCGAAAGCATGGGAAGCTTTCCTGCTGAAATTCAGTGTTTTATAGAAACCGTAGCGCGCTGCAAACGAAATAACCTAATTGGTGATTTTTCTCTAAATTAAATGCGAGTTTAGAACTTCTCAATTAAAAAATTGTCAATTAACGTTCACATTTAAATTTTTCAAATTAACTTCCCGGGGTGATTAAAAAAAAACTTTACAAAACTTTCAGTTAAAAATTTCATTTCTCGACGGAATTCAAAAATTACCGTAAGAATACAACTTTTTTAATTCAAAATAAAAATAAAACTAGTCTGTAATCGAATCGCCCTTTTTGCTAAAAAAAAGTTGTAATTATCACACACACACACGTTACAAAGAGAGTGTTAGGAACATTAAGACCATAATGTAAAACGTGAACTAATTTTAAATGCTTTGTTAAAATGTGATACGTTAAATCTAACAGTGAATCAAAAAATTCGTTAACAAAAATGAAATTTTCAAAAAGCGGTGTTTGTGCATTTGGAACTTTAGTTCTGTTCGTAAATTCAATTTTCGCTTACCAAGGTAAGAATTTTTTTCCCAATAAATTATGAAAATTTTTTCAAAATGTGCCGAGTAAATACAATTCCTACCAATACTTTTTTCGTATACCGTCGATTTATCTAAGGAAACCTTCTTTTTGGAAAGTTTGATGCTACAAAAGGAAACACCGAATGAAAGATATAACCAGATATAACTTGACCCTCCAGGCGTAACTTAATATTGATGATAGACTCTCAGAAGACCGATTTGACGTTGGTTTAGATTTAGATGGCCTTTTCTTCTTGTTTTAACGTATATTTATGTTATTAAAACGACACCCGTAAAATTCCACTTTAAGTGGACCACTTTATTAATTGAAACGATTTTTTGTTTCGCAACTTTTTTTTTCGGCGTAACAATTAAATATTTATATTGGATTTCAATTTTTTAAAATTACGGGTCAATAGAACTTGGTTGTTATTTAATTAAATTTTTGCGGGACCTGTAAAGTAAACTTATCATTTTTATTTAAAAAAAACTTGGGACTCTTTTATTTATTTTTTAGTATTACATATAGCTCTGCTGTAAAATATCGTTAACTCCCACAATTTCCGTTTGAAAAATTTGTAAAGATTAAATCGGTTTTCCGTGGTACTACGCGATTTTAAAATAATTGAAATTCGAAATTGTGAAAGATTTGCACGACTAGAGATCAATTTTTTGTTAAAAAATATTTTTAGTTTTATCGCGGTGGGGTGAAATTGTCCACCTTTTTTTGAGTGCATGTAAAGACCGCTATCAGATGGTTGAATCCGGTATAATCCAATCGGTTTCTACAGATTGTTAGAACCGTCTGCTTACAGATAGAACACAATTTATCGACGTACCAGAAAGAAAGAATCAGAAAGTAGGTAACTTCAAGTTTGTTTTTGTATAAAATTGTCATCTCGAAGATGTAGAGGGGAATTTGTTATCGTATATACTACAACAAAAAATGTATTATCGGAAAAGAATTTCTAATTAATCTTAGAATTTCAGTGTTATATTGACTTTATTACATTTCCGATAAGATATTATATTATTTATATATCACATTGAATTCAGCTATGCGAAAAACTGAAGGCGGAAAAATTAGTTGTGAAAATTGGAACGAAAGTAATGCAAACAAAGGAGGAAAATGAAAACAAAATTTATTTTATCGCAACTAAAATAGTGGATAAACTAATTGGTTTCGTATTGCACTTGAGTGTAAATTTTCTTAAATGAGAATGTATAATAAATTATTTTATACCTTGTGAAATACGACGTATTAAACTAAAACTTCTTCTTCCAAAGAAATTATATAGTTTCGCTTTGAACTTCGAACTTCTTCCTTTTGCGACGCTTTTTTTGATTCTCCTGTATCTATGTATGTAAAAAAAGAAGTCCTGACTACGACGGAACGGATGCGACGTATTTTTTAAATAGTGAACGGATTTCCAAAATCCGGTTAACGACAACCCCCGTTCCCCACAATTGCTTTATTATTCAGTATTATATTTTCCCTTTGTAAAAAAATACGGACTTAGAAAAGGCTCTGATCGTTGTAGAATTCCGTTTGATCCTTTATTATATCTTAACATTTTTAGTTGGCTGTAAAGGTTAATTAACCTTTCTTTATGCTACAGTGATTAGGTCAATACGGACCTAAAAAGCACGATCACGGTTGTCAAGAAAATGATGAGATGAACAAAAAAGATACTTTAACATTGTTCATAACGTTTAAAAGTAAGCAGATTTATAGACGAAACGGACGCGGCAGACGGAGCACGATTTATTATACATAAATTATATTGCGAGTGTTTCTAAACGATTAATGCTACGAAAACATATAAAGAAGTTTTTTGTGCATCGTCCGGTAACATTGATTTTGTTGCGTCCAGAAACACATTGTTTCCGGCCAAGGCCGGCAAACCAAGGGATTTCTTTTATGATTTTCTGTTAACTTCAATAATCTATCAAACTTTTAATATAAGTTGCCAACTAACTTATTTATAATTAAGTGTAATGTCGGGATAATTTTTAAAGTTTGTATAAAAATATGATGGAAAAGTGGACTTTTGAACTGTAAACAGATTATCATACGTTCAGAACCTGCTTTGCTCAGTTTCAATTTCTGGCCTAGTGATACAATATGATCCGAAGGTTAATTAATAGTCTTTTCTATGCACTTCCGATGGTGTAACCTTTACTTCAGTCGTTGCTTTTTAGGCTTCTATACAAAGTATAGCAAGAAGCCTTATGATCTGGCTCCGTGTTTAAGAATGACGTTGATTACAATCGTATCGATTTCATTGTTACTTCATCTCGCTTATTGGAAGATAATAATATTGCATAAAGTCCATTACTAACATTAATAATAGCAAAGCTTGCATTCTACTGCATTTTGTTTCATATTACGTTATTCTAATATATTAGCATTACTTTCATCCATTTCACAATTTATTTATAACTATTTCAACACGTATTGCACCCTCGCAAGATTATTTTCTTTTTTTCATCTGAAATTCAAGTATCAAAATTATAAATTTGGAAATTAACTGCAGACAGTTGTTGAAAATATTTAATATACAGTAGAACCCCGATTATCCGCGCTAATCGAAAACTGAGATTACACAGAATTTTTAAATATGTAAATGTGTTTAGTTAAATCAACCGTTAAAAATCATATACTATTTAAGTAATATAAATTAATAATAGCGCACAAAGTTTGTCACTGCAAAACAGAGTTTTAAAGACCATGCAGGGAGTCTGGGGGTTCCGGAGTATCCCACAACTACGCAAAAATAGTAGAAAAAAGCTGCTTACCCTACGCTTTTCAGTATAAAATGAAAATTGTAAGATAAATAATGAAGAATAGTAAATCTGGAATGCTTCTGAAAAATAACATTTGTAATTGGGGTATCCATAGCCCCAAGACCACCCGGTTTTTATAAAATTATAAAATAAATCTTTACAACAAGGAATCCTCAGTATGAGAATAAGAAATTTTGAAGACAATTCAAAAGGAAGATTGCGACGGAAACAACCCGGAAAATATACATATGAGTACCTGGGGGTATGGAATACCCCCCAGACCCCCCGGTTTGAAATCATGCTTTCTAAATTCAATCTTTTGCCTTGTAATCTCGCCGTTTATGTGCAGAATGAAACAATTTCAGATGAAAATTGCAAGTTAAATAACGAAGAATAGCAAATCTTGAATGCTTCCATTCCGTAACCATTCCGTATCCATAACCTCAAGATCTCCCGGTTTCTATAAAATTATAAAATAAAACTTTACAACAATGAACCCCTCAGTACCGAGTAAAAATTGCAAGGTAAATTACGAAAACGATAGATCACGTTTAACTGGCAGTATTCCATACCCCCCCCAGAGCTCTCCGGTCTATGGAGGACCCCCAATCACACCTAAATTATAAAAGAAAAATCTACAATAGTATGTGGGCCTCTCAGTGTGAAAATGAAATTTTTTTTGATTCTTCAAAATAAGATTGCGACATTCGGAATGTCTCGGGGTATTCCTTACTCCCCAGACCCCCCCCCCCCCCTGCCCGGTTTCAATTTGCTTTTAATATGCAGAATGAAAAGAATTTTCTTAGATATATGTAGTCACGATACAAAGTGCCTACCTGTAGACCACAATTTTTGGAGCCAGGGGGATCCCAGAGTAAGAAAGAAATACCCCCTAGTTACACATAAATTGCAAAAAAAGAGTTTATAGCATTACACCCCTCAGTAACAGATGAAAATCGCAACATAAATTACGAAGAACGATACATTTTGAATGCCCTTGAAAAATTTCATTGGTGGCTAAAGCCAGTGGCGCAGTGTCACGAGGGCACGGGGACCCCGGGGGCACGCCCTTTCTTTCTCGTCCCTTCCTGTCCAATTGTTAGAAATTGACATTAACAGATTGAAAAAAATTTGGAATATTTTGAGATTAACACATAACCGCCTTTAATTATCTAGTAGTCACTTGATTGTCAAGGTTGTGCGGCCTTCAGGCCTTTTTGAGGATTATGACTATAGTAATTAAACCCTAAAGTAAGGTTAAAAGTAAAGTTCCGCAGTTCCGCAACGAACACAAGTATGGAAAATCAGAAAATTGGGCCAAAAGATTTAAAACAGGAAATAAGTATTGGAGTAATTGGAAACATTTTGTGCAGTCAGGATGGAACACCTCTACTCACTGCTCTAAGGGTGCTGTATGTGGCAAGTTAGAGATTTTTGTGCGTTTTTTGAAAACGGATTCACGGATTAAGTTTAAGTTTTGAAATAAATCCTATATCAAAGTACGATAGCTAAAATGTACAAAATGGACTGTTTCTGTTCATTTTTGGTTTTAGAGTTCTGGGTTGGAATTTAGCAATAATACTATTAAATTTATTTGGAAAAGCTCCCAGTTGTTTTGATAAATATATGGTACTGTTTTTATCAATTTTTTGCGCGACTTGATAACAGTATTTATTTCTTAATGGCGCCCACAAAGCGTCTGTCACTTCGCCATTTAGATCATTTAGACGCTACTAGCTCGGGAGGAGGAGGGTAGACACCCTTAGAGATGGCACTAAGGACTACCAGTAACTTCCTCAATCAAATTTTTGTTGAAGTGGTTTAGTATGCAGAACCGACAACAGTTTGACGTCGATTTCTAACGATTAATATAAAATTGAAATGTTTTGTTATTAAAACCCCGCAGATACCTACACGGATTGGGGAATTGTGTGCTTAACCGTACAAAGCTGTCGTATATAAAGAATATTTAATACGAATAGCTATGTAACATCGCTGTAACATTTTAGAAACATTTACAAATAATTAAGACAATATATTTCTGAAAGTTGCTTTATAGTAACAACAAAATCTATTTTCCAGTAACTTTGAGTAAAACAGCACTGAAATGTTACAATTGTTATGTTTCTGTAATCTTATTTCAGAAAACTTTGGATCATTAACTTAACAATTTGAGGTGTTTAAAACTCGATTAATACAGAAACTTGCAGATTTCACATTTTTAAGTAATAGGAAAGTTTCGTCAAACTTTTAAGTTACGTGGCATTGTAGAAACATCCAAAATGTTGACGCAAGGTAGATGAAGGAAACCTGAAAGTGCAACAATTCTGTTGTATTATTTCTAGATCTTTTTCCTCGGGCAACAAACGAACGGCTTTCTTGGTAAACAAGACTTTTGTTAGAAGTTCTGAATAATTGTATAACATTACAGAAATATTTTAAGACTCACTATTAACCATTTCTTGTTATCTAAAAAACCTTACGTTGCAACGTAGTCTAGTATGCTTTCAGCACAACACCGAAACTTTGCTTAAATTAATTTAAAACTGTTCCAAACCACCAGCATTTTTCAAAGCAGTCTTACAACTAACTTAGAACTGCTTTATCATTATACTATCAACAGATTAGTTTTAAGTTTTATTAATTTATTCAAGTAGTAATTTAAAAATTACTTCGTTTCAACAAGATTATTCTTTTTCAACTATCTGGTCCCATTCTTGTGTTCGATTAATTCATATTGAAATTTAAAAGGATGTGGGGCAGAACCACGTTAACCCCACTACTTAAAAGAAATAATAAAACAAGGAGTCCGATAAAATACATTGATGATGTTGTGGTGTAGTTGGCATGGCGTATCGGTAATATAAAATAACGAATACCTGATGATAACAGGTATTTTCATTGGAAAGGGGGTACTGTGGCGGATCGAAGTAGATTATAAGATTAAACTGAAATAAGTGCGTAGAACAAACTTAGCACTTCTAAGTTCTTTTCAATCTTGTCCTGAAAGAGATCAATCGGAACTTAAAAGTTAAGAAAGCAAAGTCACTTATGAATTTTTTATATAATTATTTTTGTATTACTGTAGGCGGAAAATTTGTTTCACCCGACAAAAGTACATCAAGTCTCAGTACATTACCGAACATTACTGAGTGCTTTATTAGAACAAAGTAGAACTGAAAGAACTCTAAAACTAAAAAAAACAAAGTTATTTGGTTTCAGTACTCTGTAATTAACATATTCCGTTTTTTGAAGCTTTGATATTGTGCATAATTTATTGCATGGATTTAAAGTAAGAAATGGAAAGCCTGGTCCGTTTCCTACATAATTTTCTTTAAAAAATTTCCTATTTAAAGCTTCCTTTATAAACCTTATCATAAATTTGCAGAAAAAATTTAATAATCTAATTTAGTTAGAACTCGCAGAACTTTAATGATAAACATAAACTCCACAACTAAACACTTAAGTCATAAACTCATAACTAACAATTTAGTTGGAATATACGAAACATGCATTTAAATTTAAAACACGTTTTACGAAATTAAACATAACGTTTACAACTTTCTATTACAACTTTTATTAAATTCTTCTTGTTTTAATTAAATTAATTCATTTGGTATACTTAGTCGAAAAACACAAATAAGTACATATTATAATAGGGGTAGGTAGGTAAGTAAGTAGGTATGCATTGTCGCTAAGTTTAATCGCCAAATAAAACTGATGTAGATTTAATTTTCGTCAGGAGAATTAATTATTTAATTAAATAAAAGTGTTTCAATGTCGGTACCTTCGTACGAATAGTTAATAATAAAAGTTGGTAATTTTTTAATAATCTTTATGAGTGCCATTTCGTGTACTTGGTATTGATCGTCTTATAGACGCGATACATTTTTTATTAGCAATTATTGACTTTTAATTTCCTGTTCAATTTAAGCGACAAAAACAGTACGACTGCCTTTCCTTCTACATCAAAGTTCAAAACTATACGCATACCATTATGCAAATAAAGATGGCGTCAATTTACATCAAGTCTCTAAACGCAACTAATAACATTACATGGAAGCGACTGCTGTGTGGAATGGGGTTAGGTTAATCCTCAAAAGCTTTAATCCACGATTAAATTTTTTACTTACAACGATTAAAAAATAAATTATTTAAAGTTTAAGTGAATTTTAAAGTTTACGATTAAAAGCATTTTTTAATGGGAGCTTTAAAAGAAAAAAGAATTTTTAAATGATTTTGCATGAGAATAACGGAGACAAGATAATCTGTGTTACATCCCGCAATTAAACAAATTAGTGTGGAATATAAATTCTCTTTTTAAATGGCCAATATTTAATTTGGAACCATTTTATTATTCCAGCCTACATGAATCACTTTCTGATTACTCAAATTATCTCTACCTACCTCTATATATTTATTTTTACTTTAATTGAGTAATAATTTTTATAATATGGTCTATGTATTCAGGGTCGGACTGGTCAATTAAACGTTTTTCTCAAAGGTCTTTGGAGTTGTAATGTCGAATTGAACCGGATTTGTGGGTATGTAAGGTGAGGTGCATTTTAATTTTAATTTCATTATTGGCAACGTAAATTTGCGCGTAACGAAGTCATTTATATACATGGTGGGCATTTCAAAAGTAGTCAATAACTTTTCTTGAATGAATTTCCAAATAGGATCAAAACTAATAATCTTTGAATTTTAGGTTTAACCCTCTCTCCACCAGCTATAGTACAGGCAAATTGTACCGAAATTTGTCAAATATCCAAGAAAATTGCGAAGTCTTTGTAACTTCGTATACTCATACAAAAATATATTCTATTTAAGAATTCGACGAGTCCCGAGCATTATATAGTGTGCTCGACCCTAAATTCAGGTATAAAGACCCTCGCGCTCCCCACCGGCGTAACGGTTCCCGCCCGTCGATCCCTTATTTTCACGCTAGTGGGCATTTTCCTTATGCAAAGTCGTGTCAAATTTATCTGCAGAGTGTGGAAAAATTGGAAGAGAAAATGGACATATTTGAGTACAACAGATTTGTTAGAAACTGCTACTTTACGATAAGGCGCAAAGACAAATTTTTTTCTGGAACTTGGACTGTGTATTGAACAAACTGCCAACAAAGGTTTCAAAATGAAGGGTGGTGTAATCCATCGAGGATTCACAAATGACATCCTCACAGCTCACGTTGTTGCTAGCCCTACTTTTCACAATATTTGTGAAGCATTTGAAGAATTTTGTGGCGGCGATTGTGGCACGTCTGAGCAGCATGTTGAGTCAAGAGAATCTCGCATAAAAAGAAATGATGCTGGTGTCGAGAAACTTGATAATTGGCTAAGCACACACAGCCCTTTCATAATTGCCGAAGAAATAATGTCTCTCAGTTCGGGCATAATAGGTGACCAGAATATAAATTGCCATAAAGCAAAGAAAATTGGCGAACAGTGTATAGCAGGAATCGTTGGAAAGCTGTTCAGAGATATCAAACTAAAACGCTCTAACACAGTTTTGTCTCTTGCAACGATAAATTCTGCAGTAAAAGTTCGCGATAAAGTGGTTCCAATTGATCCATTGACACTTTTCCAAAGAATGCTAATAGCCAAAAAATACGACGAAGATCTCGCGGAATTTTTTGAATATGAACTTGCGCCGTATCCACTTTCACTCTTTAACGATACAACCGGAATGAGGAAGACAAAAAAGTCTGCTGTTTATGTCATGTTTCATCCCATTGATCAAAGTTTGCTGGGCCCCGATAAAATTTATGTGATTGATGGTGGATTTTTATTGCATAGGCTAATATGGCAGACAAATCAAACTTATGGACACATTGGTGCGACGTATGTTAATTACGTGAAAAACCACTTTGAGCTAAATTCAGTAATCGTATTTGATGGCTACGAAAATGACTGGAGTCATTACCAGTACCAAAAAAGCTGAGCAGCAACGACGATACCTGAATAGCCAATGTGCAGAAATTGTTTTTGATGAAAGTATGACCGCTACTGTCCCTCAAGATAAATTTTTGTCAAATGATAAAAACAAAATCAGATTGATTTCATTGTTAACGAAGTTTCTCAAAAATAAAGGATTCGTTGTGAAACAAGCGGTGGATGATGCGGATGCACTCATTGTTAAAACCGCAATAGAAATGTCGAACAATGGACGAACATCTGTAGTCGGCGAGGACGTTGATCTCCTTGTTCTCTTGATCGCTTTAACACCAGAAAATAAAGATATCTTTTTCATAAAGCCAGGCACAGGCAAAATCAAAAGGAAAATTTTTTCATCGGCGGAAATCCAAAAATCACACGAATGTATGAAAAATACAATCCTACTGGCCCATGCCTTCAGTGGTTGTGATACCACGTCTGGTATATTTCAGAAGGGAAAATTGAAAATTTTCAAACTCTTGCAAAAAGAAACTCGATTGGCTAATATAGCGACAATTTTCAATGATGAAAATTCAACCCCATCAGAAGTATGGGTGAAACCCTTTTTCTGATGGTATACGGTGCGAAGAAACTTGGAAATCTTTCGCTGAATTCATATAGATTTGTCCAGTTTAAAAAATCTCTGCAAAAACAGAAATCAAGGCTTGAATTATTACCACCAACTTCAGAGGCAGCAGCTCAGCATTCGTCACGAGTGTTCTACCAAATTCAGACATGGCTTGGCAACAATAAAAATCCAGAAAAAGAATCGTTGCAACCTATTACAACACTCCTTGCGCCAGCCCCAGAATCGATACTACAGCTTATCTCCTGCAACTGTACGGCTGATTGTTCCTCGAGGTGTGGGTGCAGAAAAGCAGGGTTAAGATGCTCGCAAATTTGCGGAAATTGCCAGGGAGTGCAATGCCTCAATTCATACATGGAGGAAATTTGCGAAAATCTTAACGACCCTGAAGATATCGATACAGTACACGAG
The DNA here is from genome assembly GCA_932274525.1 of Podabrus alpinus. Lineage (NCBI taxonomy): Eukaryota > Metazoa > Arthropoda > Insecta > Coleoptera > Cantharidae > Podabrus > Podabrus alpinus. The sequence goes on along the minus strand of OW026454.1, from coordinate 83,054,081 downwards.
CATGCGGGCGAAGATTTGGAAGATTTTGTCCAGGAGGCGGATGCTACCGACTCCGATTTTATTTAGATATATAACAGGTATGCGTTCAATATTTAATATAATATTTCAATGTACTTAAAAATCCTCACTTATGCAATTAATATGTATTTTTTCATTTTACAGAATATACTCACAGCGAGTGAAGCAATAGTTTTAATAAAACAGACGTAAAATTGGAGTAAAAAAAAAGTTTAATTATAGAAAAAATGTCAAAAACTAATACTGAATACAATATGATGAGTGATTATTTTTGAACAATTTTTTTGATATGATTCAATTGCCACTTCCTATTATACACGTGAAAATTCAGCCCACCCTACGGTTTTTAAACGTGGCAACTCCGGCACACCCCTTGTGGTTAGGGACTCCTTGGTTTCTTGAAATATATATATTTTTGAACGTCTATGCCAAGTTTCAACTACTTCGCAATTTTTTTTTCCATTTTGGACAATTTGCCTGTACTACTACCCCACTTTTAAATTCTAAATAGCACCTATAGCTTGCGGTACATCCTTTTAAAGGTTTTCCTTCATCCACATTAAAAAATTTGGAATTAGTCGATCGATTTATGAGTTAAGGGTCATTCACATCCACGTAACGTACGTACCGGACATACAATACGTAACGTAGAAAACGTAGTTTTTAATTTGCCATTCACATCCACTTAGTTTACTATGTTTATACTATGTTTACATAGAAACGAAAAGCACGGGCACCTGTATTTGCATTGGCTATCGGTTGACAGTTTGACAGCATTCATTTTTGTGACTTAACCTTAAAATTGAAAATACAGTTAAAGGGGTGTTGCCTAATAAAATGAAAGCATCTCCATTGGTCAAACATAGAAAACATAACGTAGAAGTTGAACGAACATTTTGTTAAGGGTCATTCACATCCACGTAACGTACGTTCCGGACATACAATACGTAACGTAGAAAACGTAGTTTTTTATTTGCCATTCACATCCACTTAGTTTACTATGTTTATACTATGTTTCCATAGAAACGAAAAGCACGGGCACCTGTATTTGCATTGGCTATCGGTTGACAGTTTGACAGCATTCATTTTTGTGACTTAACCTTAAAATTGAAAATACAGTAAAAGGGGTGTTGCCTAATAAAATAAAAGCATCTCAATTGGTCAAACATAGCAAACATAACGTACAAGTTGAAGTTGAACGAACTTTTTGTTACGTTACGTTACGTCTGCCATGTTTTTTCGAATGTGAATGGTGCCATTTGAAACAATGCATTTCAACTTTCCTTACGTTACGTATTGTATGTCCGGAACGTACGTTACGTGGATGTGAATGACCCTTTACGTTACGTTTGCCATGATTTTTCGAATGTGATTGCTGCCATTTGAAACAATGCATTTCAACTTTCCTTACGTTACGTATTGTATGTCCGGAACGTTCGTTACGTGGATGTGAATGACCCTTTAGTGGTAAAAACTGGCAGATGTTTTAAAAATAATTGTATTTGAAAATAATTTTATTCTTACAAAAATCACGTTAGCAGTGATCAACATGGGTATTTGCATACAACATGGTATTTGCAATCAACTATTCGGTGGCGGTAGGTACGTGGAGGAATATTGTTTAATGCGAATGCACTACTGGTACCATGGTAGCAATTTGCAACATTGATTGACAATAATCCGATGTTGCTTGGATCGCAAACGGTAGTCAGAATTTAAAACACTTCTCTAAATAAAACCAACGATGTGTTTCCAGGAAAAACTTTAATCTGTGCGCACAAATTTTGTCTAATATTTTCTCAGTAGAATTTAAAATTATCAGAGGTCTCCCTCCTCCAGGATTTGTTAATTTATCAAAATTCTGGGAAGTAACCCCTCACGGGTAATCCGTCGGCGTCAAATTGAAATGTTTTTTATAATTTTATAAATTATCAATTTTAATTTTAAAGTTTTCATAAGTTTAAACTTTCAATTTTAAGGTTGTTAACTTTAATCGTTGTTACTTTAAATTCATATGGTTCTATCGCAACCATCTGCTATTTGTTGTGCATCTTAAAGGTATACCATCACTTTCCAAATAAAAAATTTCTATCACCTATTTATTTCACTTAACTTATCATCCAATACTAAAACAATGTTCAAAATTAAACTTTTAAACACTTTTCTAACTAAATCTCTTATTTTAAAACCTCCATTTGTAATAGACCTTGTTCAATCCAGTATCATTAAGCAACTCTTTGTAAATTTTAGCGTACCTCTGCCCTATCAAGGGTCAACAAGCCACTTTTAACAAATTATTGGCGTACCTGCCTCATCAAGGCTCAAGAACCCACTGGCGTTGGCTGTGCTGTCGAACTCACTGTGAAAACATAGTGCAAACAGAAATGAAAAATGTGTTGCGGGAAGATCATACAAGGTGTCCTCAGAAGGTCAATGTGTAGGCTGGTTTACTTGAAATTGATATTATTGGGCCAATTTGTAAATCCCACTTTGTCCCACAAATTGTCCCACTTATCGACCAGTCTTTAGAAAATCAAGTTAATGAAGAAGGAAATATGCTGCTACATGAACGTAATGCCATTTTTAATAAGACGGAGCATGCTCACATTACTCATTAAATGTGTGATAATGGTTGGATGAGAAATTTAGTGGCATTATTTAAAAACGAATCTTCTACAACTGAAAAATAGGTTAGAAATATATCAGGAAGTCCGCGAAGAGTGAAAAAATAGGCTGAATCCACCAAATTAAATTTTTTTAACGTAGATGAACAAGAATTTTTCCACCTTTAAAATGATATATCGCAAGGTAGAGGGTGCAACTTAAGATTTCAAAGTTGAGATTGCTAGTGGAAAGGGGTTCAACTTAAAATTCAACCAGTATTCCTTTTGCACGTCCCCCTGGCCATGTAAACCGACATATTGCATTTTCTCAAATTTACTCAAAAACAAAGTTATTTCGACTGGCTACTTTTGAAAAAATAACAAATATCAATTAAGTTAACAATTATTGTTTTTACGATTATCAGCCTTCAATCAAATATTTATGGTTCTTTTAATAAACTTTTTATATTAATAATAAAACAGGCACGTGAAGTTTTACGAGTCGGAAAGTTTTACTTTTTCCGACAAATTCTTTTTAATAATTAAAAAAACTTTTTTTAAAGGTGGATATGATCGTTATCGGATAAATGTTAATTTCATGTAGAATTCTTGAATATAATATTAGAATAAAGTATTTCTGAAAGGTAGCAGAAAAGTTTAAATGAAAAGGAACAAAAGTTGAAGGAAGAAGTATTCTACATTAAGGCGATTATTAAAAAATATGTTAATGTAAAATTCGCAACTTTTTAAATGTTAGAGCGTAATGTCACTGATGGTCAACATTAGGCTCGTTTCACACCACAAACAATGGTTCTAAAGACAAAGCGTCGTTATTATTCGACCCAGATGTTATCGTTTCTAGATAAATATTATATAAAATTATAATCAATATAAGAGGGATGTGTGGGACTGTTTACCTTTTATCTTCGTTATACGATATGTACTACGTTGTACTCTATATGTCCAAGTAAGTTTCAAAATAATTAAAAATGGATTGGATTTTAAAAACCAATCAGCCTGCGGAAATGTAAAATAAACTTTTATTTTTTTTTAATAAATTTAATTTGGAAATATGACGAAGTAATACTACCCAAGGTTTTCACAACACAGAATATTAATATCGAATTCATCTAAACTACACAAATGGTTATTTGAATATAAATCAAAATTAAAGAATTAGCTAATATTGTCTAAAATTCAATGCTGCAAGACCTCATGAACCAACTATACATAGGAGTATATCTATGAATGTTGCCTAAGACGTTTAGGTTGCAACCCAGGAAACAACATTGTATATGAGGAAATTGGCTTAAGTGCCCCTAAGGCATTGCTAAACAACATACTAAAACTCCCAAGAACTCAACACCGACTTCATTGATTCTGTCTTTGGAAGTTTTCTTCTCAAAACTTTTGGATTTTGACCCATAAAAAAATGGTTCACATGTCTCTAGGAATTTATGAATAATATATTAATAACACTCAGTGCATAAAGGACCTTTGGTCCTTTTGTCTTATCGAACAGTTGGTCTTTCATGTTCCTTCCAGGGATATGACCTGCCGTAACAGAATAGTAGATAATAATTATCAGGAAGATTTTAAGGATCCTGAAGAAATTTTAAGTATTGAGTACGAATCCAGAACACCTTCTTATAATAAAATCTATAATCTTTTTTTTCTAATATGAGATGTCAGTGGCGGCTCGTCCTAAAGAGCCCAATTGCACGTTCCCCATATATAAAACCCTAAATTACTACTATCCAAAAATAATAATTTTTAGTAAATAAAACAATGGTAAATTTTCTACTATTGCATTGAAAAAAGTCTCGAGCCACCACTGTAAATAAAGTTTAAAAAAATTGGTGCATACAGTGACAAGGGGGGAGGGGTTGGAACACCCCCTAGCAGATAATTTTAGCCAAGAGAAGTAAACCAATATCCTAAAATATTTTATGTTTCACCGCCAGATTTTCATCTTTTAATCATTAGGATGTCCTTTGCCATGTGGTTAATGTGGTCATCGAAATGAGTCACTTTTAGGAAAATCTAAACACATTACAATGTGAAGGTCATCCTAAAGACCGAATTTAGGTAAAAATTACATTACTAATTTTTTTGTCAGTACCCCATTGAGGAATTTCAATAATAAGTGCATAAATATGCATCAGGTCTTAATTTTTTATTATTTGATTAATCCCAACTTGACATTGTTGATTCCTAATTTCAAGTTAATAACTCCTAATTAACTGCCACGGTTGTGCGGCCTAAAGGCCCCACGCTCGAATTTAAGTTGTACTTAAAGATTAATTAATGGAAAATATTGATGCATTATCATATTAACAAAAAATTATAAGTGCCATTCTCAGCATCTATAAAAGAAAAACAAGCAGAGCTATTCTACGATAGAAAATTGAAATAGCTCCACTGTTAAGGAGTTCCTTGGGATTTATCAAAAACCAATTTTCTTCTAGCAGTAGTTCAAGATTTCCAAAGGAAAACTCAGTCTGCGTTAAACCAAAAGTAGCCCTGGATTAGAAAATCCATGAACTTGGTTTGAATTTTAACCCAGCACCAATTTGTTGACGAGCTGTTAAAAAGCGGAAGCAAGGACAATGAGCCTATGGTAAAATTTAAACCAATATAAAATTTATTTACTAAATGTTTTAATGTCACTTCAATAGAAACTACTTGTCGAATTCGATTTCTTTAAGTCGGAAGAGATCAGACTGTTATACTATTTTATTTATTATTTTGATCCGCTATTAAGCGCACGTCCAACGTAATAAAATAACTAACCAAGCAGAACGTTGAAAGGATTCACAGAAGCCATTCACAGCGAAAGGACAGGTTCCACTTTTCAAACAATTTCGAAAAGAATGTATTGCCAAGCAATCAAGGGAGTCGTTGTAAAACCACGGGGATCATCGGGTTTTGAAGTTTTCATCCTGAAAAGGATTTTAAATAGGTATTTAGTAAACGAAAAAATTTACAAAATTGCCTCTAATTATCAGAAAATCAATGAAATACAAAAGATTAACTAGATAACACGTATTGAATGTTTCTGGAAAAAATCGAATATTAATAATTTCAAAATATTTAATTAGTATTCAGCTGACAATTTCGTTCATAATAATTCAACCAATAGGATATTAGAATCTCATCAATTTGAACCAATCATAATCTACTTTCTTTGACAATACAGACCACGGTGGTGTATTGTCGCGGCAATACGACCACCGTGGTCTGTATTGCCAAGTAACGATGGAAACTACGTAAACGCATACTATAAATTATTTGTTGTCAGAAAAAATTGAAATTTTATTTACGAAATTGTCAAACGAATTCCACACGATACTATAAAATTGTCGGTTAATTTTTAAACCATGGAATCTTCGTGTTTGTCGCCCTTAAAATCACCATTCGTGCTAAAGCACTCATGATGATTTTAAGGGCGACAAACACTCAGTTCCAGTTTCAAAAATTATTGCCGACAATTTGATAGTCTCTTGTGGTATTATATATGAAAATATATAAGGTGCGGTAATTAGCATTGATTATTTTAAATCTATTATTAATTTTGGAAGACTCAATATCTAGTAAAGGCATGTTGCCACTAACCTCAATTTTTATAATAAACTGGAGGACATTTTCGATGTTCTTAAATTAGGAATTCGATATTTTTTAACGATAAGCCACCTGTAACCCACCTGCGATTCGTGAATTTTTTTCTCATTGTAAACAGTTACAGTGCGGCCTTTAGGCCGTAGAAACCACGACGTTAACTCACTGGAAGGTGCTAGCCCACATGGCAATCGTATGGTATATTTTAGTATTATTATAATTAAAGATTGTAAATTCTAGACAGCTACGCAACTTGATGAAAATGTTGTTGCGTGTTTTATTTTTAAAATAGATGGCATTACTACTATATTATGTTCATGCACCTCCATCAAATTATGGGTTCAAGTACCAAATTTACTAATAAACCAAAAATAATATCGATGCAAAAAATATACTACTATATTTATAGAAACTGATTTACAGAGTAGGAAAACAATACGTAATTTTCTTATTCATAAATCTCACCTTACTCCCTCAGCATTAAGATCTTAAAGAGGATAATATCCTTTCCAATAGCATGTCAAACGAAAACTATAAAAATGCTATATTTATTTAGTTTTACAAAAAGTACGAGGAAAGTTGAAATTTAACGTGAAAATTATTTTTTTAGTATAACTACATTGTTAAGATATTAAAACGCGAGGGTCTTGGTTGTGCGGCCTAAAGGCCGCACTGATTAACATTAAAAATACTAAATATACTATTTTTCAATATAATGCTATCCTTCAATTTGGTGTATAAATACCATCGCAATAGTATTAAATTGTTTTTATTCGGTAAGAAATATTTTGCGTGCGAGTTTCTTATATTTCGAATTTCGTAAATTATATTGTAACCGATATATATTGTTATATTGTAACCGAATTTTTTACCTAATTTTAAAGGATCCTTTAAGGGGATATATATGTTACGGTCAATGATGTGCATTGGGCATTGACGTCAATGGCCGGACAATGACGTCAATGACCATTTTTGCTGGACATCGACGTCATTGTCCGGTCTTTGACGTCAATGCCCGTTCACGGTGGACAATGATGTAAATATTTTTATCTGATTGTAATATTTACGTCCTTGGCCGGTCAATAACGTTATTGGCCAAAAGTGAACGGACAATGATGACATCAAAATTTAATGGATAGGAAGCAAAACCAAATGTATCGAATTTTGCGATATTTATATTTACAGATCGTCCATCAGTGAAGTATTATAATGTTTAATAATTTATTAATAACAATTTTTAAAAATAATAAAAATTTAAAATTTAAAAATTATTAAATTAGATTTTTTAATTTACATTTTTATTCTAACATGAGAGTGATCCATGGCACTTATTGCAAATTTGTTTACTGGCGCGACATGCACACTTATTATTTTTATATCCTCCCTTGCAGTGGCAACGCTTGTAACCCTGTCCTCCTAAAACACTGTTTTGAGCTGCAGCTTGTATAATAGTAATCTCCTTTTCTTTGTTCGAATCGCTAATGTTTTCTAACAAAATCAACTTCTCAGTACAGGGGTTAAACTCAGATCGGGTATACTTATTCTTTAAAACACCATAATTGGTGCAAAGTTTATAAAAGCCATCTTCTACGGAACTAACACCATTGAGATTTTTTATTGAGATCCATGATATCCATTTATCTTCTGTTCGTCATGTCTTTGTCATCGTTAGAAATTACTTAATCTTATATAATATTTACAGATAAATTTTTAAGTTGGTAATAATCCCTTAATTCCTTAATAGCTAGTACCAATTATACAGCCATATACACCTAGGAGCCGGAAAAAAAGGTACTTTTTGTGAATTTTTTCAAGGAAACCTATTTGAAATTTCGGATTGGGGTTTTAATTATCTAAAAGTATATACATTCAAAAATACGTTAAATTTTCTTTATTTAAAAATATCAAAAATATACAAGGATATTGTATGATCCTTGGAGCGTCGTAAAAAAATCTGCGTATACGGTACCCACTGGCGTTTCTTCAAAAATCATTTGAAAAAAAAACTAAAAGATTATTAAATTAGATACTATAATCTAGTACTTGTCATAGCCGATTTTGAAAATATCGATTTATGACAAAATGGCGGACGTTTGAACATAAATAGTGATTTTTGGGTCAAAAATTAGTTATTATATTTTGCCTATAAAACAAAAACTATGTAACGGAAAAAAATCCTATGACAAGTACTAGATAATGGTGTATGTGTATAGGCTATGTGCAAGTGATTTGAATTTTTTAAAATTCGATGCCAGCGATTACGGTGGCGAAATATGGCACTTTTCATGGTCCAGATTGTGACAGTGTTTATGGAAAAATAATTTGAAAGTTATAAAACGAGAAATTTAAATCAATTTGTGGAGTGTATTAGTGCATTAGTTGAAATTATTGGGTTGGTATTTTTATTTATGTTGTTAACATGCCTCCACATAAAGTGGTTAAGTTGATTTTATTATATAAATGCAAGATAAGGTTAAGTCGATTTTGAAGTGATTTTTTTTATAATATAGTAATTTCTATACTTATCAAAGTTTTTTACATTAGTTTGTTTTAATATAATATATACTTATACATATACATATAAACATGACAGGAGGAAGTTCAGGAAATACTAGGTGCTGCGTAGTTGGTTGTAATGTCGAAATGTCAATCAATAGGTAATGAACAGTTACTTGAAATTAAAAGCCTTTAATGCCTGATTTCATAAAAATTTTAGCAAGCGTTTAATTTAACTAACCAATAGAAAGCATGTGTTAGTACTAACAAGCCCGGTGCACCCGAATTGCACCACGAAAAGATTAGTTCACAAATCTCCTGCCCGAATTGCACCACCGTAATTTCAGGTAAACACCTCACCAAGGGTCGGTCGTCCGAATTGCACCACCTCTATTGTAATATTTTAGGTAAGGTGGTTTTATTGTTAAAAGTTAAAGCACAATGCTGGAGTTTAACCTGATGCCTCCTACATGTAACATCGATTATTTTTTGTTTTTACGCGATTTTTTGGGGGTGAAACGTAATAGTTTACTGCCCCATACCGCAACTATACTTTTTAATGCTATTTCAAGGGTCTCTAAGCTCCCGGTTTTTATTTATCCCGGTTTTCTTGATATGTGGCGCCTTCTCGTATGTTTAGCCTAGTAACCAGAGTCAAAACCGCCCTGGAGGGGTACAACCCGGAGCGGAGCGGAGGGGCGCCCCGTAAGGGTAGGTTTTGACGATGGATTACCCTCCTTATCGAATGCACACCCCAAAATTCGAAGGCAAAAAAAAATTTAATTTTTTCACTGTTTTGGGTTATTATTTTATTAATACCTGCTCCGACCCTGTATAATATAATATGAATTAATATATTAAACTCGAAATTTAAATTGCAAAGAATTTAGATATTTGTGTATTTATTTCTTTATATTATCTGTTTGCTTGTGATACCTGCTCGGTTTGCTCGTGGTGCAATTCGGTAAAGCGATTACGGAACGACATTTGACCGTGGTGCAGTTCGGTCAAGGGATTACATTTACCTGGGTACAAGAAATGACCCCTGATAAGCCGTGGTGCAGTTCGGGTAGCACCAACAAGCCAATAGAAATCATCTATTAATTTTAACGGGTTGTTAAAAGTTTTATGAAACTGGGCATAAAGTTTAGTTTAGAAAATTTGCACAGACGTAGGTTCGGCGTTCTTTAGAGGTAAAAATTCTGCTCTATCCTGCTTGTCTACTCTCATTGCCTGGAAGTTAGAATCTTTCCGTACAGACCTTTTACCCTAAAAAATAGAATGTTTTAAACGTCCAAAATGAGGACAAAGAACAACAATCGCCTCGCCAACCGGTTTAAGTGAAAACTTCCACTCCGACTAGGATGACACAAAATTTTCACCTCCGATTCCACGAAAACCATTACAAATTGAAACTTTTCCATCAAGTAATTTCCAAAAGAGTTACACGCGTACCGGGCGTTGCCTGATCAAATTAATAATTCATGAGATCACTACGATTTTGGATCTGTTCCTGCGGGATCATTTTCGGCTGCGGCCTTTTATTGAATATCGACGCTTATCTCATTACAGAACTTCCCCGGAGCATTGACAAAGGCTATCCTGGAAAGAAACCGGCATCGGTATCACAAAGAAAAGTTTTTACCTGCCCGTGGAAATTACTTCTGAAAACTAACTTCTCTAGAAAACAGAGATATCTTGATAAATATTTAATGGCTTCTTGTTTCTTTAATATGTTTTGCATAGTGAGCCAAGTGAAGCGAAATCTAATAATAAAGAGATACTTTTGTCGCTAATGTAAAATTTCCGATGGTCGACTCGAACTACTTTCGAGTGCAATGCAGAAATTGAACATCAAAAAGAAGTATGCAGTTTAGTTTTTACTATCAGAGAAGTAAATAATTTTTCTATTGCGATGATTCCGTTTTGCAAAATAAAGGTAATAATAAAATAGTTTCTTATGTCGTAACGAGATAGTAGACGTTATATTTTGAAAAGACAAAAATACCATCTAGTTGGAAAGTAACTCTGAAGTAGCTCCCACGGTACTTAACTTTATTAATGCAAAATGTATGAAGCGGGAAGGAATCGATAAACTTAAATGTAGAGCTGATCGTAGAGAAGCTATCTGACAGTGAAATATTATTTTAGCTAGATTTCTTACAGTAGTAATTAATTAAATTAGCTATGCAACCGTTGATAAAGTTATGACTATTTTTGCTGCGACCGTTGTAAGATGCAGGACAAAACGTGCTAAGTTCCAATTTTTACCCGTACGGCAGGCTTTCCATCTGAAAGGCATGATAAAGGAAGTAAGTTTTAATTAGATTTGGGAAAATGTGTTTTTAGAGGTAGAAGAAAGTGATGAAAGAGAGTTTGTGCGGTTAGATGTCTTAAGAAGATCTAAATATGTTGATACAATTCTCATTATGTGATTATAAGGGTAAAATTTGTAGGTTTCCCTTAAGCGTTGCCCGCTTTTGTTGTATTCTATGCACGTGTTAGTAATGGTCTGCTAGGGAATACAAATTTAGAATTTAATACATGAAGCACATGTAAACAACAAGGAAGTTCTCCATAAACCTTTGCGTGCCCGTTGTGTACCAATTTTCTTCACTAATATTTTATGACATCAAGACATTGAAACCATAGCTTATATTTTCCATAAATGAGAAGTCTCTTTAATTTAGTTCCTCTTTATTTAACAAATTAATAGAATTTTTATAAGGGGAAAACGTTGAAAACCGCGTTCTTTACACTTTTAAATTATAACTAGAGCACGTATCGGTTAACAAAGAAAGTATCGAACAATCAGGGAAGGAATTGTCACGTGAATTTCAATTTGACCACCACAATAACTTACTGCTTTGCGACGAAATAGCACTAGTGGACGGTAAAAATCTGCAGCAGTCGCCACTTTGCACCAAAACCCTTTTTAGTATTCCCATTGCGATTAAACCACCCAGCTACTGCAAAATTTACCTGTAATACGAAAACTATCCAGCATTTAAATTGGATTTTCTACTGCAAGTAAACGTCCATTTGTCGATTATACGTTACCGATGCAATATTTTACTTTAATTAGTTGTATTTTCCTTTTGAATAATAAAATCCTTGCCGCGTTGTTACAACTACAAATTAATATTAATTTTGTTTTCTAGGAAAGCAAGCACGTTTGTGTCTAAATTGAAAATTTGTATTTGTTATTTTTGCTAATGAAGGAGCGACAACATACACGGAAATCTTGAATCGAGAGTTTACTTAACTCGCTTACTTGATTTTATCTCATCCTAACATGCAAAATAAACATATTTTACGAATATTTCATGTGGAAGTAGTGAAGGTGAAGTTTAATCACTTACAAACGCTCATTTAGGTACGAAACCTTACCTAATTTTTCTATTAATAAAATCGTGAGCAGGGGCCGGACCGGTCATGTTCCTGTGAAGGCTACCTTGTTAATTGGTATAACTCGAAACGAACCATTGATTTTTGCAAATTTTTCTCTTTTTATGATTATTTATAATACCGTTCTTCAAGAAGAAGATTTAAGTTTGTAAATTTGTAAGCTTTAAATTGTTTTGTTTGAGTAGATACCACTGATTTTGCATATGCGAATCTGTTCGTAGTACATAAAGGTTTAGATGTAGTAGTTTCTATTTGGAAAGATTTTTAAGAAATGAAAGGTTTAAGTGATAAGTTTGTAATTAATTATTTTAGAAAATAAAAGTTTGAATTTGAATACAGAATTTGTTTAATTAAATGAAATTGAAAGCAGACGTTAATAAAGACAAGTTAAAAATTGTTAATGAAGATTCTGTAAAACTACTTAAAAATTAATTTTAGAATAATTAGGTGGTAATTCAGCATGAATGTACCTACTGAATATTTAGTAAATCTTCATTTCATTGATTTCATCGCAAAACAGGAAAACATGTGAAAATAATTCGGAAACGAGAGGTTTTGTTTAAACTCTTTAATATGGTATCGGAAAACAGCCCCTAAATTTTTAGTTGAGGCTTTTGTCAAAGAAAATCTAAAAAATCGTGGATTGGTCGTTTCAACTACATCATAATGTCCAAAATAGATGTTACCAAATTTTACCCAAGCAAAAATTTGTGCGTTAAGTAAAAAAATAGTTTTAATCTCTATAATATATTCCGAGATAATCAGTCACCTTTTTTTATTTTTGCCATTTTTGAGAGGACAACAGGCGACTTGTTACGTTCACAAGAAACAAGGGATGCAGATGCAGATGCAGATTATACCAAGGATCTACAGAGTGCCTGCACAAAGTTTTTTAGAAGGTGGGCAAACATAGGCAATGAAAACATTTTTTACTAAGACGAAAATAAAAAAACTGCTTTTACTGCCAATTTATTTCTAACCTGCTTGAACAATAAATTGCTAATAGATTCCAATATTAGGCCGGTTAATAGGGGGTTAAAAGTGGCTCTTGTGGAAATAATTAAGGGAAAGCTGAAATAAATTTTATTATCATTATTTTAACTTCCAAAAAGACTTAACTAATTTAGCAAGGTTTAGACTCTAGAGACTCCGAATTTGGCCGCCATATTCGAAAAACTCCTCGAAAAAAAGACATTTCTAAAGACTAAGGTCAAATTATGGCCGAGCGTTTCTCATAGACCTCAGGTCTGGACCCCCCAGTCGTAAATGTTAATTTCTAGAAGGATTCAAAATTTACCTTTATTCTTAATATCTGTTGAAATTTTTATCTGTAAAACCTACTGAAAGACATGAGGTTATAAATTTTTCTTCTAAAATTTATGCGGTATTCTAAAACTGACAGACCTCCAATCTCTATAATAAGTATTACAAGTATTACTAGTAATAAGATTTTTTTATTCTGCACATAAAAAGAGAAATCGGGGGTCTGGGGGTATGGGGGGTATGCAATATCCCCCAGGTACTCACGTGTTTATTATTCGTTGGTTTTGTTGCAATTTTGTTTTAAATATTTTTTTCTTTCATACTTACGGACTTAATGTTGTAAATTTATATTTTGTAATTTATATATGACTGCCCCCCCCCCATAGACCGGAGTATCTGGAGAAACACCCCCAGTCGGAAGTTTTTTTCAAAAGCTTTCAATATGGACTTTGCAATTTCTGTTACATTTCCTTTTGATACTCAGGTGCATAAGGTATAAATCCTCCATAGACGGGTAAGTCTTAGAGGTATTGAATATCCCCAGCTGTAATTATTGCTATTTTTCAAAAGCATTAAAAGTTTACGGTTCTTCGTAATTTATCTTGCAATTGTGACCTGTATTGTTCTTTAAAAAAGAATAAAGAATAAAACGAAGGTTCAAGAAAGACGATGCGACGGTATTTAAAAAGCGAGAAATCGAGATCTCAAGCCCCCCCCCCCCCCCCATAGGAATAATACATTTGTATATTATTCGTTGATTCTGTCGCAATTTTCTTTTAGCATCGTTTTAAGAATTTTTTTCATACTCAGAAGCTTATTGTTGTAAATTTTTGAGATATAATTTTTCTTTGGAAAAATGCCCCCCAGTCGCAAATAGTTTTCAAAAGCAGTGAAGATTTATTTAACTTTGTAATTTCTGGTGCATTTTCTTATGATACTGAAAGGCGTAAGATTACAAACTTTTAGCCTACAATTTATTTGTATTCCATACTCCCCAACCTCCTCCCATCTTTAAACCTATAGTTCACAGATATGCAAGTTCTGTACTACTATGAATTAATATTACAATATTAATAACCGATCTGAACTTTGAAATGGTACCAAGGTATTCTTTATCTGAGCCTTTCTGATTAGGTAGTAATATTCTATTTTACACCGACACTTTGCCGACTGTTGTTGCCCCCCCCCAAATGAGATGATGGTGTAATTTGTCAATCAGTCTAATGTGCATATAATGTAAAGGTATTTGCATATTTTTTATTTTTATACTTTTTTTACATTCTACTTAAGTGCCCATTCACAATGGACGTAAGCATAAGAATTACATAAGCATAAGCATAAACAATAAACATAAACATAAGCATAAGATGGGACCGTTCACAATGACCGTAAGAATTACATAAAAATTAAAAAACTGCGCAGGCGCTATGAAGTTTCAACACGAAACTATTTTGTGACATAACCTCTCCGTCGTTTAAGTAATTATATCGTTTGTTAAGAATGGATCTACTACCATCTGAACAATTGAAAAATTCAATTGAAAAAAATTCAATTAAAAAATACCATCTGAAAAAAACAACCTTGACAGCGTTTCTATTGGTTAGAAAAACGGAGCATCATTCAAATATATATTTTATTTTTATTTATAATTTATAAATATAAATATATTTATAATTTATAAATTTTTAGAGCGTTTACAAAAGAATGTACAATTTTAGGTTATATTATTATTTGAACTGTCACACAAGAAGGTGTGTTCACTGCGTGAAAAACGGCGCATCGTTCAAATTAAGGTTAATTTCCATAAGAAATACGTAAAAGTTGAAATATTCCAACTTCTTATGTAGTTCTTATGTAGTTGTTATGGCCTCCATAAACATAACAATTACGTAACTGCATTGTGAACGCTCCCATTTAAAACCAGGTATCCAACTTTATGTATTTCTTATGCTTATGTTATGCTTATGTAATTCTTATGCTTACGTCCATTGTGAATGGGCACTAACACAAAACGCAAGTTTACAAAGCAGGCGATTGCATTTAAAAAGCACTTTTAAAACCGGGGGGGGGGGGTATGGAATACCCCCCAGGTACTCATGTGTTTATTATTTGTTGATTCTGTCGCAATTTTCATTTGGTTGTGTTTTAAATGTCTTCTCTTCATACTTTTTTTTCAGTGCAGGGAGGGGGGAACCTTCATAAGCACCACCCCAATTTGGGATGGTAGTGTGAGATTCTTACTCACTAAAACTCCCTCCCCGGTGACAGCCGGATTCGCCTCACGGTAATCCTTCAGCTGTCAACCTGCGATGTTGATGTTATTATTCCGCTTTGTCGTCAATAAGAATATTTCTTAAGCCCGTCTTACATCAGGTCATTTCTGGCGTCATTTCTTGAGCCATTTCTGCGCAGAGACGAGTTCATAGTATTTGCGCGTGCGTATACCGTTGTGCGCAGAAATGGCTCAAGAAATGACGCCAGAAATGTCCTGATGTAAGACGAGCTTTAGTCTTCGTGACTTGAACCCAGAGCTGCTTCGATGACCCTCTCTCATGCATCGTCCAGCTTGGTACAGATTCTCCTCATACTTAGGGGTTTAATGTTGTAAATTATTGTTTTATAATTTAGATATAATTTGGGGGAGGGCGGACCCATAGACCACCAGAGCGTCTTGGAGGCGCACGTTATTTTGCAAATTCATTCAAGAAGGACTGTTATACATTTTTTTGGATCCTATTTAATTTGGTCCTAGAATTATGTTTTCAAAAAATTACAATGGGAACAGAAAAGTGTGAAAATTGATGGAACTTATCTTAATCACCTACGTTTTTCTGACGACATAATCTTCACCTCAAGCAACCCAGAAGAACTGAAAGAAAAGCTACAACAGCCTAACCAAGCATCCAGAGAAGTAGAATTGGAAATGAACATCAATAAAACTAAAAAAAATAAGTCCAAACAATATCCAACTCCAAATTGACAACCTAATAATAGAAAATGTGCATTAGGTTGAGGAAGGAAAACCAAAAAGCAGAAGTCACCCGAAGACTCACCTGCGCTGCCTTAGTTAAAAAAATAATTGTCGTAACCTGCGGTTGATTTTTCACTTCAATTGTTCATATTTTTTTAATTATTCGCCGATACTCTCCTTTAAAAAATTTTGTCTATTTTTTATAAATTTATTATCACATTTAAATTTTTCACATTTGTTTAGTGTTATTGCTTTTACATTTTAAATTTTAAAAACTGTTTCTCTTATAATTTCCATTTTTACGATCATAATTTCTACAAATTTAACATTTTTTATGACCCCCTCCTTTTTCACTTGTTTACCTCTCTATGAAATAGTTACTTCTAACTATTCTAGAAGTAGTTCTAAGGTTAACTTCGCCTACACTTGGGGACCTATTAGAGTTACCGATAATTGAGGCTAGTTTTACTCATCTGGGGACCGCTTTTCCGGTCCAAGCCCGATGTCGAAAACTAATGCCAAACTAATAAATTTTAGCAAAAAAATCCAATTTCTGAGTTCTTTCCACGCAAAAGTAAACTTTAATGACCCAAATCATAAAATATTTTAATTTTAACTGTAACTTACGAAGAAATTTTATTCCAATAATACTTGAAGACTTTTATTGACTCTTTGTAATAAGACCAGGTTAAAAATAATAAATTTAAAAAATAATAGATAATTAAAAATGAAGAATGAATATTGATGGTAAAGAAAAGCTGAGTATTATAAACAGCAATTTAAATTAATGAAGTGAATAGGAAAAAGAAGATCAAAAGAAATTCATTGATGTACAAAATAAAATTACTTCAAATATAAATCGGAGACTCAAAACTTAAGATAGACAAAGGAGAAGCCGTAAAATCGAAGTAAATTTTTATTAAATAAAAATTTTGAATTCAACAAAAGATAAGTAGCAGGTATAATAATTTTCAATCACTTCCCTTGCAATATTATAATATAAGCATTGTTTTAGTTAATCTAAATTTTTTAATGGTTTTCGGTTTCTCCTTTGCAGAGGAAAGATATCCGAACCAGAACGACTACTTCTAATTCTTAACCCGGGTTCGTCCTTATTAACTTCTAAGCTGTAAAAGTTGCTAATATGACTTATTTAAATATGTACACCATCATAAATTATGTTCTGAATAAAATGCGGTCCAACTTCTAAAATACGAAATTTGATCAAGAAATCCCAAATATTGCAATCATATACAAACAATTGTGAGCCGAATACGAGAAAATTAGTAGCTGGAAATTTCAAATTTCCCTCGATAAAACTGCAGTTAAAACGAAATATTCCTGCATTGGAATTTATGATGTGAAAAATTAATCATACGACAAACAAAACCGCAAAATCACATTGTACGAAATTATGCAATGTTGCAAAGGATTATTTACCTGTAAATTATAACTTCATAGTCCTTTAAACAACGAAAAACCAGGAAACATCATTAATTTGCACGTTTAAAGTACAGAACGAAAATTAAAAATTAAAGTTAACACAAATAGGCGACGGTTAAGCGCTTGACTTAGAAATGAATTGAAGGTACAGATATGAACAAAATAAATGAACAATTTTGAATAAATATTTGAAATATGGTAAAGGTGTCAGTAATTTAGTAGCGTATCCGTGACGTTATTTGGCACGCTACAAAGCGTTAGGGTAAATCAGTAAAACTGTTATCCAGTTATCTATGAAAATAATCCTTAATCTCGTTTCGGAACACAAATTTTAAAAAATTTATTACAAGCCCATTATAAATATAAGACCAAAATTTAAACGTTTTTAATTATTGAATACCTACAAAATACAGACTAGCAGCAATAGAGGGTTAAAGATGGAGACCGTAGTGTCGTGTGGTGCTTCAATTTTCAGTACCTGTCATTCTATACTATCATAAGCATTACGTAATCCACAAAATATACAAATAGATTTATCGAACTCGCCACATTTTCAATAATTATTTTATGTATAGTCAGAATGTTCTTACGAATATCTGTTCCATTTTCGAATACAACTTTTCAGGATATTTTTCAGGATAAGCATAGCTTCAAACTGTTATTATTTTATAAACGTGGTCGAGTTTTGCTGTCATATGATAGTAGGACAATTAGTCCATAAAGTAAAAGCAACCTTCCTTTGATATTTTTTTATATGGATTAATGAAAACAAAGCTTATACAATTGTCTAACCGTTCTTTGATGTTTCATATTTTTTTACATATAATGCAGTGGAGGCTTGCCCTAAAGAGCACAAGGGCACGTGTCCTCTCATTCGAAACTGAAATTAATTAAAAATAAAAATATTATGGTAAATTTATATATCATATTTTATTTTTCTTTAAAATTTGTCTATTGAAGAAAGTTACGATCCGCTACTAAAAATAAAGTTAAAAAAATTGATGCTAACTCAACAATCAACACCAAGATCAGATGAAGGAGATCAAGCGAGCTTCGCTCGTACATGCTCCGCTTCGTGAGTCATGCTACCATAAAGTAGGTATAGGCATAGGGTAATATCTACCTTCTTAAGCACTGCGAAAAACAAAAAATTTTCATAAGGGTTGGGAAACCAGCCGAGAATATTTATTATTTGGCATCATGACATCACCTGCCTGGGCAAACGATTCGAAGTTGCGAGTGAACGGGGAAGATGCCTGGTAAAAGACCTAAGTAACCTTGTCTACTAATGGTCCTTCAAATCCCCAAAGTACGGGTCGAAAAAGAGACGATAAAACGGGACGATACGAAACAAAACAAATTAAGATGACCAATGCAAGGCGTAAACCAAAAATCAAACTTCATTTCTTCAAAACTGTAACTGATAAATTAATCCATAATTCAAAATCGGTATTGTCGAAAATTGGTAACGTCACAAATTAGGATGGTAGTCGTAATTCGGGTTATAATAATCATTTTTACGCGCGGTGCCGAATTGGCATCTACGGTAACCCTCTTGCTTCAAGAATCCAAACGTAACTGTGATTGCTTCGAGAACTAAAGCGTAACTGTTTTATTTAATTCATTGTCTGAGACCGGAGAGTGCAATCGTTTCTACCTTTCTGTGATAAATACATTTCGAGGCCAACATACTGTGACGGACAACTCGTTGGGGTTGGGTACGAATCCCCAAACTACAACAAATTGCCCCGTAAACGGCCGAATTCCCAAATAAAGGGGAGGGAATTGGCGGAAACCTCCGCAGAAACAGTTTGCCAACTAGCCAGTGGGAGGGGTGGGTTTATTGAATATATAATATTCCACGGACACTGTACTGCAGAGGGGGGTCGAGATCGTGAAAAAAATGAATAAATAAGGGCGCCACCTAGGTCTTATTAAAAAGGGAGGAACGTAAGAAAACTTACCTTAGAGGTCGATCTTGTACTTACGCCGGAATTCGTTGTCGAACCGGATTTCCAATCGAAAGGACCAGGACAATTCGATGAAAACCTAAAAATAAGGCACGACGTACTCCCAAGGAAAGGATTTCGTAAATAATACCCGCATAAATCGCGTGGCACATTTATTGAACAACAACAAAAATTAAAGTAATATTTACGGCGAAATTAATACGCGTCTTAATTTGTAAGAAGCTAACGTGCTTAAAACAACAAACTGCCAGTACACGCGTTAAAACCCTTACTTACTAACAAAATAAACTTAATTGCTAAAAATAAAATAAAAAAAGGAAACAGTTATACAAGTAATAACTAAACCAAAAATTATAAAAAAACGATGAACGCAGTCTACCAAAAACACGCCACTGGTGTTTAACAAAATAGTATCTGATACGCCACTGGTGTTTAAAACAAAATAGTATATGATACGCCACTGGTGTTTAAAACAAAAATGGTTGATGATACGCCACAGGTGGTTAAAACAAAATAGTCCACTAGGGCTTTCGAACATAAATACTTTTCAGTAACTAATGACATTAAAATGTACACAATTTACAAAAAAAAGGACACACCTTTGAGCGTGACGTTGCGTAAACTTACGCGATTCGAAGTAAACAAATAAGTTAATGTGGTGTAAATAATCGCACTTACTTAGTGACTTTATCGTAAAGTCCGTTCCTACAGGGTTCGTCGTTGTATTTGAACAATACCTTGGTCGTTTCGATTGTACCTCCAACGCTTTGACGGTCCCAGCGGAATTTTGGATGGCACAGGATTTATAGATGTAATAGTGGATTTTCTTACAAATGGCGATTGACGCCCGCCTTATACACATAGGCAAATCTTCTCCCAATCGAGTATCCCACTTAACAGATGCAATAAGCAAATAGCACAGTTCCAGCAAACAAGCAAACGTAACGAAATGGAACCGGCTTCGGGATACCTCAAGGAAATTTAAAAAAACACACACACACCTTTTCACCTTGCTTGTAAGCTACCACACCCAAGCGTACTTGCTCGACAATCTATCTTATCGACCATCATCATTACCGACCGTGATTATTATCGACCTAATGCCATTGTGAAGCAATCGCACTAGAGGGCGTTAATAGGGACGTACGTAATTAATTTAAATCTAAGGGAGAAACTACGAAACTCGTAGATATTCAAAAGAATATTACAATACAAAGTGTTATCACGGCTAGCTTAAAATATGAACACCTCCAAGGAGTCGGAGGGCGCACGTCTGTCGGGTATCCCGGAGATGTGAGCGGAGGGTATACTGCGATTGAAAGCTTGGTCTGGAGAGGGTTGATGATTTCATAAGAGCCCAAAGATTTAACAAATTAACATGACCCTTAACTGATCGACCAATGCCGGGGGTGCAAGCCTCTTGTTGGTATCCGCCGTGAAACTTCGGTCCAGCGGCGTCGGGGGGTTAGCAAAATATGAACACCTCCAAGGAGTCGGAGGGCGCACATCTGTCGGGTATCCCGGAGATGTGAGCGGAGGGTATACTGCGATTGAAAGCTGGGTCTGGAGAGGGTTGATGATTTCATAAGAGCCCAAAGATTTAACAAATTAACATGACCCTTAACTGATCGACCAATGCCGGGGGTGCAAGCCTCTTGTTGGTATCCGCCGTGAAACTTCGATCCAGCGGCGTCGGGGGGTGTGACTGTAGGGCAGGTTTGCCTTGTAGGGGTAATTAAGGTGAACAACACTGAATAAGATGAATACTTTTATTTATTGTAATCATTATTACGAAGTACAACTACTATACCACAACATAATATAATATTGTGACTACATCTGTTGACTATTGATTAATTACTCACTAACTAACTTCTTATTGCAATACTAGCACTTATATTTATAATAACAATTGACTTACATTTTAATGCATGCGTGTAACCTACATAAATTCTAGACGCTCGTCAGCGTTTCCTAAATAACTTAACTATAATTATTATTATTGCAATGTTACTACATATGAGGTCACCACATGACCAGTGTGGCCCCTGCATTGCGAAAAAATGATCTGGTACTACTGGAAGCGGGTTCCCGGATGCTATTTGTCCTCCGTCCGCTTATGGAATTGGACTTGTAGTGGTTGTGGTGGCCTAAATTCTGGGTACAGAACTTTACTGGGTGAATTGGGTGATCCTCGCTTCAGCAGGTATTTAACGAGCTTTGGCGTGTGAGTTGCGTGCATCAACTCAAGTACCAGCCTACGAAGCTGGTAGAGCTTTGGAAAGTGGCTCGTCTCCCACCGAGAATGGTAAAGATCTTGCAGCCAAGTTCATTTCGCCTGTATCCCTTGAGCGGCTCCTGTGGCTCTTGGGGCCTTGAAGTACATATTCCAATCCCTATGTGATCTATCGGTTTCGCATTCGGGTAGCCTCAGGCCACATCCTAACACTTAACAGAAAACTGAGACTTCCGATAACTTTTTAACATTTTATTTTTATTACCTACCTCTCTCGGGCTGAACTAGTGATCATCACCACAAATAGATATTAAATTAATCATCCAATCAGAGGTGTAAACTCCAGGATTCTAGGTAGTGTAGAAGTTACCACTTATTATCATAGTAGCAAATAAAATTTAGCGAACGCTACAACATTCGCGTATTTTATATTATTTTCATTCGCTAACTGCGAGATTTTCGACAAAATATCAAAAGAACGAATTTGTAGGAAATTAAATTTCCAGTACTTTGGTTTTTAATTCTACGTTAAATAACTCTCTACATATTCAAAATTTTGTTAGCAAAGTCATAAGACGGCTGGCTACAAAATCAAAACAACAATTTTTTAAAATTACCGAAACCCGGAATGAGAGCAAGTGTGCCTGCTTTGAGACCAATATGAAGTCTAAGAAATATTTTCATGGAATAAAAATAAATCAAATTTTTTTTTATATTATTTTTCATTGCTCTTTTAAAAAACTGTAATTTTTGAGTTGTCACTTTTCCAGACACGGAGCGAATTTATATACATAATTTGATTACTATTTCTTTAAAACATTTTCTCCGAAAATTCTTTTCGCGAAGTTATCACGCATTTTAGCATTTTGATATATATTTTTTTAAATATTAAACAGTTATATTAGAAAAGTATTTCACATGTGTGTGTCAAAAACACTCAGCGCAAAATTTGCATTACATTTTTTAATACTACCGAAATTTTGACACCGCATCTCCTAAGAACGCTTAAATTTTAAAGAATCTCCAATAAACAAGAAAATATAAAAGTGCGCGTTTGTTTACTTTGAGTTAAATATTGAGCCGGATTAAATTTATGCATTTGAGTTTAGAAAATACAAGACAATTCAATTATTTTTTTATTTCTTCTGTAACAAAGCATCGGAGACGATATTTTAAATTTTGTTGGGGATGAGATGGAAATGAAATAAATCTAAAAGAACGTGAAAATTTTTATCTTAATGTCACTCCATTGCAAAGATAATCCAGCTACCAACCTTCAGATAAATCTGAAGTGAACATAGCACGATATGGTTACTGCGGCAGAAACCACTTTGCATGATGATCATCTAATAAGTAAATACATCATCCGGTACACTTGGTTGTTATTATCAAACATAATTTATAACAAAGCAGGCGCTAATGCAAGTGCATAATGCGAAATACAGGTTGCGCTACGAAAAGCTCAACTGAGCTTAGTGCAGCATACGGTAGCCGCTTTTAGTCCAACTTTTGTCAAAAAAAGGTAATCGGAATAAAAAGTTAAAAAAAATTGAACCGAAACAGTTTAATGGAAAAATTACATCTTATAACTGTGATGGTTCTAAATCGTAGTTTTGTGAAATACGTTTTCATTATAATTAAATTGAAATGAAAATTTAAATTGAATAGCGTATAAAAAAGTCCTAGTTACGTAAAGATATAAAACAAATGAGACAATTTATAAAATCTTTAAGTTAATGATTTTCTTGCTCTCAATTTGTAATCCTTGCGCAATTACTGGCAAACAAAGCCATAAAAAATTACTAACATTTTTGTTAAAGGGTTGTTAATTAGTAATTATAGCTAATTGAAAGATTTATGGTTCAGAAGATATTTAGTTCGTATTTTGAGGTGGAAATTTATGCTATGAATAAATGTAGTTTTTTGTAGCAGTGTGGGTTGCCAAAATTGACGAACTTCGACGTCGAGAGCCTCGGGTATACATAGAGTGCGATCAAGCATAAAAAGTACTGGAGGCGTGACTACAATTGTTTTATCGGTTATGATTGGTCGGTGTTTGGAAATTTGTACAAACTGATATATCATAAATGTTTAAATTAACTTTTATTGCTTGGTTTTACTAATGAGACTACATTTTACAAATACCACAACTTCAGTATGAAATGTCAACATAAACGGCCATTTGTAATATTTTACGAGGAATATTATGGCTGCAGATTATTGCAACTTCATATTCAACAACTTTGTGATTCATGGCGTGTTTCGTTGAAATAATAATGTACATTAAGTTGCAGCGTGAGTAAATGATAGTCTCCAGGATAAACTTCACTTGAAAAGTACTTAATCCTATTTAAAATACTTCAAGTGCTACTTTTGTTATTATACTTCATTATTATATTCTTTCACATAGAATAATTTTAAAATCCTTACTGTTTTGCTGTATTTTAATAATTCAAGAAGCAGACCTCTTGCACAAGAAAATTATTACTCCCACAGCATTAGAAGGCATTAAACTTTCACAGTGCAAAACGCTAGAATTGCAATTGGTGACCCCATAGTTTGTACATATAACTTTCTCCTTGCAATCACTAAAGGGGCCTACATACGGTTTATTAAGCCATATAATAATAAAAGGATATGCTATAATAAGAAATCCACCCGACGAATGGAGCATAGCATAGATAAAAGTGACGCTGAGGAGTATTTTTGAGCACAGTTCGCTTAACCTCTCATCTGACGATCGAGTTAGCTAACGTAGAAATTGAAAAGTTAAGTTTTTGTGCGGTTCAGATCACAGAGCCTTGTGGTCTTGAATTGAATTCAAAAAATTTTAATAAACCGTGAAGCGGTTTATTTGCTAAGAGTAATTGACCAGAAGAGAATACTCTTAGTCAAATCTTACGCAAAGAATATGAAAAACAAGATTAGAAATGAATACAAAGAAGATGTCAAAATATAGACAATCTATTTTTTGTCATCTAGCTAATTGAGAACAAAATAGGATTTAACCAAGATCGAGGTTCCTAATATATTGTATTTAGATTTGAGAAAAGCATACCACAGCGCCTTGACAAAACTTTGGAAAACCCAAACAAAAAATTACTTTGAACTTTATAAAAGCGATACAAGCCATGTATAAAAATACCATCAAAGCTAGAATTAAAGTTGGAAACCAACTTACACAACGATTTCAAGTTACCAAAGGACTTGTAACGTTTATTAATTTTTGCCAGTGTAACGATATCATTGTAACGATCAAAATTAATTTACACCAACACATCTTCAGTGAATCTAAAAATATAGAATAATTTGCCCCTTTGGCTAGCTCCGGAGAGCAAAAGACAAAATAAATAGTACCATTAGTTCTTGCAAGTGCAGCGATAAGATTCCTTGTTTGCTAATTTACTTACTAATTTTCGACTAGATGTATTTAGGATAAACGATTTGTAAATGCTATACATTTGCACCAAGAGTGCTAGCAAAATCAGATGTTGGATTAAGGCGCCACGATATTTCTAGCCCACTAACTATCACAGAAAAGGAACCACAATTGAAAAAAGAGTAGTTAAACCCGGCCCTGTAGCCTAAAGTAAATAATTCAATTTCATAAAACAATAATTCAAGCATAACCAGATAACAGAAAATCGATCGTTGCGTAATTAAACAAATAAATTGAACAAATTGAAACAAAATTTGTTCTCACTATCTCTAATGAGTAGGTAGCTCGGAACAGATAATGTCCACGCAGAAAATAAATTCTACTTTTCCAGTATGAGACACTCATAGTTCTCAACACATAGGAAAAGAAGAATTTATTTTCTGCGTGGACATTATCTGTTCCGAGCTACATTCTCATTAGAGATAGTGAGGACAGATTTTGTTTCACTGGCGCCCAACGTGGGGCCCTGATGTTAGGTATAAACCAGCTCGTTAATAGCGGCGGCAAGGCCGTGGGTCGTGTCAAATGAACGCGCCGGAGAAAATCAAGGAAACAGCTTTGCTAACACACTAAAATAAAATCAACAATAAGATGTTCGTTGTCGGAAGGCGATGAGATAAGCGATGTCGGATGTAAAGTGCATTAGCCGACCAGAACCAGTACAGTGGCAACAACATTGCCACCAAGAATCACTCCCCAAAATTAATCAACGGAACGTTCGAGTGGTCATTAAAAAATCCCACAAACGGTGGAACCACAATCGAACTTCCAACAATATAATCAAACGGAAGCGACCCCGATGAAATGCAACACCCCGTACATTGGTCGCACATCGCTGCCTTCATAAAAAAAACATAAAACCAAAAATAAACACAAAAAAGTATCGAACATAAAATTTCAAATAAAAGATTTGAACTTAAGTCGACCACTTCGGAAATCCTATGCCAATGCATTTGACCAACGCTGCTTGATGTTTCCTAGTGAAAATAATGCACAGTTCAAATTCAAATAAGACCAATATTAATTAATAATTTCAAAACACGAAATTCAAACATTAGCATTAAAATTCACGCCTGCGGCGTAAAAGATAAGATAGCCTCTAATCACGTTGAAACAGAAATGCAAAACCTGCAAACCAACTATGATCTCGGCAAAAACGTTCTAATCAAAAATGCAAGACAAAGGAAAAACCAAAATGTTAAAACAATAAAAAACAATAATTAGCACAATAAAATAAAAGAAAAGCGAAATGATACGTTTTACCTGCGACTTCTGGTCAGGTTCGCTTCCCCAAAATTCTGCGTTAGGACCCCAAAAATTCCGGAACGGAAGGAGCCTCGGTGCTCGAGAATTGAATCAGCGGAAATCAACAGGATCCCCAAACTACCGTGGGTGGTTGATCTTCCAAATCAAACTTGGTTCCACTATCACTTCATCGATGCACTCGAAAAACACAACCATTCGGCTCGACAGCCCTGACCAGAGTCCCTTATTGCGCCGATTCCAATGCTTTTCTTATCCCAATCTCTCTTCCCAGTTCGACCGTTAGATGGAGCGAGAAGTGCCAATAAATAATTATTGGGAACGAATTTAAAGGGCAAAAAATTCGTTACAAAATAAATAAACGTAAATAAGCAATAAGAAATTTATAAAGAAGATGGTCAAACGCAAAATTTATTAAATCAAATAAAATTACCCTTGATTTGCAGAATTTTAATAAGGTTCCAGCGAATTACTCTATGTACCTATATGTAGACGAAAAAAATGTAGTGCAGTCTTTATCCTTCTTAACGAAACATCTTGAACTTCCCCAAAATTATCGCCAATGGCCGACCGGTAAAATGGAGAAGATCAGGAAAAGAAAACAGTCAAACGAATTTATGGTTGGCGATTAAACCCAATTACCTCTTTGACTGTCGCACTAAAAATTTATCGACCACACACGCTTCAATTTATTCCTTTTCACACTAGAAAACGGACTGCCTCACGACTCTCGCAGCATAGTTCTTCGCTGCGCCGTCTACAATCTTCCACTTAAAAATTGCAAACAGCCAAAAAATTGTAACGGACCGTTACAGACTTCAGAAAGAATGCTGTATTTCACCGACATTATTCAAAATATATTTGGAATACGCTTTAAAAACGTGGAAGAAGAACTGTAAGAGCAACAGCACCTTATATGCATTATATTTTGCTGATGACCAGATTGTATTCTCTCAAGAATACGATGACCTAGAATCATGTCTTTAAGCTTATTGAGAGTGCTGCAAATGGAGGCTAGAAGTTAATACCAAGGAAAGCGATTACATATGCACAGGTGGACAACATCAAGACCTTGTTCTGGAGCATAGACAAAGGATTCGGCAATGTTTGAAGTACAAATATTTGCGTCTGAAGATCCCAAGATGGACAAGATTTCCTGAAGATGGGAAGAGAAAATTACGGAAGTAAATTAATTATGAAAAGATTTCCAAGAAAAACGAGCTGCCAATATACAATACAATAGTGAAGAGCATAACTACATGCAGTTGCGAACTACGACCGTTAAAAGACCGAAACCAAAAACTCTTAATTTCCACTGACCGAGATGGACTTCTGGAGACCGTCCGCGAGGATGTGTAGAATACGAAAAATAATGGACGTATCCTATACAATGGTGGATGAAATAAGAATAAAACAGCTGCAATGTTTCGATCACGTGCAGAGAATGAAGGAGGAGAAGATACCCAACAGATGAAGATGGCAAGTGAATGAACAGAAAAGAATGTCGATTTGGTATCGGAAGCCTGCGTATAACGTTTTGTAATGAGTTTTGTAATGCAGTAATGAGTTGATTGCTACGCCCGTAAACTTAGTAGCCCTATTGCGTATGTGCATTTACTAGACACAGTTACAATATCAACAAATAAGGGGGGTCGGGTTGTGATCACACATGGATGAATTACAATAAACCTATATAATATTATGTTTTACCGAACTAATCAAATTATGCGCTCGTGACATCAAAGCTGTTTACGTTCATTAAACGTGTAATTCAAAAATATTTACATTGGGTAATAATATAGGTATTATACTATACTAATTATCACAATATACATAATATAATCATGCAATACAGGGAAAGCGGCAGTAAATTTTAAATTTGAATTGATGGCCAGATAGTGCTAAGTTAAATTGGTTCGTGTTCTAAAAAACGGTGAGGTTAAACAGAGACGTAGCTTTGTAAATATTGCAAGTACATTAAATATGGGGAGGAAACTTCTTGAATGAAAATAGACGACAAGTAAACTACTACATGCATAATAATATGTTTGTGACATTATTATGCCGTCATGATCGAGTCAAATATTAAGTTTAGTATTATTTCAATGTCCAACACAACCATCTGATTCACGTTATGCATGCATCAGTTGTCCACTCAAAAAGGAGTTCCTGGGCGGCAACTACATCTTGGTATTTTGTATACTACGATATTTACACAAATTCATCACTTTCTTACGATATTTACAAGTGGGAACCGATTGTCAATTTTGGTCTGATGAGATTTTTCTGTAAATAAATTAAGCGACTTATAGGCAAAAAATTGTATCGGGGGGACTACAATTTCCAATTGAAGGTGGAGCCGATTTTTGAAGAATACCTTCGAAATATGGAGACACTTAAATACACATATCGTCCAAATTTCAATTTGTTCGCATTTTTTGTAATCTTAAACTATATTCGGCTTCATTGCCTTCTTCTGAAACGGCTTCATAGTTTTATATTTGACGAGAAAGTATAATGTACTTAAAATATTTTTAATAGTTTCAATTTTGAAATCGACATTCCATCATTAGAAGTTGATACAATAAGATAAATTAAACTTCACTGTCAAGGTCATTTTATCATACATTTTCTAGCAAATTTGATAGTTTGACAATTATACTGCTTTCCTTAGCTAAAACGTCCTAACTAACATTTTGTAGATGTTATAATGCTGTCTTCATTATAAAACAGTATTTAATGCTTTCTGTAATGTAGGATAACATCAAATTTCTGTGAAATGAAACGAAAATGGCTTTATAACATTCTTGTAAACTCAGTTTTTTTATGAAATAGTTATTTTCGTATAAGCATTTGAAACATAAGCTTTCCGGAATGAGCGAGACCGTAGCGCAGCGAAGGTCGAGACAGAATACTCGTGAATTCCGTAAAGAATGTTTCTGTGCGCATCTGCATGCTATTTTTTCTCCAGAACAAAGTCTTAATCGAAATAAAAAAAGAGTTTAAAAATATTTTGCCGAAAAATAATTTTCACTCCTTCATAAACAATTTCAACTTCAGACGAAGAATTCGGTAAGAAGCTCAGGGTTCCGAGAGGACGTTTTTTAGTATGTTAAAGTACGAACAATTACCTAACGAAATCCGTCGAAAAATCGCTATACTGATTTTGGATTTTTTTTCACAATTTTCCTACACTATATGGTTTTGCTACAACTTTTGTCGGCAACATTTTCCTCCAAATTCAGTATTTCGAATATTTCTTGAGGAAAATAGAATATTTTAATAAATTGTTGAAACTAATTTTCACGAATTTTAAAATTCAAATATTTTTCTGAATTACACTATGGTTTTGCTACAACTTTGCTCAGCAAGATTTTCCTCCAAATTCAGTATTTCGAATATTTCTTGAGGAAAATAGAAAATTTTAATAAATTGTTAAAACTAATATTCACGAATTTTAAAATTTAAACATTTTTCTGGATTACACTATGGTTTTGCTACAACTTTGCTCAGCAACATTTTCCTCCAAATTCAGTATTTAGAATATTTCTTGAGGAAAATAGAAAATTTCAATAAACTGTTTAAACTAATTTTCACGAATTTTAAAATTTAAGCAATTTGTGAATCTGATTACTAAAAAATAAACCAATGAGAGGTACGTTACGAACAAATAGATGCACATAACTGGAGTTTTATTATTAAGGAAATACTGTAATTGATTGTGGAATTTGTGCTGGATATATACTTTTCTGCTATGTTTTGGGCGTTGCCGATTGATTGTGCATATTTTGGTTTAATGGTTTTTGTAATTTCGGGCTCATGCTTAATTTATTTGACTGCATAGAGAAGCATTGTATTATTAATTATTACTAGAATGTGATTTTTTTATGTGCGGCCTGAAGACCACACTGATTCGTGATTATCTTGTACATGTTGACTGATATACCTGCCGCCAGAAATTTTAAGACCACTAATTAAAATTGTAAATTCTATTACAAAATATGGTATTTATTGCTTCAAAATTAAGCTACCTGCTATTTTTGGTTAGACCCACGTTAGACCATTACATTTTATGTTGTGAACGGCTTAAGAAAAATTCTTTAACCCCGAAAATAAAAGGTTGTTGATAATCCTAGCAATTATGCGCTTACAATAGCTAAATGGGGGAAAAAAAAAGTTTACCACTTGAAATGCGTTCAGTTATTGTTAAACTCCATCAAAAAGGCAAATCAGAACGAAATATTGCCAAAGAAATGAAAGTTTCCAAGACAGCAGTACACAATGCGATTAAAATATTTGCCGAGACCGGTAAATATCATGATCGTAAACATACTGGAAGGCCACGAATGACCACAAAAACAGAAGACGACCGTTTAATTATAATATCAAAACGTAATCGAAAATTAACTGGACCGGAATTGCAAGCAGAAATGAATTGGAGTCGTGAAAACCCAATTTCATTGTCAACTATCAAAGGCCCCTTAAATGAAGCCGGACTGTATGAGAGATTAGCTGTAAAAAACTGCTCTTACGGCCTCAAAACAAAAGGAAAAGACTGCAATCACCACCAGTCTTAGACAGAAAATCAGTGGAATTCCGTTTTATGGATGACGAATCGAAGTTTGAAGTGTTCGGGCAAAAACGAAAAGTTTATGTTCGTCGATCCTCGTCCGAAAAAATGATGCCATCGTGTGTTACTCCAACTGTAAAGTGTGTAACTCCAACTGTTTGGGGGTGTTTTGCATCTGCTGGGGTAGGTAAATTGATCCGTATTGACGGTATACTTAAGAAAGAAGGGTACAGGGAAATTCTTGAGCAACATGCTGTACCATCTGGACTTGAGTTGATTGGTCACGAATTTATTTTCCAGCAAGATAATGACCCTAAGCACACTTCCAAGCTTTGCCGTGATTATCTACAACAGCTAGAAAGTGAGAAAATATTAAAAGGAATGGTTCACCCACCACAATCGCCCGATTTGAACCCAATCGAACTGTTATGGGACGAATTGGATCGAAAAGTGCGATTAAAATGTTCAACATCAAAGGAACATCATTGGAAAATCCTGCAAGAAGAATGGCGAGCAATATCCTTGAACACAATAAAAAAATTAATCGATAGAATTCCGAGATTAGCCAACAAAGTTGTACAAGTAAGAGGCGGTTTTATCGATGAAAAAAATGTTTAATTAATTATGACTTTATTATTAATTTAAATTGTATAATTCAAACAGTAATATACTCTAAAACTATTAAATAAATGCATATTATTTCAAAATTTAATAAAAGTTCGATCTTTAGTTGCCGGCATGTAACGATTTTAAAAATAAGCAAGTGGTCTTAAAATTTCTGGCGGCAGGTACATGACTTTTATACATGCCGATAAATAAATAGATAGGGAAATTAGAGCTATTATACCTATTGTTAAATTAAGGCTATTATAATATGTTCTAAATATTTTTTATGCTATTAATCGAAGGTCGAACTAAACGAGGGGTATGTCAATGGATCAATTTAGAGTTATAGATATACAGATAATATATTATCGTGTCTTTGTCATAAATGCAGTTAATTTAGATATTATTTGTAATTCAAAATTATTGTTGAGGATTTAATAGGTTTTTCTATTGGTACAATGTTTATTTGATGATAGCGACGCACGGATGGACAGCAGAGTCGGAGAAAAATTAGTTGGTTCTTAAGTCATGTGTGTTAAAATTTTTATGGGAGTTTTTTAAAGTGATTATTAATTTAGAAAAGTGTTTAAATATTAAGTTGGAAAAGTGTTGTAGCATTCATTGAATGATGACTGAAATAATAAGTAGATGATAAAAATGTTGCGTTTGAAAAGTGATGGTGCACATTTGTGAGGCGCACATAAAAATAGCAGATCGTTTCTTTAAAACCATCTCGATTTGATGCCACAACGTTAGATGAATTAAGGCTGCTATATTTTTTAGCATAACGTGATTGCATTTGTTATGCGACCTAAAGGACCACACTACCGTGGGGGGGGGGTTTATTAATAGATCAATTTAGACTTATAGACACGCAGACAAATAGGTAAATAGATAAATTAAGGTTTTCGTGTTGTAAAATTAAGGTTATTATAATATATACTACTAAATATGTTTAAATAACGGTGGGTCATACTAAAGGGGGGGGGGTTAACGTATCTATGTAGCGTTATAGACGCTCACATAAATATATACATCGAGAGATACGTAGATATTGCGATGATATACCCAGACCAATTTGCTCATACACATGGTCCAATGAAGTATCTTCGTAATTAAAGAAATGTTGGTGCATCGTACCCATGGTTAGTCTTTTTTTGATACAATTAAAATATGAACGGCGGATGGACGGATTTTGTTTTGCAAACGATTGAGATTTTTTGGCGAAGGTAAATTGAATTAATTCCTTACGAGCGATATGGCAGATTTTATAGCTTGAAATGCGGTGGCATATTCAACACCTAATAGCAATAATTTCGTCGATATATAAATGTTATATAAATTGGAAAATACATTGAAATAAAAATTTGGAAAATAATCTAGAATAAAATTTTGGAATAAACAATGGAATCAATTAAGGAATTTAAAAATAAAATCAGTTGGAAAATGTATTCTGAGACGTTCAGGATTGACTGAAGTTTTGGAACAAGAACAAATAAAAAGTTAGTAAATTTGCCATTGTGTTACGTTCTATTTAAACTATTTATCAATATTGATGATGTTATGTGTTAAAACCATTAATTGTTGTTATTTATGTATTGCCATGTTCTGATTATAAGAGATGGGGGGTATGACGTAATTGGGTCAATCTATTAAAGCACTCATGATTTAATTAATTAAATATAAGACCATAACAGGCAATTATTAGATTGTATCTGGATCTTCTCTGGTTGAAGGATTGTTTAACTGCTTTGCCTCAGGTATCTGGAATATGCAAACATTAATGAATCTAGAAATATAATATGAAATTGTGAAGGATAAAATATTGGTGGTTGTTTTGGTTAATGAAAATATGAGAAACAAATTAAATTTATTTAGTTTATTTGTTAAATTAGGATTTTACGTTAAATTTGATAAAAGTGACAATTCGTGATATTTGTGGATGCGCGAGTTGGAGAAACAATTTAGTGGGGTTTTAAAATGATAAGGGAGCAAGTGAAGATTCTCAAGTGACCCGTCGGAGAGTCAAGACGTGCGGTTTGAGTTTGAAAATTAGTTTTTGGATTTTGGGTTTTGAGTTAGCCGTCATCTAGAAAAGACGGATTATTGATGTTAGAAGAGATATTAATAAGTGATTCGTTTGGATTTGGATACCGTTTTGATATTGTTTGGAAAAGTAAATTTGAATTCAGTCAAAAGTGGATATTGCGTTTGATTTACAAATTTATGGAAGTTTTGGGACCGCTGATGATAAATTTTGTATGGTTATGTTTTATGGTTTTGTGAATGGTAAAATATTGAAGGAAAATTGGTTTGATTACTTACCTGTGATTGTTATACGATTTGGAGGAAGAAAAGTATCCACTGGTCGTTCCTACCTGGTTTTTTGGTTCAAGATTCGAAGCTGATTCCAATCTTAGTCTCCTATGTTTGATTACTACGACATCATATCGGCCGCATCGGTAAATTCCGGAAAAACATTCATAGTTCGGTAAGAGTTTATGTGTCGCACTGATTATTTTAATTAAATAGACGAAACGTTTAAATTCGGGCGAGTAAATTAAATTTGGGGATTTGTTGCTAATGCTTTACTTTGTTAAATTTAATTTGTTTAGGTTTAATGAAACTAATATTTTATCTTAATAAAAATTTTATTGTGTATAATAAATAGCATTGTATTTGGTTCTAATAACGTTTGAGTTTAATTTAATTTATCCATAGCAGTAGTAGAGCAAAGAAAAAGCAGATACAAATTTGAATTTGGTTTAGTTATCTTTATAAGAAAGATCACTAGTTTAAGGTGACGTATATGAGTGTTTTAATTAATCTGGATGGACCCAAGTTACGACCCATACTATCGAGTCTTTCATGCATAGCTAGTCGGAGCATAATTGAATTAAGTGCCATTAATATTCCCCGCTATATAAGTCAAAATTAAATCTGTACAGTAGCAATACATGGCAGTATGTATATTTTAAAAGTTAATAATTGTTGTTATGTAAAGATTATTAAATAATTATATTTACCATTCGAATACTGTAAAACATGTTTCATTGGATTAACTCTAAAAAAATCAATCAACTGAATTTAATACAGACATGAGGTGAGCAAATTGAAATAGTTCAGTTACTCCGCCAGCAAATAATAACATTATCAATTCAATTCCACCTACTATATTAAACTTAAAAAAAATTTTAAAAGAAAATACATAAAGTATAATTAATTAATTCTCAGAAAATGAACATTTTTCATCAGGGAAGCAAGT
This sequence comes from Podabrus alpinus, assembly GCA_932274525.1. Lineage (NCBI taxonomy): Eukaryota > Metazoa > Arthropoda > Insecta > Coleoptera > Cantharidae > Podabrus > Podabrus alpinus. The sequence goes on along the minus strand of OW026454.1, from coordinate 83,018,912 downwards.
GGGTAACATAGATAGCATGTAATAAAAGTGGCACCCAACGTAGGGGCTACAATAATTTCTTTATGACCATAATTTTATTTGGTTTAATTTTGCTAAGAGAGCGTCCCTTAATTATGTAAAGGTGTTTAGGGAGAGAAAGGTTAATATGGAAATCTTACGAATATTAAATGGGGGGGGGGGTCCAAAGTGTTTCTTATGTAAGTTTCTTTTAAATACGTTAATTGAAACCAGGTTATATTGAACTTTGGAAATTACTTGTTCCTATAAAAAATTATTATTACATCTATTAAAAATTTTTATTTGGAGGGGAGTGAACATTTCCAAAATAAGCGTTAAGCCGTATACAGAAAGAAAGCTGGAAACTTATAAGCGCTTACCGGCGTATCTCTATTAATTGGATGTATAGCTTCTTTTTGCATTTTTAAATACACATTTTCTAACAAAACCAAATCATCGTCCGATGAGTCCGACATTTTGCTTGGTCTGCTTCAACCTGCTTCCTTTGTGTAGAACGGACCAGCGCGGTAAGCGCTTATAAGTTTCCAGCTTTCTTTCTGTATACGGCCTTACGTAAGGTGGGAGGTCTCAAAAATCTTGCGCGCCTTTATAAAATTTATGGATGCTCCCTAATACATTTTTCAACACATTTGAACCTGTGACAATGTCGAAAACTTAGGGGTTGTTTTCCGATGCCAGACTTCTTACTTTAATATGTTTTAATATATTAAAATGATTTAATGACCAAACAAACAACTACGGTTCACTGAAAGTAAAAAAAAGATTAGATTCCGCTGAATATTTGAGTATTTTTAGTCACAGATATTACAAGATAGTGTACAGTAACAACACGTTCGAACTACCCCAATACAGATGTAATACAATAATATATAAAATATTCCAATCAAACTGGGATGAACCGCAATAGAGATCACAATCAATTCCTCTCTCCGGGATGAAAACACTTCGATATTATTAGTTTTCAAGTAAAGCTAAAACACAGATGCACTTATAATCAAAAATTGCACACTTGATGGTGACCTTTTCTTTTAATAAATGAAACAGTCATAGATGTTAATCAATTATACACGTATTCCGCTTGAAAATTGATGTTTTACAACAAAATCAAAAACGGAAGAAAACACGCAAAATACGTAAGCTTTCAATCAACTAAGAAACACTATGTAGCTGTCGAGCAGAACCCTTCTGAAAAATTACGCAGTTCACGATCTTACTCAGGGGGTATGCAAAACCAGTAGCGTAGTGATCTAAATATACTTTTAGAGCTGTGATAGGCATCAATAAAAAATGTGGAGTGGGAATGAAAATGTTGCAGACTTTGGCGAGTCCATTAAGTTAAAACGAAGTCTTTTTAAGCTTTTTATGTGATATGGGGCTGTGAGGTTATAGCATATATGTAGGTAATGGGAAATTAGGAAAGGGTGCGAAAGCCCGAATAACTTTTTAACCTGGGCGTACAAAAAACGCAGAAATCATCCTGTTGCGTTTATTGTTACTTTTGAAAGTAAGTTTTAAAGAGAGGCAAATTTTATTCAGTAATGAATTTATCGCTGAAAAACATGCTTCGAGGGGGTTATGACACTCCCTTTGATTTACTTATCGACATCCCTAAAAGCTCTATCATTACTGTACCGAATAACAATTTCCGATTTTCGCATAAACACGAAGTTAGACGTAATAAGTAAAACTTGAACAAGAAAGGCCGAGTTAACTGGGCCACTTGGGTAAATTTAATAAATAATTGAAAATTATGAATGTTTGCAAAGTAAGGTGTAACTTTTAACATAATTTATTTGTCCATAATAATTAATGTTATATGGATTTTAATGTAATATTTAAAGGGTACAGGAAAGTTTGGCAGAGTATACAAACGTGCGAGCTTTTTAAAACCAGAAATACATATAACGCAATCCCTAGTCACTTAGGGTGAAATATTATTATGGTAACAACTTTACCCCAGTGTTATAAATCAAATCAAATTAGACTATCAGGCATTTTCAAGCTTGATTCATCTAACCATGCGTAATTAGTGCGCGTTTAGATAAACAAAGCAAAAATATATTGCAGTTATATATCTTTGTTTTGCACGACATCATCAGATTTTAGCAAAACAATTTATGGCATTAGGGTGTCGTGTCTAACCAAATAAAAAATGTTAAATTTTTCAATTTATTGGGCCGGCCGGTCAGTCGTCGGTGTCGTATGCGTACCCATGGACATTATAGTTAATTTATTTTCTTCTCGCATCCCATTATTTATTTTTAAAATTTAACTCAATAAAAAAATAATTGTGGTTTTAAACAGCTTGTAACAGTTGATAAAACGAATAAAAAAGACAATATAAAACGAAACATTAAAAAAATGTGTTTCGCAATTTATGGCTTCAAACGTGTCGCATACTGTTAAGGTAATCCCGTAATCAAAAACTGCGTACTTTGTAAATTTCAGCTTTTTCGCCACGAAAAATCCTAAACGAAAAGGTATAAAAATAAACTCACTTTCCAACTTTGAAAATTACATTACTTGGGTTAATATTCTTGAATTTTAGCAAATTTTTCTCTTCTCTTGACAAACTTTAAATTTTAATTAGTAGGTGCACTAATTTTGAAATCCTAAAAGGTTTTGAATAAACCTATTACTTTAATATTGTCTTATAAGTTGAAAACAAATTCCAACTTCCGTTTTCTTATTAACGAACTATAAAAGCTCAAGATTATCAATGAAAGTAAACCTTTTAGCAAGTCTGCGCTAAAATTGCAAATAGCTGTGAAAATTTAAGCGTTTAAAATGCTAATCGTAATAGCTTATCCGATGTGAAAGCATAATTATACAAACTTCCGTTTGTTTAAATGTGTTTTTCAAAAAACTCTTCGACTTATACAAATTTTTAATTATATTTGACTTTTTTTTTAAATTAAACACTACAATTGCGATACGAACTCATGTAGAATCTTCAAATTATTATTCCTTTGTTTTGTAAGTAAAATTAGCATTACCTCAACCATATCATCATCAAGAGAGTTATTGCCCTAAGCAATAGTAAAACTAAGTTTCTGTTTAAGTGCTGCACTAACAACTTTACAGTTTAAAAAACTTGTAGTTCTCTGGATAATTTGCATCAATTTAATAAACGTCGATGCCACCCAGAGATAAGCTCGGCAAGATAACGACAAATAATGCTTAACCACACCGACAGATTTATTATGAGCCAGGATTAGGCATCCAATCGAAAAAAATTTATTGTACTTTTCGAAATAAAAAATATAAGCAGATGCAATTTTTTTCCAAGCTTCTTAAAGAGTACAATCGGGAAAATATAACGATTACCATCTAAAAATATCTACAACAGATATTAGCATAAAATTATTCCGATATAACTTCGGATTAAAGTTGCCAAGATAAACTAAGTAAGTCGTACACTAATAATTAAAACAAAAAGGTCAAGTAGAAGAACAAGAATTCAATACTTAGAATTTTATATTGGAAAACTTTGAGTCGGGGATAAACTAGGAAATTTGTTCGAGCTATGTAAACCTGTCGAAGATGTTAAGTTAATTTTATTTGCAGTTCCCGAATTAAAAACTCCATTACTCAAAAACTAACTGTCACATTTAATTTATTCCCTAAAATTAGCATTATAAGGGTTTGCTTAAATAAGTAAAATTATATATTCAGCACTATCAAATTGAGAGAAATTTGTTAAAATCAATTTCCCAAAAGATTTTCCGCCGATTTTTACAAATCTACATTAATACTTTGACTTACCTGTAATCACGTTTAAGGGAACGGGGTTTGTTTTTGATATTTTTATCATAAGTCGTTTTAGACATTAAATCCATAGGCGTAAAATCCTTCATCGTGATGTCCTGTAAATTGATATTTAAATTATTGGTTCCTAAAGAAATAATCATTTTCTTCCAAATTATATGTTTAATTCAAAGACATTTTTGAATGGGAGAAAGAATTTAATCCATCGGCAGTGTAGTACAGTATTTTGGAACAATCCTTCTCATTTACTCTCAAGGTGGAGCCAGGATGTTGTGAATTGATTTTTTTCGGTTGAAATTTGAAGCCTTTAAAATTGGGTTCAATCTCAAAATTATATTTCAGTTTCTCAGTTTTGATTTATAGGATCTCTTCCTTACCATCTAGAACCCCCGCCGTCACAGCCTTTGTCAAATAGTTCCTAGTTACTTTCCTTCTTAACATTTAAATTATTGTATATGAACTTTTAGTTTACCCTAAAAAAATGCACAAAGAGTGTTACGAAATTTTTTCACTTTCGTAACAGCGTTGAATTTAGTTACAATTCAACTTTTTCCAATTGGCAATATCTTTCGTGACGCCCGGTATATCGAACGTGGTTGACATTATTAGACACGCGCACGCGGCTATGATAGGAGGTCTTGGGTTAACTTTGGAATGGAGCGGTCGACGTTTGGTGTTTCAATGTGAAGTGATAATAATTTTGGTTCTAATTTTGACAAAATATGGTGGCGATTTTGTGAGGGTTCCCTTTCAGCATCATTAATTGTTTTGGATGGTTTGCGCTCCAACCCATTATGGGGATTTTTCACATTCGTGTTTGCAGAATTGTGGATGTATTCCAGGTCGTTATCTTTTTGTCGGACCACCTTGTCCGTATTTTTCTGGAAGGATATTTTTTTACTCAGTTCGGTAAGTTCTTTAATTTGAGCTGATTGCTTCACAGGGAAATGCATTACTCGACTTGGCCAATTTTCCTCCGAACATCAGGAGTTCGATTACGTTTTAATTCGCCCTTGGCTATTTTATATTTTTTATGTGATATTTTATTACATAGGGTTTCATTGTCTTGCATATTTTTTTATTCGAATGTTGGCCGAGATAGTTGATACGCCGTATTTTTCGTTTTCTGCACGATGAGATATTATATCTAATCACACGTTCGCATACGTGGGATGGAGTACCAAGTGTTTGAACTTTACTTTTTGATAATTATTTTAATTAATTATAATATTTAATTATGTATTATTATTTGAGTTTTACTTGTGTATTTTATTCCCACTAGAAAACATCGACCGGCGTTGGTCAAATGCAATGACTTTGGAAGTCCTAAGCGTTTGACATGGGTTCGAATTTCGTATTTGAAATTCTATGTTGAACATTTTTTTTTGTGTTTATTTTTGCTTAATATTATTTTTTTATGAAAGGCTGCGATGTTCGACCTATATATACAGGGTACGGCATTTCATCGAGGTTGCTACCGTTTGTTTTATCATTGTGAGTTAAAACTTTTACGTTAAAACGCATGCTAATATCGTCTTAGATATTTTGTTATAGTTTTGTGTTATTAGGTTTTAAACAATATTTGTTACCACCATTTTGCCCAAGATGAGTGCCCCTAGTGATATACTAAATAATAATAATATAATAATATAAAAAATAATATTTGTCACTGCAAGACTTACTCCACTCGTGCAAGACTTATAGGTATGGTGTAAGGTAATCTGAAAGTAAATTTACTTACTTTTTTTTCTATCTGCAGTCATCGTAATGCTGGTAGTTTCAGGAAAATGTTCAGCACAAATATAAGTGTCTTTGGTTATGTTTGCAATACTACTAAATTTTATATCTTCTCTTAGGCATTTTATTACCCACATATCGCAATTGTTGCAAATTGAACATTTCAAAATATGTTCATCCCGATTAATTTTTGAATTTACATCTGACTTTCTAAATGACAAGCAAGTTTTAGGAAATGGAAAAAATCGCAAATTCGGTTTAAATCCTGGCCTTCCGGGCCGGCTATCGTTGTTACAATCCCCAAAGACACAATGTTTAATGGCACCAACACGTTTTTTATTCAATTTATGCTCCATTTTAACAATAAATGATTAAATAATTAGCACTACGTTATATGGACATATCCACACTTGGTTCGAAAATCGTCAGCTGATTTGACGCATGCGCCAATGAGTTTTGCTAAAATGAAATGGTCTAAAACTTGATTTCTCCCTTTCAATTAATTTTCTTTAGAAATTTCAGTATGAAATTTCAGTATGAGGTTTTAACACTGCTTGGTCGGCACCTAAATAAATTTTTCTAAAATAGCAAATTAAAAACTTCTGAACTTTAGAAACGTGATAATAATATTTTGTAGCTCCCTGTACGTGTGGAGGTTTACGTTTTCAGGGAAAAGTGCTGCCGAAACCACTTAGAGGCGTTTATGATTAAAATATATACGTAGAAGCGACTGGTTACATAATTTGTGTCAATATTGCGATTTTCTGCAATTTTTGTATCATCTTTTAGGAAAATATAATTAAAAGAAAACTCCCTTTCTCAGTCCAAGCAGGGAACATTTTTAGTTTGCAAAATATTGCAATTTGGCAGAGATCTGTATTTTAGTGTTCTAATAACCTCCCCCCCTCTAAAAATTCTCCCCAATTGGGAATTTTAGTTCCCACAGAGCGGGTTTCTTATATTTCAATATATAAATCGCTTAAAAGTATTTTTTCTCCAGGATACAGCGAAAACGTCATTTTTTTGGTTATTTTTAGATTCGAAAGTCATCGTTTCTCGTACGATGCAAGTTTTGTAGTGTAACTTGTTATATAATGGGATATAATGGGATAAAAAAAAGTGTAACTCGATATATGTTGCTACAGTAAAAGTCCACTTTTACTTTAAAGGTCATTGCTAACGCCTCAGGCATATTGGGCTCTTTGTCATTATATATAGTTTGCTTTGTCTTGTCACTTGCCGTGCATTACTTTTGTTAGAATTTTCTGCTGATCCGCACCCCTAATGAGAGGGTGCCTAACGAAGAGCAAAAGATTCCTCCACGTGAAGAAGGATTCCTCACTTTTCAAACGTGGGTACCCTAGATGTACTTTAAGCTAGCTCTTTGATGTCCTCGTCGGTATGCGAGGGCCGTAAGTCCAGGTCACGAGCTTATCCTGTAAGGTTATAAAGTGGTCCCCTCTCTCGAGGAAATGAAATACGATATTGGATTGTATTATATTTAATATACGTATTGATGTTGCATAAACAAAACAAAACAAAACAGGTGACAGAGAAATGGTGTCGTGAACAATTATTTCCGGCTTCTGAAGGAAACCAGCCAAGTTGATCTTCGGCGTGAAACAATCGTCTCCCCGAGAATACCTCGTGAACGGATAATATGCAAACTATGTGCGTAGCAAAAATGCACAATTATTACGTTAACACAATAATTCGTAAATAAGTAAATGGCAATCCCACCCAAAAGAATACAAAGATTTGTCTCACCTAGACGTCCGGTGAGTTACACAATATTGGAGACAGCAACTGCAACCTTCAGGCGGACTGCCTACGACTTCGATATTGAGCTCCTTCACTCGGCCTTCCAGGAAGTACGACTGCACACCTCTCGGTTGACGATGCCTCAGCGACCCTCGAACTGGCGCCGGAACACTTGACTGGACCGGTATCCCAACAGAATGATAACGCTTCCAATGGTTTCTCGCCGGCGGAAAATTCTAATATCGTTGTTCAGCAACAACAAGAATTCGGATAGGAACAAAGACGGATGGACTAGACACGGAATGTGACTCTCGGAATGATCGATAATTAAAGTTAATTGAGAGTAAGAGCGGTCGATGACCCTCGGAGTGTTGGTATAAATTACTTTAATCAAAATCCCCAGAGAGGGCGTCTGACGTCGCGCGCGCAACAAGCTGATATCAGCTAGCAAATACAAGATGGCGATCACCGGACACGAGGGAGATAAAAGAAAAAATATGCACCCACTTCTGTAAACGCAGAAAACAGGCTTAATCCTACCTCCAACGCACCGGTGAATCTTCAGTACAAAAATTGGTATAATATAATAATGCACACGACGATTAAACTATTCACTATTAGCGCGCGCGACTATGACGACAGTCTCACAACGGCTTCCAAACCAAAAGTGACCCCTCAGTAGAGCTGTAGCGAACCGTATGTATTCGTTACTGAGTAACGGGTGCGCCATCTAGTACCGAGTAACGAAACGTTACACTCGAATTTATTTCGTTACTCGCATTTTTCGCATACGCGCGCTTATTCGGTGAATTTAAAAACGTACGTTACAAAGAAGAATGTTTGTTTATTAAGTATAATTTGGAAATTCGTCGTCCAAGTTTTTTACTGTTTATTAAGGGAGTGAAAACGCAACTATGAACCAATACGAAAAACTACACCTTCAATTTTCTCGCTTTTCTATCAAAATAACGATCGGATGAACAAAAATAAAAATGTATCCTAAAGTGCCTGTTAGCTGTAGTAAATTATAATCTTATAATCTTATAAACTACATGTAAAATTTTAACGATTAAATTAAAATAATAATAATTAAATTAAAAAGGCCATAAAATATACAAAATTTTGAAAATTCAATTTTGTACGCCTTCAAATTGATGTCAAACGATAGACAATTACAAGAGAAATTCCTTTATTATTTTAACTCTGTACAGAAACAAAATTAATAATTAAATTAATTTTTTTTAATAATTACGAAAGTTGTAAATAAACTCAAAAAACCCGGGACAAGAAGCAATATGTACATATTAATATTGCAAATCGCCAGTCGGTACTTTTTGAAAAGCGATATATCACATTCCTGGTATCTTATTAGATAAAGATAAACCAAGTGTTTTATAATAAAGTCGATTCTATTTATTATAATTTTACTTTCGTTGTTTTATTTAAATGTAAATTTAAATGTACATTTAAATGTACGTTGGCTCCCGAAAATAAAAACTTTTTGTGTTAAAAATGCCGAAAACGGTTTTTGAAAAAAGTCGTATTATTATTATATCCGTTTCTAATATAAACAAATTCGGTCAGATTTATATAAAAATGATTTATTTAAAAATTTAATTTTTTCATTTATTTAAATTAATAGATAATTAAAAATCCAGCGAGATATAATAAAATGCATAATCACTCGTAATATGATAAAGAGTCTATTAAACACAAGTCTGGTTCAAAATACGGAAAAGTGAGAAAATGCACCTTACGCAGCTTTGTATGTAATGTACAAGTATGTTTCTACAAATTACGAAAGTAACGAGTAACGTAACGATATGATAGTAACGGGTACTAATTGTTATAGTAACGAATACATACGGGTATGCTTTTTTTCGTTACTTTTACACCTCCACCCCTCAGCGCCGCATCAAGAATACGAACTCCCCCAAAGAGGAAGTGTCTCCACTCCCATCTAAATTATTTCAAATATAAATGGCAGTGGTCGGTCAGAAATAATTTGTTAAGGTTGATATGTGACGAGGTGAAAAAATCGTCACACTTTGTGTGAATCCCCGCTGCTTATCTTACGATTGCTTTGCATTCTTACACGCCTACACGACACGTGTGGGGTATTTATTTATACTACATTCGTTTGAATAATCATTTTGTTTTGGATTTTTAATTTGTAATAATAAATATTTTAATTTTTAAATTTAACTTAATGGTATTCCTTTGATATTTTGTGGTACATTTTCCTTTTTTTATTCATTTAAGACTTAATCCTGGAGAAAAAATAGCATACGTGATGCGTACAGAAACAATCCATTTCAAACTCGATAGCTTATCAGCAACTCGCCTCCGGCTTATTATTTATTAATAATATTATTAGTTATTTAATGAACAAATAACTATTTTAGAATTTACTTCAGATGAAATGTAAGAAAATTTGAAAAACTCGGTTGCAATTCAAATTTTTAACATTAAAATAAATTTTGCCTTGTTGGATTGATTGAATTTCAATAATAGTACCGCGTTAGGAAACTTTTGAAAATATAATTTGTAGAGAATTTTATGCCCTTCAATTTTGGTCTGATGGGAATTTTCCGGAAAAATGAATGTTGAACGAATTATATTTGCGATCCAAATCCTCAACTATGGAAGTAGCCGACAGGGGATTTCTTTGAGATGTTCATCAGGACACTCAAATACTCAAATCTGCAAAATTTCAGTTTTCTCGGATTTTTTTAGGAAAATTTTAGGAAACCCAACAGAAAAATTTTAAATCAAATTTTTTTTTTTTAGTTGAAGTTTTAAATCTTTAAAATTTGCTTCCTCTAATACTTAATTATTATTTATTAAAAAAGAATTTTCACAAGAATAAAATTGAAGAACAGAAAATTATCTATAAAGTAGCAAACTGCTAAATTTGCAAATTGTGGTTAAGCAAATGTAAGAAAATTTAAATAACTTGGTTAAATTTCGATTTTTTACAATAAAATGCATTTCGCTTTTCGTGGATTAATTTTCATTTTTCTAATAGTATGATTTAGAAAAATTTTGAAAAACAGATTTTGTAGAGATTTTTGTGCTCTTCAATTTTAGTCTGATGTGAATTTTCCGCTAAAATTTAATTTACCGAATTGTATTAAAAAATCATATTGGGAGGTTAAAATTCCCCATTATGGAAGAAGCCAACAGAGGATTTTTTAGAGGTTCATCAGGACACTCAAATACGCATATCTGCCAAAATTCAGTTTGCCCGAAATTTTTTAGGAAAAATTTAGTAACCTACATACTGTATAAAATCAAATTTTTTAGTTGAAGTTTAAAGCTTTTAAAATTTGCTTCACTCTCAAATAACTTATACATTTTTTATATAACTCGCTTAATTTCCCTTTTACAAGAAATTATTATTACATTAAAATTGAAGAGTAGAAATGTCTCTGTAAAATATTGCTCTTTAAAACTGTAGTTTAGATGATGCAGATGATAAAATAGAAGAAAATTTTAAAAACTTGGTTACAATTTAATTTCTTTACATTAAATTTAATTTTGCTTTTCTCGGATTGATTTTTATTTCAATAATAGGAACGTAGGAATATTTTAAAAATCCAAAGTGTAGGGAACTTTATGCTCTTCAATTTTGACCTAATGAGAACTTTCCACAAAAACTAAATTTAGCAAGTTTTGCGCAAAAAACCATGTAGGGGAATCAAAAATATCCAATTTGGTAAGCCAATAGGGAATTTTAAGAAAATGTTGAAAGGTTTAGCAGGACACTCTCAGTAAAATTGCGGTTTGCCTGAACTTTTTTTGCAAGTTATAACCATGTTTTCCGCTTCTTTGCCTGGCCTAATGGGAATATTTTGAAAAAAATCTGTTTTATAAAGAATTTTTTGGGCTACAATTAGTTGTAAAAAATTTAGCATCTAAACGTCTAGAATATTCTTTTTAGACTTATAAATTATAGCAAACAACGAATTTGTTTTAGTAGATAAACAAAGACTGCTCTAACGCACTTTAGAGCGAAACTAAATTTAATTACTTACCTGAAAGTGTCATTCGCGTTTAATCATCTGATAAAATTAACTCTTTCTGATGGTTTTCAATTAATTATAATCAAATTATACTGATTGATTAACTTATTGATTCATGAGGTAATTGATAAATTTATGGTAATTAGCCCTTAATTATTAGCTGTATTTTATTACATCATTTTGTTATTTAATTTATCATTTATGTTTTACCGAAGGAGGGGGACAAGATTGCAAGTGGTAAATTCAAAATGCAATAATAAGAGAACATTAATTTGTCTTTTCACCAAAGCAAACGATTTTTTTAATGCACACAAATTATAATATTATATAATATTAACTAAAAGAACGATTTTATTCCTGTGAATTTCAAATCCAATAACTTGAAAATCTGTTTGACTGGAATAAACGAAAAGGGTTTACATATTTACAAACAGCACAGGCTGACAGCTATTATGATACTCAGACGTCCTCAGATGTCCTAAAAAATTTCTAACAACCTAATAGGGTTAAAGTCATTTTGGCTATTTTTAGGTTCAAATAACTTCGGAACTGATGTAATGGATCTTTTTTAAAATTAGATTAAACACCAAAGTTCTTATTTGAATTATATTTGCTATATGAGTATTCCTATTATGATAATAAAAATATATTACGTGCCCTTATTTCTGTGATCTAATTGTACAATATCCAATAGTAGTTTTTCATTAAATATGCCAAAAACTGGTAAACTTACATTCTTTTATGTATACTTTTCACTTTTCACTTTTTCTTCTTGAAATTCCACAAATTCCAAGGTATAATCACATATAGAAGAAAAATTCTATAGAAACTGCAATTTTACACTATTATGTAATTTTACATTTGTGATGCGAAGAACTGGTAAATTTACATTCATTTGTGTATAGCTGTCACTTTTTCTTTTATCAATTCCAAAGTAAAATCACATATACAGGAAATTTACAGAAAACCCGTAATTTCACACTATTATAAATGGAGTATTACGCAGTATGTATTTTTATGTAATTTGAAATTAAAAAATTACACGTTTTTTAATGTATATTTACATGCACTTATTTAGGTTATGTAAATGTACAATATCCAAATGTAGTGTAACATTCGTGATGCGAAAAACTGGTAAATTTACATTATTTTGTGTATAGCTGTCACTTTTTCATATTTAAATTCCATAAATTTCAAGGTAAAATCACATATACAAGGAAAATTGCAGAGAAACCGTAATTCCACACTACTGTTAATGGAATATTACACAATGTGTATTTTTAAGTAATTTGGAATGTAAAATTTACACGCTTTTTAATCTATATTTACGTAGACTTATTTCAGTGCAGTAAATATACAAAATTCAAATGTAATATTACATTCGTGATGCGAAAAATTGGTAAATTTACATCATTTCGTGTAGTTTTCACGTTATCTTTTCAGGGTAAAATCACATATACAAGAAAAATTGCAGAAAACCCGCAATTTCATACTATTATTAATGGAATATTAGCTAATATGTATCTTTATGTAATTCGGAATGTAATAATTACACGTTTTCTAATGTATATTTACGTGCACTTATTTCGGTGGTGCAAATATGCAATAACCAAATGTAGTTTTATATTCGTGATACCAAAAACTAGTTAATTTACTACACTATTGTGTAGTTTTCATTTTTTCTTTTTTAATTCCACATATTCAAAGGTAAAGTCACATATACAAGGAAAATTACAGAGAAACCGTAATTTCACACTATTATTAATGGAATATTACGCAATGTGTATTTTTACGTAATTTGGAATGTTAAAATTACGCGTGTTTTAATGTATGTTTACATGCATTTTTTACAGTGTCAATTTCATAATAATTTATTAATTTTCTAGTTTTTCTTTTCACCAGACATCAATGTCAATAAAATTTTAACGAAATTCATATCCGTCAAAAGTTAGTCCATAATATGTACCTTTTTAATTAACTAAACTTTAATATATCAATAAATCCTAAATTAAAATCAGAAATCAATATTTTTGAAATTGAAATTTGAGACTAAATTTAATGCGAATATCTGTTTTAGACAGAATTGCTGCAAATTTTTACAAATAAACTTGAATATAAAAATATAAAATCAGAAGAAAAGAATAGAGAGGAAACTCGACATCTGATGACTATAATCAGACAATAAAATTAATTGTAGGGTTTGAATAACTGACCCTTTAACTTACTCATTATTAAATTTATCGATTAAAAGTCACAATTAAAATTAATATACAAATAAATTAAATTTTGCAATTTTTTCTTATCTTCACAGGGTTAAAAAATTTTAATTGGCATTCCAGTAGGTATTTGAATTGCTAATTAAATAATATCCTTTTGTATATCATAACTATGTAAATAATTAAAATAGTTTGGTATTTTTATAAAATCCATTCGTGCATGCATCTTTATTATTCTGTAAAGTATAATAATGAAAAATTATGTTGTTGTAAAATCCGATGAAAAATGTAAGACGTGATGCAGATCATTATTTAATACACAATAAAACCAAATTTAACGTTCAAAAATTTCTTGGTTTTACATTTTTAGATGTAATACTAAATTTTTCATTTTGCCAAACTGAGATAACAAATTTTCATATCAAGTCAACTTTAAGTTCATCAAAGTTAAGTTGGGCTGGGTGTGGTTGGTGGAAGAAACTTACAACATATAGGATCATCGCTAACGATTAAATTGTTCCTAGATTATATCGGAAAATAGGTCGTTATATTAAGATGTGATGAATACAAATCACCATTAATTAATTAGGAGCCAGATTCTCATAAATAATTTGTATTTTTACCTGTAATTAATTACCCAGAACCAAATACAGCATTTTCATATTTTCAAAGGAATTTACAATTTTAAATTGAAAATTATTCAAGGCACTTTAGATGTTCGAATTGGGTTATTTATATGGAAGTGATAAGGGAATTTGTCTATTGGAATATTCATTCATACCCGTATTAGACATAATATATAAGCTGTCGGTTTGTTTATAAAATTTTAATTAAAACATAAAAAGTTTAGATCAGAAATCAGAGGGAGAAAAATTTCATTTCAAGATCGATTAACTATCGAGTAAGAAAATTTTAAATTAATCACTCGTTAGAAATTCAGTTTAATTACAGGTTACATTCAAAGTAACATAATATTTAATTACTTAATTTATAGTTGGTTATTGGGTAATTTGATTGCACGTTCAGTTGTGTATTAATATCAGAATTAATTGACATGTCGAAGTAAACAATTACAAACTTTCTATATGCAAAGACAAACATGCTTTAAAGTTAACAAGCCTGCTTTAATTATAAATAAAGCTAGTAATTGTAATAGCTAATATAATATATTAACTTATTAGTTACATCGTAATTTACGAGACCTGTGTGGATACGAACATGCAAGTAAATCACAATATTGCATTATTCATATTTTAATGAAATTGCAATTAGCGAAACAGACGGAGTGAGCATACTTTACTAGCAACGACCCCAAAATTCAACAAACATAGGGTTGCTAGTTGTCTCGATTAATTGAGGATTATCCCATTTTCACATGTCATTTCCGAGCGAAATCCCCACCCCACAAAGACTTCGTTGTTACACGCCACTGGTCACAAGGGGCCCTCCATCAATAGATGCCATAACAACATAATTGTTCACGTTTTGCTCCAGATTTCCTATCTATAAAAACACATATCCATCCCTTCGACGTCTTTACACCTTCAGACATGGCTTGGCATAAATAAAAAATTGAATTACAAACTCTTCCCTATAGCGTAATTTAAAACTAAAAAATTCTCCTAAAATTATTAGCCAAGTTTTACTGCAAGAAAAACTTACGATCAAATTATAAACGAAATTTTTAAGTAGGCTAAGACTAAATTGTTATCATTAATTATCTACAGAGTACAAAAAGTAATTTGATTAATGAAGCATTCAAAATATTTTGCAAACTTCGCAAGACGTAGATTTAAATGTAGAAAAGATAAATTAATGAAGTGTAATATTCGTTTCAGATAATTTTTTTATGTTTCAGGCCTGGTTTTCAGGCTTAACACGAACCATAAATAACTACAACTTTTAGAAAATTAATAAAGACGCCCTTTTTACCAAACTAATTAGGAGAGTTAGCGTATGCCAAAAGTTTTTAGTCGCTTAAAAGATGTAATATATTTTTTGATTTAGTTTCAGCTTTTTTGGGTTGAAGTAATCCTTTAAGTCAGGAAAAGTATATAGTGGTTTTTAAAAATTTCATTAAATAAAATTACGGAAAATTATGGACACTACTTGAAGCAACCAATAAGAATTGAACAAAGATGTTATCTTTTATTGAAGTCAACGATTGCAATGTCGCTAATTTTGTTTGCATTTCTAATGTTTCTAAATTCGGCCCTTCCGGAAATCTTTAATAAATTTAGAAACGCACATCACATGGATATTTAAATAGGGGTAGAAGGCGATCAGTCAATGTAAATTTGAAATTCAGGATTTAGGCGTGTACTACTCGTATTTGTTGGCATATTTTTCAGGAAATTTTTAAAATTCTGGAAAACCGCCTTCTTCCCTGTTACCCATCAAATGTTAAGTGACCCTCATCGCATGGTTTTATCGCAATCTTTTTTTGAAATTGTTTTAAATATTTCTTCTTTTTATATTTAGGGGCTTAATGTTGTAAATTTTTGTTTGTTTGGCTGGGGTCAATTGTTCAAAAGCATTCAAGATTTACTATTCTTTGTAATTTCTGTTGCATTTTTTTGTTATACTCAGGGGCATAAGGTTTTTAAATTTTTCTTTTACAATTTATCCCCTAGAATCCTCGGTCTCTTCAACCGCCGACTGTTAAGAACTTCATTTTGAAATAGAGCCGGCAGGCTCCAATCGCCACCGCCTCATGCAAGCTTCTGTAAACAGAAGCTTACTTATTTACTGTTAATGCTCTTTGATCTTCGTATAGGCTAGCTCTTGATTTATTGAGGAGACTGATTATGATTCATAAAGTGGATTAAAAACATGGATTTCACATATGTTATAATGAATTTTAATAGTAGTAGTTATAATAATAATCAGTAGCATCAACTAAGGAAGAGATCGAACTAATAATGCAAAAGTTGGACACATACAGCAAGAAATACGGCTTGGAACTTAACAAAGGCAAAACAAAAATTATGGTCATAGACAGAGAACAAATTAACGTACCAGAAATCGAAATAGCTGGGTATGAGGTGGTGGATAGTTTTGTTTATCTGGGTTCACTCGTGGAAAGAAATGGAGGATGCGAAAGCGAGATCAGGAGACGACTGACAATAGCCAGATCAGCAACAACGAGACTGGTAAAAATCTGGAAAGACTCATCCATATCAAAAACGACAAAGCTACGGCTGGCAAACGCTTTGATCTTTCCCATTGCAACGTATGCAGCGGAAACATGGACGCTCAAAAAGGTAGACGTCAAAAGAGTCGACGCGTTCGAAATGTGGGTATACAGAAGGCTCTTAAGAATACCATGGACAGCACATAGGACAAACATATCCGTTATAGAAGAACTACACATCACAAAAAGACTGATAACAACAATTAAACAGTCAATATTGCAATATTTCGGGCACATAGCGAGAAGCGGCGACTCAATGGAAAGACTTGTTGTGGAGGGCAAGGTGGAGGGACGAAGACTCAGAGGAAGATCGCCAACCCGGTGGACGGACCAGGTGAAGAAGATGACGGGTTGTGGGCTGGCGGAGGCATCGCATAGGGCGCATGACCGGAATACATGGTCCCTAACGGTAAACGAAGCATCTCTATAAGGTCACCATACTCTTTCGAGAGGAAAGGAATGAGGAGGAGGATAATAATAATATTAAATTTATTGTATTATTTTAATGATATTAAAATTACAACTATTGGAAGATTGATTGTAATTGAATATTATTCAACTGAAATAAAATAATTATCATTATAGCGCCCTGCAGCGGCTAACAAATTTATTTTATGGCGCTAGGGCGAAAAAGTGCCTCTTTACGTCTGCGAATGCAGTCCAAAAAGCGCCACTTTATGCTCACTCAGATTAATATGCATTTTTACACTAACTTGCTTGTTTTTAACTTCTGTTTAGTTCATTGTTCACAATTTTAACTTTTATTGCAATTTATTGCTATTTACAATATTATGTAGATAAAATATATAATACATATTTTTAACTGTATAAATTATTTATTCTATAAACTTAAAAAAGTTTATTTTAATAAGATTTTGGTTTACTACGAAACCTAACTCAAAAGCAATATACAAAAAATACAATACAGCATATAAAATATACCATAATAATATACTGCTATATGTTAAACTGTTCTGAATAATTTGCGATATGCGATGGAATAATTTGTGTATAAAATACAAATTAAAAAATTTCGTAGTTATAAACGTTGTTGTCCTTCGTCATTTTTAATATTGCAAAGCTTTGCGGTTAATTTTCGAAGCAATAAAATAAATATCTGTATTCCTTGCTTTTAGTAAACAATTAAAAATGAAAAAAATATTAAACCAATATTTTGGAATGCCAAATGTTCAAATTCATAACTACACAAAAAATTAATAAAACCCGTAGTAATTGAAAAATTATGAAATAAAACAGGAGGGTGCGCAAAATTGAAACGAATAATTAGAACAAAACTGATAGCTCACCTCATGATGTTTCGGTATTATTATACTATCATCAGATGGGTTTAATCAACGAATAATAAATTGATAATTAAAGTTAACGTTAGAAGAAATCTTTATTAGAAAAATTAATATCAATGTGTAACAATTAATAATTAAAAATAAAAACAATTCCTAATATGGTATTCCTAATGAAATGATTATGCGCATCGCATCGATAAAGTCAAAAATAAGTAAGGGGACCACCAAACAAATTGAATAGAGGGAAGTACCATGACGAAGCTCTTCCTTGGTAAGCTCATCATTGGGAAACATCCTAGCACTAACCAATCGTTATCTTATCACATGGAACCGTCCTGATGAAGGGGTGAATTTACCACTTTACACTTTAGCGTTATTAATAAATGAAAACTCAAATATTAAATTTAAGGGAAATAATAAAATATGAGCGAATGGCTGAAATGCTAGCGTGTTCGCTTTCAAGCCAATATTCACGGGTTCAAATCCTGTGAGGTGCTATCTATAGAAGAAATTTTCGCTCACCAAATGTCTATCTGCTGGCCCCAGATAACATTATTTATGGCTAAAAAACTTCCCTGATGGAGTAGGCGGTGTAAAAATCATCTATTCCCGTGGTTCGGAATCCACGTTAAGCTGTAGGTCCTCTGTGCTCGTCACACATTTTCAACACGCAACGAGCAGAGACAGGGAGGTATCGGGAAAATGTCGCAAGACGTTCATAACCGAATATATGTAGATAGATAGATAAAATATAATTAAAACCGAGATTAAAACGTCAAAAACTTTACATACATATTATATGGGACGCCTATGGAGTGACCTTTTACAAATTAGCTTACTCAACAACAATTTACTGACATAACACAAACAATAAATGAAATGTAAAGGGTAAAATACTTAATTAAGCGTACTAAATACGATCTGTAAAATTTGCTGAAGCTCAAACAATTATATGACCACATTGGTGACTTTTGTTCTCCAAAAATCGTAACTACCATAACTATTTAACTCAATCTTGATAACTTAATCTAGCAGCAATATTACTTTAAACATTCCAATTCAAACAAAACATCGTAAATAAACAAACAAATAAATATCATCAATAATTCACTGAATATACCTTCACAACCAAATGGTTGCAATGGTGTCAGCCTTTCAACGGAATGCACTTGTAATTCTATAATTCTCAAACTCCACATGCTGGTGGATGGATTTTCTTAGTAGTTCGGCACGAATTAAAGTTGAAGACATTGGATTGGAATGAATTCCTCCATGACGGAGCGTCTGTATCACAAACCCAAAACTTTAATAACCTTGTCTAATACGGAACAAAACAAACTGAGCAATGGAAGACCTGAACCAAAAACCAAACTTTATTTATTCAAAACGGTAACTGATAAATTAATCCATAATTCAAAATCGGTATTGTCGAAAATCGGAAACGTCACAAATTAGGATGGTAGTCGTAAATCGGGTTGTCATAATCATTTTTGCGCGCGGTGCCGAATTGGCATCTACGCGGACTTAACACACTACATCAAGTTGGCATCTTGTAACGAAGTTTTTGCCCTTTAAATTCGTTCCCAACAATTATTTATTGGCACTTCTCGCTCCATCTAACGGTCGAACTGGGAAGAGAGATTGGGATAAGAAAAGCATTGGAATCGGCGCAATAAGAGACTCTGGTCAGGGCTGTCGAACCGAATGGTTGTGTTTTTCGAGTGCATCGATGAAGTGATAGTGGAACCAAGTTTTATTTGGAAGATCAATCACCCACGGTAGTTTGGGGATCCAGTTGGTTTTCGCTGCAATCGATTCTCGAGCACCGAGGCTCCTTCCGTTCCGGAATTTTTGGGATTTTAACGCAGATTTCGAAGGTGCAGACCTGATCAGGAGTCGCAGGTATTTCGTATCATTTCTCTTTTGTGTTATGGTATTCATTATTATTTTTTTAATTGTTTTAATATTTTTGGTTTTTTCTTTGCCTTGCATTTTTTATTGGAACGTTTTTGGCCGAGTCGCAGGTTTTGCTTTTCTGTTCGACGTGATTAGAGGTTATCTAATCTGACGTCGCAGACGTGGATTTTAATGCCAATGTTTGAATTTTATATTTTGAAAACTAATTAATTATTTATTATATTATTATGTTTTATTTAATTGAGTTTGAACTGTGCATTATTTTCTCTAGGTAACAACGAGCAGCGTTTGGTCAAATGCATTGGCATAAGAATTCCTACGCGTTCGATATAGGTTCAAATCTTGTATTTGAAATGCTATGTTGGACATTTTTATTATGTTTATTTTTGGTTATATGTTTTTTTTAAGAAGGCAGCGATGTGCGACCAACGTACAGGGTGTTGCATTTCATCGATGTCGCTTCCGCTTGATTTTATTGTTGGAAGTTCGATTGTGGTTCCACCGTTTGTGGGATTTTTTTTTAATGACCACTCGAACGTTCCGTTGATTAATTTTGGGGAGTGGTTCTTGGTGGTAATGTCTTTGCCACTGTACTGGTTCTGGTCGGCTAACGCAATTTCCATCCGACATCGCTTATGTCATAGTCTTCCAGCAACGAACATCTAATTGCTGATTATTTTTGTTGTGTTAGCAAAGCTGTTTCCTTGATTTTCTTCGGGGCGTTCATTTGACACGACCCACGGCCTTGCCGCCGCTATATAGAGCTGGCTTATACCTACCATCAGGGCCCCACGCAAATAAAAGTAGAATTTATTTTCTGCGTGGACATTATCTGTTCCGAGCTACCTTCTCATTAGAGATAGTGAGGACAGATTTTGTTTCAATCTGACGCAATAACTAAGATAAAATTTGCATCATAACAAAAAAATAGAAGAACACCTTTGTTCTTGTTAAATTATAAAACGCTTATAATGGAGATAACATGGATTGTGGCAACTATAGAGGTTTAACTTTATTGAGTACCCTAATGAAGATGTTTGAAAATATTATAGAAAAAATACTAAGAAAAGGTGTGGAACGGACGCTATTACAAGCCCAGAGTCGGCTTAGGAAAGGGAGAAGCCTACAGGATCACGTGTTTACAATTAAATAAATTATCAATAGAAGCTAGTTCAAAAACAGTTTACTTAGCGTTAATCAAATCAATTAGAGTAGCAAAATTCGTGTACCAAAGCACTAGAAATAAACTGATAAGTACGAATATGGTGTCCGAAATATTCCACACGAAAGAAGGGGTCAGACAAGGAGGCAGTTTGAGCCTAATGATATTTATTATATTCATGAACCAATTGAAAAAATAAACCATTTAAGAAGACTCCTTAATAAAAGTAGAAGAAGAAGATGAACCAATTAATGAGAAGTGCTAAAATAAGAACAAAACCACTATAATATGTTGTGTAGAAAAATCTCGAAAAGGTGGATATCTCTGAATGCGCTTTTGTAGGCGATATAGCTGGGAGTGAGAAGGAATTGAAAGAAAACCTAAAGGTGAAGAATGAAACCTTAATAAATACTGGAATGAAGATGAATAAGTCCAAAACCAAAATAATGGGAATATCAACGGAAGGAAGGGAAATTAAAGTCCATTGAACAAGTAAGCAGTTACCAATATCTGGGAGTAACCCTAAAATAAATTGGAAGTCAAAGAATGGAGGTGAATAGTAGGATAGAAAAAACTAACAAAGTTTCATGGGTACTTTCGGACAGAAAAAAAGTAAAATTAGAACATCTGAGTGAAAAGAGTAACAAAAATAGAGAGAATCAAAAGCTAGAAATTAAGGGAAGAACTGAAGATAAAATCTATAGAAAATTCATCGGACGTGGACAGCTGGGATGGTGGGAGCATTTACAAAGGATGGAGAGTGGAACGCAAAGCAAGATGATTTGGGAAACAAAAGCGACAGGCAAGAGGAAAATTTTGAGGTGAAATTTTTCTAAGTGTTAGACTATAGGAAAATGGCCAAAACAAACATGGGAAGAAATAATTGGAAGCATTCTAAAGAAGAGAGGAAAAACGTGGGCGGAGGCGAAAAGACTAGCAGAAGACAGAAAGAATTGGAAAAAGTTTATAATAAATTGAGTTTTTAATTGAAAGTAGGGATACTTAAATGTAACGAATGTAAAGTAGCTAAATGTATTTGATTAGGAATGTAATAGAATGTACTGAAATCCTTCCACCCTTATGGGTATACAAGGAAATGATTATATACAATATATAGAACTCAAATAATTGATTCCAAATGGGTTGTTTTATTATCTTACGTGATAGTGGAGTGCACATGTTTATCACTCCTAATGTGATTTTTGTAAAAATAAAATAATTGCCAAAAAAAATAACACGTAAACGGATCCATTAAATTCAAATTTTTTAAAGCGGATGAACGAGGATTCTTTCCACCTCCAAGATGATGTATCGTAAGGTAGGGGGTACTATTTAAAATTTAAAATTAGTGATAGCTGGTGGGTAGGGGGTTAAACTCAAAATTCAAACAGTATTGGTATTCAACGTCCCCCTCGTTGTCTAAACCTACGTGTTGTAGGTTACAAAAGTTATTTCGACTGGCTACTTTTGAAATGAACACCCGGTATAGAAAAACACTGCTCAGATTAAGTATTTCGGTAAGTAAACAGAAGTAAACTAGAAAACAAAATTTATAGCCATAAAGTAGGGATATTATGGTAGTCCTTCCCCGATTACAGAAAATGTATATTTGGTCAATTTGCGACCTCATAAGCCAAAAAAATGACGGAGGTCGGCTAAAATTTTTCGACTTAATTATTATGAATGTTTGCAGAAGTCATTACATTTCCGGTTTTGTCGAATAAGTGGAAACCGTGCTGTTTCACATTTTCTTTTTTAATAGTTTTCCCTGTTTTATTTATAATTTGTATCGAAACTGACACGCATCCCATTTAGCCCTAGTTTTTCTTTAAACCAACCCTATATTTTTCCTGTTATGTCGTTAAGCGTTTCCCAATTTCTAGTTTATTGATACTTATCAAAATCAGATAAAGTTTAACTGTACCATTAAAAACACGCTTCGATTTACCAACACAAAAAAATTGAAGAAAAATGTTTTTCATAAAAACCAAAATTTAGCGATATTACGAACCGCACACTAAGCAATAAATAAAATGTTGTTCATTTTTTAGTTATATGAAAAACACAAAAGAAATACAAAGATACAAAAGGATATAAATAATGTTGAACTTAAAATGTAGTACATTCTAACCTTCGAAGTTCCTAAGAGCCTAATTAATAAACCGTGTAGGTTGTCAGGTGCACCTAAAGTTTAAACGTTTTAAGGGTTAGCGAGTGTGGTGTACGATTATATTCATAAATTGTTTTCCATTTTACTTTATGTGTGTGCGTAGATAAATGTAGAATGAGCTTTAGGTCTACTCTACCCCATTTTAGTTTTACTTCATTTAATAACACAATCGATTTCCCGATACTTAAAATATTAATGGATTACTCGGTGCTTTAATATCATCATCATTATTTATCTTTTTTAATGTTTAATGCAAACATGTAAATTTTAATATTTAATTTTTCATGCTTTCCCTAATAAACAAACTAAAAAATTTAAATTTTCATGCTTTTTCATAATTTAATTCCAGGCATAATTAAGATGTATGGCGCTATAAATAGCAAAACTACCGATTTAGGAGAAAAGCTTGTAAACATAATTAAAATGTTTGTTTTACTTGCACGCGGTAGTTTTCTCATCTTCTCCGAGATAGTCTTTCCATCGACAAATACGTCCTTCCATAAAGTCTAATTTCACGGCAACTACAATCCTGATGGAAGCCATCAAGTTTTAACGATTGCAATAATTGCAAACAAAAAAATTTTAACGAGTCATTAATTCTACTTCTCTGCTAAAACTATTAATAATTTATATCATTTACAGCTTTTAATTTGAAAAAAAGGCGAGAAACTCCTAAAGGATAATAAACGTCAAGCCAGAATCGATCAATCCTAAGACCAACATGTTTTGTTTATTGATGTAAAGCGTAATTCAATAACTGGTGTCATTTTGATTTGTTAAAAAAACGCATTAATAATTGGACAAATTGGAAAATTTTTGTGGAACACATCATTATTCAAATTTCATACACAGTTCTGCTGGCATGACATAATTCCGTTCTCAAGATTTTTCATTTTGTTTTGGTAAAATGAGACTCAATGTTTGAAATTTCACGTCTTAAGCAGTGGCGACTGATACGGGGAGGGTGACGGGGTGCCGCCCTCCCAAACTAGAATATCAATTCGGAATAATGTTATTTAATGCGAAGTGCGTAAGTTACGTGAGCGAATATTGGACAATTCTATGTAAAGAATGGCAGAGATTTAAACCACTATAGGAAAAAAGTGAAAAGTTTAATTTTTAGAAAATTGAAAAATTAAAATTAGAAAACTACGAGCTGCCACTGATGAGCACATTAGTCAACCCCCGAAGGTAGTAGAGTTCAAAACGTAAATTTATTTACCCCCCCCCCCCCCCATTGGAAGAAACAAATGTGTTCATTATGGCGCTACCGCTGCACTGAAAGTTTGTTTTATAGCACTTATACATGGTATTCCACACTTCGGAACACAAAACTTCGCTACTAGTAAATAAGAATACTAATGTGGTTCTGTATCAAGTTTTCGCGTGCTAATTTAAATATAAGGTATAATTTGCTATAAGGCTCCACCTCCTCTTCCGTGTTATTTGTAAAACAAAATTTTGTAAGGGGCTCCTAGCAAATTGTGACTTAAATGAAAATTCCGTGTATTCTATACCAATCCAATACCAATAACTATTAACCTAAGAATAGGAGTACTTATTTGTGAGAATATTATCAAATAACCGATCTAGTTGCTCATCAATCAAGTTCCCGGTTGTTTAATATTTAGGATACTGTGGGTACATTTATAACAATCATGCTATTAAATTGATATTGATACATGACAAAATGATATTGGACCTTATATAATAATATCTACTGAAAAATGAAAATGAACGAAGTCAAAAATATGTACATATTTTATTAATATACATATTGCTATGATATTTGTATCAAAAATTTTAAAAATTATGAAATCTTGCAAATTAAATCTTATTTCTTTTAAATATTTTGAATCCAGATTAACGTTAACTTGAAACACAAATTTTTTATTTTAGTTGCTAAACTGTTTTACAATAATTGTTCATCAATTTCGTTTTCACACAAAAATGAAATGTTTTAGTTTATTAAAATTTGTAGTGTACCTGACGTCATATTTAGTTTCTTCTTCATTCTACCAAAAATTGCTGATGTCTTCTTTCTTCAGATATCCACATTTTTAATTTATGTGCACATGTTTTGTGCTTTTCAGATGTCGCTTCATAAAAAAACTTTTGGATCGTGAAGCATAATTCCAATCTTCAATAGCCTTTTATAACAGAGGCCCACCTATTAATTTTTATAATTTTTTATTTCTTTTAACCATAATTCCTTCGAAGGTCCATCCAATTTCAACTTTATTTATCGAATGTCCATTTTTGTTCCCCCCTCAAAATTTATCGCCGTGCTTACTAACGCAGACCTTCTCTGATTTTTCTTTCTTCTTTGGTAGAATTTAATATAAATCGAGCACTATCTTTTAAATTTTAAATTTTATAGGTACAAAGGTGACATCTATTACCAAAATTTTATAAACACAAATTAAGCAACAATAAAAATCTCGCTCCAAATGATATATGGAATAAAGGATCTTGGGCACAGGGGAGGCGTTATACTTAAGAAAACAAAAGCTTCTGTCGACCGGTTTCAACCAAAATCTTGCCCATCATCAGGATTATAATTGGTAACTATAAAGGTACAAATTAGCAAGCGTAACATAAATAACCGACATTGAACATAATTACAGAGAAATTCAGATTTTTTCAGGTTTTTTTTCAGGAAATTCAGGTTTTTATACGAAGATGACTCAGAAGATTATCATAGGGTCCACATCCAGAACAACAGGAACGGGGATAAAAGCAATACATTGGCCGATTAAGAGCAAGAACATCCAAAAGAAAAATTGACGATACCACATTGCATTGTGCAGGAGCTACAAAAAGAAAAACAATTGACCTACGCTACCTTTTTTCATGATAGTTAGATATTGATTTTAGGCCAAAACGGTCAAAATACGCGGCATTCCATTGGTGGCAAGTCTGAAATTATTTATTTTTGTTACATCGTGTTCATTTGTTTACATTAGTTATTTTAATTTTGTCAGGTTTGCTTGTCCTTCCCTGGTGATGGGTACTAGATTTGCTCATCAGGTCACACGTTTGTCAATAATTTTATTGTACTGTTGTAATTTGTTCAAAATTATGACAAATTTTAATATGTTTCTTGTTAAGGACCCCACCAATTGCTGTTCCGTTGTCTCTCCTGTTTATATACTGTTAAGAGAAGACGCCTTCATCCGTTTCTAGAGGTAAAAATCTGAATTTCTCTGTAATTATGTTCAATGTCGGTTATTTATGTTACGCTTGCTAATTTGTACCTCTATACCAATTATAGTCCTGGTGATGGCCAAGATTTTGGTTGAAACCGGTCGACAGAAGCTTTTGTTTTCTTAAGTATAACGCCTCCCCTGTGCCGAAGATCCTTTATTCCGACAAATTAAGCAAGTTTTCACAGAGACGCAAAGTTATCCGTCTGCATGAATTAAAACCATTTAAAGAAGTCACAGTAGGGAAATTCTAACTACATACATGTTTCGATCTTATCAGTAGCGCACAGAAGAAAAAACTCTGATTGTGAGTTTTATTAATCTAACATTCCTTTATGAACTAGTGTCCCCAAATTTTTTAATAAATTTACAATTCCACTACGAGAAGGTGCACTTTTTCTACCCAAAATTTTACGAATTTTTCGAATTGTGACCGTAAAATGTTCAGCATTTTGGTAATGTGTTATCACAATAACTATACATTCGTCGATCGTGTAGCATTCCAGAATCAAATCGTATTATTCATATATGACGTATGTCAAATTTATAAAGCGGAAGTTCTGCGCTTTTCAAAATGACACCTCTTATTGAAACACCCTTTATAACAGTAGAAATACCCAAGTCTAAATTTATTAACAGCGCACTGAATTGAGCTTAACAACTTGCTAAGCAGCCCTAGCGTAAGCAATTCTTTTTGGTTGTAAATTTGAATACCTTAATTCCGCCATTGCAATGAATTCCAGACGTATCTTGGAACTCAAGTTAAGACCTTCATCAATACTTACCGCAAATTTAAAAAGTATAAAACAATAAATTGCTCGTAAATATAACTTTTAAATGTTGTTACATTACAGCTACTTTTTACGATATAAAAGTACATTAAGCTGCTTCTTGTCACCATTACTTTTATTTAAGTACATTAAAACAACCTAAAAGTGTCGATATAATTCGAAGATATGTCTCTACCAATAAGCAATCACAACTAATATTACAATAGTTAAAACTGGAAAAGCAACTTACCTTGCAATAAATAAACGAGGAACGATTTACCACTACATACTATGAAAGTTTTCTTTATTTATAAAATAAAAACATAACATTTACTAATATAAAACCGCAAATTAGCGGAGATTTCAAGTTTTCATAATTATTATTATTAATTCATTTCATTGGGTATTGTACGGGGTGTCTCAGAATATTGGAATTAATTTTTTTTGTATGGGTTTAAAACCATATGTTTTCTCTTGGGGGATTGTTTCAAAATTTAACTATTCCATTGGTGTGTATGTATTTCATGCTTGTATTCTTGGTTTTTCCTCCCAGGAAAGCGGGTAGGTTTAATTTTCCGTTTTGTTCGATTTTATGATTTCCACGCTGTTTTCTTCATATCTTTTCACGTTTACTTGGTATTTCGCAAGTTATAACCCATCCGTAGTATTAACTTTTATTACAATGTGAGTTATGTCCTATACTTGTATGATGTCTTCGGTGGTTGCAATAGAGTTTGCAAAGTCCATGAGGTGAGCTTTGTACACTCTATACAAATTAGATCCAGTTGAGTGCTTGTTGTCACTGTATTTCGCCCGGATACAGTTGACGCACACATGCTTGGCATGATCCCCCTGCACTCCACAGGCACGTGAAGCCTGTTCTGTTGAGGTGCAGAAAGCGCATGCTTCAGCCCCTTTGCAATATTTGGCCGTGTGGCCGAATCTCTGGCATTTAAAACATCGGACGATTCCGATGTGGTCATGTACCCTGTAGCTTCTCCAAGCTATTCTGAATTTGCCTTCTTTCATTATTGCTTCCCGGACCAAGGGGTGAACCTCCAAGATCCATTTGTTGTGCGACTTCTCTTTGGTATGGACGGGATTGATGCTCTTGAGCCAAGAGCTCCCGGCCATTTTGACTACCTCGGGGAAAGCCATTGCCGTTTCCTGGACTATGTGGTCCTTGGAAATTGTATTGTCCACCATATGGATCGCAATTGATGGCCAGGTTGCTGAGGACTCCTGGGCCACTAATTGTTTCTCCACTAGCAGTTGGTTGCCTACTAGCTTCTCAATCGAAGGGTGGGAGGACTCCACTACTACGCCTGTGTTCTTAACTAAATATACTTTGTCTGGTTTGATATTGAGGTCCGCAAGCATGAAACTAGTCAGGGCGGATTTTGTTTCTTCCGCGGTTTGACAAGGACTGCCCTCTGCTGGATAAACAATTATTTTGTGTTTCTTTTGATTTAGTACTGTGCTCCGAGGGTTGCTGATGGCCGCCCTTTTCACGGCTTCTAGGTAATCCCTGGGGGGGGGGGTTGTTTCTTTGATACTTCCTGAGGGGAAGGGTCTATTGTCCTGGGTTCCCGGACCTGAAGGGTCGGCGGGGCAGTAGGGGTGGTATGGGCCAGTGCCCTTACCACCTTTTCAATGATTTCTCTTGACGGGGGCGGGGAGGCTGCGGGCTCTCCCGTTCCTTGTCCATTGATTTTGCTAAGTAAATACCTTCCAAGGGTTTGGACGGTTTGTTCAAGTTCTTTTAAATGCTCTAACGCACTTTCCCTGTAATTTATTGGCTCCTTACTCCTAATTAGAAATTTTCTTACCTTGTGCGCATCTTCGGCCGCTTTATACGATAAATCGTAAGTCATTTCGTTAGTCAGTTTGTTTTCTTT
Organism: Podabrus alpinus; assembly: GCA_932274525.1. Taxonomy (NCBI): domain Eukaryota; kingdom Metazoa; phylum Arthropoda; class Insecta; order Coleoptera; family Cantharidae; genus Podabrus; species Podabrus alpinus. Next base: position 82,989,767 of record OW026454.1, on the reverse strand, counting down.
TTGGTTTTGTTGGGTCGATTCCTGAGTTTTACTTCCGTTTTTAATACTTTTCTCGTTTTCTTTCTTTTGTTTTTCTTCTTCATTTTGTTTCTTTTTTTCCTGGTGTTCTTTTTCTTGTTTTGCTTTGGCGATCTGTTTTCTTTGGTTTTTGGTGGGTTTCTTTTCATTCTTCGGTGATTCTGTTAGTGATTGCTTGTCGCTTTCTGATATTTATTGGTTTTTTATTTTTGGTTCTTATATTTCTCGGTTCTTCTTGTTCCTCTTCGGAGGTTATTTCTCCATATGATTCGTCCATGAACTAGATATGTATCCTCTTATCTTTTTTCTTATGGTACCTCGGTATCATAAAGTCTTCTTCCTCTTCTTCGTCGGTTTCTCTGGAACGTTTGGCATTTTCGTTGGCATTGTTTTGTTGCATAGTTGTCGGCTCGTCCACATTGGTAGATGTCGTCGCGTCGGTAAAATTACGTCTCTGATGATATTTATTTTTTCCGATTTTTTTTGATTTCTGATGAGACCATATTGCTCATCTCGATCTTCCACTTTTCTTCACCACTACATACTATCAGAGATCGCTGCCATGCGGAAGTAGAAGTCTTCAGTGCCTTTAAACTTTAAAACAAAAATCGTAAAGTTTGTTCCACCCCTTAAGATTTTAAAAATTTTAAATGTCTTTAAGAGATAAAGGAATTACCGGCACCGACATATAAGTCGACTTATAAATTACCCTCTCTTCAATATCGCTGTTATGAAAATCAAACTTCAAAATCGATTACACCCTCAGGCAAGGGCAATTTTACCTGCAATCCTGATCTTCCTGAATACACAAGATGCAATAAATCTATTAAGAGTTATTTAAAATTAAAAATGTGAAAACAAACCATACGGCATCTGACGCCATAACCTGAAGATTGAACCCAGAAAAAAATGAAAAATTGTTAATAACTAATTAAAGCCTTCCAATCTGGTCGGTACAAACAAATTGGGCGCTTAGTAGTGCGATTAAAGTTGATATTCAACGCGACTTTCTTGATGGCTTTGCATAAAATAGAATACAGCGCGTTTCTGCAGTAGCGAATTGCCGATTCAGTGCGGCCTTTAGGCCGTACAACCTTGACAATCACGTAATAGGTGGTTAATTCTAGTGTTAGATATTTTCTTGTATCTACTGGCTCTGGAAATCCTGATGGCCCACAGGCAGTTCTTACAACTTAGTGGTAAAAATATTGGATTTAATGAAAAACTTCAATTACATTGATGCCAAATACAATTATTACGGAATACGTGTCGAGGTTTCAAAACCACTGCAGTATAAGGTTATATCTACTCGACATCATTTGGAGCCACAGGCGTTACTATCGTCTCCGAAAAGAGGAGGAACGCACACTAAAGGAAAAATGCTCCATTTAGAAATTTTTCTGAGGGGGGGGGTGGAGTGTCACTATTACAAGCTGCATTACGCTAATGTTGTTAGAACAACAAATATGTAACAACATGCTGCCTAAATCTTCAAATTAAAATAAAATTAACTATTCAAACATAATAATTATTGATCATTGACGATCACCCATTTTTAAAGAACGTATAAACCAATCACATAACCTCAAATAATATAAAAGCGATATACCAACATTGAACTGCTAATATCACTAACCCCGGGTTTGAAATTTAAAATGCAGAGGGTAACAAAATAGAAGCACAACTTCAAATAAATATTGAAAGGGTAGAAAAAGATTTGAATAAATTTGTAGCGTGGCCATGATGACATTTGACACGCTACACACCACGTCGTCCGATCTTCAACACTCGGTTTTTAATTTCTTCGAAGTATTTGGTTGGTTTTTTATATCAATTTTAAATTAAAACAATGTGAGAAGTACGTCAACCTATAAAAACCATACTTTTCAAATGAAAAAGACCGTATATAATTACAATATGCAAAGTACATACACACTTCTTACTTTATAGTAGTCAGTTACGGCCTTTTTAATTTTTAATCGTAACAATATTTAATAGGCTATTTAGACGTAACTACAATTTTACTTGTAGAACTACTACGAAAAATGCATATTTTATCTTAATAATTTGCAAAATGGATTGGTATTAATTTTCGATTAGTTTTTTGCGTTTTTATCAAAACAGCATAAAGTGTTCTTATATCCATTTTACTTTAGACAGCAGTATAGGATTATAAGAGATTTTTTGTAACCACCATTCTATTACACACAACACTATCGGATTACGGAATTAATAACTGCATAGCATCTTCTAATAAGTTATTTAAACAACTATTTTGATAAAACGCGGAAAAATTAAATAAGTTTAATAATCTGTAATTTCATTTACAAAACGGGCTTATGACTTAAATCCCTTTTTAATTTTTGGTAATTTCAGGCGTAAGAAAAATAAAGTAATAAAAATAAAGACCACTCGTAAAAGCTTATAACATTATTTTGAATAAAATTTTTACAGAAAAAATTGATATTATAATTATGTACAAACATACAATGATGATGTTTAATTTCCTTGTTAATGTTATAAAATCTATTTAATAATCTTTTGGCTTTTAGTTACATATTTTTTTTTCCGCTTTTAAAATTATGTTACATAAATAACGTGCTCTGGTTTTCATTAAATAGACTGTTGACCGTTGACTCAAACCATCATCGGAAAATAATTTGCATTTAATATGCAACCCTAATGTTTGTTGTTAATAAACTTATTACTATCTTGTTTGTGCTTTGATTAGACTAACTTCATAGATAATATACAACCGTAGTTCTCTGCACTACAACAGTCAAGCTGCGGTATTACCTTCGGGTTGAAAATATTCCAAACCAATCAAGTTATATTGCGGATTGCTTGACTTCGGTTTAATGTAAAATAAACACTTGTTGAAAACTAGTAAGAACTTATTTGGATTCCAATCTTCAACTGCGTCTTTAACAGGATTACGTCACGGGATATACATAAGTAAATGAATCGATTTTCAAACTGTGCCTTGCAGAGTGATTGTTACCAATACTATAATTAATTAATATTGAAATTTCTCCAGTTTACAAGAAATTTCAGCAGTTTAACGACGATTAAATTTACCAACACATGATTTTAAAGAAGAAATAAACGTGTAACGGAGCCCCGCATAAACGCGGTAACCTACTCAGTTTCACGCCATGTAATGAAAAATTTAATTTAATGAAGTAATAAAATAGTGAAAATTTGGTAGGTTAAAAGGCTTAAGTCGAGAGAAATACCATTATTAAACAATGCTTTAGCAGCAACAGGCAGTATTATAATACAAATTTTATGTTAGCTGTGGTGTAGCTGTTGAACTTCCAGTTAGGAATGGATGAACAAGTTTGAAAACAACATTCAATATGTCTATCAAACTAAGCTACATTATCCTAATGGAAAGAGGCACATTTTATCCTCCAAAGAATAAAAACTCCGTACTTCATAAACAGACGACTGTAAAAACCTTTAAAAGGCTGCGAAAGGATCGGACGGTACGAAGAGCGGTAAATTAGATCTAGTAGTTAAATGCGGAATTTTTTTATCAAAACCCAGAAACGCATCACAGGAAAATAATAATATTGTTTAAATTAAAAGTATGTTTTGCCTCTATTAGGAAAATTTGAATTACAAATTAAATAATTTAGCTATAGGGGCTCTAAAACGATCAGCAATTCCGAAACAAATTAAATTGGCTTAACAGAATATAAATTATCGTGTAAAATTGAAACGATGAAATCAATTAATTGTAAACCTTTTGTCCTGAATTAACTTTCGTTTCTATGTGTATTTGTGCGTGCGAAGTGTTGTTATATGCAAAAGAGATCTGCAGTTTAACGTGGGCTCCGAACCACGCGAAATGTAAAATTTTCATTTTTAGAAGATTTACTAGGTAGATTACACCTGGGTGGTTTTCCATTGACTTCCGAAGGGAAATGGTTTGTTTCATATGGTATTTAGTTAAAAATTCAAATGGTATTTTAGTTGGGGAGCTGCCAATCAGCTTTGTATAAGCTCCATAAAGGTAAACCGGCATTGATTGTTAAGCTAAGCCGCGATTAATTCTTTAACGTGTGTTTGAATGGATTTTAAAACAAATGGTTTTTTAAATTAAACCAATCGGATCGTTAAACGCATTACAAAATTTAAATTTAATAAAATTGTATTTTTCAGTCTCGGTAGAGAGTAAAATCTATAAAATTGAAAATCACTGAAAATACTGTCAAACAGGAAATTATTAGCAAACGTAATCTGATAAACCTTTGCCTGCGGATTGATAGGATGAATCGGTGTACATGATAAAAATTAAAATTGTTCTGTTATAAAATTTTAGTTTGCCCGTCGGATTTGTAGTTGTACTTCAGACTTAAGCATTTTAACCGAAAATACTTAAAATTATTGTAATTTTCGTGTTGTACATTGCGTCTGATTTTCAAGAAATTTTGCAATAAAGAATGAGACTTAGATTTGCAGGTTTTTAATATTAATGAATTTTAAAAATATACGCATTTTATCATCTTGTCGAGATCTGGAGGGTTTATCTCTCTGAGATTGACCATTCCATTGAAATGCGATATTAAAATTACATCAAAAAATTTAAGCTTGATTCTTTTTAAATGTTTCTTTGTTTACAAAGACTTTTAAAATGAAATCAAATAAATTTGCCTGTTAGCTTTTGTGTAAATAATTAAATTTTGAATTTGTGAAATTGAAAATAAAAGCAGGTTTCCTGCGAAATCCTTTTTAATAACTCTGCGTAGCTGTGACAAATTCCTAGTGATTATAGGTGACCTTATTGGGAGCATAAATTCCACAATATGAGAAATTAGTTTTTCAAAACATTTCAAACAGGTTTTAAGTATATCTATACTATTTTTATTTTTACATGCTGATATCGGATTTTAAAATATGTGCTATGGGAGATATCCTGACTCTGGTAATATCAAAACCCTAACGTCACCCACCCATAAAATTTATGTAATACGCCTCTGGCATACGGCTTTCTGTATCATATTCGTATGTAAAACTTCTGTAAAAATTATTAAAAATTCTGTAAAAATTATATTATACTTTCATGTTATGAAAATATTAATCAGGTTAATTGAAAAAAGCTTATATGATTATTAGAAATTATTTGGTAACGCCATTGGTGTTTTATGAGGATGTGCGGATAACTTTTGATGCTAATAATAATGTAAACATAATATTATAATAAGATAACATTTTTAGTTTAATATGAATAAAGGTTAATTAATGCAAAATAATGATAAAAGCAGAGAATATTTGGTGAAAATTTGGTTGAAGAAGAAGTTGAGATGATAAATAAATAAGGTGATTGTGGAAATTATAAGCGATCTAATTATTTAATTGGAAGAACAGTTGTAAAGATAACAAAAAAGTTTAGACAATTTTGATCGAGTCGGTGAAACCCAATCGCCACCGCCTCACGCAGGCTCGGTTCGGTTTACGGTAGCTCTTGATTTTTGCGGAGGCTGGATCGTAGATAAGTTGAGGGTAATGATGGAAATGCTTCCCGTAAATAAAACACCGATTGCCAACAATAAATTTAATAAAAGCAATAAAAAAAACACAATTATTAGACACAATTGAGGCCAAGAGATTGAGGTGGTTTGGCCACGTCCAAAAAATGAACAATCAGAGATGGTCGAAAAAAACATGGAATTGGACTCCAGACTATAGAAAAAAACTTGGAAGACCAGCAAAAACTTGGGCAAAGGAGGTGGACGAGGCGATGAAATCTAGAAACTTGAAAGATGCAGATTAAACCGATAAAGCGGCTTTGGACCAACCCTTACAAAAACTAGCATAACCCTACGCTAAATTTACAACTCCGACCTTCACTGCTACTCGCGATCTAGTTCCTCTAGGACTCTAGGACTAGGACCTCTTGGTCCTGGATGTATGTCTTCTTTTCACAAAATCAAATTACGTATTAATTTCTTAGTGGTTTTTTAATCTTTCTGCTCAAATCACCTTTCCACACTTATTAAATCCAACTAATCACTCCACGATTTTAGGTGACTTAATTATTAATGCAAATAACTAAATTAATAAATTTATTGTAAGTTTATCTGTCACAGAGGGTGGATGGTTGATTTTATCAATCGTACCGGGTTTCACGCGTATAAATGGATCAATAATGTGTCTGCTTTATTGAAATCATTTTGAGAACCCAAATTTATTGCAATTTCAATTTCGGATGACCCTAGCTCAGATTTTGAATATTTGAAAAATCTTTTGAAGAAAAATAACATTTGACAGATAGTTTACACTATTTACATTTTGAACTTCCAAATTACAATTAAATTATTAGATTCAAAGATTCAGGCGCCTCGAGATGATTTTCAATATTAGGGCCTAAAATTAAAAATACGGAAAAATCAGGGAAAATATAAATTTACAGTATTTGTTACTTATTACTTATTAGTCCAAAGCAGCTTCAATTGATAACCCTTAGAAGAAATGCGAACATTTAACACTTGCAGTGTTCTAAATGTTGACCACAGAAGAACAAAAACCTTCAGGAAATTAAACCCCATGCTGTGGAAATCTATAAATGTTAATAACCCCCCCCCCTGCATATTACTAAGTCAAGAAAAGTAAAGCAGTAATAAAACATTTTTCTTATTGTTTTATTTGGTCTCTGCAGCCGCCAATATTTTAGAGCTTTATTTTACAATGGCTGTCATGACTTTTTGCAGTGGAAGGGCAAACATTTTAAGCACATAGTAAAAATATAAATTTATTGTGGATGTTTTCATTTACTTAAAGTGATTGTTTTTATAATATACTACATAGTTCTTGTTTTCGGTTTCAGGTAAGGGAGCTCCTGTATTTGTACCCCTTAAGTCAAGCCGCCACTGTGAGATGTAAGAGAGGTGATGTAAGAATTTTATTTTATCTCAACTTGATCAATTTAGTTTCAGTTTACTGGTAAAATAATTTTAAGGTAAAAAAGCGTTGAGGTAGTAAACGGCATCAGCGGTATCAACTTTCGTCAAATCTCTATTATTGTATATATAGTGCACCTTTCTGGCAATACGAAGATCTGTTAAATATTATTTTTATTATATTTTGATAATATAATTTATATTATTTAAAATATTAGTTAGCCGCAAATTTTATTTTTTATTTCTATTATAAAACTTTCAGCTTTCCGATTCTTATTAGAAAATTTGAAAATTCCGGGTGCCAATGTACGTGCTACTCCCCTGGCGGTCATCCGGTCATCTTGAACAATTCACTTATATGTGATTGCCAAGATTGTGCGGCCTAAAGGCCCCATTCTAGGGGATTATAACTATAAGTACAGGCTGTAACTATGTTGCTGTTCGACCTTTCTTTAACTTCCCATGTGAAATATTGCGACACTTTGAAATATAATCATATGGTATCATTTTTTCTAATTTTGAAATTTCATTTTGCCCTTCCGCCTTTGTAAATTTTTAATATTTCATTCGTTCCGGATTTTATTGAAAGTTTCGGTTTAAGCTCAAGAATGTGTACATTATACTAATGTACAAATTTAATTATTTTAATGTCTTTTTGAAAACATTTTCGAAAACAATTATAGTTTAATTAATTGGACATTAGGTAATAACCCGTAATAACTCAGTAAGGTTAGAAATAAAATTCTGCAGGTTTCCTTTCTATCTGATCTCAGTGACACGTAATCAACATCTTAACAAAGAAGGGTCCTTCCCTTTGTGCTCCAAAATTGGGAAATAATGACAGATATTTTTAAAGAATACTCGTATATCAATATGAGTGCTAATAAAAATATCAAACTTTTTATTTAATTCTAATATCCATCAATTATGAATGGGTTAACGTCCAATCAAGATCCCGATCATGATGAATGGATAAACGAACAATCTAAATGGCGTCCATGAATTAAATGACTTGCCTTGTGCTATTTTAAAGTTTCATGTGTTTATAAAAATGCTAAACAGAATGCTATTACGGTATTGAAATCAATATGTAGCTAAATACATTAGCGATTTAAAAAATGAAGCGCTAGTCAATGTAATATTGTCGTTGTCAATATTTGAATCGCCTTCAGGAAGGAATTAAACATTATTGTTTTAATTCAGAATTGATCAATTTTATTAAATAAATATAGTAACAAAGAGTATAATGAAAACGGTATACAAAAAAAAAACACGAAAAAAATGATTAATATAAAATATAACAAATTATGTAAACGAATATCATTATGTAATTACCCGTAAATAATTGAAGCCAATCATTATTCAACAAGTGGTTAATTAATTAATTCATGAGATCATAAATATCGTAAACAAATTTGTATTATAAGATGATAATTTGATTAATTAAAACTGAGAAATAACAGTTCGATTAAAATAATCCGCGGAGAAAACGACGCGAAACAAAATCTAATAGATTACTCTAATTTAGTTCATTATTTGATTTTTTTATATTAACATAATATCTTAAATATTGTAAAATGGATGATTCAGTATATTTGAATTTTAAATAAACAAATTAATATATCAAAGTGACCTAGAGGCCTCGTAACCCCTCTACTTGTAGTATAGATAGCACTATGTAGTAAACTATTGGTTATGCATTTATAGTCCAGGCACCGAAACCGAAATAAATGGTTCAAACTTGCAAAAAAACCGGACAAGCTGAAATTTCGCAGGGATGTGATGTATTTAAGTGTTCGATTGACCCCCCCCCCCAAGTTCCCTAAAATTCGCTACCGGTTTCTCCCGCAATTGTTTCCTAATTTCAGTTTTAAAGAATTATTATGAAATTTCCTTGCATATTGTCTTGATATTTGAAATATTGCTGTTACATAAGAAGGCATAATCACAAAAAAATCATCAAATAGTCAGGACCGTATCCTGCACGAAAAACTCAGCAATATTTTAACGATTGATTAGCCGTTACTATTTTTCATTTGTAACAGTATAAAACTGGTGAGACCAATGTCACAGGTAAAATCGTGAATAAGGTCGAAACACTTGCAATCTGATTGAAATTTTTACATCAATTGATATTAGTTCTGGATGCGGTCCTAATAATTTATTATTTTTTTCTGATGGTCCGTTGTAGAAACCCTGGGTCTATATTTTAGACTACAATAACCGCTTTCTCAACAATATTTGAAATAAATTGATAAAAATGCGGTCAACTATTCTTAAAATTTCGTTTCTTTAAAAATTCAAATTTTATATTACTCGGCTTTATTTTTACTCCGAAACTTGATATTACACAAAATTTCTATCTTGTCAGAAAATGTTGAATTTGTAGTATTTGTTTCTCCAACCTAAAAATTGATTTTTATTTTTTACGTTTATTTAGGAAATTTGAAAATTTACCGAATTAAATCAAATTGAGTTTTGATATTCATTTTTCACAAAAAAAATTCAATGTAAATTATACACGGTCGTTAAAATTGGAAGAACAACGTATTTTCTCGATTACTCTAATTTCAACCAACAGAAAAAAAAACAAAAAAGAATTCTGATAGCGGAATTGCATTGCACGGCTGTTATTATTTGAATCGAGTGATATCCAATATAGCTTAGTAATCAAACAGCTCCTATTTAATTCCCAAAACAGACAGACATTAATCGATTTTCATAAAGGTTCAATTAATTCCTTTTTTTTTTGTTATACTTACACCGTTTTCTTAACAATGAGAAGTAAAGCCGTTTACACACGTAGCGAGCTGAAAGCGCATTCAAGTAATTGACCGACTATTTTGGATGCTGATAATACGCTGTTAAATTGGGTCTAAATAATTATACTGACTGAGATGAATTTTCTACCGAATTATTGAAAATGAAAATTGTAATCGAAAGTGGTTTTTCCGTTATTACTAAGTGCTCAATTATCTAACCGTTGCTCCTCTTTGTATTAACAAATATTTTTCAATTCGATACCAATTTCGCACTGCTGTTAAATATTTAGGGATACCGCAATTTTTTATGCTGTTATTGTTGCTTTAAAGCGGAGCGATAAATTTTAAATTATATTTAATTATCTTACTTCACAAACATAATAAATCTCACTGTTTTAATAATCTTTAATTTTGGACGCCTATTATAAGTTTAATCGAGCTCTTAAGTGTGACACAGCCATTAATTTATGTTTCTCATCGTTTCTAACATCATCAAGACTACGCTCCCTGCGTTAAAATAGACATCAATCACACCTAATCCAGGATTTTCCTGCTTGAGACGCTGACAAAGTGTGGGAACATGCAAGTGAAAATTGGTTGCCCAGTTGTGCCATTATTTACTACACTTTTATTATTTTTTTTAGTTTAACGTAAACCGTATACAAGAAAATTTATTTTAAAAGTGCAAGAAAATTACCAATCACCAAAACGACCAACGACGATAAATTTATATACAAATTTTTCTCCTTTAAATTAAGTTTTACGATATTAGATTTTGTTGTGTAATAAATTTTCAAAACTAATTAAAGTTAGAATCTAATGCTATAAATAAAGCTACTGAAAACATAAAACAAATCGTTACGTATTTGCTACATTTTTCAACGTGAAACGTCATTTAGGTGATTCGATAATCTCGTTACAAAAATGAAAACTACATTGCACCCAAATTTACCAATTTAATTGTTAAGCTGAAATTGTGAATTAAAGTTTGGCGCTGTTTTATTGCCAAATGCCGATTTACCTAATGGTTTACTGATGTTTAGTCACTGCATAAAGTATCGCATGTAAAATGACGATTTTTCAGGATTAAAGCTGAAATTTGCAGATTAAAAAATTATCGTGCCATGTTTCAGCACTTTCGTAAATTTACTTATTTTAACTAAATCCGTCCAAATAATTTTTAGTTTCCTCTCACTCACCGATCCATAGATCTTCTGAATCGCCCAAACTTGACGTTTACATCTTTAAAAAAAAATTGGCAAAGTGAATTACAAAAGAACGAATCTCGGTAATTAGGAGGTGGATTTCTCTAACATGGATCGCCCATATACGGGTTCCTACGAGAAGCTTAGTGCAAACCTGCAAAATATATTATATGAGGGCTGATAGACGAAGCCAAAAAATAACGAACAAAAAATTTTGACGTAACACTGGATGACTTAAAATAATATTTGAAATATTAACCCCCAGTGACGTTTGCAGGGATTCATATTTACATGACATCAATTAATTCGAGATGCCTATTGGCGTTGATTTGAGCCCCTGGAGGAAAACCTTTCAAAATACGTAATGGATTTTTGAAATTCCGTTTACACTTTAACATAAAATGATTTCTTGACGAGGTAAATCAGCATGAGACAAGTAAAATTTAAAATTACCAAGGAACTGTTTTATATTTTTCTCCAAATATATTTAACGTTTAAAATTTTCAATCTTACCATTTCTTCCTACAATCACATTTTTATTATTTTGATTGCCTAAATTTGTAAATGTTTATTGTTTTTGTAATAGAAAAACAAAGTTGTTTTAAAGTTTCAAAATACACTTGAACAACCACGGAAATACTGTTCCATATTTTTTGTTTATAGTAGTTAATGAAAAGAATTTTCAAAATTATAAAAACATTAAATTGTACAATATTTCTAAAAATCACCTAATTAAATAGTTAGCAATTCATTGAAAGCTGTTTATAATTTTTTCAGATCTTACACCTATACAATAGAGCAAGGACGAATTGCAGCGTGGTTAGTCCCTAATCGGGTTTAAAAACGGTTTAACCTTTTTTATAGTCGGATCGGCGGCGAAGTTATGACAAATTGTTAAGTCAAACTGCGGCGAAGTTAATCTGCAATCCGATTCAAACGGAATTATAAAATAAATAAAAGTTGGCGTAAGCTTTGATTAGTATGAAGTAAAAGGGGAGGTCTTGCTCTCGGCATTGGGCTAAGATAACTGGAAGAAAGAAACTTATCAAAGATATAAAAAGACAGATAAAATAACACTGGTGTTATGCAATAAAATAGTCTCCATTCTATAAATTGATTAATTGCAATAATTATGGCATTTGCTAAGCTAAACCGACTTCCAGATGAGGTACCAATTTTAAATTTTGTATAGATGTATGTATATTCCATATTGGTTAGATGAAAATTTTTTAAAGATAGTAGGAGAAGTGTGCCCCTTTTCGTTTTAGAGGAGGCTACAACAGCTTTTATCAATAAGGCCCTGTGAATCCGCTATTTCCCAACCGATTTTCTATATTCATGTTCCTTTCGCATGTAGATCTGCATTAATTTACGTAAAGAAAATGCATAGAAAATTTTGTATGGGCGTATCCATGCGATATGTGATTCGGTGATGGATAGAAGAAAAGATGTAAATTAATTTTTAAAAATATCCAATATTAATTTAAAACCCTTCGTTCCCGCTATTTGTAGGCAGAATTTTGTTTTCTTTGGATACTATGGTGATTATTTTCCCATAGATTATAGATTGCGAATGGTAAGGGCTAAACTGGAACAAATAATACCAATTGATTTGGGGAAGAAAGCTGATACACAGAAAGATATACCAAGATTACAAATCAGAGACGAACAGGCAAGAATAAAATACGAAACATCGATGACTGAAAACCTGAAAAATAAACAACGAAACCACGATATAGAACAAGCAAACAAAATCTAAACGAAACAATATTACAAACGGTAAAAGAGTTACGAGAGGTGAAACAAAGAAAAAAGAAAGAGTGGTACGATGAGGAATGCAAAAGAGAAGTAAATAAGACAGAGGACTATAGAAAAGAGATGATACAAAAACAAACAGTGGAACATAGAAAAAGATATGAAGAACAAAGAAGAAAGTGCAAAAGGGTGTTAAGAGGGAAGAAGAGAAAGCATAAGATCGAAATGCTTGAAGAAATAGAAGACAAGTTTAGAAATAAAGAGATCAGAAACTTTTATCAAGGGGTGAAAAGAGTAAAAAACGGTAACCAAACGAATACAATGATTTGCAAAGACAGTGATGGAAATTTGATAGGAGACGAAAAAGAGATCATGGGCGCAATACTTCGAAGAATTACTCAATAAGAATCAAGAGAGGACAAATGACGGTAATATTGAATACAACACTGAAAATATAATAGTAGAAACCCCAAAGATGCAAGAAATAAGTGATATTATCAAGAAGCTAAAAAACAACAAAAGTGCTGGCGAAGACGGCATAACGGCAGAAATGATCAAACTTGGAGGTGAAGAACTGCACACACAAATATATGAGCTAATATTACAAATATTTAATGAAGAGAAAATGCCTGAAACCTGGAGCGAAGCGATAATATGTCCAATACACAAAAAGGGCGGCAAGAAAGAATGTGCAAACTATCGAGGAATAGCACTATTGAGTGTGACATACAAAATTCTCGCAACATGGATAAAAGGAAAAGTTGATGAATTCTCTGAAAGACTAATCGACGAATATCTGAGTGGGTTTAGAAGTGGGAGATCGGTAATGGACCAGGTGTTTACAATAAATCAGATACAGGAAAGAAGTCACAGACTGCAACTACCCACACACCTGGTATTCATAGACTTTAAACAAGCGTACGACAGCATAAGATGATATAAACTGTACTAAATATTGAGAGAATTAAAAATACACCCAAAATTGATCAAGCTAATAAAGATGACACTGGAAAAAACAGAAAATAAAGTAAGAGTAAATAGAATGACGTCAAGAAAGTTCAGAGTAGAGAATGGTCTGAGACAGGGAGACCCATTGTCGGCGATGATGTTCAATCTCGTACTAGAGAAGATCATACGCGAGAGTAAAATAAACAGAAACGGAACCATATTATACAGCAACTACCACCAGTGCCTGGCTTTCGCGGACGACGTGACACTAATATCAAGGTCGAAAAAAGAGCTACAACAATGTATCACGAGAATGACAAGGGTGGTAAGAGAAATGGGCTTAGAGATCAACGAAGAAAAGACCAAATACATGACATGGCAAGACGAGACGTATGAAGAGAACAGAACATTACAAGTAGAAATAGAAAATAACAGAACCCTAAAGATAAAAGAAGTCCAAACATTTGTATACCTGGGTACAACGATAACAAGGAAACCAGGTAGCAGCGAGGAAATAAAAGCTAGGATAGCTGCGGGAAATAGAAGCATAGCAGCACTACATGGTATTTTCTCGAAGAAGATGATGTCTAGAGCGGTAAAAACCAGAATTTACAGGACAATAGTGAGACTAGTGGTGACCTACGCGAGTGAAATGTGGGTATTAAAAAAGCAAGACCAGATGATATTGGGAGCCTGGGAGAGGAAGGTATTGAGAAGGATTTTTAGCGGTGTGTCAGTGGAGGGGAGGTGGAGGAGACGAACCAACGAAGAGTTAAGAGAACTGTACGGGGCACCAGATATAGTGAGGGTAATGAGAGCGCAAAGATTAAGATGGCTCGGCCACGTGACAAGAATGGATGAGGAGAGAGTGACAACCAAAACGTGGAAAAGCCAAACAGACGGACAAGGACGAAAAGGAAGACCACTACTCGAATGGTAAAGGGATGTGAACGAAGACATAAAACGTCTCCAGGTTACAAATTGGAAAGATATAGCAAGAAATAGCAAGAAATAGCAAGAAATAGGAAGGAATGGAGAAAAATAGTAAACGAATCTATGGGCCTTCAAGGCCTTTAATGCTGTTATATATTGACGTGTTCCTTTTTGTCCAGCGACCAACCATTTATTTTTTTGAAATCCGTAAATTCAAAATTTTTCTTTAACTTTATTTTCTTTCCAAATTGTTTTTAATTCACTTTAATAAAACACACTCCTTCAATTTTAAACTAAATTTTTCGTTTTTATTTACTACAAATATTCACTGTACAAAAATTTTACAAATTCTCGCTCAAGCGTCCTATATGCTCGATTCCGCTTGGCGTTCACTCCTCAAGCGTCCACTACGATTGACTGCCTAGAGGTGACTGGCCCCCTTCTCCTTTCAACGCAAAAGTTCCTTGTTTGCGCACAAGGATATTTCTTCACCAATTCCAATTCCCCCTTCTTTTACATTTAATTTTACAATATTTGTTACATTTTGAATTTTAAAACATGTTAATTGTAATTTTTATTTTTGAAATTTACCGAATTTTGGCTAACCATTGAAATACAGTTCAATATATACAGATGGCGAAAGCCGGGTCGCAATCTTGAAGGAGACGAAGAGATGAACAGAAAAGATGTCTTAACATAATTTCGTAATAAAGACGGTTTTCAAATAATCTCAATATATAAAATTTTACATTTGTCTGTAACTTGATTGACATTCACAATAAATTCGATATACCTACAATTTTTTCCAATAATTAATTTCAATTTGTATAATATTGGGATAAATAGATATAATTCAGTAGAAAAATACAATTTAATAAATTGAAGCCTCTTTGATTAAAAAACCAATTTTTTATTTAAATTCTAGCTAACAAACAAAATAAATTTAGTAATCTGGAAATATTTCAAAATCGACCATATCAGGCATTTCTCTTTTTGTTTTTCTCCTCTTAATATAAATAGCTTGCTCATCTGACCTTAGATTTGCCTTCAATCCTGTTTTTTCTTGTAACGATGGCAAATCAAGTCTCTAATTGGTACTCTTTAAAAAATGCCGATTTCTACTAGGGAACTGTTTGTCCATAATTAATAATGGTACCTGGAGCCAGCAAATGAACAAATATTCCTTGCAATTGAACCCACGAATCTGAGCATAGTAAATGTATAGATCGAAAGTTCTTATACTCGTACGTTGCGGCTTTTTTCTTTAAATTTTACGCATCTTTTTAAAATAATTATTATGATCGATTTTACGCTTGATTATAGTTAAAATTTAAAACCTAAATACAACAGAGCATATTTTCGCCATCATTCAACCGGTGTTTCTCATACGCATACAAAAAAAATTTATAAGTGCCGTGGTTTGGATTCTATATTAAATTGTATGTCTTCCGAATTTATAATAAGCAACAAAAAAATAATGAACTTGGCACAATCAAGGATGAACGGCAGACAAATGGTTCAATCTCATTAATCATCATCACTACCGTGTACACATGGAAACGAGCCTTCACAAACACCTAATCACTCTGCAATGCCTTCACGCATTCTCAAGTTTAGTGATGACGCCAGATTTTTTAACCAAGGTCATTATTAGAATTCGGCTAAAGGCAATTTTTTCAGCAAATGCCAAATTCATACCTCGAGCTTGGTTCGAATTCTACGTTCGATCGGAATCAAAACGTATTCTTCCACCTACAGACAGTTTGAAAAGTCGAACTGAATTAGTTGTGGATAAGTTCCATCCTGGATTATTTATAAAAAAGTTTTCAGATAATGTTTACTTGACGAATGTTGCTCGGAGATAAAATGCTTATTTTCCAAGCAAGGTGTCAACCTAGAATATTAGGGCTAGTTAAAAAATAATAAGGCAATAGTAAAGCATTTTTTCCCGAACAAGATAAATTAAATACTAAGCGGGGTGTCTGGGGGATATGGAATACCCCCCAGGTACATGTGATGCAAATTTTCAATTCTCCAAATTGGTATAAAATCGAATAATTTGCCTCTATTCTCTATTCTTTATTCTTTATTCTCTATTCTCAATGTCTTTCATTGGTTATTGAATACCATGAACAGGCATTCCATATTCTCCAGACCCCCCGGTTTACATCCAGTTTGACTTTTTGACTTTTTCTTTAATATTATTTTTTTATTGGACCCGTCAAATTTAATCTTGCTCTGAAATATAGTTATTTAAAATATTTGAAAAATATTCTGGAAGCTGGTATGTTATAGTAGTTCCATGGCACCTTGGCACTTTATAACGATCCGCCACTACTCGAGTTTATCACTCTTTCGACTTCAACTTATCGAATAATGAAAATATCACAAATAGTTATTTATGCTACAAGTGTGAAAAAGTAACATTTTTTGTTAGCTAGTGTGAAAACTAAAGCTGAAAATCACGAGATCTCATACAGAGTAAAATTATTCGAATATAGATACAATATTTGCATTTGAATATTCAAGTAATTTGTGACGGTTTTTAGAACCCGTCACTTACGTTTCACTCTGTACATTCAATGCTAACTTTTTAAAGAGCCGCTTAGTATTAGATCCGCGCTTGCGTCAAGTCTGGCGGCCCGGCGCGCTGGAGTTCTGTTCGAGAGACGTACGTTGTAGGTCGACATTTTGGAAAAGACCAATTTTTGGATAATATTATTAATTATTATTTGTCCGTTTTGAACTACGATTTCAATTAGTCATTGGAAGAGTGTGTTCGTGTTTCTCTCGAAGCTGCTGGTAATTAATTACGGATTTAGAAGCAGTCGTGAACTTCAATTTTTTATGGTTATCTTTTGTTACCCGCGTGTCGAGTTCAACATATCACGTTGTAATTTGGTTGTATGGAGTACGCTACCTTTTGTCAACCATAAAGTAATCATCTATTGCATCAGTAAAACTTTGCAACTTTCGGATTGTCCATTATCGAAGATTTGGTTTATGCGTTCAATTAGTTCGGAACGCCTAGTAATCTGTTACAAGACGGAGTGCATTTGGAGTACCTACCTTTCAATCGAATACGACGGGTTATTTTCTCACGGCCAAGGTTCCATCAAGGTCCGGTTCAATTTCAACATCAAAGGAGCTGAAGATAGTCTCACCAAGTGTTTTGTGATAGTTGAAACGTAGAAAAGCCATAACCCGGCAAATGGTTATAAAAAACAAAAGCTTTCGGCTTCACCTGCCGCTTTTCATGTCTCATCCGCCGCTTGTCATGTCTGTAGGTGGAAGGTACAAGACAGCTAGCCCATAGGAATTACCCAGTGTCGGAGCTCGCTGGGTCGCTCGAAAGCGTTCGTGGGTTCGTATAAAAATAATTGATCAGCTTTGCGAAAATAACTGTGCCCGGGCGCCAAGCGAAGAAATAACAGATTTCAGAAATCTCTTAGTCCATTAAATCAACACTAAAAGAAAATAATAAGTGAACGAAAAATAATTGAGCACACACAGTTGCGAAATAGACTCTACTACAGCTCGTGGTAGCTAAGCGGAATGCTTCTTACAAAAAAGAACAAATTCCAAAATTTAGTTATACAATTAACTAACAAAAAATCGCTACCCCGGCTAAAGCAGAGCCAATGTCTGTTTTAAAGATGGAATAACTAGTACCTAGATGTTGTGGTACTTAGTTATAAAAAAAATAAAATGATAAAATGGTTTATGATGTTATGAAACCAGTAGGTAAACGAACCTTAGCAGATTCTCCTGATTCATGATGTTATCGAACCAGTAAGCAGACAAACATTACCCAACCAACCTCCCATAAGATCCACAGCAAGCTAAAACGTATTTTAGCTTGTGGAATAATCACATAAAAATCAAAATAACAACACATCACAATTTATTAAAATAAACATAAATTCGGCAATCAGATGGTCGTTGCCTTAACGTGGTGGAAATTTGCAGTGGTTGCAGAACAAAACCCACACGGAGGCCTGGATGCTATCGCCGAAAACTACTCCCTAAAAATCAATCAGCTGGAAGTTCAAGTGGTAATACAAATCCCGCCAAGCGGAACCACTATCGAACTCCAGGGTCGAACAAGCGATAGCGTCGACGACAAAAATCAAACCTCCGGTACGTTGGTTTACCACGCTATTTATTTTCAAAAAAACTCATAAATAAAAATAAACACATAAAAAAATGTCGAAAGTAAAAATTTCAAGTACGAGACTTGAACGTACGACGATCAGTTTGGACTTCCAATGCCAATTGCATTCAACCAGCGCCGCTCGATACTAATTATCGAAAATAATGCTCTGTTCAACTTCAAACAAAATAATTATTAATTTAAAATTCAAAATTCATTAATAATTTTAAAATATAAAGATTTGAACACATCGCATTTTTATTATCGACGCCTTGCGAACGTAAAACTTTAATCAGCCTGTAATCACGTCGAACAAAAGTGCTTATCTGCAAACAGACGATTACTTTGGCCAAAAAAACGTTCATAGCCAAAGTGCGTGGCAAAGTAATCCAAGATGTTGGACAAATAAAAAATAATAAGACATAAGCAAAAAGCAAAAAAACAATAAAACATTAAAGCAAAAAGTTATAAAGCGCAAAATGATACGAAATACCTGTGATCATCTGGCTAGGTCGTTAAAGTAGAAATGCGGTCAGAATTTTCCTGATATGGTGGAATGATAGCGGTCCCTCATGTGGACATCATGATATGTTTACCCTCCTTTCCGTTCCTAATGAGAGAACGGTTTGGAAAGGCAAACAAGACCACGCAGAAGTAAAACTCCTACTTATATTCGTGGTAACCCTGATGTTGGTATAAGCTAACTCGCTATAGCCTGGAAGCGAGGGTCGTAAGTCCAATGAAATTTCCACTCTGCGTTGTGCTGAAAAATACGAGGGTACGCTTCGTCGAAAAATAAAACAATAATTAACAATAAAGTTTTAATGAAAATTGAAACGATTACGACAATTACAAACGCTCGTGGTAGTGGCGTGCCAAGAACAAGAAGCACGTTAACTGATGGTGACAACGGTACGTCAAAGGTGACACAATACGGGACACCAGAATGGTAGGCCCGTCAATACAAATAATTGACTGTAATGAATTACCACAATACCACAAGAATAAATCCACACAAGAATATAAAATTTGTCTCACCTTGATATCAATCGTGAGTTCACACAATGGAGATGACAGCAATAATCCTTGTATGGAATGCAGTGGTTGGTGTTGAATTCCAATGGCTCCCAATCTAAGATCCTCGGACTGTTGTACACCGACGTAATACTCGATGAGCAGGTTCTGGCAGACGGACACGAAAATGGACAGGAGACACTCAGCTGCGTCGATAGTAAGGTACAGGTTGACGATCCAAATAAAACAAAGTGATCGTCCAGTACAATTTGATCACAAAAACTGAAGCCGCGATTGACAATAACAATCGACTTCCAAATGTAAATAAAAGCAGCTGTCAAAATAGTCACCAGACGAATGTTACCAAATAAAATTATGGTTGGTACCAATTTGTACTTCGATAAAGAAAATATGGTGGTTCGATACAACCACTCGAATATTTTCCAAAAAAATGCTTGAACTGGCTAAAACAAAATAGCTACGCACTGCTTTCACGAAATCCGTAATGACGGTGGAATTACTAATGCGTATCACTAATTTTGTAACGAAAATCGACTTATAAATAATTGATTTGCACGCGATCAATGAATATCGACCTGTCGTATCGCACTTCAAAGCCAAAGTTAAGTTTTTAACGGCGCGCGTCTATATCCTGTACTATCAAGTACGTTGCAAAAATGAGTAAAGAGATGGCGCTTGGAGTAACAATTTATAATTTAAATGTTATGAATTAACATTTGGAACGAAATAGACATATTTTGTTACACACCCCCCAACTAAACGATCTGGCCGCAGGCCAAGATCTAAAAAGATCAGATAAAGAAGTTGACATTTACAACGAACTGTGAATTTACAGAAGAAACCGTACTGTAGTGAGGAGAGAGTTTGTCGCAATAATGGTAGGATAGAAATATCAAGCTTAACAAGTAAAAAAATGAGCTTAAAATATTTCAATAAAAAAATAAAATAAAAAAATCTCTAAAGGATTAAGAGTAAAATAATAATTGTATGGTTTTTCACCTATGGGACTAAATGTCGCCTTAAATCCGCGGAAACGAAAACCAATTGGTAGAGCTAATGATAGCTACTGAAAACCATAATGTATAAATGATTTTGTCTCAGATAAAAATCAATGAGTACAAAATGGGCAGCCCGCATTGGACCTGCACCGAAAAAAGTGAATACAAAAAAATCTTCAGGGACATCAAGACAAAAAAAAACGTCTGATAATCAACCTGGGAATGGGTCACATAGGATCCATTCTAGAATAGTCAAACAAAAAAATTATCTTCAACTAATTCTACTTTCCAGTGTGAGACACTCATGGTTCTCAACCCAAAGGAAATGGTATTTTGCAAAATAAACAAAATAATTAAATAATTTGATCAAACGAATATTTGATCAACAGATCGTCCTACCAAGACTTTGACAGCTTCTCCGGAATCGTTGGAATAAATTCCGATGGAATAATTAGTGGCGAGATGGTCTGCACTAATTATGACGTAAAAACCAGGGAGTAAAAAAATAAAACCCTTGACCCTGAATAGTAAAACGGATGGAATGTTTTACGGGATTTTTTTATTATATGATCTGAGATGGAATGTGATCAATAAGTTGATGTGTCGACAAGAATACAGCCAACGACCCTTCATGCCCGTAACAGGAGGAAAACCAGCCGATTACCCCCCAACTAAGATTTTTGACCAACCCCACTGAGGTGTAGTCAATCCCGTCAGAAAGCAACAAACCGGCCACCCTGCCTGCACTAAGCACGAAGTCCGCTAACACCATAAATGCCAACACAAATAAGCAAGTGGTAAGACTGATGGAATGTCTTACGGGCTGTTTTATATGATCTGAGATGGAACATGATCAAAAAGAGACGACATTACTAATAAAATGTAGGATTCAAGGTGTAATCGAACCCCCCTGTGACAAACATTACCCAACCTCCGCCCATGTAATGTGGATTTTAACCCTGAATGGATATTCGATCATCGTCGTCATCGGGATGTGATTTTAAGTCCTTAATATGATAGACACCTACATCTTTACCACGCTCGTTGACTAAACGATAAGTTAATGGACCTGTAACCTCGCGAACCTTGCACTTGATATACTTAGGAGATAGCTTACTACTAATTTTATTCGGAGCATTAGAAAGTACGAAATTTCTTCGCCAAACTATGTCACCTACTCGAAAATTGATGGATCTTTTGCGCAAGTTGTAATGTTTAGCCCCCCTAATATAAGCATTATGCAATCGCTTAGCAACATCTTCAAACACCCCATTTAACTTTCGCATATCATGCGCGACGCTTTCACGGTTAGCAAGGGTTAGATCATCCTCTTTAAACTGTTGGATGCGACCGTAATAATCTCCGTTTATCGGAACAGTGCGACCTAAATTCAAGAATGATGGTGTATACCCCGTAACTTCGTGGGTAGCAGATCTTAAAGCATGTGCTATCTTAAAAATTTCTACATCCCAACTACGATGATCACGCTTGACATAAGACCTAATAGCGGTACCAATGACTCGATTATATCGCTCTACAAAATTTACTTGTGGATGGTAGTTGGCATTTTTCCACACATGTGAAATCTTGTAGTTGTTCATTAGTTCTTGAAATTCTTTTCCCGTAAATTGGGGACCATTATCGACTTGGCAAATCATCGGTGTACCAAATAGAAGGAATACTTCATTTTCCAAAAACTCACAGATGGCCTTAGCCGTAGCTTTTCGTAATGGTTTGACTAATACAAATTTCGTGAACCAGTCACAAACTACAAGTAATACTGTATTACCTTTTGCAGAACGGGGAAATGGACCCATAAGGTCGATAGAAAGACATTGAAAAGGAAAACGGACTTTTTTCTCTTTACCCATTAGTCCGTAGCGTGCGCCTTGGCAAGCTTTAGAAGCCAGACAAACAGAGCAACGACGCACGTAGCGAGCAACGTCAGTACGCATTTTAGGCCAGTAATAAAGCTCCAGAATTTTATTAAAAGTTTTTAAAGTACCTAAATGTGCAGACGTAGGATCGTCATGACACATTTTCAAAATTTCATTACGACGAGGTTTAGGAATAATCTGTTTCCATTCAACCAAATTGGAAATAACGTCGTGTTTGTTTGTAATGAGCTTATACAGACGATCTGACTCAATACGCCAGTCTGGATAAAGTTGCGGATTTGTTCTAACGTTGATCAGCATGCGCCGATACCAGGGATCCAAGTCATCATCAGTTAAAACTAATGAAGAGACTTCCAAGGGAGCACGGGACAAGGCATCTGGAACTACATGCAATTGACCTTTGCGATGCTGGATGTCGAAAGAATGTTGAGCAAGACGAACGGACCAACGGGCTAATTTATTGGCTGGATCTTTCATATTCATGAGCCATAAAAGTGAATAATGATCGGTCACAACTGTAAACTGAGTACCCTCAACATATGGTCGAAACTTTTCGATACCAAATAAGACCGCTAAACATTCACGCTCCGTCGTCGAATAATTTCGCTCAGCCTTGTTCAAGGTTCTAGATGCATACGCAATGGGTCGCTCATCATCACCTTCACCCTGTGTCAAAACACTTCCCAAACCGTAACCTGATGAATCGCAGTGTATAAAAAATCTCTTTTCAAAGTTGGGACTAACTAAAACGGGTGCTGTAACTAGTAGTTTCTTTAAACTCTCAAATGACTCAATAGCGTTAGGAGTCCAAGTAATGGTTTGACGTTTAACCCGTCCCTTAATTAACTCAGTAATGGGAGCAGAAAAGGTGGAGAGATTAGGGATAAATCGTCGATACCATCCTATAAGTCCAAGGAATCGTTTTACTCCAGTAACAGTAGTTGGACGTTCAAATTTAGTTATAGCCTCAACTTTGTCAGGGTCGGTATGAAGACCAGATTTGTCAATAACATGACCTAAAAATTTTAATGTGGATCTGCAAAATTCACATTTTTCAAAGTTAACGGTTAGGTTAGCATCTTTAAGTTTCTCAAAGACTTGTTGCAAAAGGCTTAAATGTTCGGCAAAGGTATTGGAAACTACGATTATGTCGTCAAGGTAAACAAAGACCTTCTCACCAAGCAATGAACCAAAAACGTTGTCCATTAATCGCTGTTGAGTGATAGGGGCGTTGGAAATTCCAAACGGCATAACGACATACTCGAAGAGACCTCTGCCAGGCACAGTAAATGCAGTCTTTTCACGAGATGAGGATGAGAGAGGAACTTGCCAAAATGCTTTTTTAAGATCTATAGAGGTCAGGAATCTAGCGTCCTGTAAATGAGATAAAATGTCATCCAATCGAGGGAGTGGGTACGCATCCTTTTTAGTCAATTGATTTAATTTACGGCCATCGAAACACAGTCGATAGGAACCGTTCTTTTTACGGACTAAAAGCATGGGTGACGACCAAGCACTCTTAGAAGGGACAACGATGTTCATTTGTAGCATTTCGTCTAGTTCACGGTGAGCAATAGCTCGCATGGGTGGAGATAAGGGATAGAAACGTTGCTTGACAGGAGCGGCTGAACCCGTATCTATATGGTGAATTACCTTATCAGTACGAGTCAACCCCTCACGGTCCAGTTCCTTATATTTGTCTTTCATGGAAGAAAGCATAACCTGCTGCTCTATTGATAATTCGGAAGCGGAACGCATAAATTCCGTGGCACTAATTTGATTAACAAAATATTGGTCTCTACCAAAATCAATTTTGACACCAAACATCTTGCAAAAATCTATACCTAGGGTTAATGATGTGGTGATACTACGGCAAACTATGACGTTTAAAACTTTAGTGACTTCACCAATGGTGATAGGAAGCATGACTTCACCTAATAAATCTTGTGAAGTTCCATCAGCGGAATGTAAAAGAGATTTGGTGCCGCGCGTAAAACATAAATCTAACTGATTTATTAAAAAGTGCGCATCACTACCCAGAACAGAAACAGATGCTCCAGAGTCAAGCAGAGCAGCAAGAGGTACCCCCCCCACAGTTAAATTAACATAAGGTCTTATGTCTCGCGTAGGATGTGTAAAGAGAGCGGAAGTAGTCTGCGATGATCCGCAAAAAGAGCGTACGCGTCCTAACCACCCCTTCCAACACAAGGAATCGGCTTTAAGAGCCTTCTTGAGACGCACGCCGTGATGCCATCTCGCTCTTCTTCTTTTGTCGGCTTTTAACGCGGATTTGCCGGGCGAGCCGAAACGCCTCTCCGCCTTCGCAAGTTTTTTGAACGTCCTTGATGTTTTCTAGGACAGGTTATGGCAGTTACCCCTTTTTGGCCGCATACAAAACAAAATTTAGATAAAGGTTTTGGGCAATCCTCAAAACCATGCGCGGGATTATTACAGTTCCAACAGTTATCTAGAGAGTTGTCTGGCTGAGGGTCTAACGGAAAATGAGTAGTAGTAATGGGAGATGAAGACATTGAACAAGTGGCCTCTGATGGAGTAGTCCACTTTATCACTCTTTCAGCTGCTTGAGCTGCTTTAATAAGTGCTTCTCTAGTTTTGTATTCATTTAACCCTAAGGTTAACGAAATTTGTGGAGACATGTTACGTCTTATAACCCATAGCTGTTCCTCATCTGAAGGAATTGGATTTAATCTAGAAAATTGAGCAATCATGGATTCTATGAATCCCAGAACAGATTCACCTGGTAATTGTTTCCGAGCCCGGATTTGATCGGCATATTCTCTACTATAATCGAGAGATAAAAATCGGACTTTCAAAGCATCCATTAATTGTGACCAATTTGAAATAGTCGGACTCAAGGAACGGTACCAGACTAATGCCTCGTCTGAAAAGAATTCCCCAGCTTTTCTAAATAATTCGTCTTCTTTAACCCCTCGTGAACGTGCAAGTTCTTGTGCGCGCTCAATAAAATCAAAAACGGCTTTAAAATTACCCTTGCCATCATAGCTAAGACCCCATTTGTGAACAGATACCCGATTTTGCGATTGATTTAATAAAATGTTAGTTAAGGCGGTGCTAATGTCTGGATTAATCGGAATTGAATCGGTAAGAGTGGACCTACGTGCAGGTTGAAAATTACTTGCTTGAACCGGAGAGTTCGTGATTGGTAATAACTCCTCGCTTTCCAGCGCATCTGAATCTTTGATTAAAGATTCGAGATTCTCACGTAAAGTTTTACATGTAAGAATTAAAGTGTTTCTTTTGGGGTCATCAAAACCAACTCCTTCCATTGAATCTAAACGATTACTATAATGCGCCAGCCGATGATCTAACGCATCCAAAAGCTTATCATCAACATTAGTTGACAAATCATTAATCTCTTTACTGATTACTGAAAGGGACTTTTCGCATATTTCTAGTTCGGCAGGTATGTCAACTGGTTTATATTTAATCATTGCTAATGATGAATTATATTTCTCATCGCGCATCAACTGACATAGCAATTTACGACGAGAAGCTAAATGTTCAGGTATTCCGGATAAATCGTTGCCTTTGCGTCGTTGCAACTCAACGGCGATCTCCTCTCTAGATAAGGCTGCCACGTAAGCTTTTTCAGACATGATAATTAAGTTAACTTGACAAAGACGAAGTAAAAAAATGTAAGCGTTCGATAAAACACGAAACTATCGTACAAAGAATTGAATAATAAAAAAATAAATAGTGCGTAAACACGACTCCTAATTGCGTGACAAAACAAATACAGTCAAATTGCAATTGGAAGGAACGCAACAAATGATATTATTATTCTGATATATATACGTAAATGGTTTCTCGCCGGTGTGAGTACTAGGTTGACAACTCAATCTATTATTATTTACCATGTACCAAACCATACAAACACGCAAAGCGCCCAGTCCACAACGCTCTCCAGTTGCCAAAAACTGCTGTAATAATAAAAAAATTAACACGACCACAAACGTTCCGTTGTCGAATCGTATGCACGAAAACGCACCTCGGGACAAACACAGAGTTGGAAAATCAACAAATTGAGCTCCACGTATGGACGCCAGTGATATGTTTACCCTCCTTTCCGTTCCTAATGAGAGAACGGTTTGGAAAGGCAAACAAGACCACGCAGAAGTAAAACTCCTACTTATATTCGTGGTAACCCTGATGTTGGTATAAGCTAACTCGCTATAGCCTGGAAGCGAGGGTCGTAAGTCCAATGAAATTTCCACTCTGCGTTGTGCTGAAAAATACGAGGGTACGCTTCGTCGAAAAATAAAACAATAATTAACAATAAAGTTTTAATGAAAATTGAAACGATTACGACAATTACAAACGCTCGTGGTAGTGGCGTGCCAAGAACAAGAAGCACGTTAACTGATGGTGACAACGGTACGTCAAAGGTGACACAATACGGGACACCAGAATGGTAGGCCCGTCAATACAAATAATTGACTGTAATGAATTACCACAATACCACAAGAATAAATCCACACAAGAATATAAAATTTGTCTCACCTTGATATCAATCGTGAGTTCACACAATGGAGATGACAGCAATAATCCTTGTATGGAATGCAGTGGTTGGTGTTGAATTCCAATGGCTCCCAATCTAAGATCCTCGGACTGTTGTACACCGACGTAATACTCGATGAGCAGGTTCTGGCAGACGGACACGAAAATGGACAGGAGACACTCAGCTGCGTCGATAGTAAGGTACAGGTTGACGATCCAAATAAAACAAAGTGATCGTCCAGTACAATTTGATCACAAAAACTGAAGCCGCGATTGACAATAACAATCGACTTCCAAATGTAAATAAAAGCAGCTGTCAAAATAGTCACCAGACGAATGTTACCAAATAAAATTATGGTTGGTACCAATTTGTACTTCGATAAAGAAAATATGGTGGTTCGATACAACCACTCGAATATTTTCCAAAAAAATGCTTGAACTGGCTAAAACAAAATAGCTACGCACTGCTTTCACGAAATCCGTAATGACGGTGGAATTACTAATGCGTATCACTAATTTTGTAACGAAAATCGACTTATAAATAATTGATTTGCACGCGATCAATGAATATCGACCTGTCGTATCGCACTTCAAAGCCAAAGTTAAGTTTTTAACGGCGCGCGTCTATATCCTGTACTATCAAGTACGTTGCAAAAATGAGTAAAGAGATGGCGCTTGGAGTAACAATTTATAATTTAAATGTTATGAATTAACATTTGGAACGAAATAGACATATTTTGTTACAATCAGCTTCCAAAAAAAATCGGTCCGGAAGCGAAAAAAAAATCGGGCTTGCGCTAAAAAAGATACACTGGGGCTTCCGCACTTAAAATCTAATTTTACCATTTTAAAACATTCGTAAAATTGTAGAAACCATGGAGAGCAAAAATTAGCACGTCTTGCTTGTAGCACAGAATTTTATCGACCCTTTTTATCTTTTCAAAACTGTCTTAACGGCCTCTTTGATTTTAATTTTGAAAAATCCTGACCGTCATTTTGGTTGTCTAACCCACAGGCATAGAAATATATAAATTCTCAATTAAATTCGGTCGTCTTCAAGGTGTTAAAAATAGATCGACCTACGCTGGTATTAGAAATGAGAATTAAAAAAAATAAATTGTTTCGCTGGGCGAAATACAGTAACAATTGAAATGTTACATAGTTCAAGCTTTACGACCAGTTTCTTCTTATTTCTTTTCGACTTAGCGAAACATTAGGTGGTTATTTTAGTCACTTTAAATTGTATTGGATCACTTGGTGTGACAAACTGTATTTACCAGTTCGTCAATATTTGTTTTTGCAAACGTTCATCTGTTTGACTAATTTAAAACTGTGTGTGTTCATTGTTGTAATTGATTCATACAATTATTTTATTAAAATTGTTAATTTTACATCTGCATTTTTATTTTTTAAAGAAGCATTTCTCGTAAGGCATTGCAGGCTACCTACGACCCTGCCTCCGCTAAGAAAAACATAGCTAGCCGTATACCGACCACCAAAGGCTTAACCGAAAATAAAAAGATAAACTATTTCTCAAATAGTTTAACCTGAACTAGATTTGGTTCAGATCAAAATTCGGTTCAAATTGAATTATTCGAAGAACTTCGATCAAAAATCATTTTACCTAAAGAGAGGCCGAAGGCCGAGCAACTATGGCATATATTTGTACAATGATTCTGAGATATTTCAATAAACATGTTTATTCTGTTCTTCGTTTGTTCTGTTTCCTTTGACCTGAGATTTTACAGGGCGGAGATTTCCATAAAATAGTTAGAAATACAATTTACTGTAGGTACTATTATCATCTATGTTTGTAATTTAAAAACTTGCATAATTAAGATTAATTATTACAACATACAATTTAGCTTAACAGACAGTGCAAACCCAAGGCTTCTTGATTCATCCTATTTCCCTTACTTTGCAACTCAATGCTACGAAAACAAGACCATGCTATCCGGTATCTCGTCATTCGCTCATACTCATCTCCAGAGTGTTGAAAAGATATTGTAATGGCTTTTAAACCAATGGGAGATCTCTATTTGTGATTGTAGATAAGCAGGACTACATCATTTTCCTAGTGTAATACATTATAAGACAGGTTTCCTAGGGTAATATATAATTGGACAGGTTCCCTGGGGCTTATACCGACAAAAGTGTAGGGGCGTTATATGAGAGTTACGTGACCGTACGGCTGTTGCTCGGAACAACGCGCGTTAGAATTAAAAACAAAAGTTTATTTTCAATAAAATTAGACTTTTTGGGGTGAAATGAGTCTTATTTCGATGAATAATCAACGCAACAGCCGATTATTCACCAAGAGAGAATTGTAATTGTTGCTTTGTAATGGTAACTTCACACGCGGTGACACAGACCCAGGACTGTTCTCGAATTGTGACAGGATTTCGAGAAGCTTAGTGCTGTTCGGGTGAACTGTTACCCCAGATAGACAGTCGTAAAATTAAGCGTTCTCATTGGCTGATATTATATTGATACAAGTTGTATACGTGTATTCAGCACCGGAAATGGGTGTGATTCCGAATATGGCCAGATCTCAAATAGAACATTTTCGTTGGTTTCAAATTATTAGACATGAATAATCTGTTATACAATTGGCCCTAAAATTTCCATATGCTGAAAAACTACGGCCTACTCAAATAGTCGAAATCTCCCTGAGTAAAGCTGACACTCAAGTGGAGTACAAATATAAAATAGTGTATTATATACCTAGACGCTTTAATTAAGGTTTATATACTGTTTCTCTACAACCCCTAAAATTTCACCAAGCATAAAACACTTTTAATTTTTTAATTCTATTCAATTTTATTTTTAACTTTGGAAAATACAAAAATCAAACTTGCTATCCGCTTCGCGCTGGCCCGACTGCACGACTCCGCATTTTTCCGCTTATCCTCTCGAACACTCCTGTTATCTTCCTTCAAACTCGTGGCCGCAAATTTAAATGTTTATCGCAAATTCAAATACATTTCAAATCATTCCGCTGTTATACAAATATAAAATACAAAAAATACTTGAGGGAAGAAAATAACAGTTCAACTTCCCCCTTTGGATTGAGAAAAGATTTGTTAACATAATCTTTACGAAATACAAGAATTATTTAAAAATGCATTGGATGGTAAATAAATGGTTTTTCACCGGTATGAGTCAAAAATAAATTCACATTAACTAAAGTTTAGAAATTATAACGGAATTATCAAATTAAATTAAAACATTATCTCTTTTGATTACAATAAATTAAAATTAAATTTTCCCCCCTAAGTGGAGTATCTACCCTAAACTAAATTTGTTTCAACATAAAAATTTTTCTTTCGTTCCTGTTTTACAAATATTTTATTATTCTTTCTAATTTGACCCGAAATGGAGTCCACGGTCTATTCCTTGTAATCGGCATTCCAATCTTCCATCTCCATCTCACATTCTTCCATATTTTAGGTGTTGTGCCGACCATCCTGTTAAATTTCATTCAACCAGACCTAATCGTTTTCATATCATTTCAATCCTGCTTTCTGACCACCATTAATGAATTCAAATAGGAAGTTGCGGTTTCTTCAATTATTTTGTCCTGTATCATTTTTATGTTTTTGTTTTACGTTTGAAAGCTTTATCGTTTTCAATTACTAATTTATGCGTGTATCCGGAGGCAATACGTGGTTCATTATTAATAAGGCGATGATTAGTATCTAACAGAAATTTCAGATAATTTTTTTTATTTCTCGTACACATTGTTCGTTCATTTCTATTACTATCTTCCACATCCTGGTCTCCTTCAACCGTAATTTGATTTATAATTACTAACTTGATCTTCTTCATTAACATCTAACGTCTCTTCCTGGCCCATCCATTTTATCTTCTCCCCCTGGATATTTATTTTTCGGTTTGGACCGTCCACTTCAATTTTTTCATGATAATTTTTGTTGGTTCCTTTCATTATTTCTTCTACGCTTTCTTTTACATGTTTTATTTGATTTTCAAAATTTGTTTTTATTTCTTGTACGCCCATGTTTAGTGGTTCTTCCGTGACAGCTTTTTCCTGTATATCTCGGAGAGCTGTACCTAAATTTTCCATCTCCTTTTGGAACTCAATCTGGGATTTATTTAATATTTGTTTCATATTATCTTGCATTTCTTTATTTGTTATACCTATTTTTTTATTTGTTGTATCTATTTTTTTATTGATTGGGTCTATTGTTTTTATGTTTGTGTCTATTATTGTTTTTGTTAATAATTTCATCATTTCTTGCCATCCGACTTCAGGATTTATCGTACTATGAAAAACATCAGTAGGATTAAAGGAATCTTCTTCTTCCGATGCATCCACATTCATTTTTGCCGGGGTACTTTCCCATAAAGGTTTATCCTTATCGTATTACAAATTATCAACAAAATGAGAAAATGGTTGAATTGAAAACAGTAAACCCAAGATTAAAATCATTTTCTTCGCATAATCTTACAGCAATGTTTATTGCTATCGTTAGATCTTTTTTAAGTTAAAAAATCTTGTATTTAAAATGAAAATCATTAGGTATCAATTAATCATACAATGTACCTACTTAAATAATTATGGATTTGAGTTCATCTCTAACTTTGTCTGAAGTTAGCACAAACTTGTTGCACTTTCAATGAAATTTCTAATAAGTTACAATCAAGTACATTTCAATTCTAATCCAATATAGACTATATTTTTCGTCACAATTCAAGTTACTTGTTTAATTACTAAAGCACGCTGAATGTACTTTAAACTTCTATTCGATGATTAATTTAAATCTGAATTAAATCCAGGCTTTCATTCGTTTTTGTAAAACAAAATCACTCTAATTAACTAACAACACACTATCAACAATATCGCTGTCTATTATATCAGAATTTTTAACGGCAACAAAAGACCTATCCGAACACTTCATCCTTTCCAAAGAATATTGTTCACTAATGGCATTTCTATTTGATTTTCGAAGGCACAATGCATCTAGAAGGATAAATAATACAATTTTTTTATACTTTTAGGTTTTAACCTGAAAACAAAAGTTGA
Source organism: Podabrus alpinus (assembly GCA_932274525.1). Classification (NCBI taxonomy): domain Eukaryota; kingdom Metazoa; phylum Arthropoda; class Insecta; order Coleoptera; family Cantharidae; genus Podabrus; species Podabrus alpinus. The sequence goes on along the minus strand of OW026454.1, from coordinate 82,957,574 downwards.
GAGATATTACAATGTTCAAACTTACTTTTTTAAAATAAAATTGTGACAATTTCTTGAATAATATTTAGTTTCCGTGGAAAACCCTGCTGTTTATTTGTACTGCAGAGCTTTTCAACAGAGACTTTGTTTTTTAATAGGTGGTGATAAGTTTAGCCATTATTACTTATAATGTCTTCAATTTATTTCAATCGGAAATCACATGAAATCGGATTGCGTTGTTGGTAAATTTTTTTGGCCTATTATTGACTAGTATATGGATGTGAGTAATATGTGGTTTCAACAGGACCGTGCCACAAGGCCACAAAATCAGTGAATTTATTGCAAAAAATTAAATTTCCCGATCGAAAAACTTCTTGTAATTCTGCAGTCCATTGGCCACTTAGAACGTGTAATTTAATGCCGTTAGACTACTTTTTGTGGGTTTATGTGAACGGCCAAGTCTATGCAGATAATCCACAATCCATTAGAACTTAGAAAACCAACATCCGACGACTAATTGATGAGATAGCACCGCAATTATGCTGAAATGTAATCAAAAATTTTGGCAAAATGATCGACTCCTGTATACGTGGTCTTGCTGGACATTTGCCCGATATTATTTTTCATTCATAAATTGTAGACTTTCTACGTTATAAAGAAATACAGAACCTTCATTCAAAATGTGTGTCTTATTTAAAATTTAAAAACAAAAGCCCCGTTACAAAGATATCAAACAAATCATAATTAATAAATACTAGGTCTAAATTATGACTTAAAAATATTATTATTTTTGAAAAATTGCTGCATATATTTTCAGTAGATATATCGAAATAAATTTAAAAATACTTTTAGTCGTGAAACAAGACAAAATTGTATGTTTTCTGTGAAATTGTAGCCTAAGAGCAGCTTTCAAGTTAGATAGTGGAAAACCAAAGAATCATTTTGAAAAGAAAATAACTTGGTTTCCTAAAGAAGGTTTTGTTTTGACTTATAAAGTAAGTAATATTTTCACAATGTTGTTTTTTTCACGACCGACTCGATACCAAAAGATAAAGAAAAATAAGCCCGCAAATTTTAATCTTTTTTTTCGATTTTAACAAAAGTCGTGTAATATTGGTTTATATTAATTTGAATACAAATTCTGGTTTTTAAAATGGCAAACATTTTTTAATTAAATTAAATTTACGTTACGACGACTTTCTAATGTCGGTAAAATTTTAATTTACTTAATAAATATTTTATAAAAGAATTTTTATTGAAATTTAATATTCGGCTTGTAAATTAATTTTTCAGGCTTGCAATAAATTTCATTGTAAAATTACATTTACAACTTATTTTCTAAATTCTTTCAAGAAAGTCAGAACAAACCTCGCTTTCAAGAAATTTTTTATTTCTGCATTTCTCTACAAAATTTCATTTTCACATGTGAGAACTTTTCGCGCAATATGGCAGGTACAGTACAGTTTTGAAGCGCAAATTCTCTGTTTTAATTAACGTGTTTGAAAAATAATTAAAATAAAAATTTTTAATTAAATTTATCGGCAAACCCCGATATCAATTTTTCCAGAATCTGCTCTCGAAAACGACATGCACTTCACGACGTGATTATTATTATGCAAATCAAATAAATTAAATTTTCCCTTTTTAACGAGCTTTTTATTTTTCAATTGTGATAAGATTTTTTTGAACCGAAACTGCGAGTTTTGGTATTCTACATCGGTCGTTTCAAAAGTATTTCGACGTAGGGGCAACCGCATTAGCATTTTATCGAATTAAAGTTTTTATGGAAAACAACTTTTCTAAGATTCTGAAAAGAAAATGAACGAATAAAATCACTTCGAATAAAAAAATTGGTTTTGATTATTTTATAGCAGCATACCCATTATATTTTATAACAGACACGAAAAATAATTTTTAAGGCTAATTGAAAATGGAGAACGCTGTAGGCGATTTCTTGACAAAGGGAACATATTTTAAAGCTGAACATGTTTACACGAGTAACTCTCGAAGTTTCTGTTTAATTTCTTCTTATTAAAATAAGCTCTTGAGGATTTTGTTCCTAAAGAACCTAATAAAATTGAATTTTTTGGCGTTGTTTAGAGATTCTGATTTCAAGCTTTTCACTGAATTTTAAGTGAAGGGGGGGATACGCGTGCCAAACTTGGAGGAATGGAGAGAATTTCCAACAACAGAAAGTTACTTTTTACGGTGGAATTATATAAGTTAAGTAAGTTTATATTACTTGAAATTAGATGGAATATAGCACCCACCCCCATTCAGAGTAAAATTTTAATAGAGAATTAAGATAGTATTATAGAAAACAATAAAAAGCTTAAGATAAATTTTAATCATTTAAATAACCTGAGGCAGCTTTTGATTTGCTTTGATTTACTATAATTAAAGAAAGAGACTTACTCGCTTTCTTCGCTGCGACTTAATCAAATTGATAAAGAATCAAATAATTACTTTTTAATCGAATGGAGGATTTAAAATTTTATGCGCACGTTTACTAGTTTTGCTAGCCCAATTTTACTCATTATTTCCCAATAAATTTTTAAATAAACTGGACTTAACATCTAAGCATTTCAACATGAAAACCTACAAAAGCTTCCATATTTATTTATATTTTGTTGAAAATAATACACCTATTTAGTTTTTTTAAATTTTGTCTCAAGAAACCAAGTTTTTTGCCAAATTGTTATCCTAATTGATGACTAAAATAGTAAAAAAAACTTTTAGCATAAATTGTACATTACACGGGCGGTCGAACGGTAGAGTTGTAAAAAACATACAATGAGTACTAAAACTCGAAATTATAATTACTGCTGTAAATCAATGATAAACTTTGTTACCAATTTGTTACTAATTAGTGGTACTGTCAGTAAGCCAACAGCTTATTAAGATAAAAGTATAAGATAAAAACCCCCCGCTGGTTATCAACTTAGCTGAAGCCTTGTGTTTTACGACTGTTAGAAGTAAAATTATGCGGTTTTCTTTTTTATGTGATCTCAACTACATAAGCGGTAATTATTTAAAAGTTTAGCTTTGTAAGTAGCTTGTGATGATCGAGTATGTAGATTTTACGGATCTGATCGTTGCGCCGCCTGTAGCCATGTAGTACATGATTTTCAAGGTTGTGTGGCCTGAAGACCGCACTAGAAGGACGATTTTTACCATGAGTGTAGAAGTGTAAACCATAATTGTTAGTCATTTATTTGATTTTCCCCATGTGAAATATTTCGGCACTTTCAAATTCAACAAAATCCTTTTCGAGGACAACAAATTCGTTCCCGATCCTGTTTAGAGCCCCACGTTGGCCGCCAATTATTTATATAGTGTAAAGGCCAGTACGTTGGGTGACCAATTAATATATAATATGGTGTTACTGTCGAAAATAGAAGAGAAGAGCTGTTATTCTTTGCAGTCTCACAAAGATTTATGGATTAGACTTAAGTCCATAACACTCTTTCCCCTACTTCGTTTGTTGTGAGTAACCGCTCAAGTTGTAAATTTAAATGATACTGTTTTTATTAAGTTTAAATACACTATTTATATAAAACTTAATGCTAAATTATCACATTTTTATGCTTTTTTAATTTAAAGTTATTGACCTGATGACTATGATTTAAATTTTACCTACTTATAATATTTGAATGCATTTATGCTTAATTAAAGTTAATTGACCTGATGAGTAAATGTTTTGTTACCTGCTTATAATATTTTATGCTTAAAGTACGGAAGTGCATTTTGCTTATTTATAGTTTAAATGAATTACATTTTAATTGACCTATTAAAAGTGCGATGAGGCATTTTTGCTTTATTAACACTTCTTTAAGTAGGTTGATACAATTATGCGTTTTTGCTTAATTTACTTATATACAGGGTGGTTGGAAACGACAACCCAACCAACCAACAAAAAACCTGTTTAATTTTAAATTAAACATATTGCCGCCTACAAAAGAATGTAGTCTGGGATGTGTTGTGTGTCTTGCGGATTTATTTGTTGCTATGATGCTGCACGTTTGATTGATGTCTTCTCGTTTTATTCTTCTCTTTTTCCAGCTTCTCTTATCCCATCTTCTTCTCCATCGTCGTACCGTCTCTCTGACCTGTGTACATTTTTTCGTTTCTGTCCAACTTTTCTTGCACTACTGCGTTGTCTTGAATGCGGGTTTCCTTATATTTTAGTTTGTAGAAATTCTTCTCCAATTGATGAACTCTTGCATACGCTTTTTGTTTTGATTCGACTAACTTTGGTTGATCTTCTTTGAATTGTATTTCCACTGGTTTACCATCCTCGTTTGTGTTGAGGTCATAAATTTCTTCGACATATTGAGTTTCCAGTTTTATGTGCCCGATGTCCAAATTTTTGTTTTTATAATTGTCGTCTTGTTGAATTTTCTTGTTTTCCTTTGAAATTGGTGTATGGATTGCAGTTTCTTCTATTTTCATCTCCATTGATATTGGTTGAACATCTTCTTCATCTGGCATTTGTTTCGGACTCGCAGCTTCTTTTTCTATCCCCTCGTCCATTTCTTCTTCCATCTCCTCTTCGATTTTCATCTCCATTGATATTGGTGTTAAATCTTCTTCATCTGGCATTTGTTTCGAATTTGCAAATTTTTCTAATTCCATCTTCTCTTCCATCTCCATTTTTGATAATGCTGCCCTCAATTCGTCGTAGATTTCCCAATCTTCTTCATATCCTCCATAAAAATATTGTGATTTTATTTTTGGTGATTTTTTGTTTGGTTTGCTAGTTAAAATTTGATTTGTTTTCTGCGCCAGTTCTTCCATTATATCGTCGTATTTTTCGTCTGCATTTGTGAATTGATTTTCATATATAATACCACAAGAGACTATCAAATTGTCGGCAATAATTTTTGAAACTGGAACTGAGTGTTTGTCGCCCTTAAAATCACCATGAGTGCTTTAGCACGAATGGTGATTTTAAATGGCGACAAACACGAAGATTCCATGGTTTAAAAATTAACCGACAATTTTATAGTATCGTGTGGAATTCGTTTGACAATTTCGTAAATAAAATTTCAATTTTTTCTGACAACAAATAATTTATAGTATGCGTTCACGTAGTTTCCATCGTTACTATGGAAATTTGACAATACAGACCACGGTGGTCGTATTGCCGCGACAATACACCACCGTGGTCTGTATTGTCAAAGGAAGTAGATTATGATTGGTTCAAATTGATGAGATTGTAACATCCTATTGGTTGAATTATTATGAACGAAATTGTCAGTAAAATATTCATCTTGTTTTTCCTCTTCATAAACCATTATTTCTATGTTTGACTCCATAATTGTTTTCCATTGGGTTTCCAATTTGTTCTTGATTCGTTCATATGTGATTTGCTTAATTTCTTCTTGTAATTTCTTTTTTGCGAATTCCATAGCTTCATTTAAGTAATGTAGTCTAATTTTTTGTGTTTTAATTCGTATCGCTTGGGCATCCATCTCTGTGTCTCGTTCTCTTCTTCCTTTTTTGACTGCTCGTTGCTTGTATTTGCTTGTGGCGTCGCTGTGGACCCTTGTATGTTGATTGTTTGGACCGTTGTATTGGACCGTTGTTTGCTTGTGGCGTCTTCTTGACCCTTGTTTGGCGTTGCTGTGGACCGTTGTATTTTGATTGTTGTATTTGCTTTGGCGTCGCTGTGGACCCTTGTATTTTGATTGTTTTATTTGCTGTGGCGTCGCTGTGGACCCTTGTATTTTGATTGTTTTATTTGCTGTGGCGTCGCTGTGGACCCTTGTATTTGTTGTGTTGCTGTTGCTGGTTTATCTTTTAAGGTTCGACGGACCATGATTGTTTTTTCGCCGGTTCGAAGGACCATGAATAAATTAGGAGAAGGTGGCGAGAAGTACCCTTCCTAACTTATGTGACACGAGTAACACTCAAGTTGTAAATTTAAATGATACTGTTTTTATTAAGTTTAAATACACTATTTATATAAAACTTAATGCTAAATTATCACATTTTTATGCTATTTTAATTTAAAGTTATTGACCTGATGACTATGATTTAAATTTTACCTACTTATAATATTTGAATGCATTTATACTTAATTAAAGTTAATTGACCTGATGAGTAAATGTTTTGTTACCTGCTTATAATATTTTATGCTTAAAGTACGGAAGTGCATTTTGCTTATTTATAGTTTAAATGAATTACATTTTAATTGACCTACTAAAAGTGCGATGAGGCATTTTTGCTTTATTAACACTTCTTTAAGTAGGTTGATACAATTATGCGTTTTTGCTTAATTTACTTATATACAGGGTGGTTGGAAACGACAACCCAACCAACCAACAAAAAACCTGTTTAATTTTAAATTAAACAGTTACCCCATATAAATATTTAATTTAATAAAAATTATTTAACCAAATACCGTTTCGTTGGAAGTCAATTAAATATGCAAATTTCCTTTGACGATTAACTTCGGATATTTGAACTACCTTGGGTTTACAAAATGAATTCAAATAAAACTTGTTTTAATAGTGAATTTATAAACCATTTTAAATCTTTTTTTACAAATAAAGTAATTACAGGTAAATTTTAACATTTACTAACTCAAAACTCAAATTAAATTAGAAAACATTACAAAATTTACTAATACACAAGAAAACTGTTTATAAATATTAATAATTACTAATATTTTGGTTATTCGCATTTCCACTTAATCTGTTCTCCAATTCAATAAATTTATCGTTGTAGAGATCCATTTAACACGTTATTTTGTGACATCTAATTATTCCATTTTAATTTAGTGGATTGTTGTACTATTATCACTTTCTTTCTCATAATATTTTATTTTAATGGAAACTAATTACTTTTATAAAGTAATTAAAAATTTTCAAAATAATTTTGATGTACACTTGAGAGCTCCTCAAATGTCTTACTGCAGGGCCTTTTATAATCTTCTTTTGTTTATTTTCTAAATATTGGTCGGCAGTGATTAACTTTTAATTTGATTAATTTGTGTACTAATGATGAAAACGTTTAAAAATATATGAATTCTGTTTAACTTGAAGAGTCCTGTGTTTTTGAATGATGTTTAATTGATAAAATTTAAGGTGTTTCAAATTTCTATAGGCTATAGAATATTGGGTAGATCATCAACAGCTTATTAGGGTAAAAGCTGCAGAACGGAGATATATTTTTCAAAGTAAAATACAAAACTCTCAGTTGGTGATAATTTTGGTAGGCCGTACCTAACCTGAATGTTCGTGAAAAAATACTCCACCTTTAGCCAATTAATACTTGATTGCCAAGATGGTGTGGCCTGAAGGCCGCACTGGAGTTTTTTTATCCGTTATTCCGTTCCGTCTTTGTTTTGATCTGGTGCATGTAAAATTTTGCGGCACTTTCAAAAACAACAAAGTCCTTACAAACTAAGGGGTAGAAGTAAAGTTATGAGTGGGCAGATCCAGCTAAAGTTTTTGGGGGGTATAATAACGTGGTTGAATTGGTGATATAATAACTCAAAACAGTACAATTTAAAATCTTTCAGCAATTTAACAGAATTTAATTGTTTTTATTTTTAAAAATTCTTAAGAGTGGAGTAGGTACCTCCCTTATCCCTCCCCCTTTTATTCGCCTTTTTAATGAGTAAGTGGAAAGTATGGTTCTAAAAGTTTACAAACGAGGGGGAAAATCCTGAAAAATGTATCTGAAACAGATTCGTTTCAAGGAATTCCAGCGGTTTCTGAAAAATACCAAAGAATTCCCAGAGATTTTAAACAAATTTTCCAAAGAAATAATTCAAAGAATTTTATAGGAATTACAAGAATATCAAAGAGATGCCAAGGATTTCCAAGGATCCAAGGCAAAAGTTAACACTTGTATACCATCAAGCAATATTGGAACATTTGAAAATGTAGACCTCGGAATTCCATGGATTTTCTAAAAATGCCAAGGAATTTCCAGGGTTTCTAAAAAATTTCCAGTGATTTCAAAAAAATTAAATTAAATTTCAAATATTCCAAAGTAATTTTGAGAAATTTCAATGATTTCTATGAAATTCCCAGTTACTTCCATGTTATTAAAAAAAAACAATAAGTACAAAGACTTGGAATTTCAAATATTTTTAATGATTTCGAGGGTAATTCAAAGATTTCCAAGAAATTCCCGGTGATTATTGATGAGTTACAAATAAATAAATGCTCAGACCTAGGAATTTCAGTGATTTCTAAGGATCCCAGTAATTTCCAAGAATTTCAAATTATGGAACGACGACAAATTCTAAGCAAAAATTTCAAATTACTTCCTATAGGAATTCCAAAGATTTACTAGGAATTCCATGAACTTCGAAAGATTTCCAACGTCGATCTAATTTACTTAAGAAGTAATTTATTATTTTTAATAATTTAGAAGTAAAGTTAATAGCGGGTAGATCCAACTAAAATTTATAGGGGGGGGGGGTATACTAACGTTGTATAACTCGTGATATAATAACGCAAAACGGTACATTTTAAACTCGTTTAGCAATTTGAGTGCAATGGTTTTTTATTTTATTAAATTCTTAAGAGGGGGGTAGTTACCTCCCTTACCCCTCTCCTTTTGTATTCACCCTTATAATGAGTAAGTGGAAAGTATGGATCTAAAAGTTTACAAACGAGGGAAAAAATCCTAAAAAATATATCTGAAAACGACTCGTTCCAAGAAATTCCAGCGATTTCTGAAAAATGCCAAATAATTTCCAGAGATTTTAAGTACAACAATTTCAAAGGGATATGCAACGATTTCTAAGGATCAAGGCAAAAGTTAGCACTTGTAATCCATCAAGAAATATTGAAACAATTGAAAATGTAGACCTCGGAATTCCATGGATTTCCTAGAAATTCCTTAAATTTCTAGTGACTTCAAAAAAGTTAAAAATAAATTTCAAATTTTCTAAAGTAATTTTGAGGAATTCCAAAGATATCTAAGAAATTCCCAGTGATTTCCGTGTTATTAACAAAATATAAATAAGTACAAAGACTTGGAATTCCAAATAATTTCCAAGAAATTTCAAAGATTTCCCAGAAATTCACGGTGGTTACTAATTAGTTAAAAATAAATAAATACACAGATCTCGGAATTCCAGTGATTTCCTAAGGATCCCAGTAATTCCGAAGATTCCAAATTATTATTGAACGACGACGAATTCCATACAAAGAATGAATATTATTTACCATGAATTCCAAAGATTTACTAGGAATTCCATGAACTTCGAAAGATTTCTAACGACCCTTCGACTACCAAAAAGCTGGTGGCATAATCAGCTCGGCATTCGACCTCGTAAATAAAGTGATCTAACCTAAAAAGGTTCAGTGCGGCCTTCAGGCCGCACAACGGTGGCAAAACTTGCTATAAGAAGGTTATGTAAAGAGTAAAATTCTGCTTAATGATATAATTTGTTTAATTTATTTTGTTAATATTTTTAATTAAATTTTTATTATAAATCAAGGAATGATTGATTATTTTTAGACTTATGAGATTAAGCTTAAATGTTTGTCGTTCTTTTTCTATATTTTTTAGCGTTGATTATGTGGTATTAGATTGGAAAACTTTGTGGGAGTTTTGGAAACACCTGTTGTACGTAGCTAAAAAGGTTATCAACAGTCGTAATAAATTGCTTCGTTATTGTAACTTTTTGTTTGTATTGTTTCTTCGTTTCTTTATCACGCCTTTCAACCTTTTGAACTCCACCAAATGTTGCCAAAACTCTCATAAGAAAAAATATAAATATTAGGTAGTATATCTTACATATTACAAAATTTGTTGTTAACGCGACGCACCTCAAATATTATGTCATGCCCCCCCCCCCCAAAATAAAAACTTTTATTAAACTACGAAATATAAAATTCAACACTATGACTACCGTTTTAACGTATATCTTAATAACTATAAAATACGTTAAAAAAAGTTAAATATTAAAATTATATATAATTAAAATATCAATATTTTTAAGTTCGTAGTATTTTCTGTAAGCTTAAAGGTTTTAAAGTTACAAATAATTTTCTAACTGAATTAAAACATAATAAAACTCGAGATTTCAATTTTGCAAAATTTTACAATGTTTTCCCGTTCTTTTTAATCTTCTTTTCGTTTTTTTTTTACAAATATGTGAGCTTAATAGAGTTTTGAAGTTGATTTGGTACTAATTTATCAAGTATGAAAGGAAACCGCCCGGCATTTTATTACGATAAAAAGGAGTCCCTGCTTGAATAGTGCAGAAAGTTAATAAATTTTGCGTTGTTATAAGAATATAATGTTTCCTGTATTTTACGACCCCTTTGTACATAAAACAAGAAGTATTTTCTTAAACTGCAGTTTCAAAGTGTATACAGTGTGTTATCGTAGTTGAACCAGGTTTAAAAAATAAGTGGTTGAATAAAATTGTCATACATTTAATTTTTACATCGTTAATTAATTAATTCGGGTTAAAAAGCAAATATAAAATGAAATTCATTAACAAACAAAACTTTTTCAATTAGTGTTCTCGGTAAATGTGTAAGTTGAGTTTGTAATATTCTCAAAATATTTGCGCTGGGGTTTAAAAGCAAATACGATAAAAATTTTATTATCAATTACGAACATGCAATAAATTAGTAATCACACGATATTAATATTAATAGGGTACCTGAACTGCACGATAAATTTAGTGGTACCGGATATGCTTTTCCAGGAGATATCCTATTTACTTCTACCGCCATAATGTCGTTACAAAGCCATTTATCCTATATATGTCACACTAAATGTATATAATTCTATCGTTTAACACGGAGAATTTGAACTGTTAAAGTTTGAACACCTTAAGCCGAACTTTCAAAGAATCCGGTGACCTCTTTCCAAATATCAAGCACGTGATTTCGTCTATTCTACTGGGTATTGGAAAATTTCAAATTTTCCGTTTATTTTTTTCTGCTTTTCTGATTTTTTAAGTAACGCTGCATTGATCCGCCCTACACCATACCATTTTTGTGTGATAAGGGAAGAAACGTAAAATTTATCGTTTCGAAGCAGACACTTTAAGATATCACAAGCTCTTTGGTTAAACTTTTGAATTATCATTTAATTTATACTGTTTGATGTCTATTGAAATCTTTTTGCTTTTATATCTTCATAAGATAGTCTTAATGCTGTTCATTTTATTCTAATTATAAAAAGTTGTTATAAATTTAATGTTTAAATTTAAATACTTAACTAAATTAAAGTATTTAACTGCAAGGGAGAACTGAATGGAGTTTGTGTAAAAATAGGAAAACAGCTTTATGATTTCCTTTTCTAATTTTATATTCATATTTTCTGAAAAAATTGAGAACGTGGGCCTTTGAGGCGGAAAAATCGCCTACGGCTATGTTTATAAATAAATTAAATTTGCTATAATAGATTTTAGTTTATACAATTTTTTATTAGAAAAATCAATTTAGCGCAAAACTGACTGTGTTTTAAGAGACGTTTGATGTTAAGAATATTTTCTAAAAATCTCCTACGGCAACTTTTTTATCGTCGTCGTGGAACCCGGGTAAAGTTTTTCTACACTATGAAATTGTTAATGCTAATTCAGTCTTGCATTGCAAATATTATGTATGTTCTGCAGTCTTAATTCAAATTTGCAAGTCCAACCAAACAAAGCGCCTCGGAGCAACTTCTTTGCTGCTTTTCTTTATGTTATGATTATATCACTGGAATTTTATACTTTCAAACCTTTTAGTCTCTGAGGTTTCGTGTATTTTCTTGGAATAAATCCAAAATAAGAATAAAAATTAGAGTAAGAACGCGGCTGAAACTTTCACAGACTTGAAAGCTTGGAGGGTATGAATTATTTTCTGTCCAGATATAACCGATGCAGTAAGATCGGAATTGATATGAACAAATTCATTTTTAATTCGTAATAGATTTTTAAGATCGACAACGCTATAAATGTTACATCCTGTGCATGCTGAATTATTTGCTACTGAAGTGGTGTATAAATTTGAAATCAAACGCGGTAATGCAAGCAAAAAATTCAAAAAAAATTTCATTGTTAAACTTTTATTTCCAACATGACTATTAAGAAACAATACGTGAAAAATACGCCTGCCATAGGTAATCTATCAGAATTTTGACAGGTACTCAAAATGGAAAGTTTTAAAGATTTCCCAATAAAATTGGTTTTTCAAATTTTTTCACTGTTGCGATTTAAGATTTAAATGATGTTTGTGTGAATAAATACTGTTCAAATTGTTATTTTGTGTAAATATTTTTCTCCTGAAATCACAGGATATCTAAACTCAGGGACGGACTGCCCATGTGCAGAATGAAAATTTTACTGTTTATTGTAATTCGTTGTCATTCTTAATGCGAAATGTCATTAAAAATTCGAGAGTTAGCCGAAGGCCGATCTGATCATTTCCCAGATTTAATCAAACTTGAACTTATTCTTCTTATCGAATTTTGCCCACTACCTGGATATAAGCTTCTCCCATGTGCTTCTGATAAAGCCATTATTTCCACTTCATAGGTCGAACACTTTTCTCTTCAAGCACATTTGCATGTTACCGTATTTCAGGACACCATTCCAGCTTTCCGAAGCTGCCTATCCCAGTATAAACCTTCTTGAGATCTCATCAGCTGTTCGGTTCTGCTTCTCTTAGTTTCAATATCCTGTTACCCCAATTGGATTACTTTCTTTTTGAATGCCGGATCGAACTCATTCATAATTTATTCCAGTTCTTTGTCACTTTGCTAATAAGAACTATGTAGTTTGAAAATAGGTGGTTTTGGAGTTCTAATTCCTTAAATATGTTTTCCTGATGTGTGTGCATCTTCTTTATTATAGTTTCTTCATTAATCTTTACATGCATTATGGCGTTGTTGTGGACGTCTTGCAGAAAAGTCGTTCAGAGCTTGGAATACTGCCCACAACTCCACCATGTCAGATGCCCTTTTAAAGTTAACAATCCGAGGTGCAGTGGCACATTGTATTCCTTCCCATTTTCAACCAATTTTCTGGCAACTTGCAAGTCGCTAGTACCAAACCCTTTTCTAAACCCGACCTGCTCCATTGGTTGGTAAAAGTTCAATTTATTTGTAAGTCATCCAATTATTATCTTTTTCCAATTATTAAGTTTATCCAATTATTAAGTTAAGAGCTTGTAGAGGACACTTATTATTGGTCGATAGATATGGACTGTCACCTTTTTTGTAGCACGATAACTTCTGCATTTCTCCAGTTACATCTAATTTTTCCTTATTCTATGCGCCGATTCAGAAGGAGTTTGATGGCTTTCTTCAATGCACTTACCCCTAGTTTCAACATTTTGACATCAATTCGGTCTTCACCTAGGGAACGCCCGCGCTTCATCTGCTTCAGTGATTTTAGGCCCACCATTAGTGCAACTTTTTGAAGTTCTTCAACCATGGTTCGTAGCTCTTCGATATTATCCGCTATCAAACTAATATCATCTGCAAATCTCAAGTGTGACAAGTACTGCAATGTTATTTACTTGACGGCACAAGTGAACACTTACGCAACAGAAAGTTTGAGCATATCGTAATGATAAAAGTTAAGTGAACGCAGCTTAACAAAATATAGGTAAAGGAATTAAATTTCTGAATGATACTGCTGAGGGAAATTGAAACAGAATAAAATTTTAACACACACAAAAATTGTTAATTGTAAGATGTTTTAGTTAAATTAATATTGTTAAAAAAAAGGATAGTTTAAGAAATGTTAACGGATGATTACGTGGTGCAACAAATCGGTAGGACGATAAGTGCAGTTGTTCATCCGAAGCAATGCTAACGGGTGCGGGAAGACAATTTCCGGAAAGTGACGGACGTTGAAAGCTAAAACCAATATCAGACATTAAAAACTTTAAAAAATAAATTCAATGACAGTTTAATTAAAAAATTAACTATCAACAGTGCTTAATGAACTTACAAAAAAAGGAAATCCAAGTGGTAAAGTAAAACACAAAATCGTCCGGAAACCAAGGGGACGAAAAAAAAAAAAATAAAGTCTCTGAAATGCGTACTATCGACCACGGACGCGTAAAGCCGGTTCGAGAGCAAAATCGGTAATTTTGGTTAAAAAACCAACGGAAATATTTACGGATTCCTACAAAAGAAAAGTTGATAATAATCTGTGATAAAAAAGTGCGGTTAAATAACCAAGATTAATAAAATAATTTACCTACCATAAATCAAGTGAACGGAATTCTGAGATACTGTGTTAGATCAATGCAGAACTGGTCACTATGGAAAATTAAATGGAATAAACTGGACACGTTTCACAAGAAGCACGAGACAACGGAAGCAAAGTTGGATATTCGAGTAGTGTACGTAAAGAAGAAATAGTGAGACACCTGTTGGCGGTAAGACTAATTAAATTATTAAAAGCCGCGAGTGAAAATTTAAAAGAAAACGGGTTTTTCTTTGCGCCACGTAAAATAAACTATTTGGGGAAAACACGCGTAGTATAAGATTTGTTATTTATATTATTTACTTTTTTTAACTGTTTTATGTTCGTAGTTGTTAAGAATTTGTGTTTATTATAATTTTTATGTGTGATAAAATTAAATCTGCATATTTAAACAAAGGCGCATCATTGGGGAATTTAATATTCCCACAAAAATTACATTTTTCAGAATAAGTTAAAGAAGCCACTTCTAAGGTAAGGGTTCACTTATGCTTAAAAGATAAAAGAAAGAAAGCTAGCCGAGGGAACATAGCAGTACTTTCCATTGATGATTAATCCTCTTCCCTCCCAATCCGATGTTCTGAACACATCTTCCAGTGAATTTGTAAATAGTTTTGAGGTGATCAAATGGCCTGTATTCGCTGATACAGGTGCCCTAGGGCAATATCCACTAGGACAGATGCCCTTGTGCAATATCCAGTAAAGAAAAGCGGGTTTTAGTAGGAACGTTAAATAATTGATTCATAGGTGGTGAAGGCACCCAAGCTCTCTGTAATTTTACTTGACGTTAACTGTGAAACTCCGCAACTTTCTGATTTATTCGAATCGAATGCCTTCTCAAAGTCAATCCATTGCACCGTTTAACTGAAGTTAAAATTAAAACTTTAACTTAACTGTTTTTACAAATTACTGTTTAACCTTTTAAAATCATTAGAACTGTCTATAAAATTACCCTACCATAATTAGAGTGCCATTCCGCCCCTGCAATATTTTATAAGTTGCACCTCTATAATTCCGTACTTTTTGGTAAAAGTGAAGATTGAATTTTCTAGTCTGTTCAGTTTCATGCAGCTGGATTTTTCATTATGAAACTTTTATAAAAAATCGCTCTCATGCAAGAAGTATGTACTTATATTAAAAAGCACTTTGACATTTTCATATTGAATTATGTAATTTGTTCGACAACTTCACGAGTGATACTTATTTTTAAGGACGTATTCACAAATGTTATCCGTAAGTGTCATATTCATATTATAAAGCACCGATTGAAAAAAAGATTAGAAACATTACAGAATACCAATGTCATTTTTGAAAATATTAAAAGCACGAAAATATATTTTTATTTGTTTAACGTAATTACAATCTTGATATTTATCCTGTATATAACAGCGTTAATGCACAATTTTTTCTATTAACTGAAACCTAGCTACTAAATATTTTTTAAGCTTTGAAAATTCCTAGCGTAATAAAATATTTTACAATCATAAAATAATTTTTAATTAATAATGGAAAATACAAAACAGGCCATTAGTTTTGTTTTTATTGTTATTTTGCTGTGCGCTAAAATGATTACAGCTATTAGTTTCTATAAACATTAAAATGTACAAGCAGACTAAGCATCCTCTATTATATGGATTTCCCCATAATGATTATTTTATTGCGGAAAAGCATAGTAATATTGTAAGCACAACTAAAAGTTCAAATAAAATAAAATAAACAAATTATGAGTAACGCGTTTTGTCATGTTTACAGCATAAAATGATTATATTGAATTTGCTGAAAACATACATAAATAAAAATATTAAACTTGGATGGACTATTTGCTCATTAAAAATAATAATCTGAAGTGCAATTATTGTAATTCAGAACTTACCGGATAATTTCCTAATACATACATTTTCTTCAAACCTACCTGGGGAATAGGAAGACGTGCAAGTGTGAACCCAATTGACCGGGTCTTACCAGAAAACGAGGGGACGCAAGATATAGCAGGATATAAAGAGTTTTAGGGGACCGATGATGATGCTGATTCAGACCACTTAATGAATGGAATTAAACGTACTCAGAGCACACTAATTGCCGAAGGGAAAGAAATGAGATTAAAAGGGATATATAAAAATAAAATTGTGAGGGAAAATTGTACAAAAGGTTTAAAACACTAAAAATGCGTTTCAGAATCACAAATTCAACTGAGGTTCGAAACAGGATCACTTAGGAAAACAACAAGAAATGGGAAAATTAGACGACAAAATTGATTTATTCATTGCTTCAATAAGTTCCCTTATAGTGATGGTTTTACGATTGAAAGTAATATTAAAATAAATCGGTATTACTATTACTGTTCCAATTTATTTCATTCGTTATTTAGAATAAATTTATACTAAAAGAAAATGGGTTCGATTGATAAGTATGGAAAACATGTAAAACTATAACGCAATTTTATAAAGTAAATCAAGAAATGGTGGAAATATTTTGCAATTTCGATAGTGCAGGTTATAGAAGCGCAGGAGACAGAATAACTATTGGTTTCAATCAAACGATGTAACATTTTATACGGAAAATGTGGTATTATTTTGTGTTCCAATCTTGATATCTGTACAATAAAATATGAAATTCATCTTAAATATTTAGGGAAGTAATTTAGAGCACGTTCAAGTTACCATCTTGTTTACATACATGGACAAAAGTTTATACTTGTATAAACATAAGTGGCAACACTCCAAATCAGGAATAAAGACGGTCTATCCGAATAGAAAGACTGCGTATTGAGAAAATGATCGGGTATAAAAAGATCAATTTGAAAATGAAATAAAATTTTAAATAAAGATGAATTCCTTATTCTTTATAATAGTCGCCAGGACTATCGGCTCAATCGGACTGCATGGACTCAATAATACAAACGCGTACCACATGTAAAATCATTCAAACTTTAATGTAAAATCGATAATTTTATTTTGTACCTAATCAATTTAAATGTGAACATGTGTTCAAAAGCATACACAAATGTAAAGTGAAGAACAACCAAGTTGTTGCAATTCAAATGAATTGCAAAATTGAAGTATAAAATAAACTTGGCGTTCCTAAACCAACCCATTCAATTATAATGCAAACCCCTTTACAATTTCACATTTTCAATGTACGAAGTTTTGTCATAATAAATCAAAAAAATAAAGTTTTCCGTTATTTAAATAATTGAGCACTGTTTAAATTTAAGCTGTTTACGTCACCAAAAAACACAGATACAATTTCTTACTAGTGTACAAATTTGACTGTTCTTTCGTAATACATGAGTACGATTATTCCAGATTGAATTGGTTGAACATAACCTCCATAATTTTTTCGTTGCGAATTTTCAGTTCTACCACAAATTTTCATCCTTCTACAAAAGTTTGGACTCGTACGATTATCCAAATCTATCATCACCATGAGCCAATGGTCCTAATTTGGACCGACTCGAACAAAATTAACGTATTCTTAGTCGCTCAAACGACAAAATCTCATGCGTAATTCTCGTGATCAACTTCGACCCTTCTTGGTTGCGACTTAATTGCGAATCTCTACTCTTGGATTTCCCCGCAGCTTACTTAAAGGCTGTCCATTCGACCTGGACATTTCTATTCCAATTTAAATTTAAAGTGACCCTAACTCGAACTCGAAATATTGATTTGAATGTTAGGCTGACCGATTAACGACATCATCACCTCATTCGACAAGTCAACAATCGCAGCCGAGACGATTGGATAATCGGGACTCACTGCATTTTCAAGTGGAAAACAGTTAGGAGATTCTTCTGCCATTTATTCCTTCCGAATTACTTTAGTCTTACAAGAAAAAATCCACAGTTTTCAGAAGTTTCCAAAATAATGGATCAACTGCTGAATGAAAATGTTTTCACACCATTACGGCTCTGTGTTTATTCAAAACAGTTACCCAGTTCCTAAAATAGAAAGCATCTAAAAGTTTATATCGCTTTATGGAAATGCAACTTCGGCTATGAGATGCACTTGTAAACGATCATCGGATCAAATTTTAAATTGATTAATATAGAAAACTTGTTGACTCTCCTCGACTAAACCTAAAGAAATGCACAATATTCGAAACGAGTTAGAGTTTCTGGAACACTGGATATCGAAAAATAGAAAAATGCAAACTTAAGCTGGAAATTCAAACTACACAACATACAGACATATATTGATTGAGGTTAGAAGGTTTCTGGGGTTATACGAATATTACAGATGGTTTATCAATGGATTTGTAGATATTGATATTCCACTTCCGATACTATTGAATTATTTTAGGTTGCTTGATGCCCGATCCTTGTCAGCTGAATAATTCTTCAATAACTGTATTACCTAACAGATTCAACATCAATTTTACTGCCGTCTTCTTTGTATCGAAATGAGCAACTCAAAATAAAACATTAGGAAATTTTATTAAATTCCTGATAAGAGAGCGAAAATTCTTAAAGTGAATCGTTTATTATTTTTAACAAACGTGCCACTTTAAAGATTTATTGAACCAACAATTTGTAATTGACAGAAAATTTTCTTTGTGTAAGCTATAAAAGAATAACACAAGATATATGTACTACTATAACAAGACCTATAATAGAATACATCAATAACACAAATTTAAAAGCATATCCAAGTATTTCAACAGTTTTCTATCAAATGTAGGTCAAAGCAATGCAATATTATTATAAGCTTTTCACGTTGTTATTCTATGGGCTTTTTATGAGAAAGTAATTTTTAGCAAATTTTTAAGTTTATTTAATAATTTTTCCGCCAACGTAGTCACGTGGTTAAATCGTCGACTTCCTGTTTGGATTAGTCTTGTTTCAATCATATTGAGCTGATTAATTGTAAAAATAATTAAAAATTGAAAGTTAATCCGTTTAGCTGTTTCACTTTCTCGAAAGCCCCTCGATTGTGTGTCATCTCTTCATCCATATCCTTCTTGACCCCTTTTCTTCAAGATTTGGGAGCATACTTCTTTTATTTTCCCCTGTGGATTTCATGTAAATATGCATTCGGGCCATAGGGTGAATTCCATTCTTAAGAGTAGGCTAAACCACCTCAGACCTGTTTTTCTACTCTTTAGATGATAGACTCTGCAAGGAACATCATATTTCTTATTCATTGTAACCTTGTCACCCCAGCAGGTCTCCTGCTCAAATAGTCAATTTTTACAGTCGCAATTCTTTGTTTTTTGATCCATCTATTATTTAGAAGTCTTTTTGCAGGCATTTCTCTTCCCAAAATTCGTTTCTTTCTGCTTTTATTTTATTTCATAGTTCTCTATTTTTCATTTTGTAATCCTGTTTATGTTGATCCGATTTACATCTCAAAAATCTTTGCTTCTTCAAATTCTTTCATTCCAATATTGGATATAGTCCTCCCCTTTATTTCTCCACTCTCCATTTATGGAGAGTTATGCTAAACATTCTTCTCTCTATTGTTCTTTGTGTCACTGACAATTTATTTGCAGTCTTACTAATGATTGTCATTGTTTCCACGCCATAGGTTAACACTGGTAGCTCTGATATTGTACAAAAATTTTAAATTTATAATTTGATTAAATTTGCCTCACGTTGGGCGTGCCAATTAATAGTTGCTGTGATTTTGAACAAAAATATAAAATTTATTATAAAATTTATAAATGCTACATGTTGAGCTCGAAAATAAAGTTGATACGAGTATTATAATATTTGCATTTAAAATTAAATTTTATTTGAGCTGTCTTGTATTAAATTTTGTACATAGAATTTTACTGAAACTTTTATTATAACAAGTCTCAATTTTCATAAACTTAATTAAAATCTTCAAATTGAATTCTTAAATGTTATCACAATAATATAAAAATGAATGTTCGTAAAACCAATAATGTGGCTTCTTTAAACTAGGGTTCTTCCTCATAATATCGACCATTAATTTTGTATAATATGATTTCTTCAAATTTTTTGTTATAAACACTTTTTTTTAATTAATAATTTATTTCTGCTGTTAAAACGTTTTCCACTGCTTCCAAACAAACAAAAACACTTCTAAACACTTGTTACTTCTTAATTTTTCTACTTCGTCAATATTACCCCGTTTTATTATCAATTTATTGTAAAATTTAATCATTTTGCATTCTGGGAATTTATTATGCGTCCTCCCACGTGGAGTTTCGTAGCTAAAAAGGAAGAGTTCCCACTCTTTATACGTCTTCTCTCTTTTCCAACTCGATTCGTCCAATAATTCTCGTGAAATTGAAATTTAGACGACTACACATTTTTTTATGGGCAATTTTATCCCATTTTTCGTAAGATTCAGGATTGCATATTATTAATATTTTTCATTCATCTTTATCAAATCATAAATCTTCAACATCACAAACACAACACAAACTCTGGCGACATCTACAATATTATTAAACAAACTTAAAACAAATTGGGTGGGCTTTTAGAAACACATTCCCGCCAATTTATAATCACTCACATGGGGAAGCCAAAGATAGGTAGAGACAACCAGGATACTGAAATAATCAGAAGAATAAGTTTGGGGTGGGTGGTATTCGGAAGGCTTTTGTTTTTGTCTTGATGTTAAGAAACTTAATGTAAAAATATTGCCATATGTTATTTTTAAAAATTGGATTATAAAAATTTTGATAAAGAAATTAATTATTTTAGATAAAAAATTTTAGTTGAACTGACATGGGGAAGCCCAATAAGGTAGGATATCAGCAATCAAGATCCCAATTTTATTGATAAAAGCCAAAATAATTATGATGGTCTTTGGATTTTGTCCAGACGCTTGGTTTTTGAGGTATGAATTTTTGAAAATAGGGTAATTCCATCTCAAATCAACTGAAGAATTTACTCGACGAATTTACGCGAAACTTGGTGCACACCATCTTAGTAAGAAATAAAAAATAAAAATTTAAGGATTTGCACAGAAGGGCATTTGTTTCCTTGTTTTTTGCCATCTCTCGCTATTATACTTAATTTAGTTTTAGTAACCAAACCCATGCTCATCCCATGATCAAATTTGGTACACATGCTCAGCAAAATTGCACAATAAAAACAGTAAAATAATGAACAAAAGAGACCCTTTCAGAAATAGGGATTGAAATAGGGTTAATATTAGAAAATTAACCCAATTAGGGACAGAAAAAGTAAAATGTGGTTGAATATTTGAATATGATGTTCATTTACATTTAAAGAAAATTTTAATTTTTATCATTTTGGCCATTCGCTGCTTCATAATCCTTTCATCCTTTAGTCACTTCAACCTGTTTCCTCTCATCACCGTTTCTATGTCGGGTTCCCCGTAAAGATCCTTCAATTCCTCATTCGCTTCTTCTCCATCATATTTCCATTTCCGTGTTCACTCCGCCCAAAATCCATATAAGGACTTTTCGTTCCCAAATCTTTATATTCTTTTGATCACAGATGTTCAGAGTCCATACCTCGAATCCATACAGAATTTTCGCTCTAATGACCATTTTTGTGTATGCCTAACTTAGCTATTCTGGATATGGTTTTTAAGATTAGAATATGTCTCATTCTTGCTTTTATCTCTGCACTTTCTTCACATTTGTGTGTTATGTAATAGTTGTTATTTTTTAGAATACAAGGTGTTTTCCTTCTTCGTATATCACCTCCTGAAAGTTTCCATCTCTCTTCCCTCCGTGTTGTTATCTAGATCGGATATTTCGTCCTTCATTGGTTTATCACTAGTCCGATTTCCAATGTTTCTCCGAATATGCCTCTAGCTGTTTTAGTCAATTCTAACTTTGCCTTTATTATGCCACTATTTGATATTGATTGTTGTATATCATTCCGGTTTGTACGATTTTGGCTCTTCTCATTGCTACTCCCAGCGTTATATTAAACAAGATCGACAGTGGATCGCCTTGTGTGCTAAAGTGTGCTAATGTGTAACCGTTTGAATGCATTTTGTTTCTGGTTTTCGTTAGAATCGTCTTTGTCAATCTTACAAATTTTCTTTTATCGTAGGCTCGTCTGAAGTCCGTAAAAAGTGCATGTAGTAGTATCTTATAGTCGTCTCATTTGTATTGTATTTCATTGATTCTGAAAATTTGGTCGGTAGTAAATCTTTATCTTCTGAAACCTGCTGGTATTTTCCTACTCACGTCCAGTCATCTTTGCCCACTACTGAGCAGACCTTCTTCTCTTTAGAGAAGAATTTTTAGCCATATCCTACTTTTTTATTTTATTTTAGCTTTCTCCTCCGCATTTCATCATTTCTACATTTATCCCGTTTTCCCCTGGTGCTTTACTATTGTTGATACTTTTTCGATGTTGGGTACTGTTGTCCTTCCCTCTATCTCTTCACATTGTTCACCTATCTCTTCATCATTCTCTTCGTTGCTGGTCTTTATTCCCAACATGTCATTAAAATATTCCTTCCATCTTTCTAATATTTATTCTGGTGCAGTCAGCACTTTACCGTTCTATTCTTATTTTTGAGTATGGGGTGTATTTTGTGTGTATCCTGCTTTTGTTCTCTTCACTCCCTGGTAGAAATTTCTAATCTCCTTCTAGTCATATTGTGTTTCCAGCCGTAACACGCTTTCTTCTGGTCTCTTTCTCTTTTTCCTTCTAGTCATCTACTTCATCTGCTTTCCAACTTGGTTGTAGGCTTCTCTGCAAGTTTTTGTGTTATCCCTTGGCATTTTGTTCCTTCCCTTTTTTTGAGTAGGATTAGTTGCTAGTATTGTTCATCGAACCATTCATTTCCCTTGTTTCTCTTCGTCTCAGTAGTTTTATCGTTGATTCTATTCGTTCTTCCCTCTCCAACTTTATTGGTCTAATATTCGCCTATGATTCGTATTTTGTCGTTTTCTCTTCGTTGCTGAACTTTGTTCTTGTGCCATTGTTGGTATTTGTTATTTTTCACATCGCCCTAACAAAGTAATAGTCTGAGTCAATATCAGCACCCAACATGCTTCTAATGACATTAATGTCATTTTAAGACGCAGGAAGTTCGCATCCTGTAAAATAAAAATATCTTATCGGTTTATATTCGCGCTATATAAACCTTATCTCTTCCACTGTGTATAAATATGGTTAATTAGCAATTATTGTTACAATATTATTACTTTTTCATTACTAATTTCCATCTGGGTTCCTAGGCTGCTTCACGGTATTTTTAGCAATTACTATTTTTACTATGTGACTAGCAGCTAACCCATCGCCCCAACCTATACTTGAAAGGCCAGATTAAATTATATTTTGTTTAAATTGGACATGTTTTCGAAATGATGATGATAACCTTCAACAGGTACCAGATAGCTCACTTTTACCTTAAAATTTAATATAAAAAAGGTAATAAAAATAACTGAAAATGTTAACTCCCCGGTGTTATACGCGTTCTAAAATTATCAAGTTAAAAAATTAAGCCAGAAAAAGGAATAAGATAGGTCGATATAGATGTAAGTTTATTCTCAAAGGCGCAAAAAGAAAATAAATGTAACGCTTAAGGAATTACACAGTAAGAAGAAATAAGGATCCCACAGAAATTTTTCAAATTAGGAAACTGAGAGGATATAAAAAATTAATAGGTAATTATTCTTGACAAAACAACCATTCTGAGAATTGAATTGTGCTATTAATAATGAAATTTTTCTTTTGCAAGAAAATTAATGAACCAAATCAATTATTATAGCGTGGTATCATTAATACTTGCTTCCATTGTCATACCTTCATCACTAAACCTATACTAACAATTTTGCAATCATCATTTTCTTTAAACTTTAATTAAATCACGATTATGTGTCAGTTTTTGTAACATTAATAAAATTGTTCTTCGCTGACAAAGACATCCATTAGTTTAAACTTTTGCAAGTTTTGAAAACTAAAACTATTTACGTACTACTAAAAATATTGTGGAAAGAAAATCAAGGAACGTAACGAAAATTTGTTACCGAGCATAATTGAAAATTACATATTCAAATCAGTAGAATTTTATTCATGAGTCATTCCGCAACATCGAATTATCATTTTCATCTAACCATAACGAAAAACAAGAAATTTTAAAATAAATACGATCTTTGTGCTAATATTTATTATTGTCACATTTAATAATATTACGATATGATTCTTGTTCGTTTTACACTCCCTTACATTTTTATGCTGTTTAATGTGCAAACTAGCAACCGGTACGGTCGAGAAAATGCAGGAAAATGAAACTGAACATTTATTTTTCTAGCAGGTGGAAGTTTTGATTGAAACTTACATTTTTATTATATTTTTTTTCAAACGAAAATTTAAAAAATTATAAAAAGAAATCAAACGAATTTTCATATTCAGTTTTCTCCTGGGAAATTCGTTCCATCAATATTTAAAAATCTTGATAACTTTTTAAATATCTTTTTAGCACACTGGTGACCATTTCTATCCTTTAAACTTTATGAATTTGAACTTTAATTTTATTTAAGCACCAACAAAGAAAATCCGCAAATATTATTATTGCTAAGCATAAATAAAATTGAATTACTTGGCTTGTAAATTTTAATAAAATCTTCTGACAGAAATCCACGTTTAATAGAATCGCTTTGATGTTTTAAATTAATTATTCGATTTACGTGTAATAAAATTCTAAGAAAATACTGAAATTTACCCTGGATTTCGCAAGGCTGAGCTGATGTGATTGTGAACGTTCGAACGTAAATATTTTTTTGTTTCATTCCTCATGGCTAAACAATTTGAAATTTTGTTGTTTTAAAAAGTGTGGTAATTCTCCAAAGATTAAAAGGTTAATTTAAACAAATGTAGTGCAAATAGCTTCGTAATTCACAAAATTTGTGAAAATTCTCAAAAGACAAGAAAGTTAACATGAAAAAATGAAATGTAAATAGCAATTTATATAAATCTGGACCCAAGATCAGCTAAGCTCATGGGAAAATATTGGTGACATGACGAGAAGAGCAAACTAATTTTGTTCATAATTAAGATACGTGGCAACATTTTGTGCTAATTTTAGGATAAAAGACTTTTTGGAAAATTAAACATGAAAGTTATTTAAGTTCCTTGATCCTTTGACAATCCCACAAAGTAGTACATTTTCTCGTTTAACTTCAAGTAAAACTAAGAAAGTCCGGATATCACAACGGATTATTTAGCTGTCCCAGTTATTTTACGGTAATTGTGACCATTATTTATCGTTGAAGCTAACAGTTTTAAAATTCTTTGACCTTACAATCAATTATATTTTTTTCGACTGTTTGAAACGATTGAAACGAAAGGAAAGTTCTGATTGCTGTTAATTATTTTAATATTAAAATAAATTAATTTTTATTTAAAGTTTAAAAACATTTAGATTTAAGCCGAATAAAAATTATCAGAAACATTCAAGAAAATTCAAGTTGAAATTGAAAATAAAACCGGATTTGAATGAAAAATCTTGATATCACATGAAATAGAATTTAAAAAAAAAGATTAAAAGTGCACTAAATTTGGTCGTAATTTCGATTATGAGAGTATAATTCCTGCCATAAAATCACAAACAGTAATTTTGAATAAATTACTACGCGCATTAAACCACGAATTAAAATTGCGATTAATCAAATTAGAAGAAGGTTTGTTTAACTATTTCAGAAGATTGGACAGGTCTGGTAATCAAAAATGATCTTTTAGTAAACCCAAAGTGTGGCAATAGCTAAATCATCACAAATAAATCAATAAATAAATTATTATTGTTCTATATGTAATTTTTGCCAGGTCCTTAACCAGGCACTTCACACCCTTCTAACCCCCCCCCACACCATAAATGCCAAACGCTTCTGTTTTCCACCAAACTAAAATGCCTCAAAATGCTCTTTGCCATACTTAATTGTCAAAAATATTTAGGGAAAGTTACCTCCCAACTCCCCGAAATTACTCTTCGAAAACAAACCACCCCCCACACCAAATAAAACCTAGCTACGGGAATAATTTTTACTGAAATATGAGTTTAAGATATGATCTTTTAATTGCTTCGATATTTATCGGTTCCCTGAAATCATCAAAATGCAATCGCCAAATTTGACGCGAAGAGTCACACCCCAATTCTTCCAAAATTATTCTTCAAAATTAGACCCCCCCCCCCCCAATTAAAGCCTGACTGCTGGGATGATCTTTACTGATATGTGTGTTTAGAATATGATCTTAGTTGCTTTGATATTTATCTGTTCCCTCAGAACCTCGAAAGACATACACCAATTTTTATGCAGACCATTTCGGTAAAAATCAAATAAATTATTCAGGTCAGATTATCATTATATAAACTGACCATCACACTGCATTGTCAGGACGCTACAATTAGGGTTGCCAAATCAAAATTCAGCAAAACCAGGGACTTTCTCAGACAACGGGGTTTCTAGAACCCAACGGAAATTTTTTTTAACCAAAGGCGGAATATTGATTTTAGAGCTTTTCCACGCAATTTTTTGGCCCCTTTCTTTTGTTTTATTATTTTTGATATTTTGTTAAAAGCTGCATTTACATATTTGTGACACTACACCGGTATAAATATACTCGAGCTGTTACCAGAAAGTACGGAAGTCAGAAAAATTGTAAACCATCGGAGAAAAACTAATATTTATATAACTAATATAACAATTAATTGATCTCTTAATCCGATGATGCAGCCTCCCCAGTGCGGCCTTTAGGCCGCACAACCAATGTAATCACATACCAGATGCTTATAAGGGTAATCTGTCGAAAGAACATCAGAAAATTAGGACGAGGAATCACTTTGCTTATTATACCTATACAGGGTGACCATTTTTCGACATTATCCAGGGGGATGTCGTTTATCTTAAGAGATACGAAGTTTGTAGCTACGTAGTTTAATTCTGTCCAATAAAAATTTTAACTAACATTTTTTAGTTTTGTAGATACACATAGGTTAAGTGCATTGTTGCCAATCCTGAATGCCTGGTTCAACTACAATCTCAGTAAATCTTTATTCTGACCGTCTCCCCTCGGAAGGCAATGGCGAACCACCAAGGTGTAATCTGCCTGACCCAGCCTCTTTGGAGATGAAGGGTTTACACTTTCCGCGATTCGGAGCCCGCGTTAATCAATAGGTCCTCTATGTGTGTGCTAATACTTAAAACGCACAAACATAGGAGAGAGATCGTCTACGTTTGGAATCAGGCATGGCACTTAAAGAAGAAAAAGATATACAAAAAATAACCGGGGAAAGGCTGTATATACCTTTGATTATATTTAACAGATTGGCAAACCTTTTCGAAATATTATAACTTGATTCCGAATCAGATGCGAATTTTTGTTTGATGGTTACAATTAGGGGAACTGCAAATGAAATGTTTGACTTTTTAGAAAAGTATTTTTAATCTGTGTCATCATTTTTTATTAAGTGAAGTCGGATTGTCCACTATTCAGTGGACTATTCTGAGTTGCTATTCTGTTTTGGGAGGGAGCCACCCCGTTGCCCTCTCCGTACCAGTCGCCACTGTGTATTTTTAATAAAAACCAATTGCGTTGCATCCCCTTCATCGCGCGTGAACAGGAGTTTCCATGAATGTCATGTAAACATTAGGAGTAAAAACTGTCAGCCACACTGATCAGCTAATTATAATTATTATTGATATTATTTGTATCGAATTAATTTTTGACTTGACTGAAATTCTCGAAAAAATAACGAGCTATCAACATTTGAATGTTTTTTCATGCTTTAGTTTTTTTTAAAAGAAAATTCTATTAATTAAATTAATATAAAATTAAAATTCGGAAATGCGGAAATACGGAGTGAGCATTGCACAATTCCACTTCTACATTCAATAAAATTTAGGTATTACTACCTCTAATTTAAAATTAAAAACGAAATTGGTTAAAGGAAAGTTAATAAATTTAATAAATCATAGGTCGTTCGTAAGATAATGAAATCGTGAAAGAGAAGAAGGAAACTTTCACTGTATTGTTCGTTTTTTGAAAAATAACTTTTAATTCAGTTTGAGTAGAAGAAAAACAGATGAGAGTCTAACAGGTGAACGTCGGTTAAGAAAAAGTAATTTAAGAGGGTGTTGAAGGTTGTCGTTAAAACTTAAGGAAACGCGAAGAATAAAAAAATAAAAAACACAAGAGCGTTTAAATATTCGAAAAAGTTTTATTTTGAACCGAATTTATTTTTGAAAAATTGATGTGGGTAATACATGCTTACATTTTTCATCTTCTATGAAGTAGCAGGTGTTCTATAGTTTTAATATTATTATTTTGGTATTGCCGAGGAATAAGTTAAGTTTTTCCTTCAAAGTCTGACGGAAAAATTGAAAAAGTGAGGCGTTTTGCAGAAATATGATATTTAATAGTTGAGCAGATTTATTGACTTCAAACAAATGTGAAACTTATACACACTCCACTTTGAAATATGAACGACACCATTATAGCGAAAATAACAATTTCACTGCTGTTCAAAAAAAGGAGGTTAAACGAATTTCCTCCAAACTTTTAATTTTATTTCCCATTTTATTTTATTCAAATGTAATCGATTGATTTTCTTACAGAAGAGTGGTCAACTACTAGAATAAGTTCAGATGAACCGGAATTTTTAGCTCCAATTCAGAATTTAACGATTTCTGTTGGAAGGGAAGCAGTTTTATCTTGCTCTGTGAACAACTTAGGACGATATAAGGTACGTAATTCTTATAAAAAACCCAGTCTTATACCAAATGTACCTTGAAATTGCAATCTCTGTAATAAAGATCGATATTACAAATAACAAATGCAAATTTTATCAAATAAACGTTAAGTAACATACAATTTTCTTGGTGGTATTTCGCGAAATGTCGTTTTCCATAATAACCAACCGCTACGTTTACTTAACTTTATATACCCAGGCCATTTTAATAAAAATAAAAGCTTCGCTTTTCAAACTTTACTTTAGTAGGACAATGAATTAAAAATGTTCCCGATGTACTTCGCTAAATATTAACCACCCTACTGACGTACAGGGTGTTTTATTATTATATAATATTACAGTTAGACTTTCAGTTGTATGATCTATCTTAATTAGATAGATACTCCTTCAAAGTATGATACGTCACAAGCGCAACATAAAATGATAAGGGATCATCCTTCTGCATCAGATATAATTGATAAATAGCAGCTAAATCCTTAATCAGTGACGCGTTTCGATGTTATCACACGTATTATGGAAATCATTTTGAAACTCATACAGGTACAAGAAAGGTATAAATAAGTTTACAATGTTCCAGAAAGCCACCACAACAGAACTAAAAATTATGAATTTTCTGTAAAAAATTTATTGAATACGATTTATAAAAAAATATTTGAAATAGATTAAGTTGCCTTTAAAATAAAAATGTGTTTGTATATTTTATGGATTCGTATATATTATGTACTTTGAACAAGACGGCTTGTTACTAACTTGTAACAGTAAATTTTTCATTTAACGTTTGAGATAACCATCCCCCGATATAATTTATTTATAAAAAAATCGATTTCGTAATCCTTTTTAAAATTTTACTGTTGTATATGTTATCGAATATACATTAGCTTCTAATGTAATAGCAAAACCATGAGGTATTTATTTTAGATGTCATTACGGACCAAGTTTTATTAATATACATATTTCCTCAATATTCATTAATTAATTCAATAGAAAAATGTTAAATTTCAAGAAATCTAATTTGCAAAAGAAATGTATATTAAAAAGTTACTAATAACACAAAGTAGAATTTTTTTTCTATACGGAAACAACATTTGTAATTTTATTAAGAAAATTGATTAAAGATGGTGCGGTATATGAAAAAGGCCGGATAAATTTCCTTGGAATGTTTGTGACTTGCGACTCAACTTCAAGCATTTATCGTACCATAATAACACTGAGATACAACAATAGAGGAAATTAATTTTCCACGGTTACAATTACAAGCAGTAAAAAATTTCTAATTTTTTTTAAAAAACTTAATTTTATTTTGCACGTCACTAAATATTTTATTTATTTTTATTTTATTTATTTATTTAAACCTTTCAACGGACGAATCCAATTACAGAAAGTAATTACAATATACCATGTGGTACCAAAATAAATATGTAAGTTTACATAACTTAATTTCACAAATTCAAAAATGAGGTTGATATTGGTAGTCCACTCACTCCAATGCGGCTACATGAGAGTGAAAGTCAAAAATGACATTGTATATAGTTTTTAAACTGTCCGCATGAATATCACACAAGTGCGAGATCTTATTGAAATTATCGCACGATACAACACAAGGGCTAGGACAATACTCAAAGATTCAGCGAGTACATGTTTTAGCAAGGAGATTGCACGAGCGAAGCGCAGCGGAGCAAAATCCAGACGGTGTGAAATAATATACCAAAAGCGTTTAATATGAAGATATCGACTCAAGAACCAAAATCTGTGGTGATCTCAAAATATCTCATACGGCGCAAACTTATGATGGACGAAGAACTCATTGAGAAGGTTAGGAAATTCACATACTTTGGTGTGGATATAACCAACGAACGAAGTAACATCTCAAAGGTACACACACAAGCATCCAAATCAGTCATGATCTGGGGTTATCTACGATACATCGCATAGCTCAACAACCACATGTCAATCAGAAACAAAACAAGGATATATCAAACATTCGTAAGAACAGAGACAAAGGCCACACCATCTAGAACAAAACAGACAATGAGATCTAGTATGTACAGAGATGAGAACGTTGAGAACGAGAGCACGAGTAACGATGTAGGATAGACTGAGAAGCGAAATAGCCCACGGAAGATGCAAAATTCAGGACGTTGTCAGCGAGAAGACCAGAGCGAGAAGATGGTTTTAGAGGGACTATGTAGAGAGGATGGATGATGCGAGAATCGCGAAAATAGTGATGACAAAGATCTAACACCTGGAGAGCCCCCGAAAGACCCTCCCAAAGAGGTGGAAGGATAGCTGGATATCTTAATCGTAGGAAGGCACTATTGTGATTAATTAACAGGGTTCAACTCCAACAACAGAAGAAGAAGAAGACTAATTTCTCAAATTACTTATAGATTATTTTTGTAACGAGTCTTTACCATTGTTTATTATGCTTAAACAATTGTTCTTTAAATAATTGAATCATTATACAATAGCAAACTTTGGCGCTGTGGCTTAATTTTTTTGTCTGGTTTACGCTGCGTTCGAAAAATTTTGATTTATGATAATCAGTCAGTGATCTGGTAACAAAAATGTAACTATAAATGTATTGGAAAAATCTATACTGTCCACCAAATATAATTATCAAAAAGGCGCAATTGGAAACATATTGCAATGTCCGACACTGACCACCACGTCAATAGAAATGATAACGTCACGATTTAAAATTTTGTTTATTAATAAAGAGAGCACATGACTTATTTGTTCGAACGTAAAAGTTTTATCTGAAACCAAAAATTTAGTTTAACGTCATAAATTTATATGAAGAAAGGGTCACGGAACGAGATAACAAAATAAATTCAAAAAATGCAACGTTTTAATTCTGTTAATAATAAAAAAAAAAATGTTTGTTAAAAATTATAAATTAAATTAATTAATAATAAGAAATGTAATTTGAAATCAAAATAATTGTTCAATGTTAGTTTATAAAAATGTGTTAAAACGTAAAACTTAAATAAGAATAATCTTTACACGTATCGGAGTGTCTCGCAATTCAATGTATCACAAATGGGAAAGACATTTTCTTCAAAAGTTTACTGGAAGATCACAGGAGATGCAAGTACTTTAATTTAATCTGAAACATAAAAACTTTATTAAAATTTTACAAATCACATTGAGCTTGAGCCGAACCTGCAAATTATAACGTCAATAAAATTGATTTATATCGGCCAATAGAGTAAAATCACATTTGCCTTGGAAAAACACAGGTTGCGATGGTGAAACAATTGAGAAAAGGTTGTTGATTGAATTTTTATGAATGGTGGTGAAAATTTAGCGTCTATCCTAAAAATTAAATAAATAGTGAGAAAATTGATTTAAAATCGTACAAAAAGTGAAAATATCATTAAAGCAAATATACTTACGCATCCTAAAGGTAAAATTGATTGAATTTATACAGTGATTGGAATTATTTTCGTAAAATTGATAATCGACACCACGAGGTAAACGAATTCACAAGAAGGATTGCATCTTGAAGTATCTTACACACCGAAGGTCATCCATAAAGTGCAAGTGAACAGTTTAATGGTACATGAACCCAGTAAAAAGAAATACCCCAGATCATTAAAGGTACCGTCCCATTAAGAATTATTTTAAACTTAAAAATTAGTGAAAATTTTGCGATTAACTTTACACGTGCATTAATACGTTCCGACTTTATTAAAATAAGATATTTGTCATTTAGCATAAGAATTTTATTACATTTAAATCATTTACTATTTGAAATTATAATAAATTACAATTTGCATTCTAAAACGGAGCATAATTTTTGTGATATCATTCCGAAGACCATACTATTCTATTTCAGCTTCACGATTTGGTCAAGGAAGGAACCCAACTTGAGAAAAGGTAGGTCTGTGCTCACCGAAATTGTTAAGCCGAGGTATAAATTTCTTTTATTTGTATTTATCAATAAAAAAATTTGCATACATTTCTATTGACGGGGTACATTTACGTACACCTGTACAAGACATTAATATTAAAACGTGCAGCCCTGGTAAGGCTCCGAAATCACATAGCAATATGTACTTCAACACCCTCGGTTACCGTTTTGTTTCCCGTGGGGACTTTAATGCACAGTGCACATATCAAAGCAGGTGTCCCAAGTATGCAATCTTTAGCTTTTGCAGTAGTATTTCGTTATTAGTTATATGATCAACCCTAGATATTCGCAGCATTCTTCTAACGGTCCACATCTCAAATGCTTCCAGCCCGTTTATGGTAATCCTTTTCGTTGGAGGTATCTTCTACCTCAGAGCATGCAATCCATCACATACTCAATGCCCCGTACCAGATGGATCTGCCAATAAAACACCTACAAACCACTGAAGTCAATACAGTTATAACGCACATCCTAAACTCGAGAGAGGCTCCGCGGTACGACCAAATTATGAAAACTATGGGTATTAAGATCATTTTACGATACTTTTTAACGCTATTCTTAGACCTGAATACCTCCCCATACAGTGGAAGGTCGCACAGGTAGTATTAATCCAAAAACCTGGCAAGGATCCATCAGAAGTATCATCCACCGTCCAATCAGTCTCTTGCCCATTCTCTCCAAGGTTTCTGGGAAACTACTTTTGGAAAGCTCAAACATATTCCTGAAGAAACAAATCTTGTCCCCGAACTATCAATTTGGATTTCGCCAACAACATGCCACAGTGGAAGAAGTTGATCGAGTTGTAAGATTAATAAAAGATGATCTATAATGTAAACGATATTGTATAACTACGTTTGTCCACTTCTCTTAGGCTTTCGACAGGATTTGGCACCAAGGCTTGATATACAAAATAAAAGTAAGCCTTCCATATCCATACTGCAGAATAATTTAAGTCATAGCTGACCGATATACATTTATTTGTAAAACATGGTGAGGCTCAAACTATTCCCGCTCCAATCCAGTTTGGTGTTCCCCAGGGAGGTTTCCTTGTTGGTCGAATGTTATACTTATTATTTACAAATAATCTGTCTATAATCGCCAAAACAGAGATTTCCACTTTCGTGGATGACATTTCAAGTGCATCTGGATAGAATCGAAGAGTGGTTGAAACTATAGCGAATTACTGTCACCCTTAACAGGAAGAAATGTCGAGGTGTAATATGTTACAGTAATCCTTGGCTCTAAAATGGTTAAATCAAATACCAGGAAATACATCTAGACAGAAGGATTCCGTGGGCCAAACATATAATGGTACAAGCGACTCCAATTAGGGATCATCCATAGGAAGATGTATTAGCTTATGGGTGATCACTCTCAGCTAAAAATAGAAAGCAAGCTTTTGTTATACATTCCATACTAAAAATCTATTTGGACCTATGGCATCCAACAGTAGGATTCTGCCATCGATTTAAACATGTTAAATATCCAACACTTTCGGTGAAAAATAGTACTCAATATCTTTGATGCAACCTGGTATATACCAAATCAGACCATCCACCGTAATTTACAAGTAAAATAGTTCCAGAAAAACTACCAGATACGACTTGACGACCACCCCAACACCCTCATTTCTGATCTCCTTATAGTGGAAGATGCTCAAGAGGATTAATGGGATCCTTTCTACTCTGTCATTCCTATCTTTGTCAAAACCATTATTTGTTGTCCCATTGTATTATACTCGTATCATATACGTTAATAAAAAGAAATGATAAGCAAGCCTTACTTTAATATACTTATGTATATGTTGTATGCTATCGTTTTGATAAGAAGTTGACAAAAATGCAAATGGCATACAAATTTTATGATTTCCGGTAAAAAGTATAATCTTGTTACAGCTCATTAGTTTTACGCGAATTTTTATCCGCAATTTGCATATTGATGTGAAATATTAGCATCAAGCGTACAGTATATAAATGTTTTTCCGAGTGGACACCAAGACAATTCATCATCATGAAGTTCATTGGTTTCATATTATTTATTTTCACATTTGGAACGGTGTATTGCCAAGGTAATTATGAAGATATTTATACCACATTAATTTTTTTAAACTAAATATTATATAACATTTACTGAGACATACGGAATTCCACCAAACGAATGTCCAAAAAGTGATTTTTTTCAAAATAGTTTTAACCATTTGCAGATACCACATGTGAAGGCGAAAATGTAGAATTTAATTATTGTGCATCCTATTGTCCCAATACCTGCCAATCTCCTTGCCGACCACCAGTAGCGTGTATACAAATGTGTAAGGAAACGTGTGACTGTAAACCTGGATTTATATGGGACGAAAATTCTTTAAAATGCATCGAACCTACCAAATGCCCAAAATGTAGTAAGTCCTTTAATTTTAAAATGCAAAAATTGCTGACCATCTAAGGTTAAAATTGGTGTGAAAAAACCAAATTGCCTTTAGGTGCCGATCTTTAACCTCCAGTTAAAATTCCAGATCACTAATTACAGCTTTAACTAACAGTTAGACCCTGGAATTTTAACTGGAGGTGGGAAGATCGGCCCCAAGCAGTTCCCACAGCATATAATTGTAATTCCATTTTTAGAATGTCTCGAAACTGAAATTTGGACGCAATGCAATGCAAAATGTGAGAAAACGTGCAATTCTATGAAATATCCTCAAGCTTGTGTTCCTGGTAATTCATGTACTCCAGGGTGTATATGCGCAAAGGGATTAATTCGGAATGAGAAAACCGGAAAGTGTATTCCGCCAAATAAGTGTTTTTCCTAGTTTACCGGTTACGTAAAACATTATTGACCACGATTTAATCAGTAATTATTGATTTCTATAGTAGTTTTTTATTTTATTAAATACCTATTATCAATCTATTCCTGGAAATTAACGGAAGCTATTAGTAAACTAAAAGGGATATTCCTAAAGAATTCCCGGGACTGCTCAAGAATTTCTGAGGCTTCCTAAGAATTTTATTTTATTGTATTCCATTAACTCATAAAATGATATAATAAAAACACATTACAGTAATCCCCCATATAACACGGTAGATAGGTTCCGCGTTATAGGAAAACGCGTTGTAGGTGTATTCTCGCATAACGCGCTTGTACATATGACCCCGTATAACGCGTTATGTACAAATGATTCACGTTTAACTTTTCTCGTTAAAGGGGGTTTAAATCGAATATTAAGAAAAAACTATGTTATGAACGAAATATGTGCGTTTTATTAAAATTAAACTAAGAACATTTTAAATAAAAAACTTATGCATATGTAACTAAAAAACAGTTAATTTCAAATAAATTACATAATTCCAAAAAAGGTACGCGAAATTAATTATGAACTGTACAAATCATTATAAATTTCACAGTACAGAAACATAACGTGGGAAATCCCCGCGTTATATGGGGGAATAGCCGTGTTATACGAGGTACTGAAATCGCGTAATATGAAAATGCGTTATAAGAGTCGCGTGTTATAAGGGGGATTACTGTACTTACAAATACTTATTTAAATTGATTTACGAAAAAAACTATAAGCTAAATTATTTTGTAAAATCTCTATAAAGGTTCGTAATTATTTCATTGGTTTCATCGGATATTATTAAAGGTTTATTTAATAAATAATAATAATAATAAGTAATTATTATTTAATTAGTCGATGACAAAGCAAACTTTCTAAAGAAAATCTGAAATTTTTTAAGATTCTCTACTAAATTGCTAACATTTTATTCTCAACTTGCTAAAGAACTATAAATCATAAAACTTTCATCAATGAATTCATAAGAATACCTGAGATTTACTCAGATTTACTCAGATTTTCTAATCTGCAAGCAATGTCCGCCAACTAAATTTAGGGGCTTAGATACAAAACTTGCCGTGTGCTTCTTACCATTCTTACCATCAATACCCAAACAAAGGAAAGTGGAATCATGAGTCTCTGAGAAGAGGAGGCTCATATACTTAATACTTTTATCAATTTTCTTAAATAATTCTTAAGAATTTCTGAAATTTCCACTTTGGACTTCCTAATATCTATAACATTTCAAAAATTATGATATTACCAATGTATTTTTAATCTACAAGTATATTTCTACACAAAATGCATCGAAAAGTTCCTTAAATGGCAAAGGTAATCTTCAAAATGAATACCAAAAGAAAAATAATATCAAGAACAATTTTCATAAAGAATTCTTGAGAATTCTTTAGACTTGCTAAAGAAATTATTGGCAATTGCAAAGAATTGTAGCAACTTTTACACTGTTGAAAAGTTTAAACAAATGTAATTTATCCAACTACTTACAAAATTTTTATTAACTATAATAAATTTATTTTGAAATATGAAATTCTGAATTTTTTTTTATTCAAACAAAACTTTTTTA
The DNA here is from genome assembly GCA_932274525.1 of Podabrus alpinus. Classification (NCBI taxonomy): domain Eukaryota; kingdom Metazoa; phylum Arthropoda; class Insecta; order Coleoptera; family Cantharidae; genus Podabrus; species Podabrus alpinus. The sequence continues at coordinate 82,920,443 of OW026454.1, read as the reverse complement.
CAGTGTAGAGAATTCATAAGTATTTCTAGAGAGTGCCTGAGAATTCTGAGTGAAGGTATACAAGAATTTCCGATCGATTAACCCCTCGGTATAAACGTCTAATTAGAAAATTAAAATTAATTAAATTTTAATATTTCATACAAAATAATAAAATGAAATTAAGATTCATAAATTGGGGTCCTTTTTAAGGAGCGGAAGTCGAAATAACTATATAAAGATTGTCACCTTATTACGCGCATCGGGCGCACCCTTAGATTTTGCGTTTATGATCTATTAAACTTATATTTTAAATTTCGAATCGATCCGTTGAAAATTACTCTTTGAGAAAACATTTTTAGGTCGGGTTGTAAAAATAAAAGATTGAAACATTCGCTCAACTAATAAATTTACGTTTTGCAAATGCACAATAATCTTAAGAATTGTATAGTTAGGAAAGTATCATCAAATATTTTAATACACGTACAATAAACCATACGGTAGATGAGGAAGTGTTAATAATGTTGACGTAGCATTAATCCATAATTCACCTCACCAGCAATAAATTCTCTATTCATTAACGTTGCAAACTAAACGTCAACTCATACCTATACTTTACTATAATCTTTCAAACGACTGAGAGAAACTTTTATGCGATCCATAAATCCACGTCGGCCGTCGATACAAAAAACGGGCACGTGCGATGGTAAGACCATGGGAACGAATGCATTCGACATCGTTATCTTAGACAGGCATCGACTTGCAAACTCATGTGTTAATTTTTAACATGGAAAGCATAGCGATTTCGCAATTTTAAAACTTCGATAAAAACCAACAAAAAGTGCAAAAGTTAGACCCTTTTCGTCCGACCAGACGAGCAAAAAATTGTTTTGCTCGCACGTGTCCTGCAAAACTTCTCGATACACTTTGCATGGAGAAAGAAGAAAGTGTGCTCTCACACTCTAGGTATTGTCCAATTAAATCACGTCTCCCTTCTTTCTAAATTTATAGGACCCAATTACAAGGATCCAAATCAATCAGTAAGTGGGAAAAATCCTAAATCAGAGTAGGGAGAATGCATAAATTGAGCTACAAATTGCATATTGAGAGGAGATTCACTTGGAATCTGATACTACCTTTTTCGTATCTTAGCGCTTCCAAAAGCGGAATTAACTATCGAGGTCTCACATTTATTAGAGATCTTTAAATAAATACAAGTCATTTGTGCTAAAAATTAGTGTGTGTCAACTGCAGGTACTATCGAACAATTAATATCGTCAATTGTTGTTAAACCTTCAATATTTTATCGAACCAGAATATCGTCAATTGTTGTTAAACCTTCAATATTTTATCGAACCAGAATATCGTCAATTGTTGTTAAACCTTCAATATTTTATCGAACCAGAATATCGTCAATTGTTGTTAAACCTTCAATATTTTATCGAACCAGAATATCGTCAATTGTTATTAAACAATTAATATTTTATCGAACCAGAATATCGTCAATTGTTATTAAACAATTAATATTTTTATCAAACCAGAATATCGTCAATTGTTATTAAACAATTAATATTTTATCGAGCCAGAATATCGTCAATTGTTGCTAAACCTTCAACATTTTATCGAACATTAATATCGTCAATTGTTGCTAATATTTAATAAGTGATCGAACAATTAATATCGTCTATTGTTACTAAACATTGAATCAATTATCGGACTTTTTATACCATCTGCTTATCACGTTAATCACGTCGAGTTATTGCTTGCCGCTCATAAGGCAAGTACGTAGCATTGCTTTTATCGAATGGTACAAAACAGGTGTTGCACTTCCAACCCATGTGTGCATTCCAATCGTCTTTTTTTATCGGACACCACATTAACATTTCTTACTTAGACAGTGCCGGCTTGAATTATTTGTCACTTCGCGAATAACTAACATAGTGAATTATTTCGTACGGAGACCCCTATTTTATCGTGAAATACAGTGCGTGAACCACCCTGTTATTTCACCACCTTCCGATTTGAAGAGTTTTTGGGAAGCTGGTTATTACGCTGCCCTTCTGATATGGTTTGAGACATCACATTCAGCTTCATTCTACGTTCTGAAGACGAAATCTCACTCCCGAGGGACCCGTCATCGACTTTACCTAGAGGTCGAACATCAACCACCCAAATTAAGTAAGAAACCTTTTTATATTTTTAAGATTGTGATGTTAATTGGTCCTATTGACCATTAGTTGTGTTTATGAACGTTCAGTTCAACCCTGGAAGACGATATCGCAACCATTTTGTATACCTTTTATTTAACTTAATATTATTATCTATTATTAACGTAACTTTTACCACGCCATTCGAGCGTTCAGAGTGTAACCAAACAATTTAACGTAACGTTTCAAGTTTAGTATTGTAGCGAAAGTTTGCTTGTCCCGTTGTTGGGAATTTTGATAATCAATTGCATTGATTAAGTTCCATGATCAATTTTATGAATCATAGTTTTGAATATTATCAAGTTGCGCTTAAGTAACTATTTATTTTGGTGGAGTGCTGTATTCAATACGCCCCCCTTTCATGCAAATTAACCTTTTGTATTTTCGTAAGAGTAATTGTTTTACGAATATTAGTTTCGCAACGGAAACCACACGGAAAGGTTCCGTCAACTGTAAATATTTATTTTTATACAAGACATGTAAATTTGATAGTATCTTGTGTAAACTTTGTCAACTCCCCCCTGATATTATTTTATTTAATACATTTTTATTATTTCCCAACTTTGTGTGTTATTATTATTGTTGTGTTAATGTTTATTTAGCTATTTTCACCAACGGAAAGTTCGCCTCCTGTAAAGGTAAGGTCATTGAGCGAGGTTTTTCCGGAGTGAGAGTTCGCTGTAAGATCATCAAGTTGTCGCGTACCAGCTTGGAAGGTGTGATAACCAGTCCCCTTCAAAGAGATTCATTTCTTCGTATGCGTGGCGCCCATTTAAACTCCCTCGTGTATATTAACCCCATCGATTTTGACTTAACTCCCCCCCCGTGTAAATTATTCACACCGATTTTGACAATTTTTAGAATCGCGATCGAGGATTGCCCGGTCGTCGATAGGAAACACACGCTTTGCGACGTGCCGTCACACGACCCTTTCATTCCTTCCACCAACCCACCCCTTCGCGACTTTGAGCTAGCCAACCTTTTATTACCTGTTGGAAAGGTGTCGTGGATGCAGAACGTGGTGTAACAGGATAATAATTTGGCGCGGCCAACGTGGTGCTATCGATAAAGCCCTTTTGGCATGTTATGGTATCGAATTTTTTTTTGTTTGTAAATCAAGTAAATTCCAAATTAATTTTTGTAGGTTAAAATATAACTTGGCACCCAACTTAGTAGCTATCGATAAAGCCCTTTTGGCACATTACGTCAAATTTTGTAAATCACGAAGTTTTGAATTAAGATTTCAATTTTAAAAGTAGTACCGACGCGCATGAATGGACTAACGAGATTCCATAACGCCCCCCTATTTAAATTTAAAAGTGAAAATTATCGCGATTTTAAGATCAAATATTGTATTTCCGTTTACCATTAGTTGTTCAGAGAACAAAGTAGAGTCGTGTTCCGCGAATCCTTTTTTTGTATTTAATTAAATTTATTCATTTCGATTAATAATGGCATTCAGGATTGTACCGGACAAGTTGCGAAAGGACGAGGTCCAATACGAATTAAAAATTAGAGGTTTACCTTTTCACGGTTCATTAAGAGAATTACGCGATGAATTAGTATCAGCCCTTATGAAAGAGGAACAGGGTGAAAAATACATTTTATTATGGTATCCGTTTTCCTTTGCGGAAGATTTAGCAGCTTTAAAAGAAGGCGTGTTAATTATTAAAAAGTTACTTGGTCGCTTAGAAGTTTCGCGTGATCAGAAACCCAATCTAGAAATGAACATAGAGACGAAACTAACGCATTATTTTAATCGATTATTTAAATCAAAACCCGTATTAATAAAAGATAAAGACTCCAAACTTAGGATTTTAGATCAATTGGAGGAATTTAGGTCAACTTATGGCTTACTATTAGCAGACTCCCGGACGGAGAGAGATTTTAGGTCCAATACCGTGGAGGAAATTACAAAAGAACCCCCTGTTGATCGCGGTACCGTCGAAGCGGCGAATTCGAATAGAAATTTCGAAATATCAACCCCGATCGTGAAGTTTCACTTACGAATTTCAGGTCAGGTCGAAAACGTCTCTATACTGACAAAAGAAAATATGTCAGTAAGAGAAATTGAAAATTTATCCCGGGACGAGTCCGAAAATTTTAGCGGACCGCGTAATGACGAGCAAAGTAATGGTGAATTCGGGTGTAAGAGCCGTATTCATAATAAGACAAATAATAACACCCTTTTGTGTTGGAATTGTGGTGGCACAGGACATTTAGCGTTGCGTTGTACCGTTCCGCAGAAACGTATATATTGCTATCGTTGTGGGAGAAAAGATGAGACCACAAAAACTTGTCCCCATTGTAACCCCAGACAGAGTAGGACCAAGAAAAAAATCGTTGCAGGGCATAATGCTCCAATTAAGAGAAACTAAAGCCCCGATTTTAATATTAAGATTTTTGTGTGTGTTTGTTTTTCGTGTGAATGTATGAATGAATTTTTTTTAGTGCGTGTGTGTCGTTGCGAATGTATTTAGTCCTTAGTCATTATTGTTAAATTTTTTTTCTCGTTGTATTGTAAAATGTCATCATAACATTTTACCTTGCTTTTTGTACTTTTAAGGAAATGTCGCCATAACATTTCGCTTTGTTTTTATTGCGTGTTTATTAGGTTGAATCGAGGAGGTCAGGTCTGGTGCGGACCACCGCTGACTGTAGACCGAAACAACTTACATTTTTTTTACCGGTTTATAATGCCGTTTTGGCGTGTACAACCCTTATTGTCCCGTGCATGACGTAAAACTGCGAACACCCTTACCGCCCTAACGTGGCGATGATATCGCAACCCTTAAATTTTGTTGAAAACTCTTACTTGTCACTCAACTTAGTTTAAAGTTTTTTCGTTTCACCATTTTTTTTTGTGTGAACCCTTACCGTCTATATCGGACGTTGAAAGTCTACCCTGTATTTCGCAACCCTTTCTGTAGAACGAAAACCACCCTAACGCACAATCCCTTAGCAATGCCACCCTCCCTCACATCGGAAATTTTAGTAACAAATTTTTATTAGCCTTCAGCATTTAACGATGAAAGATTTTGATCTGCGTCTTCTACGCACCTTTACGCATTATCACTGCATACCGTTTATAGCGAACCTTGTTTTTTCCATCTTTAGCAAATAGCGATAGAAAGTTTTTTTGTTGTGCCTAGCACACATGTTCACATCTAGATCAAGTATATTTAAGTACGCATGTTATTTACGCACTCGTTTCCATACGTATTTTCTGCTAGTAACACCGTACACTTATTACGCATTTTTTTTTGTTTTGTTTTCATTTGTCTCGAACAAGACACAAAGCGTTTCGTACGCATTCTTACGCTTGACTACGGGTCACGCACTTACGCATTTACGCACTTCATTAGGTTACGTATTTATTTTTTTAAATATTTTGAATTTTGTATGGACATTTAACGTAAAGTTTTTCTAAAATTTCTTTTTGAATTTAGTTTCAAGGTTCAATCTTCGAAGTTAGTTTTGTGGGTGTAGTTTTGAGATTTTATGCACACATTTAGTGGAATAGTAAAAGTTTTTTTGAATTTCATTTGCAGACGTATTTCCGAAATTTGAGTTTGATCTAGAGCAGTTTGAGTTATTGTTAACTTCAAGTTTTTTTAAGGTAAACATTTTTGAATTTCGTGTTGCCATATGAATTAAAGTTTTTTGAATTTAACGTCAAGTTTTTTTAATTAAAGTAGACATTTTAAATTTAATAGTGATACTTAAATTAAATTTTTTTTTAGTTTAACGTCAAGTTTTTTCGTGAATTAAGATAAACATTTTGAATTTAATATCGGCCTTTGGAGCCAAGTTTTTTTCAGTTTAACGAAAAGTTTTTTCGAATTGAGGGGAATTTTTTTTGAAATTAATGGAATGTTGTTTTGAATTTAATCAAAAGTTTTTCAAACTTGATTAATAGTTTTTCAAATTCAGTTGAAAGTTTTTTTTGAATTTAAGTTAAAGTTTTTTAAAGTTTTTTTTGAAGTTTGACGTCAGTTAAAGTTTATTTTTGAGTTTTTTTTGAATTTAAAGTTTAACGTAAAGTTTTCTTTGGTGAATCAAATCAATCAAAGAGTTTTGAATCCCAGTCCATTGTGACATTTTTCTTTAAGTTAGTGGTAGGGTAACATCTAGTTATCATTTCGGGTTGAGGTCAATGTGTCACTGTCGCTTCATACACACTGATCATGTCTTATTGTCAATCGCACGACGTTAACTTGCCCCCACCATCCCTCACCGTTCTTTCCTGGTATCGAGTACCGTTTAAAATAGATTTTTTTAGTTTTTTTCGTTTTCGTTTTCGTTTTCGAAATTGAAATTAAGATCAGGGCTGAGAATGCAATTGCATTAGACATTGCCTCATGCCGTGTTGTATTGTTTGGACTTGTGTCCAATTTCGGACAAATCATTTGTCGCAACACACCCTTTAGGGGAAGTTTTTTGTAACATACCCTTTAGGAAAATTTTACCGAATTTTATTTTTTGTAGTAAGGTTGTTATAGTTAATAGTTGTTTAGAGTGACCCACTTCTCATCGAGCTATCGAATTATCATGCTGGACATAGTTCCACGGCTAGATAAACATTTTTTTTTTTGGACGTTGATCCACAGTTGGATAACGATCCAAACCCCAGGGTTATAAAGTAATTTCGTGGGCTTAGTCCATTCCCCGGTGAATTATCGTCCCATTTTTTTTTTTTGGCGGATGAAAATCTGCCCCAAAGGAACCTTCTTAGTAAGGGAATTTCGTACAGAAGTAAGGGGTTATAACTCGAAGCAACACTCTGGGAAATTTACCTTTTGTTAGGGAATAATAGATTGACTACAACTATACTACGCGGTCATAACACCTGCCGGTCTAAGGAAGAACAAACCCATTAGGGGTGAACTTGTAAATTTGATCCGTTCATCCCAGAGGCATATATTTTGACGCCTCCCAACTTTTACCACGTTTTCGGGTCCAACCCAAGCTAGAGTTCAGCGTTTCTGTTTGTGATTGTGGGTCTCACGGCAAGCGAACGATCCCGTGACTTCGCGAACCGCCCTCTCTCGCAACGGTCACAACGGCTTAAGATTGTTTAAGACTTGGGACGTGGAATTTTTTTTTCTGTGTAACTTTTTTTTTCTCTCGCGCTTTTAGTATGTAAGGATTAGTTTAGATTTCGGTTTAGGTAGTATTAAGTTCAGCCTAGGTTTCGGTTTAGTTAATTTTAGGTATCGGTTTAGTTAGCGTAAAGTTTGGGTATTTTTAAGCTAGTTTTAAGTCAGTAAGGTTAAGGGAGATATTTGTTATGTCCTTATCGTACGACATAAAACTACGTGCCCCCAAAGTATAAACGGGTCATTTTTCTTTTGCTTCATTGTTTATCTCGCGTGTCATTTTTGTAATCCCGAGTTTTTTTTTTGTTTTGAATTTTTAGTCATGTCATTTTGTAATCTCGAATTTTTTTTGAATTTTCAGTCAACCATTTCAGAAATTATTGTTTATGGATTTAGAGGGTACGCTTAGCGAGCCATTGGCCTAATCACCCAATCAATCGCTCAGTTGAATCAAGTAGAGACTAGGATTACATTGAATTGATTACCCAATGTTATCATTAGTCATGCGTTAATTTCATAGTTACGTTTTGACCTTTTGGAGAAAAATTATTTCTCACATTCGTCAGTTTTATACAGTAGAGTCACTTCATATATTTTTGAGCAAACATTTAGGTGCAACCCGGACGGTTGTCACCATTTCGAATTTCAGTCAGTTTTCGTATATCTTTTTTTGTTGTTAAATTTTTTTTTCGTGTATAACGATCACTTTAGTCCCGTTTAAATTAATCAACCCCCCCCGCCTACCGAATTAGATAGGACCGGCTTTGTAAATTTGATCCAGCCGTCGTTCAACTTCTAAACCCCCCCCCCTTATGTTACATGTTATGATCTTTTGTGGCCTTGTACCCTAGTGGATACGTTCCACTGGTACAACGTCCCCGTCTTGCACTAACACTACCTGTGTAAGACAACATTTAGAGTGAAGTTTTCTCCGGTGCCGATCACCGCAGGACTTCTCAATAAATGACGATGTTTTTTTTGCACATCAAAACTCACCACTAGCGTTGGTAGAGTCAACCTTAGTTGTGCTAGCTTCATTTTTTTGTGAGGCGATAGATTGTGTAGGTCCACGGTTAGGCCCCACGATTTTTTTTTGTATTCAATGAAAGCTCCCGTTTACGTCAGTGTGGTTCAAGGACGTTCCCTTCGACTACACTGATGGAAGCAAACCATCCCGACCCGTACCGTCAACTATGCCCCACGAATATTTTTTTTATTCAGTGGAAACCCGATTCATGGCTAGGCCCCATGTTTCTTTTCTTTTTTTGTATACATCAATGTCCAACACGGACGGATCGAGGACAAGTTCCCTCGACTGCCCTTGTAGTTTATTACCCCATCCCGATCTGGATTGTCGATTATGCCCCACATTTTTTTTTTTCGTGTACATCCGTGATCAAGCCGGACGAATCGAGGATTTGTTCCCTCGACTGTCCCTCATAGGTTGTCACCCCATCTCAAATTTTTTTTCTCGCCCCCCCATCATTACCTCTTCTCTCTCTTCCGATCATCTCGTCCGGATCGAAGTCATGAGGAAGGTTAGTGATCTCTCAAACGGCTTTGTAAATTTGATCAGGCCAAGCGCAAGTTTTTTTCTCTGTTTCACCAACGATAACTGATAAAACAGACAGTCCCCATCTACTGAAGTGCATCAAACGGCTTTTGTAAATATGATCCAGCCAAGCACGCGTTTTTTTTTACTCTGTTTTTTCAACGTATTGAAAAAGGCAGACAGTCCCCATCGACTGAACCATTTTAGAGAAGGCTTTGTAAATATGAGTACGCCAAGGAAGTGTTACCTTAGCTCAGGTCTACCTTGATCTAGAGTCCGGTGTCTTCACAGACATTTGTGGGTCCCACGGCCAGCGAATGATCGCGTGATTTCGCGAACCGCCCTCTCATGTAGGAGTCACTACGACTCACGGGTTGATTAAGCCTAATGTTAAGTGAACCTTCTCTCTCTTTCCCGGCATATACGTATAGTCTAGTCACTAGCTGAGTAGTTGTTTCAACACTACAAGTGTTGATGGTTTATCGCAGGACAGTTTGTGTTTCGGTTGAGGTTGCGCGCGTCCCAGTTGAAGAGTAGTTAGGGATAACAACTCTTGACGTAAGGGGAGTGTCACCTTATTACGCGCATCGGGCGCACCCTTAGATTTTGCGTTTATGATCTATTAAACTTATATTTTAAATTTCGAATCGATCCGTTGAAAATTACTCTTTGAGAAAACATTTTTAGGTCGGGTTGTAAAAATAAAAGATTGAAACATTCGCTCAACTAATAAATTTACGTTTTGCAAATGCACAATAATCTTAAGAATTGTATAGTTAGGAAAGTATCATCAAATATTTTAATACACGTACAATAAACCATACGGTAGATGAGGAAGTGTTAATAATGTTGACGTAGCATTAATCCATAATTCACCTCACCAGCAATAAATTCTCTATTCATTAACGTTGCAAACTAAACGTCAACTCATACCTATACTTTACTATAATCTTTCAAACGACTGAGAGAAACTTTTATGCGATCCATAAATCCACGTCGGCCGTCGATACAAAAAACGGGCACGTGCGATGGTAAGACCATGGGAACGAATGCATTCGACATCGTTATCTTAGACAGGCATCGACTTGCAAACTCATGTGTTAATTTTTAACATGGAAAGCATAGCGATTTCGCAATTTTAAAACTTCGATAAAAACCAACAAAAAGTGCAAAAGTTAGACCCTTTTCGTCCGACCAGACGAGCAAAAAATTGTTTTGCTCGCACGTGTCCTGCAAAACTTCTCGATACACTTTGCATGGAGAAAGAAGAAAGTGTGCTCTCACACTCTAGGTATTGTCCAATTAAATCACGTCTCCCTTCTTTCTAAATTTATAGGACCCAATTACAAGGATCCAAATCAATCAGTAAGTGGGAAAAATCCTAAATCAGAGTAGGGAGAATGCATAAATTGAGCTACAAATTGCATATTGAGAGGAGATTCACTTGGAATCTGATACTACCTTTTTCGTATCTTAGCGCTTCCAAAAGCGGAATTAACTATCGAGGTCTCACATTTATTAGAGATCTTTAAATAAATACAAGTCATTTGTGCTAAAAATTAGTGTGTGTCAACTGCAGGTACTATCGAACAATTAATATCGTCAATTGTTGTTAAACCTTCAATATTTTATCGAACCAGAATATCGTCAATTGTTGTTAAACCTTCAATATTTTATCGAACCAGAATATCGTCAATTGTTGTTAAACCTTCAATATTTTATCGAACCAGAATATCGTCAATTGTTGTTAAACCTTCAATATTTTATCGAACCAGAATATCGTCAATTGTTATTAAACAATTAATATTTTATCGAACCAGAATATCGTCAATTGTTATTAAACAATTAATATTTTTATCAAACCAGAATATCGTCAATTGTTATTAAACAATTAATATTTTATCGAGCCAGAATATCGTCAATTGTTGCTAAACCTTCAACATTTTATCGAACATTAATATCGTCAATTGTTGCTAATATTTAATAAGTGATCGAACAATTAATATCGTCTATTGTTACTAAACATTGAATCAATTATCGGACTTTTTATACCATCTGCTTATCACGTTAATCACGTCGAGTTATTGCTTGCCGCTCATAAGGCAAGTACGTAGCATTGCTTTTATCGAATGGTACAAAACAGGTGTTGCACTTCCAACCCATGTGTGCATTCCAATCGTCTTTTTTTATCGGACACCACATTAACATTTCTTACTTAGACAGTGCCGGCTTGAATTATTTGTCACTTCGCGAATAACTAACATAGTGAATTATTTCGTACGGAGACCCCTATTTTATCGTGAAATACAGTGCGTGAACCACCCTGTTATTTCACCACCTTCCGATTTGAAGAGTTTTTGGGAAGCTGGTTATTACGCTGCCCTTCTGATATGGTTTGAGACATCACATTCAGCTTCATTCTACGTTCTGAAGACGAAATCTCACTCCCGAGGGACCCGTCATCGACTTTACCTAGAGGTCGAACATCAACCACCCAAATTAAGTAAGAAACCTTTTTATATTTTTAAGATTGTGATGTTAATTGGTCCTATTGACCATTAGTTGTGTTTATGAACGTTCAGTTCAACCCTGGAAGACGATATCGCAACCATTTTGTATACCTTTTATTTAACTTAATATTATTATCTATTATTAACGTAACTTTTACCACGCCATTCGAGCGTTCAGAGTGTAACCAAACAATTTAACGTAACGTTTCAAGTTTAGTATTGTAGCGAAAGTTTGCTTGTCCCGTTGTTGGGAATTTTGATAATCAATTGCATTGATTAAGTTCCATGATCAATTTTATGAATCATAGTTTTGAATATTATCAAGTTGCGCTTAAGTAACTATTTATTTTGGTGGAGTGCTGTATTCAATACGCCCCCCTTTCATGCAAATTAACCTTTTGTATTTTCGTAAGAGTAATTGTTTTACGAATATTAGTTTCGCAACGGAAACCACACGGAAAGGTTCCGTCAACTGTAAATATTTATTTTTATACAAGACATGTAAATTTGATAGTATCTTGTGTAAACTTTGTCAACTCCCCCCTGATATTATTTTATTTAATACATTTTTATTATTTCCCAACTTTGTGTGTTATTATTATTGTTGTGTTAATGTTTATTTAGCTATTTTCACCAACGGAAAGTTCGCCTCCTGTAAAGGTAAGGTCATTGAGCGAGGTTTTTCCGGAGTGAGAGTTCGCTGTAAGATCATCAAGTTGTCGCGTACCAGCTTGGAAGGTGTGATAACCAGTCCCCTTCAAAGAGATTCATTTCTTCGTATGCGTGGCGCCCATTTAAACTCCCTCGTGTATATTAACCCCATCGATTTTGACTTAACTCCCCCCCCGTGTAAATTATTCACACCGATTTTGACAATTTTTAGAATCGCGATCGAGGATTGCCCGGTCGTCGATAGGAAACACACGCTTTGCGACGTGCCGTCACACGACCCTTTCATTCCTTCCACCAACCCACCCCTTCGCGACTTTGAGCTAGCCAACCTTTTATTACCTGTTGGAAAGGTGTCGTGGATGCAGAACGTGGTGTAACAAGATCTGAAACTCCGAGTTCGTAGAGAATTTTAGTTAGTAATTAACGTAAAAACAATTTAAAAAATTAAGGTTGATAAATTGGGGTCTTTTTTAAGGGGACTAAGTCTAAATAACCATTTAAAAATCTGAAACTTCAAATTAGTATAAAAATTTATTTCATAATTATCGTAAAATTAGTAAAAAAAATAGTTAAAATTCAGAAATTTGGGTCCTTCTTCAGGAAAACCCGAAGAAAGACCAGAAGTCGAATAAAAATTGGAAACTCCGAGTCAGTAGAGAATTTCAGTTAAAAATTAATGTAAAAACTGTAAAAAAAATCAAGATAGATAATGGGGGGTCATTTTTAAGGAGTGGAAGTCGAAATAACCGAATAAAATTCGGACACTCCAATATCGTAGAGACTTATAATTAATAATTACTGCAAAAGTAGTAAACAAAATCAAGATTGATAAATTTAGGTCCTTTTCAAGGAGCAGAAGTCGAAATAACCGAATAAGATCCGGAAACTCCGAGTTCGTAGAGATTTTTAATTAAAAATGAACGCAAAAATATTCAAACAAATTGAGTTCGAAAAATGGGGGTCGTTTTCTTGGGGTCCATTTTAAGGAGCGTAGTCGAAATAACCAAACGAAATTCTGGAACTCCGAGTTCATAGCGAACTTTAGTTAACAATTAACGTAAAAATAGTAAATTAATAGGTTGGGGTCCCTTTCAACGAGCGAAAGTCGAAATAACCCTGTAAAAATCTGAAATTCCAAGTCAGTAAAGAATATTAATTAACAATTAACGTAAAAATAGAAAAAAAATGTGAGTCATAAATTTGGGACCCTTTTAAGGAGCGGAGGACGAAATAGTCGAATAAAAATCGGAAAATCCCGTAAAACTCTTAGAGAATTTGGTGAGGATGTCCTAACACCTGTCACTCCGAATGAGTTGAAACTTTGCAATCGCAAAGAGGAAGGTTTATATAGGCCCCTCCTGCAAAAAAATTCTGAGAATGTATTATCAAAATTTTGAGTAAATCGATTTTGAACTTTGCTAATTTACATGTAAAATTAACGAGATTCCCGCGCATCACTCATTTAAGACTTGGAGTATTTTTGCCTTCATCCCGGTTTGCTTGATTGGTGGCGCCTTCTCGTATGTTTAGCTCCGCATCTCCGGGCGGTTTTTCGATGCTCACAGCTCTGGCCAAGCCAAAAATTAGAAGGCAAAAAAAATTTTCCCTACTTTTCAAATCGATTTTTCTCAAAATTTTGTCTATACTTTCTCGGGCGAAATTTTTACAGGACACTCTAATAAGGTTCCTTTTGCTAAAAAAAATATTTTGGGGCGATTTCGGGTAACAGGTGATAGGTAATTATCCCCACTTCCAGTTCCTAGAGACTTTTAGTAAGTTAATAATTTTCGCAAAAATACTAATGAAAATTAAGATTAATACATTGAAGTCCTTTCTAAGGAGCAGAAGTCGAAATAACGGAATAACAATGTGAAACTCCGAGTTTTAGTTTTAAAAGTTTTAGTTAACAATTAATGTAAAAATAATAAAAAAGAGTAAGATAACAAATTGGGCTCCTGTTTAAAGAGCAGAAGTCAAAATTACCCTGTAAAAATCTGAAACTCCCAGTTCCTAGAGAATTTGAATTAACAATGATTGTAAAAATAGTAAAAAAAAATGAATTCATAAATTTGGTCCTGTCAAAGGAGCTAAATATGAAAGAGCTGAATAAAAATCAGAAACTCCACATTCGTAGAGACTTTAAATTAACAATTAGCCCAAAAATACTAAAAAAAAAAAAAGATTGATAAATTGGGGTCCTTTTTAAGGAGCTGAAGCCGAAATAACCGAATGAATCGGAAACTCGGGGTTCGTAGAGAATTTTACTTAACAACCAATGTAACAATATTAAAAGAATTAACATTAATAGGTTGGGTTCCTTTTTAAGGATCAGAAGTCGAAATAACCTTGTAAAAAATCTGAAATTCCGAGTATGTAAAATATTTTAGTTAACAATTAACATAATTCTTCTTTAATTAATTATTTTATTCTCTAATAACAATTAACGTACAAATAGTAAAATAATCAAGATTGATAAATGGGGTCCTATTTAAGGAGCGGAAGTCGCAGTAACGGAATGAAATTCGGAAACTCCGAGTTCGTAGAAATCTTCAATTAACAATGAACGCAAAAATTTTAAAACAAATTAAAATCGATAAATTTTGGGGTCCTTTTCAAAGAACGAAATCGAAATAACCGAATAAAAATCGGAAACTCAGCGTTAGTAGAGAATTCTAAAAACTATTAATGTCAAAATAGTAAATAAATTCAAATTGAACGTTGGGGGTTTTTTAAAGAACGGAAGTCGAAATAACGTGTAGAATTCTGAAACTCCGAGTTCGTGAAGAAATTTACTTAACAATTAAAGTGAAAAAAGTAAAAAAATTAAGATTGATAAGTTGGGTCCTTTTTAAGGAGCTGAAGTCGAAATAAGCGCTTAAAAATCTGAAACTCGAAAATTGTAGAGAATTATATTAGCTATTAACCTAAAAATAGTAAGGGACTAAAATTGATAAGTTGGGGCCCTTTTTAAGGAACGGTAATCGAAATAAACCTGTAAAAATAAAAAATCCGAGTTCGTACAAAATTTTACTCAACAATTAATTTAAAAATAGTAAATAATCAAGATCGATAAATTGGGGTCCTTTTTAAGGAGCTGAAGTCGAAATAAGTGAGTTAAATTTTGAAACTCCGAATTTGAGCTAAAAGTTACTACATAAAAGTAGTAAAAAAGGTTACTATTGATTAATTAGGGTCGTTTTTAGATGGTGAAATCGAAATAATTGCGTACAATTCTTATAGCTCGAATTTGTATAGAATTTAACCGACCATTTTCTGAAAAAAATAGTTCAAAGAAATTTTTGATCCCAAATGTTAATTTTGACTGGTTGTGATCTATTTAAATAATTTCTAGGTCCGGAATTGACAATGCAAAAGCCATTTATTGCCATGTTGGGAAATCCTGAGTAAAGCTGTAGGTCCTATGTGTCTGTCACATGCTTTCAACACGCAGGGAAAATCGGAAACTAAGCAGTACGAAACGGAAAATATACATAAAAAAGTTGTTTCATTTAAAAAAGGCAAATTACTGAACTTATATTATGTAAGTAATTACTAATAATTGTTTGTATATAAAACATGAGATGATATCATATATTTTATATTATATTTTTATATTGTCATTACATTTTCAACAAGTTATAAAATCAATTCTGGGAATATAGTGTATACTTATAACAAAATTACTGAAATCGTTTTCGAGTTATGAATTTTTAAGTGCTTACGGAAGGCACTTAAAATGGAGGGAAATAATAACAATCGGCAATCAGTGGTAGTTCAGTTGCCACACAGAAGGGCGAAAGGTAGAGGTATTTATATTTTAATTGCTCTTTTGAAAAAAGAACAGTACTTAAGAAAGTCAATTATATAATTATTTATTCACATTTTTCCGTAAAGGTTGCTAAACACAATTTTTTGTTAGGGTTGATTTGTTTTGAGCCAAAATTACATTTTCCAATTATTGTTAGCCCCGAACGATTTCAAGAATTAATTTGAATTGGTCATTGCAATATCAATTACTTTCAAATTTGGTAATTTTCACC
Organism: Podabrus alpinus; assembly: GCA_932274525.1. Classification (NCBI taxonomy): domain Eukaryota; kingdom Metazoa; phylum Arthropoda; class Insecta; order Coleoptera; family Cantharidae; genus Podabrus; species Podabrus alpinus. The sequence goes on along the minus strand of OW026454.1, from coordinate 82,904,387 downwards.
TGGACTTATATGTTTAAAATGTTATTACTGAAAAAGCGGCAGCTGGAAGTTTCAGGTCATGGACCCTACACATTATGCAATAATTGGAAAAAAAATATCGAGATGGAAGCATCTTGGAATAACATGTTAGACAAATTTAACAGCTCAAACCTCTCAACTAATCATAAACGTTAACTATAGTAAAGCAATGCTGAAAATTCCTGAAAAAATTATTTTGATTTATTGTTTAATTTCCTAGTGTTATCGCGGTGCCTGATTAGTGTTTTTTTTAATATAAAAAATACATAAACTAATCAATAATATATTCTCCTGCATTATTTATGATTGACTCTCAACGTTCTGGCAGTTTTTCGATTCCATGCCTGAAGAAATCCGGTGGTTTGGAGGTGAAGAAGTCGTCCAGCCAGTTTTGAAGTGGAACGTCGTTATTAAATGAGATTCCGCGGAGATTGTTGGATAGAGAGCAGAAAAGATGAAAAGCTGATGGAGCAAGATCAGGAGAATAGGGCGGATGTGGAATAACTTCCCAACCGAGGTCTTGAATAGCTGCTTTTGTAATGTTAGCAATATATGCGGACGGGCATTATCATGCTGCAAAACCACTTGATGCCGTCTTGTCGGTCGTTTTTCTTGAATTGCAGCCTCTAGGCGACCCAGTTGTTGTCAAAAAAACCTAAGAAGTGATGGTTACATTCCTCGGAAGCAATTCATAGTAGATGACTCCTTCTTTATCCTACCAGATGCACAACATTACCTTGCGTGGATGGGCACCAGTTTTTGCACGAGGATTTGCTTGTTTGTTAGGGCTCAGCCATTCATTTCTGTTCTTGATGTTGATGTAAAGGCACCAATTTTCGTCACCAGTAACAATTTGGGACAAAAACGGCCGATGTTGTTGACGAGCTAAACGATGACGAGCAAGCAAAAAGAAGCACAAATGGTAACACGCTAACTTTTGTTGTTTTCGCTCAAAACGTATGGTACCCAAACACCCAACTTTTGAACTTTGCCCATGGAATACAAATGCCGTACGATAGTTGATTGGTCACAATTCATCATATTGCCCAATTCCCGAGTCGATTGACGTGGATCATCACGAATAGAAGCATTTAATCGATCTTCATCAAAGCCGAATGGTCTCCCTAAGCGTGGGAAATCATTCATATCAAAATGCCCCTTTTTGAAACGAGAAAACCATTTTCGTGCAGTACTTTCCACGATGGCGTTCTCTCCGTAAACGGCACAAATGGTTCTAGCGGCCTCCGATGCCTTAACTCCTCGGTTAAACTCAAAGAAAAGGATGTGGCGAAAATGTTCATTTTTTTTGTACTTGACACTCCATTTTCTTTAGCCAACAATTACCCCTAACTTTCTACAAATTGAAAAATTGAAGAAGTATTCAATAAAACAATACTCTTCTTCTTCTTAGAGTGCCTATCCGTTCCGGATGTTGGCGATCATGATTGCTATTTTAACCTTATCGACTGCTGATATAAATAAGCAGATTGTAGTTGTATTAAACCAAGTACGCAGATTCTTGAGCCAGGATATTCGTCTTCTACCTACGCTTCGTTTTCCCTGGATTTTCCCCTGGATAAGTAACTGGAGCAACCTGTATCTGTTTGGATTTCTCATCACGTGTCCCAGATATTCCAGTTTACGTTTCTTAATTGTGAACAGTATTTCCTTTTCTTTCTCCATTCTTCTCAAGACCTCCTCGTTGGTAACGTGATCTACCCAAGAAATTCTAAGTATCCGGCGGTATAGCCACATTTCAAACGCCTCCAAATTTTACACGAAGCCTCTGTCAGAGTCCACGATTCCACCCCGTACAGCAGAACAGGGAAAATGTAGCATCTCAACATTCGTACTTTCGTAGTCATCGCTAGGTCTCTAGGCTTGAATACTTTCACCATCTTCAGAAACGCGGATCGTGCTCTTGCAATGCGGCACCTAATCTCTACAGAGTGATCCCAGTCCTCAGTAACGGTGGTGCCCAGGTATGTGCAGGACTTAACTCTCTGTATTGGTTGGTTATTAACAGTCAGAACTCCATTTAGTTGTTTGTTTTTAGATATTATCATAAATTTTGTTTTCTTTATGTTCATTTTCAGCCCATACCTCTCACTCACTTCCACTATTTTGTTCATTATATATTGAAGGCCGTCTAGATCTTTTGCGAAAACAATTGTATCGTCCGCGTATCGTATATTATTTATGATTTCTCCGTTAACTGTTATTCCTTCATTTATGTCTTCTAATGCTTCGCGAAAGACAAACTCGGAGTAAATGTTAAAGAGCAAGGGTGAAAGCACACACCCCTGCCTTACTCCACGTCTAATCCGCACACCCCCAGACTCCTCTCCATTTACACGTATCGACGATGTTTGATTCCAGTACAGGTTACTAATTATCCTTATGTCTTGCTTGCTAAGGCCAATTTTTCCAAGATTTCTACCATTTTCGGGTGTTGTACATTGTCAAATGCCCTTTGATAATCTATAAGACTCACAAAGATGTCGTGGTTCATATCCCGAGCTCTTTGAAAGAGGACCTGAACACTAAACAGGGCCTCTCTACTACCCAGAGCATTGCGAAATCCAAACTGTGCCTCGCTGATATGTTCCTCACAGACTCGATATATTCTTTTATGTACTATTTTCAGGAAAAGTTTGAGTAGATGACTCATCAGACTTATGGTGCGATAATCCCCACACTCTTTAGCGCTTGGCTTCTTTGGGATTGTAATGAATATCGACTTGAGCCAGCTCTCTGGAATTATCCCCGACGAGTATATTTCGTTAACAAACAATACTATGGCATTAAAATGATATTGATATTTCTCAAACAAATTTGCTTCCAAAACACTTTTACCTTGGAAACCAAAAACGCTATGAACTTATGCATTAACCTGATAAATAATTTCAGGGCGATGTTTATTTAATTAATTCTATTAAAGTTAACAGCTAGTTAATTTTTAAATTTTATTGAAATTCACCGAAAATTCACTATACAAATGGTAACCACATGTTTACGTGTAATGCCGTAGGTAGCAAATAAGTCACATCTTGATTAGCAAAGTACCAAGTTCGTCCTTAGTGATTAAATTAATCGCGTTATTTTACTTTTAGCCAGAAATGTCTGATATTTACTACATACTCGTATACGCCAACGCATTTACATCGACTATAATATTATGTAGGACAACCGGTGGTTCTTTACAAAGGCTCCCGAAGATTTTATTTCAAAGTCGGAGTAATTTAATCATGTAAAACTATTATAATGGAATTTACGGACAATGGGTTAGGTTAGTGGCAATTCGAAATTACCGCAAGCTAATTTGAAGTTCTTCGGCCTGATAATAAATTATTTTCTGCAGGAAATTTTTGACTTACTCTAACATAAAGTTAGATACATAAAATAGTACGAGTATATAAACATCAAATCAAAACTTCGCAGGGTTGAAGCTCGGGTTAGCGGAAAAAGGAAGGATTAAGTTGTAGTCGACTTTGCAACTTTTATCTCGATCGCTTAAGAGTGCATGTGCAGGGTCGCTGGTCATCGGTAGTAAATTTTAGAATATTTTGTGGAACTTCTTTCTGATATACGCCCAATAAAGTGATTGGCTAACTAATTGATGGGAAATTTAAAAAAAGAATTTATTCCAACGAAAATATTAATTTTTCTGTATTTTTATATGAAAATAGACTTTCAACAATCACATAATTATTATGTAAGTAAGATAAATATTGAAATAAACCAAGGTGCAATCACTAGTATACATGTTTTTCTAAGGTGGAAAGCTTCAAAATTTTTTGATAACGGTTACATAACTTAGAAATATAAATATATAATGGCTACAAAAAAACATCAAATTTCAATTACATTACATTAAGTTTACTATATTAATATCTATTTAAAATTGAAATTTAAACTCGTTAAACCTTAGTCTGAACATTTATTAATTGAAATATTTAAAAATTATATTAAAAAGTAATATAGTTTTGATTTTATCATGTTAATGTTACGGCACTAAAACAACCTATATTTCGCGGGGTATACATGCACTCTTAAGAGTCCGTTGAATTTTAACTGTTTATTACCATATCACCCCATATATTTAATACTATGATGTAAAAATAAAACAACCAGTCAAATGTGATGATTTTTATAACTGGAGATAGGAATTTACCGCTGTTGTAACTCCGTCGTTTGCTTATACGACTATGTGCCTATATTAAATAAAACTTTGAAATAGGTTTTCAACAGTGAAATCGTGCTTTTCAGTTAAAAGTAAGAAAACCCTATGAGACAACCTCAAATTAAAGATCTAACAATTTTCTGCCGCAATAACTTAAGTAATTTAATTGACGTGTTATTTGATCTATTTCTATTTGTAAATATTTAATTCGTTCTTCGTTTAAAATGCAGGGTTTGCAGTTTATTTTGTTCCAACTGTTTTGAAGGGAATATTTATTTAGTAAAAACTTTTCTATCAAATAGTGCAATCCGTGTAGAAAAGCACAAAGTTTTAGTAACCACAGAATATTTGCATAATTAAAGCAATAAAATACACAATCCGTAGTGGAGTTGTGAGAAAAACTGATCAAAAATAAAATGCATGCAGCTGCTTTCCTGTGTGTATGCAAAATATGAATCAAAATAAAATGATGTTTTGAATAATGCACAGATAAAAAGTATTAAATATTGATAAATAAAATTTTCTAAAATGGCGCTTTCTTTTCGTCACGAGTGACACTTTGACCATTTTGATCCACAAACGGATTATGCAGAAAAGGTGTTTCATAAAAAAATTGATTTATACTAAAAAGGTGTGCACGAAAGATTTACGATTTACTAAAAACTAAGCATAAAGAACCGCGTTTTACTTTTGCTTTTATTTTATAGCACGAAATAAATATTTAAATTTTCCTCAATTTCCACCAAAGCTTCACATAACAAATTGTTGTCATTTATAACAGTAAAATTCAAATAAAAATACTTAAAACTTGTATAGCGCACTATCGAAGTGTCACACATTCGCGAGATGGTGGCTGAAGCCAATTTAGTGGTGAATAATAATATTGAAATTCTAAATTGTATATGCTGGCTTTCTTGAAAATGTAGTCAAATGAATATAAACGAACGGCTGCTTGAACACAACTTTCAAAGTCATAAATCACGATCTAAAGCTCAAGACATTCCTTCCGCATTGTAGTGAAACAGAAACCATTGTAATCTTAAGTGAATTTCTTTGTACTACTGTTATATCCTTTGTAGTTGCTCTTGATACTTTGTTAAAACCTATTGCAACGTGTTTCGTTTTTCTTCACTCTAATAAATTGTGACAGGTAAATTTCCACGAAAATGGAAATTCACGTAATTTATCATTTGTCTAATTCTTAACGCGAACGTAAAACACTTTCAGACTAATGAATGCGTAGCCACTTCCAAAAAACCTACTTTCCTCCTGATGATGAATTTTCAATAAATCGAAATCGGTTAGAACGCCCTTAAATCTATTGGTCTTATAAAATGACACTTGAAAAACTTTTCGATTAGGTAAACAAACTGAACGAAACGCTTCTCAAACAAAAAAGGGGCTTTCTGTATTTGTTGTCTATTGACCCATTTATCCCTAACTAACTTAAGTGTTTCTGTACAAAACCCCATGTACATTACCAAACTGTGCTTTAAACACAGTTTTAAAAGCTTAGAACTTAAATCTCGTTACAATATCGATGAAAATTATGTAAAACTTTTTTCGCCCGAGAATAAAATGAAATTAGGAAATTAACTGCCGAGTAAATAAAAATTACATTACTTATTTTAAATATTTACCGATTCGTCTTTACAAGGACCTTCAACGGAATCCGGTCATGCATTTTAATTTTTAATTTTTTAATTAGCGAAACATCATCTTAAATCCATTACGACGCTTTGTAAATTCATTATTCTTAATAAAGACGGAAATTTGTAAAATAAAATAATAAAATTACGAAATCATTTTTTTATTATTCAAGTTTCCTGAAACGTTGTAATATTGTTGATCGAAAATTGATTAGTAAAAGTATAGTAGCGATATTATAATATTTATTCATTAAGCTTTCGAATTCTTTATTACACCCGGTCAATTCGTTACATCAGAAATGAATAGGTAATGGATCAATCAAAAATTTATAAATTAGGTAGTCCCTAATTAGAATAAAATCCCTTTATTATTAATAATCGGCGTTAATAAAAATTTGATTGTACGAAATTAATTATTTTGAAATGCTTTCGTGTTAAACTTTTATTCATATTGTGGTTAGTAGATTTCCTCAATTTGATAAGATTGCTATATAATTGTTTCGTAGGGTCAAATAACATGAAATTTTCTAATTAAACATTAAAAATAAAATTGCTTTGTTCAAACATAGGGACTACATTTAATGGTTGAACTACAATTAGGGTTTGTATGGAATTTAATTTGATCCGCACAGGATATAGGCACTTTGTACTTTTCCTCTTATCAGTTTATCGTACCAATTTTCTACAAAGAAGTTATAAAATTTGCTTAATTAATAATTAAAATGGAGGTTAATTTATTTTGGGTTATTTAGGGTTACGTTGCGTGAAAAATTTCAAATTGGATTTGGAGTGGTTTACCTTTGTGAGGTGGTGCTTGGTGAATTCGGACGGAAAATCGAGAGGAGGTACTCTTCTACAAAAGAAAATATCGAACGGGGCAAATGAGCAAATCGTGTAAAAAATTCCTCTTTAAGCACCAATTGATCATAAATCAATTGGAAAATCGTAGATAATAATTGGAGTACCAATGTTAATCGTAGATGTGAACGAGGAGGTGTGGCGTGATAATGTGGTGCAAAATATTTCCTCGATCTTGATTCAAACCCTGGCGTGCTAGCTATCAAAATGCATGCTAACTATTCTAGAAAAATAGCCAAAATTCTGACACTTGGCGAATGATCCATAAATAGGCTCATGTTTTCGGAAAAGTTTTGTAAAAATATCACACTTTAAAAAGGGATAAACTGTACGGGATAGAAAATTTATTAACAGAAAAGTGCAGAACTTTACTTTTTATTAAATCTGAAATGCTAATACTGAAAAAATATTTAAAAAAAATCTAATAATAAAAGGGTCGTTATTATAGGAGTAGAAAAAACTTATAAGAAAATTCTGGAAATTCGAAATTAACTTTTCTTTCATTTTCAAGGAATTTTACTAATTTATTAAGAAATATATTTTAAGAAGGTTTTCATAATAATAAAAACTTATTCATTAAAATCACTGCCAGTTTTTCTTTAAAAAGACATCGAGTTTATTAATTTCAATCGGTGTGGTTCTGATGAAATCAAATAACAAATTTTTTTTTCATAAAAAAACCGGGAGAAAAAAATTGGCTGCTCCTATTTGCTTTTTCAGAAGGTTCCACGTTTTATATAAAACCTTTAACGAATAAGCTTTTTCACTGTACCTTCGAGTTTGGCCAAGACACCCAATATTGGGTGGTTTTAGTCGGTTTTTAGGCATGGTGGCCCAAAGGAGCCATTTGTTTACATCGTCGCAACTTTAAGAAAACTAACGTTAAAAATTGGATTTTACGACTGCATTGGTCCGGATAAGGCGAGGGAAAAATTATGTTTAATTCCTATTGGTGAAACAAAATCTGTCCTTACTACTCTAATGAGAAGATAGCTCGGAACAGATAATGTCCACGCAGAAGGTAAAACCCTCTACTTTAATTTGCGTGGGGCCCTGATCTTAGGTGTAAACTAGCTCGTTAATAGCGGCGGCGAAGGCCGTGGGTCGTGTCAAAAGAACGCCCCGGAGAAACTCAAGGAAACAGCTCTGCTAACGCACACAAAAATAAAATCAACAACGTTAAGATGTTCATTGTCGGAAGGCAATGACATAAGCGATGTCGGATGTTAAGTGCATTAGCCGACCAGACTCGGTACAGTAGCAACAACATTGTCACCAAGAATCACTCCCCGAAAATCCACCAACGGAACGTTCGAGTGGTCATATAAAAATCCCACGAAGATGGAACCACATCGAACTCCCAACGATAAAACCAAACGGTAGCGACCCTGATGAAATGCAGCACCCTGTACATAGGTCGCACATCGCAGCCTTCATAAAAAAGAAACATAAAACCAAAAATAAACACAAAAAAATGTTCAACATAGAATTTCAAATACGAGATTTGAACCCATGTCAAACGCGTAGGAATTCCAAAGCCATTGCATTTGACCAACGCCGTTCGATATTACCTAGTGGAAATAAAATGCACAAGTCAAACTTAATTAAACAAACATACTAATATAATAAAATTAATTAGTTATCAAAAGGTAAGCCCAAACATTGGCATTCTATCCCACGTATGCGAACGTCGGATTAGATTAAAAGTAATCACGCCGAGCAGAAAGGTGATACCCGCGACTTATCGATTATCTCGGCCAATCGTTCTAATAAAATTGCAAGACAAAAGAAACCTATTTAACAAGACATCACAAAAATAAAAAACATGAATAAGCAAAGGCGAATTTGATCGTCATCGAACTCCAGGTGTTCGGAGCAAAAAATTGGCCAATTGATTAACGAATATCTGTGAAGTAATTAGCAAAAGAATTAGGTGACTTACCAATGCGAACGGATAAAAATCCTTCCCAGAAAGTATGGGCAAGGATGGTCCGACAAGAAAATACGGTACGGGAAAAATCCATCATCCTACAACCACGAATTAAAATCCCCTACTGGGTTGGAAAACAAACAATATTCCAAAATCATTCGGATTGCCGGACTGTAACCCTCACTAAATCGTAACCATATCTTGTAAAATTCGAAACCAGCCCCATAATCACTTCACAGTACATCCAAAGTTGACCTTCTCGTTCGAGAATTCACCCATGACTTCCAATGCCCAGCGCAGCTCGGATGCGCTCCGGAAAAAGATAAAAATGGCAGTGTCTACACTACCATCCAAATAAATGGCAGTGGCCAAACAAATTGATTGCTGAAGGTTGATCATGACGGATGAAGAATCTAAAATCCGTCATATTGGTTAACATATACCACGTTTCTACGAACTCTCTGCAAGCTTCGACTTGCAAAATGCCTAATCGACATTTCTTTATAAAATATGTGGTGTTACATTGTATCTGAATAGATCTTTTATGACACTCAGAGGCGGTCATTGGCCTAGTAGTTAGAGTAATCGATTACTAATGCTAAGGGCATTGGTTGGAATTCAGCAGAAGTAAATCTTCCTTTGGACTTTCTTTCCTTCAATGACCATCTCCGTGCTTGGGAGGGCACGTAAAGTCGACGGTCCCCTTAATTTAACCTGATCTAATATGTCAAACAGGGTAATAAAAATCACCCCCCCCCCCATCAACTGCGTAATTCTTGGCTTTGTTGGGGCTTCGAGTCGGTTGGCATGGTCTTCATGCCACTTCTTCATATCGAGTATTTAAATTACCCATTGAAATAGATAATTACTCGAAATGTTATGTAAAAAATCTCAAAGATAAAACAGACCTTCATGAATCAGATGTTATCATTTGGCATGAAGCTGCAGTGATTCCAAGCAGAGCTATTGAAATGATTGATGAATTATTACAAGATTTATGTAAATGTAAGAAAAAAACTGTTTGGTGACAAATTTGTTATTTTCGGAGGTGTTTTTACCTTTTATAAAATACGCTTCACATATGAAGATAGACAGTGCTACTTTAAAGTCAGCATCAATTTGGCCAAGCTGTATTAAATTTCAATTAACGAAAAATATGAGATCATCTCATATTGAACATGCAAATTGGTTATTGAATATTGGCAATGGTAATATAAGTAGACATATTGAAAGTATTTCTTCTAATGCCGATCACTCCGACAGAATTATATTACCCTGCCAATTTAGTCGAGGGCAAGGATCATACCTACGTAAGTGTAGATACAGATGAACATCGTGGAATCGATCAAACAGATGAGGACATTCAGTTGGAATACCAAGTCGAAATTTAAATTCGTTGAATTTCCCTGGATTTTCGGTACACAAATTACAATTTAAAATAGGATCTGTTGTTATGCTAATTCGCAATCTAAGTATTAAGAATGGCCGCTGCAATGGTACACGTGTACAAATTGTTAAACTACATAAGCATTCAATAGCTGGTAAAATTTTGACTGGTGTCATGTCGGTAATGTTGTATTTATCCCCAGAATTAAATTGGATACTGGCGATACATCTGCAAGCAGATTGCCATTAATTTGTACTACATAGACAACAATTTCCGATAGTGGTGGCATTCGCTATAACTATAAATAAATCTCAAGGGCAGAGCTTTGACAAAGTTGATGAAATTCGAGGATTTTAAAGGACTCGCGCGAAGGCGATCCAACGAGATAGACGTGGGTCGCGAAAAGACTCGTAATTAATTGATAGTTATAATATGGAATGCCACAGTTTTAACGTATTTATTTGGAATAATAAATGGAGCAATACAGACTTAATAATTCTCTCAAAACTTATACAGATAATCATGTTACCAATAATCGCTCATAGTGGATTAGGAATTAAAAATAAGCCGCACATATTCTGAGATTTTTAATTATGCAAAAAAAACAATAAATTCGTGGAAAGATTCAGAAATTTCTAAATATTTAATCGGAAATATCCGTAACCACAATCCATAACGTTTTAACATATTTTTAAAAATTCATAGTACATTAAAACACAACTACAAATCAAATTAAGCTAAATAATTGTATGGTGTAACCGGGATAACTACTTAGGACACCTGCCTGGGGAAACACATTTTCCGGTTTTTTCATTCCGAATTGATCCTTTTGCGCATATACACCCTGGACTACATGAATCTTCAGGAGCACAAGTTTCAGGATTTTTCATGGAAGAACACGTTTTCTCACATTGTCCATTGCATGCTGTCCAAACTTCATTTTGTGGGCACTCTAAAAATGGAATACACCGTTATAAACTGTGGTAGCCCTGGTCACCGAAAAATTAACTGCTAGATCCAATTTTCATTCACCTCCAGTTAAAATTCTAGGTATCTAACTGTTACTATAACAGGACAAGCCACCGTGGCGGAAGTGAAAATTTCGAAAAATTATTATACTTACTACATTTTGGGCATTTGGAAGGATTGATACATTTTGAAGAAATTTCGTCCCGTATGAATCCAGATTTACAGTCACATTTTTGCTGACACAACTCGATACATTTTACCGGTGTTTTGCAAATACTTTGGCATGTTTTAGGACAATACGAGGCACAGGTAAAAAATTGTTCATTTTCACCTTCACATTCGATATCTGAAAATGGTTTGCAAAATGTATAAAAAATGTTGGAAAAACAAATCACTTTTTGGACATAGTTGACAATAATGATAGTGTTGGTTCAGCACAAGTAGGCTGACATTGGTTTTTACACGACACGTTTACTTCTCCGACTTCTATGTTTAAAATTTGTGGGTTAAAATATCTGCATAATTACCTTCGCTATTAACTGTTGCAAAAATTACAAGAAAGATGTAACCTACGAGCTTCATGATAATGTATTGGTTTTGTTACCATTTGAAAAACATTTATATATAGTGCTAACTTGATGCAAATATATCATATCTATATGCAAATCTGGGATAAAAGTTCGCGTATAACTAATTTGATATAAAATACTAGGTTTTAGTTTCCCGGATATCATAAAATTTTAGTACTTTTCGTGTCATTTGCATATTTCGTCAATTCTTGAACTACATAGATTGCATAAATATGGTTCATCATAAAAAAAAAGTAAAATTTGCTTATTATACAACTAGGAATTAGTTCGGTGCAGCGCAAGCCAGCCGAACGAATTAAGTCGCAGCGTGCAAGTTTAACTGTAATAAATAACTTCCCTAACAAGTTAAATAAAAGTTGGTAACTGTATTAGCATTTTAAGTTTATTTTAAAAGTTTTTTATTTCATGAACTTGAAAAATCTGGATCTCAAAAATTTTAATTTAACCGATTTTAACCATTTAACGAACCTAAAAATTACAACATGAAAATGATAGATAAAAATTACTGCCAGCTGCTCGTGAAATACATTTGAGTTATTGTCCGTTTAAGAAAATTGGATTAATGGAATTGGTGTTAATGATGTTAGAGGCAACACCGTAAACATGAAGGCTTGCCCCGACTCAAGGGGGGGCTTTTTGGATTCTGGATTTTAGGTAGGAGGGCAGGATCAAGGACCCCACGCGTTCATTGTAGTGGCCCCCGTCCAATCATTCCCCGAGTAATCTCAATTAAAGGCTAAACTCCAGGATCCTGGCAGACGAGGTGCCCCTAATACTGGCCATGTCAGACCAAAAGTCCCCCAATATAGTACCTCCTTTTGACGCTAGAGCAGGGCAGTGACAGGGCACGTGCTCTGCTGTTTCGTCTGATTCATTACATCCATGGAATATTGGCTCATCTACGTTCCCCAACGTATTAAGGTGTTTGTTGAGTTTGCAGTGTCCAATTAAAATCCCTGCAATTATCCGTAGATTGACTCTGGATAACTTCAAGTAGTATTTTGAATGTTTACAAGAGGTGGCGGTTTCTCAGGTTTCTCGGATTATAATATTTTTTGATCTTTGTTATTTTATAATGTTAGTTTTAATTTTGAAAATTTTGTATTGTATTGGAGGGGAGGACTCACGCAAGAACGACGAAAGGTAATAAGATACGTGAGTAGCACGGCTCGACTGAATTTGGATGTGAATACTTTAGTAGTTTTGAAAAATAATTTTGATATGAAAATAAATAAATTAAATAATTGTTTAAAGATAAACGTGCGTTTGATTGAAAATTGATGGATGAATAATTATTGGAAAATTATTTGTTTGGAAGTCAATTTATGAATTAATGGAAAATTATTAGTTATTGGAATTGGATATTTATTTTTGGTCGAGTAATACAGCAAATGTAATTATTATTGTAACGAGATACAGACACAAATAAAAATGTGTGCAAAATATGAGGATATTCCATTCTTAGGATGTCCTTTGCCATGGCTAGATTTGTTTAGGGCAACTTATTTGCACGTGCCTATATTTAAATAGTTAAAATTAAAATTTTATGTCGCGAAAAATAGCCTACGATAACAACAACGTAAAAACTCAACGAGCGATGGCGAGTAACATTGTGTTCTTAGTGAGATCAAATTGGAATTGTAAACTTATCATTGGATGCCCCGGTCGCACCTTTAACAGGGCAACTGTTTGAGTGTGGATCTATTGAGAGATAAAAGGTGCGACAATATCAATTACTTCAAGATAGTAATAAACGGGAGACGGATCCAGTGCTAAAATTTTTTATTGTGCACTATTACGTTATGAGTTTTGGATGAAAATTGTGTTATTACAATACTGAAGTTCTGGAATTGTTTCTAAATTCGAAATAGGGGGGCTAGCATTTCGTCAGCCCCCAACAAATGTTTGAAATATCTCAAAAACAAAATAGGTACAAAGGAAGTACTATAAACGATTTAGACTATTTTGGATACAAAATTTGAAGTGGGGGGGGGGAGGCTGGCGGAATGCACTTATTTCTCCTCGTATTGAACAATTTTAGTAATTGAATTTACAAAGTTTTGTACAAAACGATTATTATTGTTTGGAATTAATCTCTCGAGAAAGAAAAATTAATCTGACTTCAATATCTGAAAGAGTTGACGAATTATTTAGCCGTTTTCCTCTACTTAACAAAATTACATTATATTACAAACCGACATTGCTATTATAAAATAAATAATATAAAAGAGAAATTTCCCTTCAAATTTGATCTAAAACCTTTTTTTTGCCCAATAGTTTTTAAGTTTCAGCGGCGTAAAGTAAAGAATATCATACACATTTGGAAAACGCATGTTTCTACCAAAATTTCTTCTAAAACAGACGCTCATGCAGACAATGAATGCAATTTGGTCCACTCAATTAAATATTTGTAGAATTAAAGACAGCGTGATTACAGTAATTAATTTGGGAAAGACGGTCGCCAGTTTAGCGTTTAAGTGCGTTGCTGCTAATGCTAAATACCTGGTTCAACTTCGGGCTCAGTAAAAACTTTATTCTGACCGTCTCCCCTCGGAAGGCAATGGCAAACCACCGAGGTGTAATCTGCCTGGTACAGCCTCTCTGGAGATGAAGTGTATACACTTCCCGCGGTTCGGAGCACGCGTTAAACAGTAGGTCCCCTATGTGTGTGATAATACTTCAAACGCACAACACATGCATAGGGGAGAGGTCGCCTACGTCTGAAATCAGGCATGGCACTTGAAGAAGAAGAATTTGGGAAAAGACACTTTCACGTTTTCTCATTTCAAAGAAATCATTATAAATTTTATATGTTCAATATTTTTGTGGAAAAAAATATGCACGCAATGAGATTCATTATGTAGTAATTGTTATTGTTTCCATTTGAAGAAAATATTTATGAAGTTGAAATTTGATGTCAATATGCAAATCTCTGGTAACAACCCGCATAATATAACCAATTTGTTATAAAATCTATATTTTTTACCTGATAACAAAACTCATTCAAAATTTTAGTAGCTATACTTTCTGTACCATTTGCATATTTTCGTCAATTGCTTATCAATACTTTTAGAACTTACAATTAATAAAAAATGTAAGCTTTCTTATCATAAAACTTGGAATTATTCACGCGCAGTGCAAGCCAACCAAAGGAATTAGTCGCAAAGTTTGCTGATGATTCCCCAAATTTAATATTTCAAACATTCAGTTCTATTAACGACAGTCACGTTAGTTAATAATATTGATAAGCAATTACCGCATTTAATAAATTACTATTTAAACGTAACTAGTCAGTACTTATCAATATTGTTAACTACCGATACGGTCGTCAGTAGTTTGAATCCTGCACTTTCAGCACCGTAACTTACACCATTAGTGGTTTATATCATACGATTACCTAATAATATTATGTAACATTAGGATACAATATAGAAAATAAAAATAAAAGTTTACAAGAGACAAGCTTTTTAATAAAGATAATAATAATTACGGAATTTAAGTTAATTGAATCGATTTTTTAACACAAAAGAGTGCTTTCAAATTTAGTCATTATAATTTAGATATAACAGATATAGTAGTAACTACAAAACGAAGTAACTTAAATTTGTATAATAGAATATTCATTTGAAACGCAATATCATTTTCTTCTAATTCAGAAAATTCACAAAAATCCGAATTAAATAAAATATGTGAATTTAAACACAAAATTTATGATGAAAAACACTTCTCCGTTCGGATGCATTTTCCAGTTTTTTCATTCCGACTGAATCCTCTTAAGCATATACATCCCTGAGAGCACGAATTAACAGGGACACAATTTTCAGGGTTTTTTATGGAATTGCATGTGTTCTCACATTCTGATTTGCATTGCGTCCAAGATTCATTTTGTGGGCACTCTAAAAATAATATTAAAAGTTTTACAGTGAGCTTTAAAAGGTTTTTTCCAACTAAAATATTATGATGACTTACTACATCTTGGGCATTTGGACGGTTCGATACATTTTGAAGAAACTTCGTCCAGTATAAATCCACGTTTACAGTCACACGCTTCCTTACACATCGCTATACATCCTTGTGGCTCTCGGCAAGGTGTTTGACAAGTTTTAGGACAATAGGAGGCACACCAATTGTATTCTTCGTTTTGGCCTTCACATGTTGTGGAATCTGAAAATGGTTATTAAATATTATAATTATTAATTTAACTGTTTTCTTAAAAAATCACTTCTTAGGCATTCACTTGGTTGAATGCATCTTCCGGAAGCATTGTCTCTCAATAAATTTGGTCGACAGGCACAACCTTGTTCGCATATTTGACAATCTGGCGTCAACGTTGGAGTTGGTTCAGCACAGGATGGCTCACATGGACTTTTACATGAAACGCTTACTTCACCGCCAGGACAGATGTCTAAAATTTATATTTGAAAATGTTGTTCAAAAAATCTCTATAGTTACCTCGGCTATTAACCGCTCCAATAATAACCAGGAAGACGTAACCAATGAACTTCATGATGGCTTATTTCTACTTTTACTTACTTGGAAAACAGTTTATATAGTGCACGCCAGTTTGATGTAAATGTGGCCGTCTTATCATATCTACCTTATATTATGCAAAACTGAAATATTAATTTGCCATCAAGTGCGCAGTTTTTACCCATAACAGAGGCAATAAAAATTTTAGTACTTTCCGGCGATTTACTTTTTTATACAAAGTGTACAGGTCGATATCCGTATAATTGATGTAGAAGTCTATTACAGCTTAGCAGTTAAGTGCTTTAACACTTATGCTAAAATATCGGCTTTGAAACTAGTTGATGTAAGAATGTTTGTTATTCTGAGCGTCTGATTCTCTCAGGAATAAACGAAGTTCAATTTTGTTTTTCATCTTAAATTTTTTTATTGGCAGCTCCATCTGGAATGAGGCTTCTAAATATTTGTTGATTTTGGCATCTCATGGAGGTCTTCCATTTGAAGGGTCTGACTTTTCTATGTTGCTTCTTGCCCAAACACAATGAGAGTTTCAGATATCAATCAGTGTCTTGATTTCCTAGGAAAACTTGAACTTTTTGGCTATGATTGGCTAATCCGTTAGCGCTCCAGACTGCAACTTTCAGTTGTACTGTCAATAAGACATTTTACTAATCATAATTGTTAGGAGATTGACTAATGTACCTATCCATTTTTCCATCATTTTTGTCATCATACTCTCCAGATTAGAAATTTTCTGAGATGGTTGTGAGATTGGTGTAGCAATAGTATGTGAGGTTGGAATGGAAAATTGGGGTTCTTGGATTCCTCTTACTGTTGGTCGTACTTTGGTGGTTGATCATTTTCTCTTAAGGTTATTAGATATACTTTTTTTCTGGAGATTCTTTCCTTGCAATTCTGGGGGTGATTACCCTTGCATAATACACACTTTACCTCCTGATCTTGTTTCTTTCTTGGGCAATCTTTTATACACTTTACACACCTACTCTGTCTGCATTAGAATTTCTGGGTGTGACCATATCTCTGGCACTTGATGCACTATGGGATCTCTTTCTTTCAACGTTGAGGTTGAAAACTTATTATTGACTGCAGTAATCTTTTTATTCGGTAGATTTCTGTTCTATTTGGGCTAGCTGTAACTTAAACACTTACTGGTACTTCTGAACTGTCTTTCCGTCCTCGTTTTATGCCGACAGTTTACCATCCTTGACTTGGTGGTAATGACCGCAAAAAAAACGTAAGCAGGTTTTGGTCTGGGGGAAAAACTGCCATGGTAGTTGTTGTTTTACTATTTAAGCGTTTGGATCTTAACAGTTTTGGTTAGTTGATACCATGGTTACTTCAGGGAGATTTCACAATTATTCCGTCCTTTGGGGTATGTAACTTTTCTTTGGGACATCATAAGGGGCATATTTTTTTATTTTATATCAAAACCTCAATTTAAGTTGAATCAAAATATTTGTGATGACTTACGATATCTGTTTTGAAAACACTCACTCAAATAATCCACCAGTCTTTCTTAAATACTTAAATTTGAGAAGAAGTAGACAGAGGATTTAATAAAATTTTTGAGGTCCTTAAGCTGTAAATTTCAGCTTGTCCGAGTTTTTGTGCAAACTCGATGAAGAAAAACATGATTTTCTTTAAAAATGAAGCTGAAAGAATTATAGATGAAAAACTACGACAGAGGAACTAACATTTGAAGCTGAACCAATTTTAGGGGATTCCCTGGGAAACTCAAATACACACTTCTACCAAATTTCAGCTTTCCCAGATTTTTTGTGCACAACCAAATAAATTAATAAAACCCAAATATGAATGATATATTATGGCGTGCCAGGGATTGGGAAGGGGGGATATAAAGGATAAATAGAACAATTAGTAAAAAATGACAGTATATCTTTCTTTAAAATTCTTTTCCCTTTTTCCTCCCCTCCCCCTCCCTTATTTTTATTCTTAATAAATATTTTATTTATTCTGGATTTAACGAAAGTTTTTGGTTTTGGCTTAAGAATGTAAACATTTTTGTACTAATAATTAAAATTTCATTATTATAATATTAATCATTTGTCGCAACTTTGCGTGTTTTCGGCAAGGCAGCCTCTTGTGCCTTCGATGTTAAGGCGGCGTAGCTTTATTCTTTCCGAATTACAGACCGAGAGCGTGGGAGATCTTAGCAATCCTCGTGGGTTCGTTTATACGCCAATTATTTACTTCCAAAGTATTCTGCAGTACCCAGCTGAAAATGAAAGAGCTCAACAGGTGCCAGGCCTGAATAAAACACACAGTAAGACTGAAGGGACGTTTATTCAAAACCAGGAAACAAAATAGAATTTGGTTAAGAAATTTTCAAACAATTTACAGTGGTGAGAGTGCCTCTCATGGACCATAAAGGTCCCAAACAAAACTATTACTGAAGGCAAAATATTTGACAAGCTTGGACTGAAGGTCCCTTAACTATCTTGAGATAAGGCCCCAGCATACACAATTTGCCACTGGCAAGAGCCCAAATTGCTCTTGAGTAATAAATTTACAGCAAAGCCTATTGTCGTCAGATAAAAGCCTATAATGTAGACAAATGCATAACTTACCTCGCAGCTGGATGATTGAAATAACCGTCTGGACCTTTAGTGTGAACTGCAACTCCGCGACAGAGCCCTATCTCGGATTCCCAGTGTGATGGCCACTATTTGATGTAAAAAACGCTACAAAGCAAGCACACATAAGTACACAAAACCAACAGATATCTAACTCAGCTTGTTGATGTAAACAAAATTCAGTAGCAAAAGTGAACACTACAGCCCCACTCAAAATATTCAACCAGAGCCAAATGGCAAATCGTTCCAAGAAAAAGGAAATTTTCCAAAGTTGATCCAGCCGATAGAAAAATTTAACTCTTCTTACTGGCACTATCTTCCAATCTTGATTTCCAGTTAATTGCAATAGCGGAAGCCAATTTTCAAAAATATGGGAAATGAAATGGTATATACAGATATGGTATCAATAGCCCAATATGGAATATAACGTTCCTATTACTGATACTAACTTCCAACGTACTCGAATTTTTCCAAAATATATCGTAATAAATTTATTATACATTCGCTACCTCCATTCAACTACAGGTAGCCAGACTATGTAATGGCTTTATCAGGATTCGGGCCTAATCTGCCGTCAATTAATCGAACTATTCGTCAAAAAAATTCTGTTTTCTCAAAATGCGTGCTATAGATACGCTAATCAAACCCAAAAAGCCTCGAGTCGCCGTGTTCCTCTTATCTCCTATCCACTTTTATACCGAGTGCGTTATAATTACTCGGACGGAATAATTGAAATATAAATGTTTATGGAGATAGATAATGAGAATTGAATAACTGAGTATTATGTAACGACAAAAGTACCGTTACACATTTCCAAAATATTTTATTTACAAAAATGCGTACTAGTAATTATCTTGCTCTATACATAAAATTTCATTTTTGAATTCAAATTTTCGAAAAAGTTCAAATAGGTAATTAAATTTTAATTATTGATAAAAAGCAAACAAATTGAGAATTGAAAAGAAAAATTGAATGGAATTAATTGCATTGCAAAATTCTACTACTTTTGTATTATTTATTCACTTCAAATTTTTCATTTTTTCTGTTAATTTTGAATGTTTATTTTCTAGAAAATTTTGTTCCAATTTTATCTTCGAAAAAATTATGAAAAATATTGTGAGAAAAAATATGACGTTGCTTTTATAAAAGTTTACCACGATTGCACAGATTTTACTAAAAATTTTCCGAGGCATTGCTACCAATATACCTTCAGTGTTTTGTAAATATTAACCCTCCAGATACACCCTTGTACAAGTAAATAAGGTTTTTTAAACTCACCAAAAAAATGATTATATTTTTCCAAAATATTCTGAACAAAATTCACGTATTAGATCTATTATAGAGCTTTCTGAGAAAAAAATATAGTTTTTGTAATCAAATATTTACAATGAGGACCTCGTTAATCCATTCATGGTCGTCATAGAAGGACAGATCATAGGCAATGTCTAAAAGTATTTGCAGCCGAAGGATGCTCGTACTGTCGTCTCAGTTACCGGGTATGGAAATTTAAAGTAACGTAGCCTTCTCCCTCCGAAAGCCGGACATTCACATAAGATAAATTATAGTGTGGGTTTCATTTTCTTCACCACACATCCCGCATATAGAATCTCCAGGTACCCCAATAATATTGAGATACCTGCTGAGACAGAGGAGTCCTGTAAAATGTCCTACTAGCCTTCTCAGCTAATTCCTGCTCAGTTGAAGAATTTCGTTGCTCCTGGACTCTCTTGACGGGTCTGTCAGTTGCTACAGTCTAGGAAGGCCCATCCAGTAAACGAAGGTTTGCTTTCGTAGTATATCTCTAATCCTTTTGCAAGTTGGTTCAGTTTTCCAGTTTTACCAGTGCTTTGAGGCATTATTTCACGACCTTGGATTGTACCTCTACTCCTTCCAAGACCCTTAGTGCTGCATGGCTGTCTGTCATGATACAGATCCGTCTATTTTCATAGTCTATCCATAACATTCCCTTGGAACAGGCCGATATTGCACTTAATTCTGCCTGAAATACAGCAGCGACACCTCTCAGGTTAACGCTGAGAGCATCACCTGTTCTATTCCCGCATACACCAGCTCCAGTACTTTTCTCTGTTTTAGATCCATCTTTGTTCCAGATGATGTCATATTGACTACTTAGCTCTTGTATGGTTTATTCCTTTCGGAAGTCCCTCACAGTCCTAGTTGTGTCCGATTGATTGCTAAGCACGTTGTTACCCTTTATAGAGATAAAGATCATAATGTGGTACCCATTTTTTGGGGTAATCTTACCCTGGCCGTTAATTGCAAATAGAACTTTCGTCTCCATCACTAAATGTAATGGATGCAACCCTAGAAGACCTTCCATAGATGCGGTGGGCGTTGACCGAATTTTGCATCTTTGCATCTTGTTAAGCTTGTCTATGCTTTCCCTTTTCTTATTTTTATGCCACCCAATCAGGATCGAGTAAGTTACAGGTAGTGTAAAACCAAAGTACCATTTTTGGTCTTAGGCCCACATTTACGATAATCTTCATATTAATTTAACCAATACTTTCAACATAAATACAACAACAAAAAGTTGCTCAATGCCCAAAGATATTTTGGACTATGATTAACCTGCTACGGTTTTCTCGATCATTAACGACATTTATTGTAACGGGAAAAAATATCACTTATTATTATATTCATTTTGCTATATTATGCTTTCAATTTTTACCAAGACGAGGGAGTCACCAAATTGACAATAAAATATTTTAAAGCATCCAAAGACAATGAAATTACAACACGTTAATTTAGTAATTACGGAGGACATCTGTTTCTACGAATACACATTCCGGTTTTTTCATTCCGAATATATCCACGTGTGCATATACATCCAGGAAAACATGATGTGTCGATAGGGACGCAATTTTGGGGATGTTTCAAGGAGTAGCACGATTCTTGACAACCTCCCACACATGGCGTCCATAGTTCATTTTCTCCACACGCTAAAATCAATGACAATAAAACAATAACAATCTCGCGCTATTTTTTTAATCATCTCTACTTACTACATTTTGGACATTCCATAGGATTAACGCATTTTGATGAAACTTCATCTCGGATATATCCAAATTTGCAGTCACATCGTTCATCGCACGCAAGTATACATCTAGTTGAATTTTTGCAAGCATTTTGGCACGTTCTTGGACAAAAAGAAGCGCACGAATTGAATTCTTCATTTTCACCTTCACATGTGATCGGAGCTGAAAATTGTTCTTAAAATTTCAAAATAAATTAAAACTGTTGAAATAAATCGTTACTTCTGGACAATCACTAGGACGTACGCATTTACCACATTGTGTATCTCTCAGTAAATGGGGTTTGCACACACATCCATCCAAGCACATTTTAATTGAACAAGTAGGAGTTGATAAAATGGGAGTTGGTTGAGCGCAGGTTGGCTGACATGGATTCATACAACGGTCTCTCATTTCATCGCTAGATGTACATTTTTCTGAAAGTTACGTTTAAATATTATTGTTCTTTCAGGAAAAAAGTTTAACATATCACCGGTTCCAATAATCATAAGAAAAACGTAACCAAAACTCTTCATGGTGACTTTTTGTACTTCCACTTCATGAACAAGTTTATATAGTGCAAAAAAAATTCGGTCGGCTTATCATAACAACAATATGCAAAATATCACCTATATTACTGGCCGGCTATAAAAACTATTTTTTGTCGATAACAATCATTATAATAGTTCTGCGTCGGTACCTCGCGCGCCATTTACATTTTTAAAAATTAACCTTTCTCGGTTTTCTGTTTACGCGAAATACATAAATGTCGCGTTTTTATAATTTACGACAATCGATAAAAAAGTAAAGCGCGTTTATCTTAAGCGTATGTTGTATTTTTCAAAATAATTGCAGGACAAGTCCATAGGAAATGTAATAAAATGGTTCTTAAACCATATTGCTTGCTTAAAGCATATTGCATGCTTTGCTCTTGAACTCAGCGTTGAGACGTCTTATTAACTTGTAATAATCACGTGCATGTATATTTACTGAGATTTGTTAATACCAAACTGATATTATTGCTATGATAAGAATGCTGAAAGCAAAGAGCTGTTACGTGTTTTATTCTTGTTTGTTCTTAATGGAAGGATTCAATCAAAATCTGATAGAAAATTAATTCTATTTGTGTTGGTGCAGAATAAAGCAACTCCAGGGATTATTCAGATATTGTTCAGCATATTTTTATTTTTGGAAAGTCAAATAGTCTGAAAGTTAAATGATGATATAGACTTAGATCTGAAGATGGGAAGCATACATTTTGGAAGAAACCCTAGTCCCAAAATTAAGTTGTAGGAATTTTTAGTTTCAGAACATATTTTTTAGTCCCGGTGTAACCGGGAATATTTACCCCCGTGAAATTTTACCCCCCGGTAAAATTTCCCCAGTGAAATTTTACCCCCCGGTAAATATTCACTAGGGAATATTTACCGGGGGTAAAGATTCACTAGTGATATTTTACCGCTCAGTAAAAAATAAAAGGGGGTAAAATATCGCTAGTGAATATTTACCGGGGGGTAAAAATTAAATAAAATTTAATTAATTTTCCCTAGTGAATATTTACCGGGGGGTTAAAATTTAATATAAGTTTACTAATTTTACCCCTTCATGAAGGAATTTTATTGTTAAATAAGTGTTTTATTGCTCTTTATGTCTGAATATCGATAAAATTGCACTATGTCAAACGTTTATGCAATTTCAAGCAAGTTATTAGGTAAAAAATTATTTTGCACTTTAAGTACACCCGAGTCGCCTTCCGCAGTATTGCTTTCGCTTGATTGCTGCTCAAATTCTCCTAATCTGTAATTATTTAATACCATCATCTAGGTCTGTCCAGCTTCCAGCTCTACAACTTTTATTACCAACCTATCTACTAATACTATATATAATGAAAACAGATATCCAGTAAGAACAAAAAATGTATCATAAACACTAGAAGAAAATGTCTAGTCCACGGGAAAGTAATGAATTGGGTAAAATTTATTGTAGCGTAGACCAAGATAATACTACTACTATCGAAGAAAATGCATCTTCTCTCGAAGTAATCGATTCCACTCCAACAAAATTAAAATTCCGCTTTTGTCCTGTAAATCAAAAATGGCAAAAGCGACTTTGTGAGAAGTTTGGACTTGAGTTCCACATTAATTCCAATTTTATATCAACGAGGAATTCGTTGCTTCATCCACCACACACTGTTGTAGACGTCAAGGCAGACGGCAATTGTTTTTTAGGTGCATATCTTTATGCATTACCGGAAGTGAAAATGAGCATGAACACGTGAGGAAGATTGTAACAGATTACATGAAAATCAAAACAAAAGAGGTTGATCGGTTTTCTGGCGCAACAAACTATATGGAAAACACGCAAATGGATACAAATGCAGTGTGGGCAACGGAAGTAGAAATATTTTTCATTGCAGCTCTCATAGGCGCCGATATATATTCCTACACTCAAATTTCAAAGAATCCTTCTGCATGGCTAAGATTTCCTAGCTCAATGCAGCTTTCCGATGAAGCAAATTACAAAAGCTCGGCAATATATTTGAAACACAAAAATTCTAACCATTCTGAAACTGTAGTTTCAGTAAAAAAAACCTCTTAGAAAAAAAATTATTAAATTCTAGTAATTTTTGAATAAATTTTCCTTTATAAAATAATTTCGCCATCTTCGCACTTTGAGACCTCTTCATGTATAACTATTTAACTATCAAATTTCGTCAAAAACCCACGGAGGATATTTTAACATCTTACATAGTGAAATATTATCGAATTTGATACAAAATAGCAATAAAAATTTTTATACAACAGCTATTTAATTGCAAAGGGGTAAAAATTCACTGACGATATTTTGAATAATTTTACCCCCCGGTAAAAATTCCCTAGGGAAATTTTACCCCCTTAATATTTATCACGGGGGGTAAATATTCACTAGGGAATTTTTACCGGGTGGTAAAATTATACTAGCGAAATTTTACCGGGGGTAAAATATCCCTAGGGAAATTTTACCCCCGGGGGGTAAAATATAAGGAGGTAAATATTCCCGGGTACACCGGCTCTAAGTCTCAAAATTTGTTTTCATTTTTGTGTGTAAAGGAATGTGTAATATTTGAAGTTATTAATTCGGAATTAACATTAAAAACAACTGTATCGATAATATTAAGGTATAATGATTAATAATTTAGCTGCTATGTTCCAATTATATCTGATACTTTGCGTGGCACCTATCATTTAGAGTTTTTATGTCTGATGTACTTAAATGTATTGTCATGTTCTGTTTATAAGAGATGGGGGGTCTGATGTAATTGGGTTTATTTTGTGATAAAATACTCATAACTTAATATTCAAATAAAAGACCATCATGGTATTTAAATAATTACACCTGAATCTTCTTGGCACTTCCGAGTGATGAACTGCTTGCTTGAAAGATCAATTCAATCTAGAAATATAACAAAAGTAATTTTGTATACACACATATTTGGAGAAAAAAATGTAAAAATGCAAAAGAAGGATTATTTGTTTTATTTAGAGAGAATTTGGGAAGAAATTGCATTATATTAAATTATTTGTAAAAGAGTAGGAAAGCGATAATGAAAAGCGTTTTGCGTTTAAAAGAATTAGTGCGCGGGCTTATAGACAATTTTGGTGGGATGGAAAATGGATAAGGAAGCGTGAAGGAAAGAAGCGAACGATCCGTCAGAGAGTAAGGACGTGGTTTTTAAGAAGGTTAAAATTTGGAAATGGTTTAATGATTTTTTTTGTAAAGTTTTGAATTGTCAAATGTTTGTTGATGATTCATGAAGTATAAAAAAGCATTAAGAAGATTTATGAAAGTTTGATTGGTTATTTGAATGATATTTGGAAAATTTTGGTGACCGCTGACAATTTTTATAGTTACATTTTTTGATGGTTATGTTTCGGAGATTAGAAAATTATTGAAGATTTTTTATGGACTTACCTGAATATCTATCCAGTAAGACGAAGAAAATAAATCTATCGTTAATCTTCTCTGGAGTTTTTCATTGTATGGAAATTGGATCCAATTATAATTGCTTCCACGCTGCCTGTTTCACTCCACATCGATGGGACACGACAGTATAGACTTCGGTAAGCCAAATTTGTGTCGACAAAGTTTTTAATAAAATCTAACGGTAGACAAATAAGTTCGCGCGTGAATTTAAACACGGGGGATAAACTTTTCTTATATAATATTTGTAAATTTGATTTGTTCCTATTTATGAAGTCAGTCTTTTGTTTTTTAATGATAATATTTTATTTAATAAATTACAATATTGTGTCTACAAATAATTACATTTGATTTTGATTTAACTTTATACAGCAGTGAAGTCCAGATTAAGCAGGTGTAAGGTACAATAAGTTTATTTTTTGTTACATTGAGGTTACTAATTTAAGGTAGCTTATATGAGTATTTTGACCACGTAGATGAACCCAATTTACGACCCTTAATTTTTGAGTTTTCGTGCAAAGCTAGTCGGAGCATATTTGAATTAAGTGCCATAATTATTCCCCGCTATATAAGTTAAATTTGAGTTTTACAGTAGCAATACATGGCAGTATATTATATCTAACCGTGATAGATAATTACGACTGATCACCTAAATTTTATAACTTTGTTAAGTGATAAGTGATAAGATAAGATAAGTGATACTATCCACTGGTGGTTCACGACTTTTTTCATTGGTAGGGCATAAAATTTAGAGAAAAAGTAAAATAATAATTTATCGCATTTATACTTACTTATTTACTTCCACAGTAATTTATTTCCCAAGAAGCTTTAATCGATAACCCTTAGGCTAAATGCGAACATTTAAGAAATGTAAAAGTGTTTCTATATTCTGCAGTAGTTCGACTGCTTACCGAATTTAGCGAGAACTTCTTAAGTTACTTAGAAAATATTAACACGTCATTGTCAAATTAGAAACTTAAGTCAACAATAGAAAGTACAATATAGAAACAGGAGTTCTAGGGGTATGGAATGCCCCCCCCCCCCAGCACAACATCATAGCTAAGAAAAGTTAATAAATACTGTTGTATTTTTTATCAATTTTATAAGAAGCCTCACGTTGAGTTAGCCAAATTGTTGTGTTTTTATCAATTTTTATAACTTCCATTTATAATCTTAAAGTTTTAAACGTTATTGCTTCAAATTTATATGGTTATTATATCCTAACCATCTGCTATATTTCGTACGTTACACAAATGTGCACCACCACTTCATAAACAGAAAATTTTTATTATGCAATACTAAAACACCCCTCCAACTTCTTATTTAAACGCTTTTTTAAAAAAAATTAAATCCTTTATTTTACAGACTCCCATTCAAATTTTAAAACATGCCTGCCAACATGGCTCAAAAAGCAACTTTTTAGAAATTTTAACTTGCCTGCCTCAGCAAGGCTCAAAAACGCACTGACGTTCGACTCTGCTATCGAACCTACTGTGAAAACATAGTGCCAACAGAAATTATATGATTTTTAATTACAAATAATATTCAAATTTCTGTAAATTTTATAGAAAAAACACGACAGTTACCCCTTCTAGATTTGAACATGTAAATCTTTCAAGATTTATTTGCGAAAAATCGGAAAATTCGTGTTTTTCTGCCCCTTCACATCTTCTGTTACAAATTTCTACTTACAACAAATTATTTACAAAATCATAAAATTTTACTTCAAAATTTTATCAATGGCAGGTTAAATTCCATTCAATTCTTCAATCAACAATAAACTATTTGCTTCACAACATCTTAAACTATCAATTTTAATTATTTCAAATTTTATTTTTCATTTATTTCGAAAATTTAACGTATTCTGTTCAATCAATTTTAAATCTTTATCCTTTTGCAAAATTATATCCAACTTTTAGTTTAATTCAAATCATTTCAATTTTTATATTATAGTAATATTTACAATTCAAACTATTTTAAATCAAATCGCTTCAAATATTTCAAAAATTTCAATATCAAGATCAAATCTCACATTTTTTTATTAATTTAATCGTTTATCAAAATCATCTATTCAAGTGTGCATTACAAATTTTCAAATTTTTTATCAAGAACAATCTTTAATCAAATCAATAATTATTCCAATAGTTGAGGGCTTCCCTGGTTGATACTTGTTACATTCCTCTCATTTGTACATCTCCATCTTCTGCGCTTCCATGAGAAATAGGCAGTCATTTTCATCAAATCATTAATTCGACTCCATGTGGAAAGCAAGTTGTCCAATCCAAACTTCAGATATTTCCTGTAAATAAAATATTTCAATTCGTACTTTTTGTTGTATCTCCAGTTTTCAATTTCAAATTCGTCTTTTAACTGTTTTGTTCTTTTCAACGAGTTCTTTCACTTGCGCAAATTTTCTTCCAACTTCTACTTCTTGTTCTACTTGAACATTTGGTGCATTTAATTTTTCATCAACCGTATTTCTGAAATTTTTATTTTGAGTAATATTGTTATCTTCCTATTTTTCTATAATTGATTCGTTTATTTTTTCGTAAATTTCTTCAATAAAACCTTCTTCTATTTTGTTGTCTATCTCAATTTCCATCGCTTTGTACATTTGTTCAACTAATCCTCCATCTCGAAGTAAATTTTGACTCATAAAATGATTCTAACTTTGTTCGAATTTACAAGCAACCTCCCAATAGAATATTAAAATTAACCAGTATCAAATTAATGTTGAGGTGTTGGACCGGAGTTATTGCCATCTAATAAGTACTAACCATTCGACCATTACATTAACTTAAATCATTCATTCCTGGCGTTCAGGGCTCTTCGGAAGTGGATTTAATCATCGTTAATACGCTTTACACTAAATTCTATACTATTAAAGACACTTTAATATAAGTTTTTAATCTAAATTATTAAGAGAAAATCCGCACTACAATTACTTAACCAAATTGAAAGAAATATGTACCTTTTTGCAAAATGACTACATAATATAAAACAAAATTTAACAAAATAATTTACAGTATAAATAATTATAAACATATTCATAGCGCCAGATCTTCTTTAAAAGTTGGTTGTAGTAAACCGGGGCTGCGTTTTACAAATTTTTACACAAAAAAAAGAAAGGGGATTCTCGCACCAATCCAAGATAGCGTAAATAAGCTGCCACCAACAAGTTAATTATAGGAAACTTGTATCCTCGATATTCGTAGCGTCTCTTCTTTTAAGGCGTAGGAATAAACCTCTCAGATAACAATGATAAAAATAAAAGAAAGAATGACAAATAATTACTTTAATTTCAAACGAAATAGAATTTGTACACCAGCCAAAATAAAAAAAAAATACACAAATGAAATTTTATAACATGATTTCTTACTTGGTATAATGTAATATTCCTATGGTATATCCTTATAGTTTGGAGAGGGCGATGAGCGCTAGCACTTCAATATCTCAGTCTTTGGCACGTTAGTTAATTTAGATTAATCGCAACCGGATTTAAATCACTTTAAAATTGACATACACACACACATAAATAATACAAGAGAACACAAAAACGGCACTGGCCCAAAAACGCGACTGACCGGCGATTGACTAACTACTCCGTTAACGACTACATAATGATTTCGTTAACGACTTACTGACGGCTACATAACGACTACATAATGACAAAAGCGACTTACTAGCGACTGATCTGCCTGAGATGTTGAAAGACCCTCTTTCTGCACTAACCTTATCTGAACTTAATATGGTACTTTGGGTTCAATATCATTATCTCGTAATTCAAAATCCAAGGGTTGAATTTACTTCCCTTAGTTTGTACCATGGACTTACCAAATAACAAGAGGTTCTAAAACTTCATGAGATCTACAATAAAAATATAAGTAACAACTTATTCAATATTTAAAATGTTTGAGGACCTCTTGTTTGGAGAGATTCAATTGTTTACCCTTAATCAATTCGATAACATTTAACATTAGCAAGTTCAGATAATATATTTATAGTTAAAATTATTAATTTAATATATTCTTTAGCTAATCTGACCCTGTATAATTATTTAACAAATCATATAATTATATCGCGAGTTTTTACTTATAATCTAGGTAAACACTTTAAATAAAAATTTGAATCAAAAGAATTTATCCCTGTTTAAATATTCGATAGGAAACAGGAGCAAATAAGATAATTATATGATATTGATTACTTATATTAATTTGGTGATTAAGTTTAAAATTATACAGGTCCGTATTAAAAAGAAATACATGCTTACTTAAAAAAAAATGAATTTATGACGACAGTAAAGAGACAATTTTTAGATAATTTATAATAATAGTTATTAATTATATAAGGGGATTAAAAAGCCTCTAATTTCTTGTTAATTCCCGAATGTAATTCAACGTTTTATCCACGACCATGGTCAAAACCACAAGTATAAATTCTGGTTTTGAGAAACGTCAGATTTGACAAATTTATTTTGATCAAGAATACTGATTTTGAGCTATAAACTAGAAAGTCTTGAAATCGTTTCTATGACATGCGTTTGTTTATTTGTCAACAAGAGCGACAAAATTTGCAAAATCGACACAAAAAATGAGTGAGAATGCTGATTCTCAGAATGATTTCTTCATTCCGGCTGAAATCCAGCAAGAAGCTCAAGAAGCAACATTACGTTTGTTACCAAAAAAAAGCAAAAATGTATACGAGAAGGAATTGATGGAATTCGACAACTGGCGAAAATCAAGGGGAGTCGGTAAAGAAGCAATTACAGAAGAGGTGCTACTGTCCTACTTCTTCCATGTAAAGAAGCGGTTTGCTGCCTCTTCAATGTGGACAAAGTATTCAATGCTAAAATCAATGTTGAAAGTGCACAAATGTATCGATATTTCGAAGTATGGTAGACTTACTTCATATTTGAAAGCCGAATCAAGATGGTATAAACCAAAGAAGGCAAAGATACTAGAGAGAAACCAAATCGAAGAATTTTTGAAAAAAGCATCGGATGAGGAATATTTGCAAGTTAAGGTAGGAAGTACATGATGTCAATATATAAATTTATGCATTGAAGTTTTTATTTTGAACGTTTTACAGGTTGCAACGATCTTGAGAGTCGCAGGTGCGTGTCGATGCAATGAATTAACCTTTTTAGATATCAGCCATGTCCAAGACAAGGGCAATTACCTGTACGTACTCATTGCGGATACGAAAACAAATATTTCAAGAAGTTTCATGATCATGGAAGAAGCTTTTTCAGTTAATGCTGTAGAAATGTGTCGAAAATACATTAACCTGCGACCTAAAACTGCCGATGGGAGATTTTTCTTACGATATGCAGCTGGAAAATGTACTACACAACATATAGGCATCAACACAATTTCGAAAACCTTTTCAAAAGTAGCTTCATTTCTTGGTCTCCCTGATCCAGAAAGTTTTACGGGACATGGAATGAGGCGTTCTTCGGTAACATTATTGGCCAATGCTGGTGGCGATATTACCACTGTCAAGCGTCACGGTGGCTGGAAATCAACTACGGTAGCGGAAGGTTATATTGAAGATTCATTGTCCAGCAAGATGGGAATTGCTGAAAAAATCCAGGTCCTATCT
The DNA here is from genome assembly GCA_932274525.1 of Podabrus alpinus. Lineage (NCBI taxonomy): Eukaryota > Metazoa > Arthropoda > Insecta > Coleoptera > Cantharidae > Podabrus > Podabrus alpinus. The sequence continues at coordinate 82,873,125 of OW026454.1, read as the reverse complement.
AATGTCGACAAAGTTGTGGGCCCCTCCAGTCCTTCAGAAAATCGTTATCAAGTGAATTTGAATAATAATCCCAATCCTTCAAAAACTACTTATCGAGCGAATTTGAATAATAATCCAGGTCAAAGTGACAAAATTATTGATATAAATGTGAATGTTAATATTAATATTTCTAAATAAAATTGAGAAACGTCAGTTTTGACAAATTTATTTTGATAAAGAATACCAATTATAATAATGGTATTATGAATTCTAATCCACTAGTGTATTATGAATGACGTATTAAACCTTCATAATATAGTGGTCGTGGATAAAATATATAAAAATAAAATAAAAATAATTTAAAAAAAGGGGGGGTCGGATTACTACATGGTTTACAAATTTGACCGAAGCGAAGCCAAGATGACAAACTAGGGAAAAATATATAATGGGGTGGTTTCCCACTGCCTTCCACATAGCCCACAGTTCGATATTAGGCTTGAGATCACAGCAGTGGATCCGGTACGATACAGAACCGCGGTTTTCTTCTCACTAGCCTGCCGGTGTACGCTTTACTAGTAAAATTAATTGCTTTCGTCATATCACAAAGATTGATTTTGAGCTTTACATCACGGCTGTGTACCCGGTGCGACCAATACAAAAGTCTCTTTTTAAAAATACTGCTTCTACATATATTCCAGATTTTCGGGAAATCAACAGACGAAAGTTTTTTCAATTATTGTCAACTTTTGGTTAATCTGTTTAATTGAAAAAATAATAAGTAATTTAGAAAGGAATCGCCAAGGGCAAGATATATAAAAAACTGAGAAGAAACATAACAAATGTTAAGAGCCATTTTTTTATTTCGATAGTTGAATTACAATCATTTTATTGCGCAGTTATGGAGGACACCTGTTTTTAGGAATACACATTCCAGTTATTTCATTCCGAATGAATCCTGGTGCGCATACACATCCTACTGTACATGGCTCATAAGCAAGGCAACTTTGGGGTGTCTTTAAGGAACGGCACGTAGCTTCACAACCGCCTGTGCAAGACGTCCATACTTCATTTTCTCTGCATTCTAAAATAAAAAATGTCAGACTAAAAATTTTACTATATAGGGTGAGATTGGCCACTTGCTCTGGGTTACCAATCTCACGCCTTTTTTAAATTAATATCTGCTTACTACATCGTGTGCATTTATTGGGTTGGACGCACTTTGATGTGAATTCATCTTGAACGAACCCAGGTTTGCAGTCGCATCGTTGATCACACATAAGTATACATCCTGTAGCATTGCGGCAAGGACTTTGGCATGTTGTAGGACAAAAAGACGCACACCAGTTGAATTCTTCGTTTTCACCATCGCATGTGGTAGCTGAAAATCGTTCATTAAAATAAAAATAGAACAAATTAGATAAATTTCAAGTTCATTACACATTGGACATTCGCTTGGACGAACGCATCCACCGGAATCTGTATCTCTCAGTAAATAATCTTTACAAATGCACCCTGCTTTGCATGTTTTAATTTGACAACCTGGTCCTGATAATGGGGGAGTTGGTTTTTTACAAGTCGGTTGACATGTTTTCATGCATGGATCAAATTCTTCATCATAGGATGAACAACTGTCTGAAATTAAATTGAAAAGTTAAAGTTTCCTTCCCAAAGGTTGGTATATCAACAACGGTTAAAAGTTTGTTATTTTAAAAATTGAAGTTGTCGTTACTTACTTTGACTGTTAACCGTTGCAAAAATTGCAAAAACGACGTATAAAACATAATATAGCATAGTGAATTTTGTTATTTCCACTTGTTGATCAAGTTTATATACATAGTGTAAGTTTTAAACAAATTTTATCGAAACGATATGCAAATTTTTTTTAAAATAAACATATATTGGGATATTACCATACTTTTTTTTGACCGATAATAATGAAAATAATATTGTTGTTTAAGGTATCTTACGACCCATTTACATTTTTTAAAAATAAAACTCGTACGGTTCTTTATTTATAATATGAAGTACATACTAAGTACTTACCTACTATTTTTTGCATAATTTACTGCGATCGATAAAAATGTGAAACAGGCTTATGTATAACATTTTCGCGATGTTTGCTACAATCATTTAAAATTAAACAAAACGTGATTGTGGTAATTCTAAATCTATCATGCACTTATTAGATCTCTTGAAAACATAACTCCAAAAAAGGTTAATTAACCTTTCGTGTCAGTTACATGTCGGAAAATTATCACGCGAAATTTATTAAAAAAAATACAATCAGTTTTATTTTGATTTGTATTTTTAGATGCTTTTTGACGATTATTTCGAAGTAACCCATAAAGTTTATCTCTTGCTATCAAACATGAAATGCATTAATCTTTCACGATTTCGTGAGGGAATGGAAAATGGGATTAGGGCGAATCGAAGTCAACTATAAACAAGAAATAACCCAAATGTTTTCGTATTTCGTGCCATTTTTTGCATTCAAATTCCAATTGCATTTTACTATAGCAATATTATTTTTCAGGTCGCTTGGGTTCGTGCGGAAGATCAAACAATACTCAGCTTGCATACGAAGGTGGTCACGCACAATTCACGTATCAGCGTAACTCATGATAGTCAGCGTACGTGGCAAATACGAATACGGCAATTGAAAGAATCCGATCGTGGATGCTATATGTGTCAAATTAACACCAGCGTGCTTAAAATTCAGCAGGGATGTATCGACGTTAATGGTAGGTGACATTTTTTCGCTTGTTAAATCCTGAAAATGTGCAAAAGACTTGATTTTGTATTTTGAATTCCAAATTCTTTTCTCTTGCCCAAACAAGAAATCCTAGCATAATATAAATGATTACAGTGTGGTTTCTATTAAAATTATAAATCTCGAGTTAAGTGGAAAAGCTAATGATATTTTTGGCTTATCTCAATTTCGGCTTAATTATACTTTATAATACTAATTATTATGTTTATTAAGATAATAGAAACATAAAGATAAGTTTGTGGGAAGTTGTCGACACTAACTTTTGTTAAGCAGGCTTTAGTAAATAAGTTGAAAATTAAAAATAAAATTAATATCTGCCTAAATTATGTCTGAACAAAAATTTTGGAAGAGATTTTGGGATGGAGTTGTAATTTCGTGTAAGATTAACATTTTACAATCTGTCTTTCGTGACTCAAGATTGGAGAAGATATGTTACAGGACGAGCACGTCTTTCAGCACACGTTTTATACCTTGCAACATAAAATTTTCTTATCCTTAATGAGGATGTAGTAATTTCACTGATGCTGTAAAATTTTTTATTTAATAAACAGTAAACCGGTCATTTTCGTGTTTACACACAATCGTGTCTTGCATGCTGCTGTTACAAGCTGAAGTTACAAGCTTCCTTCCAATCAGAAATATTGCAGTATCTGACAAAAATATCCATGAAATTTCTGCCCAACATTCGAGAAGTTCTAGCTCACTTCCCCACTGCGCCTGCTGCAAATATAAAATAATTTTTTTATTCGTTCCTTTTTGTCAATTTATACTGAGTTTGTATCTTCTGTGTTATTTTAAGAAATCTGTTATAGCGTGAACAAAAAGACAAGCAATATATCATTGCGTTTACTTTTGGAAGTTATATCGCAATAAATTGCTTTGATAATAAATTGTTAATCCCGGGGGTATGCCATTTAAAAAACGTACACCTCGTAAGTAATTACAATTACTAAATAGATTATTTTTGTAATTTTTAGTTAAGAAATTATGTGAAATAATGTTTTTGGTAATTCTGTACAATTTTATCTAATTGTATGTAATTAAATTAAATAACAAATTTGTTTCTAAATTTAATCTACTACGATAACAAGAAAGTACTTCTACAATAAAGACAGTAGCGTGCTTCTGGAATAATTAGATGTATTATATTAGAGAAAATTACTCATAAGTACTTGAAAGTTACCCATATTTAGAACGAACATATCTATTATTATTATTATTACGGATTATTACCTATATTTAATTTTAATTCAATATAATTAATAAATAGACATTTCCGATCCTGAAAAGTTTCTTCCAAAATGTCAAAAACTCCAGATTTTCAAATAGTACGGAAGGTCGAAAATGATATCGTTGAAAAGGTCTTTCAAAAATAAGAAATATGGAATATTCCTCGAAGTGCAACAAAATTGTTTTTCCTACAAACCTTGCTTACTTTTGAAAGACCTTTTCAACGATACCATTTTCGACCTCCCGTACTATTTGAAAATCTGTAGTTTTCGACATTTTGGAGTAAACATTTTTAGGATGCCAACATTTACAGTGAATTCCAACATCACCATATATATTGTTGTGATATTTGCACTATGGCAATTGTATCGCCCAAGAAATGATATAACGATCACAACTTCACTTACCTCGGTTAACTTCAGAGCTTTTGTTTTAATTTGAGACTCTTTAATGTTTAATTTGTTATAATATTGAATTGCAGTAGATAGTTTTTGTTAATTAAACGCAGACTTTAACTTATTTGATAAATCAACTCTATAACTTAAAATAAGAATGTAGACGATATGTAGGTATACCACGCTTTGTTTGATGTAAATTTCTAATACAACTCCGTGAATGTAGCCTACTTCGTTGGAACTGAAGAAATAAATCAATCTCTCGTAAACAATTGAATTGGTTTTATTTACAACACCAAATGGATAATAACTATGGTTCGCAAAAATATAAAAATTCAAACATATGAAATTAAACAATAAATACAAAATTTCTAAATAATAATATTGTCCGCTAATATACACCGCGATAATATGGTCAGAAAAATATGAAACAGTTTTTTTTTTTTTTTTTTTATTGACTCCAAGCATATTACAATCTATCCCGAGGGATAACAAGCAACAGATATGTAAAGTTATTAAAAAGGTCACAGCAGAGGCCAGCACATTTGCTGACCTCTCAATAAATTATTGTACCAATATTGTTGTTTTTTTTTTACTCGGGAAGTATGTCGTTCGTTATGTTCGTTGGGGAAGCTGTACCGGGTCGTACCTTTTCAGACGTCTCACAGGAGGGGCTACCAATAGGTCCGATGTTAAGATGTTGGGGTGATCGCTTATTCGTACCTGATACTTGGAGCTTATGGTTGAAATCTCTTCCTTGATCGTTTTTATTTGCAAGTCAGATTGAATTACTGCATTGGGAACGTACCAAGGGGAGCCGCAAATATCTCGTAGCACTTTGGATTGAAATCGCTGTAGTCTAGCTATGTTGGACTCACTGGCAGCACCCCATAGCTGGGCACCGTACGTCCATATAGGTTTTAGAATTGCTTTGTATAACAATCTTTTATTTTCCAACGATAGATGGGAGTTGCGACCCATAAGCCAATACATTTTCCGATAAACCAACCCTAGTTGTAGTCGCTTACTCCAGATGTGTTTGGCCCAGGTTAATCTTCTGTCTAGGTGGAGTCCTAGGTATTTGACTACCTCTTGTTGAGGGAGGATATTATTGTTCAATGTCACGTTGGGGCACGTGGCTCTTCTCAGTGTGAAGGTGACATGTACTGATTTGGTGCAGTTTACCTTTGTCCTCCATTTCTTCAGCCAGTCTTCTATTTTGTATAGATGATCTTGTAGCATTTTTGATGCACTTCTTGGGTCGTTATGGGACGCCATTATGGTTGTATCATCCGCGTAAGTAGCCAATGTTGTGTTGCTATCTTCAGGTAAATCGGATGTGTATATCAAATACAGAGTGGGTCCAAGAATGCTGCCCTGTGGGACTCCAGATCGTATCGGTATTAGGTCGGTATAGGCATCACCATACTTGACTAGACAGTATCTATTTGTTAGGTAAGACTCCAGTATGCGATAATATGGGTGAGGTACACTTGTCTTAATTTTGTACAGCAGTCCTTCGTGCCACACTTTATCAAACGCCTGCGAGACGTCGAGAAAGGCAGCCGAGCAATATCTCTTACACTCCAAGTCATTTCTAATATTCTTTGCGATGCGATGTACCTGTTCAACCGTTCCATGGCCTTGACGAAACCCAAATTGGTGGTCTGGAATCATTTTTTTGCTTTCAAGAATTGGCTTTAGCCTTTCCAGAAATAATTTTTCGAAAGTTTTGGAGAGGCCAGGGAGAAGGCTGATTGGTCTGTAGGACTGTGTCATGGTGGGATCCTTGCCTGGTTTTGGAATTAGGATCACCTGTGCAACCCTCCATTGAGGTGGAAAGTAGCCAATTCTAAGAACTGCATTAAAGATCATTGTGATGAATTTAAACCCTTCTTCTGGTAGTTCTTTCAGAGTCCTGCCCGTTATTAGGTCGTACCCTGGAGCTTTCTTTGGATTTGTTCCTTTAAGTATAATTGTTTTGATTGCACTGGTCTTGAAGTGTTTTATGGGTAAGTCCATTTGGTAAGGGGCCGCAAGCATTTTGTGAATAGGAAGTTCTTCTTCATCGGAGACCTCTTTTGGGAATGGAGAAAACACATTGGCAAGATGCTCAGCGAAGGCTTGGGCCTTCTCTTCATCATTCCTAGCCCAGCTTCCTGTGCTTGTTTTAATGGGGTGTTCTGTTTTGTGCTGTTTATTAATTTTTTTTGTTGCTTTCCACAACGAGTACTCTGTCGCTTCAGTGGCAGACAGGTTTTCCAGAAATATTTTTAAGTTATGATTTTTGTTTTCTTCTAGCATTTTTTTTAGCTCCTTTGTAGCTTTATTTAGGAGTGTTTTGTCACTTGGTGCGTGAGTAACTTGCCATCGCTTTCTGAGTCTCCTTTTTTCTGCAATCTTTTTTTTTATATGTTCCGGACATTCGCCTGGTTTGTCAGTCTGAGTCGTTGCCGGAGTTGCATCCCACGAAGCTTGTTGAATTACAGTAGTTAGATGTTCGACCGCCGCGTCTATATCATCTTCAGTTTTTAATGAAATATTAAAGTTTAGTTTTTTTGATAGGTTGTATCTAAAACTATTCCAGTCTGTTTTGTTGTTATATAGAGAGGGTGGTTTGTTTGTCCGCTGGACATAGGAGTTCAAGTAGACCAAGAGAGGAGTGTGGTCCGACGACAAGTCCAGACACGATTCAATTTTTAGATAATTGTGTGCAATACCTTTTGTGATGCAGAAGTCTAGCACGTCTGGAACCTTCTCTGGGTCTGTCGGCCAGTAAGTTGGTTGACCAGCTGAGAGAGAGTGTAGGTTTGTACTTTGCATTGCTTTGTAGAGCTCCCTTCCTCTAGTTGTTGTTAGCCTGGAGCCCCAGTGAACGTGTTTAGAGTTGTAGTCACCCCCAGCAATAAAACGTTGTCCTAGGGAGTTAAAAAACGATTCAAATTGCTCTTTCTTTATAGATGCGTTAGGTGGGCAGTATACTGCTGAGAGTATGATTGGACCATTCCAGTCTTCTATTTTCACTGATGTGGCTTGTAAGTTATTTTCTCTTGTTTTGTGTATTTCGTGATGTTTTATTTTTTTCCTAATAATGACTGCAGTACCCCCTCGTGCTGTGCCACTAGGGTGTCGGGTGTGATAAATGTCAAAGTTGGGAACCTTTATAAAGCTCTTGTTTGTCATATGAGTTTCGGAAATAAGCATGATGTCTATGTTTTGATTTTTTATAAATGATTTGATTTCTAGTCCATGATTGACTAGACCGTTGGCGTTCCATATGGAGATTTTTAGTTGGTTGTTACTTGACATTACATTTTATTAATCATAGCTATTAGGAGATCGAGGATCTTGTCCATCTTCTCCATCATCTTTGTCATCATTTGTTCGAAGTTGCTTTGTGTATGTTGTTGCATAGTAGTTGGTGGTTGGTTTTGCTGGGATTGGTGTTGATTGTTTTCATGTGCAGTTTGCTGGGCATAGGAAAGTCCATGCTGAACTTGGTTTCTATTATTTGGAAGTGGTGGAAAGGAGTTTCCATTAAACTCTATATTATTAATATTACTGTTGCCGTGTATGGTTGTTGGGTCGCCGATTTGTCTGTTTCGGAGTGTTGGAAATCTTTTCTTTTGAATCTCCTTGTATATTGAGCAGCCTCTGTAGTTGGCTGGGTGGCTTTCGCCACAATTAGTACATTTCACTTCTCGGTCTCTCTCTTTTCGGGGGCAATCTTCAGTCGCGTGATCACCAGTGCACTTGACACATCGTGGTTTACGGTAGCAGTATGCTTTTGTGTGCCCAAAACTCTGACAGCGAGTGCACTGGGGAATTTCACGCTTTGGGTGGGGAGGCTCCACCTTAACTATTGTTTTCATCAGGTTCGTGATTTTATAGATTTCCTTGTTGTTATGTTTGGTTTTTAGCTCAACGTTGATTAGGGGAAGCAACTTTTTGGTTCCTCTTTGTCTAATAACAGAAATATGCATTACCTCATGTCCTTTAGCTTTTAATTCCTCCTTGATTTCCTCCGTGTCCGTAGTGGGATGAATGTTGCATATTACTACTCGGAAGGTACGATCCTGCTTTAGCTGATATGTATGGAATTGGGTGGATTTCTTGGTTAGTGCTTTTACTATTTCTGTGTACATTTTAGAGGTATTGGGTTGAATTTTTACTTTGTTGTCGTATAGGTTTTTAATAGTATAACCATCTGGTGCGCAAACATTTAGCAAGTCAGTTAGGGGTTTTATGTATTTAACACCCTCTACAAATATTGGTGGTGGTTTCACCGTTTCAATGGTAGGACCTTGGTTTGATTCCTCTTCTCCATCTTTGTCTTTCCGCTCTCCTTCCAATTCCGCATCATCAACCCCTTCTGCTGTTTCCAGGCCTTGAAAAGAATTTGAAGTCGGTATGGGCTCAGAGGGCTTACTCAGCCAGTAATCATCTAAAAAAGTCTGCTTGTGCGATTCTATTTTGGGCTCTGGGCTTTCATTATAGCGTCTTTTTTTATTTCGTATTGTGTACCATTGGGTCACATCCCTGGGAATTCTTTGTACAGTATTAGCTGGAGGTTGTAGATGTTTGCCAGTCGCAGGTTCATACATCACCTGTTGCTGATGGGATAGGTATTGGCCGATGTAAGGATAATTATTGGGATTGTTTGTATTTTCTTGAGCGTTTGGGGCTACTAGGGGTACATATGTCCCTGGGGCAAGGTGTTGTAATACTGGTTCCCCAGAATATTGCGCCAGTTGTCGGTAATTTTGATTGTAGTAAATTTGTGGTGCCGCCTGCTGCAACTGGGGCAGATACGGTCCTGTTTCTCGATGATTCGAGTGCGCAGTTGGTATACGATAAGATGCATCGTTTATCGATATGGCTGCTACTGTCTGATTAGGCTTCACTACATCGCATTGCGAGTCCACCCTTCGGGGTGGGCTGTTTATTTTAGGCGGCGTTCGGAGCATACTTATGACTACATTCTAACCTCACTTTTCGGTACCGGTATAAGATTATAGAAATGTGCCTACTTACAATGTTTATTAATCACTGCAAACGCTGTCACTATATCACTCGATAAGAGATTGATTCAACGAATATTTAAAATTATTTAAACGAGACTGACCAATTAATTTATTAAATTCTAACACACAACAATCAGTGGCGTAACTGATTATTTAATGTAATCATGAAACAGTTTTATAATAAATTTTGTAAGTGCTTTTACCTTTAATATCTGCGCCACTGGAATTTACACAAATAATTTCTGTTGGAAATGATGATTCACTTGTTCTGTTATCAGTAGTGTCTCTGCATCCATCTAGCAACGCCACGCTTGTACGAAAAATTCCATCAACATATCCAATCAATTCAGGTACGTAAAATTTAATCCAAATTTCCAAATTTATTTGACTAATCTCCAAATTAATTGCATAAACAAAACTTCTTTTTCCAGACAACCTCAAACTTCCACCATCGACTAAGAAAAAGGCATCAAACACAACCTAGCCGTAGTATACTTGATGTACACAACCGCCACAAATTCCACTAATTGTCCTAGAAATGACAATTCGAACTTGGCATTAACAATATTAATCGAATAAATTTCCAAATCTTTTCGCCAAAAAGTAAAAATGTTCACCAACCATCAAAATTTTTTCAAAACTCGTACCAACTACAAAAATTCAAATTTCCAAAAATATTACACTTATAAACGATGTTTACTGTGATATCTAATAAAATCGACTGAGTCCGGTTGAAAAATTTCAATTCCTTTTATAGCCTACGCTTATCTTCCGGAAATGGCAACGTTCAATTTGAAAAATTTTCAAAATTACTGATGGAAATAATGATTCTCTGGATTCGAAAGATATGTGGTAAATCTTCATTTCATTATTAAATCTTCACAGCACTTACAATTTTACAAAAGCACTAATTTTTAAAATTTTCAGTTTAAAGGCTACAAACATAAACACATTTTTCGAAATTCATAATATATGAAGAGAATCTGGAATGTTCCTATTCATACTCTATAAATAACATTTGGAAATATTCCGGAATAATAGAAAAGCCGAAATTATCATATTGTATAGTAGTTTCTATTATTTATTATTATATTTTGAGAAAGAATATTACAGTAATTCAAATGATTATGTAAGGAATATTCTCTTATTACACAATGCTGTTTTGATGAGTTTCGTTGAATTTCGATAAAATAAAGAATACGACAAAAAGGCTATATATACAAAGCAATCATGGAAAGAATATCGACTTATGGTTCGGAAGTGTGGGTAGTAAATAGGAGGAACAGAAGTAAACTAAGAGCCTTAGAGATGAACTTCTGGAGGCGCAGCTGTTCCCGATTGGAGCACGTTCGAAACGAAGATATACGGCAAAGAATGGAGATAACGGGTTCGATAATGGACACAATAGAGATCAACAGGCTAAGGTGGTTCATCCATTTCGATGCCAAAAAAAAATATGGACAATGGCAATGGACTCCAAGTTTCAGAAGAAAGCGTGGCAGACTAGCAAGAACCTGGGCGCAGGAAGTGGAAGAGGCGATGGAAGCCAGAGGCCTAGGAGAGAGACTGAACTGATAGAGAGGATTGGAGAGCAAGATGCGAGATACGGAAAAACCCGTAAAACACTCGCCAAAATATAAAAATAAAATAGACTTACATATTTAGTCTTAGATAGTATTTTACTTCAGACCTTTATAATGAAATAAACTTATTATTTTTCTAACATTATTATAAAAAAACCTTCACATGACAAACAATAAATACAACCTAACCAAACTAAATCAAATCTCTTTTCCCAACCACAGGAATTTTCGTTACCAAAGTTAGTTTCTAACTCTTTTTTTAGCTTACACAGGGAAGTGAGAATTTCGTGCGAGAAACCAACTCAATCTGAGTTTGTAGTGCATGATTTCGCCCACTTAACTCACCTTTCTACCACCGAAAACCGCGATTCAGTCCAACTATGTATCCAAAATGTTAAATATAACGTGCCCGTTAAGTCAAGGTTATTCAATTTGTTATGTTATTTATTAAATGATTGTAATGTTTTACCTATTATCGATAACGTTAGACGTTTAGTTATCAGATACGTAGTAAGAATTTAATAAATAACATAACAAGTTGGATAACCTTGACTTAACGGGCGCGTTATATTTAACATTTTGGATACATAGTTGGACTGATTGTTGCCTCACGACATTTCTTCCGTCGTTCTCGATGTCGTCCTCCTCTCACCGTACCTCACGGGGGAGAGGTCGCTATCTTTGCAATCAAATTAACGGATGGTTAACGCTGGAGTTAACAGCGGCTTACTCTACTCTTGTCGCCTCTTTCCTGCTTTCCAACATAACTGCTGCTTCTGTTGTTGCTCGTTGCTTTCCCATTTCTAGCAATGGAATATGGAAAGCTCCGTGTCATCTTCCTCACAGTTCCGAACTAATGTAGGTAGCGATTGTTACATCCGTGACTGGTGAGCTATTGGGAGAGATCGCCGTTGGCAGCTGATTGCCGATAAACTAATGCGCTTTATAACAATGTCGCTCAAACGTCAAACGCTACAATACGTTTTTTAACATTAAAACAAATGCTATAAATCAAATTGAGATTTTTAGTAATTATGTGAATTTATATTTTTTACCTACACCTTGTTCATTATTTTCAGATTTTCTGTGAAAACGGTTGGTTGCCCAAAAAAATTTATTTCACAAAAGTTGTAGCCCGTTAAATTTCCTATCCGGTTTGGGCCATTAGTTTTTCTCTTAGACGTTTCGTTTAAGAGATACGGGGTTCGCAAGAAAATTTTTAAAAAAAACCTGAATTTTTTAAACATTTTTTCCCTTAATTTAATTTATAACTCGAAATCCGTTGATTCTAGACGATAAGGGGTTATAACCTAATTTGTAGACAAGCGAATTATCTTTAAAAAAGTTCTAATTCATTAACCTTAAAAAATCAATAATGTCGGAGCTATGGCCGTTTGAAATCAGAAATTCAAAAAATTGCTTTAAAGGGATTCGATTTGGGCAAAAATTTTATTTGAAAATTTGTCTTAAAAAAGTGTCCTTTATCACCACCTCAAAGGTTCTCCACGGTCACGGGGACACCCTGTATATGTATATCTCAAAAAGTGAAAAAAATGGACTTAGGCCGTTGTTCCGAACTGGTACAGAATTAATGGGTTGATGCATAAGTTCGTAGCGCTTTTTTAAATTTAAAATTTAATTTTTTAAATATAAAAATTACATAAACTAATCAATAATTTATTGTTTATGCATTGTTTTATGATTAACTCCCAATGTTCTGGCATTTTTCGATTTCACGCCTGAAGAAATCCGGTGGTTTGGAGGTGAAAAAGACGTCGAGCCAGTTTTGCAGAGCAATGTCATTATGAAATGAGATTTCGCGGAGATTGTTGGATAGAGAGCGGAAAAGATAAAAATCTGATGGAACAAGATCAGGAGAATACTGCCGTCCAACGCTAAAACGCAGTATCTCCAAAATCGTTTTTTCGAGAAAACGCTCATTTACGTATTTATGGTTGGGCCACCAAGAAATAATTTATTAATTTTGAAATTAGCTAGCCTAGCTAATTTCAAAATTAATAAATTATTTCTTGGTGGCCCAACCATAAATTCCTAAATGAGCGTTTTCTCGAAACAACGATTTTGGAGATACTGCGTTTTAGCGTTGGACGGCAGTAATAGGACAGATGTGGAATAACCTCCCTGCCAATGTGTTGAATAGCTCTTTGTAATGTTAGCAATATGAGGACCGGAACTATCATGCTGCAAAACCACTTGATGCCGTCTTGCCGGTCGTTTTTCTTGAATTGCAGCCAACTTTTGAACAGATTTTTACAAGCCCTATTGTTGCTGATCTGGCTATTGCCGAGCGTCTCCTAATGTTCCTCTGTCAACAGCGATGCTTCCCATGCTTTTCGGGTTCTCTACCGTTATCTCGTCACATTCCGGGGTTTTATCGTTTCGGAGTCCTTTTTAGCGCCGCTCCTACTTCCGATCTTAGAATTTCTGGCTCTTCCTGTGGTGGGACATCTACTTTGTTTCAAGTTTTTATACAGTTCTTCGCAATATTGTTACCAGACTTCGGAAATTCCTTCTAAGTCTGTTATGATTTTCCCGCTTAGAGTTTTTATTGTTTGTGGTTAGAATTCTTTGGCTAAGAGTTTCAAGCCAATGTAGTCAAAATAAACAAGCATTGTTTAGTATTATTTTTGGAAGCATTTCGTTGGGCTTGTTTCTACTGTGTGATTCATATCATTGACAATACTATTATTTATTTTCCCATGATTAGAGATTGTAATATATCATCGACGTTAATAAAAAAATTAATTGTATTAATTAATGGCGGGGATAATTAGATCGAATTTGAAAAACAGGAGACTACAGTGTTCATCTCCATACTGCGTTTTGCTCCTTGCTGCTTTTCTTTGAAGGAAATGATTCATTATCTTATTTTTCAAATTGAAAAATTTGCTACAGTTTGCAGCAGTCAAGATTAAACTCACCCGCCTTTTCTAGAGTTTATTTTAGTGAATTAAAAATCCGTCGGGTATAACGACATTAACAAACGCGTCTCTATAAACTAATGACGACCGCTTTTGTTGAGGAACAAAATATTCCTAGAATTTATGTAAAAAAACGGTACCGTGATAAAATTACGGGATTCACCTCATCGACCGCGCCGAAATTTCCTCACCATTAATAGTAGCAATACTCGCGGTATCACAGCATCGTAATTGGATTTCAGTAGCATTTTGTAAAATAACCTTTTCCAAATCGCTTATTGCAGCTAACCATAATATCTGATGGAAAGCTAGTGTTTCTTTTAACACATTTGAATACTCTCGTAAATATTGATTCCCGAGCGAGCGCTATTCATTCAACAATGTTCAATTTAAATTGTTTATTTTTATTAGCGCTAATTACGGTTCCGCCACCTTCGCTTTTTGTCTCAGCGTGATAAATAAACAAAATTTTCAAATAATAAACAACCCTTGTGCATACAAATTCTTTTAAATAAAGATTTAATGTTACATTTTAGCAGCTGTAATTAAAATCACAGTACATTATCATTTATCTCAGAGTTAGAGAGTTTTTAACATGAACATCACAAACGTAAAACTTTACGATATCCGACGTAGTAAGTAGTAAAGTTCGTTCTAGTGCCAAATAAAACCAAAAACATAATAAAACTTGTTACATTGTGCTTGTATAAATTTAACACAATTCTGAAATTTTAAACAATGCACTTTGTTCAATTTATTCTGCAATATTAATTATTAATGCAGCAATTAAAATCATAACAAAAGCAATTACAATTAAATGAACATGTAAAACTGCTAGGTTGAAAAAGTGTAATTGCTGCGTTAAAATCACTCATGAGTTAATTATTTTTATTTTCAAATATATTGACCGTAGTATCAAAATTAATTTAATCGTTTTGAATTTTAAATTATTATCAACTGCCATTCCACATCGTAACTTTTCTAATTACCTAACGAACGTAGTTTAATAAAATAATTGTCAACTATTTAGCTAATACGTAAACTAAAGTAGTGAACAAAATTATGCAAATAAATTAATTTAATTTAATTCGAGGATTGCGTTCAACTTTATTGCGTTTAAGGATTACTTTACTTTCCGAACTAAAAGTTCGGTTACTAAAATTAGAATTGCGATTTGCTAATAGAAAATTTCGCAAAATTAACTGATGATGACCGCTTTCGACCAAATTAATTTAAGGGTTGGGGATTCGGTTACTGTCAAGCTTTGTCAAGAACGGATAACGGATCGACTTTAAATTTTGAACTTATCTTGATGAAGTTGGTACGTAATGTGTATTTTTGTAATTTCACTTTTTTTTTGTTTGAATATCCAGCTTAATTAATGTAACAAAATTTAAATTTATATTTAAATACAATAGATACAAATTAATTCGGAGCACAATGTAGAGACCTCGGATTTATCCGCAATATAGGAAAACCAACAGCGAAAAATGAAACTTTTATGAATATTTGTGAATATCTCGGTTTGGATTCACTTTAGAGCAATTTAGCAAGTAATTAAAATTCAAGAAGATTAAATTCTCCTCAGAAAATATCTTATACTTTTTCTTGTTAATTGATCGGTTGCTGAGTTACAGCCATCGGACCACGCAATGTATATTGAAATATTATTTTCCTTGTTACCACGTTATCAAGATTTGTAATCTGGTAAAAGAAACTTATTTTAAATCAGATAAAACCACAGTTAATACGTTTTGGAACGAAATTTGTGTGTAAACAAATTACATGTTTGCTTTTTTGATTTTTGATTGTCTTGGAGCAATAAAAATTATGCGTAAAACGCGTATGATTTCATTAAGTCAATGCGGTCCGATTGAGCTAAACCCGTGCCAACAAAACTTCAAAAAGGGATCGATCCTTGATTAAATATTTCAATCATTTCCATTAGTATAATTTTATTGGAAATTTAGAAAAGAAGTTAAGAAAAAGACATTTGGCTTTTTGAAGTAGTTTCAGTTTTTCGCAGTTTTCTGTCTGATAATTTATTTGAAAATCATAAAAGTCTAATCTAAAATAGATCCTTGCGGTTTTCGTGCGATGAACGTAGAATTTTTTATTGACGCCGAAACTTATTCGTTATTCGATCTGTACCCAATATTGGATCGTTTTTTTGTTGAACTTTAAAGTTGCCAGTCCTATTAATTTAAAATTGTTTTCAGATTCGATTAAATTAGCATATAATAATAATAATAAATGGCGTTCATTCCTTGTGGAATATGCCTACTTCTTGCAGAAGTCTTTACGATCCTTTTCTTGAGGTGGATCACTCCTCATCATCTTCTTCCTCAGTAACTAAAGCCTTGCATCTGTTTTGGCCTCCTCTACTATTTTTCTCCATATCTTCCTGTCTAGACATTTTATCCTCCAGTTCTCCACGCCCATTGCTCCAAGGTCTTCAGTCACTTCATCTTGCCATCTCGCCCTTATTCTTCCTCTATTTCTCTCTTCACTTAGTTTCCATTCAGTTATTTGCCTTATCGTGCTGTTTCTTTGTCTTCTCATCACGTGTCCCAACCATCTAATTCTTTTCGCCTTTATACACTTAACAACATCCTCGTTGCCCATTTCTACCAGTATCTCATTGTTTTTTCTCTGTCTGTACTCATTTTCATCGATTTTTTTAAGACCCAGAATAATTCTCATCACCTTCCTCTCGAAAACTCTTAACTTTTCCTCCTCTCTCTTTGTCATGTTGAGTACCTCTGCTGCATATGTGATTGCCGGTCTTATAAGCGTCTTGTAGATCCGCATCTTTGTGTTTTTGGATATGCTCCTGCTCATTAACATTTTTTTATTTGCATGATAAGCTTTCCATCCCATTTGAATTTTTTCTTTTATCTCTTCCCTTCTATCATTGGTCTTATTTATTTCTACACCCAGGTACTTAAACTTCTCTATCTCTTCAAATACGTGATTCTCAATTCTTAAATCGATTCTTTGTCTTGTGCTGTCTTTTTTCTTAAATTTCATATACTTTGTCTTGTCTATGTTCACCTTCAGCCCTTTGTTTGCTGCTTGAGTTGCTATATCTTGGAATACTTGAATCACTTTTCTTTTTGATCTGGCAATAATAACCAAATCATCCGCGTATGCCATCACTTGCGCTTCTCTTGTTATTATCGTTCCTTCGCAGTTCGATTCTCTTATGATATCTTCTATTACCAGATTGAACAACGTAGCCGACAGCGCGTCACCCTGTCTCACTCCACTCTTAATTTCAAATATTTTTGTCTCGTTCCCACCAAACTTTACTGTGGCACTTGATCTTCTCATTGTCATATGTATCAGCCGTATTAGCTTTGCTGGTATGTTCAGTCTATGCATTGTTTCATACAGCTTCTCTCTTATTACGGTGTCGAACGCTTGCTTAAAATCCACAAACAGCAGATGCAATTCTATATCATGTTCGTATGCTTTCTCTGTAATTTGTTTCATAATGTGTATTGCATCTACTGTTGATCTCCCCGATCTGAATCCGTGTTGGTAATCTCCTAAAATACTTTCCGACTCTTCTTTCAATTTTTCATGAATGAGTGTGGACAATATCTTATAACTTACTTGGAGCAGGGTTATTCCTCTATAATTACCACACTCCTCCAAGTTTCCCTTCTTGTGTATCGGTACTATGCATCCAATTCTCCATTCATCCGGTATCTTCTCCTCTCTCCATATCTCTAGTAACAATTCGTGAAGTCTCTGGTGTACTCTTTCTCCTGAATTTTTTATCATTTCCGCATGTACTTCATCTCTTCCAGGCGCCTTACCATTTTTCAACCTATTTACTATGGCTTTGAATTCCTCATATGTTGGCTCTGTTACAATTTTCTCTTCGGTTCCTGCTCTTATGGTCTCTCGTTTGTCATCTTGTTCTTCACCTCCATTTAAAAGGTTCTCAAAGTATCTTCTCCATATTTCTTTCATTTCGTCTTCGGAACTGCCTACTTGTCCTTTCTCATCTTTCATAGTTCTAGTCTTCAAAGTACTTTTATTTTTTTGCTGTTTAATTTTCATATAGAGCGTCCTTGAATTATTTGTCTTGTTGGCGTCATCTATTTCCCTCATCAAATCATTCAACCATTGATTCTTTTTCTTTTTGCATATTTTATATGCTGCCTTTCTTTTTTCGTTGTATATCTTCATATCTTCTACTTTGTTCGTCTTCAACCATTTTATTCTAGCTTCTCTTTTGTCGTCTATCAACTCTTCGCATTCTTCGTCGAACCACCTCTTGTTTATCGTTCTTCTTCTATGTCCTACTATTTTTTTCGTACTTTCCTGCATGACTTTTCTGATATTTTCCCATTCTTTATTTATATTCTCTTCCTTTTCCACGCTGTCAATTATTCTATTCGTTTCCTGGACATATTCTTCTTTAACTTCAAAATTACCGAACATTTCTATTGCTAGTTTTATTCTTCTCTCACTTCCTTCTTCTCTCATCATTTTTTGCACAACCTTTGCCACCACCAAAAAGTGGTCCGAATCTGCGTTTGCCCCTCGATACGTTCGCACATTGCTTATTGTTGCCGCACTTTTCCGTGATACGCATATGTGGTCTATTTGATTTCCATCCTCGCCATTTGACCCCGGTCTCATCCATGTAATCTTATGCAATGCCTTATGTTTAAACTTTGTGCTACTTATGATCAGATCCTGTGATGCCGCCAAGTTACACAGTCGTTGCCCATTATCGTTTGTTACGTCATGCATCGTAAATCTTCCCGCCACATCGGTCAAATAATCCTCTTTTCCAATCTGAGCATTTGCATCCCCCATCACAACCAGCATATCTCTTTTGGGCACCTTTTCTGCGAGTCCTTCTAATTCGTTGTAGAAAGCATCCTTCTCGTTGTCGGTTTTTTCTTCTGTTGGTGCGTATACATTTATCAGGCTTACATTTACCGGTTTTGCCTTTATTCTAAGGTAGGCCAATCTTCCATTTATTGGTTCGAACTGCATAATTTTCTTTTTCATTTCCTTTTGCACAAAATATCCTACCCCATTCCTTCCCTGCTTCTCTTCCCCGGAGTACAAGCATACGTATCCGTCAGTATCAACCTCTCCTTTCCCTCCCCATCTAATTTCTTGTACTGCGGCCACATTGATTTTATATCTTGCAAGTTCGCGACCAATTTCTGCAGCTTTACCACTCTTTAGCATCGTCCTTACATTCCATGTTCCTATCTTCCATCCACTTGCCTCTCTCCTTTTCCTTTTTCTCGCATTCACCCAATTTCTATCTTTATCTTTCCGTCGTGTCGCCATATCTCGTTGTTCAGTTTTCATTGCCATTAAAGTCGTCTTCGCTTTCCCGTTCGGTTCGTCTTGTTTTGCTAGTTTTTTGCATTATCATTATCTTCCTCCTTCCGATCCAGTATTTGTTGCCATTTATTCCAGGTCCATTCCTTTCCATTAACCACAAGTTTTTGGTACTTCACTTTCACATTCTTACCATCTTCTCTTAGTTTCTTGGCTGTTTCTCTCAATTTTCCTTGGATATTCCTTTCTTCCACCGTCAGATCATTATCTATATGTATTTTCTTACTTCCCAATCTCGATTTGTTATTCAATATTTCTTTTTTCTTAAGCCATGATTCCACTTCCACCAAAACAACATTGTTTTCGCTTCTTCCAAGCTTGTATGCCTTTACTATTTTAGATTTCACCTGTAGTTCCATCTCCAGGAAGGTTTCCAGCTCTTGTAACAATCTGTCATTAGAAAAAACAGCCCCCTTAACTACTATATTATTTCTTCTCTTAGCTTTCTCGTCGTTTTCTATTTTTTCCTCCAGTTTCTCTATTCTTGCCTTCATTTCGTTTTTTTCCTTCTCCCATTTTTTCTCCTTGTTTTGAAACGCCTCTTTTAGTTCTTGCATTTCCTGTTTAAGCTCGGCTGAATTTTTGCTAAATTCTTGCATCATGTGTTTAAACATTTCCCTCACTTCGTTCATTTCCATTGTAGGAATTCCCTGTTTTTTATTTCTCTCTACTTCAGCTAGTTTTTGTTCCGGAGACCTAATTCTTTTCTTATTTCTTCCGAAAATTAATTCCTCTTCCTCCTCTCTTCCCTCCTCTTCTCTATAACGTTTCTTTGGTTCTCCGCTCATATAAATTTGCGACTCACTCGCCCGCCTCACACGGATCCTCGGGTCAACCCCTCGAAAGGATGCAGTGTGGTTTTCTGCTCCAGTAAGTTTCCCAAAACTTTATTGTTGCGGAAGGACTATAATGTTTGTTTACAACCGACTTCAGTTCTCTCGTACTTTATTAATACGGTCGATCTATAATAAAATTGTTATCAATTTGAAACTAACCTTCCAGATTTTTTCGCCTTCTCTTCAAGTTTTCAGACCTGACTCACTGTTATTTTTAACATAATTTTTAACATAAATTAGCATATATCAAATTAAAACCTACTGATTTAAATAACAAATTCATAGGAAACTCTGCCAAGGATTGGTTGAAGCAGGCCCCGAATAGGTTAAAAAATAAGACCAAGACTTAATATAGTAACTGTTTGTTAATTTTTATTTTATAAAATAAAGACTAATAATAATTATCCGTTTTAATAAAATATATTTCATTAATATGTATTGGGTACAATTTTTCATTTGGTTTAGAAATCATCCGAGTGAGGCCCTGGTGTAGCAATTCACAATTTAATTACAATCCGGCGCCAACAAAAAGCGACCCCCATTTTATTATTTGTTTTTAATTTTCACACGTTGTCGCCCCCCCCCCCGATATCGGATCGAGACCCTCCTGGGTTGCGAAAGATTCTGTTACTAGTCTGTTAAAACCAAACTCTTGTTAAATTCTTAATTCTCATTTATGAAACCAGGCGCTGATACACGATTTCGTTTAAAGGGGGGGGGGTTCATCCAATTCATCCAGCTTGCATTTGAATAATGCTGTTTTTCAAAATTTTGAAATTTCTCAAAATAAAGTGCTTCAGTCATGAGACAGGCGGGGTGGGAGGGGGAGGGGTTAAAAATGGGAGGATAAAAAAATTGGTAAAATTCCCCCCCCCCCCCGTATTCGCACTCGCACCTGTGTGAAACCGGTCATAAGTGCCTTTGCTCATCGAGAAATCAAGATTGCGCAAATTTGATATAAAAACGCTAATGAATATAATCAAAATATAATATGTATATAATGTTATCAAAATGCATTAAAAGTTATATCATATTCTTCGGAAAATTATTCTTTCTATTAAAAAAAAATCTTGACAATATCTATAAACAGTTTGCCGCAACACTTGACGTTTTGAAATTGTCCTCAAATTCCACCATTAAAAAAATTACTTGTTTTTTAAAAAGCAATTATTTAACTTACTCGCGATACGGTGCCAAATTGTAAACGATAACTATTTTCGGTATTTTTCGCGCCACCTGTTGACCACAATTTCTCATCGACATTCTTTAATAAATTAAACACAACCTAAAAATTTTAAAAATAAAATCAATTAAAGAATTGAAAAAAAGCTTCCATTTAAAAAATGCACTTGAAGGTAAGACAAATAATAATTTTTAATTAATAAATTAATTATAATTAAAATAAATAATTAATAAAGAAAAATAATAATTAATTAATAAATAACAAAGATAATTACCTCCTCTACAAATTGTATCTAAAACTTTTTATTGTACGACTAATAAAAAACGAGATATTAAAAAAAATCCAATTTTGTGACCTTTGACCTCGAATAACCTTTAACGCGTAGATGATATCGAGGTCGACTTTTTACATATTGTTTACAACGATGTCATAAAGATGTGTACCAAAATTCAGCTAGGTGGGAATTTTCCGAGTTAAAAACCTAATTTGACTGGACTATTAAAAGTGTCCATTTTGTTGGCCTTATAACGCAAAAACTATCAACTTAACGTGAAAATGTCATAAGACCTCTACAAATTGTATCTAAAACTTTTTATTGTACGACTAATAAAAAACGAGATATTAAAAAGAAGGCCAACTTCGTGACCTTTGACCTCGAATAACCTTTAACGCGGACATGATATCGAGGTCGACTTTTTACATATTGTTTACAACGATGTCATAAAGATGTGTACCAAAATTCAGCTAGGTGGGAATTTTTCCGAGCTGAACCCCGTTTTTCGTCTAATTTGATTGGACTATTAGAAGATTACTGGTATAATCTACATGTCTAATAAACGATTATGATAACTCAAAGCTCCTCCTTTCTAGAGGACATTGAAAAAAAAATCGCTTTAAGTCTGTCCGTCTACATTACACGGTTATTCAACATTTATACTAATCCAAAATTATACTCATTTACAGTTAGAAGATTACTGGTATAATCTACATGTCTAATAAACGATTATGATAACTCAAAACTCCTCCATTCTAGAGGACATTTGTAAAAAAATTCGCTTTAAGTCTGTCCGTCTACATTACACGGTTATTCAACATTTATACTAACCCAAAATTATACTCTTTTACAGTTAGAAGATTACTGGTATAATCTACATGTCTAATAAACGATTATGATAACTCAAAATTCGGCCTTTCTAGATGACTTTTGTAAAATAAATCGCTTTAAGTCTGTCCGTCTACATTACACGGTTATTCAACATTTATAGTAATCCAAAATTATACTCTTTTACCGTTGGAAGATTATAATAAAGAGTATAATCTACATGTTTAATAAACGATTACGATAACTCAAAACTCCTCCTTTCTAGAGGACATTTGTAAAAAAAATCGCTTTAAGTCTGTCAGTCTACATTACACGGTTATTCAACATTTATAGTAATCAAAAATTATACTCTTTTACCGTTGGATGATTATAATAAATAGTATAATCTACATGTTTAATAAATGATTACGATAACTTAAAACTCCTCCTTTCTAGAGGACATTTGTAAAAAACATCGCTTTAAGTCTGTCAGTTTACATTACACGGTTATTCAACATTTATAGTAATCCAAAATTATACTCTTTTACCGTTGGAAGATTATAATAAAGAGTATAATCTACATGTTTAATAAACGATTACGATAACTCAAAACTCCTCCTTTCTAGAGGACATTTGTAAAAAAATCGCTTTAAGTCTGTCAGTCTGCATTACACGGTTATTCAACATTTATACTAACCCAAAATTATACTCTCTTACAGTTGGAAGATTGCTGATATAATCTACATGTCTAATAAACGATTACGATAACTCAAAATTCCTCCTTTCTAGAGGACATTTGTAAAAAGATCGCTTTAAGTCTGCCAGTTTACATTACACGGTTATTCAACATTTATAGTAATCCAAAATTATACTCTTTTACCGTTGGAAGATTATAATAAAGAGTATAATCTACATGTTTAATAAACGATTACGATAACTCAAAACTCCTCCTTTCTAGAGGACATTTGTAAAAAAATCGCTTTAAGTCTGTCAGTCTGCATTACACGGTTATTCAACATTTATACTAACCCAAAATTATACTCTCTTACAGTTGAAACATTGCTGGTATAATCTACATGTCTAATAAACGATTACGATAACTCAAAATTCCTCCTTTCTAGAGGACATTTGTAAAAAGATCGCGTTAAGTCTGTACGTCTATATTACACGGTTATTCAACATTTATAGTAATCCAAAATTATACTCTCTTACAGTTGGAAGATTACTGGTATAATCTACATGTCTTATAACCGATTACGATAACTCAAAATTCCTCCTTTCTAGAGGACATTTGTAAAAAAATCGCTTTAAGTCTGTACGTCTACATTACACGGTTATTCAACATTTATACTAACCCAAAATTATACTCTTTTAAAGTTAGAAGATTACTGGTATAATCTACATGTCTAATAAACGATTATGATAACTCAAAATTCGACCTTTCTAGATGACATTTGTAAAAAAAATCGCTTTAAGTCTGTCTGTCTACATTACACGGTTATTCAACATTTATAGTAATCCAAAATTATACTCTTTTACCGTTGGTAGATTACTGGTATAATATACATGTTTAATAGACGACTACGATAACTCAAAACTCTACCTTTAGGGATTACATTTATAAAGCAAATATACGCATCGTATAATATCCGAATATTCTAAGTATAAGTACATGAAGTGTATATGATACACGTATATTAAATATACGAAAATTATACCTATCCGTTAAATATACCTAATTTCCCAATAATACACGTATATCATACGAACGTGTGTTACTTGGGTTGGTCCCCAATAAGATTCATATTATAGGATTCCTCTACAATGAATTCTAAACACATGAAAACAGCAAAAAACTAAGACTACTCTAAAAGTACCATCTTTTCGTTTACATAGCAACAAAATAGATAAAGTAAGGTGAAAAAAATTGATTACATCATGAAAAAGTCTACTTTGAAGTTTTTACATGATGTGTGATTTTCTTTGGAATTTTAATTCGATTCGAAATGGCCGAAAAAAATTGCTGGCACAATATCAAGAAATCTAGGATTTTCGCGACTCAAGTTTCAGAGTTTCACGGCGAATTCAAGCCAAACTACTGACTTGAAGAAAAATATTATTTCCATCACATTGTAGATAATTTTATACTCTATAAAAAAGGTTCGCATAGTTTGTTACCCTATCTTGCTTGGTTTTTAAGATATTTGAGAAACGTAATCAACGTCGCGTTCTTTATTTGTAAAAATGTTAATAACTTTTTAGTCCGCGGTAATTTTACGAAGCAAAATAAATTCCACGTACAAAAACTCAAGCCAAAGAAATGGGTCATGGGTTTTGCAATATGATAAAGTCAATTGGAGGGTTTAACCATTTAAATTAGTCTAATATAGCTGGCAAAATTGAGTTTTTAATTATTTTTCTTCTATTACCGGTATCACGAATTGAGTGTGAACCTGCAGCGGAGGTTTGCCTGTGGAGAGAGGGAAGGGTTCACTGTCCTGCAATTTTAGTGTGAAAAATGGTACAAATGTCTGATTTTTTGTAACAATTTTCTGATAATTTTAAAATTGTTTGCATTCTTTTGTAAATATCGTGGAAATTTTGCAATTTTGGTGTACACATTTCTCTTCGGTAGTCCCCCCCCCCCGACCATGTGTAATATATTAAGGGTTATAAATATTATCAAAATGTATTAAATTCAAAATCAAAAATTGTAAAAAGTTGTTACTATGTATAGTTAAGTTTTATTTTATTGAGTCAAGAAGTTCTTTTCGTCCTTAATTTCAAAAAATATTTCCGAATGAGCCTTACACCCCCCTCCTGAAGAAGAAAGTACCCCCACTGAAGAAAAACCTCACCACGGGGTTGATAAGATGCCCCATTTCCTATGAAATAATTTTTTTAAGTCAATAACAGTGTAAAATGCAATATATAAAATTTAAAAATAAAACATAGGCGGCGTTTATAAATTACGTCCGGTATAAGAAGGGGGGAGAGAATTAAGACGTTGGGTATTTCCAAAATTGTGTTGTAACAAAGATAATTATTATAAACAATTTCTCGATTTTTATAATTTTAAACTTGCGTAGTGTAGTAGAATCAAAAAGAAGGTGGATCAGAGATACGTTACATAATATGTGATAATGGGGGGGGGGAGTAAAAGAGTTCTTAAAAATTTGCGAGATGTAATTTATGAACGACCCCATAATTCGCATTCCTAATTTTTGGGATAGAACAAATCGCCGTGGATTGATCTCATGAACTCATCTCGCCCATCTCACTACGAATGTTAAAAATGAAGTTTTACTAAATGAAAGGATAAATTCTAATATATTATATTGTGGTGTTTTTTTTTATATTTTGTAAATTTTGAATTGTTAGGGAACTTTGAAATATTAATTTTGAGATTGGTAGGTTTTTTTCTTGTGCGTATACGAAAAGACAGTCGAGAAATACGCGTTAAACGCGATCCAAGATGGATAAAATAAATAGAATGAAATTACTAAAAGTGTTTATGATTTTGAAAAATAAATAAGTTTAATAATAATTATTAGTGAATGAAGAATTTTATAAGATAGTGATAAGACACAACATGGTGAAATTGTAAAATTTATCACATTAACATTGCAATTAACATAGCAATATTGTGATAAAGATAGTTTCAAAAAGCTCAAGAGCCCTAAAAATCGACGCAGAACGCTGAAATTCGTATATGTATGAATTTCGCCCTCTTGGCTCCTCCTCGTGCAGATTAGGGGTCTTGAGCTTTGAAACTATCTCTACATCATTAGTGTGCCTATAACGAAAACGCAAATTGAAAAAGTCGACCAATGTTTCTCCGCCAAATTGAAGTGAAAATTGCTAATTTAAATTTTTTAATATTATCTTCAAAACTGAAAATACCAGGTTAATTTTCTTCTCAGATTGGTCAGAATAAAAATACGCAGCTTTGTTCTAATTATGCGAACCTCTTATCTCTTAAGATAACCCAGATCCCCATGCTGATGGTAAAATAAAACTTATATAGTAATTGAAAAATATTTAGTTCATCAACAAATGGCGTTACGGTGCTAATAAATTTCTTTATAATCAATATCAACCAAGAATTATTGCAATAATATATCAGTTTAAGAGCATATTTGAGGTGTTTCCAAAACTCCCATAAGGTTTGTATATCTGATACTGTATAATAATCAAAGATGTAAGTAAATATTTATAAGATAAAACACCATTTCAGTAGTATGTAAGGTTCTTTCGTACTGCTTATTGATTGATTTCTTAGTTACCTACCTATAAATACGTGCCAGTGCGGCCTTTAGGCCGCACAATAATTGTAATGGCAAATCTACTGGCCGTTATGACCTTCTACTTAGGAAATATTATATTAGGCAAATTAACTTTACACAAAATAACTACAGCTGAGCGTTTCCTCTCTCCTGTTCCAGACAAAGGAGCAAGGATCACGACGTTCATTAAGCAAACAATACGCCGACTAACAAGAAGAAAAAGCACAATATTATATGCATTTATAATAAATTATTTGCAGCGAATTCTCCGCAATAATACAGTGGAGGCTCCTCTTTTTTATTTTTAAATTCATATGCTTCCGTTTAGCTTTTACGGCGTAGATGGTGCTATAATCCACTGAGGTTTGTAACACGACTTGCATAAAAATTTATCTATCTAAGGCCCAGTTGTTCAGTATTAGGTTATTCCCTAACCCAGATTATTTTCTATAGAATTGATTGTTTCAAGAATTGTATCCATGGAAATAAATTCAAGTTAAAAGATAACCCAATACCGAACAACTGGGACTTAAAGATATAATATTATTCCTTAAAATCTTTTTTTAATTACTTGCAACAGTTTTAAATTATTTTCAATTATTTATAATAAATTGTCAAGCATGGTCGTACCCGAATCGGAAATAAATCTTATATAAATTGTATTATTTCCCGGCGGCTTCCATAAACGAATAGTCAAGCTTAAATTACGTAGAACCTAGATTATTGGTTTATCTGTTAAATATAATTATTTGAATTGATGAATATCTTCTAGGAAGGTTACCGTATTTCCGATGTCGATTTTGCATTTCATGCAAAAGTAATATTGTCTATTGCATTAATTTGTTCCCTAAGGAGTCACCATTTATTGTTATTTTATTCTTGAAAATTATTTTCCGAAAATACTTCAGACAATATTAAACATTCGAGTTTGACATTAATATGACATTTGAAACATATTACTGTCATGAACGCGTTACCATCTAATAAAATAGGGAACTTAAACTTTAACACAGGAAGGATACTCTTTTCAGTGTAAACGTTATTGTCAATTTAATTGTACGCAGCATAAAACCTCGACCAAGGCCCAGTTATTCAGTCTCAGAAATTAATTCGGATTAAAAGATTTTTGAAAAAAAACTAAACTTATTAATTAATGGACCGATTATTAAACAAACACAATTTTTACAATATAGTCGAGAATGTGGTCTATCTATCTTTATCAGTACCTTGATAGTCACCAAATCTCATACCGTTAATGAAAAAGTCAGGCATAAAATAACAAAAGATCCCCAAAAACAACCATTTTAATAAAAACAAATTTTTGCAACTCGTAGTTCATTTTAATTATTCCAACCTTGTTGAATTTGAGAACACCTTAGTTCAGAGATGCATCTTCTAGATACTTCATCTCTAACCATTCCTTTTCCGCAAACACATCCAGGTATGCATGGTCTAGCGTTGGAATAACAAGAAATATCTGGTGGGTTTTGGCAAGTTCCGACACATCCGGCATCGCATTGACTGTAAAACTCATTTTGTGGACAATCTGGAAATTAAATCTTAGTTTTGGTTATTATTAAATTACCATAACTTACTGCTGCATCTTGGGCAATAACGCTCTGGTACGCATTGCAACGTGAGTTCATTTCGAAGGTATCCAGGTTTGCAGTCACACCTTCTGGCGCATCCTGTAGCTGGGCAAAGCTCCAGGGGTCTACACTGAGACTGGCAAGTGCGTGTGCATGGCGATGTGCATTCATAAAACTGCTCGTTGTTTGTTTCATTGCAAGTTGGACACAGTTGGGGTCGAATGCATTCATCTGACCCTTCTTCCTTTAGTATCAAATTTGGCTTACAAACGCATCCTGGTACGCACCATAAGAAGTTGCAAGTTGGAGGGTTTGGTGTTTCACACGTTGGTTGGCACGGATTCCTGCACGGATCGGGGAGTTCGTTGTAACTGCAAGCTACAAAAAAAATTAAAAAGAAACAACTTTTTAAAATCTCTTACACTGGCTATTAACTTTAGTAAAGCACAATAGAACAGAAAAATATAGTATGATCTTCATCGCGAATGTGGACTGACTAAAAAAATTTAATCGACTCTATATCTTATACCGAGCATTATCAGTTTTAAGCATAAATTATGCAAAACCGCGAAGTTACAAACACGGCAATTGTGATACATAAACGAGCAAATGTTACCATACAGTTTAAGTTTCCGTTTGTCGTAAAGATTATCAAACTTTCCAAACATTTGGTGCTGTTCTGCAATCAGATTTTGTTTTCAATATGCAGTTAAACATTGACTACTTGCTATATTTTTGAAAATTAACGATATTGCATTAAATGCAGTGTTAAAAAACTGTAAGTTAAAAAGGTTTAATCAAATACATTAGGGATATTCCAGAAATATGAAAATCGCTAGTCAAGTGAATATTCATCATCACGATATTACACAGTCGATTATAATAGTCAATATTTGCAAACTTCTCGCTTCAAAATTGCAGTTTAAACTTAATTTAAAGATACAACGTCAATGCTTATCAATATTTTGTCAATATTGCTAACTAACGAGACTGTCTGAATAGCGCTGATTATCTTTGTTAAATTTTGTTTATGCGCTCCAATATAAACAATAATCAGGTGCACTAACTTGAGATGTGAAGTTTAATGCTAAATGCTACTTTATTGGATACTCAAAACAATATCGCCGAAAAAACGGTAGCGCCTAAACTCACCCATGCTACTCGTATAAAACGCTCAATTTTTCGGAAATCAAGTTGTTCCTCGCATGTTTTTCCTATAGCGACCAAATTCGGAATCTTTAGAGAGTACAAAATTAATACGTATGTCTTATTAAAATCCTAACAATGATAATCAAATTTATTCGAGCTTTTCCCCATTTTCTTTGCCATGGTAGCTCCTTACAAGAAAATTGCAGTAAAATAATTGCTCAATATGCATTGTTTTAGGATGGCACTTTAAGACTACTGAATTTAGAATAGAATAAAATGAGTCTTTTATTTCGACGAATAATCGCTACGCTCGCTCATGCAATACCCTTCCCAAAACTTGTCCTCTTAAAATCTTCGAGTATTTGACCTTCCCTCGTGCTGTTACACCCGATTAAATATTCTCCTCTGAAGAAAATCATAGAAAATCACCGAGTGATTTTGAACCAACAATTTAAAATACTTTAAAGTTGCGATAAACACACGAAACTGTCACCGTTGTTACAGCCCCGGGAACAGCTGTAATTCCAAATATGGGTAGATTTCAAAAAGAGCGTTTTCATTGGTTTAAAATTACTCGAGGTGAATAATCAAAAATGTAAGAATCCAATAATGTGGTGCCCATAAGAAAACATTTCATAGCATATTGTCTTATTGTCCAAAAATTTCTTTAATAGAAAACCGCTTTAGAGGTTCTTTTTATAATAAAACCAATTTCTGTTGCGGAAGCAGACAAGATTATTATTTTGTTTTTATAGTGAACCCCAAACCGCTTTTTCATTATAAAATTATTTGAAAGGACTTTATATTGATTTACTTTCAAAAGATTAAAAGTTCAAATATTCTTGATTCTTGAGGGCGTAGCAGTAATACATCAATAATAGTTCCTACCGAAGGTGAGGAGTGAATATCCTGAAAAAGTTATGAATATTAATTTAGATTTCCTTGAAAACCCTGGAATTCCTTGAAAATAGTATGAAATGTATTTTTAGAAAATTTGTTTAATATCCTTGGAATTCTGAGTCTTGTGTACACAATTTATTCAGGATATTTACCTCTCGACACTGACATTGAAATAATTAATTTATATTTAATTAGAATATTAATTTGGTTACTTCTGGAATGTCTTTTTAAAGGTAAAACAATGTTAATTTGAATTTCCATTATTGTTACTACTATTATTATCACTGCGACGGTCATCAGTTAAATGCCTGGTTTGACTCCGGGTTCAGTAAAACTTTATTTTGACTGTTTCCCCTCAGAAGACAATGACACACTAGCGAGATGTAATCTGCCTGGTACAGCCTCTCTGGAAATTAGGTGTAGGCTAAAAGCTGCTGAATAACAAGGAGTGAAAGCGTCATTAAAAATCCGGGGTTCAACCAGGTCAAATGACCAGGGCACGGATAAGCTGTTCCTTTGTAGTAGGGCATTAGGTCGCCAAAGGTTAAAGAAAAAAAACCTTGATTACAGAGTTCCTGGTTCCTCATGTTGGGGGCTATGGCATCGAGGTACCTGGTAATTATTAAAATAAAATTTTAATGTTTAAAATCCCAATCATAAGTAAAGCGGTCGGGGAGAATATGACCAGTTTTCCAGTGGAGTGCCAAAGAATGAAAAAGTTAAGCAGAGGGTCTCAATTCTCATTCAGGAACTTTGGAGAAGGTATTTTATAGCATAAGGGCGGTCCCATAAGTACCTGGCCTAACAAAGAAAATACAAAAATTTTGAAACAAAGTATTTTTATTTCTCAACATAGTTTCCATTTAGCTCTATACACTTTTGCCAGCGATGTTCAAAAGCTCCGATACCCTTTTTATAGTGAGAACCGTCAAACTCTTCAAAATAAGCATCAACCGCAGATTCGACCTCTTCATTATTGTCAAATCTTTTACCACCAAGCCATTTTTTTAAGTTTGGAAAAAGAAAATAATCCGAAGGGGCCAAAATCTGGCGAATAGGGTGGGTGAGGAATCAATTCGAACTTTAATTCATTGATTTTGGCCATCGCGATAAGGGATGTTGTGTGAACAGGGGCATTGTCGTGATGAAGCAACACTTTCTTTTTCGCCAAATGTGGCGGCTTTTTCTTAATTTCATCACTCAAACGCTGCAATAAGTTTGCATAATACTCGCCGTTGATGGTTTTTCCTTTTTTAAGATAGGCAATGAAGATTATGCCACGTGAATTCCAAAAAACTGACGCCTGATACAAAATCTTTCCTCACTATCTCTAATGAGAAGATAGCTCGGAACAGATAATGTCCACGCAGAAGGTAAAACCCTCTACTTTAATTTGCGTGGGGCCCTGATCTTAGGTATAAACCAGCTCGTTAATAGCGGCGGCGAAGGCCGTGGGTCGTGTCAAAGGAACGCCCCGGAGAAACTCAAGGAAACAGCTTTGCTAACACACACAAAAATAAAATCAACAACAAGGTGTTCGTTGTAGGAAGGCGATGAGATCAGCGATGTCGGATGTAAGTGTATTAGCCGACCAGAACCGGTACAGTAGCAACAACACTGCCACCAAGAATCACTCCCCGAAAATCCACCAACGGAACGTTCGAGTGGTCATATAAAAATCCCACAAAGATGGAACCACATCGAACCTCCAACGATAAAACCAAACGGTAGCGACCCTGATGAAATGCAGCACCCTGTACATAGGTCGCACATCGCAGCCTTCATAAAAAAAAACATAAAACCAAAAATAAACACAAAAAAAATGTTCAACATAGAATTTTAAATACAAGATTTGAACCCATGTCAAACGCGTAGGAATTCCAAAGCCATTACATTTGACCAACGCCGTTCGATGTTACCTAATGGAAATAAAATGCACAAGTCAAACTCAATTAAACAAAACATACTAATATAATAAAATTAATTAGTTATCAAAAAGGTAAAGCTTAAACATTGGCACTTTATCCCACGTATGCGAACGTCAGATTAGATTATAGTAATCACGTCGAGCAGAAAGGTGAAACCTGCGACTTATCGATTATGTCGGCCAAATGTTCTAATAAAAATGCAAGACAAAAGAAACCTATTTAACGAGACATCACAAAAAAAACATGAATCAGCCAAGGGCGAATTCAATCGTCAGCGAACTCCAGGTGGTCTAAGTAAAAATTGGCCAATTGAATAACGAATATCTGTGAAGTAATTAGCAAAAGAATTAGGTGACTTACCAATGTGAACGGATAAAAATCCTTCCCAGAAAGTATGGACAAGGGAGGTCCGACAAGAAAACACGGTACGGGAAACATCCATCATCCTACAACCACGAATAAAATCCCCTACTGGGTTTGGAAAACAAGCAATATTCCAAAATCATTCGAATTGCCGGACTGTAATCCTCACAAAATCGTAACCATCTCTTGTAAAATTCGGAACCAACCCCATAATCACTTCACAGTACATCAAAAGTCGACCTTCTCGTTCGAGAATTCACCCATCATGACTCTTTGACACCCAGCGCGGCTCGGATGCGCTCAGGAAAAAAAGATAAAAATGGCAGTGTCTACTCTACCATGCCAATAAATTTGAAATAAATGGCAGTGGCCAAACAAATTAATTGCTGGAGGTTGATCATGACGGATGAAGAATCCAAAATCCGTCATACGCCATGGCCTTGCCAGCAGATGGAACGGTTTTCGCCTTCTTTGGAGCCGATTCTCCCTTTTGAGTCTATTGTTTTGACTGCTCCTTCGTCTCAGGTGTATAGTAGTGAAACCATGTTTCATCCATAGTTATAAATCGACGCAAAAACTCGGATTTATTGCTCTGAAACATAGCCAAACAATCGGTTGAAAATGGGTTTTGTTCCATTGTGAGCAAACGCGGCACCCATCTTGCACAGAGCTTGGTCATGTCCAAATTTTCGTTCAATATGCGATGTACAACACTTTTTGAAATCCCTGCTATATCTGCTATCTCTCGCACTTTCAACCGACGATCACCCAATACAATTTTGTGAACTTTTTTCACATTTTCTGGCGTGGTCACCTCATTTGGTCGACCACGACGATGTTCGTCTTGGCAGCTCGTACGACCTCGTTTAAACTCTACCACCCAATATTTTATTGATGAAAATGAAGGTACAGATTCCCCCAAAATAGGATCTAGCTCGTCTTTGATGTCGGTTGAACTGAGACCTCTTAAATGGAAGTATTGTATCACATAAGGACAACCAATTTCTTCCATGTTTATAAATTCACTGAGAGCGTTCACTACTGATGACTGTCAATCAAAGACTAAACAACGTATCATTGTCAAACTTCAAACTTAAGCTTTATAAGGTTGGTACTTTCCAACAAAAATTTTGTTTTCAACCAACTAACGCTATCTATATGTGAGGCCAGGTACTATTGGGACTACCCTTATGAGGCAATAAGCGAACGTATCATAAAAATTAAGGTCAACCGTGCAGGGATACAGATTGATGATAATAGGAGTAAGAAATATCATGGGTAGGAAAAACAAGAGAACTCATAGTGCTTAGTAATCCCAATAGCAAAATTATAGCAATAGCAATACCAAAATGGGGAGGATGAAGTCAACGACAATGGGAACAGACTAATAAATGTATGCAATCAATACCAGCTCACAGGAAGTACTTAATAAATATTTTCAACATGGGACATTCACAAGTATACTTCGACACAAACCACCAGCAAGAAAATAGGAAAAAGAAGAAAAAATAAATTGAGACTGCACCACAATAGAAGAAAAGAAATATAGCATATCTGTACAAAGAGATGAAACAGCAAAGTTTTCGCGCAGCTACCAACGAAGCCTAGGGACGCCTACAGAAAGAAATCAAGAAAAATAAACCTTATTGGTGAAATACGGAGAGGAAAGACAAAATAGAGGAAAGCAGAAAAAGCTCTTGTACGCATTTTGCCCAACCTCAAAGTCCATCCTAAGCAGAACGCGGACTGCTGGGTTTTGGCATTGAAGTCATAATGCTGCATTAAGCCCCAATATGGTCAAAAGCGATGAAAAAGAGCGATATCGAAGAACATTAACACAGGTAGAACGCAAGTCGGCCATAAGAACAG
Organism: Podabrus alpinus; assembly: GCA_932274525.1. Taxonomy (NCBI): domain Eukaryota; kingdom Metazoa; phylum Arthropoda; class Insecta; order Coleoptera; family Cantharidae; genus Podabrus; species Podabrus alpinus. The sequence goes on along the minus strand of OW026454.1, from coordinate 82,838,639 downwards.
AAGTGCGCCTGTACAATAATTTGGACGGACGTCGTCATGGTCACAACATCAACGGTACCCAGGCCCGGCTAAAGGGAGTGGGTAAAGTGGGCTCCAGCCTACGGCGCTTTATTTCAGCGAGCGCAAAAACTATCGGCTTACAATTTAAAAAACTTCAAATGCAAAATTATCTCTTTTTTGTTATTTTTAAATAACATAAATGGCCGGTTATAGGGTGATCTGCATCTGAGCATGTTTGAGGCAGTGATACGATACAGCTCATTTGATATTTTGCTGTGTTTAGTTAAAACGTCCTAACTAACAATTTCTAGTGCTACTTATTTACATTATGCAAGTTCTAGTGTTAATTTATATTGTTATGACTTTCTAATTAGTTATTTAAATTATAATGCATGCAAATTTACAACCTTATGGAAAACTTAAAAGCTGGTTGAGTTATAGCAAGCCTGAGTGGTAGCGATTCAAGTCGTGTTCTCAGTGGGATCAAATTGAAAATGTATATTTAGATGCCAGAGTCGAACCCTTTTGGTTGGTAGAAATTTTTCTATTCAAAAATAAAATGTACTGGCTGTTTGAACGAAATCGAACTATTCTTGACTGATGAAATATAAATTTCCGCGAATTTTCACTAAAAACCTTTAGGCATAGAGAATATATTCAAAATCGCAGATAAGAACTAAAAAGGCAAAATCTGTGACTTGATAAACCTCCAGCGTAAAATTTCGGAATGAAGAGGAGTCTTCAAGTAGTGTAAAAATTATAGGTATAAACCGTGCTTTAAAACGCCTGATTTTACTTATTTCGCTCCATAATTAACTAATTATAATTAAATTTTGCAAGGGCTCTTTGTAGCTTGCATTGGTAATGGTTTCTGAATCCCAGTGGGTTTTTATAATTGAGTTCTTGACAAATCAACGGAGAATTTTAAATTTTTTCTTCGACTCCAAAGCCGCTATTTTAATATATAGACTTCTATGTTACATCTTTTAGTGACTCCCACTTACAATAATTATTTCTGAATAAGCATTCAGAAATGTTTACAAAGTACTGCTACAGCCTACAGCGCCCTATTATTGAAATTTATAAATATTTTATAATTATAGAACATAATATTAAAAAATAAACATAGTAAAGCGCGTTTTACACTAACTAGGTAAAGAGTCCTCCATGGTAAGTTCTTGTAAACGCAACAATATCGACCTATAATTGAAGAAATAATACATTTTCCAACAAATTTTTTACATAAAAAACATTTTTATTCTTCAATTAGTCTTCAAGAGTTAAATTTGTATCCGGAGGTAAAATAATTCCCTAATCGGTTCTGCAGGCGGGGATAACTAATAAAGATATGACGAGAGCGATAAAGACAAAGAAACGATATAATTGCCCTATTGTAATGTGCAAACCCTACTACAAACTGGAATACAGGAAAATCTGAAGATGGAGATGAGAAAAGCCCAGATAGATGTGATGGGAATAAGCGAACCAAGTCCACTTCTGGAGCGATGAGTACAGGGTGATTCATGCGATTATTCAACTCAAATACATTGTTGCGGATTTTGAACCATTGAGAAAGCTCTAATTCAGGTTGTACATAAGTGAGACCACATCATGCCCTAGGGTTGCTATTGTGATTAATATCTAAATTGAACAGGTTTCCTTAATGGTTATTTTTAATATTTCCTGTGGTGGAATATTCGTATGTTACAACACAAGGGTAAGGACAATACTCAAAGATTCAGCGAGTACAGGTTTTAGCAAGGAGATTGCACGAGCGTAGCGCAGCGGAGCGAGTGTCAATCTCCTTGCTAAAACCTGTACTCGCTGAATCTTTGAGTATTGTCCGAACCCGCGTTGCTGTTGCGATGATAATTCCGACATTTCAAACATTTCAAACGCCATTTTTAATGTCGAAAATGGTGAAACAGATTGACCATATCGCATCACAATCATTGCAAAAAAAAAATCAAAAAAAAATTTCGTAAGTACCGAATAAAATGGAAGTATAATCGCACTAAATTTGTAATATAAAATTCGTTAGAAGTACATTGCTTTAAGTCAACTCGGGTGGGAACTAATGCGTTGATGCTATATAACCGGTTTCCTACATCGCATCGGGTGCGAGAGTGCGTTAGTCACGTATGTATTCTTTTACGCCCCACTATATCCGATTTTCACCATGCACCTAGGGTATATTGCGAGATATTTTATTAAGTATGAATTCTTTTACGCCCCACTACAAATATCCGATATTCTGCTAGGGTATTGGAATATTTTTTATTTTCAGGTATTATTCGACTGTGCATGCGTCGTATCCATATAAGTACAATGTGAAATAGCGCACGCTGATTGGTCGGAACCACTCTAATATGACCCTGAGTGGAATTATCAAATTTAAAAATACATCATTACAGTAACTCCCGAATAATTTATGCCGTGGTAAGGATTCCATGTTAAACTGTACGTACATACGTATTGCGGTGTCTCAACGAAGTAAGAATTTAAAAATTATTGATTAATTATCAAAAGCATAAAATAAAGCATGAGGTCTCTTAACGCATTGGGAGATTCGTCGAAGGATCGGATCACATAATTGCAATAAATACTCAACGAGGCAATTGAGTAAAAAGAAAAGAAGGTCCTAGAATGATAAATGTTAATAATAAAAAAATAATTGTTCACTAATAAGTAGTTTGAAAATGTTAGTTATAAGAAATTTGTTAATAGTTTTAAAATATTAGATTAAGAAGTTCGTTATATAATGTTTACGTGGGTTCGCTGGAAGAACAAGGGATAACGGCTCCGAAATGCCGCGACAAGCATCACGGTACGGACTACAAGTTTTGCGATGATGTATGCGACAGGTGCTAAAAAAAACAATAAAGGTGAATTAGTTTTATGACATGTCAAAACTAATTAATTAATCAAAAGCGCGTAACACTCACCTAATTAAAAAAGGAATCAAGATTTAAAAATAACAATAATTAACAAAAAACCAGGACAACGAAAATTGTAAACAAAAGATTCCTATGTGGTCTCGAAGATGAAAAGGCGCAAAGTTGTTCGGTCTTCGAAAAATCAATAGTTTGAGTTGTTTTTAATCAACACCAAGGTGTGAGGATCCTACAAAGAAAGTTAAATCAATCAATGAGCACGTGGCTCACAGCCGAAAATAATTTACATAAAAGTTAAAAATACTTACTAAACCAAGAAGAATAATTAATGGTAATTAAATTTGGATGTTTATTTACCAAATGGAATGGTCGATGCACTATTAAATTTAATCAAACGAAGATTTTTGGTGAAGAAAGATATTCCACGCCAACACGTAGAGGTTAGAAGAACCAGAGGGCGATACCAGCATGTAAGTTAAGTGGCCTACTCATTTTTACTTCCCTATAAGGAAGTATTGTAATCATGAAAAAATTCGATGTCGATATTTTAACGGAAATATCCGTTTTGAGCATTTCTGAATCCGTTTTGACGGATGTATGTAACGCAAAATGTCTGTAAGTTCTGTATCTCTGGAACGAATTGTTATATAGTAACAAAATTTCATATTTAATACTTTAATCGGTATACAAAGGCACCATTTGATTTTGGAGGAAATCCTTAAACCGGAAGTAGCACTACACTTGAAGGACGAAATGGTTTTTCTTAAATATCTCAGGAACGAATTGTTATCTAGTAACCAAATTTCATATTTAACACTTTAATCAGTATACTAAAGCACCATGTGATTTTGGAGGAAATCCCTAAACCGGAAGTAGCACTTTACTTGAAGGACGAAATGGTTTTTCTTCAATATCTCAGGAACAAATTGTTATATAGTAACCAAATTTCATATTTAACACTTTAATCGGTATACGAAAACACCATTTGATTTTGGAGCAAATCCCTAAACCGGAAGTAGCACTTTACTGGAAGGACGAAATGGTTTTTCTTAAATATTATATACGATAAATATTTTATTTATGAAATTTTTTTTTTAATCAAAATAAAAGCAAATACAATTTTCTATAAATATATTGGAATATATTTTTCTGTACCAAATACCATTGAAGAATTACAACAAATTTAATAATTTAATTCAATAATAAAATAAAATGTAAATAATATTTCTGCGAATCTTTAGATGAACGATAAAGGAATGATTCCTTATAGGGAAGTCATGTGCTGGCCACATCAGATTTTTCTAGTTAGTGAAACGGTAATGCGTAATTCAAAAACATTTAAATACACGGGTGATTCGAATTATTTGGGATTAATAATCCCAAAAAAAAACTGTAAACATTGTAAGGGTTAAGAATTTATTTGAATTTGATATGAACATAAACATTGTCTATTCTATTAATGTGTGTAATAAAAACTAATTGTTATTGTAAAAAGTATGTCATTCTGGGATTGTTGAAATCCAAACAAAATATTAACTTACAGGGTAAAGTAAACCAAGAACATAAGCCTTCGAGGAATCGACTCCAGAGGTAAGGGGATTTCATGCTCTATTAATATAAAAGTTAGCCGGCATAAAAAAAGAAACGGACCAAACTAAAATATAAATATTCAATATTACCCGGACATCGCAGTATGTATGCTAGTAATTTTTACATTTAATTATATTTACCTGTTATATTTATTTGAAATAACCACGTATACTGTTTGACCTTTAGAAAACCCATTAACGCTAATATTGTTGTGATAAATAGGTTTTGTTATTTGTAGAAATAGTTTTAAATTAATAATGCAAAATAAATTAGTAGGTACGTGACTTGAAAATGTACATAACATTTCACATCCCCTTTTTAACACGCTTAAATGTTTTTATTTATTTTAAAAGCAAAATTTTGAAATCCAATTTACACAACTGAAAATTTTTCATTCGCTGAAAACAAAATATCGACCCATATCCTAATAAACCTTAAAATTTCTAAAACTACCCATAATATAATTTTATTTGAAACTCTGGTCTTTAATGAACCTAAAAATTTGTTAAAATGTTCATTGTTATGTGTTTGAAAATTTTCCGCATAATAAACTCAGCATGTTGGAAATTTTTTAATGAACGCAATTACAATATAACTTTTAATTAATTACAGGAGTTAAATCATTAATTAATTTATTATAATTATTTTAAATAGAATTCTCGAAATTAAATTATGCGATCCCGAATAATTTTATTTTCTAGTGTAATTAATTGACCAAAATTAATTTAATGTATATGCGTTTGTTATTGTAAATTTAGTTAATTTAGATAAATTTGAAGCATATCTGTTAAAATTTATTATTAGATTGATGAGAAAATTTACAATTAAATATTGATTAGTTCTGCATTACCTCGTCCATGCTTGCTGTAATTGTAATAAATGGAAATTTTTGCAATTTAAACGTTATTATAGAATTTGATTAATTTTAATTTTTAAACAAAAAGTTCAGTCAAATATTAAAGAGCACAGTAATTAATCACATTTTTGAAAATTAACATAAACCTAATTAGTTAAATTTAAAATACTTGCTTCTGTGGCGCGATTAACACAATTAACCACCCCACTACGTATTATGGTTTAAACATTGCGCTCGTGGAAAAGGGGTTAAAAATTTACTTGAAAATAGTTTCTCTTTTATAATCTTTAATCAAAAGATATACGAATATTTATCCAGCATTTTCATAATTTTCTAAACGCTATTAACTTGAAAAGTTTCTCTTTTGCCGCAACCCCGCTGAAATTTAACAGCTTCATCATTTAAACTTATATCTTTAATGTATTTTTAATTTAATTAAAATTTTAATCTAAATTACTCATAAAACTACTTTTTTCTATTTTTGTATCTGAGATGGTGTTAAAAACCAACGGCGCCGCGGCCTTTCAAAATCTTGCTTAATCTTAAGCAATCACGGCAAAGACGTAAAAGCAGGGTGGTTTTCTTTTTAAATAATAAACTTTTTGTTATTCCTTTATTCGTCTTTTTATTCATCCAATTATTGCTGCTCATTACTGGTAGGTACCTTTTATATTCAAGATTGTGATTCCACCAATTGATTTTTACGAGTCAAACGTTCTTTTATTTTGTTCTTACAAAGACGAAGAAGTAATACGAGATACATTAAAAATTCTAAGGTAAACAAACAAAAAATTATTTTTATTTTTTGTCAGGAACAAAATTTCATGTCAAATTTTTTGCGCCGTTGTACTAATGTGGGTTGTTATAAAATTTAAAATTTATAATAAATACAGAATCTATGTAATATCTGCCGCTTTGGCAACTTCGTATGTTATCGGTTTAATAATTATGTGATTATATTATTCTCTTGTGATTCTATCAGGCCCGAAATTTTTCTTCTTCATTTTATTTATACATTTTAAAGCAAAAATTTTATAAGATTCATTGTCATCACTGCAAGACGTAGGGCTCCTCTAAAATCTTCTACTTGAAACATAATCTGTCCTCACTATCTCTAATGAGAAGGTAGCTCGGATCAGATATGTCCACGCAGAAAAAAAATTTCTACTTATTTATACGTGGGGCCCTGATGTTAGGTATAAACCAGCTCGTTGTAGCGGCGGCGAAGGCCGTGGGTCATCTCAAATGAATGCCCCGAAGAAGATCAAGGAACAGCTTTGCTAACATAACAAAAATAAAATAGCAACTAGATGGTCGTTGCCTTAAGGAGATAAAATTAGCGATGTCGGATGGAAAATGCATTAGCCAACCAGGACCAGTACAGTAGCAAAGACACTACCACCAAGAACCCCTCCCCGAATCAATCAAGAGAACGTTCGAGTGGTCATAAAAAATCCCAAAACGGTGGAACCACAACGAACTTCCAAACAATCAACCAAGCGGAAGCGCCCCCGATGAAACTCAACACCCTGTACTTTGGTCGTGCATACCTACTTTCAAAAAAATCGCATAAATAAAAATAAATACAAAAAAATATCGAACATAAAATTTCAAATATAAGATTTGAACCTATGTCGATCACTTCGGAATCCCTATGCCAATGCATTCAGCCAGCACTGCACGATGTTACCTAGATAATTATACGTAGTTTAAATTTAATAAATAAAACATTATAATTAATAATTAATAATTTTAAAAACATAAAACTTAAACATTCATATCTACGCTGCGGGCGTGAAAGATAAGATTCCCTTTATCACCTCGATGCAGAGACACAAAACCTGCAAACTAATCGTAATTTCGGCAACCACTTTGCAATTTAAAAATGCGAGGCAAAAGGAAAAACCAAAATGTTAAAACAATAAAAAAACAATAAATTAATTAAATCGAAATGATACGAAATACCTTAGACGTCTGGTCAGGTCTGCACCCCAAAATTCTGCGTCAGAACCCCAAAATATTCCAAAACGGACGGAACCTCGGTGCTCGAGAATTGATGCAGTGGAAATCAACGGAATCCCCAACCACAGTGGGTGGTTGATCTTCCAATCTGACTTGGTTCCACCACGATCACTTCATTCGATGCACTCCAAAACACAACCTTTCGGCTCAGAGTGTTGCATTGCGCCGATTCCAATGCCTTATCTTATCCCAATCTCTCTTCCCAGTTCTACCGCTAGATGGAGCGAGAAGTGCCAATTAAATAATTATTGGGAACGAATTTGAAGACAAAAATTCGTTACACACTCTGATCTTTCTTGAGCCCTCTGGATATCCAATTTGAGGTTATTCTCTTTATGTCGTCCTTTCTACTTCTCTTAGTCTCTACTGCAGGTCCTCTTGGTTTTGCTTCCATCCGCCGTTCGTGCCAAGTGTCCTACCCATCTCCATTTCAGCTTCGCCATTCTTTCTTCTTTTAGGGTTTCTTGACTTGTACGAGTATATAGCTATTTATAGAACTCGATATTGCTCTACGTAAAATCCCATTCCGGATGTTCGTTGTCACCTCTTACTTATCCTTCAGTGAGCATATTTCTTTCCTACCATTTGAAAATATTTTTCTCAATACTTACACACTTTTGTTTTCTTCTATCCCAAGTAACACACGATCGTATATTACATAGATAATATTCGAATATACAAACCGTTATTTATGAATATTATCTGTATAATAAAAACGTGTATGTAAACGTGTCAATGTCGCGGTCATACCCTAATATCTATACGTATATGTTAAACATGTAGTAACCGTATTGGACGTACGTATACTATCTGTATAATAAAAACGTGTATGTAAACGTGTCAATGTCGCGGCCATACCCTAATATCTATACGTATATGTTAAACATGTAGTAACCGTATTGGACGTACGTATACTATCTGTATAATGAAGACGTGTATGTAAACGTGTCAATGTCGCGGCCATACCCTAATATCTATACGTATATGTTATACATGTAGTAACCGTATTGGACATACGTATACTATCAGTATAATATCTGTATAATAAAAACAAATAAAAAAAATAATAAAAATTATTATTAACATTTCAATTATTTTACTAGACAATTTATCTATTATCACATCTATACAATTTCATTATTTTAAATTTTACTACTTATTCATGGTAATTTTGGTATTCATATTATTGCGTCCTGTTGTTTTTTGCATATCTGTATATTCCTGATTAAATTCTAAATTTTAAATTTATTTATACACGTAGTACTTACTTTTTCTACCAGCTCGATTCGATGTGTTGTTTTTGCATATCTGTAAAATCCTAATTAAGTTGAAATATTAATTATATATACTTACATTTTTTTTTCGGCTCCACCGTGATTTGAACCTAGGACCTACAGGTATTGAGTCTAACGCTGCAGCATCTGAGCTACCTGGACGTGATTGACTATTGTCATTTTAAATAGTCATAAAAATCCTACTTTCTAATTCGAATTTTAAATTATAAAAGACTAGCTGGCACAGGCGGGCTACAATAATATTAATGACAAAATTAAATAATATAAATATTACTACAAAATATATATACAAAACGTATTTTACATTTTTATTTTACAATTTTACATTTTCTGTATTCACGTTAACGTCTTTGATGAAGAATTGGAAAAACTGCATAACCTTTTTTATGCTCAATAATAATGCATTCTATTTGGGACAGAATAATAATTATTTAATTTACTTGATTGCAATGGAGTATCGTACAAATCATACATGTATCTATAAGAAGTACCCGTGAATTGATATTTACCATGTAAATACAAAATCGAACGTATTCTAAAAGCTTCGCCCTTATTCACAAGCACAACATTATTGGGAGTACTCGCGGAGTAGATATGTTGCTCGGAGCTCAAATATTAAACATTAATTATTGGCCTTGTTCTTTTTCCGAATGATGTTAGGAAAAATCTTGTTTACATGTATCAGTGGAAACCCAAGTAACATTTTTAGCCTGCAAATTATTTGTGTATTTGAATAAATGAAAAATTTATTTTTAAAATACACATTGTAAAGCGACTTCAAAATGAGTTTTTAAAATTAGCAACTTTTATCCAAAATTTAAAATTTCATCAAAAACAAGCACTAAAAGTAAGCGCGCAAATAATAACAGTTAAAAATTTTTCAAATTTAATTAAAAATTTTGACATTAATTTCAAGCGACTGACAGCAAAATTTGCAAAATACACGTGGTAGAGCCTACAAAGTTTAGTGTTTAAAAATAGCAACATTTATCAAAAATTAAAAAAATTTTCACAATCAAGCATTATAAACAAGCGCGCAAATAATAGCAGTTAAAAATTTTTCAAATTTAATTAAAAATTTTGACATTAATTTCAAGCGACTGACAGCAAAATTTGCAAAATACACGTGGTAGAGCCTACAAAGTTTAGTGTTTAAAAATAGCAACATTTATCAAAAATTAAAAAAAATTTCACAATCAAGCATTATAAACAAGCGCGCAAATAATAGCAGTTAAAAATTTTTCAAATTTAATTAAAAATTTTGACATTAATTTCAAGCGACTGACAGCAAAATTTGCAAAATACACGTGGTAGAGCCTACAAAGTTTAGTGTTTAAAAATAGCAACATTTATCAAAAATTAAAAAAATTTTCACAATCAAGCATTATAAACAAGCGCGCAAATGATAGCAGTTAAAAATTTTTCAAATTTAATTAAAAATTTTGACATTAATTTCAAGCGACTGACAGCAAAATTTGCAAAATACACGTGGTAGAGCCTACAAAGTTTAGTGTTTAAAAATAGCAACATTTATCAAAAATTAAAAAAAATTTCACAATCAAGCATTATAAACAAGCGCGCAAATGATAGCAGTTAAAAATTTTTCAAATTTAATTAAAAATTTTGACATTAATTTCAAGCGACTGACAGCAAAATTTGCAAAATACACGTGGTAGAGCCTACAAAGTTTAGTGTTTAAAAATAGCAACATTTATCAAAAATTAAAAAAATTTTCACAATCAAGCATTATAAACAAGCGCGCAAATAATAGCAGTTAAAAATTTTTCAAATTTAATTAAAAATTTTGACATTAATTTCAAGCGACTGACAGCAAAATTTGCAAAATGCACGTGGTAGAGCCTACAAAGTTTAGTGTTTAAAAATAGCAACTTTTATCAAAAATTAAAAAAATTTTCACAATCAAGCATTATAAACAAGCGCGCAAATAATAGCAGTTAAAAATTTTTCAAATTTTATTAAAAATTTTGACATTAATTTCAAGCGATGTGGCTCAGCACAATTTTCAAAATATTCGTGCAAGAGCCTACAAAGTTTAGTGTTTAAAAATAGCAACATCTATCAAAAACTAAAGATTTCTTTAAAATTAAGCAGTTAAAAAATTTTCAAATTTAAAAAAAAATTAAAAATTTTATACTTGTTTTGTTTTTATTAATTAATAACAGTTAGTTATTTGTCTTAATTTAAATAAAAATTACACGTGGTTATAAATTATTTTAGATAAATACTGGTTAATGTAATAAATTATAATGCTTGTAAAAAAGTATATATGACGTGTTTCTCCCTTTTCTGCAACATGCATTTTTTTTAAATAATTCATAATATAAAATTGATCTGAGAAACATTTCAGAAAATGTTTTATTTATTTTAATTTAACACTGATATTTTTAATCTATGAATTATAAAAATTGAAGTTGATCATCAAAAATCAACAAATCTGTATGCAAAATACAGTTCGAATTTTCGTTTGGACAAAAAAAAATGTAAGTAAATTTTAAGTGATTTATAAATTTTTAATTTATTTTTATTACTTTATTTTTATTTTATCATTAAACATTGTATAAATTCAACATTAAACATTTATTCAAAATTTATGCTAATTTTAAAATTACGTTTTTGTAGTTGGCAGATTAAAGGTATAATCTACATGTCCAATAAATGAGTACTACAACTTAAAATTCTACCTTCAGGGATGACATTTATAAAATAAATCGCTTTAAGTCTGTGCGTATACATTACACGGTTATTCAACATTTATAGTAATCCAAAATTATACCCTTTTACCGTTGGAATATTACTGGTATAAACTACACGTCAAATAAATGAGTACTAAAACTCAAAATTCTACCTTCAGGGATGACATTTATAAAATAAATCGCTTGAAGTCTGTGTGTATACATTACACGGTTATTCAACATTTATAGTAATCCAAAATTATACTCTTTTACCGTTGGAATATTACTGGTATAAACTACACGTCAAATAAATGAGTACTACAACTCAATATTCTACCTTCAGGGATGACATTTATATAAAATAAATCGCTTTAAGTATGTGCGTATACATTACACGGTTATTCAACATTTATAGTAATCCAAAATTATACTCTTTTACCGTTGGAATATTACTGGTATAAACTACACGTCAAATAAATGAGTACTACAACTCAAAATTCTACCTTCAGGGATGACATTTATAAAATAAATCGCTTTAAGTCTGTGCGTATACATTACACGGTTATTCAACATTTATACTAACCCAAAATTATACTCTCTTACAGTTGGAAGATTACTGGTATAATCTACATGTCTAATAAACGATTACGATAACTCAAAATTCCTCCTTTCTAGAGGACCTTTGTGAAAAGAATCGCTTTAAGTCTGTCCGTCTACATTACACGCTTATTCAACATTTATACTAACCCAAAATTATACTCTTTTAAAGTTAGAAGATTACTGGTATAATCTACATGTCTAATAAACGATTATGATAACTCAAAATTCGACCTTTCTAGATGACATTTGTAAAAAAAATCGCTTTAAGTCTGTCCGTCTACATTACACGGTTATTCAACATTTATAGTAATCCAAAATTATACTCTTTTACCGTTGGAAGATTACTGGTATAATATACATGTTTAATAGACGACTACGATAACTCAAAATTCTACCTTTAGGGATTACATTTATAAAGCAAATATACGCATCGTATAATATCCGAATATTCTAAGTATAAGTACATGAAGTGTATATGATACACGTATATTAAATATACGAAAATTATACCTATCCGTTAAATATACCTAATTTCCCAATAATACACGTATATCATACGAACGTGTGTTACTTGGGATTGTTTCCCTAATAATTTCCATATTGAATCTTCCCACATCTTCCTCACTGCTTCACCATCAACTTCAACCAAGTTGTATATTCGTTCCTTGCACGCAGCTCTCTATGTAAATCCATCAGTTCTCTTGTAAGCTTACTCAGTTTTTCGTATCTGTCACTTGGCCTGTTAGGTTGCTGCTGTTCTGCTTTTTGTATTCCATCATATAATAATTCTGCAGTTGCTGTTGTTTCATCAACAATGGTCTGGGAAGTTAGTCTATAATATTGTTTCTGTACTCTTCAATGCTTTCAGCAACACTTCACTCCTATCATTTCTGTTTCATAAGCCAAACGTGCCCAGTGCTGACACCGCTTTATCAAACCGCTTGCCGACTTAAGTTTTAAGTTGCCCAAGGATAGGTAAATTGGCATTTTGACTCTTGAAATACTTGGGCTACATCTTCGTAAAATTTCGTACTTACTTAAATAACGTCCACTGTTGGGAGGTATTTCATTTCCCTTCTACTAGCCATATCTGGGAGGCATTCCCCTATCCGCCACCTCGGGGACGCATTCTCTAGAGGTTATAGGCTCCCCGGAGAATATTAATTTAATTGCCTCTCAACATTGGAAAAAAGTGGTTAAATAATCATGATTAAAACACTGCCCCCTGAGAAGAGCACTAAGTAGGTGATATCACACAGCAATGAATTATAGTTAAACCAATTAATAACATCAGGAACTTCACTAGCTCCGAACAAGCATGAAAAAGATTATCCTCGGAAAAATACAACGTAACGAAAACAGTTCGGAACTTCAAGAAAGAATGCGCAAACAAACGATCTCCAACAACTTCCTTCTTAGCACCCTACCAAGGGTATCGCTCGTACCTACCTAAAACTTTAAAATTTATTAGATCTATCAGCAGATCATTCTCCCAAACTGGTCGAGGATCTTCACCGCCAGTGCCTGTACAACAAGAATACAGATTGAGAGGCGTTTAGCTACATATATAGATTTAAGATCGACAACTCGATCTAAGCATCTCCATAGAATCACAAAGTACTACAAGCTGCCTGGACTACCACGTCATCAAAGCAGATGACTGATAATCTCAATTACTACCCTGAATACATCAAAAGAAAATTTGAGGAAAAAGGAAGATTGAGAAAGTAACAATTCCAACCTTAATCGTGCCACAAAAACCTTAAAAACTATGCTGAACCAAAAACATTGCAAATTTCTTGGAAAACCTCTCGTCGACAGATGCTACTGATTTTTCTTTCTGGAAAATTACGAAAAAACTGGAAAAGCGTATTAGAATACGAGATGGCAACTAGGCCAGAAAACAGTGAGGAAATAAGCACTTTTGCGAAACATCTTGGAAAAGTTTTTAAACTTTTCCCAACGAAAATCATCTCAGAGGAAGAACATCAAATCTACAGACCTCTAATTTCTTCATGTGATGGACCTCCCTATTAAAGATCAGGTAAATTATGAAAACAAACCTCAATCTAGAAAAGCACCAGGTTTTGACTTGATAATTGGCAAAATCTTAAAATAGGTTACCTAAATAAGGTATGGAAATAATAACAATAATTTTTAATACTTTCCTTAGATTGAGCTACTTCCCCTCACAATGGAAGACTGCACAAATAATACTGATTCCAAAGCCTGGCAAAAATCCAACGGAAGCGGAAGGAAGGTGTTTGATAAACTTTTCATGATCAAACTGAAGCCAAAGAAAGACAATTCATTCCAAGCCACTAATTTGGATTTCGACAGCAACATTCGACTATTGAACAGGTGCACGGAGTTGTCAGGAAGATTAAAGATGAAAATAAGCATTAGATATATCTCAATAATTCGACAATTTGTGGCACAAAGAACTAATTTACAAAATTATGACCAATTTTGAAATCCTACCTATCTACGAGAGATTTCCTCGAAAAATATGGAGAGGCTTATTCCACCCTTTTCCTTATTAAATCTAGTGTACCACAGGGCAGTGTGCTCAGTCCATTTTGTACCTACTCCATACTATTGGCCTTCCAATAAACCATCACACCGAAAAACCAACTTTGGCTGATGATGAAGCAATAATGGCCTCAAAATCTTAATCTGGCCTCTAAATTTCTTCAAGACCATCTTATAATAAAATCCAGTAATGGTTAAGAATGTGGTAAGCTAACAGCACAAAGACGACTCGTGAAAGAGAAACATGCCGTGCTGTTTCATTAAATAATTGCATCCTTCCACAAAAACAAGAAGTCAAATACCCTTCATCTGAGCAGACGTTTGATATTTACGAAGCACATTTGGGTCAAACGTTTATAAGCTGGGCGTATCTATGGTTAAGATGCATTGAATTGCAAATGAAATGAGTAGAATGAATTATACAAAGCTATAATCAAACCAGGAAATATTATGGAATCCAGCTATGGAGAACAGGAAGTGAATCAAATCTCAATAAATCACAGCGAGTTTGGTCAAAAACACTCCGAGCAATTTGGAATGCACCCCGGTACGTTCCAAATTTTATAATACATCCTAACCTTGACATGGTCACAATCAAGGAAGAAATTTCCTCTTTATGCAAGCGATATAAAAACCGTCTCGGTGCACACCCAAACACCCTGACTGCGAATCTCCTCAACGCCCCTCGTGTTGAAAGAAAGAAAATCATTACATATTGTTTAAATTTCAAACAAATTGTACACAGTGAGCTCGTAAAGTTTGGAACAAATTCGATAAACTATTTTAGGGGGATGATCTCAAAAAATCCTCGGACATGTCAGTCTTATTCTTTTAAGTGTCACTTTTTTCTGTCATTGACATTTTTTTTAACTATTTTAAAATGGTTGATTTAAAATTCTAATAATTATTGGAATCGCACTCAATTAGAAGTTTGCAACAAATATTCTAACAAGGAACCAATTACGCGTGACAACGTTATCAAAATAGAACAAAACTTTTTGCTGGTGGGCCATACGAGAGATCGTTCTAGATCGGATCGTCCACCAGTTCAAGAAGATGTTCAGCTAAATATTTTACTCGAGCTTCAAGAAAATCCCATTTTATCCACTCGTCAAGTGGCCGGAAACAACGCGATAATTCAGAGCTCCGTTATAAAATATTTTAAATTGAGGAAGTGGCATCCATATAAAGTGGTTCTGGTTCAAGAACTAAACGAAGATGATCCTGAACGTAGGTTACAGATTTTTGAAACCATTTTTCAGCGCCAGGATGCTGATGACAGATTCCGAAATAATAAAGGACGTGTCCAAGGATTTCTTAAGAAAATCCCTCTAAAATTTTTATCAAATTTGTTCTAAACTTTATGAGCTCACTATATAGAATTTATTTATTTAGTCAATTTGAAAAAATATATAATAAAATGTTAACACAATTAACATAATATAACCCTCGTCCCCAAATTATTGGAAAATTCTAAATTAAAAAATTTTCAATAATTGAAAACCTAATCCATAAAAATGTTATCGATTTTAATTTAATTAAAATTTCAAAAATCAAAAGCCAGTGTGTTAATTATCCCCTAGTAAAAATATTATAAACTTTTTTAACGCACCCTGTAGATATACTGTAAAGAAATTGCTATCTCGTCGTTTTACTTTTCATGGCCGTATTTTTAACTAAGTTAATTATTATTATTCAAATTTTTACAAGCAGATTAATATTACAGCTTTGTAATTATGTTTTCACGTTACCAAAGTGGAGTCATTTGCGTTAAAACCGCACTTTCTGAAAGTTTAATGCATCCAAAGCTTCGGTAAAATTTTGAAATATTGCATTAATTTTACAAAGTAAATTTTAAATATTCCGCTTCAACAATAACTTTCCGAAACACAGACTTTTGAATTTAATAAAGTCAGTTTTCTACCGCGCGTACGGCAATATTGTTAAGTTGTTACGTACGCAGCGGTCCTACAGAGTTCGAATCTAGCACGTTCTCAGTTTTTGCAACAAATGGTTCCTTTGCTACTTCATAATTTATTTATTATAATTCACTTTTTTAAATTAATCGTAAAATGTGGAATAGGTATAGAAGAACATTTTGTTCGATAATTTCCGCATAAATTACAATCATTAAAGGCTTGAAAAAACAAATTTTAAAATGTTGTTATTTCAGTATAAAATTGCAAACATTGTGCTTAAAGCGAAGTAAACAGTAAACAAAAATGTAAAAATTTAAGCCCAACACTTTTTCCACTTTTGTCACGTGGGTAATTCTTTTAAATAAAAATCGTAATTAAGCTTTTTAAATCTTGTCAGCTAAAAGCTCAAATTTAATATAAGAAGAGGTTTAAAATTTTTAGAGTAGTACGGATTTTCTGCTTCGGTGCATTTTGACCAAAAATAGGGAGAAAAATATTTGATCGTAAATATTCAATCCATCTTTTTAATTATGTCGAAATGTGTACAACGATGAAGGTCAAAAATGTAATTTAAAAATGCCATTGAAATTTGGTCTAATTTTTATAAAATACCAAGTTCGTCATTTTAAATTTTGTTTGACATTTTCCCTCGATGAAAAAATTAGCGATAAATAAATTTTGGAAGTGGTAATGGTAATTTTTTAGTTAAAATGCTCGGGAGATATTTTTTCAACTCGGTGTGAATAATTAAGTTCATTCCTGAAATACTTTCAAGTGCGGTTTATTGCAAGTTTCAAGCGAAGTCAAGGTGAAAGCTGCTTGATGATTACAATTAAATCACAACGGATACAATACTACCCTTCTAGCAGTGGTAGCTTAATTTCCCACCCGCGTCAACACTGGGCAGCCGCGAAAATTTTATTTTAAGTCATATTGTTGGTTGATGTCCAAATCTCCAATGAGTCAACCCCGTCCGTTCCACACATTTCCTTTAATAAACGTCTAGCCGTTTTCTTTCAGAATTTTATAAACGATATTTTTATTTTAAGTCACTTATTTCCACAGTTTGCAGTAGTGAAATATTGACTCATATGCCTGAAAATCCCACCCGATATAACTGAATATTAAAAGTTTGAGAAACAAACTTTGACCGCGATTGTTGAGATAAACTAGTGCTATTCTTAAGATTATAAACTTGTAGAGGATTTAAAGAAGTCGTGGTCATGCAGGACCATTGTTCCATCACTCTCACTTGGCAAACCGTATTTTAGTGAGGTTTTATCTCAAATATTTGCACTCCAAATAGTACGTGCTATTCGCGCAATTTGGGTCTAAATTATTGAGAAGGCTGCTGCAGCCACTTCAGATGGCTTGGAATACTAATCGCACTCTCACTTTATATATTGCAGTATCTTCAGATTATGAGACGCTCGATGCAGCGCTATGAGACCCATGAAATGATTAATTCTCATAATCCTCGGAGAAAACTTGACTTATTCTCTCCGGTTCAGACTTGTCAAATCGAGAAAACGGCTTCCTCAGGTACGATGTTTGTTTTCAGGTATACTTGTGAAACCCCAAGCGAAAATTTTGTGTGAAATTTGCGTCAAATGCTCAGGCATAGTTTAAGCCTCAAAATGGGCGTATATTCTGAACTTTTGAGCTTCATAATAATTCCACGGAAAAATTTTTCGCTGAATTTTTAGAAAACGAATTTTAATATTTGTGCGAAACCGATGTCAATCGATAGAGCTTCGTTTGAACTTCAATTATTAGCTTCTATTAACATCGTTTTAATTTAATTTTAAAAAACCATAAGGATCCTTACAACATTCCACCGTGAAGAATGGGCATCAAGCTTAGGAATAAATAATTTATCTAAAGTTAGTCTTTGAAAGTTGACCATACACATCAGGTTTAAGGATTTCCATTAGCAGACCCGTTTCTGACGAGCATGCAGTGAAATTCCTACAACAGTTGGGGCGCATATCTGGAATACAGGAAAAATGTTCAAAAGAAACTGATACTTCAGTCATTTTTTTCTGAGAGTGGTGTTGCTCTTTATAACCTTTGGGAATGAATTGCGAAATTAAATCCCTTGGTTTGTAATAAAGTTACTATTTAGATATTCTATTTAATCACCGTTTCAGTATTACATTTGGGGGCAAGGGGTGAGGGGAAGTTCAGGCATGCGTGAAGATTTGTGAAGTTAGAGGGGGGGTAACTTCCAAAAATTGTAACATCTGCCAAATCAAATCCCTTGTATACTATTTCAATGATACATTTTATTTAATTATTTCATACTAGTACATGATTGCGAAGGTTGTGCGGCCTGAAAGCCGCACTGGGGATTAATAAATTACCAAAAATGTAGGGCGTAATCGTTTGGTTTCTTCGGCTTTCAGGCGTAAAAGGGTTAGGTATTTTGTCTTAGGCGTAAATGCTTTAGAAATTTTGACGTGATACCGATAAAAATGCTACAAACTTCCATATCAAAATGTTTGAACGGGTTAAGGCGAAACTTATGACCAAGTGGGTGCCACAAGGTGCACTGGAAAAGTTTGAGCACCCCCTGGACCCCTAAATTTTGAGTTATTATTGAAGTTTTTGACAAAAAAGGATTATTTAGCTTACCCTAAAATTGCAAGAGTACCCCCTCCAATTAGTACCTGACTTAAAACCTATTTAAACTTCTAGTTTTTCTAATTTCTAAAATTCTCAAGTCTAATAAATCCAGACATATTATAAGGCAAGTGACTATATTTTGAAAACACGAGTGGAAACCGGGGGTCTGGGGGGTATGGAATGCCCCCCAGGTACACGTGTTTATTCTTCGTTGATTCGGTCACAATCTTCTTTTTGTCCTTGATCTTTTAAAGTTAAAAATGTGTCTTTTAGAATTTAGGTATGACTGAAGAACTCCCAACTTCGGGAGTTCTTATAGCCTATATGGCATGAACCGCGCTAGAAAGGAAATTTTTATGAATATTCGTGAATAACTCGATTTGGGTTCACTTTAGAGCAAAATATTAAATAATTGAAATTGAATTAAACTAAATTGTTTATAGAAAGATCCTTATACTTTTTTCTCCTCTATTGATCGATTGCAAAGTTACAGCCTTAAAAGCGAGCACTTTTTTAACAGCCAGCTTGTTTTTGAGCAATTGCTATGCAATGATATATTTGTATTTACAATGCAACTTATAGATCTTAAAATGAGGTTTTGTTATATGGCATCATATAGAATCTCACTAGTATAAGACATCAGACTTACGAAGTTACCCATCAACATTAGCCTTATGAGGTTAAAACTTATACTATATGTACAAGATACGAATAAGATTAGCTTAATAGTATTATGTTGAGATTTGATTAAAATCGTCCAATATTCTAAACATATTAAGCAGTTCCAAAATAGTTCAAAAGCAGTTTTAAGTCCAACTTAGCCGATTAAATCCTACACAAACATCGTTATCAAATTTTAAATATTATACCCATATCCCAGTAATTTAATTTTAAGGTTCAAATATTTCAAGTATAAAATCAGTACATTATGTCCAATCTACAGTGTCATTTAAAGTTCAATGCCATTGATTACCATAATATATCCAACCTGAAGTATATATTTGAAATTCAATGTAATCAACTACAACATTAAAGATATTTCATTGAAATTTCATGTATATATACATCACAAAATAAATAATAATAATAATAAGTTGGTCGCCCGGATGTTTTGCTTCCGGTTAGATATATGTATAGTATTGTATGGTTTTGGAATTAATGTAAACATTTTTTAAAGGAAGAAGTGAATTTCATCTCCTTGCTTGTGCCTGTAGTCAAATTAAAAATAATCAAATCTCGACCATGACACGCATGAGTGGATTAACGATCATTCAAAATCATATTATCACATCAATGATGGTAACTGATATTTTGGTTCATCACACTTGAAACGCTTTAATTGGCAATCAATATGGCTTTGTTCGTGAACTTATACGAATCTATTGAATTTTTCTCGCTTTGGAAGGTGGAAACACAATCGATTGCATTTTTGCGGATCTGATCAAGGCATATGATCTTTTATTATTGAAGCTGGAAAAGTTATACTCTGTATCTCATAGGTTACTATCCTGGCTGAATTTTTATTTAATAAATTGTCGAATGGGTTGATGAATAGTTAATTGGTTAATGATTACTTCAGAATACCTATTAAAACTTGTTAATGTACTCTCGGAGATGTGTATGCAGACACGTCTGCTCGCGGAGTACATTGAAGTTTGTGTGATTAATTGGTACAGATAAACAAACTTTGGTGGTTTAGCTACCAAAGGCTATAAATATACGTAATCAAGTAAATAATGCTTCAGACTACTAAATATTTGATAAAGTAGGTATAATAGGTCCTCATTTGGACAACATTCAGCAATTACTCAAATGCGTTGTGTGGAAGATTCCATTAGCCGTAAATGCGATGATTTCGATGCTTTTAATGGTAACATCATAACTTTAAGCGATTGTTGATGTTGGTGTTAATGGTGTTGCCATAATTGCTTTTTAATAAAAATTCAATAGCATAGAACAATTTTGCGAGGAGCTGTAGAAATCTCCCCTCCACATCGTACATTTACTAAAATTAATACAAATCGCTTGAGCTTCAATTTAATTTATTCAAAATTCACGATGGGGAGTATTATTTCTACAGCTCTTCTCAAAATTGCTCTAACCAATCCAGTTTATTAAGAATGTTGACTTCGGAAATAGAAGGGGTGGTCTATCGTTGCCACCGCCCCCCCCCGCGTTGAAATTTTCGCGAATAACTTTGCGCTGTTTGTGGTTCAAACGATTTGAATTGAAGCTCATATTCTCTGCTAATCACTGGCCGTTTTGAGTAAAAAAAAAAGGTTTTGGTATTTAGCTCCTCACATCAAAATCCTCAAAAGCAACACATTTTTATTACAAAAGAAAGTCGTATCAGACCGAGAACTTTGCAGATACGATTTTTTATATTAAAGTGATTTACGACAATTTTTATTAGTAACGCAGATTATTTTGTAGTTTTGTATAAATTGCAGATGGGATCTTCTAAGTGGGTCGAAAACATCCAAGAAAATTTACGTTTTTCACATAGTAGATACAATAACTCAATTTTCGTAAAAATGTCAGATAAGACCTTATTGGTAATAATTGAAGCTCGTGATGCTCAAACCATTCTAGGACGATAGTACCAATTTTATTAAAAAAATTACTATGGCAGGGGGGCAGGTATTTCAAAAACCCTTCCCAAAATTGTTCTAAACAATTGAATGTTTATTCAGAACCTTAGAAGCTCAAACGAAAGACACAAAAAAAACGGAACATGCCCCATAGGAGGCTGTCGTTTCTACAGTCCCCCTTCCCCCCAAGAGCGAACTGGTAATAATTTAAGTTATCGGACAACTCCCTTGAACAGCCCCACTCTTCAAAAATTTTTTACAAAAAAGTACAAAATATAAAATATATGGACCTTTCCTATTAGTTGCCCGTCACATACACGCATGAAGGGATTAACGAGATATCCAAATATTTTAATACAAAGACAACATTTAATAAAAAATAATAATCAATAAAGATTAATTTGTCGAAGGTCCAATAAATGTGACTACGTCTTTTAGTTTTCGAAGTCGGACTAATTTTTAAATTACAACGGCCTTCTGGCCGCACAATATAGGAAATTTAATATTGTAATTATTATAAAATTATATAAATTTTAACAGTACACACCAATAATATAATAATAGTCGTTTATTCCTGCAGGAATTTGACAGTCTCTTGCGAGACTTTACATATCCGTTTTTGAGGTGGATTAGTCCTCGTATACTTTACATTTTCATATCATATTCTGTTATCCGTTCTTGCTTCTATCACAACTTTTTGCCAGTACTGTCTATTCTTACTTTTCTCTTTTCAGTTAAAAACTTCCATCCACCTCAGGTCCTCCATAACCTGGTCGTACCATCTCAACTTCGGTCTTCCTCTTGCACGGTCTTCCATCGGCCTCCATTCTGCGATTCTCCTCAACATCGTGCCCTCATCTCTTCTCCACACATGCCCCAGCCACCCCACTCTACTAGATTTGATCACATTATTTACTATGTCTTCATTGTGCATTGCTTTCAGTATCTCGCTGTTCATCATTGGTCTGTTTTCCCGTTCACTAATTATTTTTGGGCCCAATATCTTCCTCATCACCTTCCTCTCAAACACCCTCAACTCATCTTCTTCTTTCCGACTGAGACTCATTTTTTCTGCCGCATAGGTCAGCACCGGTCTTATAAGTGTCTTGTAAATTTTTGTCTTGGTTGTTCTCGATAAAATTCCATCCTTCAGCAGGTTTCTGTTCGCATAATATGCTCTGTTTCCCTGTTGAATTCTTCTTTTCACCTCTTCCCGTCTTCCGGTTTTGCTACTTATCTGGACTCCCAGATAGACAAAATCTGGTACCTCCTCATAAATCTCATTTCCCACCCTCAGTCCGGACATCTTCTCCATTCCTTGCCTTTGTTGGCGCATGTACTTTGTCTTTGTTTGATTTATTTTCAATCCCATTGGTTCAGCTGCATCTTTTATCTTCTGGATTGTTTCTATTTTGTTCTACTATCTATCGTATCTATCGAAGTTCCAATAAATGTGACTACGTCGTTTAGTTTTCGAAGTCGGACTAATTTTTAAATTACAATTTTATAATTGACACCCCCCCCCCAGTGCGGCCTTCTGGCCGCACAATATAGGAAATTTAATATTGTAATTATTATAAAATTATGTAAATTTTAACAGTACACACCAAGAAAATTGAAATTTTTCAATCGTTTTCACCGAAAACGTGAAATCTACGGTTAATGTAAATTATTCCAATTCGTCAGGTAGCTAGAAAAAAACTGTAAATTCCCCTCCGAGCAAAGAGGTCAGCGCTAGTCTCAGAAATTACACGAAGGATTTTTTTAAAGATGGTCAAGCAACCAGTGGTTGACAGTTTGATATTAAATTACGTTAGTCAACTAATAAGTGATTGCCGTGGTTGTGCGCACTTGGGGGAAAAACCATACCAGTGACGCGCATGAATGGATTATTGAGATTCCAATTTAGTGAAATCTAGAGGTAATTTAAACTGCCCTAATTTACCAGGCAGCTGAAAAAAATTGTAAGGTCCTCTTCGAGCACAGGGGTCAACACTATTCTAACTTGTAAACTGACTAAAATTTGTTATGGTTTAATATTAAAGAGGGGAGTGTACACGCGAGATGAAGAAAAGAAATTGCAGTTTACAACTCCAAAAATTATAAAATAAAAAATTGTATTGGCGTTTATAAATTGCGTCATCATGTAGGGAGGAGGGTTAGACCTACCAGTGTGATGATTTGTGGCGAAGGACGGGAGGAAAGAGCTTCCACAATTGGAATTTCGCGGGGAAAAATAACGCTTACAAATTTTGAGGAATCCAAGCTATTAAAAAATAATAAAACTTGACTTCATTAAATTCATGTTGGAAAATATTAATGTACTAACTGCATTTATCATTGATTGAAAAGTTACATTAAAATAGTTCGTGGGAAACGCGTTCTGATTATACTTGGTATCGACGAAACTTTTATTCTCTGATAAAACGTTAATAAAAATCGAATTTGTAGAAATTGCAAATCGGAAGTAAAAACAGCTCGACGAAATGGTCCCATGTATTTGTTACATAAAACTGCACTAGAAACGTCATTTTTTACAAGTAATGGACAATAAAATAGTCGCACTTTTTTTCATTATTTTCTCAAAGCTGCGCGAAGTTGGTTGCAATATAAAGTGTGATATATCTGAACATTTTCTAAGTATTTTTATACATTTATATTTGTCCATAAAGATAGTCTCAACGATATATCGGCTTTCTAAATCATCCAGGATTAAATTTACTCTAAAGTTTTATTGTGAATTCCTTCTTTATTTTCAGCGAGTGGGCTTATCAAAGTAACTTATTGAGAACAAATAACTTCCCTAAGATTTTCGTTCGTTTTCGATCGAATATTACACTTTTGGAAATTTTCATTTTAAAGATTTAATTATTTTTCAGTTCCGCCGGATATAATAAACGACGACACGAGCGGAGATTTATCGGTTTTGGAAGGTGACAACACGACGTTATGGTGTAAAGCTACTGGACATCCACGACCGAAAATAGTTTGGAAGCGTGAAGATGGTCATCCAATTTTCATACGCAAAGAGTCGAAGGAAATTGTAGAAGGTAAAAATTGTCATATTATTAAGCCGGGTTCGGTAAACATTTGTGTTAAAAGTTAAAAGATAAAAAAGTCAATTTAACGGCTTGAAAAATAAAAATATAAAAAATTCATGCATATCTGAAAACCTTACGATTATTCAACGTCACGTTTGTCGGGACAAATTTTCGGATGTACATTTTTAAAGGAAAAATTGTAAAGCTCGACTTGATATGCTCCATACCTTTATTAAATTAATTCCATATTGCTACATTCGTAGTGTAAAAGTTGGCATTAATGCCATTTTTCAGGCTTGATATTTCATAAATTTCACGTTCGAATTTACCAGACACACAAATTCGTACCTTTCAGGTTTAAAGTGATACCCTAAAATATGCACCAAGTTTAAATTTATTTTCTAGTTTATTTTGGGTATACAAAGGACCATGTATATTTATATCTTTATATCTATACCCACACACAATGGGTGTATATTAACATCAAGTGTTATATACATAATGCAATATAATAATGTAATATTTATGCAAGTCGTTTCACTGGATCAAATACCAATAGCCTGGGGATGTGTTTAGCTTCTTTAAAATTTGCTACGATACATATAAATTATTCAGTCTATCATATTGTTCAGGCAGTTTGTGGCTTCGACGGCGGAAAAACATCGTTACCAGGAAAACGCTGAGATTTTATTGAGGAACGTTTGTTACCCTTAGGCTACTCGAGGTAATTTTCCTCTAACAAAAACTGATAAAATTGGTATCTCGAGTTTTCTTTCTATCACAAAGCAATGTTAATTAAGGCTTCGACGTTAACGTCTCTTCGTATTCATCATTTTAATGTCAATGAATAATCAAACTAAATTTAATCTGTACTTTAATAAGACTGCTGGTTGCTGAAAATTTGAGAAGCGCTGTAATCCGTGCATTAATAAATTTACCTTCGCACCCAATAATCGGAAAAATGGCTGAGAGGTACCTAATTACCCATAACCCTAAGAGATTATAACAATAATGTTGGGTACCTACCAAGATTACTCAAGTTTCACCATTCATCTCCAAAGTTTACTTTATCAATAAATGATATGGTTAACATTCAGAACACAGAAATTTAACTCAATATTTTACATTAACTTCATGATGCAAAACTGTGTTTCCTGAATTAATAATTACTAACGATTCGATTAATTATTTACTTAAATTTCAATGATGCACTGAAAGACTTTTTTAAGTACCTTAAATAATCAAACAGTTTACACTACGATGGTGACTGGGGCGTTTTAATTACAAAATATGGCAATTGCAAAGGTTTTTCATATAAATTTCTGATTTATCAAGCCTAACTTTAACAACCTCTAAAGTGCACATTACACGCGTTCGGCTGCAGCAACCGATTGCAGCAGCCGATCGCACGTGCAACCGAATGCATATGGATATTACATGATGCGATTTTCGTATTTTAACAATTTATCACAAATTTTAACTCACAAAAAAAAATTAACAAATTTAACCACACAACACAAAAGTACAATATTTTTACGTCAATTTTATCTATTGGTATAACTTCAATAACATCAAATCACTGGATTGCATGACAAAATCGCCTACCAAATAGAACAAGTTCTATTTTAAATAAATCGCCAGGCGATCATTTGCTGGATGGGTTGCCTATGCGATTAGCTGTTTTACACGGGGCGTTCGGCTGCAGCAACCGATTGCTGCAACCGGTTGCATGAAAAAAAGGCCTCGTGTAACTTAAGTTACTCACTCACATAAAGTGACTTTTTAACTTACGACTCAACTAACTACTGAAGAATAATTTTCCATAGTGGCGCTTTTCAAATTTCAGCATTTTATCTAACGGATGGAGTTCTGTCCATATTTTAAAAATTGAGAAATTGGAAGTATTAGCATCAAATGATAAGTTATTTTTAAAATATGACAAACTCGGACATGATGTCGATTTAGCGACTGCTATATCGATTTATCTGGAATTTACAATTGTAGTAGATAAATAATGTCACGTATTATCAAAATCAAACCAGGTCACGTGATAAATGCTCTCCAGCTATTGACCGTCGTATACAGTAAGAACAAAAAATATTAAATGAAATTTATAAAATTGAAATATCAAATTTTTCTCAAAATACAAAAATAGCGAGTAGCACATCTTCATACTTTGTACTTATTCATTGTAAATCAAACCCTCTCGATAGTGGTAGTTAAATTTCGTAATTTTCAAATTTCAAAGGCAATTTTAAAGCAATCGCGATACGAATATATTCGAAAGAACTGATTGAAACTAAACACTGAAGCTGACACAGGCGGCCTACTGGCCACCTTTAGCCGTCTAGACCGTATCTGATTATTATTATTTTATTATACGAGGGCGGTTTGATAAGTCAGTGACTTTTTGAATAAAGGATATTTTTTTCGGCAAAAAAACGTTTCATTTCTCAACATAGTCGCCGTTTAGCTCTATACACTTAGTCCAGCGTTTTTCCAATTTTTTTATCCCTTCCAAACAATACGATTTCTCGACGCCCACAAAATAGGCGCTTGTTTCAGAGTGATGACTTCTTCATTAGACACAAATCTCTTACCGCCGAGCCATTTTTTCAGGTTTTTTTTTCTTAATGCAGGGAAGGGGGAAATCTTCAAAAGACACCACCCCGATATTCTGGGGTGGTAGTGTCGGATTCTTACCGACTAAAACCCCCTCCCCGACGAGCAGCATGATTTACCTTCTCGGCATTACTTCCGCTGTCGTCTGCGATGGTCTTCAGTTTGTCGTATTTTCTACAGCCTCCCGTCATCACTGGTTAGCTGGCGCCCGCTAGGCACCCACGGTGTACGTGGCCCGGGTTGGTCGCAATGACCCCCCGGCATCACCCGAGGCGCTTTTATAGATGCGTGTTGAGCGCCACTAGGCAGTGGCCCGCGAGGCTCGTCTCTCTGCAACCTTGCAACCTGGTGTGCAGAGTCTTGACCCAGTCTGCCCGGTCTGCACCACTGTCGGGTCGACTTCCCTCAGCTTGGCGTTGGGGGAGACTGGTGTTCGTCTCCTTCATGTGGCCTCTTACGTCAGCCTTGCGGATTTCCCCCATCCACCGGGGGTTCGCGCCCGATCTCTGAGGGTCCTCCGCAAGTTAGCAAGGACCACACCGAGGAGGTGTGAGTAGGACTTCGGTCCCCATTTTTTCAGGTTTAGGAACAGAAAATAGTCGCAGGGGGCTAAATCTGGAGAATATGCTGGATGAGGAAGCAATTCGTAGCCATTCGAAGCAATTCGTTGTCTTGGGGAAAGAACACTTTTTTTTCGCCAAATGCGGTCGTTTTTGCTTCAAATCAATGTCGAATCTGTCCAACAGCTCTGAATAATATTTGCCGGTGATCGTTTTAACCTTTTCAAGGTAATCGACGCGTATGACACCGCGTGCATCCCAAAAAACTGTCGTCATGACCTTGTTGGCCGACAGACCCACCTTGGCCTTTTTTTAGTGCACGTTCACCCGGAGAAGTCCACTGCTTTGACTGTTCCTTGGTCTCTGGTGTGTTGTGATGGATCCATGTTTCGTCCACGGTTACGAAACGGCGCAAAAACTCATTCGGATTGCGGTTGAACATCGCCAAACACTCAATTGAAGTGGTCACACGATTGCGCTTATGGTCGAGTGTGAGCAATCGCGACGCCCATCGCGCGGATAGCTTTTTCATGTCCAAATATTCATGTAAAATGTTATGTACCCGCTCAGTTGAGATGCTTACAGCTTGAGCCATCTCACGCACCTTTACTCTCCGATCGTCCAATATCGTTCCATGGATTTTATCGACGTTTTCTGGCGTGACGACCTCTTTTGGGCGACCTCAACGTTCGGCGTCACTTGTGTTGGTACCACCACAACGGAATTCAGTAAACCACTTCTTAACCATTGAAATTAATGGAGCAGAGTCCCCATAGTATTTATCAAGCCTTTCCTTGGTTTCGGTGATGGTTCTTTTACGCAAAAAATAATGCTTGATAAGCACACGAAATTCCCTTTTATCCATTTTCGTCGAAATTCACGAGGTTGTCTGCTTTGAATGGCTGTCAAACACAAACTAAATGACGCAGCTTGCTCAAAATTTGACAGTAGGCTATTGACAGATGGTAGTTGACAGGGGGAAATACAAAAAGGAAAAAACGCTGTAAATACAAAAAGTCACTGACTTATCAAACCGCCCTAGTAATAAACCAATTATTATTAGAATAGAGTGATTCTAAAAATATATTTCCTTTTAAACATTTTGTGTGACTATTTTATCATACTCAGATAGATGCACTAAAGCGGCTCGTTGAAGTGAATTCTAACGTTTGACCTTGAGCTTTTTATTAATGGTCATGGCACAAGTCAGAATGATCGGAAATTGCCGAAGTTTCAAAACAAACGGTAGCCTGACAACGATGTTTTATTTCGATAACAGCTGGAAAATGTTCCCATCAACTTTCTCAACTTTTCTCGATCGGCAGCAAATCTGAAAATCACATTCATTCGCCTGCAACGATGCTCGATCTCTTGAACCTCGTTGAAATGGATAACCTTGCCTCAAACGATTTGACTGTGACGTTTTTGTGGAGCTCGTCGGTTAAGGGCTTAGGGGGGATTAGGTGGGTATTAAGCTTTTAACCGAGAAAGCTCCGAGTACAATATGATGTGAAAAAGCTGCTGTACTCACATTATTCGTTATAATTTTGACTTTAATGTTTATTATTAATTTCTTAAGACCCACTTAGTTTTATATAAATTAGTTACGCATTAATAACAAACAGTAATGCTCCGAGTAACTTGCGTCCGTATGTTCATGCTTCAATATCAATTTTCAAGATTCTGTATCATTTACTTCACACTTTTGTCATAGCTTTACATGCAATCAGTGGCGACTACTACGGGGAGAGCGATGGAGCCCCATCCTCCTAAAATAGAACTGAGAATAATGTTTTTAATGCGAATACGCCGTTCACAACATAGAAGTTACGTCGCTGAATATTGAAAAATCCGACGTCGCTTCAACGAAGGCCGCAGTTAAACCATTTCAAATTATTAATCAAAAAATAAACCTATGTGGATGCGTTGTGAACAAATAGATAGGCAGAAGGTGGTGTTCTAAGACCGCACTGATTCGTGATTGCCTAGGTTGTGCGGCCTAAAGGCCGCACTGAAGTTACTGATCATAGGCTCCATTTAACATAACAAACAGATACATTTTTTTTGCGAGCGTTGGAAGTCGGGAAATCTTCCAAAGACACCACCCAGATGATTTGGGTGGTAGTGTCGGATTTCTACCGACTAAAACCCTACTCCTTTGTGTAACTGTGCTTTCCGGGATTCACTGACGTATTTTGTCCGGTTGCAACAGGTATTACGCTGATGAAGTGTTGGGTTCCGCTCTTTCGGGACTTTGTTCTTCTCTCCCATGTTTTTCTTTGGCGGTCATTATAGTGACTATCATTCGCTGGATATCGTTCCACCTATCGTTCCCCTCAGATCTCCTTCGGGAAAAATAATATGGCCTGAACGTTAGCGAGAATGAGAACAACTGCTAACGCAAAGGGCCTCGGTTCGAATCCGGGTACAGTCTAAAAATTTCTTGACCGGTTTTCGTGCTTTCGGAGGGCACGTAACGCCGTCGGTCTCCCTGTGTTAATGATTTCTCATCATAACAATAAAAAACAGGCTGTAGGCACATCGAAGGTAAGCCTAGCAAGCTGCCTAAGTTGTAAAAAACAAATTCACCAACATGCCGCAAAACAAGCGTGGCGTTTAAAAAGCTAAAATTCTTCTAATGCACAATGAAAGCATTAGAAGAAACCTACATCCGAATGGATTGATATAGGAATAAATAAATAAAAAATAATAAGGGCGGATCCAGCCAAAGTTAATGGCGCAAAGAATGTGAACTTTTAAAGATTATTTTAGCAATTTTAGTGCATTTAGTCCGTTTGTTTTGGATGCTTGAAAATTCATGAAGGGCTGGTACCCCCCTCTTAGCCCTGTGGTATTGTTTTGCGTGCAAGGGGAAAAAATCTTCCAAAGATTACACCCGGCCCGTACTGGATGCGTATGTCAGATTCTTACTAACTCGCTCGTCCCCGTGTATCTTTGTCCACCTTTTTATTAAATCTCTCCACTTTTCTTTTTGGCTGTTGTTTATTTCTTTTGTCAAGGCTTTCCTATAGGACATTAGGACCAATCTTACCTCTACTTTTCCTGGGTGGTTCGTTCTAAGAAATATATTGTATCTTATTTTGGCTTTTACGCAGATCGTGGAATAATCATGGACGTTCTTGAGAAAACTCGCCATTCCAATGCTCTCAATATCGTTTTCCACCTTGTCACCGTTATTGAAGTAGTTTTTGATTTTCATAATATCCAACTTTTGCCATGCAAACCCGTCAGGGCCAGTTTACCCCCATTGTATCAGCTTTGGTTAAACTTGACAAAGAAGTTATGAAATTTACAAAGATTCCATAGAAAATTCCTGAGATTGCCTTAAACTCCCTAAAATATTCATAAAACTTGTTATCAATTTTCCTAAAGAACTTCTAAAGTATACCTGTGATTCACACAGACTTCTGAAAAAATTGTAGTGAAGTAATCGATATTTTTAATTTAAAAGCAAGGAAGGTTATCTAATATATTTAGGGGCCCAGGTGAAAACATCGTCAGGGGCCTCGTAGACTTTATCTTACTACGTTTATACCAATCCTTTTGATTTTGTAGATATCATATTGGTAAACCTTATAGAAGTTTTGAAAACACCTTTTATAGTTGAAAACGCAATCAAGTGATGGCGATACTTAATTTGACGTCATAATAAATTACTTTGTTATTGTAATTCTTAATTTTTATTGGACCTTTAGGACCTTGAAGAGATCCGTGATTGGTGCTTACAAGCCAATTATCCCGCCTTCTAATTTAGTAACGTCATCTATTGATAACCTATTGAACTCGATAAGGTGTTCCGAAACTCCCAGACGCTTTGTTTGCCAGATGTTACATACTCAAAGTCAACACCGAAGGTTTCCGGTGGTACAAAAATACTTAGCCACATAAAAATGTTTAGATTATTCAAAAATAATAAGTTCATCATGTACTCGATCGTACAAATTCTAAGCGAATAAATAGCACGGTATGCACTGGTTTTTAAATTTATGGAAAGAATTACATATCTATGATCTCATCCAGGGCTCCAACAATTAGCTTTTCGAGGCTCTGCGAATACGATGCAAATAAGTACTAAATTAAGGCATTACCAAGATTAAAATCCCAGCATTACTATTATCTACGAGCATCCGAAATTTATCTATGCCTATAATCATGACGAATTTCAATCGGTGGACGCCGAATATGAAATTCTGAGATATGGACGCCAGATACCAATAACCTAAACCAGGAAAGACTTGGCTACATTTTAAAGGGCTGTATTTAATATTGCACATGAAAGAAAAGTCCAAAATTGCGGCTTACATTTATATTATTAATTCTCCTCAGTGCGGCCTGCAGGCCGCACACTCCGAGAAATCACGTATTAGATGGCGAACCAAAAACTGTCGTAAATCAAATAAAAAGGTTATATGGAAATATGCTGTGGTGTTCCGTTAGCTTAATTCGAATCCACGACAGATATTTTTTTATGAAAAATTAATTTTTTAAACTTTTGTTTTCTCGTTACACTCAAAATTCTGTTTTTTCTCATATGTGATAACTTTTTTGTTTTTAAAATAATTCAATTCTTCAATTTTATTAATTTTTTGTTTAATAAAATTTTTTACAATACAAAAATATGGGTTGGTTAATAAAATATTGTTTTTACACATAAAGAAAAATTAATTGCACCTCTATAAAATAAATTGTTCTGAGATAAAAAGTCATTCAGCTTACAAACACACATGTGATTGTAGCATGTTTTTAAAGTAATAAATTTCACTGATTTAAAATGTTTCAAAAATCTAAATACCTTGTCTTTTCTTTTAATTTTAGGCTTCTATACAAAGTATAACCAGAAGCCTTATGATCTAGCTCCGTGTATGTCTGTCCGTCCGTCTGTCTGTCCGTCTGTCTGTCTGTCCGCATAATTCAAAATCATACAGAGCGTTTCAAATCGTGTTGGAAATACTCTGTGTGTATAAAGGTCTAAGAACTGGGGAGCCAGTGCGCTACTTTTAGGCTTCTATACAAGGTATATTTATGATTAGGGCCAATTTGTTTGTCAAATCGTCTTGACGTTTCTTCGGCGAATCGCCCATGAAAGCTGCGGGTCTCGCGGAAGGAGGAACAACCGGTAAAACCGTCACGATCATCCACTCGGGTCGTGAGTATTTCGGATCCATTCCCAGGGCGCTGCAATCTGCGTCGCTAATTTGTCTAAAGATATGCAGCACTTCTTCCGCCAACAAATACTTTTTTTCTTGTGGAACCTTTCCGTCGGATTCCTTCCATTCGGCCGTCAAATCGAGACCCGATTTTCTAATTACAGGTTGATGATTTCCACATCCACCATCCGCGTGACATATTGTTTGTTCTTTGCACAAACCGTACACTAGTTCTAAGCGTTTCTTGGAATCGTCTGCAGTTATCTTCTGAGCGTGTTCGAAGTGGTTTTGTTTCTTTGTGTTCACTAACAATTTACTGCAATTAAAGCAGACGCAGCGTAAAACTTTCATGACATTGTTAATCATGCCAACGTGAAAGATAGGTTTGGCCAATTCGATGTGACCAAAGTGACCGGGGCAAGTGTCCCGGTCGCCTTCGCATGTTTGACATGGTAAAGTGCTGTCAAACGCTCCCATCCTCGGATCCATCAAGCCGCCCACTTTTGGAAGACTTCCTTCCATAATTTCTACATGATTTATACCTTCTGGGACGACAGACATGCTACGAATATCTTCCGGACTAAAAATACCAAATTGTACATTCTTTACAGTTTTGAAAGCAGATTTGTTTTCGATTAATGCCATTGTTAATACCGTAATTTACTTTTACTTAACGCGCGAAAAATTAGCCAAACTGTTACATCTACTATACTCATAGGGCGATGTCCTATATAAGCAAATTGATCTGATCATACGTTGATACGATGATACGATGATACGATGATCCGTTGATACGATTATACCTTGATACGATGATTCGTTGATACGATTATACCTTGATACGATGATCCGTTGATACGATGATCCGTTGATACGATGATCTGTTGATACGATGATCCGTTGATACGATTATACCATGATACGATTGTCCGTTGATCCAATTATTCTTTGATACGTGGCTTACTGGTCTAACTGCCGCAGGGATTAACGGCCAGAATAAAGTGAAGATAAGGTATTGTCCCAAGGATATGATTTACTAGTTTTACTTTGATGTGAAAAAAACAAGTTTTTATTTATTTTAACCATAGCAGTGGCTTGATGTGATTAGTGAAGTTAAGTTGTAAATAAAAGAGAAAGAGAGGATTGGTCCACCTCAAAAAATGGACCGCACATTACAAAGAAGTAAAGTTTCGAATGGAATGGAAAAGTTTGATCGTTATTACTTATATAGTAAATGATAATTACCAACCGCAAAAAATGTAATTGGTGCAGATTATCGGATTATCTGATGTTACATTATAAATATTATGTCGACCAAAAATAACTAGCAACAACAACTTTGCACACCAGAAAGGTAACTGTATAGAAGCCTAGGAACTGCCGCTAAAGCGAGTTCCACCTTGTTTGTTCATAACACTCGATTAACATACCAACTTCTTATGTAGGTTGATTTCCAATATTTTCCATACCAATTTTACGTAAGCCAAATCCACAATTGAATTTTGCAAATAATTTGTGGTTAATTTTTGCAACCATCGACTTCCATTAACATTTACCGCTTTTTATTTCTCTTAATTGTAATTTGTTAAGTTTCCACTTCTAAAAACCATTTGAGAATCCACTTTGTAATTTTTCTTTGAATATCTATGAAAATCCACTTTTAAATCCACTTAGAAAATCTACTTTTAAAATCCACTGTTATCGATTGAAAAATCACCGCTTGATTCTCCTTGTTCATCCCAAGAACGAATACGTCCATGTTCTCTATCGTTGCCGAAAATCCTTTACCACGCGTGTGCAATTTGCAATTCAGCTCTTCTGGTTGGTTGATTTTGTGGATCCTGGCTTGCAATTTTAAAATGTGTCCTGTACTGGACGTCCACGAAAATTTCCAAATCTTCCGAGTGTCAGTTCGCGCACTTGTGTTTTTAAAATACACGCATGACTTTAGGCACATAATTTAAATTTAAAATTTTTGAATACAAATAACATTTTGTATTTGTTTTAATAAAAACAAATCTAGTCTTTTTGGAACATACTCCAGACTTGTAAAATTTAACAAAATTTGAAGAATTATTACAGTTTAAATTTTTGACCATTAAAGATTTTTTTGTATAACGAAATTATAAAGTTGACATTAGAAAAATTATTTTATTAAACATGCTTACAGGATTGGCCAATTTACTGAAAAACTTAATTGAATTTCTTCATTGTGTTTATGAAAGCTTTATAAAATCAAAACCGCTGAACTTTCATCTTCTCCTTTTCTTCTGTCTTCAGAATCAACATCAAATGAAATACAAGCTAGAAAAATCATAAAATTTATCAGAAGTCATTAAAACTTTTATCAATTTTCCAAAATAATTTTTAAAAATTCCAGAGATATCCTCAGACTTCCTAAGAAATGGTAAAATTGCATGCATTGTAAAGTACATTAAATAACATTGACCCGGTGCTTGTAAGTTGGGCCAGGCGGTCAGGTTCTTTTTAAGCCTACCCGTAAATTGGGCCAAAAGATTATAAGGGTCCCATGTAAATTGGGCCAGATAAGGTTCTGTAATTATTTTAATCCTTTGCCTTTTGTCCGTGTATTTTTTATTATTTTTTGATACTTATTATTTTTTGATTCAACTTTGTAAATTACATTTTTATTAAATGTTTTTAATTAATGCCGGACTATTGAAATTATTATTTATATTCCATATAATAAATTAATTAAAGAACAAAAGATTAATACTGGTCGCAGTTCTGAAAGGCTCTCGCACACTGAGAAAACTGCCATGGTTAATTTTTTTTATTCGATTTTTTGGGGGTGAAACGTAAAAGTTTACTGCCCCATACCGCTACTATACTATTTAATGCTATTTCAAGGTTCTCTAAGTTCCCGGTTTCTTTTATCCCGGTTTTCTTGATGGAAGGCGCTTCTAATATGTTTAGCCCAGTAAACCAGAGTCAAAACCGCTCTGGAGGGGTGCAACGCGGAGCGGAGCGGAGCGGCGCCCCGGAAGAGTAGGTTTTGACGATGGATAACCCTCCTAATCGAAGGCACACCTCAAAAATCGCAAAAAAAACACTTAAATTTACGTACTTTCGAAACTCAATTTTGGGGTTGTTTTTAAGGATTTCTCGAAAAATATTTTTTGTATAGACTATATTAACCATGTTCTTTAGTGTGTAGCACACGAAATTTTTTTTCTTACTTGCGTTTTTCGATACTTAATATATACAATTGAATATTATTTAATTGCTTTACCTTTAAGCTGCCCACGCCGACCGCTGGCCCAAATTACGGGTTTTCTTAAGCTACCCACCAAAATAATTTTAAAATACATTGACCGCTGGCCCAACTTACATGCGTCCCAATGACCGTACTCAAAATTAACATCACATGAAAATGCATATTAAAAAAAATCACTAATAATAAAACTTTTTGGTAATTTTGTCAAATTTCCTAAAAGTTCCTAAAAATTCTTCACATAAGAATTCCCGTTCAATCAATATCTCAATTTTTTAAATCATTAATAATTGAAATAACCAATCCAATGCGTTATAGACGTAATTATCATACGTAATGCCAGCTCGCTGCTGCTCCAGCGCCAGCGTGTCATTTTTTTGGTTCGGATCAACGTATCAACGGATAATCTGATCATCATACATATAAAATGCCAGCTCGCTGCTGCTCCAGCGCCAGCGTGTCATTTTTTTGGTTCGGATCAACGTATCAACGGATAATCTGATCATCATACATATAAAATGCCAGCTCGCTGCTGCTCCAGCGCCAGCGCCAGCGTGTCATTTTTTTGGCTCGGATCAACGTATCAACGGATAATCTGATCAACGGATACACTGTGCGCTATATAGGTACGTACGTCAGAACAAATTGAACAAAATCGCAAACGAAAGAAAATTGTCAACATGACGTCAGAACAAATTACTCAACATCGCGAAAGAAATCAAATTGCCAACATGACCCCTTCGCAAATATTACATCGTTCACGTAGTCATGCAATTCGCCGACAAAATCGACGAAGTAAAAACGCAGCTGTTCTTGAAGTAGGTAACGTTGTAGAACCAAATGTCGAACGTTCATAACTGTGGTTTTATGGACAATATTTGTGAATTAACGATAGGAAAAACTATCCGATGGAATTCTTGAATAAACAAACGCCCTCAGGGATGCCAGTACACAGAATGCACTGCTCAGGAATTTGAATACTAAACGTGGTCTTTGTAATGGGACGCGCTTAACTGTTCAATCGTTAAAGCCCAATCTAATCGTCGCTGAAGTCTTGACAGGAACTGCTAAAAAGGAAACTGTTTTTATTCCGCGCATAGATTTAGTCCCAAAAAGTACAGACTTGCCATTTGTTTTAAGACGACGACAGTTTCCAATTAAACTTGCCTTTTCAAAGACGATCAACAAGGCTCAGGGACAGACGTTAGAAAAAGTAGGAATATAATATATGCCTGAACCGGTGCGGTGTTTAGCCACGGTCATCTCTATGTAGCAATGTCAAGAGTACGGAGATCTGAAGATAAAAATAATTGATGGAAAAGAACAAGGGAAATTGATTGAAGGTTCACAGGCAGTGTACACGAAAAATATTGTGTGCAAGGAAGTACTAACGCAGTAGGCAGTGCTTAAGATTTTATTTGCTACAATAATTGTTTCTTAATTAACAAATAAAAAAAATTAAAATTAACGTTTAAACGCGAGGATGAACAATTAAAATCGGCAATATTAGGAAACAATGTTGTTTTTACTTTGATCATTAAAATAGAGATCCACCGGCACCGTCTAGCTGCCCGTCCGTGGACGGGCTTTCCAGCTAGTATAATATTATATTTACCTTAAAACGTTATTGCCTTGGTTGTGCGGCCTAAAGGCCGCACTGATGACGTTGTTGATAATCGTTCTGCCTCATCGAGAAAAATTGCGACAATAATTATTATTGTAAGTTGTAATTGTGGGCCTTGTAGGAACTTGCAGTTGTTCAGCATTCAGAGCAAGTCAGAAAAATTGTAATCATTAGGTACACTTTAATTATTTGCCTCTCAGCCTCAGTGGCTGTCCCTAATGCGCCGAAATTTGTTTTTTGTGAATCTCGCTGCTGGGATTTCCGACCAAATATTACCAGACTTCCTGCCGATTCTTCATGGAACTGTACGTCGTGTAACTTTCATGCTTTTCATCGCCGCTCATGAAATCAAATTGTACAACCCACCAACCCGTGCTTGACCCAAAAATGGTTTTACTCGTCTTCCAGGATTGCTTCGCTCATATTGAGACTCTTCTGGTATGTGCACCTAAAATATCAGTAATTTTAACCCGATTGCCTTTGTACTTCTAGCCGCCCTTATACCCTTTCAAATGTGAAATTTTAAAAATATCTTTTTAATCAAAACACACAAGAGATACGAAAGTTCTATTATTCACCTTCGAATCCAGAATCTTTATTGAACCCTTTAGCAATTTTTTAACCATTATTTTTTTTTCGCATTTGTATAGATAACCTTTGTAAGCAAAACAGAAGTCGCTATCTCATTTGCGCTAAGAGATATTGAGAAATCCGTGAACCTTTAATATAAACAGCAACAAAATTTTGAAACAAAAGGCAGAAAATGTAAATAGTAGTATTGGTCGGTGTCGGTTACAAAATTCGTTCCCAATAAAAGTTTCATTATTATTCCATGAGAAATATCCAGACCGTCTAGCTTTAAGTAGATTATCTGTAGGTAAAACTAAAATGTGTAAATTATTAGCTATTGAAATTTAATATTGAATTAAAATTTAGCTTAATACAAGAAGTAAAATACCCTGGGTTGTACAAGTTTGTGTCTTGTAAATCCTGTTTAATATTTTTTGACCACAGCACCGACAACTCAATTACTTAAGCGTAGACAAGAAAGCGAAGGAGCAAGAAAAAAATAATGGGCGCCACCTGTCTTTATTATAGATTTTAAAAACCGAGATAATTAAAAAAACGTGCTAAAACCACCGGACCTGAAGTTACAATTTCACTTATCAAACTATTTTACGGTAATCGTTCCCGCTAGTCCAGTTTCTGGTAAACAATTATCTGTTACGCCAGAGCTTACTTGGTTCTCATCTTATCCCCATAAAAGACTGATATTGGTCCGCTATAATTGCTCTGCGTGACAGGTGGAGACAGCACGGCTGCTCTCCTTGATCGAAATTGAATAGCGATACAAAATAAGGTTTTGTAAGCTTTTCAACAAAAAAATTTAGAACGGCTAATATAATCGAGCCACTTAATCCTTAAAATATCAACTTTGAAATCGAACTCTTTGTCTTGCGAGAATTTCGTACGGGTCCTCCCGTTGTTTTATAGCCTTGTTTTTTGACTCCATTATTATTATTTGATGGTTATTTTAATTGTGGGTATCAAATCCATTTGATTATTTCCATAGTAAAATAATGAATGAACAATAATTAATCTGCAAGAGATGCAACCTTCCTGTATTGAGAATTGCATATGATTAATTATGTCAGTGACCACGCGCATGAGATTCAGAGTGGTGACCCTTTCTAACGCTCCTCTGTTATAGTTAGGGATTCTCATATATCACACAGAACATGCATAAACGTTTGGCAGGTTTGACAATGACAGTTATTTGATTATTACGGTCAACTGTTTGTTTTAGAATCTCCCATATAGTAAATGAAAATTCATTTAATAGCGATTTTCATCTTAGTTCATACGAACGTATGATGATGTAATACCCAAGTTGAAAAATTTATAATATAACTCATATAGAAACTTTATATCTATGGTCACTACACGTTGAGCAGACAAACGTTAAAGTCAAAATTTCATTTAAAAGATACGGATTTCTACCATTGTTCTTATTTGTGGACAGAAGCTTTTGTAATTTAATCAGCAAATCAATACATAGAAAATTTAAAACCTGCACTGAATATGTAAAAGAATACATAAGGCAATATTGATTACCGATAACTGTCATCTTCTGCAATAGTTGAGTTAGGAAACTCAAAAAAATTTCATTTTTATCCTGCCGGGAAAAACAATATGCTTTTCTTCTGCTCTCATCATCATCGCACCGTAGTTTTCTAGAAATTCATACAATGTTTCATTTCAAAACTGTGAAAAGTAATTCGATACCTACTATATACATTTGAGTTTTAAATGAAATTGTATCACATCAAAAAGTACGCTATAACTTTTGGCAGTTTTCGGGCTTAGCGTATTGGCGTATAAAAAATTTACGACTTTTCCATACCTATGCATACGATTCAGTTTTCATGTCTTAAAGAAGAGTTTCAGGAAATGCTAAATGATTTGAGTGCCGTAGCAAGGGAATGGATTTGTCGATAACTGCCAATAAAATGATAGTTTCGTGTTTGAAAATAAGAATGAATGTAAGTCTTGAAATAAAATAAATCTTTATGAAAGAGTTAAATCAAACCACTAATTAATAGCCCAAGTCAGCATTGGATTAAATTAGGCGATAAGGATCTTAGGGATACCGCAACCCTGAACATTACGTGTAAATTTTGATTTAAATTTAAGGTAAAAGATAAACCAAAGGACCTCGATTTACAACAAATTAATTAAAGACAACATAACTAATTTAATCGAGACCCTCCAAATCAAGAATCTTGAATGTTATAACTTACCGTTTTGTGTAAATCAATTCGATCCTCATTATGGGCCATAAAATGTACGAGGTGTAACCAAAAAAAAATAAAAATGAATTATTAACTTCCTTCGCAGTTTCTCTTCAAACGCGTTTAACAGTTTTTCTGGTTTTCTCTTTGCGTTTCAATCTGGTAGGTACGCCCGTTTGTGTAAAACGTGCTTTATCGCTTTTGTTGCGAAATTTATAGTAGCAATTTAGAGTTAAGTTACATCGTTTTGAACGTTCCAGTAATTTTTTTATCAAATGCTCTTTGTTAATAAATAATCTAAATTGTCACGAATGATTCGTTCGTCTACTCGGTTGTGCATACAGAATAATAAACTCTCTCTTTTCACATCTATTATGAAAAACGCGAGAAAGAACATATTGGAAAAGTATGTAAAAGGACATTGTGATTTTCTTAAGTACTTTATTTGGAAAAAAGTTCTTAGGAACAAGCTGCGGTTTTTGTCTTTACGTGAGCACACAAACGAATACATGTACTAGAATGAAAGTGCCGCATTATTTTTTATTCTTTGCGACAAAACAGTTTATTTTGACCAACTCTGCAGAGGTCACAAGTGGACATCCTCCGACTTCATCGAATATATGGCTGGAACATAATATCCAATTATCATCGTAATGTAAAATAGCCTAATTGAAGTGGAAAAATTATTCTTACTCCAGGACTCTAATTGAGGGAGGTTATCAGGATATTGGAGCGTACCAAAGAAAAACAGTTTTTTATTAGATAGTTATGATGTGTAATTGCAATAAATACTCGTCTCTTTCAGTCCTGATGATGACTAGAAAGTAGTCGTAACTGGTTGACAATTTAAACGAGTGTTTTTCTTTGGTACGCTCCAATATCCTGATAACCTCCCTCAATTAAAATAGCCTAATTTTAATCCATTGGTTTGTCTTCGCTAGTGTGGCCTTTAGGCCGCACAACGAAGGCAATTACGCGTGCTGGTATTATATAAAATAATAGATTATAAACAGAGAAGGTCATGATCAGCGCCGTAGTAAGCTCTTCTGGCGCCTGAGGCAAATTTGAATATATGCGCCCCCCTCCCAAAAGATTCTTATCATTTCGCGGCGCTAAGAAAAACTTTCACTTTTACGTCCCTCGGTATTAATATCCCCTGCTGCCCCCCCCCTCCCGGATTACAAACGAAAATTG
The DNA here is from genome assembly GCA_932274525.1 of Podabrus alpinus. Lineage (NCBI taxonomy): Eukaryota > Metazoa > Arthropoda > Insecta > Coleoptera > Cantharidae > Podabrus > Podabrus alpinus. The sequence continues at coordinate 82,796,786 of OW026454.1, read as the reverse complement.
CAAAAGATTCAACGAAAAATAATAAATTTTGATGGTTCTGAATAATGGCAAGTGTACTTGGCGGGTATTCCGTACCCCCCAGACCCCCCGGTCTTGTGATATCGATATTTAAATATATTTGAATAATTGTCTCGATGACAATGTGATATTTTTGCCGGTTACCCATGCAGTCAGTTAAAGAGCAATGTAGACGAACGCGGGGGTTGGAATCAACTTTCCTAAAATCCCCTGTCTTCCCTAGTCATTGCACCAAAATTGAAGAGGAGAAAATTTACTTCAGATCTGAAGTAAATCCTGAAACCTTGTTTTGTTTTGTTCACCATCGATGGTGAAGTTTAAATGTACGAAATTTTTATTCAGAATAAGAATTATTCAAAACTTTTTTCAATTGTTTTCTCTGAATTTTCTTTTTATTTCATAAATACTTAGTATGATGTAGGCAAATTTTGTTAATCTGTTTTATGGAGAATTTTGTACTCTTCAATTTTGATGATAATTTTCACTAAAAATGAAAGTAAGCGAGTTATAGACGAAAAACTACTGTAGAGGATTAAAATCCCCATTTGGGGAAAAGGCTAGCAGGGAATTTTAGGCGAAGTTGTAAATAAAATCGTGGTCAAATTTTGGAATTCAGTCAAATTTTAATATATGCGCCCCCCCCCCCAAATGCCTCAGTAGCCTCGCCCTTGCTACGGCTAGTCGTGATAAGCCCAATTTTTTATTAAAATTTATATAAGATTTGTTTCATTATACACTTGTAAAATAATATTCATAATATCAATGAATCTATTCACTGATTTCGTAAATCTATCATAAATACAATGAAGAAATTTATAAATCCAATGAACTTTTTTTATAAATGCAATGAATATTTGTTCCTTTTGTTAAAATAAATAATTCAATGAACATCTTCATTATATTTATAACATGTAATTTTTTGGTTCGGCGAATAAAAAATATAGCATTGATTACTATAATATTATATTTTTTTATATATTTAATTTTTATTTATTACATTAACTACAATTAGGCATAAATGCCTGGTGGCAGTACAATACAAATTATTTACAATAAAATACAATACAACAATACAAATAATACAATACAATTAACATCCAGTTGATTAGATATTAGTAGCCAGGTGATTACCAACAAGGCTTCTAAAAGTTTTTAAACTTGGCAATTTTGTTTCAAACATAGTTGGGGGCAACTCGTTCCATAGCTTGATACCAGATCCCAAGACTGACCCCGACCCAATATTCGTGCTGTACAATGGACGTTTAATCTTGTGCACATGATCGTGCCTTGATAAGTAAGATGGTTTTTCCAATCTAGCTTTCAAGTCGCTGTAGGCAGGGTTCCCCATATACGTTTTGTAAATGACGGACAGTCTTGCAGCAGTTCGTCGTGTCCACAAATTACTCCACTCTCTTTTCTTCATTGCCTCGGTGGGACTGAAGCTGGCGTCGAATCTTTTTTCCACCCATCTTATGGCTCTTCTTTGGACCATTTCTATTTGATCACTCAAATAGACCTGGTGAGGATGCCAAATGGAGGAACAATATTCTAGTGCTGGTCGTACAAGGCACATGTACGCCCTTTCCCTTGCTTCTGGGGAAGCCTCCTTGAGGTTCCTCATTACAAAGCTCAGCGTTCCGTATGCTTTCGACACAATGCGTTGAACATGTAGTGACCAGTTTAATCTATTTGAGCATGTAACGCCAAGGTAATTGTAGTCATACACTAATTCTAATTTATTGCCCATTATAATTGATAATATTATTCTTATTATTATTCAAGTGATTTCTATAACTATAGTGTACGTGCTAAAGGCCGCATTCGACCTTGATAGGTAGTTACTAAAACTGTAACTACTGTGAATTCATACCTTATTACCGTGGAAAGAGATATGCGTGTATTTATTTATTTAATTGCCCATTTATCGTAAATGGACAAATATTTATTTATCTATCGGTTATTAAATCTAGAATAGAGTTAGATCATCTATCCACTTACGATAAATGCGCAAATAAATGGATAGATCCATCTCAATCATGGAAACTCTTATGGATTTATACATAGTTATCATGGAAACAGATCGATGTGTATCCAACTTTAAGAAAATTCATTATTCAAAATGCTGACCATAGATGATGAAAATATTATACTACCCATTCTTCTTGCCATTATGACCACCATGTGCTGAGGGGTATTCCATACCCCCCAGACCCCCCGGTCATGGCAGCCACTAATTTGTTAGAACTCCATTTACAGTTCTTTTACATCTATACTTTATTTATTTTCTTAAAATTATTATTTTTGGATAGCTGTTGTTTATGATTTTGGATAAGAGAACGTGTATCCGTTGAAAGGGTTTTTACAAGATTTTCTTCCGTGATTGCAGTAAAAGCCGACCGTGTTATAAGGTATTTGTGTGGACCCAGAACTGCGCCCAACACCCGGATAATAGGACCTAAATCATCATTATCGAAATCTATAATAGCTATAATTGAGCTTATGATCCTTTAGCTCAGTGCAGCCTTTAGGCCGCACAGTCTGGAAATCACGAATTAGTATGGCCTTAAACAACACGTCCGCCTATCTGAGGCATCTGCTTTAACTGTTCCATCCATATCGAATTGTATTATTTATACACACCTCTTTCGACCTATCATAGTCCAACGTCCGTCTTATCTGGCACCATTGTTCGTCATCCCTAAATGCGTTCCCAAACCAAAGACATTTAGATGTCAGGAGTTTTGAGAGTGCCTTGCAAAACCTTTACATCCAGCGTCAGTAGCACAGGTACCTGTGAATTCTTGCAATCCGGTGGTTATCTTGCTGGTAAATGTTATGTTTCATTTATGGGCTCTATTTTCACTTATCAGATCACCAAAATTAAAACAAACGATGGGATTGGCGTATCTTAAATTCAAAAAATCTGGAAGACATGTAACGATTTTTTGAATCGTTACTTTTTCTACTTTGCTTTTGACAACTTTAGCAACGCCCTGTATGGTGGATTCATGCATCAATTCTAAGGTTGGCGGGATTGCTGTGTTTTGGATAACGGGGTCGCGATAGCGACTCGAGGGAGGAGAAAGTTTTGTGAAGTGCCGAGGAAGGTTGAGTTTTGGGAGAGCTAGTCGATTCCTGTTTGTGATGGAGCGATAGCCATGGATGTGGTTCAAGTGGCTGTGGCGAGGGTTCGTTATTTGGCTTACGCAATTCTCGTTGGAGGATTTTTTAGTTCGCGTAGGTGAGTGCGATATTTTTGCTATTGCCATTGATTTCTGTTCTGGTTTGTCGTCTCTTGACCAAATTTGGGCATATGGCTTTGTCTTTCTTGTATTGCTCCCGCAATTACGCAATTTGTGCGTAATTGTTATTTTTTACTCCTTGGTACCTAAAATTATTTTTCCTTGTGTGCGTAAATACAAGTTTGTTCTGTGTAGTAATTGTTGCCTCATACTGTATGTTTTTTTGATCTAAACGGTTTGTTTAGAGCCATTTTTTGTGTAGTTTCAATACTGCAATTTTGATTTAGGCGAATTTATTTGAATGGGAACGCTGATAGCAAAAGATACGACCGCTTGGCCTGCCAGATAACAATGTTGTCGTTCGCATTGACAATTCGATTACTTTCCCATGTTAAATATTTTAAGTAATTTTAAATATTTATGCATTGTATTTTCTTATTTAACATTATTAATATTGTGTGTATTTACGTACGATTACCATCTAGGGGTTTGCATGAGTGTGATTATTGTGGATTTTATATTTGCTCTTAGCAAATCATGTTTGACGTCGCATTCCATGCTCTCTTCTAACAGGAGTTATAATCGATTGTTGGTGGTTGGTTTCTTTGTGTTTTCTGGTAGCGGTCGATCTTGCTAATTTAACACAGATGAGGTTGTGCCGTTCGACTAGTTGTTATATATTTTTCCGGTCACGGGGGCATCCTCCGACCTTTGGTTATATATTTTCGGAAGCACAAATTGTAATTTTTGTGTTTCTAAGTTCTCTCTTTGTACGGGGTGAAAACAATTACATGGCGCCCAGATTAACACCTTTATTTCGCTAAATTTATGTATTCTTAGCGTCATCCCGTATAATTGTGTAACATCAACCGAGGGTAGGGGGGGTTCCGTTTTCTTCATGGTCCGTGCTTGAGCTAGCACTTCGTGGCATTGTCTATCTTTGTCCGGCGATCCCCTGAGTTATCAACAAAGATCGTCTGGGCAGTTTTTGTCGTTCCTTGGAGTGGCAGAAATTGTTACAGACATACAAACATAAATCATTTAAAAAGCTAAAATTGGGAATTACGTTTAAAACTTAACCCTGAGACAAATAGCAATCTAGAATTGAGGCAATTCTGAAGGAGAAGCTCAATAAAAATAAACTACTGAGTTACCGTTAGTATCGCATTGCAGTCCGGATGACCTGAAAACAGGTCATTGCAAATTTTAACGTAAATTATATGGTTTTTTCAATAAATCAATTAATTTAAAGCATTTCAGATGGAATAATGTAAATTATAAATTATTATAGTGATATACTGATATTTTATGTAAATCTACCCGCAGTTAATATTTGCAACCAAAATATTTGATACGAGCCTTTTAATTAATTTATTCGCAATAATTTTTTCAGATTCTTGTCGGCCTGAAATGTGATATTAAGGTAAATTTTCCATTTCTTCTTAAAGGCCGGTATCTACTCAGCAATGTAAACTTGGCTGAAGCTAAGGAAGCAACAGACTAATTTAGCCTATTGCCGATGCTATCAAAATTGTTTGGAGAGATGATCCTGAAGAGACTGGAGGCAATTCTGCAGAAAATCCCTGATAACTTATCATCAGTTCGGCTATAGACAACAACATTTTATAATAGAGTAGGTCCATCTTCAATCAAAAGCTATTGTGCTACTGCTTTTATCGACATATCCCAGGCATTTGATAAAGTTCTGCTTGAGAGAGATTAGCTAGTGAAGTATCGAGATGAATTCACATCGCTTTTTCCCATCAACTCAGAGGTTCCTCGGGGGAGTGTTTATGGACCGGTCTACTAATACATTTCCCGATTGTACCACCATATTCGCAGCACACCAAAACTAGGCTATTGCTTCGCAGATGCTACAAAGTCATCTACCACAAAATTACCAAATACCACAAATTGACGAATAAAAATATCTTGCAATACACCTGGACAGATGACTTAACCATGGCGTACTGGCTGATATCACTGAAAATAAGCTGCTTCTTTGTAAATCTATTCTCCAACCGATATGATCCTACGGAATCCAACTTTGGGGTTCAGCTGCAACCTCCATAGTTCTTGAACAAATAAAAGTTTGTTTTATTTAAATGTTATATAAAAATAAGTGTAAACGTTTAAAGATTTATGTTCTTTTTTGACTGCCTCCTGAAAATTCCTCTCTGTTTCAAGGACAATGTGGTCCTCGGTAACAGTTTTTTCCTATGTGGATGGCAATTGTCAGCCAGGTCTCTGAAAGCTGCTAGGCCTCCAATTGCTTCTCCTTTAGTAGGCTGTTGTTTACTAAATTCTTCACAGAATTTAGTTTCTTCCGCCGATTTTATTTTGCTTCCTTCTGCGGGGGTATACGATTACCTTATATTTTTTGTAGGAGGGTTGCTTATGGCCGCCCTCTTCACCGTTGCTAAGTAATCCCTGGGGGCGGTTTTAATTTTTGGATTCTTCCTGATGAGAAGAATGCTGTACTCTTGGAGCCCAGACTTGAAGGAGAGTCCGGGGCTTAGGAATGGGAAGGACTACTGCCATCACCATTTCTTGAATAACGGTCATGGACGGGGAAGGGGGGCTGAAGGCTCTGCCGTTCCTCGTTCATTATTGTTATTATATCTACACAATTTTTGGATGATTTTTTTCCATGTTCTTCAATTTTTCTAGAGCATCTTAGGGCACTTCTCGCGGAATGTGCATCTTCTACTGCGCCTTCGGCTATTTCGTGCACTTGGTCATTCGTCGTCTGGTCTTCTTTTGTTTGCTGGGGTGTTTCATCTGGAAAAATATTTCAATGTCAGAAAAAGCTGACATTTAAGAAAATAAGGTCGACGTGTCCGAGGATTTTCTGAGAAAATATCATTAACATTTTATCTTATTTGTTCCAAACTTTACGAGCTCACTGTACCTATATCACTCTTTCATGTCCCCTATTCATTGTTATCTAACTTTTTTATAGTTTGTGTATAACATATTGTAAATATTACTTGAATTGCAGCTATCTTTTTGATGATATCGAATGTGTCACGAAAGATTTTGTAAATTTCATTTTTGATGACTCCTTCGTATTCTCATATAGGTCAAAATCGCATACAGTGCTTGTTTTATAACTTTATAACCGTTAGATTTACAACAAAATTGTTTATAACAAAACTGTTCACTTTTTACTACCCTACATTTTTCATCTTAAGCTTTTCTTCCTGTCTAGCACGGTTCAAGAGTTATTAGAGTGTACAATTACATCTCCGCTTTGAATAATCTGAATAATTTATTTCGAAACGGTTAATTGCCTAGAAATTGTTCTACCAAACTCCTGATTTCCTTCATTAAAATAGATGTCGAAAGTAATAAATTTGACATATTAATAATTTATTGCTCCTACCATACGAAACCAAATCGAGTGCAACAAAATGCAATCAAGCGCACGCACCAATTTTCCGTTAAATTTATTAAAGGTAATAACGCTTTAACGATAAAAGAAGTAATTAAACCATATTTCTCCTATAAAGCAATCAAAAATATATTTGGTCGCAATCACTGTCATTTTTATAACAAACGTTCAAGATTTTTTTCTTTTCCAGTGGACACGTACAATGGTAGCAACTTATATTTTTGGCGTTTGGACCGAAGACAAATGGGAGCTTACTTGTGTATAGCAAGCAACGACGTTCCTCCTGCAGTGAGCAAAAGAATCGCCTTGAGTGTGAACTGTAAGTTTTTTTTTTAATTTTTATTTCTCCGAAACGTGAAATCTGAACGTTCCAAATTGGAAAGCTAAACGACACCACGTCATTTTCGTAATTAACAATTACCGCGTAATTTAAAATTCAGAATAAACAATTAAGGTAAATTGAAGTAGCTAACCTTTGTCAGTATAGGTACAAATTAGTGTCATATTAAATAGCTGAAGCGTATCGGTGTTCCAAGTATCCCTATAACTATGTTACTAACTTGTCACACTATCAGCAAGAAGTTAGACATGGGAATGAACACATTAAGAGCCGATAAACTTGTTAGCAACTTCCTTATGGAAGACCAAAGTTTACTTGATGAGTGGCAGGACGCGAGTTAAACTCACGCAAACTTTCAAAAGGGAAATTCTAAACATAAGATTAACAAATTTGATACAATAGAAATCTCCAAATATTTATTCGATTATGTTGCTGTATTGATGTTTTACCCTAGGAAACCCAAACGCCGAACATACGAAGGCCCATCAAAAAATGTGGTACTATCGTAATCCGTCTTGGTTGATTAATAAAATTTAATTAAAAAACATTTTGGGCGAAATTTAATTATCTAATAATAAAGTTTTGATTAGGTAATGTGTATTTGAGGAAATTATAAATGAGCACTTATCAAGTTTATAATTAAAAAAGTCAACTTTCTTAGATTATAACCTGTCTGGAACATTGTGTTTCAAACTTTAAATTAAAAAGATATACTGAAAGAAAGTAACTTTTATAAACATAATATTCTATTAAACATAATTTCAGACATAATTGGTTGGTTTTTGTTTCTGTCATGTTTCGTATAAACGTTTTCCCAAAATTAAATTTAAAATGTTTATTTTAATGTCCGATGAATTTGAAGGTTTGTGGTTAGAAAAAGGTTTACCTACAGGCTGCGAGGACAGTTTGTTATTAAATCGCAAAATGAAAAATTTTAGTCGATGCTTTTCAGGATCGTTGCTTTCACGATGCAATTTTATCATTGCAGAACGAAACTAATATAAACTTTTTTATTACTAGCAGCTCTGACAGTAGTAAGTTCATTGAATTTTTAATTTTGTAATCAAAAGTCAAAAACATTTTCCACGTTATAAATTTTTATACATGTCAGAAGATAACAATCCTGCAGAGTAAAAGTTTTTCTCGGAAAATCCTTTATTTGCAAGTTTTCAACGTCGACGAGTCTTTAAACTGTGAACGAATTTGTATTTACATGTTGAACTGCAAATTAGTATTTCCTGTAAACAACTTACAATGAAGAATGCCTGCAATTGTACACGTGTTGTTAATCAGATCGTACATGATTGGTTTTTCATTGCGAGAATCTATTCTGTTTATTGCTAATTTTGGAACTGATAGAGAAATGCACAGAGTGTAATGTCCCCTTACATTTGACTTTTGTTGATTTACAATAAAGCATTCTAATCAATAGATTAGATGGAATCAAGGTATTCCAATATTATCAAGACCATATACAATTGAGCCAACATGCAAGTTAGAATCGGTAAAGGCACTAAAATCGACAAGATTGCTTTAAAGACAGTCAGATAAAGTGACCCTATGTCGCCCAAGCTTTTCACCCTTGCTTTTGAGGATGCCTTCAATCAACTGCATTGGGAGGAAAAAGGTATATGAACATAGACGGATCCTATCTGAGTCACCTACGTTTTGCGGACGACGTAGTGTCAATTTCCACCTGTGCCGAAGAACTTGAAAGTATGCTCCAAATTCTCAATCGAGCTTCACAACAGATTGGTTTACAAATGAACCTATCAAAGACCAAGATCTTACAGGTAAAGAAGAAGCAAAAGAAAAGATAATAGAAATAGAAGGCATTATAATAGAAAATGTAAATGAATATATTTACTTTAGACATGCAATCAGGCTGGGAAAGGAAAATCTCGCATGGAAAGAGAGGGTTTCGGATGGGTGGAAGTAAAATTTAAATTATATACAACCAAGTTTTTGAATTAATCTTCAGTGACTTCTGAAAAAAATGTTTTATTCAATTTTAGCTTAATAATAATTTTTCGCGAAAATTAAATTACGTGAGTGTTAGGCGAGAAACTACGTTGAAGAACTAAAGCCGATAGGGTTTTTTAATGGATTTGTGGAGGAGGGGACACTCCATACACATGTCTTCAAATTTTAAGTTACCCGGATTTTTTGCCTGCTAAAAATGTCTTATTTTCTAATGTCCGCTTGTAAATAAGCGAGATTTGTAAAAGAATCCAAAATTAATAAATCGAAGTTTAACCACTAAAGGAAAATTCGGCATCTCACATCACCACCTGAATGCAAATTTCACTACCATAAGAATAATTTTTGTCTTATGAACCTCTCAAACTTTCCCTAAAATCTCCTGGCGACTTTTTCCCCATTGGGAATTTTAAACCTTTTTAGACATCTTCTCCAAATGAAAATTTTACACTGTAACTCGGTTTCTTGCCTATAACCAGCATAATTTCATATTAAAGAAAAATTCTCTACAAATTTGATGTTTAAAATTTTTCCTGAGTCATAATATTTTAACAAAATCAATGCAAGAAATGCAAAATAAATTTTGTACCAAAAATTTCAAATTGCTCCCAAGTTATTCGGAATAAAATTTTCTTACATTTCACATCATCTGAAGTGAATTCTGAAATAGCTGTTTTGTAGATAATTTTCTGCTCTTCAATTTTGGCTTAATAATAATTTTTAGTGAAAATGAAATTTGGCGAGTTCTAAGCAGAAAAAAATTGGCCACCAAAACAAAATTCGGCGTATGCCGAAAACTGCACCACCACAAAGCTGATTTCCTTAAATACAAATCTTCCAAATTCACTGGAATGTATACCAAATTTTTATGCACTCAAACGAAATCTTTCTCCATTCAAATTTTATGTTGAAAATTAATAATTCAAAAAGAAATTATACAATGTATGTCCCTATGAAACACGAAAAACAGACAAAGAGCAAATACCGGATATAAAGGATCAGATAGTACGGACAAAACGGTACAAGATATATCTACTACAACAAGATAGCATCAGAATGCTCTATGAAAGAAGATTAACGGTAGAGTTACAAGAAACAATAGAGAGCAATGACATCGAAGAAGAATATGAAAAAATAAAAACTGCCGTACATAAAATAGCTGGGGAAGTTCTAGGAGAGTATCAAAAGAAAACAAAGAAGAGGTTACCGTTTTGGTTTAATGAAGAAATCCAACAGCTCGTAGTAAAAAAAAAGCAATTATATCATAATTATTTAGCACTCAAGTCTGATGAAGCATACGAAAATTATAAAATAAAAAATCGGGAGTTGCGAAGAAAAATAAATGAAGAAAAAAATCAGCATTGGGAACAACTGTGTTTGAGAGTAGATAGCTTGATTGGAGGCGCTCGATCAACAGAAGTGTGGAGAACCATTAGAAATATGAAAACAAATAATATAAATGTAAATATATAGAAGTACTAATTTAATTTCGTTGGCTAGGTGGGGAGAACATTACGGTAAGTTATGGATAGAATCAAGAGAGGAGTTTCGGAATGAGGAAATTGAAATAAATGACGAGAACATTGAAGAATTGGAAGCAATAACAACTGAAGAAGTAATACTAGCAATAAGAGAAATGAAAAATGGAAGATCACCTGGACCAGGAAATCTACAGGTAGAATTACTAAAAGTAGGTAGACCAATATTGGTAAAAGCTATTGAACATTTATTGAATAAATACCTCGAACAACAGAAGACCCCAACAGAATGGAAGATATCTTATGTCACGTCAAAGTATAAAAACGGCGATAGGAAAAATCCGCAAAACTATCGAGGTTTAAGTGTAAACGGTACTCTTAGCAGATTATATGGAAAGATTATACAAAAGAGACTAAGACAAGATGTTGGACATAAGATAGGAGAGGATCAAAGTGGGTTTACACCAGGACGGTCATGTGTGGATAATTTGTTCACAATACAGCAACTTTTAGAAAAGAAAATATAAATTGCAGGAGATGAAGTACACATGGCGTTTATTGATTTACAAAAGGCGTATGACAATGTACCAAGAAGCAAATTATGGAGAGTCCTACAAATCGTAGACACCAATCTTAGATTACTAAATATTATACAAGAACTATATAAAGATAAGGGCGGTGGTAAATGTGCCACCAGTAATGTTATTCTACCTGCTACGAATTTAGGATATTAAAAGTACACAGGTATTTGTGCCACCGGAGAAAACGGCATCTACCTGATGCATCTCCTACATGTAACATCGATTATTTTTTGATTTTACACGATTTTTTGGGGGTGAAACGTAATAGTTTACTGCCCCATACCGCAACTATACTTTTTAATGCTATTTCGAGGGTCTCTCACATCCCGGTTTCATTTATCCCGGTTTTCTTGATGTGTGGCGCCTTCTCGTATGTTTAGCCTAGTAACCAGAGTCAAAACCGCCCTGGAGGGGTGCAACGCGGAGCGGAGCGCAGCGGCGCCCCGTAAGGGTAGGGTTTGACGATGGATTACCCTCCTTATCGAATGCACACCCCAAAATTCTAAGGCAAAAAAAATTTAATTTTTTCACTGTTAGTGGCACAAATACCTGTGTTTATTTAAAGAACCCTTTTGGTCGGTGGCACATTTACCGGTACCCTTTTCTGGTCGGGTACATTTAGTGGCACATTTACCTCCGCCCAAGGATAATATCGCGTATGTTAAGAATATATAGAAATCAACTATCGGAACCTATTTTACTAGTAAAGGTCTAAGACAGGGATGTAGTCTGTCCCATCTGCTTTTTAACATATATGTGGAAACAGCACTAAAATCGTGGAAGCGTAGATGCGAGGGAATGGGAATTCCAATAGGTGATCGAGTGTTGTTTACATTAAGCTTTGCTGATGACCAAGTAGTGGTTCCTCAGGATGCGTATGACCTAGAATTTATGTTGAAAAGGTTATACACGGAATACGAAGGATGGGGTTTACAAATCAGCCTACAAAAGACAGAGTATCTGGTGGTAAAGTCAGAAGCTAGATTTGAAGTGCCTATAAACGATGAAACTCCTGTAAGCCAAGTTAACGAATTTAAATATCTTGGAGCGCTGGTTGATAAAAATGGAATAGGAGCTAGAGAAATTAAACAAAGGATACAAAACTCTACAAAAGTGTTAGGCGCATTGAACTCACTATGGTGGGATCAACGAATAAATAATAGAAACAAAAAAAGAATAGGCCAAGTAATGGTGGAAACCGTATTGTGCTATGGCAGTGAAGTGTGGCCAATGAAGGAGGAGGACAAGAGAAAAATAACCGCAGTGGAAATGGACTATCTACGAAGAAGCGCCAGGGTGTCCAGAAGAGATAGAATAACTAACGTAGAAATTAGAAATAGAATGAAATCAAATGAAACCATCATAGACAGAATTGAAAAAAGAAGTCTAAAATGGTTTGGGCACCTACTGAGAATGGCGGAAAATCGCTGGCCAAAGCGCCTTTCTTCTTGGACTCCACCTGGAGGGTAGAAGAGAGGTAGACCTAGAAGATCGTGGAACGATGGGGTGAAAGCTGCGATGGAGAAACGTGACCTGGAAGAGGATATGGCTTACGATCGAGAGGCTTGGAAAAGGGGAGTGGGTAGACAGTGACTTGCTGTATAACTGTTTATACTAAAATTTGTAATTAATTGTAACTGAGGTGTAATTAGTTAGCCAAAATATATATAATATATAAATAATTATACAATGGTGTAAAGGATTATTATTTACCTGAAAATTCTTAACTTCGCGGTCTTTTAAAACAAAAAAAAAGCCGAAAAACAAAATAAACTTAATTTTAAAATACAGAACAAAATCAAAGCTGACTATTGTCAGAATGGCAACCTGAACATAGGCGTAGCATGGTCTGAAATATGGGGGGCCAGAATTTTTGCATTTTATAAACTTTTAGCGTGTACCTTTCTATATCTTCTGCGCAATGCATAAATTTCGTAATAATTGAACAGGAAGGGACGCCAAATTCAGAAGGGTCGAGGGAAGTCCCCCCTTTGGTTGCGAAATTGAACACACAGGGGGGAACAAAATAAATGCACAACTTTAAATAAGTATTCCAAGTGTGTAAATAAATGATAATAATTATGTAACGCAGCCATGATGACATTCGGCACGCTACAAAGTATTTCGATCTCCACCTAGGGTAATTTGGTCTTTACAGTCCAAGGCAGTCGATGCCTTCGTTGTAATGACGCCTGTGTCTGCGACACTCCAGATCCTGCACCCAAGAGAGTCGTATATTGAAAATTGCAGTGGTAACTTAAGGAAATTTATTTAGATGTTCAAGACAATGCAACATAAATATTATACAAAATTAAATAAGTGTTAAAATATTGTAAATGGTATGAAATACAGTCCTAATGCAATTTATCCTTATATAAATGTAATTCTGCATTCTTATAATGGCAAGTGGATTTTTACAAATAAACCCTTTCGAATAGTGCAAAAGTTAATACTGCAAATGATAATCTAGAAAATAAGGTGATATTTGAGTGCGACGAGAAAAATTCTCGCGAATGAATATAGCAGCGACAGTTCTCTATTAACAATGCAAGACTGAAACAAAAAATTCCTGTATAGCATTTTACATAAGTAGGTATCTCCTGACAGTACTTCTGAAGCTCGCAAATTATTTATATTCCAAAGCCATCATAACCCATCGTTCATATTGGAAAGCAATTCGAATGCAAATGTATTCTGCCACCTGATGAAGCTTCTTTTTTTCTTTGAAAATTTTTACTCAATCAATTTTATTCAAGCATAATCGAAAATTATGTTTCGTGGGCGAATCTAACAGGAGACTTTTTTATTATGATTTAAATAAATGTAAATTCGTTATTAACGACGTAGTTTATACACCAATCAGGTCCTTAAATTTGGGTCCTTAATTTATCGTTAAGACTACGATTAAATTTTGGGACTCATTTATTAGAACTATAAAATATTAAACTATGAAAATCCACCAGCCAGAATGTGGTACTTAAATTTATTGCTATACTAAAATATGCTATAATTTTCGTTTCAGTTGCACCAACAATAAAAGTACCAAATCAACTCCTAGGCGCTCCATTAAACACCGATGTTCTATTAGAATGCTATGTCGAAGCTTATCCAAATACAATTAACTACTGGCTGAAAAACAGGGGTGAAATGCTTTTGAACGGGTAAGTTTCGAGTGTCTGAAAAATTATATAACAAAAATTTTTCGCTTTTCTTTCAATTGTTTGGTAATAGGTTGATACAATCTGTTTGCTTTTCATGATTCTTGAAAATGGCGTGAATTTGCTATAAAATGAAGCAACAGAAATTTATTGGCTGTAAAACTGCGGATATCGTTTCTGAATACACTGAAAACGATTCCTTAGGGCTTACATGTTTTAGTCCAGTCATTCGGAAAAAAAGATCATCTATAACATCTACACTGCAATACTTATTTTGAAACCCAATGCACTAGAAAATGTTTCCCCGAATGAATCCAATTTATTATCCCCATTTTTGTTTCATAACGCAAATAGTTATAAATTTTCCGGCTTCATTTAAAGTATCGAACACATTATTATTGTATATTTTTATATGACTTGATCGTTATATTGTTTACTGTCCAGGCTCCAGGACGACAACCGTAAATTCTTTATAGCCACTTTATAACCAAATATTAAATTTTTAATTATTTCAGAAGACTAACGGCTTTTATTGGACACCAACAATTGTTACAATCTGTATTAAATCGACAATAACTAGTTACATTTTGTATAAGAAATTTAAGTCATGCGAGGGGTCACCTAATGACCCTCGACGACCTTAACGATTCTCTCTTATAATTATACATTTATGTACGCACAACATTATGTTTTTATGAGTTTTATAATATGGAATATAGTATGAATGTGGCTGCCCTGCAGTTTAACGTCGGTTTCGAACGACTTAATGTTAGAGAGAGGTTTAAATGTTAAGACCCCACAGCTGCATATGAAACGTTAGGGAATTGTGTGCGGTTGGTTGCAGCATTAGAACTTTTATAATTTGACTACAAAGTTTTGACAGGAATAGAACCTGGTACTTTCATCTTGGCATTCCCCGCTCTGAGGATGCGATATCAATATATTGCTGTATTGTTGAATATCTTGAATAATTTTAGTTAATTAAATTTTCCAGTCGTTGTATTAAAAATGCTAAAATAACCGGAATTATCTTCTCTCACCTGTGTGATTGCGTCCACGTAAATCTTCATTTTCAATTTTTAATTCGTTTGCAAATTATTTTACAGTTTAAACTCTTATTTTGATTCTTTTTCTAACTCTTTATCCAGCAATTTCCTAGCTTTCTCCATGCAAAACCTTCTCATATAGTATATTGCGGTGTTCTTTATAAATTTGTAGGGTGTTTTTGAATTGTTGGGGAATTTTTGATTTTGACGAAAGAGGTTAGCAAGTTGTTTTCTTAGTAGAAGTTTTGGTTTTTATTGAGCCTGAATAAATTAGGCATGCTAAAATTTTGTAATACGATTTTGAGTTAATTAGAAATTAAATAATGTGTTTATAATCGACTGATGAGTAAAGGTTTAATTATTATTAAGAAAGTGTTGTGGCTCAACTTGGTGAAATTTATTGAAACGCACATAACATTGTAACATATTGAACTTAATCAGATATACATTACAAAATAATAAAACAACATTTAGCTGTTTTTCCAATTCCAATCTCTACACTTCTCGGTCGTACACCATTTCTTCGTCCAAATCTCTAACCTTCAATCCATGATTTTCAGGGACATCCTCTCTTATTCTTTCCTGGTGGTTTCCATAAAAATACTATTTTTGGCCATTTTTTTTCCTCCATACTTAGCAGATGTTCAAGCGATTTAAGGCATCTTGTTTATAGCCTATGTACTACATCTTCTTCTTGTGTCTGATTCTCATATTTCTTACTCTTTGTGTTATCGATACCAGGGCACTTCGAAGTAAATAGTACATTTCCACCGCTCTAAATCTGCGTTTGCCGTATTCTTCCATTGCTCATACTTCACTTCTGCATGTATGAACAGTCTCTACAATAGTTCTACCAATTCTCCTTTTATTGCGTTTAGAGATATTCGTGTCCCACCAACCGAATTAAGGGATCCCAGTACTATACCATCTTTATCCACCATCTCTCCCATATAATTAAATTCCTGTACTTGTCGGATCTGCGTCTCATCATTCGCCAGGACCTCAAATCCAGCATCCGAGCCTATCACAAGATATTCTAATTTTTCCAATCTGACCTCCAATTCTCATTTTCTATATAACCTTTTCAGCATATACTCCATGTCATAAGAATCCTGTGCCAGCACTGCCTGGTTGTCTGCAAAGCTTAGGGTATCTATTTTGTGTTGTTTATCAATATCCCCACCCCTTTAAATATTTCTTTCCATTTCCTAGGCGTTGTTTCTAAATAGGAATTAAATATCAATGGGGAAATACTGCAATCCTGTCTTTGACCTTTGGTTACATAATATATTGATGCCAATAGGTAAGGTTCCATTTCCAAAACGTACTCAAGCAAACCTTTAAATCTAGTAATTTCAAAATTTTTTTAAATCTCTGAATTTTCAATCTATAATCCAAAGTTCAGGATATTATAAAAATTATTTTTTCAGTGCATATAATCACACCGTCCAGTGTGTGATTGCCATGGTTGTGCGACCTAAAGGCCGCACTGGAGGTTTTTAGGTGAATTACTAAAATATTAATGAATCATACATTCGTTAGGAACAACTGAATTCAGAATTTTTACACAAGATAATTGGATTTTCATTTTTGGAACTGCGTCAAGTCGATTTAGGTATTTTATTTTCGATTTAATTCGCTGTCTGAACAAATTTCTGTTAAATTTTCGAAATGCACAGAAGAAACTCCGACTGGTTTATCGTGACTGAACGGATTTTGAACCCAGCTATATATTTTTTGCAATATCGGACAATGTCACATTTTTATTTCGTCAGATTTTCATTTTTTTGCGCGAACCCTTGATTTTACCCACAGAATCCACTTTGGAAACCATTGGTCCAGAAAATCCATTTTTTGAGTACCGAGAATCCAAATTCGCAAGAAGATCAAGATCCAAATCGGCCTGACGGACATACTACCAACTAGTTCTATGAGACTAATGGCCAATGGCCGCTATAATTAACTCGGCCTTTGGCCTCGAAATTAGCCTACAACATGCACAAAAAGCTTGCATTACTTGTGAAATATCTCGAGTTAAACGTTTTTTAAATATTGATATACTAATTTAAGATAATCCGTTGTTACTTTATTAATTAAAGATCCAAGATCAATGGAGACCCTTCTACATTACGTCAGAATTACGAATTGGTAATTTTCAACTCCCCCCTTATGTTTATAATATAAAATTATAAATCTCAATTTAATTATTTTTTATATGATTAAGTAATTTCGAAAGTCGAATATAAATTGGTTTCAATTATCACACATATTTAAGAAAAAACTTACATAAAGAACACTTTGACCCTCCCCCCTCCCCCAACAAAGAATTTGTAAGATTTTTCGTAACACCCCCCCTCTCCCACCCCAAAAAACCTGCTTAATTAATGGATACTTCTTTCTAGAAACGACAAAATTAAATAAAAACCCAGAGTCATAAAAGCATCCGATGGCAATGGTAATCCTATATCCCTTTCTTAATTCAATCTGATAGAAAAAGATGTGTTAAATTTGTATAGATGATTACCTACATTTTTAGTCTTTTATTCAAATAATAGGATAACAGATAAAATTTTATTTAAAAAGTTTTAACATTAGTTCTGTTTCATTTCACATCTCTTAGTTTATGTAGAATTGCGCCTTTGCGTATTTTGTGCGGTCATCCCCCTAAGCGGTTAAGTGGGCTCAGTAAAACTTAATTCTGGCCGCCTCCCCTCAGTAGGGAAAGGCAAACCACCCAAGTATAATTTTCCTGGGTACATCCTCTCTCGAGATGAAGTGTTTCCACTTCCTGCGTTACAATAGGCTCCCTATGGATGTGATAATACTTCAAACATACAACACGCGCATAGGAAAGAGGTAGCCAACACCTGGAATTAGGCACTGCACTCTAAGAAGAAGATAAAGAAATATTTTGTGGTATGGCCTTCCTTTTAACTACGAGGTGCTGAAAACTGGGATTTTATTATATATTTGTTTACCAATCTGTATCATTACAATATCGGTCCCATTATTCTTAAAAATATTCTTATTGATTCATTCTTTAGTTACTTACTAACCTAAATAAGCTACAGTGTGGCCTTTAGGCCGCACAACCATGAAAGTAAATCAGTAGAAGATTCATGGATGCCGCATGAGTTTCTGTAAACAAAATACCACAGTTCTGTAGATATAGGTACATATTCGTAACGCATATTTCATTAGACCATTGTTTATTTCCAATCTTAAATAAGTTCTAATGGCCTATAGGCCGCACAACAAAACAATGCGTGACCTTCTAGTAGTTATACCATATAATTAAAGTTGAAATTTTTTCTGCTTTACACATGTATAGCGAATCTTATGGTTTTATTTAATCTATGTTTTGTAATGGGATGGACAAAATGTCTAATATAGAGCTGCTTTTTGAGCCTTGCTTAAGCAGGCATGTTTTAAAATTTGTACGGAAGTTTCTAAAATAAAATATTAATTTAGAAAAGTGTTGAAATATTAAGTTGGAAAATTGTTGTTGGATTGGATGATACGTGAAGTAATAAGTAGATTATAGAAATTTTATGTTTGAAAAGTGATGGTGCACATTTTTGTAAGACACACGAAAGAATAGCAGATGGTTGCGATAAAACCACATCAATTTGAAGCTACAACGTTTTGAAACTTTTAAAACTTTGAAATGAAAACTTTAAACTTATAAAATAATTAAAAGTATATCAATTTGGATAATACAAAGTGGAGTTTTTATAAAATCGATAGAAACTCGTCACTATATTTATTCTATATTTTCTTCTGTATTCTATCTGTTCTTCTATATATTCATATTCTATATTATATAGTAATTGATTTAAATAGTAATTGTATACTAGGATAATATTGTTATCTAATGCTGCATTTCATTGTCTTTCCATTATTACTACACTTTACAATACAGCTTTGGCAGTTAGAGGTTCAAATGTTTCAATTTTTATATGGAGTGCCCAGGTTAGCCTAAGACAGTTTTAATTCACATGTATATGCGGCTAAGTGAATGTTTAGAGCGCTGTTGATTTTGTAACTGACGAGGGGTCCTAGAATCCGAACAGGGGAACCACCTCCGAAAGCCAGTCTCTCTTCACGATACTTTCAGTCATATGAGCTAGTCGTTCGTATTTTTTGTTTTTATATCACACTAATATTGGATTGGTTATTGTTTACAATTGTGTATTATACAGAAAATGTACCATAATACCATAAGTCCGTTCCATCAAACTTTGTCATTTACAAAAATCCGTACGGAAATCATGCGCGAGAACCTTATCGGTTCCAAGCCCGTCACTTTTCGAGAACGTCTATAGGACCCTATGGTCTGTTCATCATTTGCATTTGGCTGTTCGTGCTATGGCCTGTAAGGGAAATTTGATAGAACATGGGGAAAAGATGGGGTGGTGACGGTTGCCCATTTACTTGAAAGGGCAATATCTAGGCTTGGTTACACTTAACAGCAGATTATCAAGTTATTGAAAATGAAGTAGACTAAATTATATAGAGAAAAGATCTGAAATGTTGTTCTTGTTAATCAATCGGTTATGGAGTTACAGCTGTAAAATATTATGGTATATATTTGCCCTTGTTTACGCGCCCAAATTATTTTTATTAGCCATAATTTCACTCGTGTATATTTCACTCAAATACATCCCACGTGCTTTGATGGCTGTAACTCTTTAACCGATCGACTAGCAAGATAAAAACATAAGATCTATTCCATAGATAATTTAATCTGCTTTATTTTTAATAACTTGATAGTTTGCTCTAACGTTTACCCAAACCGAGGTATTGACGAATATTTAAAAAATGTCCTTCTTCGCATGGTATTTCCTATGGCGGAAACAGTCCACAGTCACAACTGTGGACTTGCAGTCACAACTGTGGACTTGCATTCACAACTGTGGACTTGCATCACAACTGTGGACTTGCATCAGCAACTCGAAGCCTTAACGTCATTCTAAACAACAATATAATTAAACTATGCAACAAGACAAAGAACTTAGGCCTGATAGTTGATAGCCACCTTACTTTTGCCGACCATGTCAGCAAAATCACGAGGGCCAGCTATTTTAAACTGAAATCTCTGTACAAATACAAGGAATTCCTGTCCTCCAGCACGAAATGGTACCTGGTCCAAAGCCTCGTACTCTGTCACGTCGATTACGGCATGACGGTTTACTACGGTCACTTAAAGGAACACACAAGAAACAAAATTCAAGTTCTTCAAAACGCCTGCCTTAGGTTTTCTTTTAACTGGGGGTACAGGGCACACATCACTCCACTCTACTGCGAACTAAATATTCCAAAAATGGAGGCTCGATTCGAACTTCGTTTGGGTTCACTAATATTCAATGTTTTGAAGACGGGACGTCCAACATACCTCGCCAATCTCTTGGTTCGCAGGTCCGATTGCCACAATCGCAACCTAAGAAACACTGGATGTGTTTCAGTCCCGTCTCATAAGACCGCGAAGTTCGAAGGTTCTTTTGAATTTTTGGCCTGCCACATCTTTAACAAACACAGGGACCTATTCCAACACCAGGCAGCTTCCACCTTTAAGGCCAAGCTTTCAGAACGAATTCTGAACTGCCAACGACTCGGAAACTAGGTACAGGTTGAAAAACAGCTCTGCTGAACCTTTGCCTTTTGATGTGTTATAATTGTGAACCTTTTGTTTAATTTTATATACAATCAATAAATATTATTATTATTATTATTATTAAGTGCAAAATTAGTATGTCTTTTTAGAGATTCCAATAAAGATAATAAGATGTATTCTAGCTTACCTCCATATATTTACCCAATAGTCCTTTTTGAATACGTTGATGGCTGGCCTAGCAGAATGGTTCTTATTTAGTAAAATTTTGATTTTATTCTTCTCGCCCTTCAATTGATGCCAATCTGTTAGAAAATTATATCTGCAATAATTCCGATAATTCCACTCAGGGTCAAATTTTGGCGTTTCGACCAATCAGCGTGCGTTTATTTTACATGATACTTATACAGATACAATTCGTGCACTACGAAAATATTCAAATAACCCTAAGTAAAATTGAAAAATTTGAATATTGTGAATATTTTTTATTGTACCCTACCAGAATATCGAATATTTGTAGTAATAATTCATACGTAATAAAAAATATTCGAATATTAAAATTTATGTAGTCGAATATTAATTTATGAAGTGTTTATGTCTAACGCACTCAACAGATGCGGTTTAGGAAACCGGTGCAATGCATTAGTTCCAACCCGAGGTCACTTAAAGCAATGTACTTCTAACGAATTTTATAGTAACGAATTTTATATTACAAATTTAGTGCGATTATATTATGCTTCCATTTTTTTCGGTACTTACGAAATTTTTTGTTTGATTTTTTTTGCAATGATTGTGATGCGATATGGTCAATTTGTTTCACAATTTTCGACATTAAAAATGGCGTTTGAAATGTCGATTTTCGTATGTGATGTGCTTTTAAGTCGTGGCGTTTCTTCACGGAATTATCACCGCAACAGCAACGCGGATTCGGACAATACTCAAAGATTCATCTCGTACAGGTTTCAGCTGCGGAGATTGACACTCGCTGCGCTGCGCTTCGCTCGTGCAATCTCCTTGCTAAAACCTGTACTCGCTGAATCTTTGAGTATTGTCCTTATCCTTGTGCTGTATCGTGCGATAATTTCAACCTGTTCCCCAATTTTCTTGAAATTTTATATTGATTTTAAGTACGAAAAAGTACTAATCACGTTCACTCCATATATCACACAAATATAAAACTAACCGTTATTACTTTTTAGGACCAGATACACGATCCACGAGGAACGAACTGGATTCAAAGTCTACATGTCAATGATAGTCCGCTTTTTTTCACCAAAAGATGTCGGAACATACAACTGCGTCTCGACTAATTCCTTGGGCAGAGCAGAAGGAACTTTACGTCTTTATGGTAAAAATTTAACATAGCATGAAAAACCATAAAAACCATTTTTCCGTTTCAGAAATTAAAGTTGGACATGGTCAGTCTCACGACTACGTTAGTATTATAGGTGGTAAGTATATACTCTAACCATACTTCCGATTCTACCAATTTCTTCCATCAGGTGTCGCCGAATCAGCAAGAAGCCACATTTCAAGAGACTCGAACGGTTCTTCGTCTTCTAGTTTTTATAAAATTTCCTGTACGTTCAACTCGTTTATTTACTTTTTAATCATTTATAGCGTAAGGTGATGGTATTAACTCCATGGGGAAGCGATAAATCACGAGATTTTACCACACCGTCAAATTACCTACCAGGCTGTTCAGAAAGTTGCTTCCGATCACGTACTCTAAAATTTTCAAAACATAAATGTTCAAACTTGTAATTTACGTTCTTAAATGTTGTATCCTAGCGCACATATCTAAACTGGAAGATCGTCCGAAATTACTTTCTGAATCGCCCACGTACGAATAAGTTTATGTGCCAAGTTATTATTGTGTACATTTTACAAAACATTTTTCATAATTAGAAACTTTGAGCTTTATGTAATTTTTAATTCTAATACTCGTATGTACGTAGATGTGTTATCATTTTTGGAGTTGTGCCACTATATTGAAAAATGATGCATATCAGTGTTTAGTGACGATTTTTAAACCTTTTTTTTCAACACGTAAATTTAGATACGTATAGTGAATAGATAAAACTGTATGTAATATAGAGGAACAACTCGTTTAGTCTCATCCTTGTTAAGGACAACATGATCAGCTGTGATTTATTAAATTTAAGTATTTAATTTTAAAAATCAATATTAATATGTAATAATTAGAAAAAAAAATTGTAAAAAGAACAGCTCACCTGTTAAATGTAATTTGTATGTTGTGAACTAAAAGTATTTTCAAATAAAATAATATTAAAATATATGGGCATAGTGCGTAAAGTAACATGGGTCCTGACGAGGGTTAATTTTTTTTCCAAAAAAAGACATGAAAATTTTATTTTTCCCTTTTTCTTAAAAATTTTCAGTTAGTTCTACAAAATATATTTCAATTTACTTACTTTAATATTTTTAAAGTGGAGTAGTTTTGAACAAAATTAATGAAACTAAAGTTTCAACAAGTCGTTCTTATTGCTTTAATTTTTAAGAACATTTCTCGAACGGAAGTTTGAATTTCAATTTATCGTTGGTCTAAAAAAAAACTTGAAACTGTTTTACTTCTATTATTTTTGTTAGTATTCTATTTCAAAATTTATGCACGCAGGTCGAGATAACATAACACACGATTTGTTAATTAATTTACCTACCTACCCGAAAAATGCGAGTTTGGATGCATGCCAAAATCTTGATACTCGACAACCAGATTTCCGACAGCGAGAATTTCCCACTAACAAAATCTAGTATAATCCTGAAATCTCACAGCTAAAATATCGATATGTAGAAAAATTTGGACAACCATAACAACGACATGTGGGATTTTCACCTCACAGGATTATCGTTTCGAGATTCTGGCTGTCGATATTGCGGTTTTTGAGATTTTCACCCTATCTGAAAGATTTAACCACTGAATTTTGGAATGGCAATCTATCCTGAAATTTTATCAAATCGTAAGCTAAGGGCGGATACGAACCTACGTGTGTTTATCCCTAAAGCTTCCGAATATAAGCATTCACTTTCATTTCCTACCAAGGATATTTATAAAAAAGGGTTAAGTTGGATAAGCTGAAATTGGAAAGCGTATTTACCACAAAATCCAAAAGATGATACTATAATTTGTCACAACACTCCGTAAGAACATTTTATTACGGAATATATTCGTTTCTTGTAGTATTCGTACAGCTCGACATTCATTTCAAAAAAAAATAATGAATCGGTAGATTCGAACCTACGCTGTTTGGATAAAAAAATCAATTGGGCTCTTTCTAAGACAACAATTAACCTTAAAGTATTCCACGATAAGGTGACAAGGTAAATTTGTAGTTCTTCCTGATTCCTTAATAGCCCGAAGATTTATTTTCGGTGTAAATTACTTACATTGTCCTTATCGTAAAAAAAAGTTCTTAATAAAAATTTTATCTCAATTTAAAGGAAAAGTTAACATTATTAAAGCTGGATATCTTATAAATTAATTCGTAAAATTAAAAGTTTGAACGTGATCCGCTTTAGTTATGAACGCATCGATTATTAAATTTGCTACATTGTAACCATTGAAACGGATATACAAACCATTGTAATTATAATAAACTTGTATTACATCATGTAGAAATTAGTGTCCTTTTGTAATTTCATAAGCTCACATTGTCTGTTTTAATTAAAGCTATAAGACCCCGCCCTCGAACTATCCAAGATATTTGCACATCTTTATCACTTTTTGGACTAAAATTTTGGAGCGGAGTTATTGGCGAAATTTTTGGAAGAACTGAAGACTTGATTTTTGTCTTTCTTCTCGAATTTTAAAAATTTTTGTAAAACCTACTCATATGGAAATTTGTAGAACTTCGAACTTGGGGAACTGTGCCATAAGTAGCCCCAGCGGAAAAAGATTTTCTTCAGCTACACACTAAAGAACAGGCTTATTTTAGTCTATAGAAAAAATTTCATGCGATAAATCCTTAAAAACAACCCCAAAATCGACTTTTCAAAAGTAGCAAAATTAGCATTGAATAGGCCGCGCCCCCCAGGCAGACACGATCAAATGCATCGACGTTCCCTTCGAATCGAGTGAAATTTTTTCGCTCGAATTTGATTTTTTCTTTGAAATTCGGATAGATCGGGGTGTGATTAGTAAATATTAGTAATAAATATTAGCAAAAAAATCGAAAATTACCCGTGTATTGCCGAAAAAGTTAAAAAATTTAATTTTTTTTATTTTCGATTTTTGGGGTGTGCATTCAATTAGGAGGGTTATCCATCGTCAAAACCTACTCTTCCGGGGCGCCGCTCCGCTCCGCTCCGCGTTGCACCCCTCCAGAGCGGTTTTGACTCTGGTTTACTGGGCTAAAATTACGAGAAGCGCCTTCCATCAAGAAAACCGGAATGAAGGAAACCGGGAGCTTAGAGACCCTAGAAATAGCATTAAAAAGTATAGTCGCAGTATGGGGCAGTAAACTTTTACGTTTCACCCCCAAACTATCAAATAAAACAAAAAATAAATCGATGTTACATGTACGAGAGACGAGCTGCTTCTGCCGGTGCGAAATTTTCTAAGTGTTAAGGGTCATTCACATCCACGTAACGTACGTTCCGGACATAGAATACGTAACGTAAGGAAAGTTGAAATGCATTGTTTCAAATGGCACCATTCACATTCGAAAAAACATGGGAGACGTAACGTAACGTAACAAAAAGTTCGTTCAACTTGTACGTTATGTTTTTTATGTTTGACCAATGGAGATGCTTACATTTTATTAGGCAACACTTTAAGGTTAAGTCACAACAATGAATGCTGTCAAACTGTCAACCGATAACCAATGCAAATACAGGTGCCCGTGCTTTTCGTTTCTATGGAAACATAGTATAAACATAGTAAACTAAGTGGATGTGAATGGCAAATAAAAAACTACGTTTTCTACGTTACGTATTCTATGTCCGGAACGTACGTTACGTGGATGTTTTTTTTTTTTCGATTTTCTGGACTGACCAAAATGGAGCATCCCGGCGTAGCCGGCCTTCTCCTTCATCTGAAAGCATACATTAGTGACATTGGAAATTATGGAGGCCGGTGGGCCTCGCGGAGTAGCGCTGAGCTAGACTGACTGGGAAAACCCTGGGCTGTGGCTGTGGTACTACGTGGATGTGAATGACCGTCAACAAAATGACGACGCGCGGAATCTCGTACGTAAAATTGGCTAAAATTAGCTAAGTTCAAATGCGTTTTTTTTTTAAAGTTTGAGCCCATTTCTCGCAAAATATTTATATAAATCTACTCTACAAACCTTGTTCTTTAGTGTGTAGCTGAAGAAAAATTTTTTCGAGTGGGGCTACTTTTATGACACAGTACCCCGAACTTGAATTAACTCTATTCTACAGAGTTATGTGTAATTGAAATTTTTGACCTGATCCTCATCGTTGTTGGAATCCACAGCTAACGCAAAAATCCGTGAGGTGTCCGAATGGGCTAGCATGGAAATCTTTTCCTCGTCCCTAAAAAAATCCGAGGCGGCAGTTGTTAGTGAAAAAAGGAAAATCGCCAGCATCCGCCTTCACCATAGTCACAATCCTTGACATATCGATAGACAAGAACTTAAACTACGCCAAGCACAGCAAGGAAGTGTCCACCAAGCACTGGCAGAGGCCACATCAATCGCTCCTCTCATGCCAAACATTGGAGGGCCTACGACCACCAAATGGAGAACGCTATGCAGAGTCGATCTGTGGATCTCAATGAAAACAAGCAGTGGTTTTCTCTCAAAGCAATCAATAATCTCATCAACCAAAATCATCATCATTGTGTCAGCTGTAGCATGATTTAAACAAATTCCAAACTAAAAATTCGAAAACAGTCTCGAATCGCAAAATAATAGCAAAGCTGAGTTTTCAAAACCGTTCCCAGAATCCTTATTTAAAAAAGGACGTACAGACAAAAAACGTTTGACACTAATTTTACGATCAAATTTTGGATTGGGGGGCACAGAGGACTGGGGATTTAAATTTTTTGAAACATTCATAAACGGATCTGAATTTAAAAATGTCTCAATTATATACAGGGTATCCCCGTAATCGGTGCACTGCTTAAGGATGAATAGAAGCAATTTTTGTAAAATAAAATGTGAACAAAAACTTTTGTCTAAATCGAAACCCTCGGTGATAGCACTCTTTCTAGTAATTTTTAGAATTACCAACTTGAAATGACCATAACACCGAAACTGTTGATTTTTGAGCAGTAATTATTATTTAGTGATTTTATAAAGATCCTGAAATTAAATATTTATAAGTTTTATATCCACAATCAATGTTTTCAAGATGTACTAGATAAAGTTTAGCAAAAAACCGTTAAAATATTGAAACTGTTATTATTTTTAAAGCATACCTTCTATACGTATCTTAGAAAAGGTCCTTTTTGTCAAAAAATATACGCCCAATTATTAATAGTAAATTTAATGGGCCAAAACTTTGGCGTAATGAACTTTTTCGAAGTGCTTAAGCAATCTTGCAGTAAAACTGAAAATATTTCCAAATTCATCTTGTTTGAATAAACTTCACACTATTTAATAAAAGGATATAATAGGATCTTAAGTTAACATAGCTACAAGTTAATATGGAATCCAAAGAACGGCACTAATAGTATGGGAGTAGTTTGGATTCGAAATTATTTGTATTAAGGCACCAGTTTAATTCCCTCACTATTACAAAACAAACAATGTCTTCAAGTTTAAACTTGAAGTTCATTTTATAAATATTCAAATTAACACCTCCCCCCCTTACTAATAGTCTCCATTACATCATATAATTCTACCGTGCTAAGCAAGAAGGTTGTATGTGACATTTTTACTAAAATCAAGTTATCGTGTCCACGTATAAATCATAACTTTTTCCCTTGTTTTCCACTGAATTAGAAGATCATATCTACAAATTTGGAGACGTTGAAAGGCTATGCAGTTTGTCGTAACTACTAAATAGTCGGTGTCACTAATATAAAATCGTGTTAACTACTAAAGAAAAATTTGTATGAAATTGAAGGATTTGCAGACAATTTTTGCAAACATTTGCAACATCTTGTACACTAAACTTGTAGAGCGGTCAACCCCCCCGTATAAAATAGTCGAAAATCACATTTCCGCTTTTTAAGCTGCCGTCTCCCATCGGAGGTTGGCGATCATCATCTAAAACTCCTTTCGGTCTTACGCCATCCGTATCAGTTCCACGTCACCACGTACACCAAACCACTGCCAAAAGTTTCTCTACCACAAGAATCGCTTCCATCCTAGGCCTCTTTTTCCTTCAATCTTGCGCTCCATTATCAATTGCATGATGGCATATTTCTCGCCTCCGAATATATGTCCAAAACATTCCGCTTTTCTCTTCTTAATCATGGTGAATAGTTGACGGTCTTCGTTGTTCATGCGGGGAAGCAACTCATCGTTGGAAACCCTTTCCATCCGTGAGATTCGAAGCATCCTGCGTTACAACCACATTTCAAACGCCTCGAGCTTGTTAGCGTTGCCAGTGGCAAGTCGCGACTGAATAGGATTTGTTTCATTTTTTGGAAAGCGACTAGTGCCATTTCAATCCTTGCCCGAATTTCTTTATCAGGGTTTCAGCTTTCCGTTAGTAAACACTCCAGGTATTTGGAACTTGTTACTCTGTCAATTTGACTGCCATTGATATTGATTGGAGTACCCCGAGTTTCAGTTTTATTGATGACCATTGTCTTTCTTTTATTTATATTCATGTTGAGTCGAAATTTGTTGCTCATCGTTTTAACTTTATCCAGTAAATACTGGAGATCAGACGGGTTGTAACATAATAATAGTGACATATAATGACACATAATGGTAATGATGAAAATCACATTTACTAATATAGAACATCGTCTCTACAAAGTTGTTTTACCACATTTTTTTGTAATAATGTACTGCTTTTAAGAACTTTTGAGGACTTTTGAATGAAGAACAAAGGCTCTATTAATTCTCTACCGATTGATGTTATAAGATTTCTTATATTACTGTAAAGGGAAAGGAAAGTCATATAGCAAATGTGGTCCATTTTTTGATGAGCTGCCTACGCTTACAACTTGAACAGATGGAGCTACTCCTCCTTGCTTCCGCTTAAGCTTTGGTTGTAACTGCAGTGGTTACATATTCTGTTAATATGACGTTTCAATCAACCAGAACATGTGCATGTACATGTGCAGTATGTTCTGCCTCATAGTGCAGGAGAAAAAAAAGGTGACCGTATCGTGATAAACCTCCTTTCTGGACACAAAAAACAGACAGGCAGAAAACTTTTCAAATAATTAGTTAAAGAAAACATCATGCTTATCACTGAGGTCTGAATATGATCTTATCATGGCAGTAGAACACCTAGTGGTTGCAATCCAGGGGGTTCGAATAGAAATCCACTCCCGAAGTTGAGTTGGACAGGGAGGAGCCATGTCCAGCTCATATAGTAATGTCTATTTCCAAGAAACTTAAGCTATGAAAATTATAACATAATACAGGATATCCAAGTGCTAAAACTAACATAAATCGTGCCACAGATGAACTCAAGAATCATTTAAAAGATCTTAAAGAGAAATACATTCACAGTCGCTTGGAAAAGTAGTTATGGAAGGCTACCAAAAAGTTTAAAGAAACCACCCCCTTTCCTGCCACGAATCAAAAAATGTGATGAAAATTGGTCGGGAAGTGATAAGAAAAAAGTAAACACCTTTGCTGAATACTTCCTAAGAGTGTTTCCCTTCAAAAATCACCGAAAATTATGTGAAATATCTAGAAGAACTGATAGAAGCACCTTTTATGCAACCATCGTCAATTAAACCATTCGAAGTGAAAGAAGCGCAGAAAATAATACAATCAAACTTGGACCCTAAAAAAACTTCAGGGTACAATCTCATCATGAGAAAAATATTAAAGGACTTACGCTACCAAGAAATAAGACGATTCACTTATAATATTCAAGGCTACACTTCGACTAAATACCTTTCCAGTCCAATGGAAAACAGAGCCTGTGAAACTACCTCATGACATTGCATCCTACAGATCAATCAACTTACTGCCGATAATATCTAAGGTATTTGAAAGATAGTTGTGCATAGAATTCAACTTGTTATATTAACTAAAAGGAACATCATACCCCACCAACAATTTGGATTCAGAGGGCGGCATCCTACGGTGAAACATATCAATCGGGTAGTAGACGTTTATTTCCAAGAGTTTGGAGGAGGAGGAGGAGCGATATTCGACATTTACAGACATATTTGAGATTGCTCGTGAAGATTAGGAGAGCATTTACAATCTTTTATCTACTTTTGACGTCTTACCTTGAAGAGAGAATGTTCCAAATCAAGTATCGGGACACTTATCTAGACTTCTATTTCATAACTTCTGTAGTTCCAATTCTTTATTTGTTGTGCACTACAGATCTTCCCACAAAAACTTTACAACCACCACAACCTTCGCAGACGATACTGTAATTATGGCTACGCATACGAACGCAACGCTGGCATCACTTAACGATATCCAAAAATGGCTGAAGACATGGAGAGTCAAGGGGAACGAATCTAAGTCTGTCCATGTAACATTCGCGATGCGGAGAGGCAATAGCGAGGAATTGCCACAGTCAAAAGTAGTAAAGTATCTTGGAATCCACTTAGACGACTAATATATAAAAACCGCATTTAGTCCAAATGGAAGCAGATGTGGCTCGAATGAGAGAAGCTGTGGCTCTTGGACTACAAATCATGACTATTATTAGAGGACAAAGTCCTATTATATAAAGCCCATTTGCACATATGGGATCCAATTGTGGATAATTGAGATGGAATTGAGATGGAACTGGATGGGCCACGTTGCTAGATTGGAGGATAATAGATGACGCGTCGAGTAATCGAATGGAGACCACGAAGTCAAAAGAGAAGCGTAGGACGACCTCAAACAAAATGAACAGACGACGTAAAGAGATATGTGGGAAGAGATTGGATGCAGAGGGCAGGGGATGGACAACAATGAAAAAATATGGGGAGGCTTACATCCGACGATGGATGACATAGCTGTTGATGATGATGATCATCCAAAGCATAACATAGTATAGACCATAAATTTTGAATGTAAGTAACGCTAATAAGAAAAAGCTGCTAGCCACGGAGATGGATTTTTTTGAAAAGAAGCTGCAGAAGATCGCATTTGGAGAGAACAAGAAATGAAGTAATTGCAGATGCAATGAAAGTATTAGAAAAAAATATAGCACACGAAATCGAGAGGAGACAATAATTAGTGTAGTTTGGACACACAAAGAGAATGGACGAAGATAGATGGCATACAAAGATTTTGGGATGGATTCCACCTGAGAAGAGAAAGAGAGGACAGTCAAGAAGCAGTTGACATAAATGAGGGAATGAAAGCTATAAATCTTACAGAAGGTTTATGTTACAATAGAGAGAAATTGAAACTGGGGACGGTGTGAAGCGCTGCTAACTGTAAATGAATCCGTTACTATATTATTATTTTTTTGACATTTATTACATAACTCAAAAATATTGGGAAAATAAAATGATTTTTGACATATAAAATAATTTTAGAAACAAAATTTACCCTTATGGGTGCATGGTGGCGACGTAAAGGTTTGTTTCAAAACAGTCGTACAGAAAAGTGATTTTATTTTGATGATAAGATGTGAATTTCGAATTCCTCCTAAGTTTCATAATAAAAATTCTTCTTCCCAAGGAAGAATTGCTTAATTTCTAATTTAAGGGTTATTAAATGCTATTAACCTTCTGGTTTCTTAATTATTTTGCGGGTTTCAAATTAAAAAAAATAAATCCGGCACTACAAAAAAGAACTTCAAGGGGCGTATAATTTGAACTCTTAATAATTGCTCTCTAAATTAACACATTTACCAGAGTGTAAGGTCATAAAAATAAATTCCTATTTATTATATCATCAAGAAAAGACGTAGATATGAATAATTAAGTGTAATTAAATAATTAGGATCAATAATTCGTTTTTACAAAATCAAATCAATAATTTCTAAATATGTATTACACTTAGATCGTAATTTTATTAGTTGGAAATTTTTTGCATTTGAAAGAAAATTAGATTTTCAATTTTTTCTCAAACATTACATAATAAATATAGTTAAATAATTTCAAGATGGCACTTTCACGAATTACAAACATGCACAATTAATTATTAAATTTAAAACCAAAATTTTTTTAATCATCATCCTCTTCTTCGTCTTCCTCCTCTGCGGCGTCTTCATCTTCATTATCGTCATCATCGGAATCTTTCTCCTTTTCGTCCTTTTTAGGACGACCACGACGACCTCCTAAAAAACAATCCAGTTAAACAAAGTTAGACATACAAAAACGATATAATTACCTGTTGGTTTAGGTTTATCTCCACCTTTTGTCTTTTTTGCACCTTTGGGCGGTCTGCCGCGTCCTCTTTTTGGAGCAGCTACTTCATCCTCATCGCCACTATCGCTTTGTTTGACTTCCTAAAAATCGACATTTAACGTTTGCTAAATAATCAAAAAGTCGATAATTCTACCTTCCTAGGTCGTTTTTTGTTTTCGATTTTTTCGGCTTTATCGCTTTTTTCGGTCTTCTCAGCACTGGGCGCTTTACGGCCACGTTTTGCAACAGCGGTTGTTTCGTCAGGCATTTTAATATTTCAAAATGAACACAGGTAGTCTAAATTAAAACGAAACGAATAAAATTATAATCGATTTAATTTAATTAAAATGCGACATAAAAGAGATGTAATAAATTCGCATTCCAGACAATGAAGTAGACATTAAAAAAGCCAAGCGCGCGCAAATTTCTCAATACATACGTAAAAAAACAACTATGGGGACTTAATTAAGTAATTGTGCGAATTAATTAAAGCGACGACTAATAAAAGCTTTGTGCATTTTTTCGCATTCAATAAACTGGATATACAGAAAGCAAGCAGCCATTCGCATCATTAAATATTCTATTAAAAATGATCACAAAAAATCCATTATTCTGAATGAACCCGTGCAATTTTTTGATTGAATTTTGCAAATAAAATAATATTTTAATTGTTAAATATTGATAATACTAGGAAATATGTTAAAATCGTTCAAAAATATCGAATCTTGACTCACCTCAGTACACAACTAAACGAAGAGAACAGAATTTGATCAGACGGCGTTCCGCTAGAGGCGCTTATACTCTCATACAAACACCCTTATAATGGATATCAATAAAGTCGACCAAAATGCATTCCTGCGTATTCCAATCATAACGCTTCCATTTAACTTCTTTTTTGAATTTAAATGAGAATTCAGGTATAGATTTATTGTGTCGTTATATTAGAAGGTCCCCCTACTTATTTATTTTATTTTTATCGTTTCAAACATGTTTTGCAATTTAACTAAAATAAGTTTAGCATTTTTATTCGGCAAGATTCTTTCTTTAAATAAAATTTTATTTCTGGATAATCAAAATATTGATGAAAAGTACATGGCGCGGATTATTTCGATAGATCCCGCCATTGAAACGATCAAAAAAATTAAATTGATAGTTGTAATTATATTTGCTCAGGCCCGGCGCAATGGATATTGGTGTCCTCAAATTTTCTATGTATTATAAGTAAACGAAGAAATCAATAGATTCTATTTTTAAATTTTCAAGATGAAATCCCCGTGGGAATTTTTCTGTTTAGAAGAAACTCGGAAACTGAAGTATGGTAAAAATGGAATATATTTAAGAAAAACCGCTCTTTTGTGAAAAACATCCTATGTATCATACTTAATTATAGTTACATAATATAATTATAATAAAATAATGTAGTTGGTTAAAGTTGTCTGTGAGAAGTTTTATGTAGCGCCTAATAGTAGGTAGAGGTATCCCACAGGATTGTACACTGTGTCCTCTATTCTGTTTATGAATTATCTCAACGCTTTTAATCAGTAGAATCGACCTTATTCAGTGGCGGCCCGTGACTTCTTTCAATAGGAGGGCACAAAATTTATTTGTGTTCAATTATTTAAAACTAGTCGGCCATGGTAGGCCGCACTGAGTGAATTGCGACAGCTATCTATCTATCTATCAATCTTCTATATTAATATATTGATTTTTTTCACGTCTCTTCTTTCATAGAACAGACCCAGTTATGTTTGGGATCAGTAGATGTGGATAGGAAGAGACGGTCGTCAGCTAAAGCGGTTACGTGCTGCTAATGCGGGACTCAGTAGCGGCTCGTGGCTTCTTTCAATGAGAGGGTATAAAATTTAAATTAAAAAAAATATATCTCTCGCTCCCTCTTAATATAGGTCCAGAACCTGTTCTTCACTAATTTTTGCAATTAGTTCTGTGAGCATTTTTGTTTTTACATCTCAGGTAGCTTGCTAGGCTTGCCTTTCGATGTGCCTGACCCTGTTTATTATTGTTATGATGGCAAATCATTAACAAAAAATATAAATATAATAATATAAGGTAATTGGGGGCAAGATGCCAAGGTGCAAATAAGCACCCTAATTCAGAATTTGCTCTATAGATGTCCGCAAAATGCAGTTTAGAGACGTCCTTCATATGTACTGTCATGGTTTGCTCAATAAGGGATGATTTTTGGGTCATTTGTTCAAAAATTGCAACGCTCATGAGGTCCTTTCATTGGTTCAGACTAAAATTGTCAGTTGAATAGTTGTATCTGGGTTTTCCGTGATCCTTAAATGTAACTAACTGCTTTGCCTCAGGAAGACAAAAGATGCATACGCTGCTAACCCTGAAAAGTAAAAACAAAGTGTAAAAAGATAAATATTGGTAAGAGTTTCTTCAAGGAAATAAAATAACAAATTAAGTTAATTAAATTATTTGTAAATATAGGATTTTGAATTTAAAATAAGTGGCGGTTCGCGAGGATACATGCGCGAGTGATAGCGTTGGTAGGACAATTTTGGAAAATTGATAAGAAGGAGTTGCGTCTCGTCCACGGTGACGGAAAGACGTGTTGAAGTCTGTAGTCAGCGAGTTCATAGTGCGAATACATTAAGTTATTTGATTAATTTAGAAAATTGATTTGAAGATTTAGTTAATTTATTTGGAATTGTCAAGCTAATTTGTAAGAGAAGAAAATATTCTGGAGGTTTATAAAATAATTATTTCGACGGTCTTGATAATTAATAATTGGAAATTTAATCATTGGAACAAAAGAAAAATTATAATAAATTTTGGAACCATTGAGAACTTTATGGTAATTTATGGAAATTTTATGAGATTAATATTGGAAAAGATTAAAATCAACTTACCTGTGATTGATTGGACGACCTGAGATCGAAGATTTGTTCAACGATCGTTTCTACTTATTTGGTTGAGTCAAGATTGGAAGCTGTATCCAAGACGAGGGCACCAACACGACACGTGCAGCAACTCCGAGATAGTGCGAATACGAAATAACGAGTATACTCGGGTAAGAATTTTTGTGCGTTGAATTTCTTTTTTCGAAATAGACGAATTATTACGCTATTTAGTTCGGTTGCGCAAAAACATTGGGGTTTTAAAATTAAAACATTTTTCTTGTGCAATTTAATTTGTTGATAATGAAAATCAATATTTGTTTTTAAATTTTATTATGTTCAATAAATTACATTATTTTTCATTTGGCAACGTATGCGTTTAATTTCAAATTTGCAGTATTGGATCGCGGAGAAGGGCAGATATAATTTTTGGTATTCTCTTTTATCAAGCAATCTTTATAAGAAAGATTTAAAGTAAGTTGACTTATGAGTGTTGCAATTGAATCCATGAACTCACCTTTGACCCTGAATGTCTCATCTGCTAGCTGGTGCATTTTTAATAAGTGTCATTGTAATTTTGTTAATTACAGTTTACAATTTTGCAAGATTACATGGCAGTACATAGTCGGTAAAGTAAGTCTCTTAAAATTTATTGTGACGACTAACTTAAAAGTTATAGCGTGTTGATGTTTCCATGTGTTGTGAAAGTTTTTTCATTGTCCTACTATTTTATTCGAAAATCTAAGGCGGACATTGTTATCAACTGTGGCAAATTTTATGCGCGAAAGAAGGTAGGTTTCTTGTTTATTCCGACGTTTGCAGAAAAAATTTGGAGCAAAATTCAATTTAGGTACTTAAGGAGTTTGGCATCTTCCCCAACACATTGGGGTAAGATACCAGCTTGTGTATTTCACGTGTACGTATTTATTACAGTGAACAATGCGGACTTATGTAAGAAAGTCATGCAGAGGGCAATGGACAGAGGACAATCTTCAGGCTGCTGCACTGGCGTTACGGGATAAAACCAGAAGTGCCAATTCCATTGCAAGAGAATTTGGAATTCCTTTGAGAACTCTTCTTAGGCGGGGTTAACAATAAACGCTTAGATAAAGGGATTTTAGGTCCCTATGGCTGTCTTGAAAAAGAAAACGAAGAGAAACTAGTAAGTTATATTCAGAAATTAGAAAAGCTGGCAATTCTCCTACCTGCAAAAGAGCTATCAGGATATGACTAGTTTAAGCTGTTTATGAAAAGACATCCCAATTTGCGAATGCGCGCTGCTCAAGGTCCATCTATTTTAAGCTACTTCTAGACACAGAAATACATGATTTAATGGACAAGTTCAGGAAAATTTTCAATATGGACGAGAGCGGATTGCAACTTGTAACAAACCCTGGAAAGTGATCGCCTCGAAAGGGTTCCAAGATGTTCAAATGTCTCACCAGTGCGGAAAAAGGTGAAACTATCAGTATTGTCGTTTGCTGCATCACAGAAGGCAATTTTCTTCCACCATGTACAATCTTCCGTGGTAAAAACAAAAAGAAGGAGTTTGAGCACAACATGCCTTCAGGATCTGTTGTTGTAATGTCTCCTGATTCAGCCTATGTTAAAAGCAGTATTTTCCTATCATGGATAAAAGATCATTTTCTCCCCAGAAAAGAACCGGGTCTAGTTGTTTTGATCCTTGACGGCCATGCCTCACATTGCAACGACGTGGATATTTTAGATTTCTTAGCAGAAAACAACATTCATATCATCTGCTTGCCCAGCCACACCATGCATAGATCTTTCTTTAAACCACTCAAAACCTATTGGAATGAAGCTTGTAGGCTTTGGATTAGGTCTCATCCTACACGAAGAATTACAAAGTACCAATTTGGAGAAATTTTATACCAAGCCTGGAAGCAAGCTGCAACCAACCAGAATGGAGTGTCCGAGTTTGAAGCCTGTAGGATATTTCCCTACAATCCGGCGAAGATTCCAGACCATGCCTATTATATAGCTGAGCACACTGCAAGAGCTAATAATAACGATCCCAATACCGCTGCTGAAAATGAACATTCTGATGTTGAAGAACAATATTAAGCAACTCAATAATATAAAAAAGGAGAACATCCTTTTTTTTACTTTTTCGTATATATTTTACAAAAAAAAAGTATCTACAGTTATCATTTTATCGATTTATTTCTGCAGCGCCGTAGCAAGCTCTTCTGGCACCTGAGGCCAATTTGAATATATGTGCCCCCCTCCCAAAAGATTCTTATCATTTTAAAAATTGTAAACTATTATTTATTGGGTTTTGTCGAGGTTTAGCGCCCCCATTGCGATGGCGCCTGAGGCAAAGTCTCAGTCGCCTCATTCTTGCTACGACGCTCGCTTAAAGTAATGAAAAAAAATGGATGCTTATAAAGAACTCATTTAGGCTGCCGGGACCAGGTACACTTAATTTATTGCGAAAGAAAAACTTTCACTTTTACGTCCCTCCCCCCCTCCCGGATTACAAAAAATAATAAATTTTAATGGTTCTGAATAATGGCAAGTGTACCTGGGGGGTATTCCATACCCCCCAGACCCCCCGGTCGTGTAATATCAATTTTTATCGTTGGGAACTTCTGAAGATCTTATATAACATATGCATAGTATACGAGGGTCAAGCTGAATTTATTGAGAATAAAAAACACGGTTAATATTTTCTAGGATTTTATTTTAAATATGCTCAAAGTAATTCCCTCCAACAATGATACACTTGACCATTCTTTCTTTCCACTGCTTAAAAGCTCCCAACCAATCTTCTTTCGGAACACCTTCAAAATAAGTATGAACTGCGGTATCAATCTCTCCTTCAGACGAAAACCTTCTGCCCCGCAAATTTTTTTTAAACCCAGAAAATAGCCAAAAGTCGCACATCGCTAAATCAGGTGAGTACGGCGGATGTTCTATGACTTTTATATTTTTTCAGCCAAAAACTGGCGAGTTATAGCTGCCGAATGGGATGATGCATTATCATGGTGGAGCATAATTCCCTTGGCTGGAACTCTACTGAACACATCAGGTAAACATTTTTCAGTGTACCATTTAGCTGTAACTGTCTTTTGTCCATCTAGCTTAATGGCATTTACTAGGCCCGTACTTCTGAAGAATACCGCATACATAACTTTTTTCATAGCTCGCTGTTTCTTGATCATTGTTGGAGTTTCCTCATCTTCGTGAATCCATACACGACTCTCTTGACGAGTAGGTATGTCGAAAAAGGAAATATAAGTTTCGTCACCTGTCACGATTTTGGAATAAATTTGGTGTCCGCCATTATTTAACAAATTTAGAGTTTCATGGCAAATTCTTACACGCTCTGCTTTTTGGAAATCAGAAAGGTGATGCGGCACAAAACGACGGACCACTTTTTTTAAATGCAGGTGATCGTGTATGATTGTTTTAACAGCTGAGGATCCAATCTTGAGTTGATGCTCTATTACCCCATAAGTGGATTTATTGTCCTCTTTAATTATTTTTTTAACAGCAGCAATGTTTTTGTCGGTAACAGCGGTAGAAGGACGTCCTGCTCCTTTTTGATGCTGAACGGAATTCCTTTCGCGTTCAAATTCCTTATACCATCGGTAAATTGTAGCCAAGGAAGGTGCTTGTTCACTAAAAGTTGAATCTAAACTCTCTTTGCACTCATAAGCGCTTAAATCTTTTTTAAAATCATAATAAATCATGATTCGAAAAAGCTCTCTTGTTAATTCCATGTTTTCACTTGCAATGTCACTTTAAAAAATTAGTAACTTGAGTTATAACGAACGTATTTTCAACTTCTAAACTTCAAATGACAGATAAAGAGTTTCTCTAAATAATACCGTATGTTTTATTTTTAACAACTTACTAGATCTATTTTATTCTCAATAAATTCAGCTTGACCCTCGTATCAGAATCGCCGTTTCCATGGTAACGTAACGGAATATGGAGATTATTTTTATCGGTAGGAATTTTTCTTTTCAATTTAAATATATTTGAATAACTATCGCCATGATAACGTGATATTTTTACCGTTTACCCAGTCAGTTAAAGAGAAATGAGGCAGAACGCGGGGTTGGAATCAACTTTCCTAAAATCCCCTGTCTTATCATTGGACCAAAATTGAAGAGGAGAAAATTCTCTACAAAACAAGGTTTCAGGATTTACTTCAAATTTGAAGTAAAACCTTTTTCAATTGTTTTCTCTGGATTTTCTTTTTATTTCATAAACACTTAGTATGATGTAGGCAAATTTTGTTAATCTGTTTTATAGAGAATTTTGTACTCTTCAATTATGATTTGATGATAATTTTCTCTAAAAATGAAGGTAAGCGAGTTATAGGCGAAAAAATAATCCGAAAGTAGAGGGTTAAAATCCCCACTTGGGGAAAAGGCCGACAGGGAATTTTAGGCGATTTTGCAAATAAAATCGTGGTCAAATTTTCGAATTCAGTGAAATTTGAATATTCCCCCCCCCCAAAGATTCTTATCTTTTTGAAAATTTTAAACTATTATTTAATGGGTTTTGTCAAGGTTTAGTGCCCCCATTGCGATGGCGCCTGATGCAAATGCCTCAGTTGCCTCACCCTTGCTAAAGCGCTATATTTCTATGCCTATAACGCTAAGTTAATCAGTCAAACCCTTGCCGTGTGGCCGTAGGGCCGCACAACCGAGGCAATTATGTTCTAGTCGAATAATTACATACATTAAATAGGAAATCCTTTTTGTATTGAGAATCCAAATACATATTCATATTGGGGGTTGACCACTAAAGAACAATTTCTACACCAAAATTGGAAAATTTGCATATTTGCAAGAAAAATTGCAAATCACTCTAAACTGTGTAAGGATTCCAGACATTTACAACATCCTGTGCACCAAAATTGCAGAATGCCCCCCCCCCCCCCCGATTAATATCGTTTTAATTATTTTTATATTAATTAATATTTTCTCATTTATCTACTCATTACTTTTCTAGCAAAATGTTTTTTTTACTGTGTAATGTTCATTTAAAGTATTAATAATTATGTAAAATATGCGACATGATTGTCCTATGCTCAATTTAGCGTTACAGATAAATTTAGGCCATTATATAAATATGTCGATAATTCAGGCTTTTGACTCTCCAGGGGTCCTATCGTCCTGGTACTGGATGCTATTCAAACCCCCCCCCCCCCCGCCCCAAGTAGTTCACTTATATAAACAAATACTGGTTGGATAGCCCAGTATAAATGGGACAGTGTAGAACATGTACTTTATCACTTTGATTGGTTAGATGATGTTTATGGGTAATTCCATATCAAATCAACCAGCGCAGCGTTGTATGTATTAAGGTCACAAAATGAGGGCCCTGATCAAATTTTGACCTTTAAGTGCCCCTCCTCCAAAATAAGGGTAATTTAAAATTCTCAAAAAAATACATTGCCTTTATTATACTTTTGGCTACTTGCACACCAAATTTTAGAGTGGGCACGCTTTAGGTTTAGGAGTGACATCGAAATGAATAATCGTGGTCATACATCAAAACACTTGAATAAATATGTTTACATACTTATTACTAAAATAACTCACTGAAAAGGCCTAATATCTCCATTCTACAAAAGAATTGAGTCTCTAATAAGTGGTATGGTTCGGCTAGTAGAAAAAATTTATCGGAGATCTACAAGCCAAATTTAAATTATTTCGAAGGGCCTTACAATGTAAACAGGTCACTTTAGGGCCAAACAAAAAAATACGGGTTCGTTTATTTAACATAACTTAGAAGTATACCAAATTTGAGCAAAATCGAACAGGGACATGAAAATAATTGAAAAAACTTGGTTGATTTCATATGAAAACCCTACGATATTTTTAGGTTGAGCAGTGGCCCATCTTCAGATGCATTAGATGGGAGCGTGAGCGAGTGTCGGCATCGCTGTACTTCGGGGAATCCCTCACCCCGGAGAACTTGGTCCTCAAGATGTTGGAGAACGAAGAAGGCTGGAAAGTTATCACGGCCTTCGTGACCTCCATCATGAGGACGAAAGAACAGCTCGAGAGGGAAATGCAACAAGGACGATGAAACGCGCAATAGCCGCGACTCCCGAAGTAATGCCCAGACGGCGAAACCGGGAGTCAAAGATAGGGGTGAGGTTTCAGTCAGTGCGAGTCTGACACTACCGGCTTAGATCAAGCCGGTGTCTCGCACGAGATTTCCTCATCCCGGCGCAAAGCTAAATAAAAAAAAAAAAAAGGTTGAGCAGTGGCGGCTTATGGAATAAGGGCATGTGCCCTCCTATCCAAAATCGGAAACAACTATTTAAAAATAATATTAAATGGATAAAAATACATAACAATACAAGAAATCTATTTTCTTCAATTTTAGTAATATTTAGCAAATTTCAGCAAAAAAAACATTTTTGTAGTTTTGAGATATTTCAATTCTTAAAATTTATATGTATTTATAAAAATGTCTTTAAAAGAAGTCCAGCAAATAATTTTACACGACACTAATGCCAAGAAAGCACCTGGCTATGACTTAATCACAGGTAAAGTGCTAAAAGAAGTAACACCTAAATGTTTAAAACTTATTACGTTCATCTACAACGCAATTCTAAGATTGAGATACTTTCCAGATCAATGGAAGGTTGCACAAATGACTCTATTATTAAAACCAGGGAAAAAGGCAGAACAACTGACCTCATATCGACATATAAGTCTGCTCCCAATTCTTTCGAAAACTTTTGAGAAGTTTCTCCTAAAACGATTAAAGCCGATATTGGAAGAAAATGCACTAGTCCCAAGCCATCAATTCGGATTCAGAAATCAGCATGGTATACGATCGAACAGGTACACCGTGTGGTGAAGCAAATCAGTGATGACCTGGAGTGTAGAAGATACTGCTCTGCAGCCTTCTTAGACATAAGCCAGGCGTTCAACAGGGTATGGCATAAAGGCTTGTACTATAAACTTAAGATGAATCTCCCATACCACTACTATGAAGTACTGAAAAGTTACTTGTCAAACAGACATTTTTTGGTAAGGAATGGAGAAGAATACACCGAACTATTCCCAATTCACTCGGGTGTCCCACAGGGCAGTGTACTGGGACCAATCTTGTACCTGTTGCATACAGCAGACCTACCAACCACAAAACTAACCACGGTGGCAACCTTCGCCGACGACACGGCTATTCTTGCGTCGCACAAAGATCCAAAAGTCGCCTCTAAAAACTTGCAAGACCATTTAAATAAAATACAAGCTTGGTTAAAAAAATGGAAAATTAAAGCCAATGAAACTAAGTCCTCGCATGTTACCTTTACGATGAGGAGAGACACCTGCCCCCCCGTGGCCCTGAACGATTGCTGCCTGCCACAGAATGAAGATGCGAAGTATCTTGTTAAGCAAGACATCAGAATTATCATTGGAAAATAAACTCCTCCTAATATATAAAGTCATAATGAAACCGATTTGGACATACGGGATACAACTCTGGGGAACTGCCAGCGTGTCGAACATAGAAATACTGCAGAGGTTCCAGAATAAGATGCTAAGAATAATAGTCAACGCCCCATGGTATGTACCAAATCAAGTATTTCATCATGATTTAAAAATCAACTCGATTCACGACGAAATCAAAAACT
This sequence comes from Podabrus alpinus, assembly GCA_932274525.1. Taxonomy (NCBI): domain Eukaryota; kingdom Metazoa; phylum Arthropoda; class Insecta; order Coleoptera; family Cantharidae; genus Podabrus; species Podabrus alpinus. The sequence goes on along the minus strand of OW026454.1, from coordinate 82,754,010 downwards.
ACTACAGAAAATACAAAAGTAGAATTGAACTTCATCCAAATGAACTAGCAAACGAATTATTGGACCACTCACATGAGATTAAAGCGCTTCAAGCCCACCGACATACCCACACGATTCAGTAGACAGCTTTAATTTTATTTGAAATTACTGGAATTTAAATGAATTTGTAAATTAATTTCTTACTAGAATATTAATTTAATGAAATATTCTCAACATGCCCATAAACTATTGTCAACTGATTTACTAAATGTTTTATATTAAACAGATTGTAAATATTCAAGGATAATAAAAAAAAATAAATAAAATAAAAATGTCTTAAAGAAATTAATAATAAATAAAAAATATTATTATTATCAAAAATTAATCAATTAATTGTTACACATAATCATACAAAATAAGGTCACAGACTCAGCTTAGAAGGGGGGGGGGGTCTAGAGCTATGAATCCGCCTCTACTTTTAAACTATACAATACTACTGGTGGCTTTACATCTTCTTCTTGTTTTATTACATTTTCATCAGTTTGTTCTTCCACTGCAATTCCAAAATCTTCTACTGGTAGTTTTTCATCATCTTCTTGAAAACCTGAGACGGATATGGGATCTTCATTCAAAAAAATTGTTTGGTTTATTCTAAAAACAAACAAAATAAATTTTTTAAGCCCGTCCCTGCAAATATACAATTGTACCAACTTTTCTTCTCTAACCCAAACTTCTGTTAAATTCAAGTGGTTTGATGCTAGTTTTACTTGTTTCTTCAAACTTTTCGCTTTATAACAATCTGGTTTGTTTTCTGTTGGTACCGCGTCAGGTTTCAACTTTAATCTTTCAACTATTCCCAACAACTCCGCTTTCAGGTTTCGCTGAAATGCATCTTTCCGAAAATGTATGGAACAGATTCGGCCTAAAAAATAGTTAGTAAACAATTTTTTTTACCTACATCTCGAGTTGTTTACCAAATTCAATCTTAAAGTCGTCCTTTCTTGAGCAAAACTTGACCCACGCTTCTTGTACATGCGGGTTTCGTGGAAAACCATAATATACTATTTTACTTCCTTTGGTTTTTCTATGATGATTGTTACACGTAGAAACCGCACAATTTGGCATTGTAGGTAAAATTAAAAATTTTAACTATGTATATAACCTTAATATATTCACGTTAATGCGACCGTAAATACGTAGCGGTGGGTACTTGTGTAACTAACCCGAAACAAAATTGAACCCAGGGCCGGCATCAAAAGGCTGATTACCTAACCATAAATCGATAAATGCGACCTTATTGCTCTCTGACCTGCTCTGACCCAATACATATCGTAATATAAAAATGAATTCACCCAAAGTGTTTTTTACCCTATTAATGTGACAAAATATGTTAAAGGTCCATAAATTTTTCTAATCTCAGTCAGGGTTGCATATACACAAGGCGTCAACATACAAATTAATATTGAAAAATATTATAATATATTTAGGCGCATTCTACCTACAGATTTTGAAACTACTGGCGATTAAGAATAGATGTCACTGAATACCTTTCCCCAACTTATGAAAAAATTGTCGATATCTCGTGCTGATTTTTCATGTACATACCTCAAAATTTTCTGAAACAAACGAAACTGTAATCAGTATCTCGGAACAATGCATATTATAATATCTAGCAAAGTTTAGTACTTCCATTGTATACTAATAGCAAAACGAAAAAATATTTTAATTAATAACACAAGTTTCATTTTCTGCGACTATAATCAAGGCATGTCAGCTTGTTTAAAGGACGCTACATTGGAAAAGAGAAAAAAAACATAAATAATTCTTCTTGTACAATGTAATGTTAATAATTTGATATGTACATAGATTATTTTAAAAACATACGCCTGGTCCAGTATGTCCCAAAAAATTACCTTGCTAAAATTTTGGACGTGAAAAAATTCATTGATGTTTGATAGAAATCGCACACATCTCACAATTTAGTCGCAAGTTTTTTTAAGTTGTTTTTTCAGTGCATGAAGGCTCCCTTCATAGGCACCACCCTAATCGGGGAAGGTAGTGGTAGTGATTCCGCTTTGTCGTCAATAAGGATATTTCTTAGGCTTCGTGGCCTGAACCCAGAGCTGCTTCGATGACCTTCTCATCGTCCAGCTTCGTATGGATGATCTCAGTTAAGGCATCAGCAACTCTGTCCCAATCATCCTTTGATGATATCATTTCTGTTATTTCTTACTTCAGACCAGTTCGAGCAGTCGAAGATTGTATGGAATGCGTCGTCTTCCTACTCATCGCAGTAGAAGCACTCCGGCGATTCTCGTCGTTTGAGTCGGTGGAGGTAGGAGTTGAAGCACCCGTGTCCCGTCAGGGCTTGGGTGACTTCGTAGCTCACTTCACCGTGGCTTCTCTCGACCCATGGTTTGACGTCTGGTATAAGGAGCAGAGCCGTAGCAAGCTCTTCTGGCGCCTGAGGCGAATTTGAATATATGCGCCCCCTCCCAAAAGATTCTTATCATTTCGCGGCGCTGACTTAGAGTAATGAAAACAAATGGATGCCTATCAGGAACTCATTTAGGCTGCCAGGACCGGGGGGTCTGGGGGGTATGGAATACCCCCAGGTACACTTAAATTATTGCGAAAGAAAACTTTCACTTTTACGTCCCTCGGTATTAATATTCCCTGCTCCCCCCCCCACCCGAATTACAAACGAAAATTGCAAATGATTCGACGAAAAATAATAAATTTTGTTGGTTCTGAATAATGGAAAGTGTACCTGGGGGGTATTCCATACCCCCCAGACCCCCCGGTCATATGATATCGATTTTTATCGTTAGGAACTTCTGAAGATCTTATATAAAATACGCATAGTATGTCAGAATCGCCGTTTCCATGGTAACGTAACGCAATACCCCTTCCCGGAATGTGAAGTTTATTTTTATCGGTAGGAATTTTTCTTTTCAATTTAAATATATTTGAATAATTGTCTCGATGATAATGTGATATTTTTGCCGGTTACCCAATCAGTTAAAGGGAAATGAAGAAGAACGCGGGGGTTGGAATCAACTTTCCTAAACTCCCCTGTCTTCCCCTAGTATTTGCACCAAAATTGAAGAGGAGAAAATTCCCTACAAAACGATGTTTCAGAATTTACTTCAGATGTGAAGTAAATCCTGAAACCTTGTTTTGTTTTGTTCACGATCGATGGTGAAGTTTAAATGCACGACATTTTTATTCAGAATAAGAATTTTTTCAATTGTTTTCTCTATATTTTCTTTTTATTTCATAAATACTTAGTATGATGTAGGCAAATTTTGTTAATCTGTTTTATGGAGATTTTTGTACTCTTTATTTTTGATTTGATGATAATTTTCACTAAAAATTAAATTAAGCGAGTTATAGACGAAAAACTACTGTAGAGGATTAAAATCCCCATTTGGGGAATAGGCTAGCAGGAAATTTTAGGCGATGTTGCAAATAAAATCGTTGTCAAATTTTGGAATTCAGTCTTCAGAAAATTTTAAACTATTATTTATTGGATTTTGTCAAGGTTTAGCGCCCCCATTGCGATGACGCCTGAGGAAAACGCCTCAGTCGCCTCACCCTTGCTACGGCTCTGATAAACAGTCTCGTCCAGGCTCCTTTCTCCCCATGGGACCATCGTTGTTGCCACGCTTTGAGGAGGACTCTTCTACTATCACTCCTGCTCGCTGGTCTTTTATCCGGGTTATAGTGATTTCGCACAAGAGACTGCTACCTATGCGGATGATCCTGTCACAATGGCATCTCATCAGGATCCCCAAATGAATCTTGGGATATGGTGGTGTGCTCCGACTGGAGTTGCCGGACGATGTTAGCCTGATAGGGTTTTCCGATTAGTTTTGGTCGATAGAGAGGCGGACAGGCCACAACGATGACCGCCATCTCGGTAGTCCCTCAGAAATCTCAGGCTCAGGCTGAACTGGATCGGGAAGCTTGAAGCTCCAAAGTGCGAAATCTGCGAAGGCCAAGATACCACAGAACACACCGTCTTTTATTATTGGAGATGAGAGCGCCTCCCTGGAACTTGGTGAAAACATCACACCATAGAACCTGACCGCCATCATGATCGGAAATCGTAGACGGATGGAGAAACATTACCAGGCTGATCACGATCATCATAAAAGCCAAAGAGGAGGCGGAGAGGCTCAAATAAGCCCTGCCACAAGATGCCTAAAATGAAGATAATAAACTACACTCGACATAAAGCCATAAAGAAGGGGTCCGCTCAGAAGGAGAAAGAACTGAGCAAAGTCGAACGCAAGCCTCACCCCCGAAGAACGGATGTAATGGCGAAAAGGCGAATTCCTGTGTCCTCTCAAGATTTCCTCCTCCCTGCTCACCCTAAGCCAGAAAAAATGGCTGATGGTGCTGACTTTATCAGTTCTGTAGTAGCAATATTCCCTGGACCAGGGAGTCCTTTCGTGATTAATGAATCCTTTCATCGGGTATATAAATCGGATATCGTCATTACTATTCTAAAGGTTCTAAGGATTGAGAGAAGGCATCATTGGCTCAATTTAACTTTAGAAAAAGACATACTTAAATAAACAAAAATGCTATTTGGATAGCCCAGAATATCGTGTATATCTAGAAGCAAATGAGACTCCTATAAAAAATCAGAGAGAACATTATTAAAAATAATAATTTATATTTTCTATTTCTTGAAATTTTGTGCCCTCCCATTGAAGCAAGCCATAAACCGCCACTGCCTATGCAATTGATAGAAATTATATCATTGATGTGTATAATTAAGATTCTGTTGAACAGGCGTTTAATAAAAGCAAAATAAATCAATAAATCATTCAGAACCATTATTTATTTTCAATTAAAATTTAAAAAATTAACAATAATAATAAATTACGTAATAATTATTAGTCTTGAAGTTTATAATTATTTTTTATTCTCGGTGAAAGGCGTTGGAGAATTGGTAAAATTTGTTTTATTTTTCAATTTGATCTGTTCTTCTCAGCCCGCAAGTCTTGCTTTACTTATTGTTTCTTAAATCTTTCTTCTTCTTCAATATCTCTTCAGATTATATCTTTATTGATCATGACCTTATATTTTGGCTCCTTATGAAGGCACTTCAACCACCATATTTAATTTTACTTCTTCAGGGTTTGCTGTACCTATTGACCTCTTTCTTTTTCTTGGATTTTATTGACCTTCCTCTTCATTCTATAGTATATTATCTCGATGAGCGCCAAATGCAGCATTTTTTGTTCTTGTTTTCTCTTCTTGATTTGAGTAAATTCCTAATTTAATCATTTGCAGGTTCTTAATCCTCACTGCTCTGGCATTGCCGAACATTTCTCAACGTCTTCCAAAATTACAATGTCTTGGTATGACCTTTGATTATGTAGAGTCAGATTTACAAACCTTATGGGAGTTTAAGTAGTATAAAAGAACTTTTTCCAATGACTTAAAATAATTTATTTTTCTTGATTCTCAATGGTTATAAATTTTTCTTAACGAAAATGACAGCATTGTGCTTGGCACCTGCAGGAACTTCTTATTATAAAAAGAAGTCGATAATAAAAAGCGAAATTAGCAAGATGGCGTAAATGGCAATATAAATAGAACTGATCGATGCCTACAAAATACAAGACTGTATACATTATAATGATGCACTTTTGGGAGTGCTGAGATATTTAATAGACATAAAACAAAACAAAGAAAGAATTTTTATTTTTTGAAAATTTTCAGAATTTCATTTGCAGTAGCGACATGTGAATTTTTCCAATGAGAGGGAACGTAATTTCAAGAAAGTGGAAAGATATAAATTTACTGTATGTTTATTTTCCTATTTACTTAAAATTATTATTTTGTTGTTTCGGATTTTAGATAGGAGGTTACGTGCCCTTGTTCCTTTAAAACAAACCGCCACTGCATAAATAAATTAAATATTCTTTGCAATATTACCACAGTCATTATAAACTAGGTAGAGATAATTTCAAAGGTCAAGAACTCTAATCGACGCGGGGAGGAGCCAAGGGGGCGAAATACATACATATACGAATTTGGACCTTCTGCGTCGATTTTTATTCATAGCTAAAGAACCCCAATCTGCGCAAGGAGGAGCCAAGAGGGCGAAATACATAGTAGATATACGAATTTGAACCTTCTGTGTCGATTTTTAGTACCTCTAGTACGTCCCTTCTACCACCTACCTCTACGAGATTGGTGGCTTAAAATTCCAGGTAAATAGCTCGGCCTACGGCCTCGCAGCTTAAGTCTCCATCAAATATTTCTTAACTTTTCTGCCATTTTCGGGCTACACGACGTCGCCGTCATGAATATTATTTAGAGTGACAATAAATAAATGAACTAACTGGAGGGGTCAACTTTCAAGGTAAACTAAATAGGACCTAACATAATCCTTGATTATTTATTTTAAATCACCTTTGTGAAACCCGCCAATACTCAGTAATAATATAATAATAAAAAAAATGCAATAAAATACCCGCTAATAAAATTTTTCGTAATTTGGGATTTTCTTGGCCATTTTTAATTGTTATTTTAGAAATTCTTTTGAGCTTCTAAAGTCATCACTTTAATTTCATTTTCATGAGTTCATGGAGAGGGAGGGGAATTTGAAGAGAAAAACTTGAATAAAGGATTAAATAAAAGAGGAATAGAATAAAATAATTAATTACAAAAAATATAAATTCAATTTCCACTTCTGTGTTATTTTACTATTTATAATTTTTTCCAATTTCTTCATTTCTATATTAGTTTTTATTTTACCTTTCTCTAATTTTCAGTTGGTTTGTAATAACAGTGCCATCAAAACAGAAACCATTGAAACGTCCACTGCGTTAAATTTTTATGACGACAATAACTTACATAATGCCCAACTGCATTGCCATCTTATTTAATAATTAACGCGTGTTGCTCGGAGCTTTTAAAAATTTAAAATATCCATAACTAAATATCCACAATAAAGGAAATTAAAAGTTCATACGAAGGTTTTTCGATTGCTTTCAGTTTTCCGCAAAAATTCAAAATGGGATGAAAAATAGAAAGCATACTTAAAGCTCCCCCCCCCAATTTTGCAAATAACTACGACGGTTGGGGGGTTCAAACAAAAATAATGGAAACTTATTGAGGCTGAAACGCTGTCCAAACGTTTGACTGGGGTACCGACATTTTCGTTTATATGATTTTCAAATTTTCAAAAATTTATATTTTGCCATTCCGGGGGTATAGTACTCACTTTTTACCCCGGTTTGCGGGTGTAAAGGGGCACTTTTTTACCCTGCTATTTCCTAGTACTTTTTGGTAGTAGTTGGTAATATTACTAGATACTACCACGTGCATTATTAAAAAAATGCGTTAAATTTTTGCTTTAAGTTACTAAATTGGCGAAGTTCCTACTTTACCTCCCGGAATTGCAAAAAACAGTATATGCACGACGGGAGTAAAGTGACTTTTGGCCCATGGGTAATTGTTTCACTCGGCTGGAGCCTCGTGTAAACAATCCTTTACCCTGGGGCCAAAAAAATGTCACTTTGCTCCCTTGGTGCATAATCTACTATTTCACCCCTCCCTATAAACAACCCCGTAGTGCTCAAAAATTTTGTTATAGTTTTTGGTGTATAAATGTTAAGCATAAGTAAATCACTTGGAGTTCTCTCAGAAATTCAAATACCTACTTAAACAAAGCATTTGCAGAAAATGTAATTAAAATGAAAATGGTGAAAATGAAGAAAGTCATGAAAACTCCAACAAAATATTTCAAAGGAAGGGTGGTAAAAAAATAAAAAAACTGCGCAGTGAAGTTGGGCGTTTCAAATCTCGTGAATTGATTTGTGGAAATACTGCAATGGTGTTGGCTTTAATATTTGGAAGTTAGCCGGTGCTAGCTATGAATACGGGAGTTACGTTTTCTAAAAAAAATTAACTGATTTCTATGCCCTCCCCCCTCCGGTAGAAATATTGATTTTGAGGAACTACAAGGGTTTTAGCTTTAATATTTGGGAACTGGCCGGTGCTAGCTCTATAGAAATGCGGTACACGACATTAGGGCGACTGTCAATTGGGCGACGACAATTGGGCGACGTCAATTAGGCGACGGTCAATTGGACACCGGTTTTTTGGGCGACGACTTATTAGGCGACCCCAATTAGGCGACCGGTCAAATAGGCGACCGGCCAAATACGGGAAAGTAGCATCGAGTATGCGGCAGACCCCGGTCGATGTCACATTGTTCGCCCGTCGTACCTTGAAATCGAGTGAAATTTTTTCGCTCCGATTTGAATTTTTCTTTCAAATTCGGATAGATGGGGGTGTGATTAGTGGATATTAGTAATAAATATAATCAAAAAAATGGAAAATAACCCGTGTATTGCCGAAAAAGTGAAAAAATTAAAAAATTTTTTCCTTCTAATTTTGGGGTGTGCATTCGATAAGGAGGGTAATCCATCGTCAAAACCTACCTTTACGGGGCGCCGCTCCGCTCCACTCCGCTCCGCGTTGCACCCCTCCAGGGCGGTTTTGACTCTGGTTACTAGGCTAAACATACGAGAAGCGCCACCCATCAAGAAAACCGGGATAAATGAAACCGGGATGTGAGAGAACCTCGAAATAGCATTAAAAAGTATAGTTGCGGTATGGGGCAGTAAACTATTACGTTTCACCCCCACAAAATCGCGTAAAAACAAAAAATAATCGATGTTACATGTACGAGAGACGAGCTGCATCTGACTATTTTTATATAATTAAAGAGGATATTATTATTATATGCAATATTGATTAATAATAAATTGTGAAATAATAAAAAGTAAATTCCGTCGCCTATATGACCGGTCGCCTAATTCGGGTTGCCTAATAAGTCGTCGCCCAAAAAACCGGTGTCCAATTGACCGTCGCCTAATTGACGTCGCTCAATTGTCGCCGCCCAATTGACCGTCGCCTTAATGACGGTGTCCGATAGAAATGGGTGCTAGGTTTTTGAACAAAAATATTAATTGGGGCGGGGGGGGGTAAAAAAAGTAACCTACAAATACCGTTCATGGCAATTTTAAATCTATAGGATCAAGTTTATAATTAAATTTGTGCCATTGGGAAGTAAACCAAAGTTTTTTTTTTAGTTGTAAAAATCTTGAACCTGAAAAATCTCCCTATACTTTTGAACCGACCCTCGTATAGTGCCATAGGAAATCGACATTTGTAATGTAATTAACGCATGTGCGCACGTATACGTTCGTTGGTGCATCGGGGAAAATGATATATCCTTGTTGCAAAACAACGAGCGAGGGTCCTTAAGGACGACCCACATAATAATTTTTAAAACAAATTTATTTATTTTTTAAATAAATTACTAAATTATCTTAAAGGAAAATGATAAGATAATATTAATTCAAGCATAACAAATGTGTAATCAATAAGCGCTAACAATACAAAATCTCGACACTTTTTATCATAAATATAAATAACACCCATTGTTTACTAATAGGCAATGCAGATATCAATAGTACGAGTAGCCGAATCTAATCGTCCTTTCCTACTCAATTCTATTCATTCTATGCTAGTAAAAGCCGACAGTCACAAGTTCGTTCAGTTTATCGGTTTATTTTGTGCTTTCGTTAGTCTGCTTCCATGCCTGTTGGTGATAGTACGCAACCGCGCGTTGTAATAAGTGCAGAAAATACAGGTTCATAAAATGAAAATTACACACACAAAAATTAACAAATTTGTCAATACAATAGAACTGTGATATTATCAAGTGGTTCAATATTTTTTTTAAATTTATTAGGGGGTGTAAAAAATTCAATCGATTTATTGATTTTTAAGTTAACTTTTTTCAAAATAATTGTTGACAATAATAAATTCAAATTAAATATCGTAATGTTTTAATTTTTTTATTTGAAAATTTTGTTTTAATTTTTACGTGAGTTTACTTTATCGATAAAAATGTCGGGGGTGGTTTTGGAAGCGAGACCATTTCGGCCTTTTAAATCCAGTGAGGAATATTTGTATGCAATGAAAGAAGATTTAGCCGAATGGTTTTTAACCCTTTACCCTCATCTGAGAATCAATGTTGATAATTTCATGGACAGGCTCGAAACCGGGGTTGCACTATGCGAAGTAAGTAAATTAGAAAATTACATCAAAACTTTTTTTTTAACTTTGTTATCATAATTTTCGCATTATTATGACTAATCGTATAAAACAGTCATCGTATTTTCTATTTTACTCTGTATGGTGGTTATTTTTAATCTTCAGTCAGAATTTCAAGTATTCTTAATATTTCTATTTTTGAGTTCAAAATTTTATTTACCAATTTAAGAACTTACGATAAAAATTCTGAACTCTTGCGTTATTGAAAATATTAGTTTATTTGCATTAAATGATCATTAAATAACAATTTTATTTTTCTAATATTGTATCAATTCGATAATGATACTATTTATGTAATCAAAAAAATCCGTTTTGAAATCAGTTTTATGTAATTTTAATAATTTTGTAAAGAAATAATGACATACGAGGGGAAATCAATAAGTTCGGTAAAAACAGTATAAGGAATCAATATTTTGTAATTAAATAAATTTTATTTTTCGACATAAAACTGCTTGGTATTTCTTTGGTTCAATTTTTCGAAACCAATGAAAAAGAATTGTTTCGATTGCCTTGCAAATCCAAAGTATCCATCAGCTCTTCATCGGTATTAAATTTTATCCCTCGTAATTCTTTCTGTACATTTTGGAATAGAAAGTAATTGCTAGGGGTAAGGTGGGTAATTTATTTCTTCGAAGTCACACATTTTATTACTAGCAGCCTGTGAAACTTTCGACTTTTGAATTTTTTTTTTGTTTCACTTTGCCCTTTCTTTTTTCTTGGATAGCTTCAATTTCTATAATAGATGCATGTTTTGCTCTCTTTACGACACAGGTAATCAATTAACAGAATTCCCTCAGCATCCCAAAAATTGCGGCCATGATCTTGCCAGCGGGCGGTTGAGTTTTGAACTTCTTAGGTGCCGGTTTTCCCTTTCTATCCATTGCATAGACTCTTGTTTGAATTCGGGGTCATAATAATGAATCTGTGCCTCATCACCTGTCATAATGTTATTTAAAATTTTTCTCGGATCAGCCTTGCACTTTTACAAAAATTGCCTTAGAAGTTTCGGCACGAAATTGCTTCTGTTCAGGAGGCAGCAAACGTGGAACCCATCTTGCACTTACTTTTAATACATGAAGATGATCATAAGCAGGCATGCAGTGGGGGCAGGGCGGGGCAGGGCGGCGCCCTGGTACTTCTTTTGGAGCCGGAGCGGCGCCCCGTCCAGGTTCTGTCGACCTGCCTCGTCGACAGAAAATATGCATTAACATTTTCAATTTTGATAAAGCAATGTGAATTGGTATATTTGGTCCAGCAATTTGCTTACATTTTAGTTGATCAAATCCCATAATATAGGATTAAATATAACAGCTCTAAGCAACTTTTAGACCAAAGTGTATTATTTTCTCGCTGCAGACAGCACAAAACCGACAGGAAACGCGGCTTCCGTAAATTCCGTGAATTTCTAAAACCATCGCTTACATCAAATCCTAGCGTATAGTGTTCTGAGTATAACAGCTACCAACTCAACAAACCGCAACTCAAACACTACCACACTACTATTATTGCCGTTCTTTCGTCAGTCGATCGCGAAAAGTAGTTGACCACAACATCGCATTAGCAGCAGCCGATACTAAGAACGAGCTTTGGGCTTTATTCTAAGTACCTACTGATACTAGGTGAGTAATGGGAAAAGAAAAATTATAATAAATAAAATTTATTGTAAGATCGACACGTCTGGATGATCGTTTATGTAAGCGGGGCGGGGGGGGGGTGATATATGGAGATATCCATTCATTTTTTGACCGCCCCGGTACCTCTTTTTTTACGACTGCACCCCTGATCATAAGTACCATATTATAAATTGATGTCTTGTTTATCATCCATTAACAAATTTTCGACTTTTAGTACATTTTCGTGAAAAGCCACATCCACTTTTTATCTAAAAAAAAATTTTACCTTTTATTTGATTTGGTTACAAATCACTTCCGAGATTTTTTTATAACTCCCTTCCTTACACCGTTATTACTGGAACTTATTAATTTCCCCTCGTATCTCTTAATTTAAACTTACGAAAATTTAACAAAAAGTAAAATTTGTCGCTTTTCACGAAATATTACGTAAATAATTTATATTTTCATTCACCACTCTGCTGCCTTTTTATAAAAAAGCACAATTAGCAAATAAAAAACCTCAAAGAGTCAAACACATTCCGAGCTTTTATTTTGCCCCCAAGTTTTCATATTTATAGCCTCTTTTACAATCTCAAGTCGATCTCAAAGTTGCAGGTATATTAAAATACAAAGTAATTTCTTTTAAAAGGTAAACCAAAAATAAACCGAACCCACAGCGGGGTACCATTGGGTATTGTGGTGCGTTTAGATAACCGAAGAAGAGCTTAAATTATTTAGGCCGAAAAACTGATGAAATATAAATTATTAAAAAATGAGAAATATTAATAATTTCGTTTGGATTACCATAATAATAAAATAAACTCGTTTCACAACAAAGCAGCCGATCGCACGCATTTTGCGTTACGACATTTTCAATTAATTTTGAAAAATATTAAATTTGACGTAGGCGTAATTTTAAAAAACTAACTGTTAAAAATGAAAGAAGTACGTGAAGGAACGTGCGTACCTATTTATTAAAATAAAAATTCGTAGATCGAAATCGAATACAATATTGAATTTTTTTAATATATATAATTCAATATTTACAGTTAAATAACAAGAAAAATTTTAAATGGTTCGAACCTAGAATGTTATTGAAACACAGATTTTTCTCTCTGTAACTCAATCGATGATCACACCAAGCCAACACATTGACCGTTGTGGTCGTAGCTATTTTTAAAAACCTTCAAAACAAACATTGCAGGTATCATTTTACATAACAGTAGCGTATACTAATTCAATTGTGCTTTAAGTAATGGTGTTTATATTGGTCAAGGTGAGAAATCAATCTTCAAGAGGAAAAAATTAGAAACATTAGAACCAATGAAATTTTAACAAAATTGAGAATGCCTATAATATTTCGGTTTGTTTTTCAATTTTTGCAGTGTAATTACATAATAGTATATTGAAAATGTATTGGTGCAATGCGGTTCACTGGTGCAATTTATTGATTACTTTCTTCTTTTCTTATTGGGTTCTTTGGGGAGAAATAATTTAAAAATAAAAGAAACGCTTTCTTTAAATAAAAATTATGGGGACGGTAACCTAACTTTGGTCACCCCAAAAAAAAGTAGAAAATTTTCTATAGCAAAGAGGAAGGTTTATAGAGTATACTGTAAAAATTTCACTTGCGAAAGTATACATAAAATTTCGAGAAAAATCTATTTGAAAGTACGTAAATTTAGCGAATTTTTCTTCGATTTCGGGGCGCCGCTGCGCTCCGCTCTGCACCCCTCCAGGGCGGTTTTGACTCTGGTTACTATGCTAAACATACGAGAAGGCGCCTCCCATAAAAAAAACCGGGATAAATGAAACCGGGAGCTTAGAGACCCTTGAAATAGCATTAAAAAGTATAGTTGCGGTATGGGGCAGTAAACTATTACGTTTCACCCCCAAAAAATCGCGTAAAAACAAAAAATAATCGATGTTACATGTACGAGAGACGAGCTGCATCTGCCGGTGCGAAATACTCTAAGTGTTAGGGTCATTATAACTGCACGGACTGTCAACAGAATGAGCGACGCGGGAATCTCGTTAATTTTACATGTAAATTTGCAAACTTCAAATTCGATTTACTCAAAATTTTGATAATACATTCTCAGGTTTAAATTATATCAGTATACTATATAAACCTTCCTCTTTGCAATAGGAAATTTTCAATTTATTTGGAGTGGCCAAAGATAGGGGACCGTACCCAAAATTATTATAAGTTAAAACATTACATGAAATTTTTTAATTGATTCTTTTAGAACTTAATACAAGCATTAACCGAGGTTGTGCGGCCTAAAGGCCGCACTGTGGGGTAGGGGGGGTTATTTCCATAACTGTAAACTGTAATTATGATAAATATATACTCACGCCATCTAAAGCAAAAAGTCTTATCAAAATGGAGAATAATAATTTCTTGTTTCGGGGAAAAAGAAAAAATTGGGGAGAGTACGGGGGGGGGATTATTCAAAATTTAAGAAAAGCTTTTTTTAAAAAGAAAAATTAAAACAATAACAATAAAATGTTTTAATTAAATCTTTTAAAACTTAGCACAGGCAAGAAAAATCTCCGTGGCTTTTCTTCTTATCTTAAGGGCCAAAAATAAACTCTAGTTATTGTAAAAACTAAAGTAAATGGGGGGGGGGGGTAATTCTAAATTATACGAAATAATTGTAATAGACGTAATATAATGAAACCGTTAAAATCAAATATTTTATAGTTAAATGATAACATTTTTATTGGGTATAGGTTTTTATAATTATTTTATAAATATTGTTCAACGTTTCGAGCCATTTAAATTTGGTCCATTTTCAAGACTTTTGGGACGAAAGTAAATGACAAAGTCAACAAATTAAAAATGACAAGTGATCAAATCAAATTAAATCAAAAATAACAATGTCATTTACTTTCATTCCAAACGCCTTGAAAATGTGCCAAATTTAAATGGCCCAAAACGTTGGACAATATTAATAAAATATTATGAAGACCTCTATACTCAATAAAAATGTTAAGATTTAACAATAAATAAAGGTCAATTGGCATACTTCATAATTTTATATAGCAACAAAATACACTTAGATTCTTCACCTTGGGGGGGTTTCAAAATTATTAAGAGAAATATTTTTGTAAAATTACAATGTAATAATGATAAAATTTTTATATTAATTATTTTGAAATAAATCTTTCAAAATTTAAATTTTGGAAAGTAAAGGAAAAAAAGAAATATGGGTGGGAATAAAAGAAATCATTTCAATTAACAGTTAAACCTTTAAAGTTAAATATTTTGGTTCAAAATTAAAATTTTGGAAAACTCAACTAAAAAAAGAAGAAATACAGGGGGGGGACGGAGGAGTTTATAATTCACAATTGAAAGAAATAATTTTAATGAATTGATTATACAACTTGTTCAAAACATAATAAATTGATTCTTTTAAAATAACCAAGTTAGTAAACTTACATACATGTAATTGATAATTATTACATAATTGCCAAATTCTAATTGTTTGATTATAAACCATGACATACATGTTTCGCTCTAATTTAAGCTCATCAGGTGATTCTAATACTCAATTTTTTTCCTTTTGTTTTTTAAACTATTTTTTTGAATATTATAATCACCCGATGAGCTTCAGTAAGAGCGAAATGTCATGGTTTATAATTAAACAATTAGAATTTTGCAATTATCAACGTCATGTAAGTTTACTGTAGTTATTCTAAAACAATTACCTTATTAGAAATAATTTTAACAGAAATGGTTAAACTGTTAAAATCCAACCTTTTGTATTGAGATATAATATAATCTAATAAATATCACAATATTTAAATTTATCAACAAGATATATTTAGGTTTTTCTTGGATGAAAGGGGGGGGCGTAGTAATTCCAAAAAAAAGTAGTTTCAAAATAAAAATTGCAATATATTATACAGGATTATATTTTTTAATTCATTCATTTAAAATAAATATTTCAAAATTCTAATTTTGGAAATCCTATTAAACAAGGAAACAAATAAGGGAGGGGGTAATAATTCATAATTATAACAAATAAGTTTAATATAAATAATTAAACTGTAAAGTAAAACGTACCAAGTATATAAAAACAATTTTTAGATATACCCTGTTAGGGGTCATCCAAAAAGGACGTTCGCATGTTTTTCCCGATTTTTAAACCCCCCTCCCCCTTGTTCCAGTTGGTCACAATCTTCGAACCCCCAGGAACATCCTATGATCACAAATCAAATAAGACCCCCTCATTTGTCTATGATCACAAATCACATTTGTCTAAAATTGAGCTTGACCATTTTTGAACTAAAAAACTAATTTTTTAAATATATTTATGGCTGTAATAAAAAGACGTCACATTTGTTCAACTCCCCCCCCCCCGCCAGACGTGGACGTCCTTTATGGTAAATAAGCGTAGGCTATTATATTTTGTAATGAGTTCAATTTTCAAAATATGAGTCGATTGTTTAATTAAAATTTTCAGCTGTGTATAAAATTCGCTCTATCTGAGCTTTGACCTGCCGAATGAAATCATGATGTTATTATGAATCAGTCAGTACAACATTCCTAATAAAAATCGACTCCTAATGCAAGGTCTAATGTTGAATGAAGGTATTTATTTGCCAAATAAAATAATCTATGTGCTTACCAATTTCGGTTGTCTGATGTAAATAAATTCGGGGTTTGGGGAATCCCCGAATGAAATAATCTAAGTTTTCTTTTTATCCGATGTTCCTATGATTGATATCAAATTCAATTTTAAATACAATGTAGAAAATATTGTATAGAAGTTACTCATATTGCTGAGCTAGAAACATTTCGAGAAAATTGTGGAATATGGCGATGTGTCACACTATGGTGTGACCATATCAAGAAAGTAATGTATTTATTTTGATAAAAGCGTAAAATGACTCAAAACTTGAATTTCACTGTTAACCCATTGAATCAGATACTCATACCTTATAAGTTAACATAGCACCACCTGACCATTATCACAGTAGCGCACATAGCAGCCGCGATATAATGTTCAGTATCATGGACACTGTCGCGGGGCGAACAGATGTCTCCGCATTGAATTTTTGACACAAGTATAGCTAAATTAGATTTTTACTTAAGCATAATTTTTGGCCTCTTGTATATTAAACCATCTGTAGACCAGTTCTAAACTGCGCGCGTAATTTTAGTTTGAATTTTAAGCAAGCCTACTTTTCAAGATACCACTTTTTTTTACGTTAATTGTAATTTTAGTTTTGCACAATTTGTCTCACCTCCATTCTAAAAATAGATATATTTTTTTTATTTATAGAACAACACAACATTCATAACAATAGTCTTTAGTGTAAAAATTGGGTTTGTCCATCTGCAACGCGTGGGCCAAATTCTCACCAATGTTTATTAACCTTTACCAAAGTAGAACCAAGGCTGGGCTTCTTCCGTACCTATTTTTACGTTGTTCTTGATTGGAAGCTTTTAAAATAATAAAAGCGGAATTAATAATAAAATAAATTCGACTTTAATGTTTAAAAAAATATTGCTTAGCGCAGGCACGCATTTTAAGTTAACTAAGCGCTTTTTGTTTTTTATGAAATAAATTTAGAATGTACCTCAATAAAACTTTTGATTCCATTTAAGCACAGGTTAAAAACTTGTTGTCCAAAAACTCCCACATATTTCCGAATTTTATTGACAGCATTGCACTAAGTAAACGATATAGTTCCAAATCTACCGAACCTAGATCTCGGCCTGTGGCCTCACCTTAATGAATATAAAAACCTAAACAAATTGAACCATTAATGATCCTTTTGTTTGGCTTTGACCTATTAATCAAAACAAATTATTGTAATCACAAGAAATGTCCTGTTCACTGTACATCCGAGTGTAGTTGGAGACTTAAACTAAGAATTTCCGCTCTATAACTTAATAAGTGGATACAATAATTACCGTTCAACATATTATTCCTCTTCACACACGCGATCAATTTTCACGCTGTGGTTAAGAGGACCGCGTCGGAGTAACTTAACGCCCTAATGTGACTTGGGCCCTAATATATAAAAAAAATTCGTTATTCTTTTTACTATCATACGTACATACAAATAAGCAAAACATTAAAAATAACTGACTTCAAATGATATTCTAAAAATAGAATTTAGATTGATATAAAAAAGAAGTGCCGCAGGCGATTTTTTTAAACTCTTATGCCAAGCCTGTGCAGGATACAGTTAGTTCATTATATAATAATTTATAATTATTTTTATACATTTTACGAATATATAACACATAAAAAGAGTGCAGATTATCTCAAAGTATAGTACAAGGTAAAATATTTAGCAAATTTCAAGAACAAATTTTAATTAAGTATTTTAAACTTCTAAGACTGTTCCCGTTGTAATATTATATTATATATACTTGTTAATTGTTTGATTTAGCAATTTTAAGTTTCTCTGAAGGTCGTGCAATATGTTTATTATTAATATATTAAATAGTTCATAATTATAAGACGCCATTTGGATACTGCATCAGGGTAAATAATTGATATAATTATTTTTTAAATAAAAATTTCCTAATTGAGCCAGCAAAGTTTTACACTATTTCGGTTTTGTATCTTTGGTGTTGAGCTCTAATCAAAATCATGCAGTTTCTTTCAAATTTTCAAGTATTGATGTTTAAATTGTTATTTTTAAGATTTGGCCGCTTAGGAAAAAATAAGCAATGAACGACATTTTTATGAATTTTCGTTAATATCTCGCTTTGGCTGCAGTTTAGAGCAAAATATCAAGATATTAAAAATAGAGCAGATTAAATTATCGACAGAAAAGTTCTTATGCTTTTTTCTTGTTACTCGATTCATTATGGAGTTACAGCCATCAAAGCGCGCATGGTGTATATGTTACATTCAATACCCGATTTCGGGCAATGCCCGAAAAACATGCGCAAAACTAGTTTTGAGCAACGAAGATTTCCCAAACCCGAAATTTTACTTTTAAACGGCTATTGAGCGTTACAAAATAAGCAGAACTAGTTTTGCGCATTTTGAATTGTACAAAACTAGTTTTGTAGGTTTCTGAATGACCAGCACTAGTTCTGCTTTTTTCATTTAATCAGCATCCGAATAAAATAAATAACATAAACATAAAGGGGGTGAAACGTAATAATTTACTGCCCCATACCGCAACTATACTTTTTAATGCTATTTCAAGGGTCTCTAAGCTCCCGGTTTTTTAGATCCCGGTTTTCTTGATCGTAGGCGCTTCTCGTATGTTTAGCCTAGTAACCAGAGTCAAAACCGCCCTGGAGGGGTGCAACGCGGAGCGGAGCGGAGCGGCGCCCCGTAAGGGTAGGTTTTGACGATGGATTACCCTCCTTATCGAATGCACACCCCAAAAATCGATGAAAAAAAAATTTAATTTTTTCACTTTTTCGCCAATACACGGGTCGATTTTTGGGGTGTACATTCGATAAGGAGGGTAATCCATCGTCAAAACCTACCCTTACAGGGCGCCGCTCCGCGTTGCACCCCTCCAGGGCGGTTTTGACTCTGGTTACTAGGCTAAACATACGAGAAGCGCCTACGATCAAGAAAACCGGGATCTAACAAACCGGGAGCTTAGAGACCCTTGAAATAGCATTAAAAAGTATAGTTGCGGTATGGGGCAGTAAACTATTACGTTTCACCCCCTTTATGTTTATGTTATTTATAGCAGAACTAGTGCTGGTCATTCAGAAACCTACAAAACTAGTTTTGTACAATTCAAAATGCGCAAAACTAGTTCTGCTTATTTTGTAACGCTCAATAGCCGTTTAAAAGTAAAATTTCGGGTTTGGGAAATCTTCGTTGCTCAAAACTAGTTTTGCGCATTTTTTTCGGGCATTGCCCGAAATCGGGTATTGAGTGTAACATATATATGCGTCTCGAAATATTATACCATGCGTTTCGACAGGTGTAACTCCGTAACCGATCAATTAACAAAAGCAAAACATCCGATCTTTTCTGTAGATAATTAAGCCTACTATGGTTTAAATAACTTGACATTTTGCTCTAAAGTACACTAAAAGCGATATATTCACCAATTTTCGTAAAATGTCATTCTTCGTATGGTTTTTCCCCTATGGCAGAGAAATCCGGAGTCGCTGCAGTAGCTTTATTCTCTTATTTTCACTGCTTAGGAAGTGCAACCCTTTCTTCTAAGTCTGCGATGTGCGTTTGCGTTCAAAATGTATTCAAATAGCTAGTGGACCTACTGTTTAACTTCGAAGCCTAATACATTTCATTTCGCGAAGTGTTCATTTGGTAGATTACTTCGATGGTGTCAAGATGAGACAGTCATTAATAAAGTTCTGACTGCGCTTACAGTCCAAGTGGAACCGGAGATTCAGCAGCGCTCGAAATGGAAAATTTTATGAACCGGACGGTCGAGTAAAACAATATACCGTGTAATTCGGAGTACCAATATAAAATCCACTTTATCTGAACCTTGCCGATTACGTGATCAACTTCTTCTTGAAGAACCGTGTCTGATTTCAGGCGCAGGCGACCTCTATCATGTGCATGTGTTGTGCATTTGAAGTATTATCACATACATAGGTGACCTACTTGTTTAACGTGGGCTTCGAACCGCAGGAAGTGTATATAGTTCATCTCGAGAGGAGCTGTACTTGGCAGATTGCCTTCCGAAGGAAGACAGTCCGAATTAAGTTTTACTGGGCCCGGAGTCGAAGCAAGTATTCAGCATTAGCACTTAAGCTTATGACCGTCTAACGTGATCAACTGGGCTCTGTAAATTCAAAACACGGATCAATTTTGATGCCGGGCTTCTAAATTTATCACGTTTCCATAGTAATGGGTCTTTCAGCAACCTTTAACATATTAAACTCCTTCACTCCCGTGAAAGGTGTACAGGAGAAGGAGGCGATCAGTCAATGTTAAGTTAAAACGCAGCTCAGCGTGTGTAATATTTGTTGGTAACTTTATCAGTAATTTTTTAAAATTCCGGTAAACCTCTTTCCTCTCCATTATACCTTCAAATGTTACGTTACCATACTAATGAAAATTGTCAGGTTATCATAGTGACGGTCTGGTAACCGGTATTATAATTGTCACATTACCATAGCAATATCAATTCAGACATAATATACATTATTAGAAGCATCAAAAATCCGTACTGATATAAATATATCCCATCGACCGGAGAGTCTGGGGGGTATGGAATACCCCCCAGTCGAAACGGTATTTTACAGAAGTATGCACGATTTTCCGTTTCTTCTCTTGATCACCTGATACTGAGGGGCATAAGGTTATACATTTTTATTGCGTAATTGGGAGGGGGGAAATCCCCAAACCCCCCAGTCTCTAAAACTACGGTCTCCAGTAGTTTTATACACTTTCTGTACTATTATTGATTCATATGATACTAAATCTGATCTTCTGACGTTAATTGATCTGAATCTTTGGTTATGAAGATTGTGATTACATAATAATCTTTTTGCGTATACCAACGCTTTGTCTGCGGTTCTTAACCTGTCGAATGAGATGATGATGATTAGTCATATTTATGTACATTAAATAGAAGCATTTGCATATATTTTATTTTTATGACAATTCTGCGAACCCCAAGTTTTCTATCGCCCAAAGTACCCTCTCCCCCACACTAGCTCGGATAATCGAGGTTCTACTGTAGTAGAAATAAATTTTAAATTTAAAATATTATTGCCATGAACGCTATGCATTTGATGTCCGAAAATAGATTTGGAGCTATAATTAAAATAATAGTTTGATGCCGGTCAAAGTAAGATCTTATTCTGATAAACTCTTATCGGAAGGCAATGGCAAACCACCATTGGCAAAAGGCAAAAAAACCTTCTCAAAAAATGAAAGTGAAAACCCACTTCTGGTGGTTGTGATGACCACGGCCTTAAACTGTAGGTCCCCTATCTGGGACCTATAATAGGGACTCCCTATCTGCAAAGTTTTTGGAGTGATATTTTGGATAATTGGGAAAAACAATTACCCCAAAAATGCATTTTGGATAAAGTTTGGGCTAGAAATCCAAGATAAATCGTATTATTTCCGAAAATGTGAAGATGAGACGGTAGCTGCCAATAAAACTGGAAGCTTTATTTTGACTTCACTTCTAATTAGCGTTGCGATATATTATTTGATTGTTGCACAAACAGATCCGAACGTAGGCAACATACCGTGAAAACATCTAACCATAATATACTAATCCTGTTTTTAATGAAAAGCCATAAAATCTAGTTAACCATGTGTACACATGCGTTAACAGCGTAAACTCTCGATTTTATGTTCAAACACGTTTTCAGGCACAAGCATGAATAATGAAAATAGCAAATGAAATCAAAATATTGCAAAGTATGTAGTGAAACCTGTTTTACTTGAAGTATGAATGGAGACTTTACATTTTAATCTACTATAGGTATGGATATTATTATCGACTTTTTAAAACAGTTATTTTATAATCTGGCATGAGTCACTTGAAATAAAAAAATCGAAAATACCTTCACGCCATATCTCGATAATTTCGTGGGTTTACCTTTTGCAAAAGTTTATGTAACTCGTAAACTTAATCGAATTTTCGATTTCCTTACCCAACGACAATACCGTTATCTATTATTATCTCTGAAGAGTAATTAAAGCACCATTATAGCTTTTTAGCAATTAACTTATTGACAAGTCATTTATAAATTAGAAACGATCGATTTCTTATCGGTAGCGCCGCTTAATAACCATCTAACAAATTTTGCAAGTTTTGCATGATTTACTACTAACACAATTGCATATTAAAATTTCTCAACTTAACGGAATTAGCCCCATTTCTGCCCACCATCGTATCCTACGTGAATATGCTTTTTTTGCAAAAGTTACAAATTAATCCTAACACTTTCGCCTTCGTCATTTTTTTCAAAAATCCAATCCGATCCAATTAAGCCATGAAAGTCTCCATCGCATACAAATTCGATTAACGTGCTAATGAATTGTTTTTATAGAATTAAACCAGTAGGTTTAATGTGCAAAAACTTGTACCATAAAATTTCACCCACGCATTATTGCAAGGTGTGTCCAGCTTTTAAACATATAAAACATAATCCATGCAAACAACAATAGACAACAAGTGTAAAGCACATTTTTTTGAGGGCCATGTCAAGGTGGTCGTGGAAGCTGCAGATCCTTTTAAGGAAGTGGCGATCGGTGAAAGTGTTTTTACGTTCATTGTAACCATTATGACCAACACAAACCATGTCCTGGCATACCTAATTGATCTTAATTTTTTCGCATTCTTTCTTAATTTTTCAAGGTTATGTGAGATAATAATCGGAATGCATCAAAATTGAGGATGAGCAATTTTACCGCTTTGCTTCAGGGTCGAGTAGAAAATTATTACTACCTTGACAAATTATTAAAAATCAAAACGGGCCTCTAGTACCACCCCGAGGAACGTCACGACATGATCGGTCGTGAAGGTTACGACTAAATCGCAAGACTCCTTTTTCAGATAAGACACAGCCAATCGACTGCTTTACATACATGGAAGTTCATAATTGGAAGTTACGCCTCTAAATTATCAAAGTGAAAATTTATCAATTTATTGTGAGGCCACACAAAAAACTTTTTTCTTAGGTTAGTTTCAAGTATAAGTTCATATAAGGCATAATATCCTTAGTGTAAACGCATTAAGGACGCAGTTTTATTTATTAAAAAGTCACATTCAAGAGCTCAAGTTGCAATCGTAGAATAATATACGGCGCCAGTTTTATTCTTTGCTTCCTTAAAAGGACTAAGGTACTTCAACCTTGCATACAATCAACGATACAATTAATCCGCGTTTTAATCTTTGTTTAGAGGTCAGAGATATTTAACACCAGAATCGGAAGGTGGCGTTTAGAACAGCCTCACCATAGATTCCAGTGTCAGGGTTTCGATTATGAATCACTGTGTCTATTATATGGAAATAAACCTTAAACTAAATTAAAATTGACGTTGATTGATCGATTATTTCAAATTAAATTTCTATCTAATACATATGTAATTTGATAAACTTGTTGTTGTATTAATTAATTATAAAAATTTGCCAATGAATCATTTTGTGTACTGCCATAAGGTATCAACACCTTCGCTCATCACATTTTTCTCAATTGTTCTTCAAATTTACCGATGCGTTTGTACAAATAATATAAAATCCCAGGTATCACCAGAAAAATCGTACCATTTCCGTCCGTGTATTGATTTTAGATAATAGACCATCGCCTTATCAGATGTCTTGTCTGGGTGTTTCTGTTACAACCCAATAATCTTGTTTAAAGTAAATCTCATGAATTATTATGTTACCAAAACTTGTTTGTCGATTATCTACCTGTTGGATCAATAGATATATCGTTTACACTAACAGGTACGTTTTTCGATACCACACGACCACACAATGAGCCTTATAAAGTTTCAACTCGACCAAAGTAACATTCAAATTTAAACCGTTTAACGACGTTAAATTTTGTGTAACGGCATTTCAATTGAATCAATTTACAAATTCACTTTATTAAGTAATTGTTTTATTGTTTGAGAACGAGAAAATACATAGTGGCGCGCGTGATTGGATAACAAACATTGAAATAAGACGGTGGTATTATCATATAGGATAATAGGACAAGACGGTATACAAAGAGTTCGTGAACCGTTAAACAAAGCGCGTAAGTGTACGGGCATAACTTTTTCAAGTTAAATGCCGGACGTGATAAATTTACATATTAACACTTCCTAGTGTCTAAATAGAAAGAGGAAGTGAATCAAAGCGTTGGTTGTACGAGTATTATATTACTGGAGATTGAAAATGTCGTAAACGACACGACGACGTTCAGAGAATTTCAAAACTGAAAATATAAATTATTTAAGACAGAAGATCTGAAGAAGCAGTCACCACTAACTTTTCATAATATTATATTTACCTTTTAAACCATTTTATTCCCATTTTGAAATACTTAAAAAAATGGTTTTCCCAAACCTCCTAGCCATATTATTCAAAAGGTCGGTATATTTTTCGTTTTTCAATTTTTTATCGTTGTATTTGGCTATACATATATAAGATGAACATATAGTTCGAAACGTTACAAAACCAATCACGTTGCATTATTAACCTACAAAATTTTCAAGTTCCTTTATTTTAATTATGTAACAATATTGGCGCCCGAACTGGGGCGGTATGCTGATCGACTGTTTTTCCATATTTTGTTTTAACCGACTTTTTTGATTCAAAACTGTTATAATCGGAAGAATTCCCACAGTAAATATAAATTTATACAAAATACAAAAAAATGCGGCCGACAATGATTGCAAATTAATAACATAACCGATCATGCATAAAATTATCTCCAATTTTTAATTAAGTCTTAAGTTGTCAAACGTACTACAAAACTACAACTTGTTAATTTTTCTATAATTAATGCATTTTAAATGTTCAACGACTGCTTATCTAATTTTCAATAAATTATTTAAAAGTTGGATAAATTCAAGGAAAGCGATAATTTAAATTTCAACTTATAATTGAACCGATATTAATTATGGATAATTAAAACTAAAATGGCAACAATTTCCGGTTGTTCAGTTAATCGCGAAATTCGATTTAAATCTAATTTAATATTTCCCGGGTCCGCGTCCTAGGGATAAATTAGGGTTTTAATTTTCTTTTTGTTTTAATGCGATGTTTACCTTCGTAAAAAGATACATAATTTTTAGTATGGCATTGAAAAATTAGATTAAAAATAACCATTTAACGAGTAGTACACATACAAACGACATTGACTTTATCTTTATCGTTGTAGTGCTGATAACATTAGAAATTTTTGCAGTTTCTCAAGTCAAAATTATTGAAGGTTTCCTGCAAATAGAATGAGTGTTGTTATTTTTACCAAGGCTGCAGTTTTGACATTCTTGCATAACTTGAGTAATTCCTGTCTACCAACTTAAATTCGAAATTGGTGCACTTATTACTTTTTCCGGAGTTATCAATCAAGTCAAATATGCAAGGGTATTTAAAACTTGTTTCGAATTATGGGAGCAATATATCGTGATTTATGTGTAGCGATATTAAAAGAGCGTGGTTATTTTTAAGTCGAGAGGGTGGAATGAACGTACCGATTCTGCTATTTATAACAAAACCCCTAAAACAAAGCATCCCTAGTCTAGACGTACATAATTTATTTACTTTTCGAAGTTCTCGAAGACAAAAGAATTCGATACTGTGGATTTCGGTAGGAAGAAAACGTTGAATTTGTTATAATATGGTATTTTTAAACCGCAGTTGTGGTTTGGTGTTGTAGTACGAAAAGTCCGGATTTGAATCCGAACTATCTGCAACTTAGTTTCCAATGTGCAAAATAAGATAGTTTTCTTAACGCTTTGTAAGACGTTTATTTACCCTTTGTGTCGAGGTTTAATCAAAAATATTTCCTGAAAAAGTGAAAATCGAAACACAATAGCATGAGGCTTTAATTAATTTTTTAAAGCACTGCGGTTGTATGAAGGCTTCAATACAACAGAAATTAAAAATCAATATACCATAACTAGGCCAATCGATAGCTCCTTCTGAATTGTGGAATATTGTGGAAATAATTGGGAATAAGATGGAATAAATTTCATTATATATACTAGGTACATATACTTAACTTTCTAATTTGATCGCCATATTGGAATAACCACGCGAAAAGAGACATTTTTATGAATATACGCTAATATCTCGGTTTGGGTTCACTTTAGGGCAGAATATCAAGTAATTGAAAATAAAGTAAATTAAATTCTTCACACAACAGATCTTATGTATTTTTCTTGTTAATCGATCGGTTGCAAAGTTACAGCCATTAGAGTGCACGGTATATCTCGACCAATTTTTATTTATTATTTTCATTATTTGATGATGTGCGCAAAATTGCCAGTCGATGAGGGTTTTATTGTAGGAATAATTGGGAACAGGCTGGAATAAATTTTGTTATCTTTGTTTTGACTTCTAAACCGTTATATCCATTTTTCACGGTCTAACAGCCCTGAATTTGGTCGCCATATTATAAAAACTACCCGAAAAAATAAACGAATTTTATATTATAAAATCGAAATATCAAATAATGAAAATGGCAAATATAAATTGTGCACTCTGTAAGCTGTAACTCTGCAACCGATCGATTATGATAAAAAAAGTGTAAGATGTTTTCTGTGGAAAATTTAGTATACTTTATTTTCCATTACTTAATATTTTGCTCTAAAGTGCACACAAATCAAATACTTCTGATATTCATAAAAATATAACTTTTCACTTTTTTTCCAATATGCACAGTTATTCAATATTTCCAATATACCAGGTTTGTTTAGGTCATAACCATTATGGCTCGACAAATCAATAAATCGTATCAAAAATTTTATCTATCACTCTATTATATGAAAAAAATTAAAACCACACATAAAATAAATGAAGGGGTGAACGAATCCTGTGGGGTGCTATCTATAGAAATATTTTTTCTCGCTAATGTCTACTGATGATCCTCTCTGCCGATCTTGGAATCAATCCTAGCTATATTTTGAAGTTCCGGAATATTCACATGAGATTTATAGAATACCCCCAGCACATCAAGAAGGCCATTCTCATCGTTATTTCCTGGGGGGTATTCCATACCCCCCAGACCCCCGGTCTATACGACCGCCAAGTTTTTATTACTTCATTTGTAATATCAACTCGTGACATTTTTCAATGAGAACACACAAAATGTAAAGAAAATGTATTTTTATTTTTCCTTATTTATTAAAAAATATTATTTTGTGATTAGTTGTTCTTTCCAATTTTGGATAGGTGGCCACGTGCCCTTGTACACTTTAGGGTTAGCCTCCCCTGTATCACCCTGTCCAGTCAGTATTAAATACTACTGTTTATTTAAGTCAATCGCTTAGGAAGGGGGGGGGGTGAATAAAATAAATTGAAAAGATTTCTTCAAAATTTTTTACGGAAAAGCAGAGAAAACCGATATTATTAGGTACTTGTCTGAGCTTAAGACTGCTTCAAGCGAGAGTTCCAGTAGTTCCCGGCAAGGAATTTTGATCTCTGCCTAAATTTGTCTGTGTATCGTATGTCTTTCTGTAACTCTAAATTGAACTGATGATCTGGTCTTCAGACTGTACAACCTAGGCAATCAAGAATCAGTGCAGTCGATATTTCTTCTTAGAGTATCTCTCATTGTTTAATTTTTTGTTCCCAACTTGAAAAAGTTTCTGTGCAGCCTGAAGGCCGCACAATCATATAAACATGTGCTGGTAGTAAAGTAATGAATAAATAAAGGAGAAGATACTCGTAATTCATATAAAAATAATTAATTCTAAATTCAACATAGAAATTTTTTTATGTGGTTAGCCATCTAGAAAGTGATTGCCTTGGTTGTGCAGCTTAAGGTCGCACTGAAGAGGGGATCAATTTAGAGTTATAGATAGATAAATTAATTAAAAGATAACTTGAACTTAAATAAAAAGAGGCTTTTAAATTAAGTTGTAATAATTAACTTGTGAAATGAATATTTAAATAAAATTTAAAAATTGGCAATCTTAGCAACATCCTGTGCAGATGCTAACGTCATTTGTTTGTTCCGATTGAGGGGGGGGTTAATACAATTTAATTTTCTTATTTAACTAAAAGCCAATTTATCAATCTCCGGTTAAACTTACCTGTCAAATAAATCTAACATGTGGCGTGTTTTAGTACAATGAGAAGACGTTGGCCGTTAACTATGACGTATGACCTTATCAATGTACTGTTGGAGATTATAACCGATAGAATGAGTGTAAAGGCCGCACAATTACGACCTGCACATGCTTAGATATACATCGGATATACACGTACAGTTGCAATCCCCTAAGTGCAGCCTTAAGGCCACACAGCCGCGGCAATCTTATTTGGAGTTTCCATAAGTCGTCAGAAATTGTACGCGGCCCTTTGTAGAACTGTAATATAGGTGGTTAAAATAAAAACGTTATTAATTTGTCCGTAATTTCGAGTGTTAAAAGTGATATTTAAAGTAATTGTAATTTTTCACAGCACCTTGTTCTTATTAAGACTTATTTTCTTTACGTAAACCTCTTTAAACGGCCATATTTGTTTATATGTAGCGCCACCAACGTTAATTTCAGTTCCCAATAGTTTGCTGTGATTTGTTTCACTTGTGCTCATAACTCAGAAATTCAACGTCCAAGAGAGAAAAATGGTGTAGTTGTTTTTATAGCAAATTTATCTTAGAATCCGAAAATATTTAGACGAGAATTTTTACTACCTACTATATTTTTGATATTAAATTTTATTTGCTTTTATACTTTTTGGACTTTAAACAAAAATAACTCTAAAATTATGCGTCTTATCGCAAAAAACTTGAATAAAAATTTATAGCTTGAAGAATTGTATTTTAAATAAACTTATAAAAATTAAAATCAAATATAAATAAAAAATATAATAAAAAAGTTATGACATTTAAAACGTAGTAAAAATTTCACTGTCGGTTTAAAATGTATGCGCACAGAAAAATTATATATATTTAATATTTCTTCGATCAATAGAAAGGAAATTTTCTAAGCCAAAGCAGGGTATTGATATGTTTTTCTCTAGAAAGCATACTTCCTGAATTATTTATTGTTTACTAAAGCGCAAAAAATATATACATACCTAATATTCAAAAATGTTCGTAGATTGCTGTTATTTTACTGCAGTTCTGTGGTAAATTTTTCATTTCTCCAAAGAAACTAAATTTTTTAAATAAGTTAGTAATGGAAAAACCACATTACATCATCAGTTGTTTTCGATATTGCCTATAAAAATACCCTGGCAAAGAGTGCTGAAGGAAACTGCTCTCATAAGCAAAAGTGCAGAATTTACATCATTTTGAGATTTTTGATAGGTTTTAACGAAGCCTTAATTAGCCTAAATTCTTGCTTATAAGGGCAAAATAGGCCAAAACAAAGATGTCTAATGTTCAACCATAACCGCGAGAGTTCGAGTACAGGTCAATCCACCTTTTCTCTAATAACTCCACAACAGTGAAATATATCAAAAATATTGTTAAAACCAAAAATGTTTAGCGTAAAAATACAAACAGTTTTTTGGTTAAAAATTTTTGATATGTTTTAGCGTCTTCGAGTTATACAGAAAAACGAGGTTGAGTCATACTCGAGCTCTCGTAGTTTTATCTATTTATTCATTTAACCCGACGAACAATTTTGCGCGAATGGCGAATGGCAGGTGAGCGAATGGCTGAAATGCTAGCGTGTTCGCTTTCAAGCCAATATTCACGGGTTCAAATCCTGTGAGGTACTATCTATAGAAGAAATTTTCGCTCACCAAATGTCTATCTGCTGGCCCCAGATAACATTATTTATGGCTAAAAAACTTCCCTGATGGAGTAGGCGGTGTAAAAATCGTCTATTCCCGTGGTTCGGAATCCACGTTAAGCTGTAGGTCCTCTGTGCTCGTCACAGATTTTCAACACGCAACGAGCAGAGACAGGGAGGTATCGGGAAAATGTCGCAAGACGTTCATAACCGAATATAGATAGATAGAACAATTTTCGAGTTATTAGCTTGTATGACCCATTACTAAAAAGTATGTGTATGTTCACTAGACGTAAAACTACGTTCTTATAATTATACTTTTTTAGTAATGAGTCATACTTGGGTTCTCGTGGTTTCTACTTAAAACTTATTACTATTGTTATACCAGGTTAGTTATAAAAAGAATACAATACAACATATTTTGACATCAATCTGTCAAATAAGCGTTTATTTAATTTCAACCAATCGCCGTCTGATTATCAAACATACCCATGTGTTAATTTTTTTTAACTTGTCTTAACTAAATTCAATTCTATTAATGAAGACTCTCATTATAATTATTCAAAAACGATATAAAAAGAAACATCTCTTATTGTATTACATAGGATAACTCAAACGCCCTGGTTTGGCGAGAAAAAATTTTCATAACTTTTTTGTACTAAATTAAGCGTGGAATCCAAAAAAGCTGGAATCAACGTTCTTTGAGAAAGTTTCAATTTTATTCTAATTTTGCTAACTTTTTACACTTTTCCTAGGTTAACTGGAAATAACTCTAAAATTCGGCATCCTAACGAAAGAAACGCGAAGAGAAATTTTATAGCTTGAAAAATTGTCTTTCTAATAGTCACAAAAAAGTTAAGAGTGACTAACTTATCTAGAATTATTCATATTTGAATTATTTACACGCCCTTTCGGACTACACAAAAGTAACAATAATCAAATAAGAAATATTTTTAACACAACTGAACCCGCTCAAAGAGCATCATACAAAACGAATTAAAGGTCACTCGTGTTTACTCAACGTGACTTCTGTACATTTGAGCGAATCACTTTATGCTCGTTTGTTCAACAGAACAGTTTATTGATTTATGTAAATTCTCCTCTTAACATATGGAAATTAAAGTTTTTCGTTTTAGCAGCACGTTTTGTTGATCCAATCAAGCGTAACTCGTCGATTTTTGACTACACCGGCATAACGAATGTCCCGTTTTTGGACAATTCGAATAAAATGTGCAGTTTAACTTTTCTTTTGAAAGTCACGGATTCGGAAATGCTTTCGAATTTTCTACCCAATTCGTTGATGTACTACTAAAATTGATTTAAATTTAAAATTGCACTGCATTTCAACAACAAAGGGGTTAAATATAAAGCCATGCATTTAACTATCATATTACAGTATTTTAATACAACAAAAAGTACCACACAAAGTGCTCACGAAAGCGTTCATAATTGATTTGAACGTAATATTGTTGCAATTAGCATTAGTAATTGTGCAGATCCGTTAGAGCAACTTCGAGTAGTAATGCCACCAAGGAGATTTAGTTAATAAAAAATTGACCCTGAATTAAATAAATTTCTTAATCAAGCTACTCGAATTTGCAACTTTTTTGACACAATTCCATGATTGGATCAAAAGAAGGCAATAATTAGCAATTATTTTCGTCTCAATGAAGAAAACAGATTCGCTTCGTTGATAATTTTTATTGTATCGCGCTATAATCGCGATCCATGTTAATGCATCTTCCACTCTTCCTACATTATAATTAAACGAGGTCTCCAGAAGGACATTTGCTTTCGGTATCAGAATATATTTATGTTCGGTGACATTTCCAACAGCGTGTCGGTGGCGTTTATTTTCATTCTTAAATTCAACACGATCCTTTCGAAACACATTGACATTTTAGCACTTGATGCGCAGTGATTTTCATTAAATTCAAAGCGGTCAATACCTTCCTACCATATTTGTAAAACTTGACTTATTTTAGAACAACAATTCCAATTTTAAACAAATCGCTTGGAAATGACCAAAGTTGTTTCGTTTTCCCATTTTGGAGCCACCCTATAAGTGACCCGTCCAATTTTAAATTAACATAAATGGTATCGTATAAACGGAATATCAGAAGCAATAAATTATGGAGTTTTTTAATCTTTTTTTAAACTTTAAAACCGTGTGGTAATGTATTTACTTTTAAAACGATTTCCTAATAATAGTTGCCCCCCAGGGCACAAAAATCTAAAAGCCACTGCGCGGTGGTTGCTTGGTTAATCTATTTTACTTTAATCCATTTTTAGGTGGGTTGTTTCGACAGTTAATTTTAAACATTACATTAATTTTTCTTTTTTCAAGGACAATTAATTACCGAAAATAATGAAAAGGTGGGCTCTGTATAATTAAAAACTCTGTAAACAATAATTTGGGCTACCAATTGTAGGTATAATTTTTTCCAGCCAAATTCGATCATTTTACGGTTTTGTGTCACATTTTTGCAATATTTATAGTATACGTATTATTTGAGCATCTTACACAATATGGTTAAATTTTATAGTGCATTCAATAACCTTGTTGTTTAATGTTTTGTTTATGTTTGCTCAACTGAAGAATTAAACTTTTTCTTGTTGCAAATATCAATTAACTATTTATGTATTATACTACTATGGTAAAGAAAGTGTTTTATTGTGAAGAAATTAGCGCCTTTTTGTTGTGGCACAGAAATAAATGATCACGCTCCTGAAATTAATTGTACGGTGTAATTTTCGTGTTGCTTCAGGTCTATTTTGAAACGATATTTTCCCTTTCAATTACTTCCTATTCCTTATTTTGTCTTAAACCACGACTGGCATTTGTTTTTCCATTGTTACTGTAACAACAATTATCAACACCCACTGATAACGAATATTAACCGTGGATTACTTTTTTTTAGCTTAAGGGGCTCGTTTAATTGGGATTTTATATTTTTCTCTTTTATCGTTTTATGAGAAAATTTTGTTGTTTCGTAATGCTTGATATCGATGTTGACGTATCAAAATTGTTTAATTTTACCCGGAAATACGAGGTTATGAGGTGCAGGAAACGCCAATGATTAGATAAGTACCTGATATTGGTTTTGCCATTGCTCATCGAGACGATTTCGTCCTCATTTTGTCTTGTTTAAATATTTTTTATGTTGGTTTCCTGATGATAAAATGTATATTTGGATTACATTATTTTCTATAAAAATCCGTTGAATTGAATAGGTACAGGACTTGTAGTTGCCTCAGAATTTTTTCCAGTAGAATAATTGCGCGGTACTTATAGTCATAACTACGAAAGCTCGAGTACGGAAAATTTGAAACAGATACCTTACGGAATGAGCAAGCAAATAGCCGGAACGAGCCCGAAAAGCGAGTTCCGGTAGCTTTCAAATTACCTAAATTGTTTTTGTGCGAAACACTTATGCAGCTTTTACCCCAGAACAGAATCATATCTGAAATAAAAAAAAAGAATAACAAACTGCACTATTATAATAATTATTACTATAAAATTAAAAAGAAAACTGTAATGCCCGATTGCACCACCTACACTTAAAATTTAAGGGTACCTTAAATCGTTAAAGGCCCCTTATTCCGTTGCACCACTGAATTAAGGGTCCCTTAAGCTCTTACTGAGCACCTAAATTTTTGCCTCAGAAATCTGCCGTCTAAACTTAAACTTAACCTTAAAGTTACAGATATTTTCGAAAAATTTGCGATAATGATAGAAATGGAGAATGACTTGATTAATTATGTTTTAGAAATTTTTGAAATCCTAAGCATAGTTTTCCAAGACAAATTTACGAAATGGCTCACTATATTCATAGTATGGATGATTTATCATTTTTTAAAAGATTCCTTGAATATCCATATGACAGAAATAATTCTGTATCTCCTGTAACCAACTTTTATATAATTGCCCTAAGAATTTACGCAACGGGAATTCACTTGCTGGCAATAGCCGATATTGATGGTTTATTGTTAAAATCGTTTCAGAAGCGATTGCAGGTTTATATGAACGTTATCTTAAATTTCCAACTACAAATAAGGAAGTTATTAAAGCGCAGAGAAATTTTTACAATATTGCAGAATTTCCTCGGGTAGTCGGTGCAATTGATGGCACGCACGTAAAGATTCTGTCACCTGGAGGAGAAGATGCTGAAGTATTACGTAATAGAAAATGTTACTTCTCCATTAATGTTCAGGGCGTAGAAAGCGCAAATTTAAAATTTGTAAATGTTGTTACACGATGACCTGGGTCAGCACACGATGTTACCATTTTTAACAATTCCATTTTAAGGGAACAATTTGAAAGACGA
Source organism: Podabrus alpinus (assembly GCA_932274525.1). Classification (NCBI taxonomy): domain Eukaryota; kingdom Metazoa; phylum Arthropoda; class Insecta; order Coleoptera; family Cantharidae; genus Podabrus; species Podabrus alpinus. Next base: position 82,719,594 of record OW026454.1, on the reverse strand, counting down.
CGGTCATGACCTGATAGTTAGCGCGATCAACTGCTAACGTAGAGCTCCCTGGTTCGATTCCGGGTACAGTCTTAAATTTCTAGACCGTCTTCCGTGCTTTTGAAGGGCACGTAAAGCCGTCGGTGGTCCTCCTGTCTTAATGATTTGCCATCATAACAATAAAAAAACAGGGTGCAGGCACATCGAAAGGCAAGCCTAGCAAGCTACCTGAGATGTGAAATTCAAAATTGCTCACAGCACTAATTACAAAAATTAGTAAAAAAAAACAGGTCCTGGACCTATATTAAGAGGGAGACTTCTTAATAAAAGTGGAAGAAGAATAATTGGAAAGTAAAGCCCGCATTTCATTATAGCTTCTAGCAGCCGAGCTTCTAGAAGCCCAACATTTGTAATGCATTGACTCTTATGGAACCAAACTCACTTCGGCTGGTAGGCTTCTACCAGCCGAAGTGAGTTTGGTTCCATAAGAGTCAATGCATTACAAATGTTGGGCTTCTAGAAGCTCGGCTGCTAGAAGCTATAATGAAATGCGGGCTTAACGCATTTCATAATTCATTACTTTTAGGGGATAGCGGATACAATATTAGACCATATTTGCTAACTCCTCTTCTGAATCCAGAAACACCACCACAACAACGATATAATGAATTCCACATTTGCACCAGAAATGCTGCTGAAAGACTTTTTGGGGTATGGAAACGAAGATTTCCTATTATGGCATATGGATCTTGTTTAAATTTCAAATGAAAAAACCTCTTTAAAATTTTAACCAATCTAAACATAAATTCTATGAAAAATCCCTAAAACATAACCAAAGTTACTAGATAAATGCGGTGTTGCCGAGGTTTAACTAAGGGGACGTTAAACACGAGTGGTGCAATCGTGCAATGCAACCTAAATTAAGGTGCACCTTATAGTTAAGGGTCCCTTTGCTAAGCGACAAATTTAATCAAACATGGTGCAATCGGGCATTATACAATTTAATAAATTAATTTTATTACCTTTTCAACACTTTCCAGAGATGAACCATGAACAACTTTAAAATTATGCCACATATCCAAAACAATTCTAATCAAATTTTACAGCTTGAAAAACGGTATTTTAAATACACTAACAATTAAAATTTAACGTTAACATTAAATCATAGCAAACGCAATAAATTTTGGTATAAATAGTATCCTTTATAATTTATATAACTTCTACAAATGTTGACCGATTTTAAAGTTTCTTTTTTCGTTCGAAAGACAATTTTCTATGCCAAAATATTGCATTGACGTTATTTTTCTCTAGAAAGCGTACTTCCCGAGTTATTGCTTATTTCAAGCTTCAAAAATATTTACTTACCTAATAATATTATATACAAAAATATTCATCGATTAAATTTTTTGCAAACAAGTTAAACACGAAAAGTAACTGAATTTTTAAAAACTTACTTGTTGAAAATCACATTACAATTCTCCCTGAAAAATATTGTGAAAATCAATTTTAATTAGGAATTCTGATTCTACTTTGCACTTTCGAGAAAAAATATTAGAAATTGTTTTCTACCACACTCAGTTTTCCATTATCACATCAAAGCTAAATAATTGAGGTACATAATGTAATCATGCGAATTAAGCAAACAATGAAAACGAAATTTTAATAATTTTTATTGCGAAGTCCAATTTTATAGCTTAGTTACGAAAAAATTTAGATTTGAAATTGTTCTATACGACGCGACGCAACGGAAAGTTTTGGAGTTATTATCATTTAAAGTCATAACCACGAGAGCTCGAGTGTAACTCATTACTAAAGCGTAGCTACTATGTGTATGTTCACTTTCTTCTCATACAACCTCTTCAGTAATAACTATTGTGACATACTCGATCTCTCGTGGTTACTGCCTTATGATACATCTTTGTTTACAGTATATTTTTTGCTTTTTTTCCGTTAATTTAAAAATTATGTGAATTTTTTCCACTCAAATTTTAACATAAACTATAAAATTAGCCAGTTAATCAAATAATTAACATTGGCAAAAATAATTTAAATTTATTATTTAATTTTTCAAGTTTATTTTAATTTCAATGGTTAAAAAGTCATACCCATAATTATTTACACAGTTTTTATAGCTTACGACTTTTAGATTTTCACCCAGAAAGGGAAAATTGTACATCTGAAATTTAGATCAAATGTCCCTAAGACATTGCTGAACAATTTATAGAAACTCTGAAAACCTTAAAAAAAATTCTGAATTTTTTCTAGGCCAAAACCCAAAAAAGTAAAGGCAGAAATTAATGAAGTTGATGTTTAGGATCTTGCGAGTTTAGCTGACTTTGGCCGTCTTGAGAGTTTTAGTTTGTTGTTCATCATTGCCTTAGGGACATAAAATATCAACCAATTTTCAAATTTGCAATATTTTTTGTTTGACATCAAAACATCAATTTAATATTGGCAAGTTAAACAATCAGCAGTGCTGAAACTGAAAGTTCATGCAAAACTAATTTTTATTCTTTGTTGCATTAAATAATAATTACCATTTAAGTTTATTTTAATATTCCGTTTTAATGATTTAAAACATAATATATTTTAATAATATTAAGTGATGCCTTGTTTGTGCGACATAAAGGCTGCATTGGGGAGGGGGGGGGGAATCAAGAGTAGATTTAGCATTACAGACACGTAAATTAAGGGACGATAGTAAATTGGGCCATCGGTCAATGTATTTTAAAATTATTTTGGTGGGTAGCTTAAGAAAACCTGTAAATTGGGTCAACGGTCGGCGTGAGTAGCTTAAAGGTAAAGCCATTAAATAATATTCAATTGTATATATTAAGTATCGCAAAACGCAACTAAGAAAATAATATTAAGTGCTATTCCGTACCATTTAACCCCAAAATTTGAAATTGTGGGCTTCGGCCGGTTTTTCATCGCGTACGCCGCTACGCGGCAAAAACTAAACATACTTGAAGGCGCCATCCATCAAGAAAACCGGTATCTTATGCCCGATTGCACCAACTACACTTAAAATATAAGGGTCGCTTAAATCGTTGACTGTCCCTTATTTCGTTGCACCACTGAATTAAGGCTCCCTTAAGCTCTTGCAGGCCACCTAAATTTAAGCTTCAGAAATCTACCGCTTAAACTTAAACTTAACCTCAATGTGTCAAATCACATTATTACAAATTTTAACCAACCTAAACATAAATTCTATGAAAAATCCCTAAAATATAACCAAAGTTACTAGACAAATGCGGTGTTGCCGAGATTTAACTAAGGAGATGTTAAGTAGGTGTGGTGCAATGCAACCTAAATTAAGCTGCAGCTTATAGTTAAGGGTCCCTTGGCTAAGCGACACTTTTAGTCAACGATGGTGCAATCGGGCATTAGAGAACCTTGAAATAGCGGGTAGGTGTAAATTGCTCAAATTGGGCAGGTAGAAATAAAAGTACAAGTGTAAATTGCGCTCCAAGCAAAGAGGTCGCCAGAAATCTGAAATGTAAACTGCGCAAATTTGCCCCTAATTACTCATTTTTCTACCTGCCGAATTTTCGCAGTTTTGAAGTATTTAATAAATATTCTTTATTCGTATATTAAATATTCTTATTTTTGGTTCTTTTCAGAACCAAAAATATTTTAAGAATAAGGTCTCTAAATAAACATAAACAACTATGGGGAAACCCTAGGCCTTGCGGGGCTATGCCCGCGGCCGGTTTTGATGGTGCTAATTACTTTTTAAGGTGGTTCCGCCCCGGCCAGTACTATGTGCATAGAAAAACCCAAGCCGCCCGGGCTCCGCCCGGACGACCGGTTTTTCATCGCCGTCGCCGCTCCGCGGCATAAAGCTAAACAAATTTGAAGTACCTACCATCAAGAAAACCGGGAACTTAGGGACCCTAAAAATCGCGTAAAAACAAAAAATAACCGATGTTACAGGTACGAGAGACGTGGTATAATTTGATAACATTTACGAAAAATTGACTCGATTTTAACCCGTAATTAAGTCGTTTTTAAATTTCAATAACCCCTAACAACATAAGTAGGTATAAGTAGGTAACCCATTGTTAAAGGGGTGCGAGCGCAGTTTACATTTCAGATTTCTGTGAACCTTTTCCTCGGAGCGCAATTTACAATAATGCAGGTATTTTGGAGCGCAGTTTACATTACCCCGAAATAGCATTAAAAAGTATAGTTGCGGTATGCGGCAGTTTCCTTTTACGTTTCACCCCCAAAAAATCGAATAAAACAAAAAATAATGACAAAACAGTAACCTCTCGTGCATGTTACGCTTACGAGTGGTGTCTGGCCCAATTTACATGGGACCCTTATAATCTTTTGGCCCAATTTACGGCTAGGCTTAAAAAGAACCTGACCGCCTGACCCAATTTACAAGCGCCGAAATTAAGGCTATTACATTTTAATAATCAGTACCTTATTGCCTTGGTTGTACAGCCTAAAGTACATACAACCTATAGGATTCTAAAGGCTCCGTTGATCTTTCCTCTGAAGGGGTGCATGCTGATCAACGGATCAATTTAACGGATCAAAAAAACGGTTACAACTGTTATAATACTAATACGTGAAGTACATGACTAGTACATGATTTCCTTGGTTGTGCGACATAAGACCAAACTAATTCGTATTTGGCTAGGTTGTGCGGCCTAAATGCCGCACTGGGAGGATATCAATTTAGCGTTACATATACGCACAATAAATAGATAAATTAAAGTTGTTTTATTTATTTAAATATTTTATTTTAATGAGTAAACTTATAATTCAATACAAATTAAAAATTGAATGCGTTAGTTATACCGTACTTCCCAAAAATATCGGTATAGCACACAGCGGTCTACTTGGAAGCGGAAAACCGCGGTTGTAATCCTGTTCGCGCCGGATTCACTGCTATGATCTGAAGTTTAAGATAAATCTGATGTCCATACGAAAGGCAAGAGCAAACCGATTAATTTATTAAATTTCCCTAGTAAGTCGTCTTGGCTGTAACCAAGTTGGTCACCTACATACTGCATAGTATTTGGCACCCCAAAAAGAATTAAACAATTTTTCTTGTTTTTTTTTAAGTTAATTAGAATAATTTTATTATAGTAGAACCCCAATTTTCCGAGCCTCGGTGTTCGATCTTCCGTGGTATCCGAGCTTTACCTATTAAAGTAATCTTTTCTGATGTACCCCCGCTTTGCCTGCTCGAAAAAAATCCAAGCAAGTTGAAATTTTCAGACATGTGTATTTGAGTGTCCTAATGAATTCCCCAAAATTTCTTTAAAATCCTCTGGCGGTTTCTTCCCCGATTGGTGATTTGAGACGCGCTAGAGGGAAAATTCTCATCAGATAAAAATTAAAGAGCATGGAATTTTCATATATAATACCACAAGAGACTATCAAATTGTCGGCAATAATTTTTGAAACTGGAACTGAGTGTTTGTCGCCCTTAAAATCACCATGAGTGCTTTAGCACGAATGGTGATTTGAAATGGCGACAAACACGAAGATTCCATGGTTTAAAAATTAACCGACAATTTTATAGTATCGTGTGGAATTCGTTTGACAATTTCGTAAATAAAATTTCAATTTTTTCTGACAGCAAATAATTTATAGTATGCGTTCACGTAGTTTCCATCGTTACTATGGAAATTTGACAATACAGACCACGGTGGTCGTATTGCCGCGACAATACACCACCGTGGTCTGTATTGTCAAAGGAAGTAGATTATGATTGGTTCAAATTGATGAGATTGTAACATCCTATTGGTTGAATTATTATGAACGAAATTGTCTATAAAATACAGCTCCTCAAAATTTATCTACGTCGTACAGGTTCATCAGATTTATTCCTGAAATAATCATCAATTCCAGAAAGTCGGAATTCGTTTACTTCCATAAATTGAAAGTTTTTGAAATAAATTTTATTACATGTCATCCGAGGTGAATTACAAAATATCTATTTTATAGATAATTTAATGCTCTTCAATTTCAGTCTTCTTCTTCTTCGTGTGCCATATCCGGTCTCCCGGACGTTGGCGACCTCTCTCCTAATATGCATGTGTTATGCGTTTGAAGTATTAGCACACACATAGGGGACCTACTGCTTAACGCGGGCTCCGAACCGCGGGAAGTGTATACACTTCATCTCCAGAGAGGCTGTACCATGCAAATTACAATTTCAGTCTAATAATAATTTTCTCAAGTTGAAAATATTAGTTACCTGGATTGAAAGTCATTTGCATATTATTCATATTTTAAAAACTTGTAAAATTAATATAAAATGGTTTTTTTTACTTAGGGTTGGAACCCTGAACCTTCAGCAACATAACTCGCATAATTAATTGATGCCACAAACAGTTTACGAAGTATTGAAAAACATTTTTTTGAAATATACATTAATTAACCCTTCTCGGCAACCTATTTTTTACAGTAACAACCAAGTGGGGTACGTTTGTGTACCCCGATAAATTTTATGCCATCATTTAGATGAAATTATTGCAGATCGCGTTATTTATTGATAAATTAAAGCAATATCAAGTTATCAAATAGCTCTTTGATCGGTCTATACATCTTATGAATTATCATAGGATAATTTTCCAATTCAACTCAGCAGAGACGGTCAACAGTATGGTGGTTAAATGTGTTAACTGCTAATGTTGAGTACCCAGTTCGCCTCCGGACGAAGTCAAAAGTCTTTTCTTTTTCGAAAAAAAAATTATTAGCCTTCTTAAAAACAAATTACAGACCTACACTAACTTGAAAATAAAATTAATAATTACATTTTTGTCTAAATACATAAATTTTGATGTTTAGATAATTTGCTATAAAAAAGATTCATCAGTGATTTCCTCATTCTGGCACGTACCTACATGAAGGTTACATTATTTAATTGTTATGTAATTATCTTTAAATGATATCAATTACCCACTTCTGTTGTTATTTTTCAGGAATTCACTATTTTGAATTCTTTCGGTTTACTACAAAAATAAATTATTTTGGTATTTTCTATTTATATTTTCATTTAGTAAAAATAACCGTAAATTTTCTTGTGGGTGATTCCTCACGAGTACAAAGCTCCTCTTCATTCAATAAATAAGATTAAAAATTAATAACATTTTCTTTTCTTTTTGTATTCCCACATCGTTTTTTTTGTTAAACCCACTTTTACAATAATTTGAAATTTCACAATAATATAATGATATACTTAAACCATCATCCTACAGAGAGCAACAAACGTAATTTTTTATTATATCTGCCATATTTATCTACATATAAAAATGAATGTATGTATGTTCCCTATAGACTCCTAAACCGTTTGACCGATCGGAACGAAATTTGGCACAGTTATTATGTAGGTTCCTGCGCATGTTTTTGTATTGAAATAGTGCAAAAATTCGCAAAGGAAAGGAAAATTGATTTTGAGTAGCCTGCCTTCCTTTAAGGAATCTCCATAATCCATTCATGCGCGTCCCTATGGGACGCGCATGAATGGATTATCGAGATTCCTTAAAGGAAGGCAGGCTACTCAAAATCAATTTAAAAAAACAATAATGAATGCTGTCAAGCTGTCAACCGATCGACAATGCAAATACGCGTGCACGTGCTTTACGTTTCTATTTGACCAATCTTAACCAAATTTGGTGTAGAAGTTATTTATCGTACAATGCTACGAAAAACATAGGCTACTTTAGAACCTTGGAGTGAGGCCGAATAACCACATCCGACATGGTCTAGATGGCTAAAGGCGGCCGGTAGGTCGACTGTGCCAGCTAGTAGTACATATTTTTTAATATTTTATGTAATTGTTCATATATGACTTAAGAAAGGCTTAACCCAAACAAAGTCGTTCGAGAAAGAAACGAACAACCAATAAATAATAACATTTGTAATATCATATTATTATTTAAGTGATTGCAATAAATAGTTTCTAATTTTATTGCAAAATGTTGAGGCACGTTTACAAAATAGAACTTGATCAATTATTTATTTACTCATGAGTATCACCTAAGTTTGAATAGGCCCGAGTGAATGTAATTTTCTAGTTCATCCTAGATTCCCGATTTCGGAAGTTACTCTGATTATCGTCAGTGAATACAAATTAACAATAATGGATAATTTATGTAACACTTAAATTTACAAGACATTAATCTAAAGAGCAAACGAATCTATTTACTCACTCATATAAATAACTGTTATTATGTGTAATTGAAGCTTTACTATGAATAATTAAAAAAGATTGCGTAATTTTTTTGGACTGCCGACCATGAAAGGTCAGTTTATTATAACCGGAGGAATTATTTAACAACATTTTACCTCTAGCATATTAACTAATGGGTAGCCAAATAAAACAATTAGTGTTTGCTAAATATGTATTATGCAAATCCTATTGACAAAATCACTTAACTCGACATTTCCTTTTTACGTTGCATCTCCTTATATTGGACCTATCAGGCGGATAATTTGAATTTATGTCAAATTACTATTTACAAATAATATTAAAAGCTTAACTGTAAATTTTTTTACCTCGTGTTACTAAACGCTGTCAAGTCGGAAATTGAGAAAATTTGACATGAAGTCTGCGGTCTAGCCGCACATTTATTGTAGCGGCTTAATAAGTAACTTCAAAGTTAGTTATTTCCTTTCAAACTGTTATTGCGTTCTAATTTTAGCAATCTTCCAAGTTTATTGATTGTTTAGTCTGATTAGATTTTAAGTGTCGCAAGGAAAACTTGATACTAGAAGTGATAAAAGGTTTATCTATTTGATTAAACATCGTATTATAGGTGTTATCTGCCGAAGTTATTGCCAAAATATAGCTTGAGCAAATAAATAATAAAGGATTAAAAAAAATCCAAATTAAATGGAAAACCGATGATTTTGGATTTTAGGAAAGCATTCCTTAATGATAAGGTGGTCCTCATCCATAATGTAGGTAATTCATAACAAACAATATAAAGGTTTGATGTGCTTTTATCTAAATTAATGGGCCGGAAAAAATGGCAAATGATTCAATAATTCATCGTATTATGAAACCGTTTTAATCAAAATTATTGGGATATACAAAAATAATGATAATAAAAACCTTTTTTAAGAACTACATAGATACATTTGAAATACTATGTATATAAGAGTCCAATCGAGATAACTATCTAACAAAAGGATAGGTTTGCAAGTCAGCCCAAAAATAACTATACATATAACACTTGGGTTAGTCGTGGTGGGTTCATGCAAAATATTTAACGTAAGGTAATTTCATATATTTTAATTTAAGAAAGTGGTCTAGTTCATATGAGACAGGTGTAAAAACTACTAACTTCTTGTCGGGTTTCAACTGGTTTAGAGAAAATGCAGCATGGACGCTTATAAGAGATTACGTACATTGAACTTCTTTAAATGAAAATAAATTAAATTAAATTACATTAAATATTTTGCATGAACCCACCATCACACCTCGAGACGCAGAACATGACGGAACGAAGCGAAACCCAATGAGTCCGAAAATTTGGGTGCCAGATGTGCAAAACAATACGCGAAACTCGCCTTGAAACGGGAAGGCAAGTCGTAAGAATGACGCAGCGACATTCAAATATAAGATGTAGCAAAAAAGTGTTAGTACTGTGAGTACGCCAACCTTTTTAAAACGGAAGAGAACCGATCTTGATCAAGATTACGGAAATCTGCAACAGTTACACCAAAAAGGATTCGTTAGTGTTAAGAAATCAACAACACCATACCGAAGAGGGAGTCGATCCTTATCAATGCATATGATTTCCAGGAGAGTAGGTACTGGAGAGAGTGCAGGAATGACACAAGTGGCATCTTCTATAAGCTGATGAGGTCCAGAAAGATCAAAAAGTGCCCTCAGACGAGTCAAGGACGGCGAGGAAGTGAGCTAATCAATAACTCGGCACATTCAGTGTTAAACTCAGAAATAAAATCTTCAAGCTCACCCAGACACGAAACGGCGCCATAATACGGATGCAGAGATGTTTCAGACCACTCGCAAAACAATGAACCGTATGCAAATGGACCAAAGGCATCGAGTCACGAGAACAAAAGGCAAAATCTCCACCCTGGAACGATCTATCCAACCCAATCATTCTGTAGTTCCTCAGATTGAACGGATGAGAAGAAAAAGCCAAGTCTGGACTCGGATATCGCGAACAAATGTGGAAGCGAAAAGTTATTTCGCTTAGAACCCCACAACGGGCGGCACCCTAAAACATTAATATGATCGCTCCTTGGGACAGTACAGCCACCATCGCCTGGCTTACGTTGATAAAAATGGCGGATTGTGGTTTCTCTTTGCCACACTCCATCATTCAAGAATTTCGGTATGTCTAACTCCGATGTAGAGATCTTAAATAACCAATAATGAATGTCGGAAGTCAAACCTTCACATTCCACATGCGAAATACCCACGATATCTTCGATATGGCCTAATACCGCATCCAGTCGTGCCAGGAGCAAGATTATTTTCATGAAACCACTTTCTCCGAGCATTACCCGAAATAGGAAAATATAGTTTATTTCTATGAGGCTGACGATTACTATGAAATTTTTTTTCATGGACAATTTTATGATGCTATAATAAATTTCCGACAAACAAAAAATTATTACCAAATATGTGCAGTAATTCATTGACCTTGTCGATTAAACTAAAGGCACACCGAAATTTTTTTAAGGTTTCGGTGTCACTTGAGGATATAGCATGAGTCGCTTTAAATGCACTTTCAACTTGATTTTGGCGGTAATTCTTGGCTATTATTCCAAAATTTGTTGCAATTTAAATTCCATTTATGACAGAAATTACGTAACATTGCTTAAATCATGTCGCAATTTAAACAAGCATAATTTAGTATCGCGTAATTGCAATAATTTTCTTAATTAGTGAATAATACACCAAACGCTTTGTAAAATAACAATTGTTCGTTTAAACTACAATTTCTTCTATATAATGATGGTTATCAATTGTTAACAGTACTCTCACCCATGAGACTTTTGCTTTCAAACGGTAACTATGTTACCATAATACAAATTTTTTATATCTTTACGATTATGAATAGGTTAATGTCACTATAAAAATTTCACTCAAACTTGCGAAATTTATAACAAGAAATGCGTATTTATTCAACCTACAATCGCATATTAAACAACACTGCTCGGATTGTTATGTTGTTGACGGTGAAATTTAAAACATTGTGTCCTAAAAAAAATCGGTTCGATTATTGCACCCTCTGTGAACCAAACATTGCGCCACGCATGTAATGCCCTACCTTAAACTTACCATTGTTCTTCTGTTGCGCCTAACAATCCGGACTCTTCTAATTAAGCATTTGACGTTTTTTTAAGTCAAGGAAAAACTACGCTTAGATATTTTATTATAATCATTAAAAATTTGAAATCAATTTACTTCCTCGTTACCTTACCATAAAAAACTTAAACTAATAAATTAATATAAATTTATGAAGGTCGTTAAAATAGTTTCAGTTCGAAAATTTGGCGGTTACATTTTATTAATTGATTCCATAATATGATTTAATGAAGCGGCTCAAACGTTTAATCAATTTCTTCAAATTAAGCCGGACTTTCCTCGATTTTCATCATAGCTCACCGCACCGCTCCCTATGCAGTGACTTTATTTTCGGGACGCCCTGTAGATTTTTGCCTACTTAGATTGCAATAATTTAAAATAAAGCAATTAAATAAAATACAAAAGAAGGAATCATAAATTACAACGTCAACTTTGAATGTCTATTTAAATTCTATTACAGGCCCTGCCATTATTACAACCAACGCAGTGTAATATTTTATTCTTGATTCACCTTTTCGCAAATTTATTGCATAACTGATTTACCTTTAATGAAGAAGCTTTTAGACTAAATTATGTCGAATAAAAATAAAGCGTCCCAAATGAAAATGACGACGACCTGATAATGAGAATCTTGACTCTCGATTGTTATTTTCGTTTAGTTTGATTGAGCCCCATCTTTGAGCTTTCGTCTTGGTTGGGCTTTTTTATCTAAAAATAACCACATTGTGTGAAGATACAACCACAAACCGGATGTCATTTCGTTCAACATTTGTGTTTTTAATTGCTGTCTGTTTTAATACCATAAAAAATATTTGAAACATGAAGGCTTTCTTTGTGGGAAATCCTATTTGAAGTGCGCAGTTCTTGAAAATTATAAATGCAACGGAACCGTTATGCTAATTCGATTTTGTTTCTTGACATTTAACTAATGGATTTTGAATTTATTTGGATAATTTTGGATCGGTTCTACAGGGTGGCCAGATAATGCCGACCGAGAGTTGAAACACTGGTACACCCAACCTACTTCCTCTATGTTTTGAAATTTTCTTGCACGTCTCATTTCCATATTTCACAGATAACTCACTTAAGTACAAATTAATTTTGTGGGTGTGTAGTTACACAGCGATTATTAAAATTTAATGAATATTTTATTAAATTGAGCTGCACAATATTAATGAAGGTAATTTATAATGACGCCAATTGCACACGACTTACAGGAAATGAACAAGAGAGTTTCCTTTTGTCGTTGGTGCGTGCTGCTCATTAATTGCATTCCTTAAAGAGGACACAAAGCGCTTAATTGGCAAACTTAGAAATTCCTAGGGGATTTAAGACCCAGCATAGTCGCTTTATCCAAACGGGATCCCAAACGCATAAAAAAATTTCCTACAAGCAACGTTTTATAGCGTTTATTACGGAATTATTATTTAAATTTATTACAAAATTTCTTCATTTTGTAACGTATCGAATACCGAAGTGTTCCAAAAATATTAAATATTTTTGACACACTTTTTTCTGTTTACTCAGAAACATAAATTGAAACTGTTAACCAGTTGGGTTCAAAAAAACAATAAGAAAGTTTGTCAATATTTGTTTATAGCAATAAAATGTGTGTTTCATTGATACACAGACAAGCACAAGTAAATATTAGAAAGTTTCTGCAACAATAAGTCGAGTACATGCTAATTATGTGGTGTAATTAATAATTAAAAAATTGCAATCATAATTTTTTTATTACTCTCTAATGTGAAAATCCTAATATATTCCAAGTCAGTGGCAGTTGTCGGTTCTTTGAAAGTTGAATTACCTTTCCTACTTAAGTATTTTGAAAAAAATTTTCACACTTAAATTTCCTGTTCCGTCCCGCACTTTGCATGCATGGGAAATTACAACAAAGGGGACTCTCACCGCGGCAGGAAATGTTTTTTCCAGAACATTAGATAAATTTATCATGAAAACTTTTCGTGGAAAAAGTTTTATGTTTCTAATGGCAAAATAATCATTAAAAATTTGCGGACTATTATTTATCATGTTTTGAATGTGGCTCGAACCCTCGAACGTTTGGCTCGTAATGGTTTACTTTACGATTTGTAAAATTTCTTGCTAAAAATTGCTAAAAATTAATCAGTCTGCTTGTTTAAATCGATGGCTTGTTCACTCAACCAGGGTTTAAATTTTTTTCCAAATGGATTCTTACTCTTAAACTCTTAATACTCTTTTTAAGCAATTTTTTAATTTCCACCTTCAAATGGCCGTATGATCGTGAAATTGTCTACAAACTTGATTATAACCCTTTATTGTCTAAAGTCGATGGTTTCCAAGTTATGGATGAAATTTTTGTTTTGCAAATCCTGTATTGTTTGATTACGAAAAGTAGATTTTCTTTTCCTGATAGAAAATTTAACGGGGTACAACTTTCTCGAATAAACTTTTTTGAAAAACCCATTCATTTTACAGAAAAATTTAAATCCCTTGTTTACCGCTGAATTCTCAGTTCTTAGTCGACAAAATCCGTAATTGGTCGACTTCTTTCATTGTTGTGTTAAAATTATTGTCACGAAAATGTATTATTATTGATATGAAAACTCCTCATTTTTAGTATCTTTTGATTTATTTGATTTTGCTTTGTTTACTTTTTGCAGTGTATTTTACTGTAAACTACATTTTTTCCCCTCTAATTTTATTTTTTCATAAAATGGATTTATTTATCAAAATAGTTTGGTAGACAAAAATTGTAGTTCATTAAATTTCCTATCAGGAAATCGGTCTACTATTTTTTTTAAAACGTTTGGTTTGAAAAGTTTAATAGTTTTTAATATTTCTTTACTTTAATTTAATTTAATCCATAACTCAGAAATGTTTGATTTTAGATTTCAGTTTATAGATAATTTTATGCCTTTTGAAAAATTACTCCCCTATTAATACTAAAATGACTATGACTATTTGCAGAGCTACCCGGAGCTACCAGCAAGTGTTTGGATTTATGTAGACAAAAAAAATTCTTAAAAAAGTGTTTTCTATCACCGGCCCCACAGAGTTGCATCGGTCGTGGAATATCCTGTATATAAACCCAACTTTTGCGTATTTTTTCAGTTTTTGTGATTCACAATTAATTACATCATCATTAATTTTATAGAAATTTATCTTATCCGTGGTAATTTTTATGGTTGTTCTAGATTATTTTATTATGTTTGATTTATTTTATCACGTAGCTAAATAAAAACGCTTTGATTAATCAAAATATACATTTACTTATTGTACTACGTAATTGCCATGGTTGTGCGGCCTAAAGGCCGCACTGAATATTTGTAGAACTGATAATTAATAAATTAACCAATGAGATGTGAGTTACGACAGGTAGACAGAACTGTATAAGATATCCTGAGTTTTTTATCGCAGTCTCCATAAAAATGGCATCGAAAATTACTCATCAGCAGTCTGTGGATTGAAATTGGTCTGTCACGTTAGGTTCCTGAGGTATCTTAACCACAAAGAGAAAAGAATGCTCTATAGCTAATTTTAGGCCAAAATAAATTCAAAATTGAAGGCTATAGATGAATTTTACTGACGGAATTGGATTCAAATCTAAGAAAACACTTGGTTGAACTTTAACTCCTCTATCCTGCACTGTCTTAAAGAGTGTACTGACCCTATGGAGATTCTTTGTTTACCCTTAAAGATCATGCGATTTAAGGTATATGCCGCTTCCGCAGTTCCAAATCCCGCCATTTGGCTCACCTGGTCTACCCACCGTGTTGGCCATCTTCCTCTAAGTCTTCAACCTTCCACCCTTGCCTTTCATACTCCAGTCTCCATTGAATCGCCGCTTCTTACTATATATCCAAAATATCGCAATATTGAAGGCTTTATTGTTGTAGAAAGTCTTCTTATAATCTGTAGGCCCTCTCTATAATGGAATTCTTTGTTTTGTGCGCTGTCCATACGATCCCTAGAAGTCTCCTGTAGACTCACATTTCAAAAGCTTCGATTCTCTTGGTGCATACCTTTTTGACTGTTCCTATCTCCACTGCCTCTTTTGATATTGGCAGACGTCTCCTGCTGATCTGGAGAAATGATGAATTTTATGTTTCCATAAATAATAAGTACATAGTACATCCGAACCCAAATTCAAGCATAGGATTCTTTGGGACTAAAACGTGACATAGTCCAACATGACTTAGACGTGTTTTCCTCCTTATGGTTAAACACCTCCAGTTCGTTCTCCAAAACCAAAACTTTTCCACCTAGAAATGCGAAAGCATCATCTTGCGATTGCCACACCAACAGAAAGATATAATTTTTTTTTAATGCTTACGGAATATTTCAGGGCGTATTGGGTATTGAGAAGATGCCATCTCATGAAGCTTGAGCTAAACAAACACTGTATATGGCAGTGGCGATTGGTATGTGGAGGGCGATGGGACGCAGCCCTCCCAAAATAGAACAGAAACTCGGAATAATATTATTTAATGCTAATGCATCGCTGAATATTTGCGACAATCCTTAAATGTGAAAAATTGAACTTGTAATCCCCCCCCTCATTATAGAAATCTTATCAAATACCACTCCTAAACGAGAAACTTGTGTAATACATTTATATAAACATAGAGCCTCATCCACTAAAAAATACTATAGGGTCATCTGTTTACTGAGAAAAATATTTTATTGAGTACTAGTTAATAACAGTGACTAATATATATATTTTAATGATTTTCACTTAAGAAATAACCAGACCGGCTACTATATCACGACCGGTGAGAACTTCAACTTGGCCATTTTCCAAACATAAAATCTTGGAATTCTTGGCAAAACTAATAAAATTACTGACCTAGAATTTCCCTGTTGTGTCCTCGATATTGAAATCAATAAATTTGAATTTTTTTTTCTAGCACGCCAATGCCGTAAAAGTACAAGCAGCAGAATACGTGCATAAGAAGCAAGCAAGAAAATTAATGACCAGGTCCATAACAGGATCGCTATTTCAAGCCCAGCAATTGGTGGAAATTGCAGACGTAAAATTTTTCTCCACTGCTAAAGCCGGAACATTTTTTGCAAGGTGAGATTTATTTGTAAAGAAAATGTTTTTCTTAAATATGTAATAGAACGTGATCAGGAAGGAAGGCGACGAATAAATTAATTAAAGATAATTAGAATCATTTTAATTATAAGTTTCTCGATAACTGGAGTAATTTTCTAATTACGGTTTAATTAATTATAACCCGAAGTTACGCAATTGGCGCTGACATTAATTAATTTATGAAGATTTATACTTAATTGTAATTATTATTTTCAACACGTTTTTGTAAAATACAAGGTTTGGCGTGTTAATTATAATTAATTTACAAGATTCCTGACATTGTTTCGAATAATTCTCGTGCAGTATTTTGGAAGATTATTTCTTAAATTTAATTTTTTTTTCAAATTTTCAGAGATAATGTTAGCAACTTTATTCACTGGTGCAGACAATCTTTGAAAATCATAGAATGCCTACTATTCGAAACGGACGACCTAATTTTAAGAAAAAACGAAAAACATGTGATACTTTGTCTCTTAGAAGTAGCTAGAAGAGGTGCTAGGTGAGTAAAGAATTCTATTATATATACGGTCCTATAACCTAACGTGGAATCCGAACCACGGCACAAATAATTCTGAAGTGGCTGAGTATCTACCAGGGGAGATCAATAACTATAACAGGATCATTACCAAAATTAACGGAAACTATCCAAGAAAAATAAAGGGCAAAGTGAAACAAACATTTTTGCTTCTCACGGGCTGCTAATAAAAAGTGTGGCTTCGAAGAAATAAATCACCCACCTTACAGTCCAAACCTGTTCCCTAGCGATTGCTTTCTATTTCCAAATTTAAAGAAAGAATTACGAGGGATGAAGTTTAATACCAATGAAGAGCTGTTGTTTGCTGTGGAAAGCTATTTTCCAAGGCAACCGAAAATAAATTTTTTTTAGTGGTTTTGAAAAACTAAT
This sequence comes from Podabrus alpinus, assembly GCA_932274525.1. Classification (NCBI taxonomy): domain Eukaryota; kingdom Metazoa; phylum Arthropoda; class Insecta; order Coleoptera; family Cantharidae; genus Podabrus; species Podabrus alpinus. The sequence goes on along the minus strand of OW026454.1, from coordinate 82,702,320 downwards.
TGAAAGAAGTTTCAAGGTGATTGATTATGTCGCAAAATAAAATTTATTTCATTAAAAAATATTGATCCCTTATATCATTTTTACCGAACTTATTGATTTCCCCTCGTAGCTACGCACAGAGGCGGATTGGCCAATTGGAGAATTCGGAAAATTCTTCTTGGGTCGGTTCTCTCGAGGGCTAGCAGCTACTATAAAATGAATTCTGCTAATCTATAATCCAATATCATCTGAAAAATGTAATCAATTTTGCAGGTTTGGAATGTTAGCTCCAATGCTAATCCAGATGGAGCGTCAAATCGATAGGGAAATTGCAGCGGACCAAAGAAAATTAGGAAAAAGTACAAGTACGTCCGAAGGAAGCGACGATATCGACGATTTTAACGATGAGACTGATAGTGAGATAGAAGACGAACAACCTGTGCTAATGTACGGACCTCTACCACAAATCGTTACCAATGATCTCAAAAGCCTTGATGAAATGGTGAGTCACTATTTGCTATCAAATTGGTTCTTTATTTAGATTGATTTCTAATGAAAATTGGGTAATAACATTTTCACGTAGTAATAAAATATATATTACGTAAATAATTAACGAGGTAAATATAGGGCGCAAGACCTAACGGTTTAATCGATTCGTTTCCCTTGACTGATATTTCTAAAAACAGCACATAAATGTTTCAAGTTTGTAAAGATAGTAATGAGTTCGTTTAATGACTCATTAATTGGCTTATGAGCTAGAATTTCCAGCAAACTTCTTGGTATACTTCGTTTATCAGACTTTCCGTCTGCATGCGGCCAGACGTAATCGATAGCAGCTACAGGCGAAATACGGATTTCCAAAGCTACTAAAATTAAATATCTAACTTTTGAAGCTCTCGCGCTTTGCAATTATCACAACTATTCGAGCAAATAAATTACAATTCACCACGGTGAGGCGTAAAGCATCCACAGGCAGGCTACGAGAAGCCACCCCATTAATTACATTTCCATAGTAAGTCATCTTGGCTGTAACCAAGTTGATACGACACTCGTAAGAAGTGCCTTCAAATTATCTCAACCATTCAAGCAAACAAAATATAATTGGTGGTAAAATCCTATTACCGATTTTTAGCTTCATTCATGCAAGTGACTGAGTAAATTCGAAAAGGTAGACTTCGATTTAAAATTTTTAAAAACCTAACAAGTAGAAAGCTTCAACAATTTCTAATAGCTTTAAAAATTTAAACAATACAAATTTCACATTTTTTCCACGTTTTTCTCATTGTAACGTTGTTTTGGAATTGAGAGAAAAATGTTAAACAAATTGTTTGTTTAGGCTTAATTAAAAGATTTAAATGTTCTCACTGATGTGTTGTAACTATTGTAATAAGGTTATTGCAATAATTTTTTTGGTTACTTATAACAAACGCCACCTTTGTGTAAAATTAATTGCGGAAATAATTATAAATACATAATGAATTGTTTAACATTTATTTGGTAATAAAAATATGACTAACTTTATTTTAGGCTAATTATGTGCAATAAAGTAAGTTTTAACCTTCTTGTCTAAAATTTATTGATTAATTTTGTCTCTTCGCCATAATCCGACGTTTCATGATTTTAATGAACTCGAAGTTACTTCTGACCAAATTTTACTATTTGCTTAAATTTAAAATATTTTTTTTGCAAAACTCGTTTTTTATGTGATCGTTGAACTCGTGAACGTAGGCAGAAATCGAACCTTATAAATTATTAAAATCGCCTATTAAATAATCTAATCACCGACAGTTTTTTTATTAAATTGGCAGGCATCACTTTGATTATGGATTTGTTTAAAAGGAACAATCATTCTTATTTTGTCATAATTAGCAGGTATATTTAAAAAAAAATTAATTTTTTACAGTGTCACCCACGCTATTTATTCATTATTAGCCTACCCAGTTTGATTTGTTGTCGGTATTATTTACAATTAGCATACATAATCAAGGTTAAATTTTTACATAAAAAAGTCTGCACATTATGTATGGAGTATGGATGAATTGCGCTTTCCGAATAAGAAAATATTAATGCGTTTTTTATTGCTTCTCAGCTTGTAGGTACGATTTTGCGTGAAGAAAATTGCTGAATAAAGGATAAAAAATCCTATCTGAAGGTTGTTCACATCGATGATTGATCGGATTTATATAATTATTTTCAAATAATATAATCACAATTTAATTTATGCCCCCCCCCCTCCCCCCAAGCCTCGGATTATTATCGGGCTTGTTTAATCTAACAGAAGACTTCTAGTTTATTTAGAATTAACTTATTTACTTCCCACACTCAGTTGGTAGGAATCGAGTTTTGGAGTTTTAATTAGGCCATTTTATTTGAGAGATATTCACAATTATGTCGGATTGACCCATTGTACCCCTTTTTCGTATCAGTATACAGTGGAACGTCTGTATAATCAAGTATCATGGCTTCGGAATAATAATTTACATATTATACAGGTTGATCCTTAAGTACGATTCTGTTTTGTTTTTGAATACCTCGCCAATAAAACGCTTTCTAGTAATTCTTTTTATTTATCGTTGGCCAAACAGTCGCCTCTGGCTGTAACGCAAAATCGTACTCTTTTCCCATATTTTTCATTACATTTTGGTAAATTCCTTCGCTAAGGTTGTGTTGTCTTGTGCCAAGAGCGCCCATCTCAACATGAAGTGTATTACACTTCCCGTGGTTCGGAGCCCACGTTAAACAAGTAGGTCCTCTATGTATGTGAAAACACTTAGAACGCACATCACATGCATAGAAAGAGATGGGTCACGACGTTCGGAAACGGACAACACGACTAAGAAGAAGAAGGTTGTGTTGCAGTGCTGAATTGTTGAAGGCTTATTTTTTAAGCAGACCTAAAGAAAAATATCTTGTGCTGTCAAATCAGGTAAAAGAGCTGGTCAATCGATATTACCAGATTTCCGTCCAGGAAATGCTTGGTGCAAAATTTGTATTGTAGCGCGAGCTATGTGTGATGTTGCACATTATTATGTGTAGGCCTGGTTTATCAATATCAGGAAAAAAAACAGCGATCTCCGGATTTTCACCAACACTATTTCTTACAGCGTCGATGTTTTGTGTCTTTTCGTTGGACCAAGCTCTGCCAAACTTTACTAAATCTTGTCTCATTATACCACGTTAAAAAATTATTGATTACACGCTTTATTTTCCCTTTGCAGAAAGATTATGTTCACCTAAAAATCTCTTAATAATTTTCTTCGATTGTTCGCAATTGACGATCTGAATTTGGAGCTAAGAACTTCAAGTTACCTAGTTGAGAATTATCTTGAAACTCTGAACTTTCGGAAGATCTGAATTTGAAGTTAAGAAATTGTAGTTACCAAGTTGCGAATTATCTTGAAGTTCAATATTTAAAATTCTGAAGATCTGAATTTGAAGTTAAGAACTTCAAGTTGACAAGTTGATAATAATTATCAATGTTAATTGACTACAATATTCCTCTCCTCTTGTTTTGATTATTATGAAATAACTTCGTGTTTAAATTCACGTATTAAATAGTAAAAAAAATTGAAAAAACAACGAGCCAAAAATACCTATAATTTATTAAGGAAGTCAAAATGTTCCTGTAAAAATTCGAAAAAGCGAGAATTGTATTAAATCAAAGTTTTTTTAATGAAGTTCCGTATTTTAGTAATATCTATTAGAAGATCGGTATGAGATTGCCATAGTTGTGCGGCCTAAAGGCCGCACTTGGGAGTATTAGATTAGAAGCTAAAAAAATGAACAAATTGATAGATAGATAATTGCAGATCTTAAACCTGCGTCGTCCTCTCGGCAGTTATCTTCTGTTATCTCCGTTATAGGAGATTTCGTCTGGTTGTTCGGAGTCATTTCTCTCCAAAATCTTCGTGCAGTCATCCTAAATTTGCAGTTGTTCTTCTTATGGTCTATACTCTATAAGACAAGCGATAGAAAGGGGGGGGAGGGGAGGAGTTTGATCGTGACATGCATTTACATGGGATATTGCAAGTGTAAGAGAAATTATTGTAATTGGTCGGAGAAGTTTCTTCCTTTCTCTTATTCTCTCATAGGGATTCTGCAAAAGGGAGTAAGATTTCTATAAGATCTGCATTCCTAAATTCATCTTGAATTTAACGTCTTTAAATCTTGAAGTCCCATCGGTGTTTGTTATGGTCCATTTTGTAGACCTAACACCCAGTACTACAAAATCGATTTCTCGAGCTGCTGCTCGCTTTTGATCTGAAGGACTACAGAGAGACCTCTATACGTTCTACACTCGGAAGCTGTAAAATCTGGGCTAGGGGATTGATTCAGAAGTTATTCACGTTTAACTTCGTTAATACCATGTTGCGCAGAACCGGTGAGTCCCCACCTGGATTTGAAAATTTCGATGGGTTTACCGTCTAATGGATGATCTTTCAAAAAAAGATCGCAATGATCGTAATTTGAAAATCCTATAGCTTCGTATCAGCACGTCACAATATCTTGAAAATTTTGACAGGGGCTGATCTCTGGATGCTCTACACGCTCAAGCTGTCAAATTTCGACTAGGGGGGATTGCTTCCTAATTGCGCTAAAACGGGGAGTCACACCCTGGATTTAAAAATTTCAATCCGATAGATTATCTTTTAAAATAAAAAATATTGTGATCCAACTTGCGGTGAATTCGACGACGGAGATGCATTTAGTTAAATAGCCTTAGGAAGCCGATAAAATAGCTGCATAGAATCCAGGAAAGCTAAAATTTGATAGATATGTGCGAATTAATCCTTCAGGAAAAAATTTCTGGCGGATTTTCCCTCGAATTGGTAATTTCAGTTTCCCTGAAGTAGTTTTTTGTTTATAACTTTCTAAATTTCATATTTAGGGAAAATTATCATCAGACCAAAATTCAATTTTACATAACATTAAAATTCAGCGAGTTGTAGACAAAAAATTTTAGAGGGTTTTGGGAGGGACTTTTTTTAAATCCAAGTTATTAAAATGAAGCTTACATGAGATTAATTGTTCTAATACCTATAAACCATGACACAGTGTTTCGCTCTGTTTTGGAGCTTTTCAAATGATTGCAATATCCTAATAACCGATGAATTCTAAACTTGCGAATATTATAAATAAGTTGGATTAAAGAAAAGTAAATATAATTCTAAAAGTATTCCTTGCCTTTTAACTTAATTCTTTACGCAGATCAAACTAATAATAATATGTTGCCTTGCTTAAGACTCAAGAGCGAATAAAAATAAATATTTAAATTGTGTTGGCTTTAAGCACAATTTAAATTTAAAATAATGTAAACTAAATTTAAAATTACATAATTTTACATAAAAATACCCCATACGATCTTATCGCTGAATAAAAATAGAAAAAAGATCCAACAATCTCAAAGGTGTAAAAAAATCAAAATCAAAAAGGCGTCAATCTGCGAATAGTTTAAAATTTTCTAAAGAAGCCTCAATGCAAAAAAAGATAAGGGCAGTTTACTGTACAAAAACAAGAGGAAAATTTCGACGTTTTGGAAACCCGTTTATCGTTTTTGTACGCCCTTCGTCAAGAAAATTGAAAAAGTACCAAAATACTGCAATAAGTAGATACATAAATAAATAAGAAGATTATGTAAATGAGATTCAACCCCAATAACCATAAAACTAAGTCGATCCCACCGCAAAAACCCTATCTCACCCTCAATATATGATTCACGAAATAACATAATTCACATTCCCGCCACTTTAATAACGCGTTAAAGTAATTTACCGATGTAAATTTTCGTATGGTACTTACTCATGACCATAAAAAAACGTAATTTACTTAAAGCACCTGAATAATATAGCATTCGGCAAATTTGCAATCAAAGCATCAACACGTTAATTAAAATTTTAAATTGTTGATCGGACATGGTGGTTTTTTTCTGTCTTCACTCAATACGAACAGTTTTAACGGTAATTAAAACAATTGGGTAACGTATTTAGCATACAAATTTAAAGTTAAATGGGATAATTGTGTAATTAACTGCTGATGATGAGGAACTAGGAAGCTTCTGCAGATGTTACCAGTGCTTATTAATCGAGCAACTCAAATTTATTAAATGCGATATTAATTAGAAAAGATTTTGCAACTGTGACCATTCGTATTAGTATTATCCATAATGTATTTTAAATTTCCCTTATTTGTTACAATGCAGTAACGCACAAAGCGCATTGTAATCCAGAAGTTGAGAGTGCCTGGGTCTCACTCTCATTGTGTGCAAATTTTTTGATTTTATCTTAATTTGAATTAATAAATGTAATTTAATGATGATCACGAGTTTAGTGAAAGCAAATTTAGATCCATAAATTTAAATGTAAACATGCAAAACGGTTACGGACTCGAGAAAATTAATTGGACGTGTAAAAAAAAGATTCATCAATCTTACCGAATCTGTAAGTTATGTCTCATCGAAAGATGACCCCCAAGTGCCCCATTTAAATCGACGATAAAGGCCATTACATACAGACGTCCTCAAATCGAGGGTTCTTAACTAAAACAAACAAATAAAAAAATGGACACGAAGTCACGAAGATGACGAAATGATGATGATGTTTGAGAATTAAGAATCGTAATAGCAGGTGTATGTGGGTATTAGCAGTATTAGTGAGAAAGGTCATAGTAGCAATGGTAGGTTGGTAAACAAAAATAGTAACGTGAAGCAAAAATGGAAAAAATCGACTTCAATTTGATAAAGTACAGGTTTGAGCACCCCCTGAGGGTTAAGAGGCGTAATAATAATAAGAATATGCATTCTTATTAAGTTGTTTAAATCTCTGTGGGCATTTCGACTTCTTAAAAAAGTCACTTTCAATTTCAAAATATGCAGGTGCGCCACTTGTAAGTCAATTTGTCTTACATGACTTATCAGATTGCACTTTTTGTAATTTTGCAACCAAGGTCGTAATAGTACAATATGTTTGATAGAGCCCCATTTTTTAACAATTGTTACAAACCAGTACTGAAAAAGGAGCAATAAGAATGTTGCGTAGGTCGTTTGAACCGATCGATTTAAATTCCATTGTTGGTAGCAAAAGCAAGTTGTGTTCAATTAGAACAGGAATTTAATTGCATGTGATGGTCAATAAAATGAGAACTTTAATTGACCAACTTTGACCTGGTTAATGCTTTGTGCTTAATTTGGTATTGTGCTCGAATCGGCATCGTATTGTAAACCACACAAATTTGGAAAACTTGGAAAACATATAAGTGGTTGGCCGTGAGAACGCACTTTTTATAGTTCTACTTAGGAATGAATAAATTCAAATTACAAAAATAATTCTGAAAGTACAAGCATCGGTTAAAGAGACACAAGGTAAAGATAAATACCAACACAATAAAAGGTAACACATTTTTCCTTTTTTGGTATGCGTGTGCAAGAGGAAGTGATATATTTCCTTGTTACTTTGTTTTCAGCAATGGACAACAGTTTTCAATTAAGAAAAAGTTTACACCAAAACGAACAATGCGATTAATTAAAATTTTAAGTTGTAAAAATTCGTCCCACACAAGAAATTGTGGTCATTGTGACTAAGCTTTTAATACAGAGGGTATTAAACGCTGCTTTTCATAGTTCGTTAACCCACCCCTGCCTAATGAACACGACGACGTGTTTAAATATTAACCACGCCGATAAATTAAAAATTCAAGATTTAACTCGTTAAATGAAAGTTAAGCAAAGAAAAAAATTATTAATTTAAAATTTCTCCAATTATTCATGACTGCGATATTTAATTTTATGCCTCTTTGTATATTTGTATATTTTTAAGTTCGGGATAAACCTGCAATACCGATTATTGGTTACAGTTTAACGTGGTATCCAAACCACGGCCAACAAAATTTGAGAAACCATATCCGGGAGTAGAATCTCAACTCGATGCATTTCACAAAAATTTCATGTACTTATTCTTAATGGTTTTTGGCGAAATAAATTCACTGGAGGAAATTGACAAACCAAAATTTTAAGTTAATTCTTCAGTGCTGAGAAATATTGATATGACAGAGAAGTGATTTGCAAAATTCTTTTTCTTTTTATGTCTCGTCTCCACAACTAAGAAAAAATGGGATGGTTTTCCATTGTTTTTCTTAAAATTTTAAATTGAACCTTTTGATTAAAAAATCATAATTCCTGCATCACAGAAATAGAAAATGTGGCATTTTCTGGGATTCCACAATACAGATATTAATTTATTTTTACATTGATTCATTAACCATTAATGAACCTGTTTTATTGGGAAGCTATGTAACTTTTGTGGATCTCCTCCTAAGAGCTCCAATCCAGCTTTTCTTTTATATATAATTTAGTTCGACAGGCCATGCAAGCCCAAGGCTTCTTCATTTTTCCTTTCTTCCTTACTTTACAAAACATCTCATCCACAAAACAGCGATATTCCCCGGAGGGCCGTGCTAAGAAATTTCGTGAATCCTCAATTTGAACCCACAATGTTTTTTTTCTTTTATCGCATATATAAAATTTGCGCACAAGAAGAAAAGCACTGAGAAAATCCGTCGATTTAATTGGGTCCATTCCATTTTAATATAGTCCAAGACATTCCATAACATGGACTGTAATGAGGTCAGATCTCACTTTCAGGAATGTATAAAAAATTCAAATGATGAATTTTCCCTAAATGGTTTTCCAGTGTTAAACTTAAGCCTCAACAGTTGAAAAAAAGTAAATGTAAGCTGTCATAATTAGCTGCAAGCACAACAAAGGCATCTTACAATTTTCCCCAATAATAAGGAAAGCTAACATCAAAACTTTCCGTGGCTGGTTATATTCCGAATCTTGATATTTATCTACTCTCACAAAGGGTTACCAAAAATTTCAATGAAAAGACAATTTTGTTCTGCAGGTTTTAGGCTATTTATGAGACCAAAGGTCGAGCTAAGTAAGAAAGCCATTAGGCCATCATTCCTAATGAAAATGAAAAGGGAATTTCTTTAAATATTAAAGCAAACCTTTTGGGGGAGTGAAGGAGGGTGCAAATGGTGGAGGGTGGAACGTTAGTCTATTAGTATAAAATTAAAAGGGATTTTATTGGGGTAGAACGTGAGTAGGTAGTTTTTATGTGATTAAATAGGGGGGGGGTAATTTATTTATAAAAAACGTTCTACAAAAGCGAGTTATTCCATTCTACACCAATAGATTTAACCTTCCACTCTTCACCACTTCCACCCTCCTCCATCTCCATCCACATCAAAATTTTTAGCAGTAATATTTAAACAAAATTTTCGTCACAATATGACGAAAATGTTTGTAAATTACATTTTATGGTATAATTTACTTGTACCTATTTTAGTATGTGCATTTTTTCAAAAAAATTTTCACTACATTAACCACGAATCCGTCGATTAAATTAGGGTTGCCAGACGTCTCAGTGTTTTTAGACCATCTACATACTCTCGGTGTCCCAAACGAAGGATTCGGGACGCTCGATTGTCCCGGCGTAACGTTTTTGTTATGGATTAAAAAATTTCTTTCAAAATAAAAATTGACTACTAGATTTTTACAATAAAATGTAAATTCATTACATTTCCCAAGGATGTCGTCTGCTCGGCAAATATCAGAATAATCGGTTGGCTTTCTATTTCCTTCCGCATAAACCGCAGATCTATCTTCGACTTTTGATCGCAGCAGTGAATCCGGCACGACAAATATTTGAACCGCGGTTTCCCTTTTCCCATTAGTCGGCCGATGTGTGCTAAACGTTGCACAAAATTTTAATTTAATGTAGGTTTTTAATAGAGTAATATTAGGAAAACGCGACATAAGCAGCCATTGGGTCTAACTGCCGATTTTCTCTAAATTTTTCCGTTTGGAACTAACGTTAAACTGTAGGTCCCCTTTGCTCAACCTTAACGCTAAGGAGAGACAAAAACAGAGCCCATATCCAGCAGTGGATATTATAGGGCCGAAGGTGATGATACGTCCCTGGATAATCAAGATAAATAGTGTAACAAAAAGTACTTATAGTGTAAAAAAGATAATGAAAAATCACTCTCAACTGCTAAACTTTTGAAAGTAAGTTTTCCATGACTTAACAATTTATTCCAATGCAATGGTGAAATTTATCTCTAATCAACATAATTTGACTCGAAAGTTGCATATGCCAGGAACGCAATTTTGTTCAGTGCCTATTATAATGTAAAAAATGTTAGAAGGTTACAACTACTAACTATTCTGCCAATTTCACTCGAAGCAAATGAACGCATTTTATAAGCAATAAGAAGAAAGTACAATCAAATCAACTCATCCATATTGTATGCCCCAAAGGAAAATAACTAATAAGATTATATTATGTTAGGTTAGGTAATAAATGTCGATGTATTTCAGTCCCTGACTGATTTTATAACTTGGAATCAAGAACGTAAAACATTGAAACGATTTTAAAGAGCAATAAAATTTAACATAGATAAAACAATATTTTTTAAAATTAGAATAGGATATATACTTAATAATATTGGGTCTCCAATAGGCGGGGCGCGGGGGGGGGGGGGGGTCATAAAATTTACAGAAAAAGAAGAAATATAAGTTTACTTAATTTTTGTTTTCTATCAAAGTAATTTAATTCAAAAACAGCTTTAATCGATAACTTTTAGGATAAACGCGAACGTTTAAACAATGTAAACTTGCATGCAACCCCCTCCCCGTGCTGTGAGGAGTTTTGGAAATATTTTTGTAATCTCCAGCGGGTCCGCTGCCTTCTTGTGTTACTTTGAAAATATTACTACTCTTCGTTGTCAAATTAATTATTCACTTTAACATTAATAAGACCAAAATAGAAATCGGGAGTATGGAATACCTTCCCCTCCCCCTGAGCATATCATCATATCCAAGAAAAATATAATGGTATTATAAAACATTTTTAATATTTTACCACCTTAGAAATTTTATCAATAGGGGGGTACAAAATTTAAAGAAAGAAAAAGACAAATAAATTCAAGGCAATTTAATTCCAAAGAAGCTTAAACGATAACATTGAGGATAAACGAGAATATTTAAGAAATTTAGGCTTGTATGTGACCCACCCCCCCGGGCCGTGGGGATGTTAAAATGTTTCTGTAATTAGCAGCGGCCAAAGTGCCCGAACTTAGCGATTCCTTGTGTCAAATTAATTACTCACGCCAGGTTTTAGGGTGGGCACCTGACCTTGTCATCTTTCGGGAAACCGCCACTAATAAGTACATAATTTGATATTTACACGTAGTTTGGTGTACGAGCCAGAGAGTGGAACTGCGGACCTAATTATGAGTTCGAATTTCGGGTACTTACCCCAAATTATTTATGTCATGGTTTGGATTCCATTCTTTTCATATTCAGTAATTTCGTATCAATAAAACGGCATAATTTATTCTACATTTTCATTACGACTGTTGGGACTCTTTCATCGTTTTGCACCGTCATAACCGAAAAAAGCATGATTGGAAGTATCAAAACTGATATAAAATTTCAAATCAACGCTGAGAGGTTTTCTGCGAAAAATTTACATTTGACATATCTCACAATAATAATCTCCAAAAATCCAGACGTGTCATCATGAATATTGCAAGCAAAGCATTCAATAGAAATTTCAACTGTTTTATTGGCACTTCACGTTTTCAGCGGTAAGAAACCGAACATGCAATTATTTCATTTAAATTTTTTTAGCAGGTGCATGTATTGTACTGATAAAGATCGACAAGCACTTCGCATGTAAAAATATATTTGGCAATAATTTCAAACCACAGGTAAAATTTTGCTTAGAATCCATTCTGTGTATTCTTCTCTTAAATTATCGAGAAATATACTTATTGGCATTACAGGAATTCGGTTGATCCGTTAAGTAATTATATACAAAATTATAATTTTTTTATTCTTACAATCTTTATTGCATCAAAATACATTAACATGAAGAAAGGTGGAAGTTGTTCACCTTTATATTCATGCAAAATTTTTTTTGATAAGTTTTTTCACCCTGGAAATCAGAGGTCAAAGTTACCATTATATTTTTTAATTTCATCGACACTTTTTGATTTTTGTTGAACACCTTTAGGGCCTTTTTTTCGTCTTGATTCCAGTAAAGCCAAAAAGTTGGTCAAACGTTTTTACAATAAATTGGTTTCATTATTCTGTCAGTCAAGCTATTGGAACTCGATTATTCCGCAGCAACAAATTTAAATTGCAAAAAAGACGACGAATTGTTTTTGTAATAAACTTAATTAATTATTTAAGGTTTTATTACGTGTCAACATTGTTCCTGTTTAGCAAGTTAATCATATGATAATTACCAATTATTGAATTTTTCTTGCACGTTTTTGCTTAATTAACCATTGCTATTGTTTCTTTTCCTAGTTTTTTATTTTTAATTAATTTGTAAATGAGATTATAAGCATTACTGTATATTTGTAATCTATGAAAAAATCTTCACGTGTGAATTTTTCTTAGATTTCAGTGAGAAAAATTATTGAATACCGATGTTTTTACTCAAATTCTCACATTTTAATCAAATATTCCTGTTTCTGGTTTTCAAAATAGAAAAAATGTCTAATTAGTACTGATTAATTTATTATAGGTAATAGTTAATTAATAAATTATTATAGCCCAGGAATTTTAAATAAAATTTCACTAAAAACCATTAAAAATATTGAAAATCAGAAAATATTCTCAAATGTTCTTACTAAAACTTCCAAGATTTGAAACAACGCCATCATGGTTTTATGTCTTTTTAAGTTTTTCACCAGGAGCTAATTTTTAGATCTAAAATATTTTTTCTGGGTGAAAATCTGAAAGTTTTGGACGGAAGCCTTAAAAAGTCCGCGTTCAAGGTCTTGGGAATTTTAGTATGTTGTTCAGCAATGAATACCTTTAGGGACACTTGGGCAAATTCAAATTTACAGTTTTATTTCTCCTGGGCTATTAAGTAAATTCACAATAACATCACAGCTATCTGTGTTACACAACTTACACAGATGGCGCCCCTCATCCCTGTCGACACTTAAGCTTTGGATGTACTTGCAATAGTTTTGCATTAGGTCACGTGACTATATCATTCGATCTTCGGCAGCTTTCACGGTGCCAGCACGCAGGCTCAGGCTCCACATAGGGGGGCAACCCCCCCCCCATGGGAAGCAGTCAGGCCAGGTTACGAATGACGGAGGCAGGACTTCCGAAATCGGAGTGACTGACACTCCTCCGAAACGGAAATTCCGGCCGAAGGGTTCTCGACTTAGCCACTCATATGCGAAACTTTGCCATTCTTTCCTATTTTTAATTAGTTTGCATACCCAGTCATTTTTGGGTCCTAAACGACGTCAAATCAGCATTGCCAGCTTTACGGGCAGCGACTGCGTATTTAAGCCTCGTCCATGAATAATATTTTAAGCATCGAAGGGGGGCTAAAACCCAACTTCGATCTTCGGCGGATCTCGGGTGCAGGGGGGGGTGTCAAAACCCAACCCTGTATTCACAACCAAATAAGGTGCGTGGCGCACCAGTCATTGAGAAGGCTGTAACAGTTAATACTAGGCACACCGCAATAAAATTCAGATTACGGATTACGGTGACTATATCAAAAATGAGAATTTAATAATCGGACGTTTATAAGAAAAACTGAAGTTGACTATTGTTTCTCTGCTTCTTTCCACGGATGTTTCTCTAAATTTTCTCTGGTGTAACGAACTTTGGATCTTGGATAAAATAACCGACATTTTCTTGCTAAACTTTGCACTTTGTATATGTACCTACATAATAATATGATAATGTTAACATCATTTAATTTAATTAAAAAAAGTTTAATTCAACAAAGTTCAAGCACTGCGCTAATCACCACTATTGAACCAGCCATTGTAAATATTTACAAAAACGGAATCGAGTACCCTGATATGAGGCCCCAAAGTCAGCGACCCAAGGGGGGGGGGGGTTGCCTGGTTTTCTGTAAAATGTAAAATTTTTCTTTTACATTTTGTGCATAAGTGGAGGATATTCCAGACTCCCGGTCTCTAAAAGTACGACACCCTAAAACCCCCAGACGCATTTGGTATTTTTCAGAAGTATTCTAAATTTGTGTTTTGCGTTGATTCTCTAGCAATTTTTGCTTTGTGTTGTTTTCAAGATTATTTATTAAATTAGCAGGTGTGTCAAAAACTTTCAAATGTGTCAAAAATAGAAGTCCGGGGGGTCTGAGGGATATTTTTCTTTAATTTTCGCTTAGCATTATTTTAAATATTTCTTTTCTTGATCATCGGTTACTCAGGCCGGGGCATAAGGTTATAAAATTTTCGTTTACAATGTATGTGTAAAAGTTGGGGGTATTCCATAGCCATACCCTTAGACCCCCCCACCGTCTCTAAAAAATCTGCGCAATCCGAGTTTTCGATTATCTGAAGTAGATGTATTTTTAAAGCTCAAGAACCCTAATCTGCGCGAGGAGCAGTCAAGAGGGCGAAATACATACATATGCAAATTTGAGCCTTCTGCGTCAATTTTTAGGATTCTAGAGATTTGAAACTATCTCTACCTCCTCACTACATTGACTCGGATAATCGAGGTTCTACTGTATATCATAATATTATAATTTCATTTAAATAATATCAAATATAAACAATAATTTCTTATAGCATATCGGAAAATATTAATTATGGATTTAATTCACACTATAAATCAGATGCGGAGACATCAGGACACCGCGATAGTGTCCAAGATACCGTAGAATACTTCACGGTTCGTGACCATATTATAACCTACCATGATAATGGGCAGACGGCGTACGATCGTATATACTACTATAAATATGTATATTATGACCTTCTGATGCAAATGGGTTACGGAAGAGGTATAATACGACCTACGTTTTGAACTTCTTAATTTTTAGTTTTTTCAGTTATCGTTTAACAATGCCTACTTTATTAAAATTTATTAATATCACAAAGAGGAGAAAGTAATCGTTACCCAGTACTCCAACAGAATAAATGATCTGATAATTTCATTAAGTATTTTTTAGTAATGCACTGTTTGTATTTTTTAAATTTCCCAAGCTTGGATATTATAGCAAATTTGTTACCATTAGGTTCTCATGATAATACCTTTTATTATAATATAGTATGATACTGTTATAAAATTTAATATGGTCGTAACAAATTTTACAGGTTGCACATCCTGCAAACTTTACGTCCTCTTTAATACGACTCATCAGCCGATTAATTAATTTTTAAAAAGGAAATCCACCAAGGATCACCCTGTTTTATTTCATTTCTTCATTTCACAATTTTTCTATTGTGACCCAACAGAGGCAAAACAGAAAATTTGACACATAAACATGATTATCACATAATAACGTCGAAACGCGTCGACAATATACCGGACCATGACGCACCTAAAATTTATGGGACGATTTTTAGATTCGCATTTTAATGTTACCTGCGGACCTAAGATGCGCTCCAATTTTAAGTCAATTTTTCAATATAAAAAGGTGCATCTATGGCCCGAAAAATATGGTACCTATTTTGGGCATCTACCTATTTTGTTTTTGACAAATAATTTTCATAGGGCTAGGGGCCAAACACTTGTTAATACGCCACTGTACACAGGCAGAATTTATCCTGTACACCTGATAATTCCATTCAGGGTCAAATTTTGTCGTTTCGACCAATCAGCGTGCGTTATTTTACATTGTAGTTAAATGGGTACAACGCATGCACAGTCGAATAATATCCGAAAATAAACAATATTCCAAATACCCTACCAGAATATGGAATATTTGTAGTAGAGCGTAAAAGAATTCATACGTAATAAAAAATCTCTTCGAATATTATAATTTATGTAGTGTGTATGACTAACGCACTCAACAGATGCGATGTAGGAAACCGGTTCAACGCATTATTTCCAACCCGAGTTCACTTAAAGCAATGTACCTACTTCTAACGAATTTTATATTACAAATTTAGTGCGATTATGCTTCCTTTTTTTTCGGTACTTACGAAATTTTTTGTTTGATTTTTTTTTTGCAATGATTGTGATGCGATATGGTCAATTTGTTTCACAATTTTCGACATTAAAAATGGCGTTTGAAATGTCGATTTTCGTATGTGATGTTGTGCTTTTAAGTTGTGGCGTTTTTTCACGGAATTATCACCGCAACAGCAACGCGAGTTCGGACAATACTCAAAGATTCAGCGAGTACAGGTTTTAGCAAGGAGATTGCACGAGCGAAGCGCAGCGGAGCGAGTGTCAATCTCCTTGCTAAAACCTGTACTCGCTGAATCTTTGAGTATTGTCCTAGCCCTTGTGTTGTATCGTGCGAGAATTTCAACATCTGCCGCTTTTACAACTTTATACGTGTGTTATTATGTTTTATTATTTTGTGATTCTTTCCAACTAAGAAGAAAAATCGCTTTCGTTTCTATGATGTTCTTTTAAATCTTTCTATTCATAAGTATAAATTTTTACTATAAAAATGTCGCCCCAATCTTCAAGCAAAATAAAAAATTAATGGAATACTTTCGCGATCTCCATATTTTAAATTTTTGAGAATTGAAATCGTGACTTAAGTGTTTCCCACATTTTTCAATATACATAATTTGAAATTCGATCACCTCGTTAGCCTATTTCTTGAGCTCAAATCTAGCATCTCCTACATTCTTGCAGAAACGACGAGCAAGAAAGATTTTATAATTAATAAGTCGCAATTTAACAATAAATACTCGAGTATTGTTTAAGGACAATTTCTTATGGTCACATAATCTGCAACTTTCTATCAACTTGAGTCGTGCAGAGTTGGTTTAAAAATTTTAACCGAATTTGCAAAAATGCGTGGGAATAGAAAATCAATATCGGTTGCTTGTCTTTTTTCATATGCATTTAGAATTGAATGCAATAATCACAAATTATTTATTCAACTTAAGTTTATTTCGTGTTTCGTGATCTAATGAATTTCAATTCATATCTGCAAAATGAAATATGCAAACGACATAATAAATTAACTATTACTTTTTAACCGACCATTTTAGTTGCATAAGTTTAAATTTGTAAATCGCATGTATTGAATTTTAACGCGAATATTTCTATCCGGCGAAGTTTTGTAATTATTACACAAAATTTCCTCATTTTTGCATTTTTAAATGTTAATTAATTTAGAAAATTTAGATAGTCGTCATTCGACAGACAGATCCGGATTGGCCTAAATATACATACGTCGAACCTCTTCAATCCAATAAACAAATTTGGAGTCCGGTATACATAAGCCCTGTGCTGTTTTTAGAAATCCAGAGACTGACCGGTTCAAATAAAATTGATCTTGACTTTAAAATGAACTTAATCCAATAGATTACATAATTTCACATCCAAATTTGGTCCTCTTTTAAACCTGCATCAGAACGTCAGTTGTCGCCGGATATCCGTATTCGTGCTGTCTGGGTTGGAAAGCTGGAATAAATACTAATCCTAAACTAAACATTTCATTTTGTTTCAGGTTCGAGATTTAGTCGAAAAATGTACTTGCCCAACTCAATTTCCAATGATACGAGTTTCCGAAGGAAAATACCGAATTGGAGAAACTAAAGTTCTAATATTTGTTCGGGTAAGTACTTATTTTATTTTTCTGGATCACAACATCCTTATTGTGATTCTTATCTAAAACTTTACGTTTTAGATTTTACGTAGTCACGTCATGGTCCGAGTTGGCGGCGGATGGGACACTTTATCCCATTATTTGGATAAACACGACCCATGCAGATGTAGGACCCAACACAGAACCACTCACGGAGCTAGACTTGTAAATAAACCTGGTGCAGCTGATTTACAAGGTGCCCAAGTATTTTACGACAGGTAAAATTGATAAAAAAATATGGACCAACAATTTTATTAACCGATTTCAATATTTAGATCGGCTCCACAACTTCCACTCAGTAACATGAACGGATTTTCATTAAATTCGAACGCTAAAGAATACCTAGGTGCTCCGATGAATGCCATCAATCGATCCCGTTCCCGTTCGCCTTCACAAATGACGTATAATGATTCCCGTAGATCCGTATCACCCCGACTCACCCGCAAAAACTTAGCCCCACCACCCAGTAGGTCAAGAAGCCCTACACCTAACTTTGTATCCACGCACATTACAAAATTATCAAGCTCTAAAACCCAACACTCGTTGCCATCTTCGCCGTTAAACCAGTCACCAGCACATACGTCCAAAAATGGCAAAACCCAATTAGTTACCGCTATTCAAATTCCTATAGATCCTAAAGTGACCTTAAAATCCGAAGCCTTACTTCAAGTGTCTGAAAATTTGACTGACCACAGTGATAATACGTCGGAAGTATCAGACGAGGGTTACCGTAGCCTAGGAGTAATACAAAACGACAAAACTAAACACAGAACCTCTCTTTATAGTCAAAACTCCATGGAAGACGCAGAAGAAAACGGTAAGAGAATTATTCACCCAATTTTTCCTTAAACACATTTCTCGTTAAATTTTAGAGCGTCACAACTCAATTGACTACGAAGACGACACAAACGACGCCGGATTACGTCGCACTCAGTTTTCCCACATCTACAAAGACAAGTCTTTGGATAAGACGGGGGAAAGACCCAAACTACAGAAACAAAGTTCTCTAGAAAATACTCCTACCTCTACCCCCATTCGTACATTAAATCGAGAACTCACGGATGTAACTCCTTCCAAACAGTCAAAAATAGTTTCGCCCAAGTCGTTGCCCAAATTTAACGGCAACACTTGGAACGGACGTCAAAAGAACGCCCGTCCTTCCTTGACCACTGAAACCTTCAGTCCACCAGCGTTTTCTAGAAACTCTGCAACCAGAAGAAGTGCCGCCAATATGACGTACGACCCAAATTCACGGCGGTCTTCGTTATCGGCTAATACGTCACCGACTAAAGGAAAATTAAGGGAAGAGTTGATGAAAGCTATGAAAAATAATATCGATGATTTAAGTATCGCGGAACAAGTGAAGAAGGTGTTGAAGAAGTACGGCAGCTTGACTGTTCTGAACGATGAAGATGACATGGGCGAAAATTTAATATTGGTGTCACCCAGGAAAGATTCCAAACCTGATAATATGATATCTAGAATTCCAGCTCCAATAATGCATAAGGCTTAAGAAAATGGTACTATTTTTTAATTTTTTAAGCAAATAATGGCAAAATGGTTTAAATTTTACACTGGAACTCATATAAATTTAGACCTTGTAGAGGTAGTGACAACTTTAATCGGTGCTAATTAGAATAAGAAATTTCTTTTTTGGGAATTCTTGGTTTTATATAGAGTACTTACAAATTTTAGACAGGGTACCTGCATTTTTTAGAAAAACAAATTGGAAATTTAATTTTGAGAGACATTTTTGCCAGAAAAGTGTATTTTAATACGCGATGATTTTTTTACGGGTTGTAAATATTTTTTGACGGTTTAATTTTTGTAAATCGATTTTTTATTTTACGTTATCAATTAAATCTCTTTATTTATGGTTAATAAATTGATTTGGTGCTATTTAATTTTTTTAGAAACGGTTTTGGTTAGAATTATTTAAAAAATTAAGGAAATTTTAACTTTTTAATATCTAAAAATGTTTAAAGTGTTAATTGATGGATGATTTAATGATTATGTTTAACTTAAATAAATTTTATGATTATTTCATATAAATCTTGTTATCAAAAATATATTGGAACATAACGTTGGTTAGTGATAGTGGGTAGTAGAATGCCTAATTTTTGTTCAATGTTTTGGTATACGTAAAATATGATTCTTGTGTCATTGGCGTGAGAATTTGACTTCTAGGGGATTCACCCAACGACATCATGACATTCCAACGATTTGGAAGAATGAGAAAAAATCAATAGCGTAAGAATCACTTCATGCTCAATTTTTTTAAAAACTAGGCGTGACCAGAACCGGATTAGATATCAAAGCAAAACACTGAGAATAAATAATCAAGACTTAAGCAAGTCCGGTTCTGAGTAGAAGTTAATGTTAAGCAGTGGTGGAAAGAAAAATATTTTGCAAACTGTCTATTTTACCTTTTCACCATTCTAAATGTTAAGAATTAAAGAAATTGTATTGGAATCTCGGAATCACAAATTTCTGCTCATTCCTGTATAATGCTGAGATTCCAAATAAACGTTCCTGCATATACCCGTTTATTCGTTAGCTTCTTACTTAACGTATAAAACTGCACGTTTTAACAGCAATCACATAGAAAATTTTATTTTGCTGTTGGTTACTATTAAGTGTTACAGCTTATAGCTTTAAGCTTATAGCTTAAATTTTATTGTAGTCAAAACGTTCTGTAATTTTAATAATTACTAAAGTTTTATTTATAAATATTGTATGATTACTTAATTAAATAACCTGATTAATTTAATAAATTTATCTTCAAAGTACGACTTGTATTTTTGACCCCCCCCCCTCACATATAATTCAATATATTATACAAAAACTTTGTATGATGGCATAAGAACAATTGCCAGACTTCCATGGGATCTGCACATTACCATTGAAATGGTAATGTTACCGTGAGGGTCCTTAGTCAAAGGACTTATCTTTGTCAAAGGTTCTCATAAAAACATACTGCACAAAAAACAATTATAGAATACATTCTTGGTCCTGGAGCCAATCCAATATTTTTTAACAATAATAGCAGAAATCTTTATAGGCATCCAACATGATGGCCTTTTTTACCTTTGAATTTTATTCCACCCTGCCACAATGGGTTGTGGCGGGGCAAACAAGACAAATCTTGTTGTCTTTTGAGTGGGGTGGTTCTTGCATCCTTGGTAGTTTGCGGGGTGGTCGCCTCCGCAGTTCACGCAGGTTGCTTTACTTTCCTTGGGTAGCTTGCAATAGATTAAGAGATACGCCCCTGCGCATTTTAAATATATTGGTCCAACGTTTCGATCATAATACCTATGTTTTCCAGGTTGCCCACAACATCCTGGATATCGATCTCACATTGAATTCCTCGGATTACCGCATTTAGCGATTTATGGTCGCTGAGTTCATGGTAATAGAAATCCCCTCCGCGGGTTTTAGGATTTATTCAAAGAATTTGATAAGCGCCCCGCGATTTTCTCTCGTGGTTGGCGTAATCGCCAGCCCTCCGGCTGTGCTTCGTACGTTCGTAAATTTTATCCTCCTCTTGTCCATCTCCTTGCTGAGGGAGGGCCATTTAGCGGAATCTTTCAACACGATGGGCGAGATTCTGGCCTTCTCAGTTGGTTTGGGAGTCGGTTACGAGTGCTTGAGCCTGGTCTTTGGATGAAGTTCACCGATTCGACATACGAGAAGGCGCCACGCATCAAGCAAACCGGGAGAAGGCAAAAATACTCTTAAGTGTTAAATGAGTGATGCGCGGGAATCTCGTTAATTTTACATGTAAATTAGCAAACTTCAAAATCGATTTACTCAAAATTTTGATTATATCTTCGCTTGTGAAAATTATGTCAGTATACTATATAAACCTTCCTCTTTGCAATAGGAAATTTTCAATTTATTTGGAGTGACCAACCTTAGTTAACTCTACCCGTCTTTTCCTTTACATACTGCTATGATATTTAGCTACCCCCTTATATCGCGCAACTTTTCTTGCCTCGGCTATTCAGCGCAGAGTTTTCCCTTTTCTCCGGGCTAAAGGCGGGATCCAAGAAACATTTAAAATACTTCACCTAAATCAGTGATTTTTGATGTAAAATAGTAAGAATGAATCGTAGCTTGTGTCTGTTTGTTCTTTAATTTACTACTGCTATGAAAATAATTAAATTAAACGCAAAACGTTATCAAATCAGAAACAATGCAATTTATTCAATACAAATAAAATAATTTAGACAAATTATTGATTTTCTCACACCTAAACAAATTAAACTTTACAATATTAAACATTCGCAATAAAATCCCCAAAGTACTATACACGCCCGAATTTTTAAACGATGTGTCTATTTAGCAAAATTATTAGTGCGTCACATAACTCTTACCGAAAATGTAATGTTCTTCCGGAGTTTACTGAAGGCCAACATGACGTGGAGCATCCACACGTGAAGAATATTGTTGAAATCTGCTTCCTTTCTTGGACCAAACACAACAGGTAGGCACGACCAGTGGATAACTATCTTCCTCAAATCGCACGATCAATGACAGATAAGCAACTTAAACAAATTTTCTCCAATCAATTTCCATTTATATAACTTTTCTTCCTATCTCAAAAATTATATCCGAATCCAAAATTAATAACTTATTGTGTCTATCTTTTATCATCAATAAAATAAATACGTCCTCTCTTGCTGACGATTGACCTTTTCGACTCTCACGGTTCTCTTGAAAATCCTCAATACCAAAAACTAAATTCGGATTGTAATACGATCCGCACGTCTTCACTTTTCGATCGTTCGCTTCGGAATCCAATACCAAAAACTCAATACGAAATTATAATACCATCAGCCCACCTTTACTTTTCAGCGGCTGACCTCCGAATCCTTTCCTTTCATCCCGTTCTCATTTTCCAAAATCTCCCACCAATTAATTATCCACTCGCGCGCACTCGCAAAGTTCCCAAATTATCACATTCAATTTAGCGCAAATCCTAATTTAACAAATAAACCAAAATAAGTTTAATTTGTTTCTGATACTTAAATTTCAATTGAAACAAATACCACCAATATTTTGTCATTTACAATGTACATACATACCTACTCTTAAAATGTCTAACGCCCGGATTCATAGACAAGGGATACCTTACCCTTAGAACGTTCCTTGGCTAAGGGACCACTGATACTTGAGTACCTGTTGTTTGTCATAGTGATAACTTCGTGTATGTTCGGATTTAAATACTCGAGCAGGGATTTTTTGGTGACTAAAAGTTATTTCATGTTACGTGACTGTATAAAATAATTTCATAAACGTCAGTCAATTAAAATTTGTATTTATTAACCTATTTATATTATAATTATTTACGACGTTTATAATGCCAAATGCGTTAGTTCGCGGTTTATCCGTTACTTGAAACCTTGGAAAAGGAACGGTTGTTACTTGAGTATCTGTTTTTTTCTCGTCCATTTCATAGTCGATACTTCGTGAATACTCGGGAAAGGAACCCTTACTCAGGGATATTTCGATATTTGGTAACTTTAGTGTTTCAAGTTGAATACAATTGTGTGATAAATGTCAATTTAAGGTTATGTACAATCAATTTCCGGCAAGCTTCGTTTATTTACGTGTTCGACAGTGTTCGTTTTCGTACAAAGTTAAACGAAAATAAAAATTCAGAATAATTTTATATATAAAATTGCTTATTTATATTAAAATTATGCAAATTCTTATGCATTGAGTTATTTCAATTATTAAAACTAGTGTAAATGTAAAATATATTATATATTAAAATAAATTTTAAAAATTAACTTGGAACATTTTTATTGCCAATCAGTATAAATAACAAATTTTCGATACATCAAACAACAATCGCAAAAAATTACCAGAAAGTGGGAAGAATTCGTTCATTATTGAAACAATAAAATCAAAATTATAATTTTTAAATACTATAAAATATATATTTTGTAACAAATAATGCGATGTTTGTTTGGTTTTTAGCATATTTTCCAATAATAATAATTATTAACAAGCCATTTGTACTTAGTTCGCAATTTATCCGTTACTCAAGTAACCTACTACCCATACTTGAGTTTTTCCTAATAATACCGTCCCTTGAGTAACGGTTACACGTCTATGAAATCGAAATTCGAACCTTAAGTATTGACTAGTACTCAAGGAGCGGTTTTTAATTAGTTTCTATAGCAACTGTCACTACTTTGCCAAGTAACGCCGCCCTCAAGTAACGGATTTATGACTATGAAATGCGAAAGGATCCCTTAAGGGACGACCAATACTTAAGGAACGACTATGAATCCGGGCGTTATTAGTGGCTACTAAAAGTTAGTGGCCACTAGTATACGACTATGCATAAGGCTGTTAATGTTTTAATTTGTTACAGCGATTACGATAAAATAAAATTTTAGAACATGTAAATAAAGATATATTATAAATTTTATAGAGATTTTACTGCATTTTTTAAGTCCTGTTTAATAATATACAACGTTTATCGCATTAGGGTAATGTACATCTAGGACAGTTGGAAACATTTTTAAAATTAAGGCGGTGTCGCCAGTGTAGATTTTGTACAAAATTTGGCCAAGTGACAAAAACGTAAATTTTCTTGCAAACTTACTAGCAATTTTTTTTTTACAAAGTATGTTTGCCACTTACGAAACTCTTTGCTAGTAAATTAAAATTTTCGCACGTGTTTTCTAGTGTGGCGACCTTGTTTTTGATATTCATTTATCAAAGTTCTAATTTTCTCTTGCGATCACCTCATTATAATATTCAAAAATCAACACTTAAAGAACGATTTAAGAAATATCTAACATAGAATATAGTACATAAATATAATGCATAACATGAGACAGTCGTCAGCTCAAGCGGCTAAGTGCGTTGATGCTAATGCTGAATACCTGGTTTGACTCCGGGCTCAGTAAAACTTTATTGCGACCGTCACCGAGGTGTAATCTGCCTGGTACAGCCTCTCTGGGGATGAAGTGTATACACTTCCCGCGGTTTGGAGCCCGCGTTAAGCAGTAGGTCCCCTCTCTATGTATGTGATAATACTACAAACGCACAACACATGCATAGGAGAGAGATAGCCAACGCCTGGAATCAGAAACAGCACCCTAGGAAGAAGAATGACATATAACCAAACGTTTACCAACATACAGCTTGGACATAACACTAACTACAACATTCTTGTGCGTAATTTTGCACACAGGTTTAGCAAGAAAAATATAGAACTATTTCTAAATAATGTGCTAGCAGATTTGCAACAAATACATGTTTGACACTTGACCAAATTTATAAAAAAAATTTGCTAGCAAATTTTGTACAAAATCTACGCAAGTGTCACACCGCCTTTAACTTTTAAAATAAGATTTAATAGTTACCTTATGTTTTTATTTTTAACTTAAAGTTGTTTTTTACTTTTTATATTGTAAAATTTGTTGTTTTCGGCATCTTAAAACAATTTTGGATAAATATTTCCGGATTGGTCAGTTTGGACCTAATGTGTAAACCATTGGTCCATGTCTGCATCCAAAGATTATAAATTTACGTTTTGCTCATTTCTTAGGCAGTTGATGACCGACATCTAAATCACTCAATTTGCATTAATCTGCAGAACAAGTAAGTATAAAACAAGTAATTTGTTAATAATATTTATTCCTAAAAGTTTATTTTGATAAATCGTTTTGAGATTGAAATATATTGGGTGTTTTTTGTAATTTTGTTTTGAATTGTTTGGGAATTTTGGATTTTTATTTTTGAAGCAGTTTTAGAAGGAAGTTTTGCTGTTTGAGCCTTTATTTTAGCAGGCACGTTAATTTGTGAATAAAAACTTGTTTTAATATAAAGAGGTTGAAATTGGAAAAGTGTTTAAATATAAAAAAACAATAGGTGAAATATAAATTCTTTTTGAAAACGCACATAACATAGCAATATTAAAATACGATAGTTTTGTAGTTGTGAGTTGTGCTGGGGAAAATTTTAGCATCTGGCGTGAGTTCGACGTACGGTAATTTTTTTATTTTAGGCTTCTATACAAAGTATAGAAAGAAGCCTTATGATCTGGCTCCGTGTCCGCCCGTTCGCATAATTCAAAGCCAATCGGTACGCTTCAAATTGTATTGGGAAACACTCCGTATGTTCATCTGTTTCAAATATTCAAGATTTATAATTTATATCCTTTACTTTATCAAAAACGTTTTATTTTTGTACATTATGATACAAAACTTTAAAGATTATAATGAATTATTTTTTCATTATAATTAGTCCATAATTATTATATCAATATTATTATTTTCCTGCCTAAAAAGTTTAAAATTTTTGAAATTTCCAGTAGTTAAATTTTTTTTTGATTTTTAGGCTTCTATACATAGTATAGATAAAGAGGTGGTCATAGCTTGGCAGTTAAGTGCGTCTACTGCTAATGCGAAACGCTCGGATCGAATCCGGGCAGGGTAAGAACTTTATTCTGACTGTCTCTCCTCGGCAGGCAATGGCAAACCACCGAGGTAATCTGCCAAGAAAATCCATCTCGAAATGAAGTGTAGTACACTTCCCGTGGTTCGGAGCCCACGTTAAACAAGTAGGTCCTCTATGTATGTGAAAACAATTTGAACGCACATCATATGCATAGAAAGAGATAGAACGAGATGGGTCACCAAACCCTCATTAGGGTAAAAGGACTGAGAAGAAGGAATACATAGTATAGAAGGAAACCTTATGATCTGGCCCCGTGTCCGTCCGTCTGTCCGCATGTTTCAGGGACCAATGAGAAAGCTCCAAATCGTTTTCTATTAAATTGCTAATGATTAAATTTTTATTTATTTTCATTTTAACCACAATAATGGCTTGATGTGATTGGTGAAGTTAAGTTGTAAATGAAATAGAAAGAAGAGGATTAATCCACTTCAAAAAATGGACCGTACATTACAGAAAAGTAAGGTTCCGAATGGAATGGAAAAGTTTGATTATTATTACTTTTCTAGTAAATGATAAATACCAATCGCAAAAATTTAATTAGTGCAGATTATCTGATATTACATTATATGGTGACCAAAAATAACTACATAGATAACAACAACTTTTCACACCAGAAAGGTAGCTGTATAGAAGCCTAGAAACTGCTGCTAAAACGAGTTCCGCCTTGGCTTAATATTAGTTGACTTAGTTTGATTGTTATAGTTTAAAGTCATTAATCTCTATCCTTTTCCCACCTCTTCATGAATTGATCTTTCTTTTATTTAATGTGCTTAATTATTTTTAATATCCAACGAAATTTACTCACAATATTGAAATGTTTATACATATAATTAAATTGACAAAATTTACACAAATACAATTAATCCTTTTAACATATAAATAATAATAATTAATCTACCTACTCCTTTTATTTTTATTTTTTTTCTGCTAAATTGCTTCCAGAATTTTCCATTAGTCATTCAATAATTATCCCAATTTATTTCCATTTAAATTCCAAAATCTTGTTTTAATGTTCCAGCCTATTCACCGCTAAACTTATTGAGATTGTACAGTCAATTTTTTATTTGTCTTTTTCCCATAAATTCTGATATTGTTCGGGAGGATTTTATTATCATCTTTCCTCGCCAGATCTCCAGAACTTATTATTATACCTTGTTTCCAGGTTACCCCAAACATGCCCCAAACATTTCCAACAATTTTTTCTCTACCATTCATGTTTTTCTCCTGTTTTCTTTTTATCGGGTGATATTATACCGGGTGTTGAATGAGTTAGCCGTTCCTAGGATATTTACATGTAAAAACTTATTTATGCAAATTCCTGCTTCCCTAATTATTTTAGAAAAAAAATGAAAGACGCAAAAATCATGCAGAAAAATAAATTACAAATGATAAAAGAATTATTTTCATCTAGCTTTTACTTAAAGTGGCAAAAAATGCTTTTGAAATTGTTCAAATTTTCATTTATCAGACTAGCCATGAAATAAATTCAATTTAATTTATTATTACATAAATTATTAATAATAAACAATTACAAACATTAAGAAATAATTAAATTTACAGCAAATGTTCAAACAGGTTTCCATATTCAGCTAAACAAAAACCAAGTCTATCATAAAAGTTACATCGTACCTACATTCGCAAGTTGTCTTTCGGTAATATTGCCACACTCCTCCACAATTTTATTTTTTAATGAATCAATACTTTGGTATCGTTCACCATAAATTTTAGATTTTAAATGACCCCACAAAAAAAGTCATTTGGAGCCAAGTCTGGTGACCGAGCTGGCCAGTTTATTGGTCAATTGCGTCCTATCCAAGAATTGGGATAACATTCATTTAAATAATTGGTTACATCTCTAGTATAATGTGCCGGACATCCGTCTTGTTGATAGTAGATTACGTTATTTTCTCCTGCCACAATATCAATTGCCGGTCCAATTTCGTTTTGTAACATTTCTAGACTAGATGATACCCCGTCCGAGGACGGGCAGCTAGAAGGACGGGCAGCTACCCAAGGTAACTTAAGTTGAATGAAGATTAAGGAAAGCTCTCAGTGCAATCCAAAAGCCATATGATCTTGGCTGCCTGCCCGTCCTCGGACGGGGTATCATCTAGTATAACAATAGATTCCCATGTTGATCGAGCGGTTGCGGAATCTTCACTTTTCCTTTATGACAGCAGTTGTTAAATTGTTTATCAACTGGACGCCCCTTGGCGAAATTCTTGGAGCCGCAGAACTGACAGATGGAATTCATTTCTCCACAATCGTGTCGAGTAACGTGAGATTCATCAAATCTCAATGCTCTTATTTGGAGTTGAATTGCTTGACTTTGGTATCGATTTTCTTTCTGTCGATGTATCGCATGGGATCGAGCGTTAGCAGCTTGCCGCGCTTGAGTTTCTTCTAATGTTTCACGTTGTTGACGTGTCGCATGGGATAGAGCGTTAGCAGCTTGCCGCGCTTGAGTTTCTTCTAATGTTTCACGTTGTTGACGTATCGCATGGGACCGAGCGTCAGCAGCTTGCCGCGCTTGAGTTTCTTCTAAAGTTTCACGTTGTTGACGTATCGCGTGGGACCGAGCGTCAGCAGCTTGCCGCGCTTGAGTTTGTTCCAAAGTTTCACGTTGTCGACGTATCGCATGAGACCGAGCGTCAGCTTGTCGCTGTGATCGAAGCTGTTCTTCTGTGTTATTAGCTCTTGTACGTGTTTTTCTCTCACGATTCAATCGCCGTCGCTTTGCAGCAGGATTTTCAAAATTTTCATTATCCATTATGGAAGTTCACATAATGCTTTTTTGGAAATAGCTGTCATAATTTTTCACCGATATAGGAAATTTAAATACGTTCATACGTTGATCTGTTTTTTCAATGCAGACCAAATATGAGTTATATTTTATTTACATAATTTTTCACCTATATAGGAAATTTAAATACGTTGATCCCTTGATACGTTGATCCGATGATACGTTGATCCGATGATACGTTGATACGATGATACGTTCATCCGATGATACGTTGATCCGATGATACGTTGATACGATGATACGTTCATCCGATGATACGTTGATCCGATGATACGTTGTGCGTTCGGTTCGGTTTGCTTCGGGTATTTCCGTGGGACAGACAGAAAGAAAGAAAGAAAGACTTGGCCTTTTATAATAAGAGATATTTTAGTCCATTCAAATTTCCATCAATAAAAAATGGTCCGATGATGTTTGCTCCTAATATTCCTGCCCAAACATTTACAGTTTGGCGATACTGTGAACGATTGTTGATCATTAAATGAGGATTTTCGGTGGACCAAAACCGATAATTTTGAACATTTGGTTCCCCGTTAATACTAAACGTTGTCTCATCGGTAATACAAATATTTTTAATAAAATTTCTATCCAAATTGGACTTTTCGATAATGCTTTCACAGAAAATCATTCTTTTGTACATATCCTCTTCAAAAATTTCTTGATGGTTTTGGAACTTATAAGATATAAATTTATGATTTTTTATAATTTTGAACGCCGTAGTGTGATGAATATTTAACTCCGCACCAATTGTTCTTGTACTGATACAAGGATTATTCACTACGGCAGCAATTACATTTGTTTCGATAACGGTACCTGGAGCTTCACCAATATTGATTTCTTCTAAATTTATTCTTTTATTTCTGCAGGTCTTGCATGACGGCTTAAATACAGATCCATATTGATTTTGATTATCAATTACATTTTTAATTGTCGAATAAGTAGGGATTGGTCTTTCTGGGTATAAACCAGCAAAGAGATCTCGTACCATACGTATACTGTTTCCAGAGTAATATAGTTTTAAAAATTGATTTTTTTCACTAATTGTGTACTTTGCTTCGTTTTTATGAAATTAAAATTTAATAAAGTGCAAAACTGTAAACAAAGTGCAATTGTTTTTTAATACTTATCAAAAATAATTACCTTGGAAACTTTCATGGATAGTCTGATAAATGAAAATTTGAACAATTTCAAAGGCATTTTTTGCCACTTTAAGTAAAAGCTAGATGAAAATAATTCTTTTATCATTTGTAGTTTATTTTTCTGCATGATTTTTGTGTCTTTCATTTTTTTTCTAAAATAATTAGGGAAGCAGGAATTTGCATAAATAAGTTTTTACATGTAAATATCCTATGAACGGCTAACTCATTCAACACCCTGTATATATCACAAACCTCTATTCTAATTTTCTTGGTGTTATCATTTATGTGTACACTTTAATTTTAAAAGATATTTCATTGGATTTTATTAGTATTATTCTGGGTATCATCGCAGTATCATGAAAAGAGCAAAATTATTTGCAATTTACACATTTCAATAAAATGTCATTAAATTATTTTATCAAATAACTGGATTATAATAATTGTAGTTGAGTACCTAATTAAGTACAAAACGTGGGAGAAAATCCCATTACATTATAATCGTGACTGACGGAAAATTCAAACAAATTCTAAGGTGATGCACTTAAAACAATTATAACATGGAAGAAAAGATACCTAAGCCATTTCATGGATCAGTGGATGGAGAAATTAAAAGTTTGTTCACTACTTTGATAGTTTCGGTTATTTTTCTTCTCACAATTTGGTATTCTCGCTATCATTGGAATATATCATGGTTTTGTCAAAATTTTTTCGGAAAAAGCTGATATATTAACCGCCCAGCTGGAAAAAGTTGCAGGAACTGAATATTTTGATGTTTTTGAGTATTTATGCCGTTTTACATTGGATGCCATTTGTGGTAAGTTTCCACCTCTTTGAAGAGAAGATGAGTGTTTTATACCAGATTATTTTTATCACTTCTTAATGATATGAAAACAAATTGAAATAAAATTTTTTATTTTTTTTCTAGAAACTCAATTCGGACTTAACGTAAATGCACAGACGACTAACAATAATTTCATTCTAGGTTCAAATAGGTGAGCACTAATCCGATTACTTACACCAGGAATATTCAAATATTATTTCAGGGCCATGGAAATTGCTTTCCATAGAATGGTGGTTGTTTGGTATCGGTTTGATTTCATATTCAACTTGACTAAAATGTCTGATGAGTTTGAAGATCTTCGTGTAAAATTGACAAAGTTTGGCAGTTCTGTAAATGGCATCCCAAGGTATAATTAACTAAATGTAATTATGCAATCATTATTTTTCAGATCGTAAATCAGAATAAAGGTAAATATTTAGAAAATTTGAAAGAAGAGTCGGAAAATCTGCAAACTAATTATGAAGGAAGTAAGATTTTTTCGAATAATATTTGGCATCAAAGTTATTCGGAAAATATTTTTAGCATCCGGCAACAAAAACACTTTTATACAGCAACTCATCAAACTATCAGAAGAAGGAGCGAATCTCACCGACATAGAACTGAGAGATGAAGTGATGACTACTTTGATAGCGGTAACAAATTATTTGTTGGGTTCAGTTTAGTTTACTTCTTCCTCTTTTCATTTTTAATAGGGAGCTGAAACAACGGCGGGGGTAAATTCATTTGTTATGGTTATGATGGGACTATATCCTGATATACAGGTAAATTACGGAAACCAAAATTTCCACCCTTCAAGTTATTATTTTAATTATGCTTACCTTTCATATACCAAATTATTAAAATACAACTTACATGCTATTAATTGCTCAGAGAGTGTGGCGAGTGGAGCCATAAGTGAGAGCTGGGTTTCCTACGAGGACCAGTTGTCAGTGTCCACCTCCTGTCTATGACACTTGGCGTGACCGATAGGGGTGCGCGATTATGGAATTTCATAATCGATTATCGATTATAAAAAATAATCGATTTTTTTCGATTAATCGATTATTAAAAATAATCGATTATTCATAATCGACTATGAGTTCATAATCGATTATGAACTCGTAATCGATTATGGACTCATAATCGATTATGAAGTCATAATCGATTATGGACTCATAATCGATTATGAACCCATAATCGATTATGAATTCATAATCGATTATGAACCCATAATCGATTATGAATTCATAATCGATTATGAATTCATAATCGATTATGGACTCATAATCGATTATGAACTCATAGTCGATTATGAACTCATAGTCGATTATGAACTCATAGTCTATTATGAACTTATAACTATAATAGGTAGGGCTATTAAGGGTTACTATATTACTATATAATTTATTATTTTGCTAATTGTGTTACGGTGGTGCTAATAAGAAGTGTTGTTAAGCACCAGTTGATAACACATTACGGTCCGGTATCAATCTGTAATAACTTACCTGTGTAGCCGATTATAATGTTACTTACAGGTGTGTTGATGAGAATTTACGACTCCTTCATAAAAACGCTGATTAAATCTGAAGTACCAAATATTTTGTTTTTAAATTTTAACTGAATGTTACTATTGTATTATGCATTATGTAATTAATTTATTGTTAACAATAATCCATCTAAAAGGCTTCTAATTAAAATTCATTTTGTAAAAGTATACACTTTCACTCAAAATATCGGACAAATAATTTAAATCCATATTGATGAAAAAGGGTTGCAATCTTTAATTGAAAAGCAAAAAAATATTTTTTAAAAACTATCAAATTTATAAACAAAAATACCTAAAAGTTGAATGGCAAATCCATATTTTGAATCCAAATATGGATTTGCCATTCAACTTTTAGGTATTTTTGTTTATAAATTTGATAGTTTTTAAAAAATATTTTTTTGCTTTTCAATTAAAGATTGCAACCTTTTTTCATCAATATGGATTTAAATTATTTGTCCGATATTTTGAGTGAAAGTGTATACTTTTACAAAATGAATTTTAATTAGAAGCCTTTTAGATGGATTATTGTTAACAATAAATTAATTACATAATGCATAATACAATAGTAACATTCAGTTAAAATTTAAAAACAAAATATTTGGTACTTCAGATTTAATCAGCGTTTTTATGAAGGAGTCGTAAATTCTCATCAACACACCTGTAAGTAACATTATAATCGGCTACGCAGGTAAGTTATTACAGATTGATACCGGACCGTAATGTGTTATCAACTGGTGCTTAACAACACTTCTTATTAGCACCACCGTAACACAATTAGCAAAATAATAAATTATATAGTAATTTAGTAACCCTTAATAGCCCTACCTATTATAGTTATAAGTTCATAATCGACTATGAGTTCATAATCGACTATGAGTTCATAATCGACTATGAGTTCATAATCGATTATGAGTCCATAATCGATTATGAATTCATAATCGATTATGAATTCATAATCGATTATGGGTTCATAATCGATTATGAGTCCATAATCGATTATGAATTCATAATCGATTATGGGTTCATAATCGATTACGAGTTCATAATCGATTATGAACTCATAGTCGATTATGAATAACCGATTATTTCAATAATCGATTAATCGATTATTATAAAATATCATAATCGATTATGAAATAATCGATTATTCGAATTACGTAATCGATTAATCGATTATATGCGCACCCCTAGTGACCGACATTGGTATAATGTACTATTTACCTTTATAGGATAACCCCAAACACCCCCGTGTAATACAAATTTAGAAAGAGCACAATTTTCTAAGTATGATACTGTAAATTCATCCTGACCTTGAAGAGAAAAGTTTTCATGGTGATCACTCCCCAAGTTACAAAAAAGCATTGCATTAATCACTGCAATAAATTTAATGAACGCAATAATTTTAGTTTATTTATGAACAATATCTATAATTTGTAACACATTTTATAAACTCATTGTATGTATCAAATTATAGGAAACAGTTTATAAAGAAATAGTAGATGTGTTGGGTTATGATCGTCCTGTAGAGTGTGAAGATTTATCTAAATTAAAATACACCGAAATGGTAATTAAAGAAACAATGAGATTTTTTCCATCCGGTCCATTATTGGCACGCTCAATTACTGGTGACATAAAGTTAGGTAAGAAAAATAAAATCTTATGAAACCGGAACCAGCGATTTTGTTTTAGGTGATTGCACTCTTTCAGCTGGTTGTTCAGTTATCTTTGGTGTTAAATACGTACACATGAATCCAAAAATATGGCCCGATCCGTTAAAATTTGAGCCTTTACGTTTTCTTCCAGAAGAATGTGCAAAACGGCATCCGTACAGCTTTCTTCCATTTTCAGGTAGGATTAGGAATTGTGTTGGTAAGTTTTGGTCTATTGGGTGGCTGTTGATGAAATATGTTGTTTTAAGGAATAAAATATGCAATGATGAACATGCAGACCGTAATTTCCACCACACTAAGGAGATATAAAGTAACGACTAGCTATAAAAGTATTCAAGAAATCAGACTTACAGTAGATGTGGTACTTAAGGCTATAAATGGTTATAACATTGCTTTGGAACTTCGAGATCAATATAAATAATGTACTAGCATTAGAATTTTATAAAAAAAATGTTATTTAGGGAATTATATTTTTGGTTTTCCCAGGCATGTCTTTTCCTTTTTAAGATGGGAAAGTTTATAAGCTGTTTATGAACATACGTATTTAACATAGAGAATTCACACTCTAACTGACGGATTCAATAAGAAAAACTTGACTTTCGAAAACACACCTAAACTATACCCCAATATACCGCGAACGGGCTTACAACCCTGACTGCAGTTCTTCTACGAGCGCTAACCGGCTTTTAAAACTGACTCCTAAATTAACATTAACCGAACATTAACATAGACCCCCAAAAACCCCTACGGTCCCGACTCACTGATTAGCTAATTAACTCAACTGTTCATTAACATTGACCACCGAAATACCCTACGGACCCCCTCAAAAATCGGTCTGGGGTCCTATTTTTAGACCTTAATTATTTACGGCTTACTGAAAAGTCTTTTCAATATCTACATTTCAAATGAAAAAAAAGTAGATTTTTGTTTTGGAGTTCTGTACAGCGCAAACGCATCACTTTCGGGGCAAATAAAAAACATTATAACTAAATAGTAATAGTAGAGGCCATAGCAGCCTCGAAAGCATCTACATATGTAGAAATGCTTTCTGTATTAGCGGCGGCTGGTACGGGGAAGGCAACGGGGTGCTTCCCTCATAAAACAGAATAACTCAGAATAGAACTTTTTAAAGTTCGCGCCACGTCACTTGGGTCATAAACCGTGGCAATTTAAACCACTTTCCTAAAAAGTGAAAATAATCACCCCCCCCCCCCTTTCATACTATCGTCCCATTGAACAAGTTACGAGCTGCCACTGTTTGCACTTACTGGTTAAGACCTGGGACTTGCTTCAAATTGTTTTTCATTATTTTAATTAAAAATGTCTTAAATTTATCGATTCACAAAATTGTAACATATTATATATTTGGCGACAAAAATTTAATTTTCTACATAACATTTTTACTACAAAATTCCACTGCATCATAAATTTTTATTTGTAATGATCTCTAAGTTCCAGAGCAATGTTATAGCCATCCACAGGCTTAAGAACCAAATCTGCTTTAAGCCTTATTTCTTCAATACTATTATAGCTGGTCGTTACTTTATACTTCCTCATTACGGTGGCAATTACGACTTTCATGGCCATCATCGCATATTTTAATCCTAAAAACCATATACATATATTAAAACAGTCCCTGTATTGGACAGAAACTTACCAACACAATTTCTAGGACCACCCGAAAATGGAAGAAAACTGTATGGATGCCGTTTCGCACATTCGTCTGGAAGAAATCGTAAAGGTTCAAATTTCAACGGATCGGGCCAAATTTTTGGATTCCTGTGTAGATATATAATACCAAAGACGACTGAAGCACCGGTGGAAATAGTACAATCCCCTAAAACAAAATTGCCGATTCCTTTTTCACCAAATTCAGATTTTGTGGTTGTTTTTCTTGCCTAGTTTTATATCACCAGTAATTGCTCGTACCAGCATTGGGCCCACCGGAAAAATTCTCATGGTTTCTTTAATTACCATTTCGGTGTATTGTAATTTTGATAAATCGTCGCACTCCACTGAACGATCGTAACCCAATATATCCACTGCTTCTTCATAAACTTTTTCCTAAAATAACTAAAATAAAGCAAAGGTTCCAATTTTAGTCCTTAAAATTTACCTGTATATCAGGAAAGAGTCCCATCATGATCAGAACAAATGAGTTTACGGACGCCGTTGTTTCACTTCCCTATTTAAAAGAGTAAAAATTAAAAAAAAATTTAATTAAACTAATATTTACCCCTATCATAGCGGTCATCACTTCATCTCTCAGTTGTTCGTTTGTGAGATTCGCTCCTTCTTCTGATAATTCGATGAGTTGCTGTAGGAAAGTGTTTTTCTTTGGGGAAGCTAAAAATATTCGAATAACTTTAGTACCTATCTAAACATTATACAATGAAAAATCTTACTTTCTTCAAAATTACCTTCCGGATTTTCCGAATTTTCTTTTAACTTTTCCAAATAATCATCTCTCTTTTGCTTCACGACCTGAAAAAGAGTTGTTATCATTATTACAGTTAGATTATTTTCTATTTATAGTATTTACGGAACCGACGAAGTTTGCCAATTTTTCACCAACTACTTTAAAATCACGAGCCATTGCAGTTAAGTTGAATATGAAATCAAAATGATACCACAGGACAAACATTCTCTGGAAACAAATTTCCATGCCTCTGTAAAAAAAAGTTTAATGTTTAAGTTGGGAGTAATCTTTATTGGCGAAGCGGAATATCTGAAGTTCAAATCTCACCACAGGATTTTTTTTAATATGTATTACAAAATAAAAGATGGTGGCGACAGCTAACTCCAATCTTTGAAAAATTTTTAAACCTTCATTAGTAAAACTATACGAATATCTCCATCAATTATAAGACTTTTGGAATTAATACCATTTATAGGTATCAATTAAAGTATTATATTCTTTTAACTTTATGACTGAATTTTAATCGTACAAAATTGAAATGTGAACGCGTGTTGCTCGGAGTAGTCGAAAACTTCAAATATCCATAATTTTGTAAAAATTGAAATTAAAATAATGGCCATCGAAGCTCGTTGAAGTTCAAACGAGGCTCTATTGATTGACATTAATTTTACTCAAAAATTCAAGGTGGGAAAGAAAATGGAAAAATATGTTTCCAGTCCCCCCTCCCTCTTCTAGATTTCGTGAGTAACGTCGCGACCTTTGAGGCTCAAACGAAGAAAATGGAAACTCATTCAGATTCAAACGATGTTCAAAAGATTGACACCAATTTTATTTAAAAAAAAATCGATTTAGGGTTGAAAGGGGCACTGACATGTAATTGGATTTAAGCCGACAGATTACTTACTGACGACGTAATTTTGTAAACAAATGTAAACACATTATTACCATATTATTACATAAATATGTACATAAGTACAACAGTACCTGCGAATTGTTAATATTGATTTATTTGGAATGAATAATATAAAATTTCTATATTCAAGAATCAACATCAAACAAGGTCATAAAAACTATTTTTCATGCAATAGAAGTTTAATGGCCACTAAAATGTGGTTTTCCATTACTTTTGCATCATGATCGTTACTGATTACCATAAAATTGATATAAGTAAAAAAATATATGTAGGTACCTGATGCTAATAATAATAGAAGTGGTTTTACTTGGCATAAAATATAAAATTACTCACCGATTTGCACAATTAACGAAATCGGAATTAGTTGTCTGTGCATTTACGGTAATTCCCATTGCAGTTTCTACAAAAATAAAATTAAAAAAATTTTTAACGTAAGAAAAGTAGTCACAAATATCAGAACCCAAAATCCAGAAAATATAATTGAATTCTGTGAAAAGAAGCTTCGTTTGACTGGTCCTTCAATGCCAGTCCAAACATTTAGTCCAAACTAAAATCAAACATCCATTTTTCACATTTTCATTGGGCTGGGAATTTTTTAAATTTTGGTTGGGAATAATCAAATTGAATATGAAAATAATATTCGAATAATTGAATTATCCAAATTTGATTCCCAGCCTTAATTTTCAGTCAATTGGAGAGGAAAACTGTGGTAATACTTTTATTAGCGAAAATTAATTGATCCCATTTTTCCCCTCGGAAAACACACCGAGGTATAATCTGCTTGGGAAAACTTTCTCAGAATGAATTGCTCAGACATAGAAGATAAGGTTGCCGACGAACCCAAAACAGAATTTGCAAAAGATAATTTTACTCACCGCAAATCGCATCCAATGTAAAACGGCTGAAATAATGAAAAACATCAAAATATCCAGTTCCTGCAACTTTGCTCAATTGAGTTGTCAATATTTCAGCTTGTTCCGAAAAGATTCCCACAAAACCATCCAATATCTTTTGGTTAAAAGTTGGCATTATTATTTTCCTGTGTTTCTTCCATTGATGCACTAAAATTACTCTTTGATTTCACTACCACTTTTTTAAATTAGTTTTTACCTGGCGCGGTAAACAATCCTAACCCGACTATAGGCTCGGTGTATTTATAAAGTTCTTCCTTTTTCAAACCATGGGGGCTATTCATAACTGCCTCCAAGTGTTCGGGATCCGTTATTCCAAAGAATAATCTTTGCCCTAACCAAACCGGAAATGGAGATTCGTATGTTCTCATCATGTTATAGGCATTTTTTAGTTTATCTACAAGAAGATTTTAAACCTTCACTTTGGCAGGAAAATTGGAAAGACCACACTGACTAACCTTCATTAGATCCCATAAATTCGATTCCGTTTCCAACGATTGGCCAAGTTGGGGGCCCTTTTCTTTGAGCAGCCATCTGATAAAGCTTCCTTCGGTTCCAATGATAACGAGCATACCAAATTGTGAAAATAAAAATAAACGAAACGAACAAAGTATTCAGCAAATTTTTATTTTCACCATCCTCTGGTCCATAAAACGAATGCATTATTTTTTCTTCTTTCATCTTGTAACTTTTTGTAACGAAACAACTGCAATTACTAAGTTGAATTTGTTTTCTATTACAATGCATTATACTAATACTCAAACTAGTTTTCTTTGACGCTTTCGGTATCCCTACCGAAAAGAGATTCAGTCAATTTACTTGTCTAAATATTACATAATTAATTTTTTGAATATATAATTTTTTACTGTGTGAAAGTAAATAAAAGTTTTTTTTATTTCTTTTTAATGTTAAAACGATAAACAGAATTTTGCTATGCTAAATATTTGGTAATAGTTATATAGAATTTCTATTTAGAATTACATTCTTTGTCTATAGTCAAAATATAGTATTTGGAAATAAATAGAAAGAAAAAGAAATTTTTAAGTAAAGTAAAATAAACTTGGGTTTTATTTGTTGTTAAACCTTCAATCTGTTCTTTAAATTCAGAAAAGAGAGAAGATTTTTTAAGGGTAATTTGTACCATTTCTTGTTATTGCCCAAGCAAGATTAACCTGTAAGTACTAAATACATAACTAGTGTAACTCGTGAAGAAATTTATAATATACTCGTAATTTCGAAGAAATGTAGTAAAAAGTTCACGATTTTTTCAGTACGAAATATTTTTCCAAAATTACAATTAATTATCAATTTTGTGCAATACCGAGACTTAAACTGCTATTTCAGTCCTTTTTTTGGAAGACTAAAGTTTACATTTAAATCTCAAGGGATTTAAAATCAATTTAAATTTCCGTAAGTTCCGCAAATACACATTCATGTCTGCCAAATTTCAGGTTGACCGGATTTTTGCAAGCTCGAAGTTAGGATGCTTATAAGGTGGTTCCCACGTTAGAAGATTATCTTTTCCCAACTTCCTGATATTTATACAAATATACTTTTGAAATAATTTGAACCTAAATGGCTTTTACAATTTTCCTTCTTCCTCTTCTCATAGGACAAAGTCGTGTTTCTTCCATACTATCCACGTCTCCAGATGATCGTTGTCCTGTGATGACTACGTTCAACAAAAGTTTGCACAAGTATTTTTGCTTTTCCAAATTGAAACTGAAAATCCTGCTTGGGTTAAACAGATCATTCCGTTCTGGCTACATCACGACTGCTCATCCATAGAAAATTTTGGCATCAAGTAACGTATTTAAATTATGTAACATACTTTTTTTCTCTTAATAACCATAACAACAAAAGCATAAACAAATTAAACTCAAATTCAAAATAAGTAATTTGAAATTTGAATTCGTCTATTTTAAAATGGTAAAATCATGTAATCAAATTTACTGTTCATTTCATCACATATCTCCTTTTATTGTAGCGTGAAGTTATATCGACCCATCTTGGTCAAGCTGGAGTCCAAATGGGTAACGCGTGTTGGGAGTTATACTGTCTGGAACACGGAATCCAACCGAACGGCCAAATGCCATCAGATAAAACAGTTGGAGGTGGAGACGACAGCTTCAGCACATTTTTTAGCGAAACAGGAGCAGGAAAGCACGTGCCTAGAGCAGTGATGGTCGATCTGGAACCCACCGTGATAGACGAAGTCAGGACTGGAACTTATCGCCAACTGTTTCATCCCGACCAACTCATCACCGGGAAAGAAGACGCAGCCAATAATTACGCCAGAGGGCACTACACTGTTGGTAAAGAAATTGTCGATTTAGTTCTCGACCGGCTAAGAAAATTGGCAGATCAATGTACCGGATTGCAAGGCTTTCTACTGTTTCATTCCTTTGGTGGTGGAACAGGATCGGGGTTTACTTCCCTACTCATGGAACGACTATCTGTTGATTATGGGAAAAAATCTAAATTGGAATTTGCTGTTTATCCCGCTCCTCAGATTTCGACAGCGGTGGTGGAACCTTATAATGCTATTTTAACCACCCATACCACTCTTGAGCATTCCGATTGTGCGTTTATGGTTGATAATGAAGCCATTTATGATATTTGTAGGAGGAATTTAGATATCGAACGACCAACTTATACGAACCTGAATAGGTTGATTGGGCAAATAGTGAGTTCAATCACGGCTTCGTTGCGTTTCGACGGTGCTCTTAATGTCGATTTAACGGAATTTCAAACCAACTTGGTTCCATACCCTCGCATCCATTTTCCGTTAGCCACGTACGCTCCGATCGTCTCCGCTGAGAAAGCTTACCACGAACAACTTTCCGTTGCCGATATAACGAATGCTTGTTTTGAGCCTGCAAACCAGTTGGTGAAATGCGATCCAAGGCATGGAAAGTACATGGCTTGTTGTGTTTTGTACAGAGGAGACGTGGTTCCAAAAGATGTTAACGCCGCTATTGGAACGATTAAAACGAAACGTACCATTCAGTTTGTTGATTGGTGTCCCACTGGTTTTAAGGTTGGGATAAATTATCAACCACCGACTGTGGTTCCGGGAGGAGATTTAGCTAAAGTACAACGAGCTGTTTGCATGTTGTCCAACACAACAGCCATAGCTGAAGCATGGGCT
The DNA here is from genome assembly GCA_932274525.1 of Podabrus alpinus. Classification (NCBI taxonomy): domain Eukaryota; kingdom Metazoa; phylum Arthropoda; class Insecta; order Coleoptera; family Cantharidae; genus Podabrus; species Podabrus alpinus. The sequence goes on along the minus strand of OW026454.1, from coordinate 82,660,864 downwards.
CGTTTGGATCACAAATTTGATTTAATGTATGCTAAACGTGCTTTCGTGCATTGGTATGTTGGTGAAGGTATGGAGGAAGGTGAGTTTTCAGAAGCGAGGGAAGATACTGCAGCTTTAGAGAAAGATTACGAAGAAGTTGGGATGGATTCCGGAATGGGCGAGGAAGATGAAGGCTGAAGCATTTTTTCCATCGTTGGATTTCGAATATTACTTTAATTTATAAACCTTTCAGTTACTTTTCCTTTGTATTTATTGTTGTATTTTCTTCATTAAAGAGTTTAAGTACATTTTCATAAGATGAGTTTCGTTTTGGAGATGACTTTCTGTGTTAACAATTATAAAGATATCAAAAATGGGTTACCAAGTTTTTGGTATACGATCCGCCTTAACGTTTTGAATTTTTTATATTGGATAATTTTAATTCTTCTGCGCAGAATTACCAAATTTGTATGGGCTTTGTTAAATACATTTACATCACGAAGCACTTGATTTTCGTGACGTGCGTAACCAAGGCAATATAAAATTGTTTGATCAAATTTTCACGATCAATTATCTCAATTCTATGAAAATAATTTAATTGTCTTTACAATGTCGGTGATAACTGAAAGTCCTGTAGTAATTGAAAAAACTGCAGATAAAGGAATAGTAAAATGTTCGGAACTGGAAAAGCTATGTCGAGGTCCTAGGTAATTTTTTTAAATGTTTTTTTTGCAAATTTTTATTTTCCGAATTCCAGAATGACCAAGGAATTCATTGTAGCTCACTGTAAACAGCAGAAGTTGTATCAGACGCCTTATTTAAACGATGTTTTATATTTACACTACAAAGGTTTTTCAAAAATCGAAAATCTGGAAGAATACACCGGATTGAAGTGTTTGTGGCTCGAAAATAACGGACTTGCATTGATCAGTGGATTGAATAACCAGGCCGACCTTCGGAGCTTATTCCTTCATTACAACCTCATCAAAAAAATCGAAAATTTAGAAAAATGCGGGAATTTAAACACGCTTAACTTGTCACACAACCAAGTCAGAAAAATTGAAAATTTGAACTTAAATCTCTTCCTGCAAACCCTTAATTTGGGAAACAATTACATCGAAACGTATGAAGAACTTGAACATCTGAAGGAATTAAAGGCGATCTCGGTCCTTGATTTATCAAATAATCACATCGAGAATCCATTAACTGTTGAAATATTTTCCAAAATGCCCAGTTTGCGAGTGCTTTGTTTGACTGGAAATCCTGTCATCAGAAAGATTCCTTCCTACAGAAAAACCCTCACGTTAGCTTGCGTAAGTTGACTTTTTTTCAGTCAAAAGTCAAAATAAAATGTTGATTATATTTCCAGAAAGAATTGAGATATTTGGACGACCGTCCAGTTTTCCCTCGGGATCGAGCATGCTCGGAAGCCTGGTAACAGTTCAACCATAATCCTTTCAAACTTTATCTTATCACAATTTTAGGGAACGAGGAGGAATAGCAGAAGAACAAGCGGAACGGCAACGATGGATCGATCGAGACAATCAAAGAATCGCGGATAGTGTTAACGGTCAGTATTCTTTTCTTTCCAATTTCTTGGTCACAATTTTAAATTTCAGGTTTAATACAATTACGGAATGAACGTCGTGAACAGCGTATGCTTGTACACCAAGACAGTGGCGTGGGTACTTCGCTGATAGATTCCGAAAGCGAACCGGATAGCGTTTCTTTGGTTAACTTGCTCGGTAACGAAATCGAAACTGAAAGTATCCCCGAAAATAACGAGGAAGGAGAGGATGAGGCTTCCACTAGCGAAGTACCATACGATTACGCAAAGGCTTGTGAAGAATCCGAAAGCCAACAGAAACGTTTAACCGACGAAAGTGAAGATGAAGAAAGCGAAGAAGAGGTAGAACATCGCGACTTTATGGAAGATCACCAAACCACCGTAGACTATTTGGATTATTCCGAAAATATTTTCGATTTTAATCCTAAAAGTAAGAAGAGAATGTATAAGCAGAAGGTTCTTGTTCAAGAAATCGCGCCAGGCGATGACGCTACGAAGCCGATCGACCATGTTGATAAATTATTGGATGACGATGTTGATAAATTATTGGATGACGATAGTTCCAATTCGAATGAAGTTGATGCGATTGAACCACACCGATGTGTTACGAATAAGGACTACGCACGTGCTTTACAAGTTGCAATGAAAAATTATGTTGAACGAACGGAATCCGGTAACGGTGAAAGTCAAAATGAGACAGCAAGTCCAGAAGTTGATACCAAAAAGACTGAAGAAGAAAACTCTTCTGTTCAGACACAAACTGCAACAGATGCTAATGTTGATTACGGAGCCTTCAAACTTACAAGTTGTCAACAAACGCCACTTGGTTTTGATCAAAATACTGCAACTACTAGTGAAATTCATACACAAACTGAGTATGAAGAAGTCGACCTAAATAATAAAAATGAAGAAGTGTCCATGAGCATTACTGTTATCGAGCAGTTTGAAGAAACTGCAAGTGCCGATAAAAGTGTTGCTCCAACAACGCAGGAAGATGTATCAGAAATGGAGAGTAGTGAGGTCGACGTTTTTGATTCAGATATCGCTGTTGATCAAACGCCCAGTGGAATCAAAGACGAAGTCGTCCAAAGTGCAACTGATGACAACGTCGAAGACGTTGGTTTAACGCAGGAGTTAGAAATTGGAATGGGTGAAGTCCAGGAAAGTAATGTCGATGTTATTGATTGCGGTACACCCTTTAATCAAACGCAAACTGCAATCAAAGAAGAAGACATCAAAATTGAAACCGATAACCTTGAAGAACAAATTAGCTCTGCTTCCGTTACTTTACCACGGGTGTCAGAAATTGAAAGAAATGAAGGTGATGTCGATATTATTGATTCCGATAGAACTCTTCTCAACATCGAAGAAATTAGCTCCACTGCTTCTGATACTTTAACACAGGGCTCCGAAATTGAAGTAGATGAACAGTCAGCTGAAGATAACGAAAATATTCTTCCCAAAACACTGCAATCTGCAACTGTTTCGGTTACGCAAACCGAAGTTGAAGAAATTGAAGAAGAAACCGTGAAAGATGACGAAAACAGCGCAAAGTCACCACGACCGCTTGAAACCGAAGCGGTTGAATTAGGCTCACAAATTGTTTCGATAACTCAAACTGAAGCTGAAGAGAATCAAGAAAAAACTGAAAATGAAAACAAAACCGATGAAAGTCCTCCCGAACTAACTGAAACAGAATCAACTAATTTAACTCCAATCCAAAGCGAAGTGGATTCGGGTATTTCGGTGTCAATAACTCAAACGCAGTTGAACATTGAAGATATTAACGTTTCGTGTGGTTCCGAAACGTTTGACAAACAAAACGAAACGATTCCAACCAAGAGCACTGAAGTAAAATCCAAGAAGGTTAAAACAATGGGCCATTCCATTTCCATACAAGCTGGTCCTGATGATTTCCTTCCTGTCAAGAAACAGAATGATCCGTTCGATGAGTTAATTGAAATTTATAAAGCTAACGCTGCTTTGCAATCTTCTGATTCGGATAGTTCGTCGGAAGAAGATGAAATTGCGAGTAGTCACTATTACAGGAAAATAGACAAAACTTTACAACCCGAAAAATTTGTACATGAAGAGAGTACTACGGCAGGCAACGCCGATGAACTTGACGAAGAACCCACGCTGTTTATACGGCCACCGAAAAGCCAAGAAGAAAAGGTAAAAGGGGATAACACGATTAAAGTGGGTGAATCGGAATGCCCTATTAACGACGTGCGTGAACTGCTTTCATGGAAATTGAAGATCAACACCGAAAACATAATGCTGCCGTTACCTCGATTAAGAAGCACCCCGAAAGTGGAAATGGAAGATTACGAGGTAGTCGACTTGTATAAAATCATTGACGGAAAAGTAGACGAAACCGTTTCGAAAAACGAGACCGAAGAAGAAGAGGAAGAAATCCCTTCGACATACGCCACATACAACAGTTACATAAAAGAATTCGATAAAAAAATCTCGCGGGAGCCTTACAAGGAACCGGTTATTACTCACGTTCTTCACATGACCGACGCAGTTTCGGTTTTCGACGAAGATCCACACAAACACGATAAAAATCCAGAAATCGAAAATTCGATTATCGTCACCAATAGCATTTCGTGTTTAAGGACCGATTTGAAGAAGTTCACGGACGATTTGCAATCTTATACTGAAAAATATAACCGACAGTATCAAGACGCGATGGATACTTTTGTTACGAAATATAATGCGTGTAACAAACGTGAACAGAAAGAAAGGGATCTCATAGAACATAAACGTAACCAAGAAAACAAGCTGAAAGAAACAAAAACCCGTTCCAGTGAAAAACTTGTGGAAGAAAAGGAAATTGTCGAACAAGAAGAAGCTACAGAAAAACAACTAATGTTTGCTAAGGCTGAAGAAATTGGAGAACAAATTGAGATAGACGACGACGATGATGATATCTTAAGTGAGGCTAAGGTGTCGCCCGAAATTAGAAAAATAATAAATGTGAACAAAACGTTGCTGATAGAAAACAAAGACATAGAAGAAATTAACGTTCCTATAACGCCGTTGCAGTCCCTTTATATATCGTACAGTCCGAAAACCGAGTCTGCGACCATATCGGTGGAACAAATGGGGGATCCGAACGACGAAACAACAGAAAACTCAAATGAAGAACAAGATGGTGAAGAAAAGAAAGAAGAAGCGATAGTTAAACGAAATATAAGTTGCACCTTAGAAATGCAGTTAGCTAAAGAAATGGATTAAGATTTTATGCGTTATGAGCAAATCAAAAAATGTAGCACTTTCGAGGGACGATGTAAGTTTATAATATAGGAAATTGCATTAAATTATCACATTTTTATTCACTAATGTAACTTATACCTTTTTAATTATATTGTAATAAATGATTCAACTTCCGCAATTTCTTATTTTAGTAAAATAAATTCTCACGTGGCGAGTCCGCACTTGATGCCTGTAAAATCATAGGTTTATTTGGATTGGATTCGGGGGAGGGGCAAGTATTGACTTGCACGCACTTAGGCCACTCTACCGGGCCCATTGTACTGCCTCCACTTTGTTGCTCACCCTCAGCCTGACCCACAATGTCGACACTGCTAAGTATGACCGCAGCTGTTAGGCGGTCTCTCGGCCTCACCACCGACCAGAACTCCCCAACAATGGCCGGCACTACGAACCAGGGACGTCCGCTTGATGACCGAGCTCTGAGAAGTCCCGCGATTCGCACCCCACCAATGCTAGGTGCAGTCGATGGGTGGCCCCTGGACCAGGCCACCCAGCCTGAAGCCTCAACAAAGTCAATCATTGCGTAGTCGATGGGGAGTAGGGGTGATTTTTATTACCCTGTTTGACATATTAGATCAGGTCAAATCAGGGGGACCGCCGGCTTAACGTGCCCTCCGAAGCACGGAAATCATAGGTTTAATAAGCAGGCAAATTATGTGATCTATAATAATTTGAAATAGTGGGTTTAAGGGGAAAAACTGTCAAGGCACAAGCTGTGTGCGAAATATTTCGGCCGTCATCGTCATCTTAGAAAATGACCCATGAAAACAAGTTTTTCTCCAATAACTCGAAAATGGCGAAAAATATCAAAAATATTTAAGGTACCAAATGCGTTCGGCATAAAAGTGCGAATATTTTTTGATCTAAACATTTTATTCTAGGAACAAAACTAAAGCCGCATCGTAACTCTCACTTCTATACACTTTTGACATACATATGAGATCTACTGTTTAATGTGGGCTCCGAACCACGGGAAATTCACTTCATTTCTAGAAGGATTCTTAGGCCAGATTACCTTGTCTTCCGATGAGGGGCGGTCAGAATAAAGTTCTTACTCCGCCACGATTCGAACCATTCTCCAGGTTTCCAGTAAAAACATGTCTCCCAAATTTAAAGTCACAACCAGGGATTCCAACAACGACATATTTATATGTATGTACATGTTTCGATATTATTTAAATCTCGTAAAAGCACAGAGTAGAACCGAATATCAGCAAAAGTTGAAAAATTCATCTAAATACCTAATTGAATTAAAATCTAGTCTTAAACCGCCCTAACCAGACATTGGAGATTAAAAGAAGAGGACAGCAATCCCCCCGAAAAATTTTGAATTTTCAAAACAAATATCAGAACATCTTTTGCAGTTCTTCAGGGAACACTTAACTGAAAGTCTGATTTAGACACTTATTCAATTTGTATTGAAAAGAAAATAATTCCTTTATGTATATCTGAAAAAAGATTCCGAGATTAGGAATTGTTCCTGGTTTTAGATCGTAATCCCGGTACACCAAAAGAGGGCTTCGAGGCACTCAATAATTGTTCAAGTTTAACAGTTATGTTGTGTTACAAAATAATTTTTTTTAATTTTTGTAACTTTTGAATAACTTAAATTTAATGAAACTTTTTTTACTATTTAAGGGTATGTATTGTTCAATTAAGAAATGTTTCATACTTTCATGAGCAAGCTTAAAAGTTATAATTAAAAACGTATTATTAATTACTTTGGAACAAATACACAAAGAAACTATTAGAATAAGTTAGCCGCCGAAAATGGGAGCTTAATTTTCTTAAAATTGTTCTATTTTCTATTTCTTAACCTTTTTTATTTTTGTCCTGGAAAAAATCTGGGCATCCTAGATTTAGGTAACCTTATACGTGCTACTGGTGCCGTAGGGGATAGGGGAAAATGACCGAAGGCTAAATATTCCAAAAAAGTTATGTAGATTAATTTGGAAGTCCTTGGAATTACGAAAATCTTTGGAAATCCATTGAATTCTTTATTTAAAATTCGTCCAAAATCAGTGAGAGAATTCCTTGGAAATCCCTGGAATTCCAGGGAAACACAAGCGTTGTGGCTTTGCCACCCACGTCATGGGGGCTGCATCGACGGGTCTTCATCAAAAATAATTTCAAAATATTTATTCTCCTTGACGGTCTTTATCTTCCTGCCGTTCAAGCAGATATTTAGAACGTAATTATGTACCCTTTAAGCCTACCTTACACGGTCAATATTATTGACCGCAATATTATTAATATTATATAATCAAAATTATTGCTTCAATATACTCCTTACACATTCAATATATTGATCAATAATCGATATTGCTTCAATAATATTGACCGTGTAAGATAGGCTTTATGGATACAAGCGCATGATTTTGGTTTTCGTTTCCGAAAGGTTTAATTTCATGCGCTTGCACCATTCGTTTAGATTATTTATTAACACAGGTTTGGAGTTTCCTTGCAAGGTCGATCCTGGATTTCCCCGTGACGACGGTCGCTAATGCGGACTCCCACGTGCCGTCCTCTTTGGGTTGCTTCAGGTGGTGATCCAAAGGAGAGTTCCACGAAATTGGTCCCAAAACAGACCCCTGTGGATATCCCTTTGTGGATCTTTTGACAACCGTGACGACTCCAGGGGTGAGAAACACCTCTCTTGCCGCCTACCAAAACGACCTCCAGCCAATCTTGCAATCAAAAAGCAATGAAAAAATTGATGATCCAGGGCAAGATCGAAGGCAAACGTCCAAGGAAGATCAGGACAAACCCTACATGACTGGAGGGCGTGGATCAGCTCGCTGAAGGAACTTCCATCATGATGCTATACTGTCCTTTTTTCGCAGGACGAAAGAAGCTTAGAGACTCTGATGGCTGTAACCGAGTAACCGCTCAAAAAGTAAGATCTCTTCTCTAGATAATTTAGACTGTTTTCAATAACTCAACACTTGGCTCTAAAATGCAACGAAACCGAGATAATTATTCACCAATATTAGTAAAATTGCCATTTTTGGTGTTTTTGCACCATGACGGCGAAATCCAGGATCGCTGGAGGGTGCAAAATTAGTATGTTTTTATATTATAATATTTAAGGGATTTATTTACAACGTGTGCCGCTTGTCCGTCCCCAGTTTCTATTTCTCTCGATCGTTTTTTTTTTCATATCAAAATTCCGAGTCATGGTACCGGGTTTTTAGCGTTTAAATTTTTACAAGTGTAAGGTTGCTAGCCTTAAGCGGCATTCACATAGGGTATTGTATGTGGATGGTAGAATCGGTAAGAGTTAAAACGCATAAATGTTAAAACGTTCTGTAATTATTTTAATCCTTTGCCTTTTGTCCGTGCATTTTTTATTATTTATTGATACTTATTATTTTTTGATTCAACTTTGTAAATTACATTTTTATTAAATGTTTTTAATTAATGCCGGACTATTGAAATTATTATTTATATTCCATATAATAAATTAATTAAAGAACAAAAGATTAATACTGATGGTCGCAGTTCTGAAAGGCTCTCGCACACTGAGAAAACTGCAATGGTTAATTTTTTTTATTCGATTTTTTGGGGGTGAAACGTAAAAGTTTACTGCCCCATACCGCTACTATACTTTTTAATGCTATTTCAAGGTTCTCTAAGTTCCCGGTTTTCTTGATGGAAGGAGCTTCTAGTATGTTTAGCCCAGTAAACCAGAGTCAAAACCGCTCTGGAGGGGAGCAACGCGAAGCGGAGCGGAGCGGCGCCCCGGAAGACTAGGTTTTGACGATGGATAACCCTCCTAATCGAATGCACAACTCAAAAATCGAAAAAAAACACCTAAATTTACGTACTTTCAAAACTCAATTTTGGGGTTGTTTTTAAGGATTTCTCGAAAAATATTTTTTCTATAGACTATATTAACCATGTTCTTTAGTGTGTAGCACACGAAAATTTTTTTCTTACTTGCGTTTTGCGATACTTAATATATACAATTGAATATTATTTAATGGCTTTACCTTTAAGCTGCCCACGCCGACCGCTGGACCAAATTACGGGTTTTCTTAAGCTACCCACCAAAATAATTTTAAAATACATTGACCGCTGGCCCAACTTACATGCGTCCCCCTCATCGTTGGAGGACCGGGTATCTCTCCTAGTGTGACTCTTCACTTTTGATCTGTTTGACAAGGGTGTCCCTACTGACAGCTACGCTACGCTAGAGGGTTCAATTTTATAATTAAATTTTTATATTTCCAAGTCAATTTAATTTCTTTTCTAAAATATCTCCAAATTCCGCCCTTAAGGGGGTTACCTACTGTGAACAGTCGTTTTCAAGCTGATTTTTAGGAATTAAATTTGAGAAAACTGTTACAGCTATTGAGCTAAAATTTAGGATACTTATTTATTCACATTTAAACTAACACCTAAAATTTTTGTAAAGCTTTTTATTGAAAATTGTACAAGGTACAGATCGACGCGTAACTCATGTTTCGAAATGACGCGCCAATCGGGCGCATCGTTTCCGACCGATCCAGTTATCTGAAATAAAGGAATTTTTTTAATTCTTGTTCTATATGAATGTGGCTCCAGTTGGAATCTCGAATATTTAATTTAAACAAAAAATGACAAAATGGCGTGGATTTAAAAAAAACTTCGATTTTTACAACAAAATATTTACTTTTCACGGCCTGCAAAATGGCAATTTTAAATATATTTTGGATATTTTAGGTCCTGACTGGAGCCTGAAATATATTCTAAATGCTTAAAAAATAGCAAGTTAATCCGCCCAGTAGTTTTTTTGCAAAATGTGCGCCCGACTTGAGAAATGTAGTTTTGAGATAAATCGTTTTAAACTTTTTCGTGCTGGTAATGAGGTGGATAGTGGTTGATATTCGTAACCTACCCTTAATCGCGTATACTAGGGCCATACAGAATACATTCTTCGGCTTCGAAGAAGTAAAATTCGGCACGTATTTCTTCTTTTGTGGCAGTTCTCGCCTCTTTAGAATAGTAAGACGCTCGGTGATTAAACAGTATGATGCGCTCGCCGTCTCTCTTATATGCGTAAATTTTGGCCTTCTCGCCGATTTTTACAATACCTCGGTTTTATCCCGTCTTTATTTACAAAAAGACGTGTATTTTTTAGGAGCTCAAAAGTCACTGAAATTTTCCTATCAAAACTTTTTTTTTTTTAAAGAACCAACATATTTTTGTAACTCATATTATTTTGCCAGGTTTTACTGAAAGTAGTTTATTTTAAAAACTTTTAAAATAAAAATTAGCATAATAAATTAGTCAAAATAGATTAAAAAAACAAACAATTTTAGGGATTTTGTACCTAACATTATTTGTTTGTGTAAGAAATGTGTCAGTTGAAAACCTTGTATAGTAACTGTACCCATAAAAAACATAGCAGTAAATTAGTTAACAACCCCAGATGTTCCTGGGGGGTTTCAATTTGTAAGAAAAAACTTTTAAGCTCCTTTTTCATAATCAATTCGATTTTAAGGGTGGACTAAAACGTCGATTTTTAATAATTTTCTTTTTTAACAATTTTTTAAAATTTATTTGGTTTTTTGGACTCCTAAAGACAATTACAAACAGCTACAACTTATATTTCTTAAATTTATTTTTGTAAATTTTGTATAAAGTACAAAATAAAAAAGTAATTCCGTTTTAAAATGTAATCATGATTTAAAAAGTTTTAATAATGAAATCCATTACAGAAAATCCGTTATAATTCGGGTAATTTGATGAATTTTACTTTAATATTTTTTGGACACATTTGCAAGACCTATAAAACTATGTAATAAAAAAATCGAAAAAATTTATCGGTCGCAGTAGGTAACCCCCTTAATCCCATTCGATCGTCTTTCCCGCTTTCCAAATAGTAATTCTAGACGTTTTTAGAATTTTTTTCTTGCATTATAAGCCTTTAAATTAGCAAAATTGTGGGAGCTACTACAAACGCGTGCTGTCACTTCTAATTTAGTTATTAATGTCTTTTTAGAGGTCCTAATAAAGGTAATAAAATTAATTGCAGCTTGCCCCCATTTATTTACGCAATAGCTCTTTTTTCGAGTTATTAGCAAAAAATTGTTTTTAACCGAAATATATTATTTCGATTTTCGAATACACCCGCGTCTCGTCGGTTTTTTTTTCGCGACATTATTTTTTCGCTTAACGAGTGTTTCACATTACGAGTAAGATTATGGAACGAATTATGCTAGGTTCCACTGTACTTTTCTTTCAATATGTGTACCAAATTTTATGGGATAACCGGCGACGAGATGTTGCGCTATTTTGATCCTGCAAAAGTTGGGTAAAGAAAAACGAAAACGAAGAAGTATTATTATTTATTTGATACATTATTATAACATACATGTTGCTATAGTAAGTCGTACACCATACGCTTTTAAATTAGTTAACAATAAAAAAATGACAATCTATCCTACACTTGAATTGCGCGCCTGCCATGGCTTTTAAACCACATACAAAGAGCAGTGCGCACATAAAAATGCAAAACCTAAAGGGTTTGTTAAAATTGTGCTAATCAATACGCAATCGTTTTGTGTTCCTTTTTTTTTAAATATCACGAAACGAGTGCGATAGAGTGACAGCATTCAGATAGCCAAAAATAACAAAAAATTAACATGCTACATTTTTGCGCAATTATTGTGCCCATACCTTAAAAATTATAGCAAGAGACTGTTTTAGTTAATAGTAGTAGTAAAACTTTTATTTGGTTTCAATGAAATTGTTATACTTATGTGTTGTGACATGACTTATTTTTATTATTTAATATAAAAACACTCGCACGCGCCCACAAGTACACCAATAGGAAGATTTGTGCAAATCTTCCCATTGGGGGTAAGTGATATAAAAACACAGTTCAATATTATCAAATCGACTTGCTTGTAAATAATTCACCAAGTCTTAATTAATTACACAACTATCACCAATATGTGAGCCCTTTTGATTTGGAAAGTTGTTGGTTCCATATTTAAAAATCAGATTGGTCATAGTCGCATAAACAAATTTGAGAATAAAATTCTGTTTTCAGTACCCTTCCTCATAGGCCCTTTTATACACAGAGACATACACACAAAATGCACATTTTTCTTAATAAATAATTTTTTTAAATTAAATCTACATTTATTTAGAATTCATATGCATCATCTCATTCTTATATACAGGGAGTTTTAAATTTAACGCCTCGTATATATCAATGGCGACATATGATGTATGTAAATATAAAAAAGAAGTCGCGATAAGAAAGTGCACGCAAAAATAACACAAGTGAGGTTTTTGGCATATAAAATATTTATAGAAGAGTGATTAAATATACATCACTTTCTCGCATCATTACAAGCAAAGCTATTTTATCGAATAGTTTTACCTATTTTATTAGTAATAATAATAATGAAAATTCTATTTAAAATGCCTTCATCAAAAATGAGAAAATTTATTTACTATATTTATTCTTCTTTTTTCATTATAATAAAGCGCACAAATGCCAAAACACATTAAAAAAATAATGATAAGGCGAGATACACTGTCGTATTATAAAAATATAAAACACTTGTTCGAATCTACAAACATTGCATCACAGCAAGCAGAAAAAAACGTAACGCCCTTTCATCACAATTACTTTTTGGATCTATCTCCCCCCCCTATATACACCCGTATTTTTTGTCGATTTGAAAACTGAAATCCTAAAAAAACAGCCCTATTTGGAAATTTATTCAACACAAGAACAAATTTTCTAGAAATAATCAAAATTTGGCACGCTAAACCAACTGAGTTACCTTTTAATCTGCCTGATGCGAGCCCAAACTAAAATCAGGGAAAAAATTCGAACGTAAATTTGAAAAACCAAAATAAACAACGAATGAACGACTTTTTTTTTACTTATGAGAAAAATGGAACACTGTTTTAAAAAACAGTTGAGGCAGTAGTTGAACAACTGTTTGATTCTCAATCTCATCCTTTTTGTCAAACTAGGTCCGTAACACCAATTTATCACTATGATTGGTTCAAGAGGAGCACGACAACGACAATTTTAAATTAAACCTGTGAGTCTGGCAAATTTGACCTTTTTACTTGTTTCCCCCTCACTCTTTCTCTCTGTTTTTGAGATATGGCACGACACGTATGGTTTAATGCGAAATTGGTTCGTGACTAGCTAAGCTAGTGCCATCAAAGGAAACAATTAAGTTAAGTTTAAATTTTTTTTAGTTAAATGAAAAGTTTTATAACAAGTGAAGAGGCAGATTTCTGCTTATTTTGCTAAAAATTGGTCTTATTTTGTACTTCTGCCACTCCCATGATATTTTAAATACATACAGTCTACACTGGATGATACCCAAATAGTAATTTGAAAAAACTCTCCCATCTGTATCAGACTTACATCTATTTTGTTTAAGGAAGAAAACGGAGGAAAATAAAACTCAAAAAAAAATTTTTTAACGGGTATTTGCTAACATATTCGGACGAGAGTGCAATTTTATTATATCCTACGGAAAAAAAGTCACATTAAAGCACTTAAAAATATAACTTGAAGGAAAATAAATCGACACCTACATTAATAAAAAGCTTTGGAATAAATCACAAAAATGATGTGTTAACAAATACCTTAAATAACTTAAAAGTAAAAAAGCATCAACAAACTAAAATAATTAAAAATTGGAAAACTAGCCTAAGCTGTTTGGTTACTTTTCATTTTTATATTCTATTTTATACAACGGTGCAAGCAACTGCAATAAATACGAACTAGCACATAGAAAATAATTAAGAAACAATATTTTTTTACCCATATATATTATTATATACAAAGAACTCTGTGGTAATTCTTTAGAAACACTAAACAAAACCAGAAGAAGAAATGAAAACTTAACTTTAGACGTGATGTCAGTACGATACAGCACTAAGATTTGGCAACACTTGCTTTAATTCCATATGCGCAGGAAACTGTCCCATGAACCTGTTCCTACTGCCATACCATTTTCTGTCACTCCTAAGCAGCTGACACGATTATCATGTCCAGCAAGAATACCTGGAAACAACATTTTCATAATTAGATTCCTAAAATTTACAACCCATTAACAGACAATCATTGCAGTTTTTTTTCTCAAATATCTCGAAAATTAAGCAAGATAGGGTGATTAACTTGACTTTCCATTTTTGTAGAGACTAAAATTATCAACAATAATGATCTGAATAACATTTACCCTCAAAATTCCCGATTTCGTCGTTTTTCCGATCTTGTGCCGAAAATTTTTTTGGAATTAAAAATCCAAAAAAATTCTAACATTATCTAATAACTGCAAAAAATACGTTTCATGGTGTAACCAATTTTTAGATCCTCCTGTGTTTATTTTGTAGCTATGTAAACAAAAAGTTTTAATTTTCTAGGATGGTCTTTAGTTTTTACTATTTTGATGTCTAAAATTAATTTTACCGAAATGTGATTATGTGCATCTTACTGGAAACAAAATTTAAACAAAAAAGACCTTTTTCGTTTTTTTCGTACGATGAACGTAGAAATTTTTATTGGCGCGCAAAAACAAACCTTATCAAACTTGTACGCAATATCGGATACTTTTGCATGTCAATAAAAAAATTCTACGTTCGACATATTATGAAAAAATACAAACCATCTTTTTTTTGTTCAGAATTGTAACTCCAATAATATCAATTTAATAACGTTGCTGGTAAATCAATTCTAAGACCTAAAAACAACAAACATCTAAGACTGCTTCCAAAAGTCGTCTTTTTGTTTACAAAGCCACAAAATAAACAAAGGTCTAAAAATTAGTTGCACAATGAAAAGTATTCTTTGAAGTTTTCAGATGATGTGTGATCCTATTGGAAATTTTAATTGCACTCTAAATAGTCGAAAAAAATTAACGGCGCGACATCAAGAAAACGACAATTTTCAGGATCAGAAATTTGACGGCGTATGAAAGCTAAACTATTAACTTATTATAAATGTTATTCCAATCAATATTGTAGATAATTTAACGCTCTACAAAAAATATTTTATATAGTTTGTTAACCTATCTTGCTTAGTTTTAAGATAGTTGAGAAAAATAAACAGCATCGCGTTCTTTGTTTATAAAATTGTTAGTAACTTTTTAATTTTATTTATTTACATTATACTTGTGTAATCGTTTCACAGATTAAAAATATATAATATTATGCATATTTTAGATTCTGTACTTATATAATTATAATTTTTTAATTACTTTCCGAATTTTTGTTAAATTTACGATTCTATATACCAGGGGTGGGCAACCTTTTGTATAACAGGGGCCAGAATAATATTTACGTTTCGTCCGCGGGTCTTAGTATTTATAGTTAATGGACACATTTTTGTTACTTGTATTTTTTTCTGAAAATATAAAAACAATAATATTTAGGTATAACAAAGTTAATTAAGTACTATATTTATTTCTCTTATCATTTATAACAAATTACAAAGAAAAAAATTCGCAAAGGAAAGGAAAGTTGATTTTGAGTAGCCTGCCTTCCTTTAAGGAATCTCGATAATCCATTCATGCGCGTCCCTATGGGACGCGCATGAATGGATTATCGAGATTCCTTAAAGGAAGGCAGGCTACTCAAAATCAACTTAAAAAACAATAATGAATGCTGTCAAGCTGTCAACCGATCGACAATGCAAATACGCGTGCACGTGCTTTACGTTTCTATTTGACCAATCTTAACCAAATTTGGTGTAGAAGTTACGATATTTACAACGCTACTAAAAACATAGGCTACTTTAGAACCTTGTAGTGAGGCCGAAGGCCGAACAACCACATCCGACACGGTCTAGATGGCTAAAGGCGGCCGGTAGGCCGACTGTGCCGCCAAGTTATTTTAATAATACGCGAAAACTTAATTCGCGTTAAAGGGAATTTTGCTTCACGTATAAAAAATTCAGGTATCAAAATCTAATTCGCGTTATTCTGAATTCGCGTACATCGAACTCGCGTACATGGAGGGTCTAGTGTACTTTTCAATTTACTTTTTACAATACTTTTTAATTTAATTTAAATAAGATGAATTATATCGAAAATTAAACTGTAGATCTCTCCTTTTTCCTTATGTTTTTCCTAATCCTTTTCTTTAAAATTTTTGTTTTTGAAAATATTTATTTATTATTTCTTCTAAAGATCTCGCGGGCCGGATTAGAACTTTACGCGGACCGGAGTTGGCCCGCGGGCCGGAGGTTGCCCACCGTTGCTATATACAACTGAAAATTGAAAATAATAAAATTTCACCTTTTTCACTTCAGTGAGCTAATACGTCGATTCTGGTCATTCCTGTAACTCTTAAAAGCTTTTAAACTTTAAAGGCGGGGCTAAAATAAAATCCTTGATTTTCATTAGCTAGTTTAGTCATAGTTAAAGTTTCAAGTTATTTAAGAATTCAAAGAAAAAGACCAGAATCGACAAACAAGTGGATAATTAAAAAAAAAAATTAATTGGACTAATTAATTGGATTTTCAGTTCGTATATTGCGAGGATTATATATAACAAAAATCACGAGTATCTTATTTCTATTTCAAAAAGAATACAGAAATAACTCCTACATTTCATTAACATGATACGCATGGGAAGTAAGTCCACTTATTCCGTTTACTGTGTAAAGCATATTGCGGCCTTTCACTTGAAAAGCTGCAAAATCCATAACAAATAGGACGAAAGTATATCTAGCTATTAGAAAATTTTTTAAGAATTAAATTTCTTACAAAAAAGCTGGGAGACAGCATACATTTTTTTATCTTCAATAGTTTAGGTGTGGAGGACATTCAAAGGCGTAGATAATGGATTTAACAACAAAAAGTTTAAATCAGTATCTTAGTAATATCTAATCTTTTATTTTACAAGTTTTGTTTCAATAGCGGGACGAATAAACGCTCTTGAAATTACAAAACAATTAGGATCGCAAAAATATGAATTACAAAATTAATTTCAGATCCAGACAAAGGTCTTGGAAGTATTTTAGTATATTTAATCGTTTTGTCTATTTTTAGACAGGGGGGTAATTAACCTCCCCCCGAAGGTTGGACAGAAGAGAGTCAAGGGGTTAACTATCCCCCTGTCAATTTTCAAACATTAAAAAACCGATTAAATATGCTCAATATTAAAAAATTGACTTTTTATGATGTATTATACAATTAAATAAGCGTTTCAATTTTTCAGTATTTAATTTGCAATTTTATAGCTCCCATCCATCAGTAGACACATTTCTCGATAAATAAGTATTATAAACGACCAAAGGCGTTTAGAACATCTGATTCACTTGTATTCTTTAAAATGATTAGCAGAAACAATTTTATGAAAAATATCAGCTAATCATTTTTCACAGTTCCACCTTCCACATCGCACCTCAAACACGGCTCGACCTTCGGTCTCGCATTAGCAAACTTGACAAGGTTTATATTTCATCTTTGCAAAGGAGTCGTGATCTAGCTTGCTGTGAGTTTAACTTTATGTAAAGCAATACTGCTTTCAATGGGAATGTAAAAATGACTTTGCTTTATCACTTTGTGAAATAAAAATAGAATTCCTTATCAATTTTTTCGTGAAAAAATGAAACAGTATTTCCAAGATACCGATTTGAAATAAATTTCCCTCATTATCACGATTGGATAGGCTTCACGCATCAATTGATAATATGATTGAAAAGAAATCTCGACTGGTGTCTGTAAAGGTGTTAAAAAAGCGCTTCTATAAATAATTTTTATTGAAGATGCAATTCTAGAACTACTTAAAGCCAAGCCTCTTCTCATGAAGATATGTATGTCAATTCACTTGGCTCATTTATTGTTGTTAATATTACAAAATCGAGTTTATTATTAATGCAACTGAAAAGCAAACTTGAGAAGGTTAGCAGTAATTTTTATCCCTATTCAAATAATTCGTTCGGTCTTTTTTCGCCGTTTTCAGCGAACGATTTGCCAATTAGAAAAATTTACTTATAAAAAAACAAGTTGTTTATTTTACTGAAAAGGGGTGACGTAATTATTTTAAAACAATTTTTGTCGATAAGATAATCCCAAATTAATGAAAATAATATCTGACTTGGCTGGGGTTCCTAATCTCCCTCATTTTATCCGTACAATTTGTATTGTTCAACATGATTTTGTTCCAGTAAATCAGGAACAGTTTCATATTTATGTAAATTATTTGACCCTACTGACAAAAAGTTGATAATTTCATCCGGTTTTTTCTGTACTGTACATTTTTTTTACAACTTTTCTAATTAGAAAACCTGGATGACCTGAATCACCAAATTAATTTTTTTAATTTTGAATTGTATGAGATCTGGAAAATGGGAAAACATGAAACATCCGCTTTGCAAGTCATTGATCTTGATGAACTTGGCAAAATTTGCACTGCTAAATTCAAATCATACCAAGTCATCAAACCTGTCAGGTTTAAATTATCAAAACAAGAAAATCCCTAACCCTGCTATGAATAAAAGACAGTTGACCATATAAAACATAGAAATGATTAGCTAGTGATAATATAAAATTTAAATTTAAAAATTAATAAGCTAAGGAAACGCAATAAAATTAAAGCATCTGAAAGCTTATGAAATAATGTGAGCACAAAATGAGTTCTAGTACGAGTAATAAAAAAAAGACTCTGAAATTCAATTTTAAAATTTGTATTTTCCAATCAGCCAATTTCAATTTACCACCAAAAAATGGATCAACATAATGAGATCTTTAAGCTCTCTCTTCCTCTCATTGTAGTATAAAACCTTGAATTTTCAAGATTTCCCAGCCTTTTACGTGAAAGAAATTTATTTCCCAAAAAATCATCCAATTTGCATATTTGTACTTTGACTATTTTGTTTGCTTATCTGCTAAATTTATCAAAGAAACGGGAAATGAGAAAAACACTTGGTTAGAATAAACACTTCATGATATAATAAAATAATTAAATGTTTTCGAGGAATCCCAAAAATGTTTTAGTTCAAATTTAAGTCAAGGTTTCAGATTTTGTCATTCATTTGAGAGATCGTTAAACTAAATGATCAAACAATTACCACAGCATCAATTTACTGGTTCTAATTATGCAATATTATTATACTACGTCCGCGTAGTGTTAATTACTTTGTTTTTTTAAATTTAATTACCTACACTTAAAAATCAAAACAAAGATCGTCGCGGTGTCGTGCAATTTACGGCAGAAACTTTGTTTGCCAGTTCAACTTGGACCAAAAAAGTTGTATTCAAAAAATCTTACCTGCTCTTTCTGTTTTCATAGAATCCCATACATTGCAGTTAAAATCATCATATCCTGCAAGTAATAGACGGCCAGATTTGCTAAAGGCGACACTGGTGATACCACAAATGATGTTATCGTGACTATACATGGCTAGTTCTTGGTCGGCACGTATATCAAACAAACGGCAAGTTGCGTCGTCACTGCCTGTTGCAAAAGCTTGTCCATTAGGGAAAAACTACAACACAACAGTAAAAATTCACTCAAAAACAGTTTTGGTCAAAACTCACTGTGACAGCATTGATATCTGACTCGTGTCCAGGGAAGGTTTGCTTACATCCTCCGTCTCTTATGTCCCATAATTTAGCAGAAGCATCACATGCTCCAGAAACAAATGTGCGCATATCTGGAGATAATGAAAGAGACATGACATCCCCTGTATGACCCAAAAATGAACCGATTTGTTGACCCGTTTCTATATCCCATAGGGCACTAAAAAAAATAATCGTAAAAATCTACCTTCTGAACATCCAATCAGAAACGTACCAACTCATATCTCCTGAGCTAGTGACTATTTGGTTATCATCTAAAAATCGACAACACGATAAATAACCCGTGTGTCCAGGTAATTCTCGACTAACACGGACATTTCCTTCTCTAGTTTTTAAACTGTATATAGAACATATGTTATCTAAACCACCACAGGCTACGTAACTACCTGATGGTGCATATGCACAAGTCATCACCCATGATGACCTTAATGGAATAGCATGAACCTAAACAAGTTTAAAATGAGACCCTACTCAAAAATATATGTGCAGTTACCTTATTGGTTGTGTGACTGTCCCAAACAATTAATTTACCGTCTTGGGAAGCTGATACTAAGTTTCTTGAATCTGAGCCCCAATGCATAGCATATATTTTGGCAAGATGTCCTCTGAGCGTACGGCGTGTTCGCATTTGAACTCGGCCGATTGGTTCCAGGCTGGCCGTAGCCTGTACAAGTGAGGTGTCGCATGCTGCCTTTCGAGCATCCTATTGACAAAAAACATTTGTTAATATTTATCTATAAATTGAATCAAGCTACACACTAAAACTGATGTTCATTATTTGCTTAAGGGGTATGGAATTACATAACACTACTTAAGTTGATGATAAATTTATATAGACAAAACGTCAAGTCGCAAATCCGTCCATCTGTCTATTTCAATTTAAATATTTAAATAAGTAGAAAAACAGGAACCAGCAGGTTACTCATCAGTTTTAAGAAATAGTACGTTTACATTTCATTAACTTTCTTCAAGGAAATATACAAAAACGTAAATAAAGTCAGACTCCCTAATAATAGACGAAACTTTACAACTATTCCCCTAATTTGGTTTATCCCATCTTCTAGTTGCATAAAATTATAAATATCACATCAAGATGAGAACGTATATATTGCATTCCTCGAGATTATAATTTTATAATCTAAATTGAAAATAAATAATCAAATGTAAATATAGAAACTGTTTTATGTTTAAAAAGTTTGGCCATCAAATTAATTTAAAAAAATATGATTTCCATTAAAAATTAGATATTATCTAAAATATTTGTGCAGTTAAGGTACGTCTTCCAAGGAACCACCACGACAGGCGACATTGCGCCTGTGTATTAATAAGCGCATCCCATCTACAATGCAGGGGATATGGATGAAATTAAACAAAAACAGTTTGTTATTGGTTACTGAACTTAACTAGAGATAACCCGGTTATTTTTTGTTAATACACCTGATGATCATTCGATCCATATCAAATCTTATTAGTCCCCGGAAGTGACTGAATTTGTCATTACTTATTCAAATGCTTTACTGAAAAGATCAACGATTTCAAGGTTCATTTCTGAATCAGTAATTCGCGCAGTGCTAATAAAGTAAAATTACGACCCGCTTCCAATCATTTCTTAAGTAATTTAACTGCACAATATAAGCACTTTTTCAATCAGGCCGCACAAAGGACTATCATTTCATAGTCTTAAGTGCATAACCCACTTATAAACCCTATACAGAAAAAATGATCACAGCGTCCTATGCTATCGCAGGGGTGCCCCAAATTCTGAACTGAATATTTTATTTTAGGTAGTCTGCTCAAATGCTCAGCACTGATGGTACAAAGGTTAGATTGCTAGCCGATATTATGTATCTCTTCTTTGCTCCAATCTATATTTAATACCCTTCATGCTTAAAACGTTCTATTCGTCAATGTATCGAACTAATTTCAACCCTCCAATAGAAAGCATCCGATCCAATTCGTTAACTTGGGTTGTGGATTACCACATACAAAACAAAAACGCCACTTGGCCAATGCATCATTCATTAATTACGTAAAGGTTGCGGGGCTATAGAAAATTTCAAGAATCCTTACATGGAATGGAGGGACGGTTAAGTGTTTCCTTAGACAAGTATATCAAAATATGGTAATTGAGACCAGTTTATATTCAGCTTTCAAAATTACTTTAAAGAAAAATATAAGAGAGGGCGGGGTCGAGCATTTCCAAAATAATCCTTGCGTAAGGTAGGAGGGCTCAACAATCTTTAGTACTCTTACATGGAGGCGAGGAGTCAAAAATCGTCCTAGTGTAATGATAATTCCATTCAGAGTCAAATTTTGTCGTTTCGACCAATCAGCGTGCGTTATTTTACATTGTAGTTAAATGGGTACAACGCATGCACAGTCGAATAATATCCGAAAATAAAAAATATTCCAAATACCCTACCAGAATATCGAATATTGGTAGTCGAGCGTAAAAGAATTCATACGTAATAAAAAATCTCTTCGAATATTATAATTTATGTAGTGTGTATGACTAACGCACTCAACAGATGCGATGTAGGAAACCGGTTCAACGCATTAGTTCCAACCCGATTTCACTTAAAGCAATGTACTTCTAACGAATTTTATATTACAAATTTAGTGCGATTATGCTTCCATTTTTTTCGGTACTTACGAAATTTTTTGTTTGATTTTTTTTGCAATGATTGTGATGCAATATGGTCAATTTGTTTCACAATTTTCGACATAAAAATGGCGTTTGAAATGTCGATTTTCGTATGTGATGTTGTGCTTTTAAGTTGTGGCGTTTCTTCACGGAATTATCACCGCAACAGCAACGCGGGTTCGGACAATACTCAAAGATTCAGCTGTACTCGCTGAATCTTTGAGTATTGTCCTAGCCCTTGGTTTGTATCTAGGGATGCACCGGAATTCCGGCGGTACCACTAAATCCGGCCGGTCGCTCCGACCTGATCGCTTTCCGGCCGGAATTTTCGGAACTTTTTGGAAATGTTTAAGTTTTAAATTTTTAATATAATTTAAATTCAAATATATGCAAAAATAAAGAAAATTATTTTAAGGTTTTTTTTAATTGGTCAACAGTGAAGGGTGTGCGTGTTTCCTTGCCTATGATAGACCGGCGGCTGTGGTTCCCCGACTTCTTTTTAATTTTTTTATTATTGGCAGGTGGCTGCTATTCTCCAATTGAATGAGTAGAATTGTTTTAATTTTGTTAATGCTGATTAAAAATTAATATTTAAATAAACAGTAATTTCTATCTAGGTAAAATTAATGGTAATTAACACTCTGCATACTGTAGCTAGTTTAAAAAAAAGTAAAAATAAATCAGCCTCAATATTTTCAATGTTTTACGTATAAAAATAGGCATGCACATACATTTTAAATTTAGGTCCCGATCCGGCCGGAATTCCGGCGATCCGGTCCAGCCAGAGGCCGGAATTCCGGTTCCGGCCGGATCGGCAAAATACCCGATCCGGTGCATCCCTAGTTGTATCGTGCGAATACACTCCCCAATCAGAATCGTGAAATAATGTGCCACATTACGACGTGTGCACAAACTCAGTTTCAAACAATAAACACTAGATCAGTCACCTGCGTAGTCGTCTAATTGCAGAAATTATTAGAGATCTTAAAACAATTACAGCCCTGCGGGGACTGCAACAACTTAAGGACTGTTACCTCCGGGCTGTAATTCCTCAAGCAGACCGTGGGAGGTGATAAATATTCGACGTGTTGCCCTTTGACAGTCATTTTGCGCGATTTCCAGAGGGCTTTAGCCCAATATTCAAAATATCTGTCGTCAGGCAACATTTGAGTATTATCATTTTCCTTGCGCTATTACATACAAATACGTACAGTCGACTCTAAACTCTCGATAAACAATCAATTTAACTAATCGACGCCATTATAATTATTGTGATCTTAACTGATTTACTATTGGTGATATCATAATATAAGCCTTGAATTCATAACGAATATATGGTCAACTTCTTGAGAAGTCCCACCAATCCATTTTGCGAGGTACTTCTTTTCTCTCGTTGTGTTTTTCTCTCTTTGCCTTCTAGTTTTTTCATGTGATTTTTCTTTCGTCACTACCCTTCTCCATACCACCCTATCTTGGTATAGCCATCTCCAGTTACCGAATCCCATCTCTCCTAAATCCTGTTGAACTCTATCCAACCATCTCAGCTTTGACCTTCATCTTCCTTATGTTGGGCTCCATTTTGTTACCATTCTTTTTACCTTGATATATCCCCACCGAGGGGTTAATCACAATGGAAGTCTTGTGAACAAATGTTTTGAATTATTTGCATGTCTCTTGGCAATTTTTGGGTCCCTTGAAATTTTTTGTCAATTCCTGAAAGTTCCATATTATTCCTGGAGATGCTAATGGATTATATAGATCTTGACGCATTCTTGGGTAATCCCATGGCTTTCCAGAAGATTTTTCTTGAAAATAAGCGACCTATAGGCGAAAACCCGTATTGGGGGTTTGGCAGTCTTCAAAAACTTGTGACATTTTGGTGAAGTTCAAGGAAGTCCCATACATTTGGTAGTCTGATTTTCGCGAATTTCGTCTGACTGACCCATCGTATCCCGAAATATCCTCATTGTCGATTTTCTCCATTAAGTTCTTGATTTGTTCGCATTCTATATTCTCTCAGTGATCTTCTTTAAGTCCAGCATTGCTCCAAGTATTTTTCACAGCTTCTCTTATTCTCCTTTGAATATGCATAACAATTCTTCTTCACCTCAAGGGTTAGACTACAGCCTATTCCGGTGCCTTTTTACCGTTTTGCGAAATGGCTAAACAGAATAAAATTTTACAAGAAAGAAATGAGGCCACGTCCACTTCCTGCGTTATTTTCTCTATCCATTCTTTGTAATATTTCTGGCGCGAAAGTCGTGTTTAAAACATATTATTACAAGAGCAACTGCAAAATTATTTCGAAAATTCATTTACTTCTAACGTTTCGCGAAAAACTAAAACGTCCCCAAATGTGTCGCCTTTGATAAACGGTTGAGAACGTCTGTGCTAAGCCAAACTACCTTTATTAATAGCTTCCCAAATACCATCTTTGCATCAATAAGGTTATTAATAATTTTAACAGTCATAAGCGCTAATTTTAATTTGAGCAAAACGACACGAAGAATTTGAACGTTTTTAAAAAGTTTTATCCTTTAAAAAGAGTTTCAATGATCTCAATAATCGGACGTAGAACAAAACTTCCCAGTTGGCAAGTTCCCAATGCGGTCTGGAGTTATCGTGCCGCAAAATTGATTCATCGTTCGAAGTTTTGGCAATAGATTTCAGCTGTTATGGTCCGACCTTGGGCAATACGTCCCAAGTGGACAATGCCGGGTTTTTCGCCAGACGCGGAAAGATTTTTTTGGAATTGAATTTGAGGATAGGTAATGTTTCTCTCGCGTTGTAAAGACACGATATTATTTGTCCATTAGTCTGCGATATTTTGAAGATACAGTCGACTATGATCAATAAGTCTCTTCTTGCAGGGAATTGGCCTGATCCAGATCGGTATGTTTCCTGTGTGATGATGATCATGAAGGTCTGAATTTTGTGAACGAATATATGCATTATAAAACACACATCGTCCATTCAAATAAACACCACAAATGTTAATAGGGGCGGTTATGAAAAACGTCGAGTACACAATGACGAGTGATTCCCTTCAACAATTAGGTCATTCATTTTTGTTTGGTAACACGTTTAGAATAAAATTGTTATCACAACTTTTGACAAAATTGAACAGTAAAAAATAATTTTCACGGCTAATTTTTGAGATTAAAAACTTCTTTTCGGTGCGTACTTTTTAAATGGAATTGCAATGAAAAATTGAAAGAGATAAAGAAAAGGGAATATGAAAACTTCAAATCAAGTTAGGTTCATTGGGATACTGTGTTTTGTTAAAATCAAATATTCCTCGGAAACTTTCCAGTTTGTATGCGTCTCTTTTTCCATTTCAGATAAAACAAGAACTGTAGCGAATCTGAAGACAAAGCATAGCTAAAATAAATATGCAAACTTGAAAAAATATGGAAAATATAGCTGAAAGTGAATTAGAAGAAAAACATCTCAAATCTACAAAAAGATTTGGCGATTTGTCAAGAAAAATAAAGTGGAAGAGTTGGTAAACCGACCTCGAGAAAAGGAAAGAAGTGACTTTCTCTTCCAGAGAAAATGGTCCACAAGATATTATTTCCCGATTATTTATTTGGACCAAGACTTCGAAAAATCGATGCGATGTTGGGAAGTAGGAAGCGCAGACAACCTCAACTTCAACTAGAAACTGAAACCAGGAAGTGGACGATAGCTCACACCAACTAACTAATTTTTATAAATAAGAACGGAAGAATACATGACGGCCCACACAATCCCTACTTTGATAATAAATAAAAAAATCTATGTGAGTTAGCAATTGAATCTATTTTTAAGAAAAACTAAAACTTTCAATTTTGCAAAATTATCGATAAACGGAAAACTCAATTGACGTCAGAAAAACCACATCTAATGTTATGATGATAAAATTACAACGTGATGATAATGGATGCGATACGCAACTCATTATGTCTAAACACACGTTAAGTTTTTATGACTTGGAGAGAAAATGGACATCGTCCTTCGAATTATAAAAACGATGCCCTTAATTAGCAGAAAAACTTATTGCTTGATTTCGTCGCGCCAACCACTGCGCCTTATAATTTTAAAGCTTCCTCTAATTACTAAAATTCGAAGTTTAGTCGAAATTACATTATATATCCTTTTAAATTGATCTGTTTTCGTAACATTCGTTACCACGGCGACAAATTTGCCTCTATGATGGTTTGGTTTATTCAGACGAGATCAGTTAGTACTTTAATTTCGCTTAGACATTTCAATAAAAACGTCTGATCGATGCAGAGAAACCCTGCGGATCAGAGCGCTCTGTCTTGGTTTAAAATCATAAATTCTCAAAAGCTTCCGAGAGATTGAAAGGAAGGAAGAGAGGATGATAATGTAATAACTGGTCTATCGTCCCAACGACAAGTCAATATCCCGAAAATATATTTTTGATATGTTCATAATAATTTCCAATAATATTGCTGATGAGAATTGGATTAAACTATTGTTCATTCCAGTAACAAGATCTTGGTTTTCCGGACTACCCCCTTCAAATAAAGATATGAAAATTAGGGGTTGAACATCTGGATGTAATATGAATGCCGTAACTCGCATGAGAAGCAGCCTTCCCCCATATAAAAATATATACGATGTCACGTCAAATATGAACGAATAAAAATGATAAGCTGCAACTTGGAAAAAAATTATTAAAAATCCAACTTTGTTTTATCCGAACATCCTGTATTGAAGAGAGTGGCAATAAGAAAATGTAAACTAAAAATAAAATTTTCAAATAAACTAACAAACGCGCATAATTACAGGAATATTCAAATCTGATGAAGATTTCCGTTGATATCGAAATTGAATTTTAGCAAAATTACTTGCTCGTGTATTTTATAGAAAAGGGGAAAATTCTTCAATTTAATAATAAATAAGACGGCGTTCGACGTGTGTAAAAATCGTACAATCTTTAATTTAATATTTATATTTTATAATACGAAATAAGTCTTTACAACAAACTGGTACGACAACGACATGTAAATGGTTAAAAATTTAAATAAAAAAAAAGTAATTAAAATTGAATTAAAAGATAAAATTACTTTTGCAGATTAGATAACGAGGATATTTTTAAAAAGTCAAGTGGGTACGATATTGATATTTACAAAATTAATCTGAATTTTTTTTATTTGTGGAAAAATTGCTCGTACGTTCGTTTTTCACACAATGTCCACCACCAACCAATGGTAGGACAAACGAATGAGCAAACAGACAATGCGCAGGTATTATTCATCAAAACTCATTAATTTCTGAATGAACGCAATAATGGGGAAGTTTTAATTGAATAATTTTTTTTTCAATAATTGATTAAAAGATTAATTTAGAAAAACGCATTCAAAAAATTGTTCCCAGTTTTACTCCTAGCAACCAACATTTTTTTATAAGGGTGGAGTTCTTCCTTCGCGTCGTTCAGTTATAAATTTGGAGAATCGCTAACCATAGCGCTTTAACGAATTTGCTTGCATTTTTTCAGCTTATCAACACTGCTATTTCTGATTTTGAGGCTCGTCATTTTATGAAGTTACATTAGGAATTAAAAGGCTTATGGATTTAGCATCTTTTCTGATTACAGGTTCTTTCTGTACTCCAACGGCTCGACCTTCAGCCTCACCAGCTCGTTTTCGTTAACGGAAATGTTATATCTGGGTGGCTACGCCTTCCTTATCAGTTTGCCAGTTTTTCACACAAGACAATATTATCTAACTCCCAAACAATTTCTGGGGGGAACTCGTCCGATCACTTTATATTCCTTAATGTATTCATATATTATGCATCCTTATTATATTGGGAAATTGCGGTTCTGATAGATATCGAATCGGTTTTTCCAGACGAGTCTATTTTTTATCCTCATTGTTTTCACTAGTGGATATGAGGTTCATTAACCTCTTCATTAGAACATCTTAATGCATGAAGGCCCAATTATCGGCTTCAATTTTTCATCTCCTTAGAGGAAATTGATAGTCTCGACTACCTCATTTCTCATTGTTCTCGGTTCCCGTCATTCGCAATTTGAGGTCTGGTTTTCATCAGTTTCGTCATTTTAATATTTTGAAGCATCAAGCTTTGGTTTTACAGTCTATCGCCTTTCCAGCCCATTAATTGTACAGTTCTTTGTCCTATGATATCTTGAGATTGTGTCCATCCATTTTTAGCAACTCATCTCGTGACTCTCGTTTCTGATGAACTAAAATTTTTGTGATTAAAAACAACTCGAGCACTTCAGCTTCACTTTTATTGTTTTCATTTTGAAGTTTTTTTAAATTTTTTAGCTTCGCCATTTTCT
Organism: Podabrus alpinus; assembly: GCA_932274525.1. Classification (NCBI taxonomy): domain Eukaryota; kingdom Metazoa; phylum Arthropoda; class Insecta; order Coleoptera; family Cantharidae; genus Podabrus; species Podabrus alpinus. Next base: position 82,632,525 of record OW026454.1, on the reverse strand, counting down.
TTCATTTATTGCAATTTTCAGGACTGGTTAAATCTCGACTTCAGTTTCACTATATTACTTTTTAGCATTTTCATTAGGCAATCCTCTTCGAGTTTCTTAACCCCGGAGTCTTCCTGTATTTTTGTGAAATCTTAGTTATTCAAGCTTTTCCATTCCAATCGGAATTTTGCTACTACGCTTCTCGGTCAAATTTTCGTGATCCATTTTTTGAGGTGGATCAATCCTCTTCTTTCTCTTTAACTTGACAACTTAATTCGTCCACAGAGTGTTGATGTTCACCGGACGGCTGTGCCAAGAAATTTCGGAAAGTCAGAATTTGGAACCCACAGTAGGCCCGATTTGTATGTGATAGCACTTCACACAGCACAGGAGAAGAGCGTCAACTACATTACAATATGGGGTAGGAGTTGGGCTTCGGTCCGTAGTTATAGATTCGACTTCCAGTGGAGCGGTGGTTCGGATTCCACGCTAAACTGTAGGTATTTCGGTGAGTGATCGAGTCTTGCAGGTTTATCTCAATTGCAAAAAGATTGATCCTTCAAATGTGTTTCAAACTATTTTAATTTCATTGAAACCTCACGTCTTAGGGAAAAACTTTTCATTTGATCGAAAGCAATTCTGACTATAACTCTATATTGTCTCAAATTTGTCGTTTTACATCAAAACTGATTAGTTCCATTCCGACAGAAAGTCGATTATCGACTGAAGTTTTCGTTCATTTGTTCCATATTTGATTCTTTAATGACTTGGAGCCAGTAAATATCTCCGCATTCTTTTACGTCGAGAGGCCGCCGTATAGATATTGGACAGACAGTAATCGACTCCCTCAGATTCTCACCAGCCTTCTTTTGATCTTACAAATGTCGACGCGGTCCGTCTTCCTGTTCCTCCTCAAGTAGATCGCTCATGTGCTTGCTCGCACTCGTTACTCGTTGATATGTGGATGTGACCACGAGCCTCTATACAAGGCGTTACGCGAGCGACAAGCTCGGGTGGATCCGACTAATGTAGGTACATCAAATAAATGCTCGCAAGCCTTTGGACGACGATCAACTCCGAAAAACAGTTTGAAACGTTCACTTGTATTGCGGTACTCGCGGTATACTCGTCGTTCATCCTCGCAAGTAACTAATAATAGCATCATCCGACTCATCAATTTTACATTTTTAAGTAGCCCGGCACGGTCGGTCTTCCTGAGCCGTCTAGACACGACTCAGACTTTAACTCGGCCTCGTACAGGGGTTTTTGGCCCACCTCTGAATATATTTTTTAATTATAAGCATGTTGTGTGAGTTTAAGATGTGCAGTTTAGATGCATCGAGATGTGGGTAGCAAAGGTTAATCGCTAGCCAATTGGAGGTGATCGATCTCACTATATACCTCATTTCTGGCTATGACCTTTGACCTACATCTGTTCAATGTCTCAGACACCTGTGAAAGAAATCCTTTTAACGCTTCAATGAGCAGAGCCCTCTCAACATCACCTGATATTCAAATGTACCAAGAGGTTTTGTTCACATTTTCAATACTTATTGATAATGCATAAAATTAAACGTTTTTCTTTTTTATTCCATATATCAACAACCATATTCGGCATTTTTATGAAGCCGATATGAAAGCCGTGCTATGAAATTATCACTTAAAGAATTGTTACGCGATGGTCATGAATTTTGATACATCCTATACAACACATTTAAAATTCTTGACAATAAATTGAAAGGAAAACGCATTTATCTGTAAATCTCGGACCAATACACAACATCATAAATAATAAATTTTTGCGAACTTCGTCTAGAATTCTTGGTGAAACGGCTATTGATCACGAATTTCCTCAATTTTTTACTACAATAATCAGCGACTAAAGGTTTTTTCGAGATTTTTTTATCGGAAAATTCGTTCGTTCTTCGACCCAAAGAGAGCATGAAACCGGAGCTTAAGAGCAAGATGGATGGAGAAATGTTTGAATAATGCAAGTGTATTAATAACTTTTTCCATAATTTTCATTATAAAATAATCCTCCACCCCATCATAGTAATGACGTTAAAAATGCACCTAAAGCGCACGCATGTGCAGGGCTGAAAAAGCAACAAGCGATACGAATTATTCGTGCTATTGATCGCTGAAAGGCGCCATACAACTCGAGAGATGACGACAACACGCAACTTTAAGGGGACGAAAATCGTACTTTAGGGCAGAGACCGGGGCCCCATTTCCTGTACTACTAATCTGCTTACGCAAATATTATGCGTGTAACACAAACCAATATACGTTATTACAAAGGGGGTGGAGCACTTTCGTTTTTTTCCACTTTTCAACTTATAAAAAAGCATAATGGGTAAATTAAACCAGCGAAAATAGATTTTATTACGCAAGTTTTATTCACTTAGGAAAATTAATATTTAAAATGACCCATTTTTTATCTGCACTATAAAATTGTAAAAAATAAAACCGGGTTAGGACGGATGAAACAATCAAGAGTTATTAACCTTCAATTATTAAATCAGAAGTTATCAGCCCGAAGCAGTCAATAATTTGAATAAAAGGTTATTTGACGCAACAAGAGAGACGATTTTTTTTTAGTGTTTCTGATTAAATACAAAATTATACGAATACACCAAATGAGGTGAGTTATATCCTGTTGAAATTGTATATAAATCTACATACATTACACACTTTTCCTATAGATAAGATATAACAACCGCAATATTATAAACCAACAGACCACAATTTGAGAAGTTAAATTTACGGGGCCCAATTAGGACGCAATAAAGAAAATTTATAATAAAAACTTACTCTAATGGCATTCTTCAAAGTCTCGGCTTCTTGTCTTAGAGAATCCAATTCGTTCATACTGTCCTCCTCTAGCTATCCACAAGCACCTGAAATTACACAAATGAATTTACTACCGCAACACCCTATACATAAAAAACAATTTAACTCTTCAATTTTTTTTCGAAACAAAAGACGATCGTTTTTAATTATGACAGCTGAACGGAAATAAAAGCATAACTGACTTATGCAGATGTTCCATTATTTTCTTGGAGTAATAATTATTCGATTGGCGGGCCGATTTAAAAATTAGAATGTTTACAAAGTATCAATTGTTGCTATTAGTAATAATAATGGAGGGGAAATGACTAATTGGCGATAAAGAAGAGCGAATTCGATCACATAAAAAAATTTGTAAATTCGCCCTAATTATTTCAAAAAACGCCTAGAAAACTCGAGTCCATAAATCTGAAAAATTATTGTGGTCACGGATTTTGATTCCTGTCGATATTTTAAAAATAGAAAATTATTGGACACACCTACATTTAGATAAACGTTTAAAGGTACCCGAAAGGAACGGAATGTTAATAAAGCAATTAACGAGAGCGAGATTAAATTTAAAAAGTGTAAGGAAATGAAATGAAATGGGGTGAAGGAGTTGGAGAAGTGAAAATTTTGATTGAGAGCAAATATAAATTTGTAGGCGCCATGACAGTTCTTACACCTGCTTTCGATGTTCAATTGTTACAATTTAAAGAGACCGAACTGGAATTTTAACCGAAAGTCGGTTACGGTCGCAAGTTGTAGAATTAAATTAATATTATGAAAGCAAACTTTAATTACCTTCTCTAAAAGAAAAACAAGCTCCTATCCGCGCCAGGCTACTATCTAATAATTCCGTTTGCTAAATCACGAATACATCCGTTTACATCCATACAAATTCACTCGTACACACAGTAACAACATGTGAAATGTTTAGTAATCAAATTCATACACAAAATTCAACACTCCCGCACCTAGCTCACGCCGAAAATTGTTTTTAGTGTCCAACTTTTCTGCCCGCTATCTTACTGGGTGCGGTGCGCGAGATCGCCGGCGTCCTTGCGATAACGATTGTAGACCCCGTTTTTATGACGTCAGAAAAGACATCCAATAAAGTACCATCTCTCGAAACTTTGCGGAACTATTCCCTATTCGCACAAAGAAGGAGTGGTTCGAACCCACATACTGGCTACGTTCAACAATTTCACATAAAGGCGCCGACACGCCGCGCTGCGGCCTTAGCAAGAACAGTCACATTCATTTTTTTTAGATTGACGAAAATAAATTTGGCGCGTTTTCGGAAAAATATATTTGTGATTTTAAATTTGCTTTTAGGCTTCTATACAAAGTATAGCAAGAAGCCTTATGATCTGGCTCCGTGTCTGTCCGTCCGTCCGTCTGTTTAATTTTGAGTTTGCCTCTGAAAAAAATACGTTTATAAAAATTTTCCTGAAAGGGCGGGGGGGGGGGTTGAAGAAATGTTGAAATAAAAAAAAAAAGAAATTTTGTCTTAAAGTTATTTGTAGGACTTACTGGATCTCTTTGTATATGCTTATATCTATTTTGTTTTAGCGATATTACACAGAACTCGGATATAATGAACTCAGATTGTTGTTTAGGTCGGGAAGCGACTGCAAAATACTGTGAACAATCTGGACAATCTGAAATTTGGCAGACCAAATGAATTATTCTCCAAAATCCCTCGCCGACTACTCCTCCAATTAGGGATTTTATCCCCCCCTCCCAAATACGATTTTTGACCTATTTCAGCCAAAAATTCTGTACACAATGTTTTTTTTTTAATTATCCGACTAGTCCAGGCCAAAAAGTCGTAAAATGGTTAGAACCTGCAAAAAAATCCGGGAAAGCTGAAATTTTGTAAATATACTTACTATGTATTTATATTATATCTTAATAAACTTTTCAAAATTTCCCTAAAATCCCCTGTCGGCTTCTCCCCCAATTAGGAATTTTAACTCCCCAAAATGGCGTTTTGCCTATAACTCCCTTAATTTAATTTAATTTAATCGGCTTTTTAAAAATAAGGTCCTACGTCATAACTATTATTGAAATAAAAATTAATCCAACATAAAATTTTGGCGATGCGGCACCGCCCTTCCATAATAATATTTTTTAATGCGAATTCTGAAGTGGCATATTGGAGAATCTTTGCCTCAGGCGCCATCGCAATGGGGGCACTAAAACTTGAGAAAACCCAATAAAAACTAGTTTAAAATTTTCAAAAAGATAATAATCTTTGGGGGGGGGGCGCATATATTCAAATTTTACTGAATTCGAAAATTTGACCGCAATTTTATTTGTAAAATCGCCTAAAATTCCCTGCCGGCCTTTTCCCCAAGTGGGGATTTTAATCCTCTACAGTAGTTTTTCGCTTATAACTCGCTGACTTTCTATTTAGAAAAAATCATCATTAAATCAAAATTGAAGAGTACAAAATTCTCTATAAAACAGATTAACAAAATTTTCCTACATCATAGCTTTATTTATGAAATGGGGACCAAAATCCTACTCACACCTCCTCGGGGTGGTCCCTGGTAACTTGCGGAGAACCCTCAGAGATCGGGTGCGAACCCCGGTGGATGGGGAAAATCCGCAAGGCTGACGTGAGAGGTAACATCAAGGAGATGAACACCAGTCTCCCCCAACGCCAAACTGAGGGAAGTCGACCCGACAGCGGTGCAGACCGGGCAGACCGGGTCAAGACTCTACACATCAGGGTGCAGAGAGACGAGCCTCGCGGACCACCACCTAGTGGCTCCCAACACGCACCAGTACACAACGATTCGGGTGATGCCGGGGGGTCATTGCGATCAGCCCGGGCCACGTACTCCGTTGGTGCCCAGCGGGAGTCAGCTAACCGGTGACGACGGGAGGCCGAAGAAAATCGACATGCCACAGACCATCGCAGACGACAGCGGAAGTGATACCGAGAAGGTAAATCCCGCTGCTCGTCGGGGAGGGGGTTTTAGTCGGTAAGAATCCGACACTACCACCCCAGATCATCGGGGTGGTGTCTTTTGAAGATTTCCCCCTTCCCTGCATAAAAAAAAAGTATTTATGAAATAAAAATAAAATCCAGAGAAAACAATTGGAAAAGGTTTTGAATAATTCTGAATAATTATTTCGTACTTACATTGAAACTTTGCCATAGATGGTGAACAAAACAAAGTAAGGTTTCAGCATTTACTTCAGATCTGAAGTAAATCCTGAAACCTCGTTTTGTAGAGAATTTTCTCCTCTTCAAATTTGGTCCAATGATCAGACAGGGAATTTTAGGAAAGTTGATTCCAACCCCGCGTTCGTTTTCATTTCCATTTAACTGACTGGGTAACCGATAAAACTATCACGTTTACATCGCGACAGTTATTCAAATATATTTAAATTGAAAAGAAAAATTCTTATCGATAAAAATAATCTCCATATTCGGGGGGGGGGGGGGGATTACGTTACCATGGAAACGGTAATTCTGATAATATACTATACGTATTTTATATAAGATCTTCAGGAGTTCCCAACGATAAAAAACGAAATTACACGACCGGGGGGGGGGGGTCTGGGGGGTATGGAATACCCCCCAGGTACACTTGCCATCATTCAGAACGATCTAAATTTATTATTTTCTTTGCATCATTTGCAATTTTCGTTTGTAATCCGGGAAGGGAGGAGCAGCAGTTGATATTTTTCATAACTATCACAGTATACCGTTCTTCTTAATACCAAGGGACGTAAAAGTGAAAGTTTTTCTTTCACAATAAATTAAATATACCTGGAGGGTATTCCATACCCCCCAGACCCCCCGGTCCCGGCACCCTAAATGAGTTCCTGATAAGCATCCATTTGTTTTCATTACTCTAAGCAATCGCTGTAGCAAGGGTAAGGCGACCGAGGCTTCGCAATGGGGGCTCTAAACCTCGACAAAACCCAATAAATAATAGTTTAGAATTTTCATAATGATAGAAATCTTTTGGTAGGGACGTGCATATGTTCAAATTTGCCTCTGGCGCCAGAAGAGCTCGCTACGGCGCTGGGTTGGACCATAAACGAGACTCCACAGTTGAGCAAGTTAGTTAAACAACCCCCCTCCAAGGTAATAAATTGGCGAAATAAAATTGTTGTTTGGTCCCACTCCCAAATTAAAAGTAAAAATTTAATTCAATATGCAGTCAACAAGTTAATTATTTAGCCTTAATTTATTGAAGTCAAAAAAATATAACTTTTATGTACAAAAATTTCTGTATGCCTTGATCCGTCAATCCTTTCGCCCAAGTTGTGCGGCCTGTGAGAACGGATCATTCACTTAAATAAACGAATTAATGCCGGTTGGACAGTCCAGTATGTCGTATATGTCAAGAAATAAATGGACGCCCCCCCCCCCGCAATTGGTGATCAGGCGGTAAAATTTAAAAAAAATTATAATACTGCTTTACTTTTCTCCTGGGGGGGGGGTATTCCATAACCCCCCCCCCCACCCCGGTTAAAATAATAGTATGAAATGAAGCTTTTTTGGAATTAAATAATTTTGTAGGTAAATAAAAAAAATTTGGTCCCTTTTTATTTAAATTTTGTTCTGCAATATTCTGAAATGGTTATTTTAAAATCCCCAATTAGGGGAGAAGCCGGCAGAGGACTTTTGCGAGGTTCATTAGGGCACTTAAATACACATACCTAACTGTCAAATTACAACTTCGTGACTTTTTCAATGGGAAGGCACAAAATTTACAGAGAAAGGAAAAATATAAATTTGTTGTCTTTTTATTTATTTACTTTAAAATTTTTTTAAATAATTATAGATATTAATTTGGTTTACTGCTGTTTCCGGTTTTGAATAGGAGGCAAAAACGTAAATTGTCATCATTTTCTACATAATAAAATAGCCTTAATGTATCTGTGCGTGTGTGTTTGTCCTTAACTCAAAATTGAGCTGATGTTCAGTGCGGCCTTTAGGCTGCACAACCTAGACAAACACGAATCAATGTGGCCTTAAAACAACACTTATAGAGATTAGTTTCAAAGGTCAAGAACCCTAAAAATCGTCGCAGCAAACTCAGATTCGTTTATGCATGTATTTCGCCCTCTTGGCTCCTCCTTTGCGCAGATTAGAGTTCTTGGCATCTCTCATTGGTTTATTTTTTAGTTACCAACCTAAAAACCTTTAACTGGGCCTTTGGACCCCGAATAAAGTTTTCCATGAAATTTACACTCACAAACTAAAGGTGCCTGTCGACCGTGCTCAGTGGTAGGAAGTGGGTTAAAATAATGGCCAACTGCACGGGGTAAGTAAGAACGGGATAACGGAAATGCTGTTGGACACCACCAATAATAAGGATGTAAGGTGCTTTAATGGACCAATTTCGCCACTGGTCGATGTTGGAAGATTAGATGAGGATACGATAAATTATTGTATTAATGATAAAATATCAATTACAAATATAAAATATATGTACAACCCAACTATACATGATAACGATCCTGCTTCCTCCTCCTTCTTGCCTTTCTTCGCCTTAGTCTTCTTCATAATGTGCAGAGTACTGGGGCACTAAAGCCTCACACCTCTTTCGTCGCATTCGCTTCATCTGCATCGAGGCAGTCTGGGGGATGGGGGGATTTTTCCCTATTTTTACAAATTTTTGTTGTCACGTATCTTATCGTATTAATGTGGGATCCAAACCATTTCCACGGGGCTGTACAAAGTCAAGCAGTACAACGCACCGTGCTAACACTAGTGGGCATACCTTCTTACTACCGTGCAGGACTTGCTTCTTTAGCACTCCACAGGAGCATTTCCGACCACTTTCTGCACCGCACCGGCCATGTAGGTGGGGGGGGCTTTCCGCCACGAGCGCCACCTACCGGGACATACTGATATTACGTGGGTTCTGAACACGAATCCCTTTTCTTCTTCTTGTCTTCTTTATACAGCGTAGCGTACTTGCCCATCTGCTGAATAAATACATAAATGAGAAAATTATTCATATAAAAATAATAAAAACGATATTAATAGTGAAGATAATAAACAAGTATGAACTAGAGGATCTGGCGGCCTATCGGCTGCCTTGACCTTCTCTAACAAGCTCAACCATTGTTCTTCAGTTTTCGGCCTCACAGCGTGGATCGATAGCACATCATAGGTTGCCAAAATATGAAAGAAAAAATTATTTCACGCTTTCAAACGCTTTATCTGCTCTAATTTCAGAACTTCGCGTGTTTTATGCTTCGGAAATGGACGACACTAAAGTGTTTGCAAGCGCGAAACAACTCCAAATCGAGTTATCAGAATGTGTTCGACGGAGTTTCAAAGCGAAAAAGGCGCCAGACCGAACACGGCCATAGATAGATTAATAATACCCTGTATAGGTGCTGTAAAATAAGCTAACAGAGAACTGCACAAATCTATTACCTGATGGCGGGAACTTGCTCATCAGTTGTGGAGACTCGTGGTTTGCAATAATAGGGCGGGGGGGGGGGAAATACTAAAATTACATTTTCACTTTTTAGTAACGTATTTTAAATCTGTGCTACTGTTTACGATGGTCCAAGCAACGTCAGATTGTCCAATATTCAGCAACGTATGAATGATGCGCATTAAACAATCTTCTTGTTCTTATGGGTCTATGATCTATTTTTTAACTAATTTATTCAATTAGTTCTTTAAGCATTGATTTGTACATCTTAGGTAGCTTGCCTGTTTTTTTAAATTTTTATAATGGCAAATCATTAACACGAGGGGACCATGGTCAGAGATGCAAACAAAATTATTGTAAATGCAACTTCCTGCAATGACCAAACGGGTTCCGATTTACCTACATCTCAATAGTCGTGATTATGATTTGCGGGATGGCTTTATGTGTCCTCCGAATCACGGAGACGGTCAAGAAATTTTTAAACTGTTGCCGAAGTCGAAAACCAAAGTTTACGACCAGTGCATACTCCCGAGGTACTTACATATGGGTCACAAACCTGGACAGTCACAAAAAAGAACATGAACAGGCTCACAAAAGCCAAAGAGCAATGGAACGGCAAATGCTGCGATCTCCCTAAGAGACAGAAAAAGAAATTAATGGATTAGGATGTAGACCAAAATAAGAGAGATGGTGGCGATACTAAAATGGAACGCTGTATTACAGCAGTGGCGTCCATGGCTGGGTGGAAGAGCGAGGGGTAGACCGCAAATGAGGTGGACCGACGACCTGAAAAGGCATGCGAGACTGATTTGGAGAAGAAGAGCAGGAAACAGAACAAGGTAGAAGCAACTTGAGAAGGGCTACATTGAAAACAAGTAGAGGGTACAGGGTAAAAAGCTCTTGAACCTTTTTTGGACAAAAATATAATCAGTTAAACCTTTACGCCCAATATTACCAACTTCCAAGTTTTAACAAACTTTTAGGACTATGTAGTAAATAAATATTTTTCACTGAAAACAGCGGTGAACTTATAGTACCCGCCATGCAGCCCCTGATACCCCCCCCTCCGATAACCATTAGTTGAGATAATTTATAAGCAGTGGCGGCTGGTACGTGGAAGGCGACGGGGCGCCACCATCCTTAAGTAGAATAGCAACTCTAGTAGAATTTCAACATAACCCTCTCAAAGTTAATTTCATTTTGACATGGAAACAATCTATTTGTTTTTACTTAACTCCCTTGGTATTTAAATTCACTTTAGTCTTCGAAAAAGGGACTTAAATAGCAGGTTAAGTCCCAGAATTGCATAATCGTATGTTATTCAACGGCGGTCGATAAAGAACAGCAACCCTAAAAAAATTGAAAACAACAAAAAGAATTACATACATGGATGATAAACTGAACCCACGGAACTGATCCAAACTTCAGGTAAACCAAACACGATAAAATACCGAAAATAAAATTTGTAAATAATTGTTAGAAATTAAAAGAGAGTAGAAAAAATCGAGATAATACTGCAAATTAAAATAGATTATTCATTTCAGCACGTAGGCTTTGGAATGTGCAACCGTAATACATTCACATAGTGGTAGTAATTTGGTAACTTCATAACAAGATTAATAATTCTAACATAACATTAACATACGACTTCAGAAAGTTTATAGATTCATATTTTATGTGAGAATTTGATGAAACTGTGGGATGAAATTAAGAATTCTACTCCACGAGAGAATGAAGAAGGTCACGTGCTAAAAAGTTGCGTTTAATTTTTTTTTCAGTGGCCACGCACCTTTTAAACATCCCCCTTCTTGAGCTTGTTTAATCTTTTTCAGGTGTGTTTCCATTTCTCATTCTTTAAATTACCACCATTATATCTTCGCTTGTTGGTAGTGGTATCTCTTGGTTGTCGTTTTCTGTTCATCTTCTTCTTGCTGTATATTCAGCAAATTGTGAAAATGCTTCTTCCAAATTTGCTTTGTTTTCTCTATGTCGTGTTCCATCTTCCCTTCTTCATCTTTTATCCCTCTTGACTTGACCCTGGGGTCTTGATTTTTGACTTCGTAGTAGGTTGGTAGAAGATTTTGGTAATGCCGAACTTATTATTTGTTTGTACATTATGCTTGTCTCACTCAAGGGCGCCCGCAGGGAGGGGCCAGGGGGGGCCATTGCCCCCCCTGAGAATCAGGATAGTGCGCATAAATTTTTGTCAGGTTTTAGTGTTTTGAAAAATTTAGAATGTCCAAAATGAATAAATATCGGCAATTCCGCATAAACGCCGGGATAAGGTTACGTTAACGAAAAACATGACTACATAAATAACCAAACCCTAGTATTCATGCATGCTAGTATTATTATAGCGAAAGAAACAACGTAATTGACAACAATAAGCAAGACACTGAAGAGCAAGTGATACTTAGTCTATGGTAATGGTAGGCAGCAAGGCAGGGGTTGCTGCGTTGACTGACTGTACATTCTGTTGACTGACTGTACCCTCTTAAACTGTCACGTACACACGTCGGCGTCAGTCAGTGTCTAGCTGTTGTTGTGTTAAGTCGTATATTCAGTGTAGAAGTGAAATTAATTTTCATTTGGCGATATTGTGTTCAGTGTGATTTTGTTAGCTACAGGAGAGTTTAAAATGGACATAAGAAAGTTTTTTAATAAACGTTTAAAAACCGATCACGTCATACATGCTGTTGACAACGATAATCAGTGTAAAGATCTAACAGAAGACAATGTTTGTATCAACTTTGCATCCAGCAGTAATGCAGAACATTCAGTAAACACTAGTAACATTAACGTTGCTGATGTAGGCCTACAAGCAGATTATTGTTCTCAACCATCGACTTCTGCACATACCACCTCATCAACACCTAATATAAAAGGTAATACTAACGACTCGTTTGATATCGGTAACTGCCTTGATAATATCCCGACAAATAATTATGTAATTTACTCAATGTTAACAAACCCATGGAAGCCTGATTCAAGCTACAATTTTAAAGATGATGTAATAGCAGGAAAGCGCCCATTTCTTAGAGAATGGTATAATACATACCCTTGGTTAGCTTACTCCCGAAGTGGAAAAGGTGCTCTTTGCAAGTCATGTGTTTTATTTAAGCCCCGTGTTAGCCATGGAAGCTATCAAAGTGGATTCATCACACGCCCATTCAATAATTATAAAAAGTTTCATGAATATGCTAAATGTCACGCTCTTTCGCAATGGCACCGCGAGGCTGTGGAAAAGTCTAGTAATTTCTTGTCAGTTATGGACGGTGAAAAGCAAAGTGTCGATGTTCTTGTCAATGAAGGGTTAGCTCACCAGATTGAATCAAACAGAAATAAACTGAAACCTATTGTTTCGTCTATAATGTTTTGTGCTACACACGATCTACCATTAAGAGGAAAACAAGATACGCATGCTGTTTTTAACGACCTTTTGCGTTTCAGAGAAGAGTCTGGAGATGTTACTTTAGCAGACCATCTGAAACATGGGCCCAAAAATGCCAGCTACATATCCCATCGAGTTCAAAATGAGTTGATTGAAACTAGCGCAAATGTTTTAAGAAATGAACTGATTGGTAAAATAAATTCAAATGAAATATTTTCCATATTGGCTGACGAGACAATGGATATTTCAGGGGTGGAACAATTGTCCCTTGGTGTTAGATATTTTGACACCTCCGACAAATGTATCAAGGAGGATTTCCTAGGTTTTACACCTTTACAGGATGGTTTGGGTGCTGAAAATGTAGCAAGTGCAATCATCTCTACATTAACATCATGGGGTTTAAACTTAAATAACGTTGTAGGACAGGGCTATGATGGATGTAGTACAATGGCTGGTCATATTACTGGTGTACATAAAAGAATCAATGAAAAATTTCCTATGGCTCTGTATTTCCATTGCTCTAGCCATAAGCTCAATTTAGTCGTCAATGATTTGAATAGGCTACCACAAGTTAGAAATACTGTTGGAACAGTAAAAGAGGTTATTAAGTTTTTTCGTGAAAATGGACAGAGGAGAGCGGTTATTGGGACACTGCAGAAACTGTGTGAAACCAGATGGACTGAAAAGTATAAAGCAATAAGAAAGTTCAATGAACAGTTTGTTGATATAGCTCAAGCTCTAGAAAACTTATCTATGGAAGGAAATAAGGACACGAGGCAGAAAGCATTTCAACTCCACTGTGCTGTAACAACAACATCATTCTTAATATGTATGCAAGTAATAGCTGTGTACTCCAGTAAACTTGAAATCGTAACTCAAATGCTGCAAAGTCCAAGTGTTGACTTATTAAAAGTTTCAACACACATACAAAGGTTAGCTGACATTTTTAAAAGCGACAGAACAAATAGTGTAGAAGAGTTCGCCAAAATAATGTTGACCGTCGAACAAAATGCTGCAGCTCTGTGTGTTACTCTCACAAAGCCACGAGTCATTGGTGGAACACAAATACATCGATCAAACCAACCATCTGAGACCTTAAATGATTATTTTAGAGTGTCGGTGTTTCTTCCATATTTAGACTCTTTGGTGCAATCCTTGAGTGACAGGTTTTCAGAAAAAAACCAACCTGCTTTTGAAATATTTAACATGCATCCAAAAGTCATGAAAGCCCTTCCCAAAGAAAAATACGAAAGTTCTGTGGTAAAAATTGCTGAAATGTATGGAAAGTTGTTAGACAACTTTAAGGACGAATCAGTCCTATGGTATGACCTGTGGGCAAACACACCAGCTGATTATAAGGACTTGGAGAAAATGCACCTTATAGATGTTCTGCAACACGAACATGTTTTCTTTTTACCGTCAGTTGCTAAGGCACTCAAGATTGCACTGTGTTTACCACCAACAACTTGTACTATTGAGAGGTCATTCAGGTGAGAATAATAGTTAAATTTTTTTTAAATTGCATGCAAATTTACTTAGATTTTATAGGTCTAACTTATTTATTTTTTATTCCATTTCTGCATAATAGTCTTTTAAAATATATACTAAGTCAAGTATACCAGTAGTTGGCAGAAATTTAGTTTACAATGGTTAATTTCGTTTATAGGAGTAAAAATGGTTTATATCTTTAAAATGTTTACTGTTATGTTTCTTTACAGTACTCTGAGACGAGTAAAAACTTGGATAAGGAGCACCATGTCAAACGATCGGCTTACCGGCCTCTGTCTACTGTCTGTTCATAGGAACACAGTAAAACAACAAAAAGATGAGCTAATAGAAAAGACCATCAATGTTTTTGGAATGGATAAGAGAAGAGTACAATTCTTGTTCACGTCATAATATTTTACATCCATTCAGATCATGTCACACCTAAGTTCATTTTGAAGCAAATACATATTACTTTAAAACATTTTTGACTTTTACTTTTTTACTGTAAAGTGTCATACCCCCCAGACCCCCCGGTGGCCTTGCCCCCCCTGGGAAAATATTCTGCGGGCGCCCTTGGTCTCACTTGTGCTTTCTTCAAGTTCCTGTTGATCTTCTTGGTCTCCTGTTTTCAGCCATACCAGTCTTTCCGTTTTTCTTTGATTACGATGTTGTTGTTTCGTACTTTTTTCCACGTTATCTTTCTTAAATGTCGTTCTTTTTGACAAATTTCAATATGCAAGGCACAAATTAAGCAATGCCAACTTAATACCTTAATTCAAAATTCTAGGTATTATTTTAGATCAACACTTGAAATTCAATGAACACGTTCGACACATCATAGTCAAAGCCAACAAAATTTTTAAATCTTTATGTCGGTTCGTACGGCCCACGTGGGGTATTAATCCACGAAATGTGGAGACAATATACCACGCGGTCATCGAACCGACCATTACTTACGGTTCTTTTATTTGGAGTGGAGTGCTAAGATACAAGTACGTGCTGGGTTGGTTGCGATCTTTTCAGCGGGCATTCGCCGTCAGGGCTACGCGCGCATTTCATACGGTCTCGGCAATATCTGCGTTGGCCTTAGCTGGATTTACTCCAATCGAGCTAAGGATAAAGGAGGTGGCAAGGGTAGAGCAAGTGAAAATGGATGGTACTTTCGATCGACTTCCGGACGACGTCGTCTTGCAAAATCGTACGTCGCCAGCGGAGATGTTACATCCCCGCTATAGACAAACGATCAGTTTCGTAAAAGCAAACGACTCGCTGGAAGTCGATCGAATATGCGACCAGGTCGATGTTGCTATATTTACCGATGGCAGCAAGCAGGAAGGTGGGGAGGTCGGCGCGGCAATCGTCATATACCGTGAAGCTCGGCAAGAGACCCACAAGTACCGGTTAAACGGTACTTGTAGCGTGTTTCAAGCCGAGTTATATGCGATTGACGCCGCCCTGACTTGGATCTCCCCCAGGAGGTTACACTCAGTGTGTATTTTCTCCGACAGCCTCTCTTCGCTTGTTACCATCGCTAATAGGAGTAGCACCGTACCTTTGGTCACCTCCATCCATCGTTCACTGCTCAAACTGAAGGACCAAACGATCATCAGGTTTGCATGGGTAAAGGCTCATTGCGGCATTGAAGGGAACGAGGTTGCAGACCAATGTGCCAAAGATGCGGCTGTTTCACACAGTCGCATGGCATACAACCAGTTCTCTCTTAGCTATGCAAGAAGGGTGATTCGTCTTGAGGCGGCATGTACTTGGGATACCGAGTACAGAAATGCCGTCCAAGGTTCGACCACCCGGCAGCATTTACCTACGCTACATGATGTTCGCTTGTTCCGAAGTGCCGTTGATACCTCCTTTGAAATGACGCAGGTATTGACGGGTCACTCGTTTGCGCGCGAGTATCTATACAGATTCAAGATCAGTCCTGTTGACGTGTGCCCCTGCGATTCAAAAAGTAGGCAGACTCTGCATCATTTATTGTCTTCCTGCCCGAAATACGTCCAACAACGCCATACCTACACTTCACATTGTTCCTTTTTAAATATTTCACCTTTTACAATTTCTGAAATCATATCAAATAAATTCATCACCCAAATTTTTATAACTTTCTGTAAATCAATTATCAACACTCTAAAACAATTTAACACCCCCCCTTAGTCTGTCTAAAATGGATTTATGCCCCACTGATGTTACATAAATAAAAAAAAACTGTTAAACTAACCAAACCCAGTTCAAATTTAAATTTAAATTAAAATTCAAACAACTTCAAATTTATCTTAAATTTTAATTTTTGTCTTTTACCCGCTGCCGTTGTAATGCTCGTTTGTCTTTCTAGTTATAATTTAATATTTATCCAGTTATTAATTATCATATTTAATTCATCAACATTAATTTCACCAACATTAATTTCACCAACATTCATCACCACCAGTTTAGTTTAATCAATTATTGTTAAGTTTTAAGTTTTTTTATTGTTAAGATTGTATCGAATTGCATGAATATACTCTCTCTCTCTTGAGAGAAAACAGGAAAAAAAATAAAATATTTTGCGACATTTTGTATTCGTAATTTACATTAAGCAAACGCCACCATGCGGGAGAATTTGAAATTAATATGTGACGTATTAAATGAATATAAAAATTCGTTCTTCAGGCTCAAAACACAACAAAATCAACTAATTAATAGAACATTGCAATAAATTTAACACCATACTGAAATGTTTGCAAATTTTCACCAGACTATAGGACTTTGAATGTCCAAATATACGTCTAAACCATGGGTCTAAACACAGCCATGTTGTTGTTGCTGGTGGCGCCACCAACGGTAATGAAAATCGCCAATTACATTTTATTTCGTTTTTCGTAAAATTTGACAATCATTTAGGTTGGCAACAAAAAATAAGGTTACTTTTATACGTCGCGTCGTTTGTAGACTATCAAAAAATATAAAAACGTTCACTATTTTACTCGAATGACGTTTAAATAATCAAAAATTACAATAATTTCGTTATATCAGTGTTACATTTTAAGTTGCTCAAGTTAAGGAATCAAGCGCGGTGTTTTATTGAACCCAGCCATAAATTGTATGACTAATCGATTCGTACCATAAACAAGGTCAAGTAGACATTTTGTAAAACGTACGAGTTGCGATAGTTCAATAAATTTGAGAATGGGCTCGATTAAGAGCGAAACGACGACAATTGTGAAAAATAATTCAAAACCATACGGTAAAATAGTTTTATCGTTACAAAATCAATTATTGCCCGACGAAAAATTACAAACGACGCCTTCACAAATAGATGGTTTGGACAGAGACACCGAGACAGATTTAAGAATTTACGGTTGCGAATTAATACAAACCGCCGGGATTTTACTAAAATTGCCACAGGTAAGACGACTCCTTCATTTTCTTCATTCCCTACCTTAAGTTTCGAATGCAAATGCTAACCGTTGGGGCCACTTATTTTTTAGGTTGCAATGGCTACGGGGCAGGTTTTACTGCAACGTTTCTATTATTCAAAAAGTCTTGTACGTCATCCTGTTGAACAAACAGCGATGGCTAGTATTTGCTTAGCATCTAAAATCGAAGAAGCACCAAGACGAGTTAGAGACGTCATCAATGTCTTTAACCACATCCGACAAGTCACTTCCAACAAGTAAGTTGAACTTTTTACCGTTTGTAGTTTTAAGTTTTTATTTTTGTGTGGTGTAAACATCACGTTAATAATTATTGTTAAGGATGTTTACCGCATTGCTTTATTATTATATTGTTAAAAAAGAAACAAGAACTTTTAGCTTTTGTCTCTGAAAATATTTTTGCGATTTCGGAGGACGTCAAGTTTTTGTTAAAAGCCGGACGTCTTCCGGCACTAAAAATGATTTTTTCTTCTAATAACTTTTGAGCAGGTCTACAAGGTTTAATAACTAACTCGTTGTTACATTATGACTAGGTAATTAATTAAATTTCGAGTGATTATTTTAATTTTCAAACTTTTTGTTTATAATAGTGAAGAAAATTGTTTGATTGATTTGAATACACGTTTTTAAGTTTGATACGCAAAAATGCTGTTCATTTTTTTCATCTTCAGGTGAAAAAACTTGGACTAACTTTGTTTTCATTAAGTAATATGTTTTGGCGTGTAATCAAAAGCGCAATAGGTGCTGTTTGTTTTGATAAGAGAGAACTCAAATGTTGTTGTTAATTTACAGAGGCTCCATGGGCAACACAGGGCCTCTGTCCCACTAACTTTACTGAAGAATCATAATGGTGGATGCCCTACCACTGATTGTCAGCTGAGTCTATAATCAGTAGACTTTTGCTACTCACAGGTATACACAATGTATGGCTGCATGATTTTATGGAAACTGATCCAAGATCAACCAAGGTTTGTAAATTCGACATGATTTTATTATTTTTTTTTAACAGTTAATGAAAAATATTTATGCTTTGAGTTTAAGATTTTCAAACTTTGACTCTGAATAACGGTCACAGTTTATTTTAACATGAACTCGCTGTGAAGAAGGTAACATGAATGGTGGTGTGAGGAGAGTAGAACCACAACCAAACATGTTTTGTGTTTTTATTGAGAAGGTTGAAAAAAGTTAACAAGGAACTTCGAATTCTAAAAAATTACTTTTTAAAGAATGCAGTGCAATTAGGGCTGAAATTTTGCTTAATCAAGGTTTGGGGCAGGGAGAATTCTTCGGTTTATAAAAAATATAAACGTCGTTTCTTTTCTGATTTACTCAAGTTAATTTAATAATATTTTAAAATTTGAATTCAATTTTTTGGAATTGACCAAGTTTCACAAGTCAGTAGGAGGGAATCTGTAAATGCAACTTGTAACCAAATTGCTATAATGAATTTAAAAAAAAACGCAGTGCAGTTAGGGCTAGAATTTTAATTAATTAGGGTTTGTACTCTTCTGGAATACCTGGAAAAGTCAGGGAATTTATAAAATGTACAAATTTGGCCATAGAAAGTTAGTAGTTAAAATTTAGGACAGAATATTTTTTAAATTTGAATTGGAGTTTTTTCTATATGCATATTTTGTTTAATTGATTCACATTATCAATTTTTGTAATTTACCAAGTTCCAAAAGTCTGAGAAAAATAAGTGGGAACTTTATAAATACAACTTGAAATCAAGTTGATACAATGAATTTTTTTTTTAAATGCAGCACAGTTAGGCCTGAAATTTTAATTGATCAGGAGATACCTGGAGAAGTCTGGGAATTTATAAAATGTACTAATTGGGTCATGGAAAGTCGAGGAAATTAAAATTTGAGACCAGTAAAATTCTTGGAGACTTGAAAATATAAAAGTTGCAATTCTGATTTATTCAAATTAATAAATAATATTTTTCTATTTGTATATTTTGTTTAATCGATTCGTATCATTGAATTTTAGAATTGACCAAGTTTCAAAAGTCAAGGAAAAGTCTCTGGGAACCCTGTAAATGCAACTTTAAATGAAATTTGTACAATGAATTTTTTTAAAGAATACAGCACAGTTGGAGCTGAAATTTTAATTAATCAGGGTTTCACTCATCTGGAAAAGTCAGGGAATTTATAAAATGCACTAATTTGGTCATGGAAAATCAGAGAAATTAAAATTCTGTGAGACTTAAAAAAATATAAAAGTTGCATTCCTGATTTGATCAAATTAATGAATAATATTTCTTAAATTTAGATTGAATTTTTTCTGTTTGTATATTTTGTTCAATCGATTTGCATTATTAGATTTTACAATTGACTGAATTTCAAAAATCACGGACAAGTTTGTGGGAACCTTGTAAATGCAACTTGAAATGAAGTTGGTACAATGAATATTTTTAAAGAATAGAGCACAGTTAGGGCTTAAATTTTAATTAATCATGGTCCCCCTCATCTGGAAAAGTCAGGAAATTCATAAAATGCATAAATTTGGTCATGGAAAATCAGAGAAATTAAAATGTAGGTGCGTGAAAATTCTTTGAGACTTAAAAAAATATAAAAGTTGCATTTCTGATTTCATCAAATTAATGAATAATATTTCTTAAATTTGGATTGAATTTTTTCTATTTGTATATTTTGTTCAATCGATTTGCATTATTAAATTGACTAAATTTCAAAAATCAAGGAAAACCTGGACAAGTTTGTGGGAACCCTGTAAATGCAACTTGAAATGAAGTTGGTACAATGAATTTTTTTAAAGAATAGAGCACAGTTAGGGCTTAAATTTTAATTAATCATGGTCCCCCTCATCTGGAAAAGTCAGGGAATTCATAAAATGCATAAATTTGGTCATGGAAAATAAGAGAAATTAAAATATGGGACTGGGAAAAGTTTTTGAGACTTACAAAATATAAAAGTTGCATTTCTGATTTGATCAAATTAATAAATAATATTTCTTAAATTTAGATTGAATTTTTTCTATTTGTATATTTTGTTCAATCGATTTGCATTATTAGATTTTGCAATTGATTTCAAGGAAAACCTGGACAAGTTTGTGGGAACCCTGTAAATGCAACTTGAAATGAAGTTGGTACAATGAATTTTTTTAAAAGAATAGAGCACAGTTAGGGCTTAAATTTTAATTAATCATGGTCCCCCTCATCTGGAAAAATCAGGGAATTCATAAAATGCATAAATTTGGTCATGGAAAATCAGAGAAATTAAAATGTGGGGGCGTGAAAATTCTTTGAGACTTAAAAAAATATAAAAGTTGCATTTCTGATTTCATCAAATTAATGAAAGTTGCATTTCTGATTTGATCAAATTAATAAATAATATTTCTTAAATTTAGATTGAATTATTTCTATTTGTATATTTTGTTCAATCGATTTGCATTATTAAATTTTACAATTGACTAAATTTCAAAAATCAAGGAAAACCTGGACAAGTTTGTGGGAACCTTGTAAATGCAACTTGAAATGAAGTTGGTACAATGAATTTTTTTAAAGAATAGAGCACAGTTAGGGCTTAAATTTTAATTAATCATGGTCCCCCTCATCTGGAAAAGTCAGGGAATTCATAAAATGCATAAATTTGGTCATGGAAAATAAGAGAAATTAAAATATGGGGCTGGGAAAAGTTTTTGAGACTTACAAAATATAAAAGTTGCATTTCTGATTTGATCAAATTAATAAATAATATTTCTTAAATTTAGATTGAATTTTTTCTATTTGTATATTTTGTTCAATCGATTTGCATTATTAGATTTTGCAATTGACTTCAAGGAAAACCTGGACAAGTTTGTGGGAACCCTGTAAATGCAACTTGAAATGAAGTTTGTACAATGAATTTTTTTAAAGAATAGAGCACAGTTAGGGCTTAAATTTTAATTAATCAGGGTCCCCCTCATCTGGAAAAATCAGGGAATTCATAAAATGCATAAATTTGGTCATGGAAAATCAGAGAAATTAAAATGTGGGGGCGTGAAAATTCTTTGAGACTTAAAAAAATATAAAAGTTGCATTTCTGATTTCATCAAATTAATGAAAGTTGCATTTCTGATTTGATCAAATTAATAAATAATATTTCTTAAATTTAGATTGAATTATTTCTATTTGTATATTTTGTTCAATCGATTTGCATTATTAAATTTTACAATTGACTAAATTTCAAAAATCAAGGAAAACCTGGACAAGTTTGTGGGAACCTTGTAAATGCAACTTGAAATGAAGTTGGTACAATGAATTTTTTTAAAGAATAGAGCACAGTTAGGGCTTAAATTTTAATTAATCATGGTCCCCCTCATCTGGAAAAGTCAGGGAATTCATAAAATGCATAAATTTGGTCATGGAAAATAAGAGAAATTAAAATATGGCGCTGGGAAAAGTTTTTGAGACTTACAAAATATAAAAGTTGCATTTCTGATTTGATCAAATTAATAAATAATATTTCTTAAATTTAGATTGAATTTTTTCTATTTGTATATTTTGTTCAATCGATTTGCATTATTAGATTTTACAATTGACTTCAAGGAAAACCTGGATAAGTTTGTGGGAACCCTGTAAATGCAACTTGAAATGAAGTTGGTACAATGAATTTTTTTAAAGAATAGAGCACAGTTAGAGCTTAAGTTTTAATTAATCAGGGTCCCCCTCATCTGGAATAGTCAGGGAATTCATAAAATGCATAAATTTGGTCATGGAAAATCAGAGAAATTAAAATGTGGGGGCGTGAAAATTCTTTGAGACTTAAAAAAATATAAAAGTTGCATTTCTGATTGATCAAATTAATAAATAATATTTTCTAAAATTTAGATTGGATATTTTTCTATTTGTATATTTATTTAATTGATTCAAATTGTTGGAGCTGAAATTTTAATTAATCAGGGTTTCACTCATCTGGAAAATTCAGGGAATTTATAAAATGCACAAATTTGGTCATAGAAAATCAGAGAAATTAAAATACGGGGCAGTGAAAATTCTTTGAGACTTAGCAAAATATAAAAGTTGCATTTCTGATTTGATCAAATTAATAAATAATATTTCTTAAATTTAGATTGAATTTTTTCTATTTGTATATTTTGTTCAATCGATTTGCATTATTAAATTTTACATTTGACTAAATTTCAAAAATCAAGGAAAACCTGGACAAGTTTGTGGGAACCTTGTAAATGCAACTTGAAATGAAGTTGGTACAATGAATTTTTTTAAAGAATAGAGCACAGTTTGGGCTTAAATTTTAATTAATCAGGGTCTCCTTCATCTGGAAAAGTCGGGAAATTCATAAAATGCATAAATTTGGTCATGAAAAATTGGAGAAATTAAAATATGGGGCCGGAAAAATTTTTTGAGACTTAAAAAATTTAAAAGTTGCATTTCTGATTTGATCAAATTGATAAATAATATTTTTTTAAATTTAGATTGGATTTTTTTCTATTTGTATATTTATTTAATTGATTCAAATTATTGATGTTTGGAATTTACCAAGTTTTAGTAGTGAGGGAAAACCTGGAAAAGGCAGTGGGAACCCTGTATATGCAACTTAAAATGAAGTTGGTGCAATGCATTTTTCTTAAAGAATGCAGTGCAGTTATGGCTGAAATTTTAATTACTCATAGTTTCCACTCTGGAAAAGTTTGGGAAGTCAAAAAATGCATAAATTTGGAACAAAGAAAATTATTTGAGACTTTCATTTGTAAATTTCGTTTAATTCATTCACATTATTGAATTTTGGATTTTCCTAACTTTCAGAAGTTTGGGAAACCCTGTAAATAGAACTTGAAATCAAGTGGGCACAATGATTAATTAATTTCCTTTCAATTTAGATGTCTTTAAAATAGCATAAAAAATTTCCCAGAAATTGGGTGGAGTTTTATTATGTATCCTTAGAGAAAACTGGGTGTTAATTTCAACAAATTCATTTTTCAAGGTTACATAAGCAGTTGTAGAATTCTTAAAAAATTATTCTTACAATGATTGCTCTTTTTTGGGAAAATTTGCTGAAGTTAGTAAGCAGAAGTACAATTTTAGAATATTTTTATTTTTTATGTAAAATCCTATGAAACCTTTCTTATTATCTGCCCGCCACTGACGCGCACAAATGGATTAACCAGATTCCTACTCGAAATATTGTAATCATGATTCCCCCTTTTTTATATCATAATAAAAAAATATAATTAAAAATTTATAAAAACGACTTCTAAAGCATTTAAAAAAGTCCTTGTCTATATTTTTTGACTTCAATAAATATTTTTTATTTGCTAATTTTGTGTTCAAAATAAATTTAATTCATTGGGAATCTCATTAATCCAGTCGCGCGCGTTAATGGCATTTTATAATAGGAAAGGTTCAGCCTTTGTATTATTTTGCCAGTTTGGCAAACCTTGCGAGAGTTTTTGGAACATCTGGCGTGATTTAACATACGGCATTACTAAGGACTAGTTTATCAATCACCAGTTAAATTTATCTATCAGATATCTCTACCATGTGACGTCTTTTAGTCCAATGAGAAGACGCCAAACCCCACTTACCTGTCTGGAACTGGAGATTGATAAATTGGCCCTAAATTTTAAAACCTAATAAATTACTTTAACACCAATAATACAGCAACTTATTACGCCTTCAAATTTAGTAGCGCCATCTGTCGATAATCGTTTGAACTAGACCAGGTATTTCCCAAAACTCCCGTATGGTTTGCCAATCTAACTAAAGATACATCAAAAAGTATACTACAAATATTTCTTCTGATATATCAAATTTTGTTGCTTAAGGGTGTAGGGTATCGGGTCCCCCCGTTTTTTTTTAAATTAATATACATAGCAATTGAAGAAACAATTAAAAAAAAACAGGGAAACTTTTCTTTTCTTCAGAAAAAGACTTATAAAAGCACTATTTCTGCTTATTCTTTCAGTATACCTGTGTCAATTTTCTGTAGATTCAGATTGGTTGAAAATTGCTAGTCTAATTAAAGTGTACTGCATTCTTAGAAAGAACTACTTCCTAATTTTTATGTAATTCGCATAACGCTAACAAATGTGCTGCTAAATGTTGGAGTTAACATCACAGAAGAACATTTTAATGCAAATTACCTTCAAGCCAAGTTTTAAGGTGTATCCAGGAGCAGTAATCTGCACAAACTTGTTGGGAATCACTGCTTTGCTATTGTTCTATTAACTTCCTTGCTTGTTAATTTAGATACTAATATCAACAATCCAAATTCATTGCTTGAAAATCTCTGATTTTTAAGTTTAATAAAAACGTTCATAAATACATTGAATTTTTGTTCATTGATTCAATGAACACTTTCATTATATTTAGGACAGTTTTGTTCATTTAAAATGAATATTATACAAATATAAAATACATGCAAATTTGTATTTGATTAAAATATCCGATAATAGCAATAAAGCATTGCCGAAAGCTCATGACAATAATTTGTTATTTATTGTTTAATTAACTTGTGCATTTTTAAATCTGAAGCTCTTTTCTTTATAAATTTGAGTAACTTCAGTTGTAAATTAAGATATAATCTCTTGATTGTATCATTTTTACTTTTTTATATTTTGGTGTCTTCATTCTGTTCTGAGTTTATTTCTTTTCTTACAACTTTTTTTCTAGCTTATCTGTTATTTTTTTTATTGTCTGCCTTTTCTTCAATTTCAGCGCCATGTATTAATAAAAGCAAGGCTATTATGTAATTGTAACAATTTTGTTTGTTTTTAAAACGAATTTTTATTAAACAATAAACCCCTTCCCACCAAGTGTTCCATCAAATACCTTATTTTCCTCACCTGTAATTGGAGAACTTTATTAAGTGCCCAGGTACAACCTGAAATGATTTTTTATGCTATTTCTGTTACAGTAAACATTTTTATCATTGTCCCAACCTGTAAGTACATTTTTTTACTTTATTGTTCTTAGACATCTCCAGAAGTCATACAGCAGAATAAGTTTTTAAACAAAAATAAATCAATATCACCCATATTCATAGTAAGTGGGTTTTTTGAAATAAAATTAAAATACGCCACATAAATAAAAAATATTATAATTACTAAATGCTCTTCATTTATAATTAAAGCAGTTAATTAAACAATAAAATATCAAAATATTTAATTTAATGTGTGATTATTTTACACTGTCAGTAAAATACTGTCGTAAGTCGAGAATTTCACTTTTTCAAGTCCCGAATTTAAAGTCTTATAATTTAAAAATAAAATAGAAACTACTAATCATGGATTAGTGAATTGTCGTGTTATGTTCTCTTTCAGTATTTTTTATAGACTTTTTAGTGACGTAACTCAGAATTTCCAATTTTCGACTTATGACAGTATTTTACTGGGTGTGCGATTTGTTTGGGTTCTTATTTTAGGTCATGAAAAATTTGAGCTCTGATTATTTGCTCAAATTTAAATGATATCAACTGTTCGAGAACCACAGCTTTAGCTTGCAGAGCTAATCTTGCATTTACTTGGCTATTTTTTTCTCTTTGTTGTTCTTGGTAAAAATTACCAAGGTAGAAAGAATTTATACATTCTAAAAATAATAATAATTTACGCATATTTTGATTATCCTTAACAGTTTTCAGGTATTTTATTAAGGTAAAATTTAAATATTTTTTTCAATGGTTTTAGAAACATCAAATTTTTATTATAATCCTTCTGAGCAATAATTCAGCGATTTTTAACGTTGTCCCTATTGATGAAAGAAGGGCGAGGGAGTATTAGTTTTTATTCACATTTATTTCTATCCTTTTAATATAAAATTCAAATATTCAACGATTTTTTCAAGAGTAATTTTAAAAAATGTCTTGAAACTGCCCTTTTAAGACAATTTAGTTTATTCGATAATATTGCATAGTTTCATATCAAGTTCTTTTATTTTCTTCAAAAAAAATCCTTATCTTAAAGTGCGGTTTATATTTTATTGTATAAATTTCCTATTGATTAACAGCAAAATCTCAATTTTTTCAATTGAAGAAGTAAGGTAAGCGCTTTCGTCCGCAGCTTTGCTTCTAATTCCCATTTCTAAACTTAATTTTTGTCATTAATTTGGTGATTCTTAATTTTAAATATATTTTTTCGTCAGTTACTTCCACTTTTATCTAAAATTTGGAAGTATTTTTGATTTCCTTTGTATGTAATCCTATAAATATTTTAATTGAAAAACCTAAAGAATTTTATCCATTGGCAAGAATTCTAAGTGGAACATGACTAAAAAATGTCTGGTTTCCCTTCTGCACATAGTAAATTTTACACCCAAACTCTCTAAATTTTTAATAATTTGCAATATGTAAATTTCCCTTTATTGGACTAAAATTGGCCGAAAAATACTTGTATTGAACGACTAATTTATTCTAGTAATACTTAAAATTCCACTTGGAAACGTCATGAATCAAGTTGAATGTGGGGGAATACCCTCAGCAGTAGTGAATAGTCAAATCCTAACTTAAAAACGACAATTTGCGAAAATAAATTTAGAAAATATTATCAAGACATTGGAAGAGTTTTCCACCAAATACAATATGGGTTAAAAAATCCTTACTACACAAACTTTTCATAGCAAGAATGCATTTTTCAAGAGAGTGTCAAGATTGCAATTATCTAAGGAACTGCGCGAAAACAAATTATGCATAAAAAAATTTTCAATAAGAAAGTTTCCACGCATTTTTATCATGCGTGCGTAATCAAGACTAAAAATGTGGGTCATTTAACAAAGCTCGTGTTGAGCGGTTTGTTTTCTATAAATAATTCAAAAACAACTACTTTTTTTTATCGAAAATGAACTAAAATAACATTCGAGTATTTTCCGCCCTACAATTTAACTTTTATGCATTTTTAATGAATACGTAATTGTTTGAACTTATTTACACAAAACAAATAGCGCTACATGAATTTCCCACACGTTGCCACATTTCTAGCACGAATTAAAGCTTCTGTGTCAAATATACATGGAAACTTGTTTGTTAAAACTTTTATTTCCTTTAATTTGGAAAAAAAACGGCGAAACACAACGGAGTTAATGAGTGTTTATTTTTTTAAATGGGAGCGAATCTGTGCCAAGACAAATAAATATATTTTTCCGCCAGACAATCGGATTTACACTTTGTTTTTAAATTTCAAAATTACATTTTCATGGTATTCTCAAATAAAATTTTGTTGTTTCACTAACTTTGTATTATGTCTGTCACTCAACTATGTGATTACTCAAGTGACTTGAGATGGTTTTTGTAAACACAAAAAAAAAGTTAACTTGACTAACAAAGCATAGAAACATGTTAATTATTTTCAACTGGAAAAACTAACAGTTTTATGTAGAAATTCAGTTGCAGTTCGTAATTGTTGAAAATCTTAAGCAATAAGAAAATTTCTGACTTAGTTTTATATTGAAAAAAAAATGCAAGCTTGTTCTGTAAATTTTGAAAATTTGCAACAAAATCTTTCTCCGCCCCCCCCCCAGTTCTTGTAAAATCTTAAGCCATACATTGTGTAGCCTTCGAATTAAACCAAACATTCAACAGAATTGAGGCAAGAAGATAAACGTTCAAGGAAGGACGCCGAAACAAAAAATCAAATATTTGCTTTAAAAAATCTTTTATTAACGTGTAGAGTATTGTTCTAGGTTAACACTAAATTATGGATTTCTTTCAATTGGAATCGAAATTTTTGAATGAAAGTAAGCGGTGGTGGGCTGATGATAACAAAGGTATTTTGTGCAAGATAAACACCCAATACGAAGGTAACACAAAAATGGTGGTTTGAGTTAACAAAATTCCAAAAGTGTTTACAGAACAAAAGCAAAAAGTATTGTTTCTTCTTTTTTTTTACTAGTCGACCTGAAATGGAAACTTTAAATTTGTAAGCTTTGACCACCATTTTTCTTATAATTATTTATAATAAGACTTGTTATGCAATTTATTACATTGTTTAGTTTTGAAATTTTCGAAAAAGTACAACTTTAAAGTTTTTATTTTTAGTTGAAAGTCAGGAGATTAGGGCTTACTGTAAAAGATCAGTTGCTTAAGTTTTCTTTTAAAAAAAGTTCTTTTTGCACAGGAATATTACGCCGGTGATTTTGGATCAAAATTACATACAACTTAAAAATCAAGTCATCAAAGCTGAACGTCGCGTTTTAAAAGAGTTAGGATTTTCGGTACACATCAAACACCCCCATAAAATTATTGTCATGTACTTACAAGTATTAAATTACGAAAAGAATCAACAGTTAATGCAATATTCGTGGAATTATATGAACGATTCTTTGAGAACTGACGTATTTGTAAGATATCAACCTGAGACTGTTGCTTGTGCCTGTATATATTTAACCGCGCGTAAACTAAAACTTCCTTTACCAAAGAATCCACACTGGTTTACTTTGTTTGGAATTACTGAAAACGAAATTCGTCAAGTTTGTTTGATGATTTTACGACTGTACAATAGGCCTAAAGTGAGTTTTCGTTTGCTCGAGGCGATTTGCACAAATTTAAATGGCTCTTTTGTTTCAGATTAATGTAGACGTTTTAGAGAAGAAAATAGAGGAATTGTGTAAAAAGTATCAGGATGCTAAAGTTAAGGCACGAGGAAATTCGGGTGACAACACTCCAAATAACAATAGTCCTTCCAGTCCAGGAGCACCACAAAAGTCTTCTGGGGCGCACAACGCGTGGGGCGGTTTTATTAGGTGAGTTTATGGATTTTTATGCAAATTGGTTTTCATGTTTTCAAAATTTTTCGCTTATTTAATTCGCCCATCGATTTTTTTTTCGTTTTGAGATTATCTAGGAAACGATGCATCAGAACAGAAAATGTACATAAATGAAGGCTTTACAACAAGAAAGGATATGTGCGTTTTTGTTGTGGCAGCCCCATTAGGCGCTCAATGTTAGAAGTGACCAAGGGGAATCTTGGAGTGCTCTTTGTTTTGTGGAATAATTCGAGAACAGCGACTTTTTCGTTAAAAACGCATCGAAGTACAATAAATTGTAGAATGGAAAATTCTCTACAGTTTTGCTTTTGTGCATATTTGCTTAAAAAGTAGTCGTTTGTGAGTTATTTGCACCAACAATAGCCCCAAATGAATTTCATAAAATAACTTTTGTTGTAGTCTTGATTACTCTTGAACAAGAGTCTTGAAGAAAAAATTGCACAGAAGCTTTTTTTGTTGGAAATTTTTCTATTTCAATGCACTATTTCTTCGATAATTGATAAAACAAGATGACTACCTTCTTCAGGGTTATTTTTTAAAGAATTGTGATGATGCAGCTTGACGGTAATTTAATTCTGAAGGGAGGATGTGAGACTCCAGCCTATGGAACCACCAGAGTTTTTAAAATTTTTTTATATAACAATAATTTTACATTTATTCCACCCCCCTCCTTTCTCAGTCTGTAGGTGAGGCCCTAGTCTTAACGCAATGGGCGAGTTTTTGACATTCTTTTATATTACTAATTTTACATTTGTTCTAATCCCCCCCCCTCCCGCTTCAATTGTGAGTTCGTAAATACGACCGTGGTCCTAACGCTTAAATGGACGACCCCCCCCCCCGATTTGTAATAAATTATGGATACAATGCAACAAAATAAAATCAAGAAATCAATTAATTCTCTTGTTTAATTAATCAGGAGCAGCAATGCAAATTTCCAACAAGGTTGCTCACGGTTTGCACTTGGAAGGGTGACTGAGAAGTGCCTAATTTAAAAACAACGCCGCGGCTGCTCCCCTGCCAACCCGCACTTGGCCAGCATGATAGGGTATGACTTGAATCTCCCCCTCATGAGGGGAGATTATAGTCTTATAGTCTACGAGTGGACTGAATGTTTGAAAGAACATCTAGCTGATGTAGAAGAAGAGTTTAACTTTTCAAAAACCTGGGAGGAGAACTGCTTCATGCTGTTGGTCTCGTGCTAAATAAAAAGTTGTATCTAATTTCAACACTGCTCAAGAATATTTTCAGTTTTTGTTTTTACATTTCCACTTCTGATATCAAAATTTACCTTTCATATCAAAAACTGTAGGAACTAATAGTTTTATTAGAAGTACAACAGTAAGGTAATACACAATAATAATATAAAGATAATTAAAGCAAGGAATTAAAGCACAAATATAGGAACCAATTTTAAGTATTAGAATTTTATTCCTCAATTTTGTAATTTCGGGGATAATTACCTATCACCTGTCACCCGAAATCGCCCCAAAATATTTTTTTTAGCAAAAGGAACCTTATTAGAGTGTCCTGTAAAAATTTCGCCCGAGAAAGTATAGTCAAAATTTTGAGAAAAATCGATTTGAAAAGTAGGAAAATTTTTTTTGCCTTCTAATTTTTGGCTTGGCCAGAGCTGTGAGCATCAAAAAACCTACCCTCCGATGCTCCGCATCTCCGGGCGGTTTTTCGTGCTCAGAGCCGCTATGCGGCGGAGCTAAACATACGAGAAGGCGCCACCAATCAAGCAAACCGGGATGAAGGCAAAAATACTCAGTCTTAAATGAGTGATGCGCGGGAATCTCGTTAATTTTACATGTAAATTAGCAAACTTCAAAATCGATTTACTCAAAATTTTGATAATACATTCTCAGAATTTTTTTGCAGGAGGGGCCTATATAAACCTTCCTCTTTGCGATTGCAAAGTTTCAACTCATTCGGAGTGACAGGTGTTAGGACATCCTCACCGTAATTTCTTTAAAAAAATCACGAAAACCAAGTTACTATTGGGTCATTCCATCTCAAATCAACTGAAGAATTTACTCGACCCCCACCAAATTTGACGAAACTTGGTACACAACATCTTTGTAAGAAATAAAAAATACAAATTTAAGGATTTGTCCAAAAAGGCATTTATTTCCTCGTTTTGGTTCTTCTAAAAGTCGAAAAGTTAGTGTGTAGACTTGTAGAAAAACGACTGTAACTTCATTCAAAGTAGTCTAAATTTAAAAATAAGAAATGTTCTGGAAGGGTAAATGAACGGCTCTATTCAAATATTCAGCCACATTTTAATTTTTCAACCCCTAACTGGATTAATTTTCTAATATTAACCCTATTTCTAAAAGGGTATTTTTATTTTGTTAATTGTTTCACCGTTGTTTTGCACAATTTATTGTGCTAAGCATGCGTACAAAATTTGATCATGGGATGAGTATGGGTTCGTTTAGTAAAAATTAATTATAGCGAGAAACTGACAAAAATCAGTTTTTCGTTGATTTCTCAAGTTTCTTTGTACTTTATGGCAAAATAGTTTAATATAAAATTGGATCTAATTAAATTCTCGACAAAAAAACTTCTATACATATTTTTCATCAGATTCGTATTTACAAAGTAATAACCGTTCAAAGTGGAGCAAAGTTGCGCAACCACGGTTATATTTATTTTTTAAAATGGTCAGAATCGATTTTCAATTAATTGTATAGATTTTCATCATAAATATTTATTTTCTAAATATAAATTTACCACACCATCTATAATTTTGATAAAAATTTTAGCATACTACCACAAAGCAGTTAAACCAAAAATACATTATTTGTTTTTTTTAACTTAATTTGTTTGCATGAAGGCCATATATGTAAATGTGACACTTTTCAGTTTATACCCTCAAACATCAGGGTGTATAACTTTGGAACTAATGAACATAGTGGGCTGATTTATTTTCAACAAACTTATTAATTTACAGAGTGATGTTTCTTGTCCGATGGTATTATTAATTTAGATTGCTGGAACAAATATTTTTTTAATTGTGAGTTTTGCACCCCCTCCCCCAAACGGGTCTCTTTTTTCCCCTAAAAATTAATATATATTATTAGGACTAATATAGTCAACCTGTGCACCAAATTTCATTTTGGGCCGACAATTATATATAAGCAACTTAGCTCTACTTTGAACGGTTATTACTCTGTGACTACGAATCTGACGAAAAATGTATAGAAGTATTTTTGTAGAGAGTTTAATTAGCTGTAATTTTATAATAAACTATTTTGTCATAAAGTTAAAAAAAACTTGAGAAATCGGCGAAAAACTGATTTTTGTCCGTTTTTGGCTATACTTAATTTATTTTTAGTAACCAAACCCATGCTCATCCCATGATCAAATTTGGTATGCATGCTCAGCACAATATCAGTTGACAAATCTGAATTACAATTCACAATTTCTGAATATCAGCTGACAAATCTGAATTACAATTCACGATTTCTGAATATCAGGTGACAAATCTGAATTACAATTCACGTTTTCTGAACAGCAGGTGAGGTTTTCTGAATTACTGCTGGAAAAGGTGTAGAAGTAAGGGTTGAAATAGGGTTAATATTAGAAAATTAATCCAGTTAGGGGTTGAAAAAATATAATGTGATGGAATATTTGAATATAGCGTTCATTTACCTTGACAAAACATTTTTTATTTTTAAATTTAGACCACTGGACGAAGTTACAGTCGTTTTCCTAAAAGTCTGCATACCAACTTTTCGACTTTTTGAAGAAACAAAACAAGGAAAAAAATGCCGTTTTGGAAAAATCCTTAAATTTGTATTTTTTATTTCTTACTAAGATGGCGTGTATCAATTTTCGTCAAATTTGATGAGGGTTGAGTCAATTTTGCCTATTTTGCAGTTGATTTGAGATGGAATGACCCTATTACACAAAAAGAAGGAGGAGGGGGGGAACTCTGCTAATATCCAAAGAAGTATGATTACCACACAACTGGACTTGTTTCCTATTTGGGTCAATTTGAGTAAATCACAATTTTTTGAAAATTCTATTTTATTTCTCGTCTGTGCTTTTCTTTTCATATTTTCTTTCGATTTCAGCGGTTCTTAAACTGTGGAACACAGTACTACTACCAGGAGTTCGGATAGAATTTAATTATTGTGGTCAATATCTTCATATACTACAAGTAATTTTTATCAGTAACGCATTTATAGTTAACAGAGTTACGGGTTTTCAAATAGTTTTTGGTAAAGGAATACTCGGATTTCTTCAATTTAAGAACCGCCGAGATTAGTGTGACAGGCTCCATTACGAATTCTTCAGTGAAATGAGTGTCAGTAATTGTTTGTGCCTCCTCAATATTTCGCGAAATTGTTTAATATTGGCGCGTAAGAGTGGAATAATGAGATATTTTAATTTCTATTTTTCCATCGCAATTTTTTATTAATAAAATATTTGAAGTATTACAGTAGCTGTAACAAACTAACATTTTTTCAATATTTTCACTGGTAAGGTTGTGTCTTTGTCAGTTAGAATATTTAACATTTTGGTAAATAAATTTTACTCAAAGTGGTACGATGAGGAACGACCTTTTTGCAATATTTCTCCAAAAAACTTTTAAATTCTGGACAATCTAATTTCGCCCAGGGAATATTTGCCGCTATTAAGGGGTTACCTACTGTGAACAGTTGTTTTCAAGCTGATTTTTAGGAATTAAATTTGAGAAAACTGTTACAGCTATTGAGCTAAAATTTAGGATACTTATTTATTCACATTTAAACTAACACCTAAAATTTTTGTTAAGCTTTTTATTGAAAATTGTACCTACAAGGTACAGATCGACGCGTAACTCATGTTTCGAAATGACGCGCCAATCGGGCGTATCGTTTCCGATCGATCCAGTTATCTGATATAAATGAATTTTTTAAATTCTTGTTCTCTATATGAATGTGGCTCCAGTTGGAACCTCGAAAATTTAATTTAAACAAAAAATGACAAAATGGCGAGGATTTAAAAAAAACTTCGTTTACAACAAAATATTTACTTTTCACGGCCTGCAAAATGGTAATTTTAAATATATTTTGGATATTTTAGGTTCTGACTGGAGCCTGAAATATATTCTAAATGATCATCAAAAAAAAAAAAGTTAATCCGCCAAGTAGTTTGTTTGGAAAATGTGCGCCCGACTTGAGAAATGTAGTTTTGAGATAAATCGTTTTAAACTTTTTCGTGCTGTAATGAGCTGGATAGTGGTTGATATTCGTAACCTACCCTTTATCGCGTATACTAGGGCCATACAGAATACATTCTTCGGCTTCGAAGAAGTGAAATTCGGCACTTATTTCTTCTTTTGTGGCAGTTCTCGCCTCTTTAGAATAGTAAGACGCTCGGTGATTAGACAGTATGATGCGCTCGCCGTCTCTTATATGCGTAAATTTTGGCCTTCTCGCCGATTTTTACATAATATATATACGAATACCTCGGTTTTTATCCCGTCTCTATTTACAAAAAGACGTGTATTTTTTAGGAGCTCAAAAGTCACTGAAATTTTCCTATCAAAACTTTTTTTTTTATTAAAGAACCAACATATTTTTGTAACTCATATTATTTTGTCAGGTTTTACTGAAAGTAGTTTATTTTAAAATAAAAATTAGCATGATAAATTAGTCAAAATAGAATAAAAAAACAAACAATTTTAGGGATTTTGTACCTAACATTATTTGTTTGCGTAAGAAATGTGTCAGTTGAAAACCTTGTATAGTAACTGTACCCATAAAAAACATAGCAGTAAATTAGTTAACAACACCAGATGTTCCTGGGGGGTTTCAATTTGTAGGAAATAACTTTTAAAGCTCCTTTTTCACAATCAATTCGATTTTAAGGGTGGACTATAAAACGTCGATTTTTAATAATTTTCTTTTTTAACAATTTTTAAAAAATTTTTTGGTTTGTTGGACTCCTAAAGACAATTTGAAACAGCTACAACTTATATTTGTTAAATATAGTTTTGTATATTTTGTATAAAGTACAAAATACAAACAGTAATTCCGTTTTAAAATATAATTATGATTTAAAAAGTTTTAATAATGAACTCCATTACAGAAAATCCGTTATAATTCGGGTAATTTGATGAATTTTACTTTAATATTTTTTGGACACATTTTCAAGACCCTAAACTATAAAAATATGTAATAAAAAAAATCGAAAAAAATTATCGGTCACAGTAGGTAACCCCCTTAAGTGAGAAATCGTGATTTGTAGAAATCATTATCAAGTAAAATATAAATAATAATATTATACATTGGCATCAATTCCGTTAAATATGGTAATTAAAATATCTCAATCATCTACTCTTGCGCTTCTATTATCAACTTTTCGCAACCGTGGAGGCTCAAAATAATTGACACAACATTTATAGGGAAGGGCGGTATCGTGGACCTGAAACACTGCTCGCTTTCATGATATTTTCTGCTACTAAACCATTGCATAATATCTTCATAATATGTCATCAAATAATTGTGTCATGTTTTATTTCAATTCTCTTTTTATAGGACACGAGAAATGCAATTCAAAATGACCAATTTTTTAGGAGCGAATTTTAAAGTTGAGACTGAAGAAAAAATCAAGTAAATTAATTTTTTTTAACTTTTTAAAATGACATATAACGGAAATATTTTTTAATTATTTGGTCATAAGGGTACCCTGAAGATCACATTACACATGCGATCGATCGTAGCAGCCGGACGCCTCGTGTAAACAGGCAACCGAACGCACGCGCAAATTTATCTGTTTACACGAGGAGTTTGACTGCTGCGATCGATTGCATGGAAAAAACGCCCCGTGCAATGTGCTCTTCACATTCGCTTTTTGTACCACATTATTTCAACCTTCCTGACCTGATCGTAATTTAATCTTGCATAATAAGGGAATTCTCCTGAAAAGTGTGGCCCTAAAACTTATTGTTTGCTTTTTAACATTTTTTGTTTCTCAGTCTCCTCTTTATGAACAAAGCTTCCTTTGTTAAATAATTTAGTTAAAATGTAAAATTTGTCACTAAAGCTAATTAAATCTTTTCAGTCGTTCAGGAAGTCACGTAGTTCCCTCCAACGAAAAACGATCTCGTTCCAAATCCCCTAGTCATTCGCCAACCAATAAACATCACAAAAGGATGAAGAAGCACGGGCGGTCGCGCAGCAGAACGCCATCAAGAAACCACAAAAAAAGTCACAAACGAAAAACCAGTTACTCGCGTTCGAGGAGTAATTCGCCACATAAAATTGCAAGGAAAGGAAGGTGCGTGACGTAGTTTTTCGTGGTGTTAACAATCGGAACTAATTTTTTCTTTTTTTTTTCTAGAGAGAAGAGGAGATCCAGGTCGATCAGCGACGACAAAGAAGTGAGAAACGATAGATATATAGATAGATATGAAAGACACGAAAAAGTTGAAAAGTACAACAATAGGGACGAAAAGTACATTAAAGAGGAACGAGAACGATATGTTGAAAAAGAAAGGTATGATGAAAAGTTTGATAGGAAGGAAAGGCACGAAAAAAATGAAAAAAGGTACGAGCGAGGAGAGCGGGATGATAAGTATCGAGAAGAAAGATATAAGGATGATAGGTACAAAGAAGATAGACACAATAATCGAGATGAAAAAGAAAGATATAGGAAATCCAAGCATAGAGACGAAGAAAAGGAGCGAGAGAGGGAGAAAAAAGACAGAAGGAGGTAACCAAGTGTTATAAAAAAATTAGCTCAACTTAAATTAAGAGATTGAGATCTCCAGAATGGTAATCCAGAATTAAATTTTTATTATTTCAATTTTTAATTAGACTTAAAAATTAATAAATCGTTTTATGTGGTCACTATGTTGTAAAAATATTAAATTAGTGGCTGCCTTTTATTTTTTTAAGGAATAAAAACGAAATCTAAGGAATTACTTTATTTTTAAATGCGTTTTCCACGTTGTTAGTTGTTGTATTTTGTAGTTTAAGCAAACCGACTTACTTTCTAAACCATAATAATGAAATATTGCCAAAGTTTCACCAGTGTACATAAAAATACAATGTCACAAATAAATTATATTTTCATAATTTTATTTTTTGGTTTTTTTAAATCAATTTTCGTCGAAATCCTTTTCCTTTAATTACATTTTACTTGAGTTACGAGTGGTTGAGGACAGTTGGAACCTGAAACGCTAGGTTTAAAATTGACAAGCAGAACAAATTATTCAATAAGCTTTCAGCGGTAAGTTTTTCTTCAGATAATTTTCAGAGTTACAAATTCCTATTATTATTGACTTGATTATTTCATTTGCAATAAAGAGTATTAACATTTTTAAAGTAAAAAGAATATTCGTATTATTAGATTTGTTCTTTTATTTAAATTTTGTGCCCTACCATTAAAATATGCCGCCACTGTTTATGATCATAATCGGTGCGATTCTGATTTGACATAACAATCTCATTATGATAATCATTTGGTTATTTTGTAACAATATGGTTATTTGAGCCGATTTGCTATTCTGATTTTGAAGACATAATCATGGAAGCGTGGTTTGTCAACAATTATTGTTATATTTCATGGTTATGATAGCAACTGCATTTTAGTGCTTGTTACGCTCATTTTAATCATTGTTACATTCGTGAAAGACGGTTGTTATATAAATATTTGAATTATTTATAGTTAGTAAATGTTATATTGAACTGTATTTCAATGTATTTAAAAATTTCAGATTTCTCTTAAACAAAAATTTTATAAAAAAATAATTTCAATTTTAAACATTTAAAAAAGTCAAAATTAACAAATAAAAAATTGTAACCCGCAATTCATTATATTATGAAACAAAAATTTAAATGCTCATTGCGTCATAAAAAGTTTCAAGGATAAAAAAAATATTCCAGGTTCTTCAATTTGATAAACAGATTTAATGGGCGATTGATGGAGGTGAATTTGTTCCTTCATGACCATATTAAAAAGAAATGTAACAATATTGCATGTAAATTCTTTTTGTATACAAAAAATTAGTTTAATTAAAAATAAAAAACACAAACAAAAGTGTATAAACTGTAAATTAATTAATTTAACTTATAACAATTTTGAATAAAAATTTATTTTGATATACCTATATATTACAAAACAAAATTAAAGTTTTTAAATCACAACTGATGGAACGATGTGTCATATTTGTAGTATTTTTACGGACATTTGATAATAAGGTTTGGTTATGCTTAAATTATAACAATCATGATTATGCGTGTTTAAAAACAGAATAACAATTTTCGGTAACATTGTTACGGAGATGGTTATAACTTAGGATAGCAATCTAGTCATAATAATATGATTATATAACCATGTGCAAATCAGAATCGCACCGATTATTTGACTTGATGAAAATTTATATGGCTCTTTGTTGTTATTTGTATACACATTATTTTATGCATTTCCAGAACTTAAATAGCAATTCATAATTATGTAATGCTGTAATTTCAACATAACCCTCAAAATAAATGTCAGTTTGACGATTTTTGACAATCAAGTTGCATTTGGTCTTTATGAAAACAATCTATTTGTTTTTACTCAAGTCCTTTGAAATTTAAATCCCTTGAGATTTAAAGTTAAACTTCAGTCTTAGAAAAACGAAACTTAAATAGCAACTTAAATTCTAGAATTGCATAAACGCTTTAAAAAGTTGCGTTTAATTTTGTTTTCAGTGGGCACGCCTTTGAAAAATAATTTGCCTGTGGCGCCATTGCCCCCCCCTCCGGCTTAGCCCCTTCCTAGCGGACACGGACAACTCGGCACCAGACAACTCGGCATCAGACAACTCGGCACCGGACCAACTCGGCACCGTACATCTCGGCACCGTACATCTCGGCACCGGACAACTCGGCACCGGGCCAACTCGGCACCGAGACTAGCGTCGGTTCCACTCTTTCATTAATAATTCATTACATAATTGTGAGATGAACCGCGCAAATACTCCCACATATCGTGGGAGATATGTGGTTATATCAGAACCAAACAAAGTACGTTTATATACCGACCAAACTTCATAGGGAAACAGAGGTGGGGCTTTAAAAAAAATATTCTCGAATTATCCGATTAAAAGATTAAAAAAAGGGATTAAGAAGATTTAGATTAATATTTACTATATAAGCAAAACACACCAGAAAGAATAGCATAGAAAAAAATAGTGAAGAAACATAATGAATAATGCCCAAATTTTATCTCAAAGAGCAGTGGAACGATACAATTACGACGGTTATATCTATGTTAAAGATAAAGAAAGTAAAGATGGTCTAAAATGCTTTTGGCGTTGTCATAAAAAAGATAATGGGAAAAATGACTCTGGAAACAGGACTTATTGCAATGGGCGTATATGGACAAATAAATCTGATGGGTCGTTTCATTCCTTACGTATTCCACATACGTGTAGTAATACTGGAAATGCCGTTCAAGTCGAAATTGCAAAAGTTATTACAGCTGTGAAGAGAAGAGCAAACGACACAATGGAAAGGCCCCAAGAAATTAGAGCTGCGGTTTCTCAAAATATTTCGGATTGCTCTGGGACAATTTCCTTCAACAGATACGATGAGAAAACTGATCAACCGAAGTCGTCAAGACAATAGAACGCCTAATCCACAAACACGGCAAGATATAGTTATGCCAATTGATTTCACCCAATACGAAACCAATCCCGGAGAGTTTGAAGATTTTCTATTAGAAGATTCAGGATTTGGCGATAATCAACGAATTTTGATATTTGTTTGTGGATTAGGCGTTCTATTGTCTTGACGACTTCGGTATTTTTTTTCGCAATTTTCTTACACTATAGGGGAAAAATATTAACAATGGAGCGCTGTAAGCAACATCAACGTGACGTCACGCTAATGCACGCTAATGATATAACCTCGGTTGACCTCGCTCAGAAATACTTTGATTTGGTTTTGAACGATAATAATACATTACAACTAAGTAATAAATAATTTAATAAAAAATAATAAATTTAACGTGTTTTAATTAAGTTTTAAAATAATTTTAATTAATTAAGACGTCAAATATTTAGTTGATATTACAGCCACCAGGGTGCGTACAATTAATATTTTTCCCCTATAGATTTAATCTTAAAACTTTTTCCAAACGCCTTGTATTTGACTTCTTGTGGCGCTAGTCACCTAGGTGGCTCGTCACCTAGTGACGAGCTGCAGAAGCAAGAATTCGTGAACTGTCAAAATAAATTATTTTGAAGAATTTTTATCGCAATACGCTAGTTGCGTAGCTCAAGTGGCGCTGCCCTGGTGGCCAAATTTAGCGTAACTGGGATGGTGAGCGCAAACGGTTTTAAATACAAGTAATAATAGTTTAATTACGAATTAAACATTAAGAATTAGAATTAAGAAGTAAATATTAATTTAAATAATATTCTATATGCCCTATATAACTTAATAGCATTATGGTTGGTAGTGCTGTAAGATTGCAATTATGAAATTATTTTAATTTCAAATTTACCGCTTGTTTTGGTTTAGAATTATTTTAGTCACCATGTATATTTGAAGTTTCAAAAGTTTAGTTCGGTAACGATAGGTGGGGAAGGGGGAACACGACGAGATGCAACACCGACCGGAAAAACGCAGGCACTTGTTATGTGGTCTTTGTATACAACAGTTTAGGTTCATTGAATTTAGAT
Source organism: Podabrus alpinus (assembly GCA_932274525.1). Lineage (NCBI taxonomy): Eukaryota > Metazoa > Arthropoda > Insecta > Coleoptera > Cantharidae > Podabrus > Podabrus alpinus. The sequence goes on along the minus strand of OW026454.1, from coordinate 82,591,598 downwards.
AAAGTCAATTGTGTAAATTTACGGGTTATAATAAATTCGTGTTGATATGCAGGTATAAACAATTATAATTTACTAGCTGGCACGGGCGGCATTCGCCGCCCTTAGCCATCTAGACCCAGAATAGATCCGAGAAGGCCATAGTTGTTCGGCCTTCGGCCTCACAGGGGGAGGACCATAATAGATCCGCGAAGGCCATAGTTGTTCGGCCTTCAGCCTCACAGGGCGGACCATAATAGATCTGTGAAGGCCATAGTTGTTCGGCCTTCGGCCTCACAGGGCGGACCATAATAGATCCGTGAAGGCCATAGTTGTTCGGCCTTCGGCCTCACAGGGCGGACCATAATAGATCCGTGAAGGCCATAGTTGTTCGGCCTCACAGAGCGGACCATAATAGATCCGTGAAGGCCATGGTTGTTCGGCCTTCGGCATCACAGGGAGAGGACAATAATAGATCCGTGAAGGCCATAGTTGTTCGGCCTTCGGCCTCACAGAGCGGACCATAATAGATCCGTGAAGGCCATAGTTGTTCGGCCGTGGTCCTCACAGGGCGGACCATAATAGATCCGTGAAGGCCATAGTTGTTCGGCCTTCGGCCTCACAGGGCGGACCATAATAGATCAATGAAGGCCATAGTTGTTCGGCCTTCGGCCTCACAGGGCGGACCATAATAGATCCGTGAAGGCCATAGTTGTTCGGCCTACGGCCTCACAGGGCGGACCATATTAGATTCGTGAAGGCCATAGTTGTTCGGCCTTCGGCCTCTCAGAGCGAAGCATAATAGATCCGTGAAGGCCATAGTTGTTCGGCCTTCGGCCTCACAGGGCGGACCATAATAGATCCGTGAAGGGCATAGTTGTTCGGCTTTCAGCCTCACAGGGCGGACCATAATAGATCCGTGAAGGCCATGGTTGTTCGGCCTTCGGCCTCACAGGGGGTGGACTATAACAGATCCGTGAAGGCCGTAGTTGTTCGGCCGTGGTCCTCACAGGGCGGACCATAATAGATCCGTGAAGGCCATAGTTGTTCGGCCTTCGGCCTCACAGGGCGGACCATAATAGATCCGTGAAGGCCATAGTTGTTCGGCCTCTCAGAGCGAAGCATAATAGATCCGTGAAGGCCATAGTTGTTCGGCATTCGGCCTCACAGGGCGGACCATAATAGATCCGTGAAGGCCATAGTTGTTCGGCTTTCAGCCTCACAGGGCGGACCATAATAGATCCGTGAAGGCCATGGTTGTTCGGCCTTCGGCCTCACAGGGGGAGGACAATAATAGATCCGTGAAGGCCGTAGTTGTTCGGCCTTCGGCCTCACAGGGCGGACCATAATAATAACTGTGCCAAATTTGGTTGAGATCGGTCCAAGGGTGTAGGAACGTTCAGGCCAGCCCGGCCCTGTAATTAAGTAAGGGTTTGTTAACTGGGTTAAGTACACAGGTAAGTGGGTACTTAACCTAAGGGTAAAGTATACAGTGTATCAATAAAAAATCGAAAAACGCGAATAACTTTGCTCCCCGCGGGAATTTTTTCTTCATTTATGCACGAATAGTTGCGCCTGGACCTACAGAATAACTGTGCAAAATTTGGTTGAGATCGGTCAAAGGGTCTAGGAACGTATAGCGAACAAACAAACAAACAGACAAGCTCTTTTATATATATAGATTTAATCTGTTAATTACTGATCTTGGGCAAAGTTGAGTTGATTTGAGTTTTGCGATAGTTTATTGTTTCCAAATTTATAGCATCATAAACATGATGTTAAAAGTAAATTTAAAGGTTAATTTTATTATATTACATTAAAATCGTTTTATTAAAAACAGTTCACATTTATTAATTATTAGTTAGATAATTATTGCAAGGTAAATTATTATGTCATGTGTTGAAATGGGAGTGGGTGATGAAATACGATACGTTTCCTTTGTTTCAATATGCAGCTGTTCGTTGAAGAACTACAAAGTAGCAACGATAAGCTAATAATAAACATTCATAATAGCAACGTATGGCCGAGTAGTTAGAGCAATCGACTACTGATGCTAAAGGCATTGGTTCGAGTCCAGTAGGAGTCAAGTTTCTTTCGGACTTTCTTTCCTTCAATGACCGTCTCCGTGCTTCGGAGGGCACGTTAAGCCGGCGGTCCCCCTGATTTGACCTGATCTAATATGTCAAACAGGGTAATAAAAATCACCCCTACTCCCCATCGACTACGCAATGATTGACTTTGTTGAGGCTTCGGGCTGGGTGGCCTGGTCCAGGGGCCACCCATCGACTGCACCTAGCATTGGTGGGGTGCGAATCGCGGGACTTCTCAGAGCTCGGTCATCGAGCGGACGTCCCTGGTTCGTAGTGCCGGCCATTGTTGGGGAGTTCTGGTCGGTGGTGAGGCCGAGAGACCGCCTAACGGCTGCGGTCATACTTAGCAGTGTCGACATTGTGGGTCAGGCTGGGGGTGAGCAACAAAGTGGAGGCAGTACAATGGGCCCGGTAGAGTGGCCTAAGTGCGTGCAAGTTAATACTTGCCCCTCCCCCGAAATCCAAAATCCAAAAAATAGCAACGTATGAAATTCCAAAGTAAATGCAATATTTATTCATATACAGGATGGTCATAAATTCAAATCAGCTTGAATTTATAAATGAAAGGTTTTATTGGTTAAAATAGATACATAACTAGTAAATTAATTTATTATCATATACAGGGTGTTTCGTCAATGTGGTTACTTATTGTTTACGATGATGAAGATTAGTTCGATGATTTCAGTCATTGATTAAATCACTCACAACGGTTTAAGATATGGTACGATCAGTCAACAAAGCTTTGTCTTAGTAAATGATTGACTTATGTAATACAAGGTTTTGGTTTCTTAAGTACAATTTAGCTTTCCGAAGAATCTTGTATGAATGCGCCCAAATACCTTGGTAGGCTGGAAATAAATCACTCAGTACTACAATGCCACGTAAGGCAAACAAAAAGGCAAGTTTTACATTAAACCGTTCCCAAAGACTTGTATTCATTTAAGTTGTGGTAATAGTGACGCGCATGAATGGATTATCGAGATTCCTTAAAGGAAGGCAAGCTACTCGTAGATCTGGGTTTTTAATATTGGTAAATTAGGTATTTTAATTATTCAAATACAGGGTGGTTGAACTTGGTTGAATTAGGTTGTGATTTTAATTTGTATTTGAACAGCTGTAACTCTCAGGTTTTCTAGAAGAACGTTGGGCCCGGCAAGATATATAATATTTTAGCCACTATAAAAACCAACGAAGGTTTCCTTGATCTTCCCTGATTTTGATTTAAACCAGCAAGCCAAATATAAATAATTGTTTCAACTGAGTTTAAATAAGTTACAATTAATTAGGTAGTAAATTGTAATTCAAGGGTGGTTATTTAAATGTAGATTAAAAGGTATTTTTCCATTTACCGCTAGTGTTAAAACAAAACACATAATAGCTTTAGAAAAATCTTCATAAAATGTACCAAATACATGAAGAACAGATTATAGCAATCCAAAGGATTGAATCCAAACAAGTAATTTAAAAGTTATCAAATAACATAAAGCGATTTAAAACAAATCGACTTTCAGGGTAATAAATCTACAGATTTATGAGGTCATGAGTTAGGTAAATCATTGCTTCAGGTTAAATTCCTCAAACAAGAATATTAAAGATAATAAAAGAATTGAAATTGCCCCAAAATATGGTTGTTTTATTTGTGTTGGAAGTTTAATGTTCGTCTCTCTTTCGGAGCGATCATTTGTTTTTGTTACAGTTGTTTTCGACACTATGTTTTGTACACCGGAAGAAAGAGTTTGGTTACGAGATGACGATCGTAGGTATTTCACAACGTGGTGGTCCAAGGTTATTTTCCGTGTCGTCGAAGAAGTGTAATTTTAGGTTTGAACTTTGTTAGTTCTCAAGAGATGGCGGATTTCTGGAGAGGACGTTGGCGCGAAGTTCAAATTCAAAAGTTGCATCTTACAGTGCTGACGGTTTTATGTGATTTAAAAATTGACATAAGTAGTAGATTCACATAGAAAAGTTGATTTAAAAATGAGTGCAAAAAGGTATTGTTGTGTAGTTGGATGCAATAAATCAGAGAATAAGAATCCTGATTTAACATTTTATCGCTTTCCTGGAAGACCTTACCAGATTAATTTGTATTGTAATTATATTTACTTGCCTTTTGATAACGATTTACCACGAAAAAAGTCAATAATGTTTATATTTTGATAACCACATTGAATAGTAACTGGACTGAATTCATAATGTGAAAAGCGAATTATTTCAACTAAACACTTGGGTTTATACGCTAGTTGCAACTTGTAAATTTTGATAACAAAACATTGTTTATTTTATTTTATATAGTAAAATTCATCTTGGTTATGTACCAACATAAACTTAAAGGATCGACTAGTACAGTTTATAATAATTATTACATAATAAAATATTTTAAATTAATAAAAATAATTAACATTTTTGCTAATATTACCATATAAACATGAACATTCGGCCATCCCAGTTTTGACAAAATTTATCAACGAGACGGCGCTTCGTACGCTTTTGGGAGCTACGCAACTAGCGTATATTAACATTAATTTGGCTTGGTTTTCGAATGATTTTATAAATTCACATTTTCGATTTGTTGTCATAAATGGTTTGTTTTTATAATTACGAACGCAAATTCTTAATTATTGCGAATGTCATACAAATGTCTTTTTCATTCTTGAACATCTGTGTGCTTCCTCTTCAGAAATGGCAATTTTGTTAAGAACATGATGCTTAAGAACGAAAATAATGTTTGATCAATCGGTGTCCAAATGGCCCTTGCGGAATTTGAGATGAGAGATTATTTTTCATTCTTGAACATCTGTTGTCGTTCCACTTTAGTTCAGCGTCACTAATCGTGATAAAGAGATGAGGCAAATTAAACGGACTACCCATATTTCGTACTTTCAGACCTTCTTGATGCCAGTGGTGACAAGAGTTTCGTAGGGGAGATGTGGGTATAGTGGCCACCCTAAGCTTTAAACGTCGTTTGATAAGAAATGGAAATCGTTAAAATTGTGGAATCAAGTTCACAAGGTAGCTCAACTATCAATACAATAACATTATAAAACTTGATGCACAATTTTTAAAATTTTCGGGGAAAAATAATATTTAAAAAAAATATGTCCAAATGGCCACTTTACCCCACCCAGTGGGGCAAAGTAGCCACCGACTTTGTGAGTAAAATTGCTATGGTAAATAGTGTATTTGCAGGGTAAAACCAATTCCACATTTTAGGAAATAATATAAAATAATAATAAGCTAAAATTGTAGACTTTATTTTAGTTTAAACAAGCACAAAGATCACATACAAATATGTCGTCCTCTTCATCACATCCAGCACATTCTTCATGCGCCCATCTCTTACATACTGAACAACTTATCCAACCCTCTCCTTTTTTGGATTTCGAATACAGGCTTGTGCAATATAAACACTCGGCATCCTTTTGTACCAGTCTGAAACGTATGGATTAATTAATTAACCCCTTCTTTCCAGTATCGCTGCCACCAGGGTATTCTATTTTCTTATCACTTGAAATTGATAAGCGAGTCGAAAACCCAAAAACTCCAAAATACTTACTTATTATTGGTAAACGCGGTAATGCGGATATTTCTTCGAAGTCGTAGGAAAAGTTTATGACAAACAACCCCCTTTCACCAGTATAAACACCAAAATGTTTATAAGAAAAGATTTCAACTTTACAAACAAATGATTTATTAAATAATATAAAACAATAAAAGAAAATGGTTTTACAAATGAGGGCCTTAGAATAAAAGGGGTATAAGTGCATTTTACATTATTGTGAGATATTTGCATTCAAAGTTAAACCAAATGTCTTTTCTTTTGTGTTATTTTACTAGGTTAAGTGCGTCTACTGCTAATGCAGGGTAAAAATTCCCAGGAAAAGCTGAGATATATATATAAAGTTTATTATTTCCTTAATAAATGATAAATTTTAATAATATAAAAGTAGAAAAAAAAAACTTTATCATAAATGTGCCAAAACTTAAAAAAGTACTTATACCCTTATTATTATATCCTAATTATCAATATATCACTTGCATCTGTTTTGCACCAACAAATATGGACATTAAGGTTTCATATTGTGTATTAATCTCAAATTTAAAAAAAGTGCACTTATACCCCTTATATTCTAAGGCCCTCAAATATACAAAGTTACTAAAATAAAATTAAGTTAGTTGATTAAATGAGATTTGAATTTGACCGGAGACAGTAAAATAAAAATTAATCTTTCTACGAGCTTACCGCTTAGGTAAATTTTATGACATGTACCTTTATTTACGTTTCTTGGTCCTTCCTTTGAAAGATTTATTGGTCCCTTGAATCGAAGTTTACTTGATGATTGAATAATTTACTGGAACTTGAATTTATTTATAAATTCCAAGAAATTCGCGAACACTTTATTTAAACAATTTAAAACAAATTTAATTTAATGAAAAAAAAAATATGAAAATTATGAGCACTTCTAAAAGAGCTTGAATTTGATGGTTTGCTCGAAACAACATGGAAATAATAACCGACTTGATTGAATTACATTTAATACAAACACGAACGGCTCATACCAGAAAACTGGCAGAGCTCGCTCCCCGTAGAGGACTGTATCTAGAAGGCCTCCTTCTAGTAGAACTGATGATTTTTGATCTTTCATCCCTATTTATGGATTTCATTTCGTCCATGTGGGTGGGGTTGGATATGTGTTTTAACATCTGAAATCCGACTCCTTGAAATGGTGGTTAGGGGCTAATTGTATTTTCGAGCGGAGTGTACTTTTGGACCACCCAATATTTTTATCTAAGTGAATCTTTTTTTTTAAACAAAGGAGCGTTTTCACCTGCAATCCTAAAAGCTTTTATTTCTATGTTCCTATATTTAAGGCGAACCATTATTTGCAATAACTGTCATTTTTAACATTGCACTAGTTGACCGTTGATTTCGGATTTCTATACTTTCCGTTCATAGTTGGGTGTTTTTATATATTCCCATGGTGAGATAAAATCATTTCTTTAATTTTGGCTAGACTTAATGATCGCGATTCTTATTTTTACTGTCTTTTTGTCTAGTTTGTTAAAATACATTTGGCCACCCAGGAGTCAAATTTCATAGGCGTACCAAAGTTTTCAGATGAAGATTCAAATTAATTTCTAATTTGAATCTTCATTAAGTGTGAATGCTTATTATTATTTTAACTAATATGTCTTAAATAATTATGGACAAATTAATCCTTATAATGATTAATAATTATAACATAATTTATACGTAACATGATTTAACATTTACATTCGTTTACTTTTATTGATAAATTAGTATTTATGTGTTAAAATTTCGTAGTCGATATATATTTAATTAAAAAATTCTTAACGCGGGTTGTTACACTTTTGGTCATCTTCATCACTGCTGCTTGCATCTTCTTTAATAACACATTTTGATTTCTTTGGCGCGCACCTTTTTTTAATATTCTGACCAAACACTGCCTTTTCACTGTATCTGGTTTTTGGGATTCTTTTGCAATTTCCAAATCATTTTTGTAAGGATTATCTGTTATAATTGCAGTAGAACCCCTTTTTCGCTTATTTTGTCGTGGCTCTATTTTAGATTTTGGAATAGGAATAGAAAGTACTTGGTTGACTATCAGATGGTTTGCTGGTTTGCGAGGTTGACGGTATTGCATCTATGGCAGTATTTATCTCGTTTCTAATTTCTTCGACATTTTCAGTTTCCAAATGATGTCCGTTAATGTCAAAATCTTGATCTGTTACTTCAGATGCGGCAAAATCTGCATCGGTAAATACATGTGGATTATATGGAACGATTCCACAATGCCTGAATCCGTTTATAGCCGTCGTAGGGGTTGCTGCCCGAAGATATGCAGCATCAAACAATTTGCTAACTTGATACGGTGATAAAGTTCTTCCTGGGTTATTCTTTAGATATTTCTCTATTTCTTGCACATAAAACGTATTAAGAGGACCCATAAAGGACACATCAAGTGGCTGTAACTTGTGACTACAATGGGGAGGGATACACAACACCGTTACGAAATTTTCACGGGCCATATTGATGAAATCCAAGTTTTTGGTGTGTGTGACGTGACCATCTAGTATTAGCAAACAACGGTCTTCGGCTGTAGGCTTTGCATGCTTTAAAAAATGCGTAAACCATTTCGTGAAAATTTCCAGCTGCATCCATCCTGACTTATGGCAAGCAAATGCAGTTCCAGGAGGAGCTCCATCCATCAATTCTTCTTTCATTCTCACTCTGGGAAAAATTATCATTGGGGGAATGAAAGACCCACCAGCTGACATGCACACAACAATTGTCGATAATACTCCCCTTTCCGCCGATGTGAGACTTCCTACTTGTTTTCGCCCTTTTAGAGCAAACACTTTACTAGATTTTGACTGTACGGTCGTTAGACCAGTCTCATCTACATTAAAAACTCTCATAGAACCATACTGGAAACGACTAGTGCATTCATCTAAAAGACTAAAAAACTTTTCCACATTAGGCTTATTAAAAGCTCTGGCACGGGCTGCACTGGTGGCTTCAGGTGTACGAAGAGTGATATCAGCATGTATGTCACGAAAACTCTTTAACCAGTCTTCCCCAGCAAGCTGGGTTGTTCTGTTAAAATTATGATTTAACTTATTTTTTTCAGCTAACTGATAAGCAAGTGACCTAACTTCTTTCTTCATGAGACCATAAAATCGACTTTCCAGGTCTTGGATATGTTGAACTATTTCTAGCTCTTGATCCCAGGTGAAAACTGGCCGAAAGGCGCCTAAAATTTTTATATTGGCTTTCGCATCTTTATTTTTATCCATAACTCTTCTTTTCAGAGTATTTCGAGGAATTTTATAAGTTTTACTGGCTGTTTGGAATGGCATCTGCTGTTCTGTTACGGCTTTAATTGCCTTTAACATGTTCTCAGGATCCCATGACCCCTGACTAGACTTTCTTTTATACTTCCTTGGCATTTTCTGTAATTAGGTAATTGTTTGCACCAAAGTAAAAGTAGAGGGTTAAAGTGGACAACTTCAAAAGTTGCAAGATGGGTAAAGTGGCCACTAGTGTGGCTACTTTGCCCCATTTTGCAACCTTTGGTAAATTTGATAACCTATGAAGTGCACTTCGTATTTACTTTGTTTATATTACATGGATACATACCTAATAGTGTATACTGTGGCTCTGAAAAAATTTGACCGTTTTTGATTTGGTAACCGCACGCTATGCACTATACAATTCATACACAACACTACATCAACAACACATATTGTAATATATACGCATTTATTCATTTACCAGCTCACCGCTTGAATGTTCTAGATCCCTATAATTTTTGTAGTTTACTGTAGTGAGTAATGCAATAGTTGAACATGTTGTCGAAAAGATGGCACTAATGGTTTCGAAAATATAACCGATGACCACTTTGCCCCGGGTGGCCACTTTAGACACATCTCCCCTACTCCTTATAAAATTTTGAATGCGTCATTATCGTTAATTAATCCATCCGCAAAATTAGAATGGGTAACTTGCCCTGCATTCGCTCTCCATTTTGACTTTGCCAAGAAGAGCCAGAAATCGACACTTTCAACAGGTCGGTGATCACTGTTACGTGCCATTAATTTTGCAACTTCAGAGCGGTTTCATTCGGTGTTCACCAAATAGTTGAGGAAACATGAGCTGGTTACTTCAGCTGGAGCCATCCGGATTCCATCATCGCTGGTTATCATGGTCTCTGCCCGGATTGATGTCGTCAACTTCGTCTTCATCCTGAACTTCTGCTAGATCTTCTGGGTCCTCGTTTAATGCATCAGAAATTTGTTGCTGGCACCTATCTGTCCAATCATTTGAAAGAGAGATTCCATATTCACGGTAGAGTGGAGATTTAGCTAGTATCTTAGCGGTATCCATCACACAAGCAGGACGAATGTTTCAAGCTGTGTAATTAATTCATCGGAACTTCAATTTGACGGGCAAATCGAATGTGAAGAATATCGTCTTGATTTGGAAACCTGGGAAGTGATTATTGAGACTGGGATGTGTTTCAGTCTATATGTGCTGTTTATGCGACCAAACGGGCTTCTAAACGTGTCCAGATTATTCACACTTTGTGGAACACAGGGAAAATGCAGATCATTGGAGAGACAGCCATGGAATCCGAATTTGTTAGATAGAACAAAACTTAATAAGGTCTTCCGTGGCTGGAACGACAATTACTGAAGCAAGGAAGGATTGATGAAGCATAGAGCCATAAACCGATAAGTTTCTGTAATTGTGGGAATACCCCTTACAGATACCTACCGCTATGAACAATAATTAAAATAGAAAAGTTATTGGAAAATTATAAAAACAAACAAATTATTTTCATGGCGTCCATTATATAAATTGAACACAATATAATATGTGAATTTTTAATTTTGTAAACCCACAAAACCAATAAATAATTGGCTTATGAATGTTATTGATAATTTGGCCTAAACACGCATATAATAGATAATTACAAAAAAAGGGGGTTAAAGCGCAGGGCAACTGAAAGTTGGGTCAAAGCAATAAATGACCAACGCATTGTTTTCAGTGGACGGTGGTCAGTCAAGCAAACGGGCGATCTCAAAGTGCTCAAGTGCGTGTTTGTAGTGTGCTAGAAAATTTCCTTTTCATAATGCTCTCCCTTCTTATCATGCAAGGTAAGCGATAAAAAAAATGAAAACGACAATTTTTACACCTAAAAATCATGCTTGATTCGACAAAAATTTAGAAAATGTCAATTTGAAGCAGCGCGAAAATCTTCAGTAATTAAATATTTATTTTCCTTTTCGAAACGAAAACTTGAGATTGGCATCCAAAACAATTTTTTAGATTTGTCCGCTTTCACGAACCACTCATAAATAAATTACGATATTAGAATTAGTAATATTTAGGTCATCACTTCCACCCTCTACTTTAGAATAAATGGGAATATGAGGTGGAAATCCAATTTTCCACCGAAACTTGGCACGATACAACCATTTTTTTAATATTAAAACTATTTAGCCCAAATGCCTCCAATCTAATTTTTAAAATAAGAAAGAAAATCTAATTTTTCTTGTTTTTTATTTCCGACATTATCGAATCCAATATTCGATATAATTATGTAGTTCTTTTTTTTACTTTGGTGATTTAAATTTGACGCTTGTTGAATTAATTATTTGTATTGATAAGTATAGCGTTTAAATAATGTCGATACGTTTGCTTTGACAATTTAGAATAGACATGAATCGGATGTTTCAATTTAAAATTCATTCTGCTTTGGGTGTTTCCAGTAACTAGGAATTTTTTATTCAACCGGGGAACTTTGATTGAAAGTTCATGTAGATAATTGGCGTTTTCGTTAGATATCATGACGGGAGTTTTAATATTTCTAGAAAAATGTTCGAACGTGGATCAAAAATATGCATCGAGACTTGAACTTTGATTTTGTAATTTATTGGAAACATAACGAAATGTTTTTCCGAATGCAGAAAGCCAAACTCACGATTATGGTAAGGAAATTTGTTTGGTGTGGGGTCAGGGGTGGACTGGTAAAAATTCGGCATGGGCCAGCCTTCTTCAGGGCCAAACTTTGAATTTATAATTTTGTTTTATTTTCTATTTAACATTTTAAGCAATCACCTTTGTTGTGTATATAAAAGGTTACTCGACAATTAGAACAGATTGATAAAGTAAAAACACGATATTTTTAAATTTCAAGGCCAATGTGTTATTTTTAGTGCAGTTAATATGGATAAAGCCTTGAAACGTTCTTTACAGTTTAGCTGTGTTGAGTTTTTTCTCATCAGGGTGCAGCCGAGGAATTGTTCATGACATGCAAGGAGGAAGAGCGTTTGAGGGTTTTCGAGAGAAAAGTAGTACGAACGATTATGGGATAATAATAAATTGGAAATTGAAGATATTGTGAGGTTTATTAAGGCGCAGAGAATACGCTGGCTGGACGAAGAAAAAACAACGAAATAACAAAAGTAGGGATGGAGTGGAAGCCAGATAAGGAGAGAAACAGAGGAAGACCGAGAACGAGATGGTGGGACGTAGTGCGAAATGTGCTGATATAAAAACAGGGAGATCTATAGTTAATAACGCAAGATTATACAAAAGGTTGTAAAAAGAATGGTAACCGTGGAGAAGAGACCCCCAGGGAGTGGTTACATTCCGTCAGGAATGGAAAACGATATTTATTTATTGATCTTGTCAGGGTACCAAAATAGAGCGGTTGATAAAATTGGGTTGGATGGCCTTTGATAAGCTGTTAAAAATTCCTCAAGATCCAGAACCAAATTGTACAATCAAAATGACCTATGAATCTGAAACATATATAATAATAAAACATACAACCAGAAAATTACAGAGCCATGTAAAGGTCCATGGTAGACATTTCACACAGTAACACGACTAAAGAAAGATGGTGTGATGACCTGAGGTTGCAAAATTGCAATGGTTAAGAGCTGCCTTGTCTTAATTTATCAGGTAAAACTCCGTGCGAAATTGCCGTAATTTAACAGAGGCTTAACTATGTATGGAATAAAATCTACAGTTTGACGTGCAATCCAAACCGGAAAGGTCATCATCAAACAATCAGTTGGGCTGTAGGCCTCCCAACTTGAAATGCAACTGAAATATTTCTAGTAATCTTGTTACGGGCTCAAACTTGTCGCGAACACGCACCCCCTCGTACAAACAAAGTTCCGACCTCGCTGCAGCGGGAGGGGTGGTTCAGACTCGAAATTAATGTGCCCGTCGCTTCGATAATTCGGGAATAAGTAAGGACGCCACTTAATGTTGAATTACCTTGATTCGGGATGAGAGGAGCGAACACTTGACTTCACAACTGAAACTTCTGATAAAACAAATAATAACACGCAAAACAATAAAACCACAATTAAAGGTAATAAATTGAATATAATAAGCAACGACGTAGCGCAATGCAAATGCCCGTGATGGTTCCACATGGAACAACAATAAATATGCTTGGCAAAGGCCGCGTTAGGTCTGGAACTTTGAAGTTCCGTCAAACGCATTCTGATGAATGCTTTAATTCTGCTCATTTCAGAACTTGGCGTGTTTTAAGTTTTTGAAATGAACAGCGGTCTTAGCCTGATAGGGTGATCAACTACTAACGTTCGAATCCACGTTCTTCTTGATCATCTCCGTGCTTCGAAGAGCACGTAAAGCCGTCGATCTCCCTGTGTTAACGATTTGCTTGTATAACAATAAAAAACAGGGTGCAGACACATCAAAGGCCAGCTCAGAAAGTTACCTTGAAAAAATTAGTAAAACACAGGTCCCCACGTAAGAAGAAGAAATGGGGAGAACTACAGCATTTGCAAGCGCGCAAAACCCCAAATCTAACTACCGGAATGCGCTTGACAAAACTTCAAACCGTCCAGCATTTCCCAAACAAAAACTACATAACATAATTTATTGAACAAGAATTGTACAATTTTTGTCCAGAGACGAATTCAGAGAGTTTGCGTAGAAATTGTATAAATTCTTAATGCGACGTTTAAAAAATAATGACGCCCATTTGTATTGCGAGCTGATCGCAGGGAATATTAAGTGTAACCTTGAAAATGGCTCGATAAAGAAGGTAGTTGAATTCCGTAACGCTCGTGGACATATAAAAATTTATTTTGGATAACAGTTGCGGACAATCAGCAAACCCCCTAATCGATTTGGGCGAAAGGAATCTCTTCTCCAGTCTATCAGAATCAAGGGATAGTCCAGGCAAGACCTAAAAATCAGACGTATTGCTATGTCCTCCTCCTAATAAAATGTTAGGCACAGGAAGGTACACACATTATTGCCCCTTCTTACTAAGCTCGCGGGTTGAGTCGTTCAGGGAGTGGGTCCCTTGTGAATCAAGATTAGAGTCGATGTAAAAGATGTTAATTGGCTCTCTCGGGATGTTTAACTTTGCTTTCCTTTTTTGAATAAAAAAGAAATAAAAAACCTTCATCAACTCCCATACAAATTTTATTATAGTTTAAAAAGAAAAATTAATACAAATAATTGTTCGAAACAAAGAGGTTTCCTCTCTTCGTCCCAAGTTGCTTGATTTTTAAGCCAATCAAGACTTTCGCTTTACATTAGCGGGCTTAAATGTTTATAAATTTAAATTTGTTGCTTATTTTTAAAGCTTAAAATATTTTTGACGAAAATTGTAAAACTTTTGATTATTTTTAACTTATCACTTAGGGTATCAAAGAATACACTCTGTTAGAAGTCTTTTCCCCAAATCCTATTATTAACACGCTGAAGGCAAAATTTTAACAAATTATAGAAATCATAAATTCACTGTACCTGGCTCCTGAATATATCGTAGTTTTTATTTGTTTAAAAAGGATATCATTTATTCGCTGTGTGCGCCCTGCTTTAATCTTTACTTGCAACGATTGAACTTCACTCCACCTGTCATGACTTTGTTGGATGTCATTTGTAACGGTACTTTACTTTGACTAGTGCTGAATTTTGTGCTCGTATTTGCATCCTTCCTATTGAAAATCTCCAAAAATATTGAGGTAAGTTGTTCCATTAATTTGCAATGATTTTCTTGTTATCCAGAAAATTTTTATATGAATAAATTTTTGTAAATTACAACATCTCCATTGCATTTGTTTATGTCCTTGACATCTATTTTTAGAATCGACGTTGAATAAACGAACTTTCTAACCTCTCCGAAGTCAAATGAATTTGATTAACCTCCAAATTCTGGTAAATAATATTTCTCGGAGAGCATCGAAAAATGCGTGCACACAGCGGAGTTACTAGAGGTGAACTGATTTTTGATCGAAAATCGATACAATTGGTATTCTTGTTTGAATTTTGTGAGTCAAATCCATGTATTTTCGAATTTATTTTACTCTAATAAATTATTTTTATTGTAGATTTTTCTTCTGTATCAACCTCGATTTCGTTTGGAACATCTTCCCGAGCAGTTTGATTGGTACATTCCATTTTTATCAATTTTATGGATTGTTGATTGATTCATTTTCGTCTTTCTTGGTTGTTTACAGGGGCGTCACACAAATATGACCCTTATTAACTAAATTGTTGATTTATCCGTTGAAAATATACACATTAAATGCATGAAACAATTACATAATTTTTGATATGCTTACATTTTTACAGAGAATGTTATTTGTAGAGTAAATTGGTTTACAAATTCTTAAATTTTTCTAGGTTATCATAATTAATACATTTTTACAAATTTTGAGCTAATTAAGTTTTTTGTTTCATTTCTGATGTGACAATCATCAGTTTATTTAGATTTAGCAATCTTTGTCATGTTTCATTCATCCTGAGAGACTCAAATAAATTTAGAAAATTGAAATTTTGAAAAATAAAAATTTCTCGTAGAGCAAATTTTTAAAGTGTCTTTCGACTTAGAATTTTGTGCTTATTTCGAATATATGATTCATTTTAGCATCGGGAGCCTTTCTTATTCATTTTAACACACAGCAGTATGTTCATCTTAATAAAACCAAGGGCTTTGAACACTTTATTGCAGACAACCACCATAATGCGATCAGTGAAAGTCAACTTTGCGTCAGAGATGATATCCAGATCCGTAATACTGGAAGTGGACTCTAAGGAAATGCCGCTTATTAAGTAATTACATCCATGGGGGTCGAAACGAATGTGATTATATTTTTGATGTTCAAAGTATCAAATTGAGCTTATTTGCCTCGCACCATAGACTCTGATGTTGATCACTGTATCTCAGAAACTGGTTCATAGATTAGTATTACTGTAAATCTGCAAATATTGAATAGCAAAGGAACTCCGGAACTAGCAATAACAGGTCCCAAGTGAAAGATAATCCATTCCGAAAGTCGAAAACATTAAAGCTGATCAATCAATGGGAGACCGTAGATGAAACATCAAACAACTTCTAATCTAAAAATTTTGTTTCGAAAAAAAGAAATCAGGATGAGTTCACTTTTTCTAATACCATGCCATGCTGTCCATATCTTATCAAACGGCATAATTCCCAGGAGGAAGATGACGTGGCGATTATAGATTAGTAACAAATCTACGTATTGTAAAACTAAATACCTCAATATCGCGTGTATTCCAATCTACGCCAGCGCAGCATTTGAATCTAAATCAAGGAACATCATTTTGCTGTTTCTCTTAGCAATTAAAATCTCGCTCTTCGGAGCAAAACAAAGGAAATTTGATTGTATATACAAATGTACCGGCCAATTGGAAAACCCAGGCTGACTTTTAAACAGCAACAAATCAATAATTGGTCGCCTACTTTTTTTAAAGTCGTCATTATTGAAACAAAGAATAAGCAGACGGTAAACCTCATTATTTATTTAGTAAGGCCCTCCACTTAGCGCGGAGTTTTTGACTCCCACAGTAAATTTCGCTGATTCGCAACCTCATCAACAAACGGTTCGCTTCCGGGCAAATTCCTTCAGATTATAGAACTGGTGGCAGCAATAAATTGCATAATTAATTCAATTGTAACCCCTTTGAAACCATAATTCTAGTAATCAATCCACCACGTTGGCGCAATTATAAATTATATCTACAGCACGAAGATGACGCTTCTATTGATCTAATGCAGTTATGCATACTAAATTACCTCCTTGCCGACTTTTGTTTCATTAATTTTGTGTATACTTAAGAAAATAATAATAGTGATAAAATGTCTCGGAGTTTAGCTATGACACGAGTAGAGTCATTAAAACGCGATTGCATTAGTTGTATGTATAATATGCTTTCAGACATTTGGATAATCAATAATACCTTTGGACAAAAAACCTTTATTATCGTGACCAGATATATTTATACATTTTAAGTTTGTGTTGAATATTACACTTGGACTAAATGTCCCCCTTTTATTTCAGAAAGTGGTTTTCAAATTATTGAAATATTAAACACATTGATTTTTCCTTTCTAAACGGATTTATACTCTTCCAAAATTATATCTTCTGTATATAAAGGTAAAAGGCCCTCACTCACTCATTAAAATATTAATGAAAATCTGAGACATATCGAAAATCGTGATATTATGATTACCAACAATAGAGAAAATCCAAGAAATAAAAACGTTTTTATGCATCAGACAAACATCCGTACAGGTTATAAGCCGAGTCCCCTTAATAAAATACAGCATGGGATGTGCACAAAAATTTAAAAAATTGTGTACTAATACAATAAATAATTTGAAAACCGATGAAATTCAATACACATTAAGTGCTTGAGAAAATTTCACCGCTAATTTCGACCTATACAATTTTAGGAAAATATTAGATATTATAAAAAGGCATTGATTATTCGGACTCACCACGTACTCAATAAAACTAGTTACTCCATTACCTGCCCTACATAATACCTAGGTGGAAACAAATCGATTATAATACATTTTTTATGTCGTTTAATAAAAAGTACAACATAAAAGTGAAACGTTTTCAGGGTTTACAACTTTTAACAACGAAACTTTTCGATATATTACCTATTATTATAATATAAATTTTACATTACAAAATTGATATCTACATGTCCTGAATTGTTAAAAAATGGTCTTATAATGGTGAACTAAGGAAATAGTATAAAGTAATTCCCCCCCCCCCGAACTTTCCAACCAAAGTTGGAAACTCCGTTCTAAACTTTTTGAAGCTCCCGGTAGAATTAAATCTTGATTTTTGAGTTAAAAGCGTTCATGTTGAATGTTCCTTTCGTGCTGATGTATTTGAACTGTCGTTTTGTTGACAATACGGCATTTATCGCTAAAACATGCAAATTATGAAGGCAACAGTATATTGTAAAACGGCAGTAAATCAAACAGACTGATAATTCCGTGCGGAATTGAAGTTCACAATGAACTCATCCATATACTGCTCATTTTTTTCCTAAAATTTAGATAATATGGTTCGAAACCTCACGTAGTAGATTTTATTTCTTTTTAACCTTGACTTATCATGCATTAGCCTGACTTGTTAAAATATCCAATTTTCTTGACCACAGAGTATCGATTTTACTGAAGGTATAGGTACGGGATTTGAACCATCGGTGATCCAGAATCCAGAACCACAGCGCCCGAATAAAAAATAGATAAGAAATTAATTCTTTGGCCATTTCGTTGTGGTAAAATTTTATTTTACTAAATTTCTTACATCAAAACTCTTTGTTTAGACATACCTGAACCTTTTACACTTTTAAAGGCATTATAAATATATCAAGGGTGGAACAAGGAGGTGTAATGAATTTTCAAAAACAAACTACAACAAAATACAAGTTTTTCTAATTAAAAGCTTTATTATAGGTGAACTCAAAAGTAGAAAATAAATTTTAAATTTAAGATGGCTTATATTTCCCTTTGCACATTTGACTCACACAACCAAAGCTTTAAACTTCAAAAGAAAAATTTGATGCAATAGTTCGCCCGTATAAAGCTTTTAACTGGAAAAACTTGTTTTTTGTTTAGGCTTTTCCCTAAATGAGTTTGTCCCATTCCGTTTTTGATAGCTGAATATGCTCTCGTGGTGTGAATTTTGAATGAAAAGTTATGTGCATACGAGTAGAATGTGGTACTTTCACTTACCCAATCACTCCATGGTCTGCAGTTTCTCGCCCGTTCTACTTCCACCAGATATTTTTAAGGTCTCTCATATTTGCTTTTCCAAAAGCAAGTTTCGCTGATCCACTTCGTATATTCTCGGAGGTTTGGCTCTATGACTAGACCCATATTACATTATGTAAGTTTTTTGCTTCTGTTAGAGGGCACAAAATTTAAAGAAAATATATATTCTTCGGTTACTTTGAAAATATTAATACCGCTTATCGACAAATTAAATACTCAATTCAACAAATAGGAAGTGAAACTAGAACCCATGGGGGTGGGGGTGTCAACGTGGCCATCTTGATCTCCATACCCCCCGGTCTCAGTAGTTACCCAACTTACTTTGCAATAGTGACCATCAATGGGAGGATACAAAATTTAAAGAAAAAGGAAAAATATAAATTTGTTACTGTATGGTTATTTACTTAAAATAGGATAAACCGCCACTGTGTCAACACGAAACATAAACATCATATTTATATAGCCAATCAGGGGAAGAGACAACATTAAAATTAAGCGAATAAGGTACGGATAAATTCGATAACCCCTGTAATATTGGCAATAATCGATATTGAAAATTGATCATTTTCAAGAACTCAACCAATCAGAAGCTTGCATTCGATTTGGGGGTGGAGCTACCTACTCATTCTGTTGACGGTATGTGCAATTTCACCTAGTCTTAACGCTTAGCGGAGCTTTCACCTCCGAAGTCCATCGTTCATTTTACGTGTATTACATTAAATTTTTCTGTCGTTTTTTGGATCTGCCGTCCTCAGGCAACTTTTTTTCCAAGTTTACCGTTAAAAGCTAGCCACTATTTATTACAAAGTCGGGGTGGGGCGTGGCCTAAGAGTACTAACAACCAATGGCAGACCACTGTTTCATTACTAATGTAAGGGCTGTTTTTGAGGGTTAAACATGTATTTTCCACAATTTTTCTTGTTTATCTCTACTATACGAACCTTCCCGGGTTAAGTACCCTTGTGAATTAAAACATCGAAAATACGATTAAGGGCCTGTTGTATAACAGAGCGTCCCCCTTATGCCAAAACCACGAATGTGCAAAAATTGCCATTTTGACACTTGAAAGAAAGTGCACTTTCTTTCTAAGAAAGAAAATTCTTTTTTTAAATTATCGTTAGATTTCGGCTACAATATATTCGAATAACAATAAAAAAATTGACTGAATAAAATTGATTAATTTCATTTAGTTCAAAATACACTTGACTGAAAACTAGAAAATGCACATTCGTGGTTTTGGCATAAGGGGGACGAGAGGTTCAACTTCGAGCAAGGGTTAATCCAGGGATTTTTGGTGTATAAACCAATCAAATAGCAGAAATCCCTGGGTTAACTCTTACTCAAGGATTAATCTATGTTATACAACCGTCCCTAAATGCAGAAAAATTGCAAAAAAATAAAATTTATCTATTTTGCTATATTACACAACGAATAACGCCCACCCCATGAAATTTTCCTAGATCCGCCCTTGTGATATGCACGACATGCTGTCATCCGCCTGCCCAGGCAGCAATGGTTTTTCGGGGAAATCGCTTGGGAGGGGGGGGGGGACGGCGAATAAAATAAACCGGAATGAGTTTTTCAAAGATTTCTTAGATATTGCGCTTATTCTAGTGGTACCTGGGCTGATGATCCGGTTCTTAAGTGCGGCGTTTAGGCCTCAATGCGGCATTAAAATATCACTTTTGTATCTACTCGTATGTATTTGTTCATAAGGAATTTCTCGTGGGCTTATTTTTCAGTTACCAACTTGAAAAATAGGCCGCACAATCACGGTAATCCACACATTAGTAAAGGTAATGAATAAATAAAGGAGAAAATAATTATTATAATCTTCTTTCAACGGGGGGGGGGCACAAAATTTAATTTAATAAGGGATATAGAATAACCCCTCCGCCCCCCAACAAAAAAGTAAAGCAGTTACATAAAATTTTGGCGTTAAAATTAATGTAATGTCGCAAATGTATTACCTTAAATAGTTCAATTCTTCGATAAAATGTTTTAACTCTCGGCCACCGTTTACGGTCCAAGCGACGTCGAATTTTCGCAAATAGTCAGCAGCGTAACTACTAAACAATATTATTCCGAGTTGGAAGGGCGGCACCTTGCGACCAACCACGTACCATCCACCACTGTTTGAGGATAAGAAGCTGCGTAATTTTATTTGCCACAAGCGTTTCAGAAGCAACTCTTGAAGAAGAGAGAGGAAGAGAGCCGGATCCGGTTCAATGAAGATGCCTCCTGATCCTTTCATGACTGGAGCGTCCATAGCCACATTAATATCGATATAGCTATATTCTGATGTCCAAATAAGTCTGACCCAATTTTTCGAGTCATTCGACAGTTTACAACACTGACCTAGAGCTTTTCTTAAACGCTTTGAATAAGTTCTTCTGAGTTTTTCTCATCTTAATCTTTAGTTCATTTCCAGTGCGACCATGGAATCGGTTTCTAGATCTTGAATCCATCACCATATGCTTGACGCCATGCTGTTGAAGTCTGCTTCTATAATAATTGTTACTTTATTTAGAGGAAGAGGGGATGCTTGCCTTGTCATCATGGCACTGGAATATCACACACACACTTGTGTTGATAAGTTTGGGACAATGGACAAGATTAGCCATTAATTGAAGGGCTGATTATTTTCGCAAAGACGAGGGTTGCAGTTTTAGGTCATGCCCAGGACCAGGACGAAGGGTGCTTTTGACTTATCGCATTACGGGGTACTAGGAGCTACCAGAACCCCCAAATATTTTCCTTCTGATTCACCAATATTCTTCGGAATATAAAAGCAAGAAAATCAACATTCCAAATTTTTTAATCAATTTTCCGATTAGTTGAAAAGAACACCGTCACATTTTTATGGTGTTAACATTCAACCTCGACATTCACACACCGGAAACAAACACCTTTTATGTTCCTGTTTAACGACAAAAAATTGGTAATAAGCCAAAACTAAATTCCGCAATAAAAAATTACAACACACGAAAACCTGTATAGTAAAATAGCTTATCAGAATAATTACGCAATAATACCGAAAACATGAAGAACTTCTAATTACAACGTAATTTTCCAGAATTAAAAATGAGTTTTCCTGAAATATCAAAGTGGAAATGCAAATTTCATTTTATTTTCGGAAAAGTGTTTGCTCGATTCACGTTTCTGCGAACTTTGAACCAAGAAAATTTCCTTTAACTTGCGTGCCTAGATAAAAAGATTTAAATGGTTGATTATAGAGTACGGGTTAAACTTAACCTATCGGTTAAAAACGGGACAAGGTTAAGCGGTCACTTCAATAATATTATGCGCTTAATAATATGATAAGACTGCCTTATTGATTGGAATTTATTAATAGTTAGGTGAACTTGAATTTACTGTATCCATAGAAATTTCTATTACAACATTACATTTACATAAATACTTTTTTGTTATGTTATCCTGTCAACTAATTAAATTGTCGTGCTTCGACATTTTTTACAACGGGAAATTGGTAACTTCGAAATAAAACGATATTTTGTTTTTGAACAATACACGACAACAATATTCTTTTGTATGTACTTCCCCAACACACAATACAGTAAATTAAATCACAATTGTGCAAGGCCACCTATAGGTGGGTACTGAAAACTAATTTTGTTACAGAACTGACTTAATTCGACTTTCATTATATTATGGCAGAAAACGTCAAAGTCATTGTAAGATGTCGTCCTATGAACAAAAGAGAAACCGATTTAAAATGCAAAGTAAGGTCACCACAAAAACCACCTAAACAAGACATAAACAATTTTTTTTCAGTGTATAGTCCAAATGAAAAATTGTACGGTCGAAATATGGGATCCAAACGAAGGGCCATCATACAACAAACAATTTACTTTCGATTCTGTTTACGACCAAGAATCTTACACAGAAAACATTTACAACGACATCTGTTATCCCTTAATAGAGGTAAGTTATATATTTGGCGCCCGAGAAGGGACACTAAATCAGAGTTTCTTTCAGAGCGTTTTAGAAGGATACAATAGCACAGTTTTCGTATACGGCCAAACGGGGTGTGGGAAGTCTTACAGCATGGAAGGCTGCAAAACAAAGAAACCGCCCGAAAAGGGAATAATTTCTCGTGCCTTTGAACATATTTTTGAAGCAATATCGGTTACCTCAGGTGTTAAATATTTAGCGTTAGTTAGTTATCTAGAAATTTATAACGAACAAATTAGGTAAGTGATGGAATTCAATCCGAATGGAAGTTATTATTTTTTTTTTAGGGATTTGTTAATACCGAACGAAGCGACTTTAAATTTAAAGGAAGTTCCTAATGAAGGAGTGACGGTTCCTGGACTAACAGTTCATCCAGTACAAACCGTGGCCGAGTGTGAAGAAATTTTAAATATAGGTTCGAAGAATAGAATGATAGGGGCAACACTAATGAATGAAGTCAGTTCAAGGTCGCATAGTATTTTTACAATTAGCATAGAACAAATTTCGAACGATAACGAAACAATAAGAAAAGGTGATTTGTGTGGTTTCATCGCTACGAAAATAATTTAATTTTTTTAGGTAAGCTCAATTTAGTCGATCTGGCAGGTTCGGAACGGCAAGCCAAAACTGGTGCTACTGGAGATAGGCTGAAGGAAGCCACAAAAATCAATTTATCGCTGAGTGCTCTTGGAAATGTTATCTCAGCGTTGGTGGATGGAAAGGCTAAACATATTCCATACAGAGACTCGAAACTTACAAGACTCTTACAGGTAATTGACCTTATTGTTATTTACGAATTTATCTAATTTCGTGTTAAACATGTTAGGATTCCCTTGGAGGAAACACAAGGACGTTAATGATAGCGTGCGTGAGTCCCGCTAGTCGAGATTATGATGAGACTTTATCGACTCTAAGATATGCAAATCGGGCTAAAAATATTCACAACAAACCTCGCATTAATGAGGTAAGTTGTCTATTTTCAACCCCGGAAGTTGTCAAGGTCAATGTTAATTCTAGGATCCTAAAGACACGATGTTGAGGCAATATCAGGAAGAAATCGATAGGTTGCGTAATCTTTTAGAAAACCGCCAAAACACCCCGTTGAAAATTGAAGACATCACGGACGATACGGATTACAACATTAAAAATAAAATGGTTAGCACAAACAATAAGGCGGATCCAAAACGTGATCATTTAATCCAAGAATATCAAGACGAAATGGCGAAAATGAAAAACTTGCATGAAAACGAAAAAACCGAAAAAGAAAAAATCATGAAACAAATCGACTCCATTAAGCAAGAGTACCAAAACCATATCGAGAAACTTAACAAGGAGGTGGAAGAAAACAAACCCAAAATTACATCCAAGGAAGAAATCGTGAAACGAATAGAAGCGCTCAAATCGACAATGATCGGAGGCGAAAAGGCCGACGACCAGGAACTTTCGGAACGGCGAAGACGAAAAAAATTAGCGGCAGAAAAACGACTAAGCGCAATCGCTCACGTTTTGGCCAAAATCGACATGAATGAGGATCGAGAAATTTTGCAAAACCAATACAAAGATATTACCCAAGAGCTCAACATAAAAACGGACGCTTTGCGGAGGTACAGGTATAAAGTTAAATCGTTAGAGAAAGAAATCGAAGATATTCAAGCTGAATTCCAAACGGAAAGGAACGATTATTTGGAAACGATACGGAAGCAAAATCAGTCCATTCGGTTGCTGTCCCAAATATCAGAAAAAATTGTTACCACGCTCAAAAAAGAATGTAATTATAAGTAAGTTTTTCTAAAAAAAAAAACAATTTGGTGTCTCGCTTATTGGTCACATTTTTAGGGACCTTGAGATGATTAAAGAACAGGCGATTTGGATTGAAGATTCCCAAAAATTTAAATTACCAAATTTGGTCGTCCATAGGACGAAATTACCCCCTGCAGGTAGTTATAGCAAAAATGTAGACTTATAGTTGCCAGTTAGACCGTTGACCCTCTCAACAATCGTGTTTTGCTTTCAAAATTTTAATTCAAAAAATGGTCAAATTGTAAAAGCACTTTTTTATAGGTCGTGTTTCTGATAGTCAAACCGCACCGGGACGCCTTGAAAGCGATTCCGAAACTTTCGATGATTCTAATCAAAATTATCTGATCAAGGTGAAAACTACCAAAAATTTTTACTTGTTTAGTCGTATTGCATGGCTTCAGAAAAGGTTTTTTCCCCCTGACATTTTAATCTTTCCAAATTTGCCATTAATAGTTTTTTTGTGAAATTTATGCACGTGTGTTTTTTGCATGCTGCACAAAAGACCAAATCCACAATCGAGCGCCTTCCAGCAATTCGGACAACAGCAGATTTAGTGGTAGCTCGTCAACATCGCCAAATGAAGACGACAAGGTGATCAGACTCGACTTCCTCCGTCTGATCCGTTGGGAGAGTTACTAACTTTTTTGGTAATTTCAGAAATTGGAAAATTGCGAACGGGAAGATATAATCGGAAATTACTTTAAGCCCAAAAGGGCGACCCAATTGTTGAATCAGTCCACAAAGTTAGAATCGAAAGTGATAAACACGTGGAAAGGCGAGTGAAAATTTTTTATATCCAGAAACTAACAATAATTTGTAAAGGTGCCACGGTTTCTGTTACAGATTTTGCTAAACGAAACAAACCGAAATCGACTGAAAGCTTACTGCAAAAACAATCATCTCCCAATTTGCTGAACAACACTTTTGGAGGTAGAAACAATAACTGGTTCAGTGGTACGTCTTGAAGTATGTGATTTATGTAATGCAGTAATTGCGATGAGTGGAGTAGCTAAATGGGTTTTTGTTTTGTTACAGGAAATAACTTACTAACAGCGGACGCAATACTACGTCGCCCTTTAAAACTGGAAGCTTTGCCAAATTTAGAAAAAAGAAGAAAAAATTCTGATACGATTATGCGTTGGACTTAATTAAGTAAAAATTTGTTAATTTAGACTGCACTGAAATAATTCACCGGTGCGTCTGAAAAACTGGTTTTTTGGATGCGCCACAGGTACCTTTTGTAAGATGGTTTTTGGATTTATACGTGAAATGGCTCGAAATAAGGGCTAAATTTGGATGTGATTTCCTAAAATCGGTAATTAACACCAAAAAAGTATCCGGTGCTATTTATCGTTCTAGAATCGTTAACCCAAATTTGGTCTTATTGTGCTCACACTGTAAAAAGTTTTATTAAGTTTGTAAAATAATTTTAAAATATAAATGATAAAGTTACGTTAATATTTGAAAAAGTTTATGAAATATCAAATCGTTGGTGTGATAATAGAATAGCAGCAAAATTGTAATAAGTACTTTGTACAAAGAAAAACTATATTTGTATTGTTTGTACATTTTGAAAAGGTTTCTATTTTTATTGGGCCAAAAATGAAAATATATTCTGCAAAATATTGTCTATTTTTCTACTTTTTAACATTCCCAGTTAAAAATCCCTTAATCGCAAAACAAAAAGAACCTCTACATTACTTTTGTTGTAGCTGAGAGCTTTCAAACTTCCACGATGTTGTGACATTTTTCGACAAATTTGTCACTGTTCCTCTTCAAGCCTTACAAGCTGTTTTTAAATATCAAATTAATTAGATAACAAATTGTTGCGAGATAACAAAAACTTCCGACTTATTTAATTATCTAAAAACATTAAGCAAAAAAATATCAATTCCATGCAGACCCTTTTTTCGCAATGCAGTGACTGATAAAGCGTGAAAATCTTTAAAAAATTCTTTCGGTTTATCCCAAATAACACCAATGTCGTAACAACGTATTTTATAGTTTAAGGGGGTTACCTACTGTGTCCGATAAATTTTTTCGATTTTTTTTTATTACATATTTTTATAGTTTGGGGTCTTGCAAATGTGTCCAAAAAATATTAAAGTAAAATTCATCAAATTACCCGAATTATAACGGATTTTCTGTAACGAAGTTCATTATTAAAACTTTTTAAATCATGATTTAGGCTATTGACTATGTCATATGATAAGGAACTAAAACGTTGACGGACTTTTATTATTTAATACGTTCAATTGGTAACCAAAGATGATAAAACCGAAGAGTGCACCGGAATATAGGGGTGCGTTTTTGAGAACGGGGTGAGTTTGCCCGCTTTTTGGGTTTTCGGCTATAACTCAAAAACTATGCAATTTCAGCGGGTATTCATTAGGACATTTTTTGTAGAGAATTGAATTTCGATCAAAATGACACTTTCTGAAGTCAAAAAACGCTTGTTTTCAACAGAATAAATCCAAAAAACCAAAGCAAAAAAAATGAAAAAATTGCATTTTTTTTCACATTTTCGCCTACAACTTTTTTCTGAGTAGACTTAGGTATAGGCATTAGTACATAAGAAAGAAAGCTTCCGCAACGCCCGTTGAAATGGTGGCTAATTCAAGTCTCTACAATGAAAATTCACTGAGATATAAAGCATCTAAGTTAGCTGTTTTTCCGATTTTTACACTTTTTTCCTTCGTATCGGGTTATTTTTCATTTTTCAATAAAAAATCTTATGACATTCTATTATTATGATAAAATTTCCAAGATAATTTATTTATTGAATAAATATAGATTTTTTATTGAAAAATGAAAAATAACCCGATACGAAGGAAAAAAGTGTAAAAATCGGAAAAACAGCTAACTTAGATGCTTTATATTTCAGTGAATTTTCATTGTAGAGACTTGAACTAGCCACCATTTCAACGGGCGTTGCGTAAGCTTTCTTTCTTATGTACTAATGCCTATACCTAAGTCTACTCAGAAATAAGTTGTAGGCGAAAATGTGAAAAAAAAATGCAATTTTTTCATTTTTTTTGCTTTGGTTTTTTGGATTTATTCTGTTGAAAACAAGCGTTTTTTGACTTCAGAAAGTGTCATTTTGATCGAAATTCAATTCTCTACAAAAAATGTCCTAATGAATACCCGCTGAAATTGCATAGTTTTTGAGTTATAGCCGAAAACTCAAAAAGCGGGCAAACTCACCCCGTTCTCAAAAACGCACCCCTATATTCCGGTGCACTCTTCGGTTTTATCATCTTTGGTTACCAATTGAACGTATTAAATAATAAAAGTCCGTCAACGTTTTAGTTCCTTTTACCCCTGTTTTTTTCGACATAGTCAATAGCCTAATTACATTGTAAAACGGAATTACTTTTTGTATTTTGTACTTTATACAATAGTTATTTACATAAAAGTCAGGAAAATGACATATTACTGACGAGGGGAAATGTTGAAATACGAGGCACTTCGTGCCGAGTATTTTAGAACTCCGAGTCAAGTGAGACATTTTACTGACATGTTTTGTATTAAATTTTTCCGAAAATCGTAAAAAATCGAAATTTAAAATCGTAATTTTAAAGCACTAATTTAACGACATTTTTTGACATTGACATTTGTCTATTTTATTTTGTTATTATTAACCTTACTAATTATTACCGGACTAGTCAGTAAAGTTCAATTTCCCTGCGCGTGCATAAGCAGGGAAATGTTGTTTCAATGACGATTTCCGGAAAAATATTTAACAAATATATGTTGTAGCTGTTTGTAATTGTCTTTAGGAGTCCAAAAAACCAAAAAAATTTTAAAAAATTGTTAAAAAAGAAAATTATTAAAAATCGACGTTTTAGTCCACCCTTAAAATCGAATCGATTGTGAAAAAGGAGCTTAAAAGTTTTTTCTTACAAATTGAAACCCCCCAGGAACATCTGGGGTTGTTAACTTATTTACTGCTATGTTTTTTGTGGGTACAGTTTGTTACTATACAAGGTTTTCAACTGACATCTGACACATTTCTTACAGAAACAAATAATGTTAGGTACAAAATCCCTAAAATTGTTTGTTTTTAGGTTTCTATACAAAGTATAGCAAGAAGCCTTATGATCTGGCTCCGTGTCTGTATGTCCGTCTGTCTGTCCGCATAATTCAAATCTAATCAGAACCCTCGAAATTGTGATTGTAAACACATCGTATGTATAATAAAATAAAAATATGTTTTAAATTTAAAATCGACTTTCTAGCCACGTTCTACAAAAAATTTTACTTATATATAGAATATTTGTTAGGTTGTTACTAAAGATTCAGATTATCAGGATTACCACAGATTTATATATCGACACTTGATATGAATAACATTGTAACTCTATTTTGCTTATTTTACAGGAGAGCATTTTAAAGATTTTTTGCTACATATAATTTGCAGTAACAATGATGTTATTTTGTTAAATTAACAGTATTTTTAATTGAGATAGGACGACGATTCATAAACCAAAATTATAGTTTGTTATTTGGGGAAGCCGTTTACAGCATAGTTGGATAACATTGTAACTTGAGTTACAATGTTATTTATATCAGGTGTCGATATATAGTTATTTATTTGCAAATATATTAGTACAGCCTTATTTCACATATAATAATACATTACCTATATAATTAGGGTATTCACACTCCCTAGTATATTTACCATAGTTGTATATTTACAACACTCAAATACCATAGCTGTGAACACACCTATGATATTAATTTAGTAAACTATCAACCCGTCAACAACTTCATAACCTCACAACTATTATTCTTAATCTCTGACTTCATCTAAATTTTCGATTTCTATTTTATACTAGCTGACCCGGCAGACGTTGTCCTGTCCAAATTTCAATATTTGCCTACATGTATTTTTTAGATCCAATCCGCATAATAACCTTGCGACTTATTTGGTCATCGCAAATACCAAACGTATTAAAAAAGGATTAAATAAATAAATTAATAAAAAATACAAATCAAGGTTTAATAAAAAAAAGTTTAGCAAAACTGTTAAGTATTCAAAAAAAACCACAATAATTTCTAATTTTTCTTTATTTTATTTTTGCCAATTACTCTTGTTCTTTGTGTTCTTCCTTTTCCTCCTCCCCTTCGTCTTCTAATAAGGGATTTTCAAAATCGGACAGCAATATTGGCAATACCTCTTCTTCTTTCTGTTCTTCTATTTCCTTCTCTCCTTCGTCTTCTAATAAGGAATTTTCAAAAGCACGCAGCGATATTGCCAATTCCTGTTCTTCTTTCTGTTTCTTCTTCATATAAGCAGCAGCCAATTCTTCCTCTCTTTTTCTTCGATGCAACGTTCCATGTATAATAGCGTGGCATTTCCGAATAGAGTAAAGTCCTTGCGAGCGGATCGCTTTCGCATGTCGAAAAGAAATTTGTCAATGTTGTCGCTGGTGGTCTTTCTGCTCTTTGCGCTGCATTTGCGTCCGTAAAGTAGACACGCTAGTCGTTCTCCAAGTGAACTGCCAAATGTACGACAGTCGGGTGACGTTCATGAATCGGAAATGAAAACAGCCGCCAAATTGCCTCGTTACAACTCACATAATGCCCAAGTTGAAATTTCGTCACCTCGTCGCGTCGTTTGCATTCGGATCGGCAATGCCAAACACCGCCATGTCGCTCCCTTTGTTCACATATTTGCAAACGTATTTGATGGATTTGATGGAGTTGCAGTACTCAAGATTGCAGTGGGTCGAGAAAGTTTTAGATAAAAGCGGACAATATGGAACGATCCAGCGGTTATCGACGACGACATCGTTTCCTTTCAATTTCATCACGATTGATCTGCCGTTGTCATCTGCAGAACGACGCCGATACAATGGATATCCGTCGATTCCACTGATTGTGTCAGCCACCAACGGACGGGGAAAACGCTTTGTGCAATTTCCGTTTTCCATGCACGGTGAGTCTGGGTTGTGGACTCCGCAAGGGCCATGGATCATGTTCGTTGTCACAACGGAATGCAGCTCCGGATCAGTTTCAAGATCTGGTCGGATCTTGTCGGACATCCAAAGCAGAATGTGTGCATGTGGTAAACCACGCTTCTGCCATTCAACCGAGTACATCCAACAACGGAGCACGCCAAAAACCTTGTGCTTAACGATGTAATCCATGAGCACTCTGATCTTTTGTTTGAATACTCGTGCAGTGATGTCATGTCGATCGCTGGATGTCAGCAACAGATTCGTAATTTCGGGCCATTTCGGATTGCAAGTGAACGTGATGAATAAATCAGGGCGTCCGTAATTCCGCACGTACGTCATCGCATCTTGAGCGTACTCATGCATGTGGCGCGGGCTTCCAACATAAGTAGCTGGGAGAATGGTCAAACGACAGATGTTGGCCGCGTCTCCTTCAGTAGCGATGGCGTCACGGAAGTGGATGTACTCGTCTGATCGTAACTTCGATTGATTGAAACGAATGAAATTGAGACGCTCCGTTTCGACCTTGAGGTACATGTCGACGCAGTACTGTTGAAACAACCGGCGATATCTCAACAGATGATTGTCAACATCTTGCCGAATCATCAATCGATACGCATAAAAATGCATTGAGCTGACCTCCTTATTCGTTTCTTCTCCTGAAATATGAATTCGAACTTAATTGCAGAATAAAAAGAAGTGATGACTTGTAAACAAACCTGTCGTTGGATTGACCATCTTTACATTCAAGTGATAGCCATCCTCTCCACGACAGAACATCAACGGGTATTGAAGTGCATCATATGACCGATGAGTCTCGTACACGCGCTGCAATTGTCCACCATCCCGACGCTTGAGAACAATATCGCGTGATTCCACATTCTCGCCAACAATCACCACTGCGACTTCATTGATAGTGGGAGCATTGAATTGTCTTGCATGGCCTCCAGCGGGTCTTTTGCCTGCTCTGATAATGATTTTGTGGTCGTCAGAATGCATTGCATCCAATGCGGTTTTGAACAATCTGACCAATTCATTATGCTCATGCAGAAGATTTTGCAATTGTTCGATCATTTCACGTTTAGTCAAATTTTTCGCGTTTTTCCGAAATTTTCCGAGTTTTCCACAAAGAATTTTCTATTTTTCCATTCGAAAAGCCATTCCGGAACAATTGCACACAAATTAAAACCAATTTAAAAAATTAAATAATTAATTTTAATTAGCTGTCGTTTTAATTAGCCAACGTTGCAAACGTTGTTTTGCCTCAAGGCATAACATTCATCAATTCGCCAGCAATTTCACTTTGTGGTACCAATAAGTGAACAAAAGTTACGATTCACAATCTATTCTGTGCAGCTTATATATACCTTTTGCAATGTCTTTATAAGTTACTTGCAGCCTTCTCGATTCAGTCCAACTTTCCGGGGCAACTTTTTCAATTTTTTATTACGTAAAAACCGTCTTCAGACTATTACAATTTAAAAAGAAATTAACAAAATCGGTCCAGCCGTTATCAAGTGATGCCTTGACAATGGCTTTCACTATAGAAATAAAGTAGGTACTTTAATTACCTACCTCTACTTCTGTAGGTACTTAAGGTACTTAAGGTCGCGCCACCTATTGACGGTATAAAAAGCACTTTCAATTTTTCCCGAATTTTCCAACTTCCCGGGCAACTTTTCCAATTTTTTTTACGTAAGAACCATCTACGGACTATTACGGGGGGTGAATCACTGGGTTTGAAAATGTACACTATACTGCTATAAATACTGCCTAAGGCTGCATGCAGATTGATAAAGCAAAAGTTTTAAGACAATCCTTTTGTTGCATTAAAAAGCTTTTTGTTTTATCATGAAACGTATTGCTGATCAAAGCAAAAAAGTTGTTTTCAGATCAAGCAAAACGTTTTAAGACAAAATAAAACACTGTAAGACAAAACAAAACATTTGTTTTTAGATAAAACAAAATGTTTTGTCTTAAAACGTTTTGCTTTATCAGTCCGCATGCAGCTTTATACTGGCGATACTGCCTGTACTGCTACTTAAGTGTACACTATACTGCCACAGTGATTCACCCCCCGGACTATTACAAACACTTTTTAAAAAAAATTAACAAAATCGGTCCAGCCGTTATCATGTGATGCCGTGACAAAGGTTTTCACATTCATTTTTATTTATATAGATAAATTCCATTTAATATAAATTTAAATATAACCTTACAATGTACTTTAATGCAACGTAAATGTAAACATATTTGATCAGCTGTAGTCGGCCATATTGAATCTCTTATTATAAAAGGCCAAGTCTTTCTTTCTTTCTGTCCGTCCCACGGAAATACCCGAAGCAAACCGAACCGAACCGAACGCACAACGTATCATCGGATCAACGTATCATCGGATCAACGTATCATCGTATCAACGTATCATCGTATCAACGTATCATCGTATCAACGTATCATCGTATCAACGTATCATCGTATCATCGGATCAACGTATCATCGTATCAACGTATCATCGTATCAACGTATCATCGGATCAACGTATCATCGTATCATTTTGTCTATATAGGTAAGTCTATTTCCAAAAAAGCATTATGTGAACTTCCATAATGGATAATGAAAATTTTGAAAATCCTGCTGCAAAGCGACGACGATTGAATCGTGAGAGAAAAGCACGTACAAGAGCTAATAACACAGAAGAACAGCTTCGATCACAGCGACAAGCTAACGCTCGGTCTCATGCGATACGTCGACAACGTGAAACTTTGGAACAAACTCAAGCGCGGCAAGCTGCTGACGCTCGGTCCCATGCGATACGTCAACAACGTGAAACTTTAGAAGAAACTCAAGCGCGGCAAGCTGCTGACGCTCGGTCCCATGCGATACGTTGATACGTTGATCCGATGATACGTTGATACGATGATACGTTCATCCGATTGGTTATGAAATTATCCGTTATGCGTTCGGTTCGGTTTGCTTCGGGTATTTCCGTGGGACAGACAGAAGGAAGGAAGGAAGGAAGGACTTGGCCTTTTATAATAAGAGATTTTTCACCTATATAGGAAATTTAAATACGTTGATCCGATGATACGATGATACGTTTATCCGATTAGTTATGAAATTATCCGTTATGCGTTCGGTTCGGTTTGCTTCGGGTATTTCCGTGGGACAGACAGAAGGAAGGAGGACTTGACCTTTTATAATAAGAGATGAGAACAACATTAAATAAATAAACAAAAAACTTACATATATTTTTTTAAATTAAATTAAACTTAATCAATATTTAAAATTTTTTTACTTATTTTAAACTAGATGATACCCCGTCCGAGGACGGGCAGCTAGAAGGACGGGCAGCTACCCAAGGTAACTTAAGTTGAATGAAGATTAAGGAAAGCTCTCAGTGCAATCCAAAAGCCATATGACCTTGGGTAGCTGCCCGTCCTTCTAGCTGCCCGTCCTCGGACGGGGTATCATCTAGTTATAATATACTACGGTAGAAAACTTCGTAGAAAAAGACGTTCAAGGGCTAACTAGAAATACAAGACCTCGGTGTATTTGGTCTTATGGGAAATTTGTATGCAACCAAATACACTCTAGTAAATTTGTGGATATTTACTAGAGTGTAGAAATACAACGATATTATATACTAGGGAGTGTGAATACCCTAAAATATCTTACGGCCGTGTTCCGCATCCTAGGTTCCAGAGGTCTCTGTTTTGCCATAGATCCTCTTCTAACTGCCTCTTTTCCATAGTTTCGCGGATCTCATCATCCCATGTTCTTGGGGGACGGCCTCGTTTTCTTCGTTCTGGGGGGGGGGTCCAGGACCATATTTTTGTGGCCACCTCTGGGTGGCATTCGTCGCATATGTCCATACCCGACAAACATTTTAGCTGTAAATAAGCTATTAACAAGCTAATACTCGTAGTATGCTTTTGCTGTTAAATAGCCATTTTACAGCTAATTTACAGCTAAAAATGTTTGTTGGGATACCATATCAATTGCTTTCTTTCCACTTCTTCCGTTATTGTTTCCTTCATTTTCATTTTGCTTATTATTTCTACATTTATGATGTGTTGCAGCCTACTTATCCCACAGCTTCGTCGCAAGAAATCCATTTCCGCTGCCAAGAGTCTATTTTTGTTTCTTTTTGTTATTTCCCACGTTTCTGATGCATAGGTAAGAATGCTTTTGACCATACTATTATATATTCTTTTTTTTGTCCATTTTCTTGGATCCATTGACCAGAGAAATGCATTTAACTTTTGTGTTACTTGTTTAGCTTTTATAATTCTGCTCGATATTTCTCTTTGACAGTTTCCTTCTTCAGATATAACCACACCTAAATATTTGTACTCTCCGTTTGCTTTTATTGTTTTTCCTTCTATATCTATGTAGGTCTTTTCCTTGCCCTCCTGCCACTAGATACTTAGTTTTGTTGAAATTGACTTTTAAACCTCATTTTTCATAGGTTTCAGTCAATTTTCTCATCATATATGTGATGTCGTCTTCATCTTGGGTTATTATTATTTGGTCATCTGCAAACAGAAGAGTATGAAGCATATCTCCATCTATTATGTCTATCCCCATTGGTCTACACTTTCTTTGCCATTCGTTTAGGACTACATTGATGTATTTACATTTTAAACAGAGTTGGCGATAAACAGCAGACCTGTCTCAGTCCTTTATTTGTGTTGAAGCACTGTGATACGTTTTTTCCAATTTTGATCATACCTTGATTTGCATGATACAGATCTGTTATAGCTTCAATATATTTTTTGTTGATGTTTAACTCGGCAAGTACTTTAAATAACTCCGAAAGGGGGACAGTATCATACGCTTTTTCAAGATCGACGAAAATTAGATGTATTTCTCTACCTCTTGCTTTTAGGCTTCTATACAAAGTATAGCAAGAAGCCTTATGATCTGGCTCCGTGTCTGTCCGTCCGTCTGTCCGCATAATTCAAAATCATACAGAGCGTTTCAAATCATGTTGGAAATACTCTGTGTGTATAGAGGTCTAAGAACTGGGTACCCAGTGCGCTACTTTTAGGCTTCTATACAAAGTATAACAAGAAGCCTTATGATCTGGATCCGTGTCTGTCCGTCCGTCAGTCCGCATAATTCAAATCTAATCAGAACCCTCGAAATTGTGATTGTAAACACATCGTATGTATAATAAAATAAAAATGTGTTTTACATTTAAAATCAACTTTTTTATATACTATTAAGATAGGTTACAAAAATATTCTGTGCTTTAAGATTGTAATTTTCAACCTATATAGTAGACTTAATCCGATGATCTGATCGATCAAGGTATCAACAGATCACGGATCAACGGATTAAGTTATCAAGTTAACGGATAAAATTTATTGTCATATTTTATCTACCTACTATATTTTTCTGAAAAAAAACTTTAAAAAAAGACTTCTATATACAAAGTATAGTCTGTCTATCCGCATCCGTCCGTGTCTGTCTGTCCGCATAATTCAAATCTAATCAGAACCCTCGAAATTGTGATTTTAAACACATCGTATGTATAATATCGACTTTCTAGCCACGTTCTACAAACATTTTAATATGGAACATGTTTTTACGGTCGTTATTACCTCGCAAAAATCGACACCTAAAGCCGACATCAAAAACCGACACCAAAACTCGACACCAAAAATTGACACGAAAAATCGGCACCACATGTATAATTCAAATTTATAGTTTATAATTTGAATATAGAGTAGATTATCGAATAACATCTTATTCGCATTCACAATAATGAATTTTCAATAACAAAATTTTATTACCAAAAATTTAAATCCGAAACCGAGCGCGTAAGAATATTTGCTTTTTATTTTCTTTTTGTATTACTTTCTATGCCTAAAGACATACTTGTTGATCGCTCTCTATTGTTGGCGTTTGTTATATATATCACTTGTTTACACCAGAAAGGTAGCTGTATAGAAGCCTAGAATCTGCCGCAAAAAGCGAGATCCACCTTTTGTTTTAATTAAAAGGCGTCCACACTTGATACAAAAGCTTTCAATTTATTGTACTTCGCCAATCGGCGATTATAATTACAAATTATGCCCAATCCGTAGGTAATAAAAATTAAAAAAAAACAGTGTAATATGTATGTATCAAGCTTAACGTGGAATCAAAGCCACGGCACAATTATTCAGAACTAGCTGAGATTCGAACTAACGCGGATTTTTAAACTGATCAGGCAATTTCTTTTAAATTTTATTACTTACTAGCGCCTGCGGCGCTAGACATACGTATAGTAAACAGAAACAACACATTATGAACAATTTTTTTATTATTTCAACTTTAAAATGACCCTAGATCCAAAGATAATGAGTTTTTTTTTGTTTTTGTTTATGCGTGTCGGAAGGGGGAAAATCTTAAAAAAGACACCACCAGCCCGTACTGGATGGTAGTGTGGGGTCAGCCCACTAAAAACCCCCTCCCGGATACCTTACGGTACTTCTTCCGCTATCGAGTCCATTGTACTACTTTATTTTTTATGCTCATTTTTAGACCCACAGACATTTTTAGAGTCACAGTGTCGACAGTGCTAGATATGATTGCAGCCTTTAGGTGGTCTCTCGGCCTTATCGTTTGACTGGTAAAATTTCAACAAAGGGAGGTACAATCAGGGACTTTTTAGTCTACGTGATTTGTGGTACTCTAAACCAGTGCGAATTGCAGTCGACGATTAGCCCCTGGACCATGCTATGCGGCTCGAAATCGCAACAAAGTCGAGCAATATGCAGTCGATGGAGCGGAAGAGGTGATTTTATTCTGTTTCATATGTTAAAATAGTAGAATGGACCGTAGGCTTTAAGAAGAGTCCTTTGCAGGAAAAACGATGACGGTTAATTAAAATAAAATCCTTTAATTTTATCTTAATGCCAAAGGATACACAATATTTTTGGTAGTTCCGTTCGGTGTATAAATGTACAAATTTTTTGGTGTGCCAACTCGGGAGCAAGCAACATACAATTGGCCATGTGAAAAACACGAATTCTCCAAATTCAAGCCAGCAACAGTTTCGCCAGCTCTTGACGTCGAAGCTCTGTCGCGTAATGCTTCAAGCCGAATTTTGCGTACTTCCTCAGTTTCGGCAGCTCTTTTTTTACTTACCTTCTTAGCCTTTGTTATTGGTGTTTTATTTCCTATAAATGCTTTTTTAGGTGGCATTGTATGTATATTTAGCAAAATTAACGTAGTTTTATGTCAATGTCAGTTTCACTTTCTATAAAAGAAAATAGAATGCGCTGATAAATTAGGTAAATCTCGAAAATTGAAATCGTAAAATGTTTGGGCCACTTTCGTATTATTCGTTTAGATGATTAGGGGGAATCAGATATCAATTTTGGCGATGATCGATGAAATTCGAAAAAAAACTTTTGTTTTGGGGATAAATTTTAAAATTTTTTTTCGTATTATTCATTTAGATGATTGGGGGGAATCAGATATCAATTTTGGTGATGATCGATGAAGTTCCAAAAAAAACTTTTGTTTTGCGGATAAATTTTAAAATTTTTTTTCGTATTCTTCATTTAGATGATTAGGGGGAATCAGATATCAATTTTGGTGATGATCGATGAAGTTCCAAAAAAAACTTTTGTTTTGCGGATAAATTTTAAAATTTTTGTTCGTATTATTCATTTAGATGATTGGGGGGAATCAGATATCAATTTTGGTGATGATCGATGAAGTTCCAAAAAAAACTTTTGTTTTGCGGATAAATTTTAAAATTTTTGTTCGTATTATTCATTTAGATGATTGGGGGGAATCAGATATCAATTTTGGTGATGATCATCCGTCATCTGTCATCCCATCCGTCATCTGTCATCCGTCATCTGTCATACATACATACATACATACACACATACATACATAATCTTCACTTAAAGTTACATCTTCATGTAAAGTTAAATCTGTATGTACAAAATGATTTTTAGGTTATGTAGTTAATGCAGTCACTTTGACACTATCGGGGGGCCCATGGGGGCTATTCAACACTATCAGGGTCACTCTCTAGGTTATGAAAAGGGGGCGCGTCTTGCTAAAACGTTTTATGTTACCTACTATTGATATTATACCAAATATGTATCGTGCCAAATATGAGGAATTTATTCTCGACACATATGTACATACATACCCATACACATTAATTACTTCAATTATTATCTATTAGTGGTATTTTAATTTAATATATGTTTTCTTACCCCTTCTTAGACAGCTTTGCACACTTTTATGATTTATTTATGAGTTATTTATTTATGAATTAATACAATTATGACTTTGTATTAATTTGCAATGAACACAATTAATTAATGTACACTGAATGTCATAATTTAATTCATTTGTCACCTTATAACTTGATTTTTGATAATTTTAAAAATATTGTGCAACGCTACTGACTATAATATGTCAATGTCATTTTTAAGGTTAGTCAAAGTTGTGCCCCCTATTTGTCGAGCCGCTACTAACTATAATATGTCAATGTCATTGAATCTTTATTGTGCAACGCTACTGACTATAATATGTCAATGTCATTTTTAAGGTTAGTCAAAGTTGTGCCCCCTATTTGTCGAGCCGCTACTGACTATAATATGTCAAAGTCATTGAATTAATCTTTTAGCGTCAAAATCGCATCGTAACTATGACAACGACTGTGACCTGAAGTGTTTAACTGCTGATGACCGTCTTATGGTGGCGAATTAGTAAAATCAAAGACGACGAAAAGTTTACTCTTGAATGTCGCCAGATCTCGTGAAAGTTTCAACGCCCACAGTTACGGGGTTTAGGCGTCTATGCGGAACATACACACATATATACATACATACATACATACATCCATTTTTATATATAAGATGACTTAAAAAGATTATTTAAAATTTAAAATGGTTGTACAAGTCGAGGAATACAGATGGCAGTATGTATCAAACAATCAGTTCCCCCCTACAAAAAAGACAAAATTACAAACACTAAGGAAGTCGAAAAATTACGATTAAAATGAAACTTTGGCGGATGAGGATCCGCATTTCACATTTTTTTGTACTGGAGGGTATTCCATACCCCCCAGACCCCCCGGTCAGGGGTAACCACAATTTTTTTGCGATTATTGCGTTTGGTAATTTTTAAATCGTTGGAATTCGTGATAGCAAAATGATATTTTTATATTTGACTAGCTGACCCGGCAGACGTTGTCCTGCCCGAAATTAATTTTTATGCCACTCAAAGAATTGTTTATCCAAATATAAATTATTCGAAATTATTAAACAAATTATGAAAACAACAAAAAATTTACATTAAAAGTAGTAATATCGAATCCTGACAGTTTCGGATGTATTTACTGAAGTTGCTTGCAAGGGTACCTCTGGATCTAATTCAAACGATGGTTTGAAAAACAATTAGAAAAAAATTAAGTCGGAATTTCATGTCAACCAACGTCAACTCCAAAATAAATTTCAGTTCATATAGGGTTATATGATACATTAAGAGCACCATCTAGCGAATGCGGAGTGTGCAAGCATTATAAAGGGGATAGCACGGCAGATCCCACCCGGCTTTGAAAAATTTCCTATTCATAAATGGGCCCAAAAATTAGGTTTTTGGGCTGGCATTTTTTCCAAAGAAATAAACCTTAAATTGCCAATATTTCCGGATCGGGTTTTCTATATACTCTACTGATGGAAACTTAATTAATTACAGGTTAAGGCGGCGCCACCTGTTGACTACTACTACTACTTTTACTACTTCTCTTCAACTCTTCGTATACTCTTCCGCTTATATACTAAACTTAGGATCATCGGCATTACCAATCGCAACAATATCGTTATCTTTACAGATGATCTTCCTAATACAGAGTTGACACAAAATACAAAAATGATGATGCATAGTATATATTTGGCAATTCATTTTTATATATATAGATAGAGGGTACAGGTACTTTGTCGGCAACAACTCAACAAAAAATCAACCAAATTCGTCGTGCCGTTCTCACGTGATGATGATGCATACATATTTGGCAATTCATTTTTAATATGGCGGCGCCACCTATTGACGACATTAAACGCACTTTCAGTTTTTTCCCGAATTTTTCAAATTCCCGGGCAACTTTTCAAATTTTTTTTCACACAAACCTTGTCGAAGATATAGGCAACAACTCACCAAAAAATCAGCCAAATTCGTCGAGCCGTTCTCACGTGATGATGATGCATACATATTTGGCAATTCATTTTTATATATATAGATTGGCAATTCATTTTTAATATGGCGGCGCCACCTGTTGACGACATTAAACGCACTTTCAGTTTTTTCCCGAATTTTTCAACTTCCCGGGCAACTTTTCCAATTTTTTTTTCACACAAACCTTGTCGAAGATATATGCAACAACTCACCAAAAAATCAGCCAAATTCGTCGAGCCGTTCTCACGTGATGATGATGCATACATATTTGGCAATTCATTTTTATATATATAGATTGGCAATTCATTTTTAATATGGCGGCGCCACCTGTTGACGACATTAAACGCACTTTCAGTTTTTTCCCGAATTTTTCAACTTCCCGGGCAACTTTTCCAATTTTTTTTCACACAAACCTTGTCGAAGATATAGGCAACAACTCACCAAAAAATCAGCCAAATTCGTCGAGCCGTTCTCACGTGATGATGATGCATACATATTTGGCAATTCATTTTTATATATATAGATGGCAATTCATTTTTAATATGGCGGCGCCACCTGTTGACGACATTAAACGCACTTTCAGTTTTTTCCCGAATTTTTCAACTTCCCGGGCAACTTTTCCAATTTTTTTTCACACAAACCTTGTCGAAGATATAGGCAACAACTCACCAAAAAATCAGCCAAATTCGTCGAGCCGTTCTCACGTGATGATGATGCATACATATTTGGCAATTCATTTTTATATATATAGATTGGCAATTCATTTTTAATATGGCGGCGCCACCTGTTGACGACATTAAACGCACTTTCAGTTTTTTCCCGAATTTTTCAACTTCCCGGGCAACTTTTCCAATTTTTTTTTCACACAAACCTTGTCGAAGATATAGGCAACAACTCACCAAAAAATCAGCCAAATTCGTCGAGCCGTTCTCACGTGATGATGATGCATACATATTTGGCAATTCATTTTTATATATATAGATTGGCAATTCATTTTTAATATGGCGGCGCCACCTATTGACGACATTAAACGCACTTTCAGTTTTTTCCCGAATTTTTCAAATTCCCGGGCAACTTTTCAAATTTTTTTTCACACAAACCTTGTCGAAGATATAGGCAACAACTCACCAAAAAATCAGCCAAATTCGTCGAGCCGTTCTCACGTGATGATGATGCATACATATTTGGCAATTCATTTTTATATATATAGATTGGCAATTCATTTTTAATATGGCGGCGCCACCTATTGACGACATTAAACGCACTTTCAGTTTTTTCCCGAATTTTTCAAATTCCCGGGCAACTTTTCAAATTTTTTTTCACACAAACCTTGTCGAAGATATAGGCAACAACTCACCAAAAAATCAGCCAAATTCGTCGAGCCGTTCTCACGTGATGATGATGCATACATATTTGGCAATTCATTTTTATATATATAGATTGGCAATTCATTTTTAATATGGCGGCGCCACCTGTTGACGACATTAAACGCACTTTCAGTTTTTTCCCGAATTTTTCAACTTCCCGGGCAACTTTTCCAATTTTTTTTTCACACAAACCTTGTCGAAGATATAGGCAACAACTCACCAAAAAATCAGCCAAATTCGTCGAGCCGTTCTCACGTGATGATGATGCATACATATTTGGCAATTCATTTTTATATATATAGATTGGCAATTCATTTTTAATATGGCGGCGCCACCTATTGACGACATTAAACGCACTTTCAGTTTTTTCCCGAATTTTTCAAATTCCCGCGCAACTTTTCAAATTTTTTTTCACACAAACCTTGTCGAAGATATAGGCAACAACTCACCAAAAAATCAGCCAAATTCGTCGAGCCGTTCTCACGTGATGATGATGCATACATATTTGGCAATTCATTTTTATATATATAGATTGGCAATTCATTTTTAATATGGCGGCGCCACCTGTTGACGACATTAAACGCACTTTCAGTTTTTTCCCGAATTTTTCAACTTCCCGGGCAACTTTTCCAATTTTTTTTTCACACAA
Source organism: Podabrus alpinus (assembly GCA_932274525.1). Taxonomy (NCBI): domain Eukaryota; kingdom Metazoa; phylum Arthropoda; class Insecta; order Coleoptera; family Cantharidae; genus Podabrus; species Podabrus alpinus. The sequence goes on along the minus strand of OW026454.1, from coordinate 82,548,968 downwards.
ACCTTGTCGAAGATATAGGCAACAACTCACCAAAAAATCAGCCAAATTCGTCGAGCCGTTCTCACGTGATGATGATGCATACATATTTGGCAATTCATTTTTATATATATAGATTGGCAATTCATTTTTAATATGGCGGCGCCACCTGTTGACGACATTAAACGCACTTTCAGTTTTTTCCCGAATTTTTCAACTTCCCGGGCAACTTTTCCAATTTTTTTTTCACACAAACCTTGTCGAAGATATAGGCAACAACTCACCAAAAAATCAGCCAAATTCGTCGAGCCGTTCTCACGTGATGATGATGCATACATATTTGGCAATTCATTTTTATATACATATAGATATAAAAATATCTGTTGTATTCCTCGCAAAATATAAAAAGTCAAACCGGGAGTTTGACCCTCAAAAAAGACAGAATCGCAAACATTAAGGAAGTCGAAAAATTACGTCGACCTTTTGGGGATTTTACCCCCCATACGAATTTTCTCCTATTACTCCCTTAATTTAATTTTTTCGGATAATTCTCAGTGGACCAAAATTCAAAAGCATAAAATATTAAACATTCAATTTCATTTATCTAGAAACTCTGTTTTTTGACTTGGTCAGTTTTTGCAGTAAGCCGACGATAAATAGTAAATGATAATTACCAACCGCAAAAAATTTAATTAGTGCAGATTATCTGGATCCTTCTATATCTTCTCTATGCCGGTTTCCCATTATATAGTAGATAAATTTCTGTTGATCGCAAAAATTTAATCCGATATATTAAATTACATGTCTAATAAAAATAACTAGCTAACAACTTCTTTTTACTCCAGAAAGGTAGCTGTATAGAAGCTTAGGATCTGCCGCAAAAAGCGAAATCCACCTTGTTTTAATCTATTTTGACTAATTACTTCCCTATAAGGAAGTATTGTAATCATGAAAAAATTCGATGTCGATATTTTAACGGAAATATCCGTTTTGAGCATTTCTGAATCCGTTTTGACTACTTTCGCAATGATGTCTGTATGTATGTATGTATGTATGTATGTATGTCTGTATGTATGGATGTATGTAACGCAAAATGTCTGTAAGTTCTGTATCTCTGGAACGAATTGTTATATAGTAACCAAATTTCATATTTAACACTTTACTCGGTATACAAAGGCACCATTTGATTTTGGAGGAAATCCTTAAACCGGAAGTAGCACTTCACTTGAAGGACGAAATGGTTTTTCTTAAATATCTCAGGAACGAATTGTTATCTAGTAACCAAATTTCATATTTAACACTTTAATCAGTATACTAAAGCACCATGTGATTTTGGAGGAAATCGCTAAACCGGAAGTAGCACTTTACTTGAAGGACGAAATGGTTTTTCTTCAATATCTCAGGAACTAATTTTTATATAGTAACCAAATTTCATATTTAACACTTTAATCGGTATACAAAGGCACCATTTGATTTTGGAGGAAATCCTTAAACCGGAAGTAGCACTTCACTTGAAGGACGAAATGGTTTTTCTTAAATATCTCAGGAACGAATTGTTATCTAGTAACCAAATTTCATATTTAACACTTTAATCAGTATACTAAAGCACCATGTGATTTTGGAGGAAATCGCTAAACCGGAAGTAGCACTTTACTTGAAGGACGAAATGGTTTTTCTTCAATATCTCAGGAACTAATTTTTATATAGTAACCAAATTTCATATTTAACACTTTAATCGGTATACAAAGGCACCATTTGATTTTGGAGGAAATCCTTAAACCGGAAGTAGCACTTTACTTGAAGGACGAAATGGTTTTTCTTAAATATCTCAGGAACGAATTGTTATCTAGTAACCAAATTTCATATTTAACACTTTAATCAGTATACTAAAGCACCATGTGATTTTGGAGGAAATCCCTAAACCGGAAGTAGCACTTTACTTGAAGGACGAAATTTAATAATTTAATTAAATAATAAAATAAAATTTAAATAATATTTCTGCGAATCTTTAGATGAACGATAAAGGAATGATTCCTTATAGGGAAGTCATGTGCTGGCCACATCAGATTTTTTATTATGCTAATTACTTCCCTATAAGGAAGTATTGTAATCATGAAAAAATTCGATGTCGGTATTTTAACGGAAATATCCGTTTTGAGCATTTCTGAATCCGTTTTGACTACTTTCGCAATGATGTCTGTATGTATGTATGTATGTGTGTATGTATGTATGGATGTATGTAACGCAAAATGTCTGTAAGTTCTGTATCTCTGGAACGAATTGTTATATAGTAACAAAATTTCATATTTAACACTTTAATCAATATACAAAGGCACCATTTGATTTTGGAGGAAATCCTTAAACCGGAAGTAGCACTTTACTTGAAGGACGAAATGGTTTTTCTTTAATATCTCAGGAACAAATTGTTATATAGTAACCAAATTTCATATTTAACACTTTAATCAATATACGAAAGAACCATCTGATTTTGGAGGAAATCCCTAAACCGGAAATGGCACTTTACTTGAAGGACGAAATAGTTTTTCTTCAATATCTCAGGAACGAATTATTATATAGTAACCAAATTTCATATTTAATACTTTAATCGGTATACGAAAGCACCATTTGATTTTGGAGCAAATCCCTAAACCGGAAGTAGCACTTTACTTGAAGGACGAAATAGTTTTTCTTCAATATCTCAGGAACAAATTGTTATCTAGTAACCAAATTTCATATTTAACACTTTAATCAGTATACTAAAGCACCATGTGATTTTGGAGGAAATCCCTAAACCGGAAGTAGCACTTTACTTGAAAGACGAAATAGTTTTTCTTCAATATCTCAGGAACAAATTGTTATATAGTAACCAAATTTCATATTTAATACTTTAATCGGTATACGAAAGCACCATTTGATTTTGGAGCAAATCCCTAAACCGGAAGTAGCACTTTACTTGAAGGACGAAATGGTTTTTCTTAAATATCTCAGGGACGAATTGTTATCTAGTAACCAAATTTCATATTTAACACTTTAATCAGTATACTAAAGCACCATGTGATTTTGGAGGAAATCCCTAAACCGGAAGTAGCACTTTACTTGAAGGACGAAATGGTTTTTCTTCAATATCTCAGGAACAAATTGTTATATAGTAACCAAATTTCATATTTAACACTTTAATCAGTATACTAAAGCACCATGTGATTTTGGAGGAAATCCCTAAACCGGAAGTAGCACTTTACTTGAAAGACGAAATAGTTTTTCTTCAATATCTCAGGAACAAATTGTTATATAGTAACCAAATTTCATATTTAACACTTTAATCAATATACGAAAGAACCATTTCATTTTGGAGGAAATCCCTAAACCGGAAATGGCACTTTACTTGGAAGGACGGAATAGTTTTTCTTCAATATCTTAGGAACGAATTGTTATATAGTAACCAAATTTCATATTTAACACTTTAATCGGTATACGAAAGCACCATTTGATTTTGGAGCAAATCCCTAAACCGGAAGTAGCACTTTACTTGAAGGACGAAATGGTTTTTCTTAAATATATTATGATAAATATTTTATTGATGAATTTTTATTTTTTAATCAAAATTAAAGCAAATAAAATTTAATTATTTAATTAAATAATAAAATAAAATTTAAATAATATTTCTGCGAATCTTTAGATGAACGATGAAGGAATGATTCCTTATAGGGAAGTCATGTGCTGGCCACATCAGATTTTTATTTTAAAAGTTTTCAAAATAATATACTACTTTCAGTAAAACCTGACAAAATAATATGAGTTACAAAAATATGTTGGTTCTTTAATAAAAAAAAAGTTTTGATAGGAAAATTTCAGTGACTTTTGAGCTCCTAAAAAATACACGTCTTTTTGTAAATAAAGACGGGATAAAAACCGAGGTATTCGTACATATATTATGTAAAAATCGGGGAGAAGGCCAAAATTTACGCATATAAGAGACACGGCGAGCGCATCATACTGTCTAATCACCGAGCGTCTTACTATTCTAAAGAGGCGAGAACTGCCACAAAAGAAGAAATAAGTGCCGAATTTCACTTCTTCGAAGCCGAAGAATGTATTCTGTATGGCCCTAGTATACGCGATTAAGGGTAGTTACGAATATCAACCACTATCCACCTCATTACAGCACGAAAAAGTTTAAAACAATTTATCTCAAAACTACATTTCTCAAATCCGGCGCACATTTTCCAAACAAACTACTTGGCGGATTAACTTGATTTTTTTTAAGCATTTAGAATATATTTCAGGCTCCACTCAGAACCTAAAATATCCAAAATATATTTAAAATTACCATTTTGCAGGCCGTGAAAAGTAAATATTTTGTTGTAAAAATTGAAGTTTTTATGTAAATCCTCGCCATTTTGTCATTTTTTGTTTAAATTAAATTTTCGAGGTTCCAACTGGAGCCACATTCATATAGAACAAAAATTTAAAAAATTCATTTATTTCAGATAACTGGATCGGTCGGAAACGATGCGCCCGATTGGCGCGTCATTTCGAAACATGAGTTACGCGTCGATCTGTACCTTGTACAATTTTCAATTAAAAGCTTTACAAATATTTTAGGTGTTAGTTTAAATGTGAATAAATAAGTATCCAAAATTTTAGCTCAATAGCTGTAACAGTTTTTTCAAATTTAATTCCTAAAAATCAGCTTGAAAACGACTGTTCACAGTAGGTAACCCCCTTAATATTTTATTAGTCACCGCCCCTCCCTAAAGTCGTGCATGTCAAGAAACAAATGGGATAGTAGAACGAGTAGAACATACACTTTGTAATTCTGATTGGCCAGATAATGTTTATGTTTGGTATTGAACAGTGTAAGCTTACCCTTACAACATGATACCATCCTAAATTGTATGGAAACACTGTAACATCGTTAATGTGCCAAATTGGATACAATTTAGTGTGAAAATAAATATAGCATCATTTGCCTTTAAAGGGCAGGTGGCTTGGTGATTTAAAGAATTACGGATTGTGCATTGAGAAATTGCTATTTAAATTCCTTTAGTAAAATAAGTATTTTATTGAAGCGAAATATTTTTTTGTACTTGATATGAATTGACATTTATATTTTGAAGTGAACATGAAACCAGGGGCACAATAACCCTAAGCTTCGGTGCAGTGGGCGACATACACCACAACCCCGATTAATAATAATAGCCCATCCCAATATAAAAATTTCAAAAAATAACAATTTTTTACTAAATTTTAAACAAACCTACAAAAATTTTAATTAATTGGATAATCCTTGCCCAAATTTTAAAGTCTGTTTTGAATTCATCTGCTCTTGCATATCCAGTGTAATTTTCTTATACTTCTCTGCTAATTCTAAATTCTTTTCAACACCTAAAAATTAAAAATTAGAAACTCTCTTTAACATGAAAACATCAGCTAATCACGTACCATCTCCTTTCCTGTACATTTCACTAACATTAGCACAGCAAAATGCATTTTCTAACTCGCACCCTTTGTAAGCGAACGCAAACGCTTTACTCATATCTCTTGCCACTAAATATGTCTCTTTACCGTCATCACCTTTAGAAGATTTAGGATCCGTAACACCTTTTATGTACATTCCCGATAAAAAGTAACAGGCGTGATGACTCTTTTCCAAACACGATTTTTCTAGTAGTTCCATCCCCTTCCTCACGTCAGTTGCAATCGGATTGTTTTTAGCGTTCGAAGTCGCCGTCAGTAACAAACCTTGCTGTAGACACGATTCGGGATTTTTTAAATCACAGCCTTTTTCAAAGTATTTGTAAGCTGTTGCAAAGTCTTGCTTCGGGACACCACGACCAAGCATCGAATAAGCTGCGTACTTATAACAGCTTTTCCCATACTTATAATCATCACAATTCGCTTTATACACCACACCGGCTTTCTTGAAGTCTTTATCCACGGACTCCAAATAGTCAGCGAGCAAATGGCACACTACGGATTAAAGCATTAAAATGGAATGTAAAAGAGCGTTATCAACGTACCATCCGATTTCTTTTCATTGTAACATCCAAATCTGTATTCTATTCCTAAATTTTTAAGATATAGTTCGACATCATCTTTATCTTTTAGGTTATACGACATATTTAAAAAATGGTTTAATTAGAATTAAACGAAGATGCTGGCTTATAACGAATAAAGTTTTAAAATGTTTAGTTAAAATTTTTTGTAAATACCGAAAATGTTTTGAGGTTATATAACTTTTAAAATCAACTTTAGTATGACTACCGCAGGGTTCGGCCGTGCAGTAACTTTTCGTTTGGGAACGGTCCGACCCACATGCAGTTTCGTTTGGATCACCGCGAATGGACAAAACTTTGTAGTTAAGTGTAAAATAATATAGAGAAGTAGGAATTCAATTTTTTGGGTCTTCAAATACCCCGACAATTTTGTTAAAAAATTAACAACCGCAAAATTTCATTAAAAAAATGGTCCATGCTTATCTGTTATCGCTTACGCTGCAAAAACTAAGCGAGATAGGGAAAAATCAAAAAGAAATTTTTTGTAAGCATAAAATTATGTAACAAAAAGTTTCCAAAAACACATATCCAAGATGAGTAGTTTAGGCATGAGGGTCATTTGAAGTTGTCGTCTCGATACGCCAAGTTAGTGTCATCCGGGTAATCTTATTAATTTTTCTAGGATCTTCATGTTCTTTATTTCTGTAAAATGTTCTCTGTTGACCTAATCAAAAGCTTGTTTCAAATCTATAAAAATTATCTCCATACGCATGTATGGACCCTTTAATTTAGCATTAAAAGAGCTCAATCGTAATCAGAAAAAAGCTGCATTAAACGATGTCAAAGTCCAAGTTGTTCAGTCTCTGGTTATTTCTATAAAAATTAACCCGAGTTAAAAGATAACCTGAGACTGCACAACTGGGCCTTTATTTGAGAAATTAACTCAAAATATTGGGAATAAGACTTTTTATATTGCTGTGTGAGGGTGTACCTCTACGACCTCTACTACTAATAATGTCTCGTTATAAAATGCTTGTGTACGGGTTCACGTAAAATGTACCCCGTCGATAGAAATATTTAACTTTTACACAATTTACAAATAATGTGATAATAATACCTCGGCTTTAACTGTCTCGGTGTGCATGGACTTACCTCTCTCAGTCTGGGTTCGTTCCGGGACCAATAACTGTAATGCTAAATCAACTTTTGGACTCTCGGAACAGATCAAAAAAAATATCTTCCGTTGCAAAGACTATTATATTTTTATTACACAAAATAAAGTAAATAAATGGTTTATTAAGTAAAAAGTTCTTAATATTAATCCTATTAATAAAAATTCTTAACATTAACGAAGAAAAGCACGCGTTTATGTTGTCCGAAATTTTCACTTAATTTTATTACGAAAATAAAGTTTAATGGGAATTTACCTTTATAAGCTCTAGGGTTTTTATTATGCATAAGGGGCCGTTCATGTATTACGTAAGACGTTTAGGGGGAGGGGGGGGGGTAGCTGACATCTTATTTTACATGTATTAACATTAACATTTACATATACATTTTCTTACTAGGGGGTGGGGGGGAGTCTAAAAGTAGGAAAAAACGTCTTACGTAATACATGAACGGCCCCTAAGATGTTTGACCATGAGATTGTTAACCTTCGACACGCCGATGGTTATTTCTTATCTTGATATGGGCAGATTACTTTTCTTGGTGCGTTGTACAAACCACGTGTAGTTGAAATTCGTTTTTTTGTAGAAATATTCTAAATCCTTTATAATTTCGATTGGAAAACACTTTAATACAACGTAAGTACACTTTTTATATTAATATTCACTAATTTTCGTCGACTTTACTTAAATTTTCTGTACTTTTTAATTATTTTTAGCAGCAGTGGCCATAAAACACAACGCCATTTATATATCGATCAAACGTAGAGCGATCCCAATTGTTTTTTTTCTCATCGCCTCGAAATTCATAGCCTCTTGATTCTTCGTCATTATTTATTATTGGTCGATGCAAAAATCAATACCATTTTGACCTTCTAAGATTACAGGTCTGTATTCAGCTCATCGTGACTTGTTACAATTTTAATAAAATAATTTTTTATTTTTAGATTGGATTAATCTTCATCATTGCTTCGTGATTGGTTTCATGAAATTTATGGATATGCATTATCCGTTTTCGGTGCACTAAATCGAAACGGTGACCGGACAGGTGACCACATGACAAGTGAACGCACGACAAGTGAACGCATGACATCCGAACACATGACAACTGAACACACTGACAATTGAACACACGGACAACTGAACACACGGACAACTGAACACACGGACAACTGAACACAATCTTAATTTTTAAATTTAAATATTTGTTATTTATTTTTATAATCATGACATAGTAACTTTGAGGTTTACGATTTTATAATTATTATTTTATAAATACTGGCCAAATCCTAATCCGAAGTTAAATATTCATATTTTTAAAAAAAAATTCAGTCGTCGAAATATTCGAAGAAAAACTTTTACTTTGTTGTCTACTCAACGCCCCACAAAGATGGTCCATTTTAGCTAATTAGGTTCGAAACCGACTTTGCATTGTTCCTCGACAATTTTGCAACGAGATCATTCTACTTTCGTTCATTTTCGCCATCGATTTCACAACAAAGAGGTGCGAATTTCAGATTTTTTCAAAAAATTTCAGCTTTAAGGTCATTTTTTTTGGGCCGCGGAAGAATAATATTACTAAATTTTCTTCGACAAAAATTCTTAAAATTACTCGGCAAATAAGATTTCGTCGTTAAAATTTCGATTTTCGAAAGTAAAATTTGCAATTTAGTTTCAAAGGGGTAAATGAAACAATTTTTAATTTTAAAAACGGTATTGGGTGGCATTTCTCGAGCGCGAATTTTTCTAAATGTATACTTTTTTTCGTGCGGCGTCAATTAAGGTGGCAAATTACAAAAACGCAAATTTTCAAAAATTTCGATTTGAAATCGGAACCATATTTGCATATAAATATTTGTGCGCAATTTTAAACGAAACGAGTTGGTTTTTCGAAAAATTTTATTGAACACTTTCCGTTTTATTTGGCGAATTTAAGCGGTACGTGAAAAGAGGTGGATCTGCCGCGAACAGGAGGATCTGCCGTTAGGTTAGTGTTAGTTTTTGATATTTCTTTAGAAAACTAATTAAAAACAATTTAATTCTCAGTGAAAATTTAAATCTGCCGCAAAGAGGTGGATCTGCCGCGAAGAGGTGGATCTGCCGTTAGGTTAGTGTTAGTTTTTGATATTTCTTTAGAAAACAAATTAAAAACAAATAAATCTCCGCGTAAAGTTAAATCTGCCGCAAAGAGGTGGATCTGCCGTTAGGTTAGTGTTAGTTTTTGATATTTCTTTAGAAAACAAATTAAATCCAAATAAATCTCCGCGTAAAGTTAAATCTGCCGCAAAGAGGTGGATCTGCCGCAAAGAGGTGGATCTTCCGCGAAGAGGTGGATCTGTCGTTAGGTTAGTGTTAGATTTTGATATTTCTTTAGAAAACTAATTAAAAACAATTTAATTCTCAGTGAAAATTTAAATCTGCCGCAAAGAGGTGGATCTGCCGCGAAGAGGTGGATCTGCCGTTAGGTTAGTGTTAGTTTTTGATATTTCTTTAGAAAACAAATTAAAAACAAATAAATCTCCGCGTAAAGTTAAATCTGCCGCAAAGAGGTGGATCTGCCGTTAGGTTAGTGTTAGTTTTTGATATTTCTTTAGAAAACAAATTAAAAACAAATAAATCTCCGCGTAAAGTTAAATCTGCCGCAAAGAGGTGGATCTGCCGCAAAGAGGTGGATCTTCCGCGAAGAGGTGGATCTGTCGTTAGGTTAGTGTTAGTTTTTGATATTTCTTTAGAAAAGTAATTAAAAAAAAAAATCTCCGCGTAAAGTTAAATCTGCCGCAAAGAGGTGGATCTACCGCAAAGAGGTGAATCTGCCGCGAAGAGGTGGATCTGCCGTTAGGTTAGTGTTAGTTTTTGATATTTCTTTAGAAAACAAATTAAAAACAAACAAATCTCCGCGTAAAGTTAAATCTGCCGCAAAGAGGTGGATCTGCCGGGAAGAGGTGGGTCTGCCGTTAGATTAGTGTTAGTTTTTGATATTTCTTTAGAAAACTTAATAAAAACAAACAAATCTCCGCGTAAAGTTAAATCTGCCGCAAGGAGGTAGATCTGCCGCGAAGAGGTGGATCTGCCGCGAAGAGGTGGATCTGCCGTTAGGTTAGTGTTAGTTTTTGATATTTCTTTAGAAAACCAATTAAAAACAAACAAATCTCCGCGTAAAGTTAAATCTGCCGCAAAGAGGTGGATCTACCACGAAGAGGTGGATCTGTCGTTAGGTTAGTGTTAGTTTTTGATATTTCTTTAGAAAAGAAATTAAAAAAAAGAAATCTCCGCGTAAAGTTAAATCTGCCGCAAAGAGGTGGATCTACCGCTCCCTCGTACTATTTTCCAAGTTGAACGGAAAAAGTGAGCATGGACTCAAAAATAATAATAATTACCCTGCAAAGCTAGATCCATTACGATTGTGTTCAGTTGTCCGTGGGTTCAGTTTTGTAGTTTCGGATTAGGATTTGGCCAGTATTTATAAAATAATAATTATAAAATCGTAAACCTCAAAGTTACTATTTCATGATTATAAAAATAAATAACAAATATTTAAATTTAAAAATTAAGATTGTGTTCAGTTGTCCGTGTGTTCAGTTGTCCGTGTGTTCAGTTGTCCCTGTGTTCAGTTGTCCGTGTGTTCAGTTGTCCGTGTGTTCAGTTGTCCGTGTGTTCAGTTGTCAGTGTGTTCAGTTGTCATGTGTTCGGATGTCGTGCGTTCACTTGTCGTGCGTTCACTTGTCATGTGGTCACCTGTCATAGAATCATCGAAACACTCCGAACGTTGCGTAATATTTTTATATCACTTATTTAAATTTTAATGCTAACACAAATTTTATATTAATTAATCAATTAACAATATTTTGACTTTTGAATTACCTTTCTTATGACGAAACAATTTTGATTTTGTATTATTAATAAACATTTTATATCAACGGAATCAATTAAGCGTTACATTATAAATTATTTTTATTAACCTGTTTCAAGCCTCGCTTTTCAAATTAAATGATACTGAACTCAAATTCTTGGTGTCGGACGAAAGTTTATCTGTTTGTTCAGACAAGTCCATGCTTTTTTGTTATAAACAAATTCTCTGAATCTTAAATAAACGTATTTCTATTGACGTGATTCTCCAACATTGCAATATATTAACTAGCGCTGCGAAACCCTCCGAGTTTCTGGCGCTAGGCCTGCCGGCGGCAATCCGCTACACGGATTCCTAACGAGTCGGCCTCCAATTGCTTTTATGAATACGGATCGGCCTTCAACTTGCTTTTAAGAATGGGGTCGGCCTCCCAACAGCGTTTAAGAATACGAGTCGGCCTTCGGCCTCCAACTTGGTTTTTAGAATACAGGTCGGCCTGCGGCCTCCAATTTGCTTTTAAGAATGGGGGTCAGCCTTCGGCCTCCCAATTGCTTTTAAGAATACGGGTCGGCCTTCGGCCTCCAACTTACTTTTAAGAATGCGGGTCGGCCATTGGACTCCAACTTGGTTTTTAGAATACGGGCCGTCCTTCGGCCTCCAGATTGATTTTAAGAATGCAGGTCGGCCTTCCCAATTGCTTTTGAGAATACGGGTCGGCCTTCGGCCTCCAACTTGCTTTTAAGAATGCGGGTCGGCCATTGGACTCCAACTTGGTTTTTAGAATACGGGCCGGCCTTCGGCCTCCAGATTGATTTTGAGAATGCAGGTCGGCCTTCGGCCTCCCTATTGTTTTTAAGAATACGGATCAGCCTTCGGCGTCCAACTTGGTTGTTAGAATGTTCGGTCTCCAACTTGCTTTTAAGAATGCGAGTCTTAATTAATAAACTTAATTCAAAGTAATTAATTACATAGTTAATGAGTTATTAATCATTACAGTAAAATGAAATTGAAAATGATAATTTAATACGCTATATTATTAGCAAGAGCTAACTGGTTTACCGAAATTACGAATCAGACGTCAAAACGTAATTATTAGTCGGTGCGATTCTGATTTTCCATAACAATATGGTTGTATAACAATCTGGTTATATTAGGCATTCCACATCACGTGATATTTTTCGAATTCAATATGGACGTCTGATGGCAATGTCAAACATTGTATGTGTTTATATGGATTTATAAATGTTTTTTCGTATATTTAAGTTATTTTTACGAATTTATTTATTTAAATAAAAAATTTTACCAAAATAATGCCCGATTTCTTCACTCATACTTAACCTATAATTATCTTGCGGACAACTTTAACCGATAGATATCTGTAGGTTAAATCAAATTTTGGTTTTCTTCATGTCAGATACCTGTCAGTTTTGGTTTATCTGTAAGTTAAGTTTGTAGCCGGTGAAAGTACAAGATAACTGTCAGTCCTGTCAGTGAAACATTTCTAACCTCAGAAAATGGATTTATTAATGTTTTCTCTGACGACGATGATGACGAAGAAGTAGTAAGCGACGAAATTATGTTGTGGAGTAGCACAATTGTGCAAATTTTTAGATGTTTAAGGTTAAGGGTGCGACCGTGGCGTGGCATTCTCACACAATTCAAGCCGTATACAATTACAATAATAAATAAGGTACTACAGATTGATATTCTCATAGCAAAATCTATTCCAATGCCTTTATTAAGGACAAACTTGGAAACAATGATTTTTCAATGTGTAATTCCAACTTAATTACAAACTTTTAGAAATTAAATTTTTTTCTATTCATAACAATCACATGGCATACAAGTAACATCCCATTTCTTATTTGTCGTACCAATCCACAATCCGACTTGCGGAAAAATTTTGGCCTTCAGATCGATTTTCAAGGTCACATGTTTTGGAACAAATCAAAGCTATCGACGCTATCTATCGAGATCTTTAATTGTGGCAATTTTGTAAATTTTGCTATTACCGCCATAACTATGACCTTCAACAGTTTTTCAAGGTTACAATGGATAGATAGTTAACAACTACATAAGACCTCTTAGAAATACTGCATTTCAAGTTCCGCCAGATTTAGAAAAACTGTCTGAAGAATACGTAAGCGTCACGGCGCGGTCGCACGAAAAAACTTTATTACCCTCCTGAGGTCGTCTAATATAGCAGTGTTTGAATTTCCAATAAAATCACTTGACCTTGGGGGAAAAAAAGCGGAAAAAGTAGGAATTTTCACGTTAAAAGTTGTTCCTTTTTGAAAATTCGCCGTGGAGTGCGTTCATTTCCGAGAAAAGGCAATAAGTTTGTGCATAATTTCGGACCTTCCGGCGTCGATCGCCACCAAGTGTGCAAAAATCAACCCGGTGGGTTCTTGGATATGAATTTCGGCGTAAAACGGCTTCTCTGCGCTCCTCCACGCCGCCTCCTCCCCTCCAATTTTTTTTACTCCACCACCTCGGGCCCGTCGAACCGGTCATTTTAAGACGTCGCGCGTAAAAATCGGTCCGAAACTAAGGCGTCGGCGCACGTTTTTGTGACGCTTTTTCTAAAATTCCTTATTATTTATAATATAAGGTAGATGAAGAGGCCCGAAATCAAGAGCGCCTTTGGTAAATTTAATAATTTCTATAAATCTAAAATTAATTTTGAAGGCAAGGGAAGGGTTTTTCGAAAAAAATGTTATTCTACATTTCGCTTTAGATTTGCTCACTTTATCGATTGAAAGAAAAAAATTTGAAATTTGAAAATTTCTTCAAAAAATGTAACATATTTTTCGATTTGAGCTCTTCGAAAGGACCGTTACGTTGCGGATGGATTTTTAACAATCACGCTCGTCGATTGCCGACGAATACACGTTACACATGTTAAATTTTCATTTCGTTGTGAACCTTTTTTCTCGCCAAAATATTACAAATTCGTGCATGTTTGCAAAAATGTTTTACAATTCTGTCGATTTTTTGGCACAAGGAACGGGAAGTGTATGAGAAATTTTGTCGTTTAAATTATCTAAAAGTAAAGGCCCGTTCATTACCGGAGCGAATTTCCAATTTTTCGAATGTAATTTTTTTTCGAAATTTTCCCCTAGGAAAATTTTTTTGAAATTTAAATTCGATTTCACGCCTTTGGTGTTGAAAATACGAAGAAAGGTTATATAAGGGCTCTCATAGACCTTCGCGATAGGCTTTCGTTGCATCTTAAAAATTAAAGATCGGTTCGTAAATAAGAGCTCCAAAGACGTTGAAAGTTTTTGCACAATTTTCGCCTTAATTCGCCTCCGGCGCGAGAACCGTCGATAATTTAGTAAAACTTATGGAAGAGTCGGATGCGGTTTTCGACGGTCTTTGATTTAGTATATGACGATGGTGGACGAAAAACGACAAATAACAGCAGCATTTGCAAATTAACATCGTTCGCAAAATTTCCGATCAAAATCGAAGGCAATTTCGGGCAAAATTGAAAATATGCGAAAATGTGTATTTTCGTCGCGAAGCAAATTTTTTTCGCGAAAATTTCATTAGGCATTTTCGATTTATATTTGTCCCTTCGACGTATTAAACAAAAAAAAAATTTAATTTGTCAAATTTTAGAAAACGTTTCGCTTCTTTACCACGTCCAATATTGACTTAATTTATTCATCGCCTTTACATTTAACCATCACAATTTCCCGCTTTACGTCTTTCGACTGTAAAGTTTCCAAGTCGTCGACAATTTTATCTAGTTTGGACCGATATTTTAAGGAAAAAAAACGTTATTTTAAAATTCTTCGTTTTTGGGAAGGCGGTGCGGCGTCCTACGGTATTTTAAAAATTCTGCAACAAACCTAAATACAAGTTTGGACCATTGGCCGTCGATCGGCGCCGGTCCGGTCGAAATCCGTCACGCGGGTCGGAAGTACTCGCGTTACCGCGCGGAGAAGGCTTTTTCGCTCTCTCCGCCGCCCCCGTAACCGCCATTACAAATTTTTCGCCGTCATCGGATGGACCTTGTCGGCGTTGACATTTTAAGACTTTGCGGGCTAATTTATCACATCGGGTTTACGCTCCAGAGGCATTTTCACGTTAAAAGTTGTTCATTTTTGAAAATTCACCGAGGAGTGCCGGTTCATTTCCGAGTAAAGGCAATAAGTTTGTGCATAATTTCGGACCTTCCGGCGTCGATCGCCACCAAGTGTGCAAAAATCGACCCGGTGGGTTCTTCTGGCGTTCTCGGATAGGAATTTCGGCGTAAAACGGCCTCTTTTGCGCTCCTCCACCCTCCAATTTTTTTTACTCCACCACCTCGGGCCCGTCGAACCGGTCATTTTAAGACGTCGCGCGTAAAAATCGGTCCGAAACTAAGGCGTCGGCGCGCACGTTTTTGTGACGCTTTTTCTAAAATTCCTAATTATTTTATAATATAGATTAATGTCTGTGCAAAAAGACCCTTGGGTCATTCCATCTCAAATCGAATCATGAATTTACTTGACCCATGCCTAATTTGATAAAATTTGGTACACACCATCTTAGTAAAAAGCCGCTCTACTTTGAGCTGTTATTGCTATGTGAATGCGAATCTGCCGAAAAATATGTGTAAATATTTTTTTGTAGAGAATTTAATTAGCTTTAATTTTGTATTAAACTATTTTGTCATAGATTTCAAAGAAACTTGAGAAATCGGCGAAAAACCTATTTTTGTCCGTTTCTGCCTACTTAATTAATTTATAGTAACCGAACCCACGCTCATCCCATGATAAAATTTGGTACGCATGCTCAGCACATTTGTACAAAAAAACTGTAAAAAAAAAGTAACCAAAAAAAAGACCCCTTTAGAAATAGGGGTTGAAATAGGGTTAATATTACAAAATTAATCCAGTTAGGGGTTGAAAATATAAAATGTGGTTAAATATATGAATAGAATTTTCATTTACCTTTACAGAACATTTTTTATTTTTAAATTTAGACCATCGTGGATGAAGTTACAGTCGTTTTTCTACAAGTCTACACACCAACTTTTTGAAAGACCAAAACAAGGAAACGAATGCCTTTTTGGACAAATCCTTAAATTTGTGTTTTTATTTCTTACTACGATGGTGTGTACCAAATTTTGTCAAATTAAATTAGGCATGGGTCAAGTAAATCCATGATTCGATTTGAGATGGAATGACCCATATGTTTATCTATTATCGCTTACGCTGCAAAAACTACGCGAGATAGGGAAAAAATCAAAAAGGAATTTTTTGTAGGGCATAAAATTATCTAACAAAAACTTTCCAAAAACACATATCTAAGATGAGTAGTTTAGGCATGAGAGTCATTTGAAGTTGTCCTCTCGACACGCCAACTTTCCAGAACCAAGTTTATCTGGAGTCCCAGGTACTTGAAAATGGGTACTCCTTCAAAATTGTGTTCTTCTATCTGTATATCTTCTTTTATTGTTTCATCACCCCTATGGCATTTCATATATTTTGTTTTTCCCGTTCCAATTTTATGAACATTTCCACCAATGTATTATGCGATCTTGCTATTATCATCACGTGATCAGCGTTGGCAATTATTATTTGGGCTTCTTTTGTTCTTCTTACGATGTTGAATTGGGTCGTCTAGAGTGTATTTCATTGTCTTATGAATTTATAGGAAATTCTTTAGTATTGCCACTTTTTATAATTATTTCTGCTGTGGTATGGGTTAGTGTCATCCAGGTTAATCTTATTAAATTTTCTGAGATCTTCATGTCCTTCATTTCTGTAAGTAGATGTTCTCTGTGGACCTTATCAAAAGCTTGTTTGAAATCTATAAAAATGCATGTATGGATCCTTTAATTTAGCATTGGAAGAGCTCAATCGTAATCAGAAAAAAGCTGCATTGAAAGATGTTAAAATCCAATGTACCTTTAAGGCACAGTTGTTCAGTCTCTGGTTATTTCTATAGAAATTAACCCGAGTTAAAAGATAACCTGAGACTGAACAACTGGGCCTTTATTTGAGAAATTAACTCAAAATATTGGGAATATGATTTTTTATATTTAAATTAATGTCTGTACAAAAAGACCTTTGAAACACTCAAAAACTTAAATTTTCTCGAGAGCGGAATAGCAACAGTTTCACCATTAAAAAAATTGAACTTAATATATTTTATAATAATTATTACAATATTAAATTGTGTACTTTTGGAATACTTTTTTCAAGATAAAATAAATTATGTTAATTTGAATTATTATTGCTAGTACGAGATTGCCTAAATTGTATTTCTTAATAAAAAATTGGAGAAAACATCGCTCTTTGGCTAATTTTACCTACCAGATCCATTTTACTACAAGCTCAAATGAGGTCCTGCATCATATTTACACTGAAAAACTAACTACTAATGTTTGAATTAGCCCAAACGGAGAAAGTATTTTATAAAAGTTAGAATCAAAAATTATTACAAATAATTTTATTGAGAATATTGAAAAGTAAAACGTATCTATAAATTAAAAAAATACATCAAGACTTAAAATATTGGAAAATATTTAAATTAAAACGATTTCTGTATGAAACAAAAAACTTACTGAGCAATAAAGTGAGTTTTATACAAAAAATAAGATAAATTAGTTTCTAATACACGTTTTAGGATAACAATCAGTCTAAAAGGTTAACTCAATTGCATATATTAAATGTCCATTTGCTTGGTCAACATATAACAATTTACTTACTTAACAATAAAGAACTAAGTTTAGCTCCCTCCCTCGCTGACAATCAACGTAACAAAGAGAAAATGTAACATTAATCATCTAATATAAAATTATCAAATAAGTTGTTACATCTACAACTACATTAACAAAGTTTGAATCTATTAATAAAGACTGTGGCGCATACCTCGTTACAATAATTATAGTCACAACAAATTCAATGCCAACATCTAAAAATCTAAGAATAAATAAACATTTTTTTACACAAAAAAGTGGTGCTCCACAATCTTTACCAAACATAACGCCAAATAAATTTTTACATTTCACTTAAACTATTGTTCGAGTCTATTCCTTCGTCGTTTGTAGGCGACAATGATTTTAAAAATGGTGGGCCACTTACTGGAGAATCGGCAAATCTTTGCATGTAACGTTCTAATCGCAGATACTTCACGGTCACCAAATGACCCGCATACCTTGAAAAAACCCGTCAACTTAAAAATTCACTCAAAAAAAATTGAAAAATTATCAAATAGCTAACAGCCGACAATGGTTACAACTTCCCCTTCCGAGTAAAAGCAAATCTTCTTAAACATGCACCGAGTAAGTTAAAATAAAGAGATTTTGGGGGCAGACACACACCTCGAAAACCTTCTACTCAAAGGGGTGCAGCGTGCAATTGCATGTTTTATATTTTTTCTCAAAGACGGGAAGACATCTCTATTCATTATTGTTTTTTAAGTTGATTTTGAGTAGCCTGCTTTCCTTTAAGGAATCTCGATAATCCATTCATGCGCGTCCCATAGGGACGCGCATGAATGGATTATCGAGATTCCTTAAAGGAAGGCAGGCTACTCAAAATCAACTTAAAAAAAAACAATAATGAATAGAGACTTTCGGTTTGTTCATACATCTGATATGTATTTTTCAAACATGCCATTGCACGCCCCACCCCTTTGAGTAGGGGGTGAAGGTTCCACCGCGGGTTTTCGAGGTGAGTCTGTCCCTAATCCTCTTCCTTTTGACTTACTCCAAACATATTTTAAAGGATTTGCTGTTATTCTGAAGGAGAAGTATCTGACTACTTTTAAGCTCGTTTACTTTTAGCTACATGTTATTGCCTGCTTCAGATGTTTTAATTAATACAGAAGCAGAAATACACATTTAAAAAAATGAATTCGATTATTTAGCTCGTCAATTTAGAAAAAATTGTTTACAAGCTAATAAAATAAATTTATATAAATATTTAAAAAAACATAAATTAAAAACTTACCACCACCCATGCAAGTTTCTGTAAGCGACTGCGGCATCATTTTGATCGACACATTTAAGGTACACACATTTAGTCAGACTATCAACTCCACAATGCAAGATGCGACACCGATGAGCGCACTTGCTCAAGACGGCCTCTTTTATGGCAATTAAATTTTTTTCTTCGTCGTCAACCATCCCTCTAATTTTTAAACACGG
Organism: Podabrus alpinus; assembly: GCA_932274525.1. Lineage (NCBI taxonomy): Eukaryota > Metazoa > Arthropoda > Insecta > Coleoptera > Cantharidae > Podabrus > Podabrus alpinus. Next base: position 82,529,834 of record OW026454.1, on the reverse strand, counting down.
AGTCGGGGAATAAGGCAAACTGTTCACTGAACCGATCTGAGTTTCGAAAGCTTGACCTTGCCATGTTTTGGAACGCGAAGAAGTGCTGGCGTTCAAGGTGGCACTGCCTAACCACCTCCAAACTTTGCAAGGTTCACCGTGCACAGTTTGAATTTCAGTTCGCATGCGCGACTCGTTCTCGTTGATAAATTTAACCGCCTTGTTCCATATAGCTTCCTTGCCTTTGCGCTCATTCAACGGCAAGATCATATCGCGGACGTGGTTAATAACTAGGAAGTCTTCGTCCGTGTTTGCTTGCAGCGTATCGGTGATTTCCTCGACGAGTTTAAACACTTCGGCTTTTTGTTTGTCTTGATAACGTTTGAAGTACATGTAGCCGTAGTTAAACGCGATTAGAAACACGCAACCGATAATTAGCATCAGGATGCTGTTGAAAATGGTGTAGATTTTGTTGTATATGGCGCAGCTCCATGGAATTTCGGGGCTTAATATGGCCATACCGATTTGTTTTGTAGCTTTGTGCGTTATTAGTTCGTCCTAGAAAAGAAAATCAATTTTAAGTGTAACATGAAAGAATGAGCTGATTATTCTTACCACGTTTCTCACAATATTATTTTCGCCGACGTTGTTAGTTATTCCGTCGGTCTCAATTAAACTGATCCCCCACTCCGGATTTTTCAAAATTAGGATTTGCAAATGGGCCAAATTTTGACTGGTGTTAGTTTTTGTGGCCTAGAAAAGTACAGAAATTAACACTGCTCAAAGCACATGAAGTGTGCATGCTGTCCGTTTAAGAATCAAATCAGGGGATTACCCGATTTACTGTCAAATGTTTCCCGCCCACTGAAATTTTATTCCTACCTATGAAAACGACTCAAATTTACCAATGATAAATTTTTTACCATTTTCCGTTAATTTGTAGGCCAAATTCTCTAATAATAATTTGCAAGTTCAGAAGTTTGTTCAGTTATATCGGTTTGCACCCGCTGAAAACGGGTCCACTTTATCAATGACATTTTTTTTACAATATTTTCGTCAATTTGTAACTCAAATTCTCCACGAATTGGTAGTTAAGTTTCAAAATTTCTTTAGTCATTTCGATTTCTAACCCCTCAAAACTACTCCAAATTATCGATAAATATGAGTCTTTTCAAAGGTTTGAAATAGAAAGAATTGAATAAAATTCTACAACTTTCAATTCGTGGAGAATATAAGTTGCAAATCAATGAAACAATAATTTAAAAAATATTTTTGATAAATTGGATTCTTTTTAAGGGGTGAATGTAGAAATAACTGATAAGTTAAATTTTGAAACTCGGAATTCGTATAGAAATTGAGCTAATTAGTAAAAAAAAATTATCTTTGATAAATTGGGGTAGTTCTCGGGGCTGGAATCGAAATAACTGTAAAAAAAATACTGAAATATCCAATTCGTGGAGAACTTCTGAATTTTATTGTTATTTCGATTTTTACCCCTTGAAAAAACGAAGTCAATTTATCAATAACACTTTTTTAATTATTTTTTGTTAATTTGTAACTCAAATTCTCTACGAATTCGAAGTTTCATAATTTTATTCGGTTATTTTTTTTAGATCATAAATGGTCGGATGTGGTTATTTGACTTAGCGCCCCCCCCTTGCTTTTAGATAACAGAAATTAAAAATCGTCGATTGGTTCACTGCAAATCAATTACTGATTTTATTTGACCTCGCTAAGGGCCAGTTGTATAAGACAGATACCCTTTGAATCAGAGTTAACTCGGGGATTTCCGTTTGGTAGGTTGATATACATAGTACTAAAAATTTCCGAGTTAACTCTGGATCTACACCTGGCTCTAAGGGGTTCTGGTTCTCGATAAATTGGTTCATTGTAACCAATGCTGATTTTTAGATAAGTGAGAACTTGTAATTAAATTAGGATTTTACAATTTATAAAAATCAAGTAGAAGCCTTGATTACATCAAGTATCAAATTGGCAAACCTTATGGGAATTTTGGAAACACCTGCCTGTAGTTGAAACGGTAATCGACAGATGGCGCTACTTAATTTGAAGTCTTAATAAATTGCTACATTATTGTAATTCTTCATTTGTATTGGGACCATAGATCTTTAAGAGCGCGCTGCGGAAAGAGAGAGAGGGAATGATGTTGAAAGAAGCCTCTAATCTTTTGTACAAATTTAAAAAACTAAACGTCGTATCAATGTAATTCTTTTTTTATATTAATAAGAAAAGACTATTGAAGGCAATAACCAATTTTGAGCGCTTTAAATTAAAAGTAAATAGGTTAATTTAATTTATGAAAAAGGACAATTTTGAATTTTTATGACAACCGATCTTAATGAAACTTCGTTATTGCCTTCTGCAAATCATTATAAGGACAAAACCTGATTTTGAAGCGATTTCATCTTCAATTATAGAAAACTTGTACAAAACTTGTAAATCAAAAGTGCCCTTAGTGGAGTTTTAAACTATATAAAATCAACTTAATGCACAAAGGGTTCAAGGGTTCCCTTAGATATGGCGCAAATAATTTTTTTAAATTTTTTAAATCTCTACAAAAGATTAGAGGCTTCTTTCAACATCATATCTACTGCTTCCCTCTCTCTCTTTCCGCAGCGCGCTCTTAAGCGGAATATGATTGACGCTCAAGCCATTTATACCTTATTTCAATATAGTAACGCCATCTGTTTATAAACTTTTGAACTCCACAAGGCGTTTCCAAAATTTCCATCTCAGCTTACGAAATTTTGTAGTTTCATTACTGGTTGTTTTTCACAAATTTCTGCGCCAATGTTGCTTGGTGCTTCGCAGATTTCTCTGGTTATTGATTGTTTATCGCAATTTAAACACATCAAAATCATTTCTCATTTTTTTAATAAAAAAATCATTTGTTTATTGCTCAGAATCTGCTATTATCATAAAGATACCAAGGTGGTCATTCTACAGATGAACCTTCTTACATGTATGCTTTTGTTTTTCAAAATTGGCCAGCCCTAAGTTCAATTTCTTCACCAAGTATTTCAAATATAAAACTAAATACTACAGATAAATTGATAAAATTGCAAAGCCTACAAAGAACTCATCGGAGGCTGGCCCATCCGGGATTTCCCCAGTCTTCACCACAATGGGGTTGTCCCGTGTTGACAAAAATATAATTTTTACCTATAAAAATCGATGGCCCATAGCAAAATACTATATATAATCACAAATATATAATTTTAAAACGCTATACTAATTAAATAAAGTGCCTTTTTTAAACGTATACGTTTGAAAAGTCGCCATTCTGTGACGTACCAAAAGGTAGTCCAATCACAATTTGCAATTAAAATTGCATTTACCACGATGCCACGTTTATATGTATGCGAAAATTACATCCTTGAGTGTACCCATGTGATGTGTTTAAAAATTGTTAAAAATCCGTAAATTCAAATACTTATTATAACCATGGCAAACATGCATACATAATACGCCATCTACGTTCACTATGAAAATATGCAATTTGTAAATAAATAAATGATGCTTGTTCAAAATTAATTTCTAATTGCTACCCATTTTGAAGTATAAAAATAATAATATATAGTTTCAATTCATTCTTTACATTTAAATACATTATTATTTAAACTTTTAAGGTTATAGTATACCAACTGACATTTAAAAATAATTAAATTTCAATAGTGGGAGTGTATTGGCTTCTAATTGGCTTACCTTTATGTACGTTATTATTTACCGCGTTTTAATTATTTAAAAATATTTCAATTTTTGAACTTCAATACGATCGTTAAAATTGCTAAAAAAAATTTTTTTTTACGCAAGAGGGGTTTAAAATCACTTAAATTTTCGATTTTAATGAAAAACAAAATTTGAGGGATTAGCCCATTCATGACACCAATAGTCCAGTCATATTAGGGGTTTCACCTCGGAATGAAAGATAATAAGCTGAAAACTCGTATAGACCTTTATTTTGGCACTCTAAAAGTTGTCTCAAAAGTCACCTAAAATCTCGTGTCCGCGTCTTAAGATAAACAAGGTCAAAGAAATCGGTTTTTTGCAAATATCTCGTTTCCTATGGCTTTAATGCTATTTACATTTATTATAAATATTGTAGAGAATAAAATTTTCTATAACTTTTGTTTAAAACATTTTTTTATACATCAAACCGTTTTTGAGATAGAGGGCGCTGGACGCGCAGCGCTTAGTTATGTATCTACATCATAATGCAAGGTCAACCGTTAGTCACTTTATATAATACGCCGTATAAAGTCTATAAACCTTAAAAATATATATAGTTATAAACAATTGGCATTTTTTAATAATTAATACATTACATTTAGTAATATTTTTCATTGATCAAATATCCCTCTATCTCAAAAACGGTTTGATGTATAAAAAAATGTTTTAAACAAAAGTGATAGAAAATTTTATTCTCTACAATATTTATAATAAATGTAAATTGCATTAAAGCCATAGGAAACGAGATATTTGTAAAAAACCGATTTATTTGACCTTGATTAACTTAAGACGCGGACACGAGATTTTAGGTGACTTTTGAGACAACTTTTCGAGTGCCAAAATAAAGGTCTATACGAGTTTTCAGCTTATTATCTTTCATTCCGAGGTTGACCCTTATTTTTGACTTATATGACTGGACTACAACTTATAGTCCAGGCAATGAAGCCGAAAAATTGGCTCAAGCTTGCAAAAAATCCGGGCAAGCTGAATTTTGGCAGAGATGTACAGTAGAACCCCGATTATCCGTGCGCGCATTATCCAGGCGGCGGATTTTCCGAGCGGCATTTTAAAATTTCATCCGTGCGCGGATTATCCGTGGCTGACGGCCAGAGGTTGGCGCATGAACGCTGAATGCACCGTGCAGGCGTTCGTCTCGGGGAATACCCAAGTTCGGCTAGGGAAATCCCCCGTTTATGTGTTTACTTATTATTTTCGCAAACTGCCGACCGACTCGTTAGTTAAACGTAAACAGACGCACAAAATGCAGCGTACCGGTGCTAATGAAAAGCGTAAACGCAATGTTTACACATGTATTTGTCTGAATAAATTATTAAAAAAATAAAAATGAGGTCTTTGGATTATCCGTGTTTTCGATTATCCGGCGAAGGCTCGGTCCCGGCTGGCCCGGATAATCGAGGTTCTACTGTACATTAGAGTGTTCTAATGAACCCCCCAAAAGTCCCATTAAATCCCACGCCGGCGTCCCCCACAATCGGGGGTTTTAGCTCCCCCAACGCGATTTTTTGCCGATAACTCGCTTATTTATGCTTGTATGAAAAATTATGATCAGACCATAATTGAAGAGCATAAAATTCTCCATAAAATAGTTTTTTGTTTGTTTGTTGTTTAATGGTAATTTTTCGTAAAAGTAAAAATACGTGAGCTATAGGCGAAAACCGCACCTAGGGAGCTAAAATCCTCATTTGAGGGAACGCCGGCTTGGGATTTTTATGAGACATTTTGGGGGTTTATTAGAACACATCAATATACATCTTTGCCAAATTTCAGCTGGCCCGGACCTTCTGTAAGCTCAAACCAAAATTTCGGTTTCGTTACTTGGAAGATATGGGAAAATTTTGAAAAAATCTATTTTTCTCTTCATTTTCCAACCTTGGCCACAATTTCAATTAATTTATTATTAAAATCATTTCCCGTGCCCAAAAACATTTCTCTCCCTGCAACGAATTAATATCGTGCCATTTTAAGGGTGGGTCGTGTTTTCGGTCAATAATTTAAGTATTAGTGTGCCATGGAAAAATATGAAAATAAAACTATTTTATAGAGAATTTTATGCTCTTCAATTATGGTCTGATCATAATTTTTCATACAAGCATAAATAAGCGAGTTATCGGCAAAAAATCGCGTTGAGGGAGTTAAAACCCCCGATTGTGGGGGACGCCGGCGTGGGATTTTATGGGACTTTTGGGGGGTTCATTAGAACACTCCAATGTACATCTGTGCCAAGATTCAGCTTGCCCGGATTTTTTGCAAACTAAAAACCTTCCTTGCCAGGACTATTAACGCTAATTTTAGGTTCCATTCAAATAATTTTTAAATCCCTCAATGACGGGGAAAATCGAACCTAAGCTTAAGTCATTTAAATGAGTGGTCTAACAGCTTCACATACACCTTCTTGTAATAATTAAATACCCTTACAACTTTCATCCAGACAAAAAAAAAGGTGGCTAAATCTTACCTGATTATTTAATCTTTTTTTCTGATAATTGACAACATCGGTCTCAGTCATATAGGGCTTAATTGAGGAATCCTGACATATAAACTCGACTGCCACCCTCGACAATTCCGACCTAATTACCTTCATCACATCTATTGCACCCTCGATATCTTCTTTGTATATGCAATTAACGCCATGCTTAGAATTGGAATCTAATTTTTCACACAAGGGAATGTAATAACCTAAACAAAAAATGTAACTCAATAACAAAACATAACGGTTGCGATTTGACGAGCAATAAATATTGCAAATTGAGCAAATCAAAATTTTGGAATAAAGGATTTCTGAAAGAACAAAATAATAACACAATCTCAATAGCAAATATTTATTGTTTACCAAATCCAAATACAAAAAAGACGCAAACGAATCTATCCATAATAACATAAACATCAAAATTTAGTACAAAATTGTTATAAAAAATCTTAAGGGTTACTTTAAGCACAACCTAATAAAAACTGTTTTGACCGAAGCAAATAATTACAACGATTTAATAATTAAAATAAGCAATTCAACAATCCATCAATTAAAACCACAAGTGTGAAAATTTAAATCAATCGTGTAATGAACTCACTACTTTTAAAATTAATAAACTCAACAACCGCGACCGTATGTTAATTATGCTTCTTACCGATTGTGTCGAGTTCACTTCCGCTACTTCTCATTCCGTAATACATTGCACCAACCGCAATAAAAAATAGAATGGCGATTCCGAGCACGGCAAACGAGACGATGTTGTCTTTCAAGATGTTGCTGTTGTGACGTGAATAGTAGTCGCGATTTATGTCACGATTCCTCGTTAATCTGGAACAAATTAATAAATAGTAACCCAAAAATTAATTTGAAAACACAAACCTTCCGACATTTCCTCGTGCGTAGGTACCGGCCCCGTTGGTGTCGTGTTCTTTGATGATATCATTCTTGTAGTCGTACTTTTTGGGCGAATTAACACTCGATAATTGTGATAGTCGATTTGCGAAATCGCTCAAATAAGGAGTTTCGACGTTTTCGTCGCCAGTTTGTGGTGAGGATGTCGACAAAGGACGATCAAAGCCTGCAAGAGAATGACTGATTAGGAGGAAATAATTTTGACGTTATTGGGGTCATACCAGAACTGCCAAGACTTAAACGTGATCGTATCGTTTGTAAATTATCCAAAGCTGCATCACTGCTGGTACCTGGAGTTGCAACATACCGTGATGGAGAATTAATTCGGTTTAAAATTGATGATGGATAAGTGGCCGAGTTGTTGATGGACGAATTGATGGTTTTTGGTGGAGTGTATCTGGAAGTTGGTGATAGAACTGTACTGTAAGTAGATGATGATGACGTTCGTATCGAAGAATCTGTAAATAATACAAATTTATAGAGATTATGTTGAAGAAGATTATGTTGTAAGAGGCGGTCATAGCTTGTCAGTTAAGTGCGTCTACTGCTAATGCAAAACGCTCGGATCGAATCCGGGCAGGGTAAGAACTTTATTCTGACCGTCTCTCCTCGGCAGGCAATGGTAAACCACTGAGGTAATCTGCCAAGAAAATCCATCTCGAAATGAAGTGTAGTACACTTCCCGTGGTTCGGAGCCCACGTTAAACAAGTAGGTCCTCTATGTATGTGAAAACAATTTGAACGCACATCATATGCATAGAAAGATATAGAACGAGATGGGTCACCAAACCCTTATTCGGGTAAAAGGACTGAGAAGGAAGGATGTTGAAGAAAACAAAGAGAAGTCACAATTTTTTTAAATTGGAAAACTTTATTAACAGAAGAAAATGCCGAGGTTTTTCAAATTATTTATTATTTTTAAAGGTTGTTTTTGAATAAAATTAAAGAGTTCAAAAAGCAGCTGCCTAATGTGAACCGCAAATTTGTAAAACCTTGGGATAACTTCAAAAATAATACCATGTCCAGTAGTTTAAATTTTTGAAAAAACGAAATTCAGTAATTTTGTTCACCGTTTTTTAATGATGTTTTAGAATTCTATTCCTTATAAAATTTTAGGATTTTCTTCAAAATTTTTTTTCCATATTTAATTCTGTTTTATTTAGAAATCTTCTCTAATTTGCGAATTATTATTTTAAATTAGTTCGCACGCCTCCATGTGATTTAATCTTTTCTCAAGCATTGATAGTTCAAATAATTTAGGCGTGAGTTAATGAACTCTACATTTCCTAAATTTTGTTGTTTGTCAAGAGAAATTGACGTGGTGCACACAAGACAAGGAATTCCCAATAATTTTAAACGAATTTTCCAAATAAAGAATTTAAAAGATTTTCAGGGATATCCAAAGATTTTAAACAAATCGTATATGAAGCATTCAAAAGGATTCAGCAGATTTCCAAATTAATGTGTAGGTACAACTTTTTTTTACCAAATCGAGTTTGTTAAAATTTTGGTACGCCCATCGCCGAGGCGATAAATTTTAATTTGAAAAGAGCAGAACAACAGTCGGCGTTAGAAATGAAAGTGAGCCCGTAGCAAGTTTTGAAGATAATAAAACATTTTGTTTATATTATCGAAGAGAATTCGAAGTAATTTGAAGCCGAGGAGAGATAAGAAAAATTGAAAAATAAGTGTGGTATTTTGTCGCGAATGATTGCACTTCATTATCAGAAGAGAAAATACATATCAATATAATATTATTACCGAATTATCATCAGCACGTATTTTGAAATTATATTGGTATCAATAATTTGCACCATTCCACCGTTCTCGGCTTATTGTTATCGCATTTTTAAGCAAATTGATATCAAAAGTTTTAGCGTTTATTTCGATACGCAATTATATTTTCAATTTAATTGACTATATTCCCAAAGTTTAATTGAATGCGTCCTGGAATGTTAGGGAAGTAGGAAAACTAGTAACAATATCAACAATTCGCAATTTACATTAAGCAAACGCCACCGCCGGAGAATATCAAATTTAGTAAGTGACGTATTAAATGAAAATAGAAATCCGTTCTTCAGGGTCAAGACATAACAAAGCGAATTAATTAACAAAACATATTACAATAAATTTAACAACACATTCAAAACTTTCATCGTAAAATGACTTGGAATTTTGAGATATACGTCCAAACACAGCCATGTTGTTGTTGGTGGCGCCACCAACGGTAATGTAAATCGCTAATAAAAGGGTTAGGAAGAAGGGAGCAACGTTTCGTCGGTTCCCATGCATTTTATTTAAAATCTGTCCTTCCAAATTTATTTCAATTGATTCCTTTTAATTTATGTTTTAATGCAAAACCAAAACAGTCAAGTCGCGAAATAGTGAATACCGTATATAGTGAACTACCGGAAATAGTGAACACAAAAATTTTAACATTGAGTGTACATATTGGGATTTTACACTACCGATGATGGCGCTAGCGTCAACTTAAATGTCTACGTTAACGGGTATACCTCAGTAGAATGTTGATTTGTTTATACGGGTGACACGGATGTAAAATTTGTAATTATCGATTACAATTAACGATTAAACACTGCACTGAATTAAAAATCTCACAAAAACAAACTCAAACACTATTAATACACGTTAAAAGAAACTGAGGTATACCCGATCGGGTAGTTACAATTGCTGTCGTATTGTGGCGTTTGGTTAATGTAAAATCCCAATATGGGACTCCTTTATAACGAACAGCGGTAACACCGATACAGCGAACTGCGTACTAAATCGTGCAGTTTGAATGACATCATTTATGGGATTTCCCCCAAAGATTGAGAATTTACGAATATTATAGGGGAAAAATATTAATTGTACGCACCCTGGTGGCTGTAATATCAACTAAATATTTGACGTCTTAATTAATTAAAATTATTTTAAAAATTAATTACAATACGTTAAATTTATTATTTTTTATTAAATTATTTATTTATTACTTAGTTGTAATGTATTATTATCGTTCAAAACCAAATCAAAGTATTTCAAGGTCCAGCGAGGTTATATCATTAGCGTGCATCAGCGTGACGTCACGTTGATGTTGCTTACAGCGCACCATCGTTAATATTTCTCCCCTATACAGGGAACGAAATTCAGATCGATTCTGAATCAGAAAAGGAAGACGAGGATGAGATGGTTTCTTTTATACTATTTTTTTATTAATAAAAAACTTATTTCAATAAATCATGTATTGACATCTTTAAATGATGTTATTAAGTGGAGTGAAGAAAATGCAGTAGAAGTTGAAATATCAACTTTGCTTAATTTGTAATTATGTTTTTCCCCTTCTAGCTAATAAAGCCTACCATTATTGACCGATTTTTGATCCGAGAAATTGAATTTTATTCGCTTGGTCAATAATAAAAAAATTATTGACCATGGTTATTAATGGAAATCGTCACTCTTTGTTATATTTTGAAGAAACTCAAGCTTCGAAATTTTACTTATTAAATGCAAGAAAAGCACTTTTATTAACTAATTCGAACGCAAATTATTTATTTAAGTAGTAATAATTAACTGTACAATTATGATAAGTCATATCAGGTCCCGAAGTAGCCGTGCTCAACGAAGTACCAACAAGGTTTCCCATGGGAATGTTTATCACCGCATTTTGAGGCATGGGGCTTGAACAGACAGAAGCAGCAAGGATTGGATTATCATGTTGACCAACAGTGGCAGCGGTCGATGTTGTTACTAAATTAGATGTTTCGGTTGATATTCCTTGAACCATTTCGGCAATGCGCTTCTTATCCGCGAGGGATTCTTCTATATATCCCTCTGCCACCGTAGCGGACTTCCAACCTCCGTGCCGTTTCAAAGATAATAAATCTCCACCACTTTCTACCAAAATGGTAGCGGAAGTGCGTCGAAATGAATGCCCAGTGTAACATTCTACATTTTGTAATTTCAAAAATGTAGCTATTGTTTTTGGCATCTTACTGAACGTATTATGCCCCATATTTTGTCTTGTAGGCTTGCCACCGCGAAAAGTAAGAAAAACTCTTTGCATATCTGGAATAGGCCTCTTACCCAAATAATCTTTTACAATTTGAATCCACAGCGGTTCCATTAAAACAAATTTCCTCGAAGTTCCATTTTTGCTGTTTGGGATATTTATTATAATTATGTCGTCACGAACATCAATATCCCTCAACAGCATATGACACATTTCATCAATTCTGTAAGCTCCAGCCACTCCAATGACAAGGACAGTCTATGTATTGCAATATTGATTAGTTAGTATTTAAAATTTTAGTATCACTGTAAGAAAATTTACCTTTGTCGTCAGGAAGTCATTTGATGCATCTATTAGAAATTTGTTGATTTCTTCTCTCGAAAATGTAGCGGATTTTTTTGGTTTATACGCAGTATTTTGCCGCTTCAAAAACGAAATCAATTTGAAATATTTTGAGACATCTACATTCTCTTTTAAGGCAAGAGTAGATTTTAACATCGAAAATGTGGCCCATAAACTAGAAGCCTTCTTATTCTGTGCTTGCTCCCGGAAATATACTAGAAGCACATTTTCAGAGGATGTGCTTATCTTTTTAGTCAGACACCAGTCTTTAAAGTTAGTAGTATACACTTTTATGTAGACATGTTTTGATTTTTCTGGCAGTAAGTTATCATGCACATTTTGTGCCATTTCTTTAATATAATCAGGTGTACTGCTTCTTCCACTTTCACTACACATTATTATCACGCTAATTGAAAGGCTTAAAGAAAACGCAAGATCAAATTATTAATTTTCAATTTTAAAATTGACGGCCGTCAATTTTAAAACAAAATTATGAATAATTAATTTAAAATTCTACCTGCTACGTTTATTATTACTAATAAAAAAAATTATTAAATACGAAGATTGAAGGTTCTAGAAGGGAAAAAAATTGTATATGCACCACGCTTGAGAATACTATTATTGCCTCTCGCCTTGTATCGCTCGGTGCAAGCACCTCGCGATACAATCTTGGCCCTCGGCAATAATAGTATCTTTCTCAAGCTTGGTGCATAATATACTATTGTAGGTAACCTTCAATTTTCTTTAAAATAAAGCTTTCATTTTCAAAATGTGATTTTATTATAAATTTTGTAAATACCGAAATAGTGAACAACCCCGAAAAAGTGAAAGGTCTTTGCCATATTTAATTCACCATTTCGCGGCTCGACTGTATTATAAATGTAAAATAAAAAGCTTATTAGTCCACTCTTGCGCATCAGTACGAACAGTTTTTGCAGCTGTTGAGGCACAAATAATGGTGATAATGAAAATACCTGGGCGGCCACCAGTCAAAAGCAAAATTAATTTATAACAACTAGAAGCAAAAATGTAGGACATTTTTTTAAAATGTTGTTTTCCTTTCGGCTTTGATTATACTTAGTTGTGCCATAAGTTCTGTAAAGATTCCAAAATTTCATTCTGTCGTTATATTTATTGAAAGTGACCCCCTTGGGCATTCACACATTCCTTTAAACGCCGCGATTAGTCATCTACTGTGGCACGTACTCCTTCCAATGGTGTAACTGCCTCTTCAAGTACCGACCTTAATTTATAATTCAGCGGATTAAAACCGGAACTTCCAGAGGGCCAATCTTCTGCTACAATAAGCCCTGGGTAGATTTTGTTGCAGTCAACGTTGAATTGTGTTTGCTTTGTGAGCTGGTGCCGAATCTTGTTGTAAAATCCAATCTTGACTTTTAAATAAATGTTGGTTTAAAGGTTTTATGAGATCTTTTAACATCTGCTGGTACACAAGAGCCGGTGTCTTAACACCATTTTCGCAAAAATTTTTGCTTTGCTTTGCTTTAAGGCGGAATTGTGGGATATTTTGCGAGATAAGCTCGCCTTACTCCCTTCAGCGGGTGTTTGAAGAACTGACTTTTAATTAATTTACGAGTGGGCTTCGAGGTAATACATCCTCGGCCGGTCGGATTGAAATTTTGCAAAAATGGAAACGAGTCACCCCTTTATAGGAAATTCCCCACCAAACCATCATATAAGCTGGATAATGACCCCTTTGCACCCTTGGAATTTTTTCGGATCCTTCTTTAGAGCTATGAGCATGAATACGATCGTTTTGTAAGTATATTAAACTTTTTCTTCTACGGCAAAAATTTTCATTCTAATTTCTTTTAAGGCGTCTGTTATTACAGGACGATACGCTCCAAGTTTTAGATCTTCTTTTAAAATGGGAGAAATACTGCGTTTAGAAATTTTGATTTTCCTGACCATAATTTATTGTTTTTGTAGTGGATTTCTATGAATTCGTTCCTTAATTGCATTAACTAAGTTCGAACTGTTTGTGGCCGTCCACTTTTTGCTTTGTCTTTTACTGTTGACAATAGTAGTTCAAATCGGTTTATAACTCTGTACACAAATACCCGCGAAATTTTTAGTGGATTCAACAAACTGAAAATTTTACTAGCCAATTTACCGAACTTACTCTACTTAGAAATCCGTTGGAATAGTATTTGATTTAATGCCATCTTTTGAGGCCCAATACCCCACTGTGCGTCGATCTGTACCTTGTACAATTTTCAATAAAAAGCTTTACAAAAAATGTAGGTGTTAGTTTAAATGTGAATAAATACGTATCCTAAATTTTAGCTCAATAGCTGTAACAGTTTTCTGAAATTTAATTCCTAAAAATCAGCTTGAAAACGACTGTTCACAGTAGGTAACCCCCTTAACCCAGATATGCCTAATGTCCTATATATAGGACGGTTCAAATAAGTCAAGGGTAACTTGCACCCCTACTTCAATGCTTCTCAAAATGCATTTGTTGCTTCACTATACCTAGTCGTGCCATAAGTTCTGATACTAACAAAGCACCGTTCATTGTTACTATGAAGATTAAGGGATGGGGGTTGCTAATGGTATTTTTAGAAAGATCATTTGCAGGTATATAAGTGGGCGAAAGTTGAAATTCAAGTCTTAAATAGTAAACATGAATTCGGATGTCAACGATAATCGTATTGTTGTAATTGCTATACATAACAATGATAAAAGTACTAGTGCAATTTTAAATTTGTTAAAAAAAATTACGGATTACAAATTTTTTTCTTTTTAACTATCCATCGATAGAATGAAACTTCTGGAGTAGATAACCGAAAAAAAGTGGTCGACCACAAACTCTAAGAATTCTTGGAGTTATTAAAACAGTTCGCGAGCGAATGAGAAGAAATCCCTTGAGGAAACAAAAAATTATGGCTAGGAAATTCAAATTTCGAAAAGAACCATTTCTCGCGTGTTAAAAGATGACTTAAAACTTGGGGCTTATCGTAGGCAATACATCGTCTTACAATTGCTCTAAAAAATATTAGACAAGAAAGAACAAAACGACTCCTGGACCGGCACGCGTATGAAGATCACAAAAATATTTTGTTTACTGACGAAAAAATTTTCACAGTCGAAGAAAAATTCAACATGAAAAACGATCCTGTGTAGGCTTACAGCTCTAATGAAGCCCCTAAAAAAATTTTGGGGGTAAAAATGGCCATTATCCAACAATAGTAATGATTTGGTGCGGTGTGTCGTATGAATCAGTAACGCAGCTGTTTTTTTGTGAAAAAGGGGAAAAAACGTGAAAAATAACGGGGGAAAAAATACCAAAAAATGTTACAGCTCGTAGTTAACCCTCTAAATTACAACTTATTTCGTGAAAACCATAGGGTGTTTCAGCGAGATTCTGCACCAGCGCATAAAGCGAAAACAACCCAACGAATGACTACAAACAAATTTACCTGAGTTTATTGCCGCGGAAGACTGACCTTCAGGTAGTCCTGACTTGAACCCTTTGGATTACAAATTATGGTTTGTTCTTGAGGAACAAGCTTGCAAAGTACCCCATAAAAATATTGAGCTCTTAAAACGGAATTTGATCAAGGTTGGAACATCTATACCAATAAAAGTAGTGCGTGCCATAATGGATGACTGCCCGCGACGTTTAAAGGCCCTTGTGAAGGCAAAAGGTGACCATTTCGAATAAATCATACAAAATTGAATTCCTTAAGGGGTGTTTACATTATAAGATTTTCCTTATGTCAAAGCTTAAGATTTTACGTAAGACACGGTTAAGACGGTATTTCGCTGTTTACACTTTATGATTTTCCTTAAGAGCCGACTCTTAAGGAAAAACATAGCGGTTATCATAAGGAATTTTAGCAAACATAAGGAATAGCGACGTACCTATTTTCTTAAGATTTTTCGTAAGATTTATTGACATTTTAAGGTTAGTGTTGTGTTTATATTGACTTTTTGTTGGTGATTAATTTATTGTTAGTTTTTATAACAAATTTTTATTGATTTACATATTATTATGTAGTACATAGTTACAATAAATTTTAAAAATTAAATTTTTTTATGGCTTCCCAACTTCCTTTTTTTATTAATTACTAATTTTTTTTTTATAAAGATTTAACAATAATAAAGTTGTTAAAGTAAAGCATTTTAATACTTGTTCTTTAACAAAGAACAAGAAATTTTTACTAGGTTATGTTCAAACAATATAAAACCTGTCAAATAAACCGTTGGCGACTCTTAACAGTTCTCATTAGGGGTGCGCGATTATGAAATTTCATAATCGATTATTCATAATCGAGTTATGAGTTTATAATCGATTATGAACTCATATAACTCGATTATGAGTAGGGTGCGCATGCGCATATAATCGATTAATCGATCACCGTAATTCGAATAATCGATTAATTTGGTCGTTCTAATTGCTGTAAACCTGTTACCAATAAAAAATAAAGTATATTCTATAATCGATTATTTCCACAATCGATTATTTTCACAATCGATTATTTCTATAATCGATTATTTCCACAATCGATTATTTTCACAATCGATTATTATAAATTATCATAATCGATTATGAAAAAATCGATTATTCGAATTACGATGATCGATTATATGCGCACCCCTAGTTCTCATACAATGTAAACCCAAAACCAGGTAACCTTATGTTTTTTGTTATTATTAGCAATCTTAAGCAAAATCTTACGTGTTTCACCTAAGCTCTGACATAAGGAAAATCTTATAATGTAAACACCCCTTTAGAATGTACCGAATAAAATGTAGTAATTTATATAGAGGATTTTTATTTTAAAATCATTAAAATCGGCTTCCAAACAAGTATCAGAACTTATGGCACGACTAGGTAGTGTCCTCTTTAATTGTGCAAAGTTGTGAGACACTGATATTGTGAATTCGATATTTTATGGGTGTTAGAAATTGACTATTTTTGAAAACGGCAGAACAAGATCATTTAGTTGTGAGGAAAGTAATTTTATTCTTTTCTCTATAGTCATAAAATTTTTTTATTTTGGTCATTGTCGTTCTGGTTATTGTACTATCATTCAATGTTAAAATAATAAATATAACAGTTTTGAATTTCATTCTGTGGCGTTTCAAACTCAGGTGACCTCATCAGACACAAATATCGCTACAAATAATACTTAATCATTGGAATTTTTTCTGGGAATTTTCATTACATGAACTTCTTAACATGATTAAAGATGATAAAGCTGAAAGAAATATAATTTCCTCTTTTTTTATTAAGAAATGTTTAATTTGTTGTTAAATTTTGCAAAAAAAAATAATTTTTTTTAAAACTTTTTATACTTATTTCTTTCTTCTCAGGCATATCTGGGTTAACAACTTTGGTAGTTCAAACTGTTTGTGGCTGTCCACTTTTTGCTTTGTCTTTTACTGTTGACAATAGTTCAAAAATGGATATATAACTGTACACAAATACCCGCAAAATTTTTAGTGGATTCAACAAACTGAAAATTTTACTAGCCAATTTACCGCACTTATGTAAAGCTGTAACTGCTTTATACTTGTAGATTGTAAAAAGTTAAAAAAAAAGAAGTTGATGCTGTTTGCATATTATATTATGCAAAAATAGGAATAAAAATGTAAATACGATTACTATATTTAACAAAGCATTATTGTACTAGCAAATAATACTTTGATAGATATTTCTAATAAATATTGATTTTATGTAGATAAAATTGTAAATTATATTGATAGTGAATAAATGTTTCAATTATGGAAAAATAAAAAATTTTGTTGGAATTTTTAGCGTTATTTTTATTACTCCTTGAGTGATGAAGTTTGTTGAAAAGTTGATAGTAAAATAAAAATAAGAAGATATGTTCACGAAATGTAGCTCAACACTTTTAAGGAAACTTAATTTAGTATTGTTGTGATGTGTAGGGTCAACAATTTCGTCGTGAAACAAAACATGACAACGAAATTTTTATCTTCTTTACCGTTTAGATACATAAAAGGTACATTAGGATCAATTTGTGCATAACTTTTAAATCAATTTTAATTGGTTTATCCAAGTACAGGAAGCATGTGGTAATAATGCTAATGTAAATACCACATAATGTATCTTTAATCATTCATTCTGCTGTTCGTGAAAAAGGGGGGGGGGTAAACAATTTTGTGATAGTAATCTAGGAGCGTAATTTTAATTATTTAGGGCCAGTTTATCAATCTCCAGTTAAATTTACCTGTCAAATCAATCTACAACATGACGTCTTTTAGTGCAATGGGAAAACGTCAAACCTCCCTTACCTGGCAGTTAAATCTAACCTAAGGGCCAATTTAACTAAGGTTAGGCTTAATATAGGCAAATCGTGATCATGAAGCAAACAAGTCTAGCAAACTCAAAAATTTCACCATAAAAAAGCATATAAAAAAAGAAAACAATTTCCAACCCTTTGAGAGTGATTTCAATAATGTCATCAGGGTCATAAAAGCAAGGACACTTTTAATTCATCAGCTCAGTTACTGAATTTTTGAATCATACAAAAATTTTATTTAAATAACATTTAGTCCAGGCAAGGAAGGTTTTTAGTTTGCAAAAAATCCGGGCAAGCTGAATTTTGGCAGAGATGTACATTGGGGTGTTCTAATGAACCCCCCAAAAGTCCCATAAAATCCCACGCCGGCGTCCCCCACAATCGGGGATTTTAGCTCCCCCAACGCGATTTTTTGCCAATAACTCGCTTATTTATGCTTGTATGAAAAAACACGAGAATGCTTTTAATAATAAATTAATTGAAATTGTGGCCAAAGTTGGAAAATGAAGAGAAAAATAGATTTTTTCAAAATTTGCCCAAGTTATAGTATCTTCCAAGTAACGAAACCGAAATTTTTGTTTGATCTTACAGAAGGTCCGGGCAAACTGAAATTTAGCAAAGATGTATATTGAAGTGTTCTAATAAACCCCTAAAATGTGTCATAAAAATCCCAAGCCGGCGTTCCCCCAAATGAGAATTTTAGCCCCCTAAGTGCGGTGTTTCGCCTATAGCTCACGTATTTTTACTTTTACGAAAAATTACCATTAAACAACAAACAAACAAAAAACTATTTTATAGAGAATTTTATGCTCTTCAATTATGGTCTGATCATAATTTTTCATACAAGCATAAATAAGCGAGTTATGGGCAAAAAATCGCGTTGGGGGAGCTAAAACCCCCGATTGTGGGGGACGCCGGCTTGGGATTTTATGGGACTTTTGGGGGGTTCACTAGAACACTCCAATGTACATCACTGTCAAAATTCAGCTTGCCCGGATTTTTTGCAGCCTTGAGCCAATTTTTCGGCTTCGTTGCCTGGACTAATTGATGAATCAAACAATGAAAGTTAACAGTGGTTAATTAAATTTTTGTTATGAACTCCGTGAGAGGGGGGAGGAATTAAACAATTTTTCATAGTAAACAAACATAAAAGGAAAACTAAAACAGTTTTAACTTCTAAATGGAGCTAATATTATTACGGGGTTCCTACCGAATTTGTCCAAGCAATATTTTCGACTTTTCCAGGTTTTCCCTAACCAAAGCCTTAATTTCCCAGACTAAAAATTGAAAAATTTTAAATCGTGTGATTTAAAGCTAATAAGACTTCAATCCATTGAAGCCTTGAAATGCAACATCCAACGCGTAATTTTGCGAGAGCCGCAATTACGCAAAAATGTAATCAAAAATTTTGACAAAAGAATCGAGTGGTCTTGGTGGACATTTTATTGATAACATACATATAAATGATAACATACTTTATTATATCAATAAAGATATACAAAACTTTCATCCAAAATGTGCGTTTTATTTAAAATTTAAAAACAAAAGCCCTTAATTATCATAGGGTTCCCACTGAATTTCTCAAAGCAAATTCCCTGACTTTTCCAGGTTTTCCCTTACCAAAGTTTTAATTTCCCTGATCAAATTTGCTCTCCATTGAATGTACATAACATAGTAAGAAAAGTCAACAGAACTCCTTAAGAACGATAAGATTTACAAAAACTATTCAACAGATAAAAATAAAATAAATTGGGCCCCGTTGTAAAAATGTCCCAATTTCACTCAAAATAAGTTGCACTTAAGAGAAAAAAGGACTGCCCATGTTTGCAAACATACACAAGTCTCGATACAAAAAAAATATATTAAAAATTGATGACTTACCCTTTTTGTGATCAAAATTATTTGTAGATTTTGAAGGCACTCCGTAATCGTTTTTCTCAATCAATTCAGGTTCAGAATCAGATCCTGTGTCAAAACCATCCTGTATCGTTTTTGTTACTTTCGTGGTAGTGGTGGTGACGATACGTTTACCTGTTGGAACGATCTAAAAAAGTTGAACATTAAAATCGGGTCACAAGTGACTAAATTTCAGTGGATACCTCGCTTGCATGATTTTGAGAATCCTCTTCCCTGATCACTTTACGCACTGGCACCTTGGTGGTACGAGTGGTCGACTGAATTAAAGGTGCTGCCATAGTAGCCCTACGATTTTTATCCCTCTTGATAGACTTGACTT
Organism: Podabrus alpinus; assembly: GCA_932274525.1. Classification (NCBI taxonomy): domain Eukaryota; kingdom Metazoa; phylum Arthropoda; class Insecta; order Coleoptera; family Cantharidae; genus Podabrus; species Podabrus alpinus. The sequence continues at coordinate 82,509,822 of OW026454.1, read as the reverse complement.
CATTGTCACTTTCTTCTTCGCTCGAAAATTGACCCATAGACCTAAAACCGACAAATCCGTTAACAAAAATACAAAAAACATGAATTTGCTGCTTACCTTCGATCGTTTGTTTTCTTTTTATTACCATCCATGAGGAGCTTAAGTTTCTTCACCATCGTTTTACGAGTGGTTCCTGTGATGGGCATAACAGGAAAACCAAACTCGATCAATTTCGAGCGTATCTCCGCGTCGTTCATCTTATCCACGTCCACCATATCTGATTTAAATAAAAGCGACTATAATTTAGTAAAATTTACGTTATTTTGGAAAGTTTAAAGGCGGCAAAACGAGGACCATGTTGCCCTTGAAACCGAGTAGTTCGGTCCACCTTCGAAACCGTCACAAAAAAACATAACACCGTAACCACCACCCCATACTCACTTGTAAAATTGTCGTAAATTTGTAATCGAATAGAACACGTTAAAAAATAAAACTAAAAGACACAAGCTAAACACTTCGGCGTCCAAAAAGCGCCATAAATAGATGTGACGTTTAAAGTTACTTTTTATAACGTACAACCTGATAAAACTAAAAATTTATCGAAATTTTTTTAACTTAATAGTGCAAATTGTTGCGAAACTTTTCGGGCACGCGTTAATCGCACTCCTATAACAAAGATTTGTCACTTTTCTAGACAATTGTGCGTAATTTTGCGTAATTAAAATCGATTTAAATGTCAGCTGAAATTCGTTACGTTGGCCAACTTGGATGCTCTGAAAACGACAGTTGATGAAATACAAGGTGAATCAAAAGTGTTAACTTCAACAACAAAAAATGTTTGTCGAGTCAAGCCGCTTGACATACATAACCTAAAATAATAGTTGTTTTTTGTTTATACGTATTTTTAAAAAATCCAGAAAATAAACGGAAAGCATCTATGACGGAAAGATATAAATTAAAGGAGGGGGGGGGGGGTAAATTAATTGACAATATCATCATCATCTTCATCATGATTTTATATCATTCACAATTTTGAATTTGGGGGGCTTTTAATGAGACTATGAAAAGGCGGGAAGTTAAGTTGCAAGAAAAAAGATGATTGATCCACACCTTAGAAAACAAATTGTGAAAATTTTGCACAGCAACAAAATAGCAATATTCCGAATGGAATGGAAAAGCTTGAACGAATGAATTCCAAGGTTGTGCGTCCTAAAGGCCGCACTGATTAACGTTATAAACACACAGTATATTAAAACCATTATTATAATAACATGCCTTGGCTGTGCGGCCTGAAGGCCGCACTGATCATCAGCTGAACGGAATTTAACGTTACGAGCACACAGATAAATTTAGTTTACTATATTATGCCGATTAATTATTATTATTTGATGATAACATTATAAATAATTAATAATGCTTATTTTTATTATTTTATTATATATATTTTTTAATAATAATTCAATAATATAAAACAGCAATTCTGTGTATTTGTGCACTGTTAAAAACCTGTTTTAACATGCAAACTAACATGGCAAATCTTTGTTAGGTACCTGATAACTTTACCATGTAAATCTATAACTTTACATGAATTTATCATGTAAATTTACATGAAAAAAACGTAGACTTCTACTTTTTATTTTAAAATAAAACCAATGTTTTTTTTATGTAAATTTACATGGTATATCTTTGTAAATTTATAACTTTACATAGATTTACCATGTACATTTACATGCTAAAGCGTAGATTTTTAATGGTGCGTATAAGGTTCGCTTTTAGGCTTCTATACAAAGTATAACAAGAAACCTTATGATTTGGCTCCGTGTCTGTCCGTCCGTCCGCATAATTCAAAATCATACAGAGCGTTTCCAATCGTGTTGGAAATACTCTGATGTGGTATCAGATACGTTGATCCTTTGATTCGTTGATCCGTTAAGACGTTGATACCCTAATAAGAAGTTATCTCGAAAAATTTAATTGGTGCAGATCATCGGATTATCTGATGTTACATTATAAATATTACTAGCTGGCACGGGCGGCCTTTGGCCGCCCTTAGCTATCTAGACCCATAATAGATCCGTGAAGGCCATAGTTGTTCGGCCTTCGGCCTCACAGGGCGGACCATAATAGATTATATTTATATGCCTTCGGCTGCCTTTACTGCTAGTCCGTGATTGCCAGTGGTTGTTCGGCCTTCGGCCTCACAAGGGGAGGACCATAATATATCTGTGAAGGTCATAGTTGTTCGGCCTTCGGCCTCACAGAGCGGACCATAATAGATTATATTTATATGCCTTCGCCTGCCTTGACTGCTAGTCCGTGATTGCCAGTGGTTGTTCGGCCTTCGGCCTCACAGGGGGAGGACCATAATAGATCCGTGAAGGCCATAGTTGTTTGGCCTTCGGCCTCACAGAGCGGACCATAATAGATTATATTTATATGCCTTCGGCTGCCTTGACTGATAGTCCGTGATTGCCAGTGGTTGTTCGGCCTTCGGCCTCACAGGGCGGACCATAATAGATTATATTTATATGCCTTCGCCTGCCTTGACTGCTAGTCCGTGATTGCCAGTGGTTGTTCGGCCTTCGGCCTCACAGGGGGAGGACCATAATAGATCCGTGAAGGCCATAGTTGTTTGGCCTTCGGCCTCACAGAGCGGACCATAATAGATTATATTTATATGCCTTCGGCTGCCTTGACTGATAGTCCGTGATTGCCAGTGGTTGTTCGGCCTTCGGCCTCACAGGGCGGACCATAATAGATTATATTTATATGCCTTCGCCTGCCTTGACTGCTAGTCCGTTATTGCCAATGGTTGTTCGGCCTTCGGCCTCACAAGGGGAGGACCATAATAGATCCGTGAAGGCCATAGTTGTTCGGCCTTCGGCCTCACAGGGAGGACCATAATAGATCCGTGGAGGCCATAGTTGTTCGGCTTCACAGGGAGGACCATAATATATCTCCCTAATATTGTTCTAAATAATAATTAAGTTTTTTAACTAATAAGTCAGTTCCTCTCGCAAATTTTTACTCTAAAATAAATTTCAGTTCATATAGGGTTATATGATAGATTAAGAGCACCATCTAGCGAATGCGGAGTGTGCAAGCATTATAAATAAAATATAGACTATAGTAAAACTATAGACCGGCCGTTCCGTATTAGAAGTGCCGGCCGTTGTTGCTTCTGTTGGTTAATAATGAACGCAAGTCGAATTGCTGGCCTCTACCACGGCCAGTATTTACGGTGCTTGGGTACTTAACGGTAACGGCGTTTATTTAAAATCGGCAAAAAGCACCATCTAGCGAAAGCGGAGTGAGCAAGGATTGCCAGGTAAAGTAAGGGTTTGCCAGGTAAAGTAAGGGTATCCGTATAAGGTGTGTAAAAAAAAATCGAAAAACGCGAATAACTTTGTTCCCCGCGCGAATTTTTTTTTCCATTTATGCACGAATAGTTGCGCCTGGACCTACAGAATAACAACTGTGCAAAATTTGGTTGAGATCGGTCAAAGGGTCTAGGAACTTATAGCGAACAAACAAACACGCAGACAAGCTCTTTTATATACTATTTAGAAAGAAAGAAGAAGATGTCGACCAAAAATAACTAGCGACAACAACTTTTCACACCAGAAAGGTAGCTGTATAGAAGCCTAGAAACTGCCGCTTAAGCGAGTTCCACCTTGTTTAATTACCAACCTAATAAAAGGTCCAATTCGGCCTTTAGGGCGTACCACTACGGTAAACACGTACTACAACTACTAGACTACACCTTTTCCACCAGTAATTCAGAAAACCTCATCTGCTGTTCAGAAATTGTGAATTGTAATTCAGATTTTTTGTCAACTGATATTCAGAAATCGTGAGTTGCAATTGACAAATCTGAATAACCGATGACGATTTCTGAATATTAATTGACAAATCTGAATAACGGTTGACGATTTCTGAATATCAATTGATAAATCTGAATAACGATTGACGATTTCTGAATATCAATTGACAAATCTGAATAACGGTTGACGATTTCTGAATTACTGGTGGAAAAGGTGTAGACAAAATTCCGTATAAATATTTATGTAGATATGTAGAAGAACTTTCTAACCCTAATATGGGTTCCAACTATCTAAAAAATATAAAACTGACCGTGACACTCACTCACTCACTGACTTACCATTTACAGAGCATATCTACGGGGATCGTGGAGAGTTGAAATTTTGCATACCCGTGTGGTTTTACTAGGATTGAACGGGAAAATTGTCCGTTTTTAGATGGGACATAAGGGAGGGGGTGAAACGGCGGTTCAAAGTGGTCGCAAAATTTCAAAATTCACATTAGAGATTTGAAATTTTACGGGCGGTGCTTGAAGGGGCGAAACAATTTTTTATTTTACGAAATTTTTTTCGGGCGCTCGGCAATTATGTATCTACTTCCGGGATTTTCGTCCGATCGAACTCAAATTTTCGAGAGGGGTGAGGGCGGCGAAAACGGACAATCGGTAGGCACAAATTTTCGAAATTTTGGCCCGTTTCTGTTTTAGAGGGGGGGACGCGTTTTTTTCTTTTTTTTTGCCCACCTCTCTTATTTTGAGATTAACGTTTCGATTTTTTGGTCTCATTTGGATCCGCCTGAATTTAGATTTGCATTTCTGCAAAAAAATACGTAGGTCGTAAATCGATTTCGACCGCTAAGCGAGACGACGATTTTAATTACATTTTATTTGTCGTTTTCTGCGCTACACCGGGCGGCGTCGAACGGATCGCGAAAAAAATACACCGTCGCCGAGCCGACCGCATGCCCGACAAAATTTGTGGATACATTTTTTCTCGAAAAATGGACCGGTTTCGAGTAATCGTGATATACAAATTAAAAAACGGCAAATTTTAAAAATTCATTAAAATTACATTTTGACGTCTCACATAATTTCGGTAAATTCGATTGATCCGTGCTAATGAAATTTTGATGGAGCAAAAATATGGAGGCCGCAGGCCGACCCGTGTTCCTAAAAGCAAGTGGGAGGCCGTAGGCCGACCCGTATTCACATAGGCAAGTGGGAGGCCGAAGGCTGACCCGTATTCTTAAAAACCGGTGGGAGGCCGAAGGCCGACCTGTATTCTGACAAGTAATTGGGAGGCCGAAGGCCGACTCGTGTTGGTTTCACCGTTGTCGAGAACCCAAAGCCGGACCAAACAAACCAAAGTCCTGCATGTACGCCGACAACTTTGAAGTGATTTATTTTGGTCCAGGAAGAATAATTTCCCAACAAGTTTTGCATCAAAAATTATTAAAATTGCTCGCGAAATCCCATTTCAACGTTAAAATTTTATATAAAAAAAAAAAATTTGCGATTCGGTTTTGAAGGTACAACCACGTACAACCCTCGGTAATTATTTTGGAAAATTGCTTTTTCATTTTATAACCGTAAGGTGCGAGATACGAAAAAAAGCTATAAATGCAATTTCGTGCATCCCCGGAATCTGCCTCGGTTGCCGGTAAGAAATTAAAAATCCTCCCGTAAATAAGAACCCTGTGGCCGCTTGAAAAATTCTCAAAATTTCCACCTTAATGCCGTCCGGGCGCGACGACCACGAAAAAATTTTTAATTTCGAAAACGGTTTTGGGCGACATTTTTCGAGCCTCGCCTTTTCGAAAGTAACACTTTTTTCCGTCGGACGTCCGATAAGACGGCAAATTGCAGAAATGCAAATTTTGAAATATTTCGATTACAAACCTCGACCTTTTTGGTCGAGATTAAAATTTCGATTTTTGGGTCGCATCGCGACGGCCTCAAATTTGGATTCGCATTTCCGCAAAACAATACGTCGGTCTTAGATCGTATTCGACAGGTAATACAGATTTGTTGCAATTTATGTGCCCCGATTAGGTCATTGGATGTTTTTCTCTTTCGAGGGCACAGTTACGGCCTTTAAAGCGAATTTTATAAATATTACAAAATTGCCCAAATTAAAGTTCTCGATAGACACCGTCGTTGGCTTTAAATTGTTCCAAGACACGTGACCTTGAAAATTATTTTTAAGGCCGAAATTTGTCGCCATATCGAATTAGTACCGCGGATATGCAATGGGATGTCGGATCCGGAACAGGAATAACAAGTGGGAGGCCAAAGGCCGACCCGTATTACCAAAAGTAATCGGGAGGCCGAAGGCCGACTCGGGTTCGCTTCACCATTGATATGCCAAATCCGAACCAAAGAAACCCGAGATCTCACATGCAAACCAACACTCGACCATGGGATCCTTAAAAGTTTCAAAAATCGGTCGGTAAGCCCATAAGTAAACGGGAGGCCGATAGGCCGACATCGAGGCCATAGGCCGCGCGCCTCGCAGAGCTAGCCACGAAAATCGGCCGAGAGGCCGATTTTCAAGTGGCTAGTTCAATAACATAAATCAGCAATTCTGTGTATTTGTGCACTGTTAATTTTAACATGCAAACTAATATGGCAAATCTTTGTTACCTGATAACTTTACCATGTAAATCTATAACTTTACATAAATTTATCATGTAAATTTACATGAAAAAACATAGGCCTCTATTTTTTATTTTAAAATAAAACCAATGTTTTTTATGTAAATTTACATGGTATATCTTTGTAAATGTATAACTTTACATAGATTTACCATGTATATTTACACGATAAAGCGTAGATTTTTAACGGTACGTATAAGGTTCGCTTTTTAGTTACCAACCTAATAAAAGGTCCAGTTCGGCCTTTATGGCGTACCAGCACGGTAAACACGTACAACAACTACTACACCTTTTCTAGCAGTAATTCAGAAAACCTCATTTGCTGTTCAGAAATCGTGAATTGTAATTCAGATTTGTCAACTGATATTCAGAAATCGTGAATTACAATAATTGCAATTGACAAATCTGAATAACGGTTGACGATTTCTGAATTACTGGTGGAAAAGGTGTAGACTAGACAAAATTCCTTATAAATATTCATGTAGAAAAACTTTCTAGCCCTAATATGGTTGCAGCTATGAGCTTTTAAAGTTGATCATGTTTGACCATTTTTTGAAGCGTAATTTACAGCGTTTCAGTTTTTCGAAGTTTGTCGTTTTTAGAACATCTCACGACAAAATCGTAAGAGTTAAAATTTAAAGTAAACGAAATTCTGCGTGGTATTGAAAAGAAAATCTTGTTCTAGGCCGAATAGTTTTTGAGATATACCCGATAGAAGGAAAACCTTTTGTTTTGTTTATTTCTCCATCACAAAAACCGCAATTTTTTCAGCAACAGTTGGTTACACGATCGGTTATGTTGGTAGCAATTTTAAATCAAAAATTATTTACTTAGGCATATTTCGTTATAACACGTTTAGAATTGCCAAAATCTCAATCACACATCAATAATTTACCTAAAAACCAACTAAAAGTTCCATCACGAATGGCAATTTCTAAAAAGCGATAAAAATTTCTATACAAAAAGTGAGGTTATGTATTTGACATTTGACGTGCGCTCCAAAATTGTGTTTGTTTACAAAATTTAACTGCGATGTTCGAAAACTGCGAGGAGAAAAAGTTCCAATTTATTCCCGACGATTACTTCAAGAAGATTTTCAGTTTCTACGGTGATTTTCAGCCACCTGACGAAGCGTTTAAATCGTTGCCATGGAGCAAAAATAATCTTATGAAATTAAAGGAGGAATTAAACAGCGTGAAGGGTCAGCTCAGTTGTTATGATTTGAAAGTGTGGTCCGAGCATACGAATGCGAGGGACCCCTCCGGTGACATAATCGGTTGTCTTAAACAGCGCGGAAGATTCGAAATTCTTACTAAGGCTTGGTGTAAATTTTACGAATGCCTAAATGTGTTTCAAATTATCAATGAAAATGTGGTCGAAAGAGGAATTCTAAAGAGTTTGCACTTGTGTGAAGCACCCGGTGCGTTTATAAGTGCTTTGAATTATTACATCAATGCAAATCATGGTGACCTTCGGTGGACGTGGAAAGCGAACACTTTGAATCCGTACTACGAAGGTGGTGCAATGGGCAAAATAATTCGCACCGATTCGCTAATTCATTGTACGTTAGATAAATGGGATTTCGGTCTGGATCAAACGGGCGACATAACAAAGTACTACAATGTCGAGAAACTTGTGCAAAATAAGGTGATGCTTGTGACAGCCGATGGAAGTGTGGACTGCATGAGTAATCCTGGTGAGCAAGAAAATATGGTGTCGTATTTACAGTATTGCGAGACCATAACGGCGCTGAAGGTTTTAAAAACTGGCGGCAGTTTTGTCTTAAAAATCTTCACCATGTTCGAGCACACCAGCATTTCACTTCTTTACCTCCTCTGCTGTTCTTTTGAAGAAGTTCACGTTTTTAAACCCTGCAACTCAAAAAGTGGAAACTCGGAAGTTTACGTAATTTGCTTGGAATTTAAGGGCGAGCAAATTTTGAAAACTCTGTGGAATTCCCTCATGGATGCTTACCGTAACGAGTCCATTCATCAAAACTTAGCCCTTTTCTCAGAAAATCAAATCGACCCGCAGTTTATCGACCAAGTTCAAGCGTGTGCAAAATTTTTCATGAAAATGCAGGCCCGGACGATCAACGATAACATTCGGTACTTCAAAGATACAACAAATTCACAAACCAAACTGAGGACCGAAGTGGCCAAATACTTCCTATCGAATTACAAAATTAAAATGCGCCTACCAAAAAATAACAAATTGACTTCCCCTCGTCCTAAATTTTCCTTCCACGATTTTAACGCCTCCCTGGACACAAATTTCGAACCAAAATTCGGGAAAGCGTTAGAAACGGTCACCCTTTCACCTTTCTGTCCCGAAAAATTGTTTTGTAACCGCGAATGGACGTCCAAATCAGACGCGCTAAAAAATTTGACCCCTTTTTTACCAACCCACTACATCCTCATCCAAAACACCGACTTCTCCGCTTGCAAGACCCAATCGTTCTTTCAAAGAGAATTTTTTGGTGTTATAAACAAAAATTTCGATACTTACGATACCCTAGTGATTTGTTCGGTTCCTCTGTTGACCAGATTTAGTGTCGGTCTGATTTATATTTTAAGGACGTGTTTTGACTCGTTTAATAATTACGACGAAGGTGTTTTGGTTTTAAGTAACTTGAATTGTGATAAAGTTGGCGCGGTGAAAGAGTATTTCACAAAAATCCAAAGCTGGTACTTAAATTTACCGGATGTAAATGGTTTTGATGTGGATTTGTTGGAGATTGTCGATATTAAAATGCTCATGAGTGAATTATTTTTTTGGACCATATCGTCGTATAATCGTAACATTTTTCGTGTGCAATAATTTTTAAATTGTGCCTAGAACACGGATGGATAACCCGTGGTCTTGAAAAGGCTGCTCGTACTCTTGAAAAGGGGTACTTTTTTGTATGATGTGAACTCGAGATTTAGTCTGATTCAGATGAACATTTGCTAGTGACGGTTGTGAGGCTATGGTGCGGTTAAAATGTTGTATTTGGTGGTTGATGTACTGCTAAAGACTAAGAATGATGTTCAGGACCGTTCTAAAGCTGTTGAGCGAGTGTTGATGTATTTATTGTGTAATAATTTTTTTGAAGAATTGTTAAATAAAAATTAATTTACAAAAAGTATAATCAGGTTTAAGCTCATTTAGTAAACACCGACGCTTACGCCCATGTTTTTAAAAATTAGGTGCATTTCGCCAAATAATTTTAAATTTGGATTCAAAGTGATTTAGTTGGATGGGAAATCCTGGGACCCATTTTCTCCTCTTGTTCGTGTCCTTTCAATTTTGTCCTTTGTGCCCATCAAAAATTACGTATCTCTTTGTTTATTTCTCCAATACATTTAATTTATTCCTGGTCGAGCATATTAATAATTGATGAACATTGAAGATAAAATTGATTTACATTGTAGTTGAGGTTTATAATCTGAAGCTGAAAATATAAGCTGAAATTTTGCAGACATGTGTTTTCTGTAAAATCCTCTTATCTGCTTTTTCGCTGGCATTTTAACGGTTTTTCGCCTATAACTCGATAAATTTCCTTTTTAGGAAAAATTCTCATTGGAGCAAAATTGAAGAGCACAAAATTCTCTGCAAGATAGTTTTTTAAAAATTTGCCTATGCCATACTATTCCTAAACTAAAAATTAATTTCAGAAGGGCGAAATCCGTCTTATTGACGATAGGACATTTTAGCTCCGCCGACGCGGTTTTTCGCCAATATCTCGCTAAATTTCGTTTTTACGGAAAATTCTCATCACACCAAAATTGAAGAGCACAAAATTCTCTATAAGATGGTTTTTTCAAAATTTGCTTATGCCATACTATTCCTAAAATAAAAATTAATTTCAGAGGAGCGAAATTCGTCTTATTGACAATTTAGCTCCGTCGACGCGGTTTTTCGTCAATATCTCGCAGAATTTCGTTTTTACAGAAAATTCTCCTCACACCAAAATTGAAGAGCACAAAATTCTCTGCAAGATAGTTTTTTCAAAATTTGCCTATGCCATACTATTCCTAAACCGTCCTAAACTAAAAATTAATTTCAGAAGGGCGAAATCCGTCTTATTGACGATAGGACATTTTAGCTCCGCCGACGCGGTTTTTCGCCAATATCTCGCTAAATTTCGTTTTTACGGAAAATTCTCATCACACCAAAATTTAAGAGCACAAAATTCTCTATAAGATGGTTTTTTCAAAATTTGCCTATGTCACACTATTCATAAAATAAAAATTAATTTCAGAAGGGCGAAATTCGTCATATTGACAATTGTACATTTTAGCTCCGTCGACGCGGTTTTTCGCCAATATCTCGCTGAATTTCGTTTTTACGGAAAATTCTCATCACACCAAAATTGAAGAGCACAAAATTCTCTGTAAGATAGTTTTTTTAAAAATATGCCTATGCCATACTATTCCTAAAATAAAAATTAATTTCAGAAGGGCAAAATTCGTCTTATTGACAATTGGACATTTTAGCTCCACCGACGCGGTTTTTCGCCAATATCTCGCTGAATTTGGTTTTTACGGAAAATTTTCATCACACCAAAATTGAAGAGCACAAAATTCTCTGTAAGCATGTATTTTCAAAATTTGCCTATGCCATTCAGAAGGGCGAAATTCATTTTTGATTTTGAAATATTAAAAATATTTTGAATTAAATTTTCTTGCATAATCGATATTATAACTGTGTCCAAAACTGAGTGGGTAGTTTAAAACCAGGAGGTTCCTCAACAGGCTTGTTCAACCATGAATGAGCAATTCTGGGACATCAGTTCAGGCATTTTAACGGTTTTTCGCCTATAACTCGATAAATTTCTATTTTAGGAAAAATTCTCATTAGAGCAAAATTGAAGAGCACAAAATTCTCTGTAAGATAGTTTTTTCAAAATTTGCCTATGCCATACTATTCCTAAAATAAAAATTAATTTCAGAAGGGCAAAATTCGTCTTATTGACGATAGGACATTTTAGCTCCGCCAACGCGGTTTTTCGCCAATATCTTGCTGAATTTCGTTTTTACGGAAAATTCTCATCACACCAAAATTGAAGAGCACAAAATTCTCTATAAGATGGTTTTTTCAAAATTTGCCTATGCCATACTATTCCTAAAATAAAAATTAATTTCAGAAGGGCGAAATTCGTCATATTGACAATTGGACATTTTAGCTCTGCCGACGCGGTTTTTCGCCAATATCTCGCTAAATTTCGTTTTTACGGAAAATTTTCATCACACCAAAATTGAAGAGCACAAAATTCTCTGTAGAAAGTATTTTCAAAATTTGCCTATGCCATTCAGAAGGGCGAAATTCATTTTTGATTTTGAAATATTGAAAATATTTTGAATTAAATTTTCTTGCATAATCGATATTATAACTGTGTCCAAAACTGAGTGGGTAGTTTAAAACCAGGAGGTTCCTCAACAGACTTGTTCAACCATGAATGAGCAATTCTGGGACATCAGTTCAGGCATTTTGACGGTTTTTCGCCTATAACTCGATAAATTTCTATTTTAGGAAAAATTCTCATCAGAGCAAAATTGAAGAGCACAAAATTCTCTGTAAGATAGTTTTTTCAAAATTTGCCTATGCCATACTATTTAATACTATTAAAATAAAAATTAATTTCAGAAGGGCAAAATTCGTCTTATTGACGATAGGACATTTTAGCTCCGCCGACGCGGTTTTTCGCCAATATCTTGCTGAATTTCGTTTTTACGGAAAATTCTCATCACACCAAAATTGAAGAGCACAACATTCTCTGCAAGATAGTTTTTTTTCAAAATTTGCCTATGCCATACTATTCCTAAAATAAAAATTAATTTCAGAAGGGCGAAATCCGTCTTATTGACGATAGGACATTTTAGCTCCGCCGACGCGGTTTTTCGCCAATATCTCGCTAAATTTCGTTTTTACGGAAAATTCTCATCACACCAAAATTGAAGAGCACAATATTCTCTATAAGATGGTTTTTTCAAAATTTGCCTATGCCATACTATCCCTAAAATAAAAATTAATTTCAGAAGGGCAAAATTCGTCTTATTGACAATAGGACATTTTAGCTCCGCCGACGCGGTTTTTCGCCAATATCTCGCTGAATTTTGATTTCACGGAAAATTCTCATCACACCAAAATTGAAGAGCACAAAATTCTCTGTGAGAAAGTATTATCAAAATTGTCTATGCCATTCAGAAGGGCGAAATTAATTTTTGATTTTGAAATATTAAAAATATTTTGAATAAAATTTTCTTGCATAATCGATATTATAACTGTGTCCAAAACTGAGTGGGTAGTTTAAAACCAGAAGGTTCCTCAACAGGCTTGTTCAACCATGAATGAGCAATTCTGGGACATCAGTTCAGGCATTTTAACGGTTTTTCGCCTATAACTCGATAAATTTCCATTTTAGGAAAAATTCTCATCAGAGCAAAATTGAAGAGCACAAAATTCTCTGTAAGATAGTTATTCAAAATTTGCCTATGCCATACTATTCCTAAAATAAAAATTAATTTCAGAAGAGCGAAATTCGTCTTATTGACAATTGGACATTTTAGCTCCGTCGACGCGGATTTTCGTCAATATCTCGCAGAATTTCGTTTTTACAGAAAATTCTCCTCACACCAAAATTGAAGAGCACAAAATTCTCTGTAAGATGGTTTTTTCAAAATTTGCCTATGCCATAGTATTCCTAAAATAAAAATTAATTTCAGAAGGGCAAAATTCGTCTTATTGACGATAGGACATTTTAGCACCGCCGACGCAGTTTTTCGCCAATACGCTGAATTTCGTTTTTACGTAAAATTCTCATCACACTAAAATTGAAGAGCACAAAATTCTCGGTGAGAAAGTATTTTCAAAATTTGTCTATGTCATTCAGAAGGGCGAAATTCATTTTATTAAAATAATTTGAATATTAAAAATATTTTGAATTCAATTTTTTGCATAATCGATATTATAACTGTGTCCAAAGCTGAGTGCAGAGTGGGTAGTTCAAAACCAGGAGGTTCTTCAACAGGCTTATTCAACCATCAATGAGCAATTCTGGGTCATATTAAATTCTCTGGGACATCAGTTCACAAAATTCGATTCTTCTATCAAAATCGTCTTCGCCAAGTTGTTGGTGAATTTGAATTTAACCCTTTCACCGGTTTACCCACAAATTTGTGGGTAAAAAATAAAGAAAATATTTTCACAAACTCACAAATTTGTGGGTAAAAAATGAAGAAAGAAATGCAAAACATTTGTCAATAACAAAATCACATAAATTTTTATATATAAAATATAATTTTCTTCGAAGAATATCACAAAGGTCCTCGTAATTAAAGATTTATCAATTTATTTTCCCGTTTAAAAATTTTTAAATAATGAATGTTTTTTTTATTATTAAAATTTCGAAATCATAAATTTATTTTTCTTGATTCTAAATAAATCCATAAACTTACCAAAATTTAAGAATAAAATAACCCCTTAACCCAACATTTTGAATGCCTTTAAGCATAAATATTTTGGACCCCCAAATTTTGGTAAAATCGGTGCAAGAGTTAAAAAGGAAGAAACTTGTTGATTTTTAGCCTTTATGAATGGAGGTGCCAGGATTCGCAGAAAAATGATCCAGTACTTCTATCTGCAAAACTTGATCCAAAATTCCGCATTAGTAATTTTGTTGCATTTGGAAGCTATTTCGGGTAAAGCACGGATTTACCAACCAAGGCGTATTAGCTGTGAATAAGCGCGCTCAAACAACTGCGCTGCCTAGGCGATTATGTAGCACGGAACTTCTATATTTCGTGACTAATTTTAAGACCGCTACAAAGTCTTAAAAGGATTCATTAAATGTAATTTTTTCAAGTCAATGAAAGAGGATTTTTCAACCTTTAAAATTATGTATCGCAAGGTAGGGGGTGCTATTTAAAATTTCCAATTAGGGTAGCTGGTGAAGAAGGATCGTCCCTCAAGGACGTCCGCAATTTTTTTCGACTTTTCAATCCCCCCTTGTCAAAGTTGGTCGCAATCTTCGGGCTCCTCTTTCCTAGGAACGTCCTATGGTTACAAATCAAAAACTCTCATCATTTGTCTAAAATCGAACTTGACACGACATTGTTTATACGACATTTTGAATTTAAGGTGTGGGTACGGTCAGTGGCGTACCTAGACCACTTGGGGCCCGGGGCGGATTTATTTTGGAGGCCCCCCTCACCCTCAAAAAAAAAACTTTTTAATGTGGCTAGCCTTTTTTTGCCTTAATCTAACCGTCTTCCATAAGCTATTGCCCTGTGCAGAGAAATAATAGATAGAATAAGGGAACAAACTCGTGCAGTCCGAGGTCATCAATTATCATTACTGTTAAAAATGTTAAACAATTGAATCTACGACGTTCAGCACGACGCAACGCAGCTCCGAAACCGACGCTCTCTGAACGACTGAGCCACGAACGAGCTCGCTCACTTGAGAAACATGGAATTATTTATTTTTGGGTGGGGCCCCCTTAGTAAAGAGGCCCGGGGCGGACCGCCCCCCCCTAGGTACGCCACTGGGTACGGTCCCTTAACAACTCCAAATAAATTGAAAATTTCCTATTGCAAAGAGGAAGGTTTATATAGTATACTGATATAATTTAAACCTGCGAATGTATTAGCAAAATTTTGAGTAAATCGAATTTGAAGTTTGCTAATTTAACGAGATTCCGTGTCAAAATCTAACGAGATTCCCGCGCGTCGCTCATTTAGTTGACGGTCAGTGCGTAATAGAGTATTTCGCACCGGCACACAGTGGGGTATTTGGCCTCAAAATGTGGCATATAATACAAAAATCAAATGCTACATGCATATTCCCTATTATGATTTTTGTAAACTACACTATCTTGGGCACCATTATGTGAATTTATAGGAACATTACTCGTTCCAATTTTCCACTATATCGTCAAAAGATGCTAAGAATTTGCTGAGGGGGGGGGGGTTAACACATTCTTTTCAAAGATTATTTTTGCTAGAAATCGTTATAAATTGTAACTTTTACTTATGGAAACAATAAGTTCAAATATCTTACATAAAGTCTGTAATAATTGATCTTTAAATAAATATGGTTACAATCATATTATAATGCATTGTATTAATTTTTGTGAAAGATTATCAGAAAAAAAAGAAGATTTGAATATGAAGGAAGGTCGAGAAAGTAACAATTTTTTATTAATGGATAATACTGATACTTGAGACTTTAAAATAAATTTTTTGGCTGCCGAGATTTGCCGGATTCTCTTTAATTCGCGTTTTACTTGGAGAAGTCAAAAATTTCTAAGTCACCCTATATGTTTTTATCAAATTATTGTGGCTTCTGGTCACGAAATAAATGTTGAAAGATTTCGGGAACACTGCTAGAAATCGTTATAAATTGTAACTTTTACTTATGGAAACAATAAGTTCAAATATCTTACATAAAGTCTGTAATAATTGATCTTTAAATAAATATGGTTACAATCATATAATGCATTGTATTAATTTTTGTGAAAGATTATCAGAAAAAAAAGAAGACTTGAATATGAAGGAAGGTCGAGAAAGTAACAATTTTTTTTTAATGGATAATACTGATACTTGAGACTTTAAAATAAATTTTTTGGCTGCCGAGATTTGCCGGATTCTCTTTAATTCGCGTTTTACTTGGAGAAGTCAAAAATTTCTAAGGTTGCCTTCATCCCGGTGTTCTTGATGGGTGGCGCCTTCTCGTATGTTTAGCTCTGCCGCAGAGCGGCGCACGCGATTGAAAAACCGCCCGGAGGGGCGTAGGGTAGGTTTTTTGATGCGCACAATTCTGACCGGGGCGGATCCACCCTAAAAAGTAATTTGCACCATCAAAACCGGCCGCGGGCCAGAGCCCCGCAAGGCCTAGGTTTTCCCCATAGTTTTTATGTTTATTTAGAGACCTTATTCTTAAAATATTTGTGGTTCTGAAAAGAACCGTTTTTTTATTCAGTTTGGCGACCGTGCTAGCGATGTTATACGCACGGCAGTAGACTGACAAATGCGCTGCGTACCGAGCGAGCGTGACTTATATTTATAACCTCGGTAATGGGCGTGGTCTAAACATGCGATTTACATGTAAAATTATGCTATTTTAAAATTGATTTTTCTCGAAATTTTGCTAATACATTCGCAAGTGAAATTTTTACAGTATACTATATAAACCTTCCTCTTTGCAATAGGAAATTTTCAATTTATTTGGCGTTGCCAAAGTTAGGGGACCGTCCCCTTAAGGTGTAAATAAATTTTTTTACAAAATATTACATAAAAAAATATTAAAAAAACACAATTTTCTTAAAAAATCCTAAGAAATTCCAGAAATGGGATTTCAAATGCAGATGTCACATTTGTCCAACCACCCAGTCATATTTTACATTTTGTGACCCCCCCCCTCCGGCGCGGACGTTCTTTATGGATGACCCCTTAAACTTCTTCAAATTTGTTGCAATTTTAGTACATTTACACCCCCATTTTCCAACTCAAATCGTTATTTTTTAAAACGTTAAAAGCCGTCAGGTTCAATTTACACATAAAATTACGGCTTGTAAAAATCATAAATATTTAAAACTTGAGATGTAACTCAGATTTTACGTTTCTTATCGAACCAAAAAATAACGTTTTGAGTTAATGGCTTTTTGGTGCCGGCACGTAAGGTCCAACCGAAAATTGAAATTTTCCTATAGAAATGGCTTAATATTTCGATCAAAAAAGTCAATAGCTTTAATGTAAAGACAGGATCATTAAGTCTAAATTGAAAAAACAACCATAATTTAAGGGAAAACTAAATGCGTCGGTTGGATTGGCTGCGGCCTAAGAAATCACCGAAAATAGGCCGCGCCCCTGAACCGAGGATATAAATATGGGTGATCGGATTCGGTGCGGCAGTACACCGCACGCAGTCGACATGGTAAGACGTGCTAATCGTGCGCTTCAACATGTTGGAGCATATGACCGAGTATTGTGCGGTGTAACCGTACATTTTGTCTTCGCATTAATAAAAAAATCGGTCCTTTTCAGAACCACAAATTTTTTAAAATTTGGTTACTATTATTTGCTTGGGTTCGATACAGAGGATTAGGGCGGTTTTTTTAAACGCTCACTTGGGCTAAACATACTTGAAGGGTCATCCATCAAGAAAACCGGGATTCGAAAAAAACGGGATCTAAAAAAAACGAAATGTGTGAAAATTGGGATTCGATATAGAGGATTAGGGCGCTTTAAGCGGTTTTTTAAACGCTCACTTGGGCTAAACACACTTGAAGGGTCACCCATCAAGAAAACCGGAATCCAAACAATCGGGATCATAGAAAACCTGGATAAGCATTTAAAAGTATAGTTGCGGTATGGGGCAGTTAACTTTTACGTTTCACCCCCAAAAAATCGAATAAAACAAAAAATAATGACAAAATAGTAACCTTTCATCGATGTAATTCGTACGGGAGACAGGTGAGGATGTATAGTAATGCTGTCCACTACGAACTAACTTGTAACCTTCCTAATGGAAAGATGAAAGTTTATATACCCCTCCTGCAAAAGTATTATCAAAATTTTGAGTAAATCGATTTTGAAGTTAGCTAATTTTCATGTAATTCAGTGGTGGATTAACGAGATTCAGGGCGCGTCGCGCATTCTGTGGTCAGTCCGTGCAATATGAATGACCCTAACACTTAGCAAATTTCGCACCGGCAGATGCAGCTCGTCTCTCCTATATGTAACATCGATTATTTGTTGTTTTTAGGCGATTTTTTGGGGGTTTAAGATCCCGGTTGCCTTCATCCCGGTTTGCTTGATGGGTGGCGCTTTCTCGTATGTTTAGCTCTGCCGCGTAGCGGCGTACGCGATTGAAAAACCGCCCGGAGGGCCGTAGGGTAGGTTTTTTGATGCGCCCAATTCTAGCCGTGCCAGATCCACCCAAAAAAGTAATTTGCACCATCAAAACCGGCCGCGGGGCTTTCCCCATAGTTTTTTATGTTCATTTAGAGACCTTATTCTTAAAATATTTGTGGTTCTGAAAAGAACCGTTTTTTTATTCAGTTTGGCGACCGTGCTAGCGATGTTATAAGCACGGCAGTAGACCGGCAAATGCACTACGATCCGAGCGAGCGCTACTTATATTTATAACCTCGGTAATGGGCGTGGCCTAAACATGCGATTTACATGTAAAATTTAGCTTTTTTCAAATTGATTTTTCTCAAAATTTTGTATATACTTTCTCGGGCGAAATTTTTACAGTACACTCTAATAAGGGTCCTTTTGCTATAAAAAAATTTTGGGGCGATTTGGGGTGGCAAGCAATAGGCAATTCTTCCCTGAGGTGAGATTCCGAAATCTCCGCCCAGCGCGTCGGTGAAAGTTGAATTTTTGCTAACTTCAAAGTCGATTTTCTCTAATAGTTTCTCATCTAACCGCCAGTTTTGGTTTTTTCATTGCCTTATATAAACCTTAAACTATCCGAAGCTGTATAGGTAAAATTGCAAATCGCGGTTGGACATTACGTGTTCTTCCCGGCCTTTTTAAACTTTAACGGGCAACTACCCCGTTTCCACCCACCCTTGGTAGATAAAATGGGCCCATTCAGCAGAGGTAACAGTTGCGCAACTGTTGGCCATTTTGCTGCTGGCACGTCCGCTACCTGCTCGATTCTTCCAACATGTTGAGGAACTGTCCGCCCTTTTTTTGTAGCATAAAATTCTTCGCTCGTCTGTGATAACTGTTGTGGAAAAATGGCGGGAAGTGATTATTCGAATGTTTATGAATATATTTTTTGTAGGTAGATCATATATTTAATGAATTTCGTAAAAGTTCTCATATTTGGGTAATCATTACATTGAAATTTATAGCGCGATCTTCAATTAAAAATAAATTCAGTAAAAGTTGACAACTGTCACTTCAAATGTCAAAATTATTTCGAGCGGGACCGTTCAGCAGAATTTCGCTGCCTTTACTCACCTGTTGTACAACAGTTACACAACTGCTTTTTCAAAAATGTTTTAAAAAATGTACAAGTAGAACGCCATCTGCCGCGCCATTTTTAAAAGTCCCCAATTTGAAGTTTAAAATTCAAATCTGAAACAAATCATTTGTTGCCGAAAAAACTTGATAATTCCATTAAAAAGAAAAACAAATAAAATCAAACAAATGGTGACTCCAAATAAACCAAACATTTCAAAATGATAATTTTGCAAGCATCTTAGTAGGCTGGGTACACATTTGTTCATATTTCCAAATTTGCGTTTCAATTGTTTCAATTTTATAACCATAAAACTCGGAAATTTGATTACTGTCAAACAAAAGTCAAAGCTGTTACCATTGATAGGTATTTCGCGCGTGATATTTTATGAGTGCAAGTTAAAATGACGAAAACGTCGCCTAAAAACACCAAGGCCATTAAAAATAAAGAATCATTTCAGTGCTACGATTGCAAAGCAAGTTTTACTACAAAAACTGCACTAATAAAAGATGTGCGCGTTCACATCAAAGAAAAGAAGCTCAAATTGTTGGCGTCCAAGTATGAAGGCAAGTTTAAATTAAACCCCATCAATGAAATGTACGAATGCCAAATATGCAAATACAAAAATTTGAACAAAATCAACATAAGAAATCACGTCGAAGTTCGTCACTCAAAGCGCACAAGTTTCAAGTGCGATTTGTGCGACTTTTCAACGTTTTATAAACCTTCCCTCAAGAAACATAAAATATCTCACGAAAACACAAAGAAGTTCAAATGTAAGAACTGCGACCGTCAATTTTACTTTGAAGTGAAATTAAAGGACCACATGTTGCGATACAACAAGAACAACATCATTCGTTGCAAGTCTTGTTCATACACGACGTGTTACAAAAGATATTTGAACTTGCACATGTTTACACACACAGGGGATCATCCGTATGTGTGTGATTTGTGTAAATTTAAGGGGGCGACTAAGAGCCGATTTGTTAGACACACCTCGGTGCACACCAACACGATCAAATTTTTGTGTCACATTTGCGGTTATAAATCGGTGCATAATTGTTTCAAATCGCACATGTTACAGCACGAATCGAAAAGAGCGTTTTTGTGTCGATTGTGTGGTTTCGTCACAAATTATAAAGCTTCCCTGAATACACATTCAAAACAGCATGACCAACAGAGAAGAAGGGAAGATTAACTTTTGAGGCGTAATTTGTTTACTTTTTAAGTTTAACACGTTAAAAATTATTACATACATAATTTTTTTTTATTTCAAACCGAAGTAGAATTTCTGCTGTTGTCTAGTTAGGAAATTTTTGTTAATAATTTGCTGGATTTAGTTCACCAGTGTCTTCTTTCAGATAGGAGTATAAATTATTATATTAGTCCGTGCCTCCCACAGGTACCCCAGCAAAGTTACACTGCTATCTTAGCTTGTTATTGTGAATTATTTTTACTTAAAATATTTATTAGTTTTAGTTAGGTTGAAATTCTGTAAAGTTGACTGATCGAATAAATCTTGTGATTTAATTCATAATTTTGTGTAAACCCCCCACGGGTATCCTTGCGTAGTTACACTGCTGTCATACCATGTTATTGTGAATTTTTGTTACTTAATATTTAGTTAGGTTGACATTTTGTAAAGTCGACTGATTATAAATCTTGTGATTTATTTGATTTAATTCATAATTTTGTGTAACAGGAAAGAAATAATTAAGGGAGAATTTAAAAATCAAATACCCCCTGTAGAGGTTCAAGGTGCTACAAAGAAGATTCTTTAAAAATTGTTGGTAAGCATCTTCAGAGTTTTTTCTTCCTTGATCTGACTTACACGTAAATATAAATCCGTGCCTAACAAGCCGGAGTATTTTTTTGTTAGTTTATAATGCGGAAGGCCTGCAGCCTCATATTTTTTAATAAACTGTTTCAACTCACACAGTTCGTTTTTTTGGGGAGAGGTTCTCTAACACCAACCTCTTCTTATTTTAGACTACCACAATCTCACAATAATCATTTAACAAAGGGCGAGGTTGTAGGGAAAAGTGAAGCGTTAAAAACTTAAAAATTTTAATCTTTAGTTAAATTATCAACAAAAATATACAAAGTTACCTACTTTTAGATATTTGCTATAACTTTTCGTTTTCATATCCGCATGCAATCCCCGTCCTCCCTTGCGTTGCAATTTGAGCCTCATCTTCTCCCAACTTTTGTTCCAAACCTCGCCAACTGCGTTGAGCAAGAAAACTTGCACTAGAATTACTGCTTAAACCTATTGTTCCATCCACCTTCAGAGCAATACCCGTTTTCCCAGACGCATCTTCCACCGATTCCTCACAATTCATTAGCCTAACTTTCCCAGTAATAAGACTAACATCGTTTTTTTCACTGTTCCTTTTAACATCTTCTATTTCCGCTTCTGTTAATTCCACAAAATATTTATTATAATCGTAAGAAAACATCTGAATGTCGCTCCAATTCGGATTTAAAGCTAATTCGATATCCAAGGGCGTAACGATCGGTTTAAAAAAGTCACGACTTTCGTAGATTTCGTCAAGGGCGCACGAGAGGACCACGTAAACGTCGATCTAAAGAAACAAAATATAAAGTTGTTCTACAGAATAAAAGATCCTGCTTACGTCGAGATAATTTGCAAGTTTATCCGGCGTAGGTTGATTCAACTCGATAATTTCCGACTTTCTTCCACTCGATTCAATCAACTTCTGCATTCTCCGCATGCTGTTCAAGTAATTCTTATCGGACACGGTTGCAATCACGATACCAATTCGGCTACTGTCTTTAATTTTTTCTAACAAAAAGTGCCTCCTCTTTAATAATTTAGGCACCTCGTTGTAAGTAAATATTTCTGTTGGATCATCTCGTGGGTTGTAGTTATAAAATTGGATTGCTGAAAAAAGGTGAATTACAAACAGAGCTAGCATAAACAATTTAAAAAAGTATTTAAATAATAAATTCAACAATATTTAAATAAGTACTCTCTTGGAGTGTTAAAATATAAAATATGTAAGGAGTAGTTCATCAATTACGTCACGCACGACGACGGGGGTCTTCCAAAGTTGTGATATCACAACGTTAAATTTTAAAATTTAATTATTTTTATAATTCTAAAGTTGTATAATGTAGAATTATGGTAATACTTGACGTAATATTTGAAGGGGGTTTACATTTTTGTGGTGTGGGAGGTGAGGGGGGGGTAAAAAGTTATTAAAATTGAAGCTATTAGAGCATGAAGGTGTTAACTCACTTTTTTTGGATAACACTAAAAAAATATGTAGTATGTGGTAAAATGGCACATATTTATACTTATAAAAGTATGTCCATTCACTAAACATTGTGGCTCTAACTACATTTAAAATACTGTTTAGCCTTAAAATGTGTTTTAAGTAAAACATCTCTGAGGGACACTTTAAGATATTTTTATGAATACGGCTGTAAGTATATAAATTTATCTAACACAAAAAAAGTTCCAAGCAAATAAACTGTAACCTTAATTATTGGCAAATATTTAAAAAGTGAGTTAACACCTTAGGTTATTAGGTTAGGAGTTAGGGCTCTACTAACATCTATGGACCATGCCAGAATAGACTCCAGATACTCTAATATAATAAAAGACATATATAAAAACGCAACACTGACTATAAAACTGGATGAAGATAGAAAAACAGAAAAGATAATGTTGAAAAGGGGAGTCCGACAAGGAGATACGATATCTCCGAAACTGTTTACTTTGGCTCTGGAAGATGTTTTTAAAAAGTTACTATGGGAGAAAAAAGGTATAAAAATTGATGGTTCATACTTGAGCCATCTAAGATTTGCTGATGATGTTGTTCTAATGTCTGAAGACCCAGATGAGCTTAAGGACATGCTCCGCCAACTCAATCAAGTATCCAAGGAAATAGGTTTAAAAATGAATATGAATAAAACCAAAATTATGAGCCCAGATGACGTAAATATCGTTATTGATAACCACATAATCCAGAATGTCCAAGAATACATATATCTGGGTCACCTAATAAAACTTGGCAAAGACAACCAAACTGCGGAAATAACACGTAGAATTGGGCTAACTTGGGCAGCCTTTGGAAAGTTGGGACACATTTTAAAGAACTCAAACATACCAATTAACTTAAAACGCAAAGTGTATGACATGTGTGTCCTACCGGTAGCCACGTACGCCTTGCAGACGATGGCTATCACCAAAAAGATTGCAAACCGCCTCAGAGTGACCCAGAGGGCAATGGAAAGAGCCATGCTCGGTATCTCCTTGAAAGATAAAATAAAAAACGATAGGATTAGAACAATGACGAAGGTGACAGACGTGATGCGACGAGTGGCGGAGCTGAAGTGGCGCTGGGCTGGACATGTGGCAAGACAGGAGAGAGATCGCTGGACACTGCGGATTACACAGTGGAGACCAAGAGAGACCAAAAGAAGTGTGGGAAGACCGCAAAGAAGGTGGAAAGACGACATAAGAGAGACAGCGGGTACGGGCTGGCAACAGTTAGCACAGAACAGAGGAAAGTGGAAGGAAAAAGGAGAGGCCTACGTTCAGGAGTGGACAGAGAACGGCTGAAGAAGAAGAGAAGAAGAAGAGAAGAAGAAGAGAGAGTTAACACCTTCATGCTCTAATAGCTTCAATTGCGTGGCGTAATTTATGAACAACCCTTAATATTATGTATATTAAAATTAACATTATATTACTATAGGGTGATTCCATAATATGAAATCACCGATTTTTTAAAATTATTTTCATCATCCATCTGATACCTACGGAAGTCGTCAATGATTTACCGTCGACATTAAAAGTTGAGCAATAATTCAAATGAGGTCATGTGCACCTCGATTTTATCAAAAATTGTATATCTTCAGAGATTTCCATTGGATGAACACAATTTTACCGTAACTGCCGAACGGTTAAATTTACGACCAAACGACAAGTAAACAAATAGTCCGGTCAAATTAGACCAAAAAATAGGAGTGAGGTTACAATAATTCGCACCCAGCTGAAAATTGGTAGGATTGTTCAAAACACCATCATAAATGAAATATAAAAAGTCCTCATCGATCGTTGACACCTGGAAAAAAATTTATTCGGAGTCAAAGGTCACAAACACGGGTTTTTCGCGATTATCAGCAAAACGGTAAGTTTTATCATAAAATTATCCCATTCAAAAATTGTAGATCAGATAATTATCTATAAAAAATGTCTAAATACTGTTTTTCCTAAGAGTCACCGTTTTTGAGATATAACGATTCGAAAAGTTGAAAGAGTTGTAATCGTCATTTAGGTGTAAATAAATAAAATGAATTTGCGGAAAAACTATAATGGTGCCAGCTTTCATATTTGGGAGCTAGCTCTAAGTATCCCAGTGCTAGGTTTATGGGTAAAAATATTAACCGGGGGGGGGGCTAGCGTTACTTTGCCCCCCCTCCGGTTTCAAAGTCGATTTGTTAAAAAACTGTAATGGTTCTAGCTTTCATATTTGGGTGCTAGCTCTAACTAAGGATCCCAGTGCTAGGTTTTTGGGTAAAAATATTAACCGGGGGGGGGGGGCTAGCGTTACTTTGCCCCCCCTCCGGTTTCAAAGTCGATTTGTTAAAAAACTGTAATGGTTCTAGCTTTCATATTTGGGTGCTAGCTCTAAGGATCCCAGTGCTTGCTTTTGGTGTAAAAATATTAACCGGGGGGGGGGGGGGGTCAAAGTAACGGACCCCATATTATGACGATTACAACTCTTTCAACTTTTCGAATCGTTATATATCTAAAACGGTGGCTCTTAGGAAAAAAAGTATTTAGACATTTTTTATAGATAATTATCTGATCTACAATTTTTGAATGGGATAATTTTATGATAAAACTTACCGTTTTGCTGAAAATCGCGAAAAACCCGTTTTAGTGACCTTTGACCCCGAATAAATTTTTTTCCAGGTGTCGGATCGATGAGGACTTTTTAGATTTCATTTATGATGGTGTTTTGAACAATCCTACCGATTTTCAGCTGGGTGCGAATTATTGTAACCTCGGATGTCTAAATTGACTGGACTAAAAATTGTAGAGAGTACTAAAAACTTCCCGGGTGCCAATTTACAGTCATATTCAAATAAGTTCTTACATTTTGACCGCCATTTTGAATTTTAAAATTTGGACGTCAAAATCGGAATACGCGATCCCAAAAACTCCCTGAGTGTCGAATTTTCAGACACATTTGAATAAATTTTTACGCTTTGACCGCAGGATTGGATTTGCAATTTTGAATTTTGACGTTAGAATCGGAATTAGCGATCCCAACAACTTCCCCAGTACCGATTTTTCAGACCTATTCGAATAAATATTTACATTTTGACCTCCATGTAGAATTTGCAATTTTCGCTTTTAAAATTTTGACGTCAGAGTCGGAATTAGCGATCCCAAAAACTTCCCAAGTGCCGATTTACAGGCACCTGCGAATAAATTTCTACATTTTGACAGCCATACCTATTGAATCCGCCATTTTGAATTTTAAAATTTGGACGTCAAAATCGGATTACGCGATCCCAAAAACTCCCTGAGTGCCGAATTTTCAGACACATTTGAATAAATTTTTACGCGTTGACCGCAGGATTGGATTTGCAATTTTGAATTTTGACGTTAGAATCGGAATTAGCGATCCCAAGAACTTCCCCAGTGCCGATTTTTCAGACCTATTCGAATAAATATTTACATTTTGACCTCCATGTAGAATTTGTAATTTTCGATTTTAAAATTGTGACGTCAGAGTCGGAATTAGCGATCCCAAAAACTTCAGAGTGCCGATTTACAGGCACCTACGAATAAATTTCTACATTTTGACAGCCATATTGAATCCGCCATTTTGAATTTTAAAATTTGGACGTCAAAATCGGAATACGCGATCCCAAAAACTCCCTGAGTGTCGAATTTTCAGACACATTTGAATAAATTTTTACGCTTTGACCGCAGGATTGGATTTGCAATTTTGAATTTTGACGTTAGAATCGGAATTAGCGATCCCAAGAACTTCCCCAGTGCCGATTTTTCAGACCTATTCGAATAAATATTTACATTTTGACCTCCATGTAGAATTTGTAATTTTCGATTTTAAAATTTTGACGTCAGAGTCGGAATTAGCGATCCCAAAAACTTCCCAAGTGCCGATTTACAGGCACCTGCGAATAAATTTCTACATTTTGACAGCCATTTTGAATCCGCCATTTTGAATTTTAAAATTTGGACGTCAAAATCGGAATACGCGATCCCAAAAACTCCCTGAGTGTCGAATTTTCAGACACATTTGAATAAATTTTTACGCTTTGACCGCAGGATTGGAATTGCAATTTTGAATTTTGACGTTAGAATCGGAATTAGCGATCCCAAGAACTTTCCCAGCGCCGATTTTTCAGACCTATTCGAATAAATATTTACATTTTGACCTCCATGTAGAATTTGCAATTTTCGATTTTAAAATTTTGACGTCAGAGTCGGAATTAGCGATCCCAAAAACTTCCGAGTGCCGATTAACAAGCACCTGCGAATAAATTTCTACATTTTGACAGCCATATTGAATCCGCCATTTTGAATTTTAAAATTTTGACGTCAAAATCGGAATAGGGGAAGGTGGGGCGGAATGGGGGTCGGGGCGGAACGGGGGATCAGGTTTATTTGCTGATAGTAGCACTGCAGTTCGCTGCAACTCTCTATACTCCTTCATTATGCATCTGTGCAGTGATAAGCACGGTCGTTGTGAATTACCAAGTGTTTCTCCTTTGTTCATTAGACACCTCCCTGAAATCTGTATAAAATTACAACTTTATGAATATTTGAAAACAAGGTAAGATATATTTCACATTACTTTTCGTTATTCCAATTTAGTCTACCGAATTAAGCGTTGTTTAAAGTATCTTTTCACGTGTTAACATGTCTTGGAGAAGTAACATGGCTGTCGCTAACCTTGCGATGTTTGGTTTACCAACACTTGGGGCACAACGGGGTAGGGCAGAACGGGGTCCTACCCCGTTCCGCCCCGACCATACTTTTATTTTTCACCGATCTAATTTCTTTTCTTTTGTGTTTGTTATATATTCACTATAATTATTCACTATAATATAACAATAGCTAGCCCTATTTTTACCAGCTTTCCGAGGTTTTCGCCTGAACATATACTTCCCATACCCAGAGTAAAGCCGGGACAAAAGCGAGTGACGAGGAAACGAGGCAAAACGGCAATCCTGACAGCTTCCCTTTATAAGACTGAACTTGAAGAAGCGGCTAATAATGCTAAGAAGATCAAGCAAGCCAAAGAAAATAGACTTAAGAAAAAACTGTTCACCGGTAACGAAAAAAGGAAGGAGAATACCCAGAAAATTGTTAACAAAATAGGAAAGAAAAAAACACAGAAAATTGTTAACAAAAAACCACGGAAACAAAGCGTGGAATCAGATGAAGAAGACGATGTGACCTGTTTATATTGCAACGACTTATATTCAAAATCGAGTGAAGGCTGGATATCATGCATACAGTGTAAAAAATGGGCCCATAATTCCTGTGCCGGCATTGATACTGACGATGATGCATCACAACTCATCTGTGAACTTTGCCAGCCATAAAACATGATTTTGTTTCACCTTTTAATGAATACCCCGTTCTGCCCCATGCATGGGGCAGAACCGGATATAACCTTTCTTTTTTCAAACGTTTAAAATAAATACAAATATTTTCATTATTTTAATTTTGACCATCGGAGATGTTAAACGAAATGTTAAATAAATTTATTCACACTACTAGCTGGCACGGGCGGCGTTCGCCGCCCTTAGCCATCTAGACCCAGAATAGATCCGAGAAGGCCATAGTGGTTCGGCCTTCGGCCTCACAGGGGGAGGACCATAATAGATCCGCGAAGGCCATAGTTGTTCGGCCTTCGGCCTCACAGGGCGGACCATAGTAGATCCGTGAAGGCCATAGTTGTTCGGCCTTCGGCCTCACAGGACGGACCATAATAATAACTGCAAAATTCGGTTGAGATCGGTCCAAGGGTATACCCTATACTATACTATAATATTGGCAAAAACGTGTTTTGTTCACCATCTAGCGAAAGCGTAGTATAGGGTGATTCACCGTAGTATAGGGTGATTCACCGTAGTATAGGGTGAATCAATAAAAAATCGTAAAACGCGAATAACTTTTTTCCCCGCGCAAATTTTTTTTCCATTTATGCACGAATAGTTGCGCCTGGACCTACAGAATAACTGTGCAAAATTTGGTTGAGATCGGTCCAAGGGTGTAGGAACGTTCAGGCCAGCCCGGCCCTGTAAGTAAGTAAGGGTTTGTTAACTGGGTTAAGTACCCAGGTAACTGGGTACTTAACCTAAGGGTAAAGTATACAGTGTATCAATAAAAAATCGAAAAACGCGAATAACTTTGCTCCCCGCGGGAATTTCTTCTCCATTTATACACGAATAGTTGCGCCTGGACCTACAGAATAACTGTGTAAAATTTGGTTGAGATCGGTCAAAGGGTGTAGGAACGTATAGCGAACAAACAAACAAACAAACAGACAAGCTCTTTTATATATATAGGAAGAAGATAGAAGATAGATAGATTATAGATAATAGATTTTTACCTCTTTATTTACACCTTCAAATACTGTCCCAACCACATCGACCCCCGTTCTGCCCCACCTTCCCATACGCGATCCCAAAAACTCCCTGAGTGCCGAATTTTCAGACACATTTGAATAAATTTTTACCCTTTGACCGCAGGATTGGATTTGCAATTTTGAATTTTGACGTTAGAATCGGAATTAGCGATCCCAAGAACTTCCCCAGTGCCGATTTACAGGCACCTACGAATAAATTTCTACTTTTTGACCGCCATTTTGAATTCTAAAATTTAGATATCAAAATAGGAATCAGTGAGGTAAAAATCGTTGTAGAAAAGAACTTTTAATCAAATAAAAGAATCTCTTGAATTATGGCCGCATTTTAAGGTCTCTTGTCCCAGTGCGATATGGCGGAAAACAGCGGCAATGGTGCTCAAATCTATTGGGGGAGAAGCCAACATCAGGGATTTATTCGGACATTCAAATCTTAAACATGTCCACCTTTTTTACTAGCTGAAACCATTTTTTTTGGCTTGCTTGCCTAAGATTAAAAGCCATTATTAAAACTTTTATAATAGTGTAAGGCAGCGGCGGTTTGTCAATGGAGGCAAGGGAGGCTTAGCCTCCTCTCAAATTGTTGGACGGACTTGCTATTTATATTTCGTTTTAAATTAGTATTTTCCAATTTTTAATTTTTTTGAATTTGTTTAAAACAAAATTTAATTTAATAATAAAATTAGCTTAAGAACTTGACTTACGCCGCTTACGCCTGAAATAAATTCGAAATAGTACATATCCAGCGACTAGCCTAAAGGCTTATTACTTTCCCATTTACGTAGTAAAAGAAGGTATCTTAGTTTATTAGCACAGAGTTAGGCAACCCAGAATACCATAGAGGCTACTGGTTAGTAAAGATCATGATCAACATGAGCGATGAACAGATGAATTGTAAGTAATAAGCTTGTAATATAAACGCATACTATTATGTGTTATTTTACTAAATCACAAAGATAGCAATTTTACACACGTTTGAGGCTAGACTCAAATACGTTTTATCAAAGAGACACCTGCAAATATTTGCATTATTCATGCATAATTATGTTCTAAATATAATCACTTGTATTGTAAACGTATAAAAGTGAGTGCAGTATTTACAGTGCAATTAAGAAAACAACAAATAATTGACGTATTTAATTTTATAATCGACAGCGATGATTTTAAAAACGACTCTCAAACTATTGGAGAAGCGGTAGGTTTAAGACAATATTTAAATGAATCAAAATTTTGCTTTTTATTAGAAACTTTTAAATTAATTTTTGAACAGACAGACGTAGTATTTTCAATTTTACAAAGTAAACTTACCGATATTAATTTCGCCAAATATCGTTTAACAAAATTAATCTAAACTCTGCTTGATACAGTAGTGATGATTTGTATTTTGACAACATACATATTTAACAGTTTAGAATTAAATTGCGAGCTGATTCAGAAAAAAAAGAAAAAAGGACATTTGATTTACCAGATTTGCATCAAAGTTATAAACAAATTTTTGCGGAAATTTTGGATACGGTTATCGTGCAAATTGAAGTTAGATTTGCAGACTTACATAAATTAAAATTTTTGATCTATTAACATTTGCTAAATTTTCAGATTATAGGAAAAACTTTCCTCAAAATTTATTAGATAGTCTATTAGAGCAGTATCCATTTTTTGATCAAATCCAACTCAAAAATGAATTATCGGTAGCATATAGTGACCCCAAAATGTTTGGACAATGTAGGACTCCATCAAAGATATTAGATTTTACTTTCAAAAATGATTTACACAGTTGTATGCCTGAATTTTACAAATTTTTATGTGTGGTCGTCACCATACCGGTAACATCGGCTTCGGTTGAAAGAAGTTTTTCCACACTAAAACGTATTAAAACTTACACTCGTAATACGATGAACCAAAATCGGTTAAGTAACGTCGCGGTAATGTCTATTGAAAAGGAATTCGTTATCTTATTGTCTCGAAATAATGAATTCTACGAGAATATCATCGATCACTTGGCGAATACTAAAAGTCGCCGTCTTACGTTTAAAGCTTCATAAATTTCGAATGACTTAAAATAATATTAATCTGTAGGTATATTGTACAGCATTTTTTCCAAAAAACACTCTGCACTCATCGAACAATTTTTTCCATTGTACACAGTACTGAAGATAGCCAACGAGCCCGAAACACGTGTCTACTAATATTTTATTAAATTTTTTTTTTAAGTTTTATTTTATAAGGTAGTTAAGCTGTAAAATTAGCCTCCTCAAATGGAAAAGTCACGAGCCGCCGCTGGTGTAAGGTTATTTTGTGAAATACGGGAAAATAAGGGGGTTTGTGGGGAAAGTTCAAAACACGCGAATATGTTTAATGATTTGGGCGGGGTGGGCTAAAATCAGCGAGGCAAAAATCCTTACAGAAAAGAACTTTTAATCAAATAAAAGAATCTCTTGAATTATGCCCGCATTTTAAGGTCTCTTGTCCCAGTGCGATATGGCGGAAAACAGCGGCAATGGGACTCAAACCTATTGGGGGAGAAGCCAAAACAGGGATTTAGTCGGACATTCAAATCTTAAACTTGCCCAACTTTTTTACTAGCTCAAACCATTTTTTTGGCTTCCTTGCCTAGGATTAAAAGCCATTATTAAAACATTTATAACAGTGTAAGGTTATTTTGTAAAATAAGGGAAAATAAGGGGGTTTGTGGGGAAACTTCAAAAAATGCGAATAAGTTTAATGATTTGGGCGGGGTGGGCTAAAATCAGCGAGGCAAAAATCCTTACAGAAAAGAACTTTTAATCAAATAAAAGAATCTCTTGAATTATGCCCGCATTTTAAGGTCTCTTGTCCCAGTGCGATATGGCGGAAAACAGCGGCAATGGGACTCAAACCTATTGGGGGAGAAGCCAAAACAGGGATTTAGTCGGACATTCAAATCTTAAACTTGCCCAACTTTTTTACTAGCTCAAACCATTTTTTTGGCTTCCTTGCCTAGGATTAAAAGCCATTATTAAAACATTTATAACAGTGTAAGGTTATTTTGTAAAATAAGGGAAAATAAGGGGGTTTGTGGGGAAACTTCAAAAAATGCGAATAAGTTTAATGATTTGGGCGGGGTGGGCTAAAATCAGCGAGGCAAAAATCCTTACAGAAAAGAACTTTTAATCAAATAAAAGAATCTCTTGAATTATGCCCGCATTTTAAGGTCTCTTGTCCCAGTGCGATATGGCGGAAAACAGCGGCAATGGGACTCAAACCTATTGGGGGAGAAGCCAAAACAGGGATTTAGTCGGACATTCAAATCTTAAACTTGCCCAACTTTTTTACTAGCTCAAACCATTTTTTTGGCTTCCTTGCCTAGGATTAAAAGCCATTATTAAAACATTTATAACAGTGTAAGGTTATTTTGTAAAATAAGGGAAAATAAGGGGGTTTGTGGGGAAACTTCAAAAAATGCGAATAAGTTTAATGATTTGGGCGGGGTGGGCTAAAATCAGCGAGGCAAAAATCCTTACAGAAAAGAACTTTTAATCAAATAAAAGAATCTCTTGAATTATGCCCGCATTTTAAGGTCTCTTGTCCCAGTGCGATATGGCGGAAAACAGCGGCAATGGGACTCAAACCTATTGGGGGAGAAGCCAAAACAGGGATTTAGTCGGACATTCAAATCTTAAACTTGCCCAACTTTTTTACTAGCTCAAACCATTTTTTTGGCTTCCTTGCCTAGGATTAAAAGCCATTATTAAAACATTTATAACAGTGTAAGGTTATTTTGTAAAATAAGGGAAAATAAGGGGGTTTGTGGGGAAACTTCAAAAAATGCGAATAAGTTTAATGATTTGGGCGGGGTGGGCTAAAATCAGCGAGGCAAAAATCCTTACAGAAAAGAACTTTTAATCAAATAAAAGAATCTCTTGAATTATGCCCGCATTTTAAGGTCTCTTGTCCCAGTGCGATATGGCGGAAAACAGCGGCAATGGGACTCAAACCTATTGGGGGAGAAGCCAAAACAGGGATTTAGTCGGACATTCAAATCTTAAACTTGCCCAACTTTTTTACTAGCTCAAACCATTTTTTTGGCTTCCTTGCCTAGGATTAAAAGCCATTATTAAAACATTTATAACAGTGTAAGGTTATTTTGTAAAATAAGGGAAAATAAGGGGGTTTGTGGGGAAACTTCAAAAAATGCGAATAAGTTTAATGATTTGGGCGGGGTGGGCTAAAATCAGCGAGGCAAAAATCCTTACAGAAAAGAACTTTTAATCAAATAAAAGAATCTCTTGAATTATGCCCGCATTTTAAGGTCTCTTGTCCCAGTGCGATATGGCGGAAAACAGCGGCAATGGGACTCAAACCTATTGGGGGAGAAGCCAAAACAGGGATTTAGTCGGACATTCAAATCTTAAACTTGCCCAACTTTTTTACTAGCTCAAACCATTTTTTTGGCTTCCTTGCCTAGGATTAAAAGCCATTATTAAAACATTTATAACAGTGTAAGGTTATTTTGTAAAATAAGGGAAAATAAGGGGGTTTGTGGGGAAACTTCAAAAAATGCGAATAAGTTTAATGATTTGGGCGGGGTGGGCTAAAATCAGCGAGGCAAAAATCCTTACAGAAAAGAACTTTTAATCAAATAAAAGAACCTCTTGAATTAAGGCCGCATTTTAAGGTCTCTTGTCCCAGTGCGATATGGCGGAAAACAGCGGCAATGGGGCTAAAATCTTTTGGGGGAGAAGCCAACAGGGATTTAGTTGGACATTCAAATCTTAAACTTTCCCAACTTTTTTACTAGCTCAAATCATTTTTTTGGCTTCCTTGCCTAGGATTAAAAGCCATTATTAAAACTTTTATAATAGTGTAAGGTTATTTTGTAAAATAAGGGTTTCTGGGGAAACTTCAAAAAATGCGAATAAGTTTAATGATTTGGGCGGGGTAGGCTAAAATCTGCTGATGGCTGGTAAATTTAAGTATTTCTTCTCGTGTAAAATTTTGTTATACATTTTTTATGACATTAAAACCATGAGATGGTCGTCAGCTACAGCAGTTAAGTGCGTTGCTGCTAAAGCTGAATGCCTGGTTCGACTCCGGGCTCAGTAAAAACTTTATTCTGACCGTCTCCCCTCGGAAGGCAATGGCAAACCACCGAGGTGTAATCTGCCTGGAACAGCCTCTCTGGAGATGAAGTGTATACACTTCCCGCGGTTCGGAGCCCGCGTTAAGCAGTAGGTCCCCTATGTGTGTGATAATACTTTAAACGCACAACACATACATAGGAGAGAGGTCGCCAACGTCCGGGAGACCGGATATGGCACTTGAAGAAGAATGACATTAAAGTCAGCATCAGTAGCGTAAGCAGGAGGGGGGGGGGCATGGGGCCTCGAGTCCCGTATGATTTTGAAAAGACAAAAGAAAATATTAAGTTAGGAATAAATTTCTATCATATAATTTCAGCCTCCCTCCCCACTAAATGAGGTCGTATTTTTGAAATTTAAACAACAGCATTTTAAAAATGTTCTACTTACATTTAAAGGCAAATTTTAAGTTGATTAATTTTCTGTTATTAAAACCAACGTAAATAACAATAGAATCAAGTCCCTGTAAGTCTCCATCAATGGGAATCACATTCACGTCACGTTCTTTGAACAGCTCCCCGACTTTTTCTAAAATGGAAGGCTTTATTTAAAAAAAAATCAAACTAAACGGAATTCTCACCTGCATGCAAAACATAAGGAGTGTCTAATAAAATAACAACCTTCTCATTTAACACGTTTAACCGTTCCGTTACAACTGTTTTGAAACAATCAACATCCAAATCTTCCTTTTCGTACACATTTAAAACTGGTATTTTATCGTCACCTTTCGAAAAACAAATTGGTCCAAAGTGAATAATTGCATCCGCATCCCAATGAGCTGCACCAATATAATCCACACAACAACTGCAAAAACAAAATCAACCCTCAAGACATAAACACTCAAGAACTCACCTTTTATAAATTGTGTTCAAAATTGGAAGAATTTGGTTCACCTTTTCTTCTAAACGTTGCGCCACTCGTACCGAATCGGTTAACAAAAAATCGGGAAACTGTAAACAAACCTAAAAATTGAAATTAGCAGAAGTGATCTTAAAGTGGAAGATCTTCAGACCTGCAGCAAATTGTTGCTTTTAATCCATTCGGTGCACCTGTCGATGTCGTAAACGAAATCGATATCTTCCTGTTTTGTCTTCTTAAATTTACTCGTTCTGTCAACTTCTTTATCTAAACTTGTGTGTTCGTTACTGTAAAACTGGTCCATTGTGAAAATTTAAAAAGTTGGGTTCGATAGGTTTTGACATGTGGAATAAACAAAGGATAGTGTGGTTATGTTGGAGGCCCCTTGCGGTGTGGACTGGGCTTTAGTGTGTTTAAAAATGGCGACAATTGTTTAACAATTCCTTATTGTTGTGATTAATAAATGATTAACGCTCCTTGTTAATTTAAAGTTAATTTGAAGAAATGGCGGACGATAACGACAATACAGACCGCGGTGATGGTGAGAATTCCAAACCGGAAAAAATGTTTACGTTAAAAAAATGGAACGCTGTGGCTATGTGGAGTTGGGATGTTGAGTGTGATACTTGTGCAATTTGTCGTGTTCAAGTTATGGACGCATGCCTTCGGTGTCAAGCAGAAAGTAAAAAGGACTCGTATGGAAAACAAGACTGCGTAGTGGTTTGGGGTGAATGTAATCACTCGTTTCATTATTGTTGCATGTCTTTGTGGGTTAAACAGAACAATCGATGTCCCTTGTGTCAGCAAGAGTGGTCCATTCAACGTATGGGCAAATAAACTATGTTAAATTTTGGTGTAAGAATAAACTAGTGTAATTTTAATGGAGGGTCCAACGATGATTTGTTTTTTTTTTTGCTTTTTGCACCATGAACTCCACAATTATTGTAGTGGTTTACAATGTGACTTGTTTATATTTGATAAACTACTTGGAGACTGTTACTGCCCTTAGGATATTTTGACAATTATGTGTGCATTAAAATTGTGAGAAACTGACGTGTTTATTGAGCCCGGTTTAGATTTTCATAGTTGTTATTTTTTTGGTATATTTAATGTATTTTGATCTTCGTTAATATAAGGAGTGTTTTTACAATTTCACCTTTTTTTATTAAAATAATAATTGAACCTACACAATTCAAACCTGTTAACTCCCGCCGTGTCAAACAAAACAAGTAGTTCAAATTAACCATGTAGTTCGCTCTTTAGTTCGCATGTCCTACATCACATGACCGTATGGGTATTGTCGGCCGGATTCTTTGATTGTCGGTGGCAGTTGGTGACAGAAATTCAATTGATTTGTTCATTTTATTTATTGTGTTAATTGGGTAAGTTTTCATTTGCCAAATTTTGTTATCCTTTCAACAAAAATTTAATTATTTATTGTTTGTTGCTGTTTTTGAAAGTTAGGTTAGAATTACATGATTTTATTAGTTTTTTTCCCTTTTGTTAGTATAAAAAAGCACAAAGTCGGAATCAATCGCTTAAATTGATGTAAAGGAACATAAAATTCAGTTTTCTTCAATTTTTTTATCATAGGGTAATTCTTTCAAAGTTGCTAATTTTTTTTGAGCAAAGGATTTATTCCGCAAACAATAAAAATATTGAAATATACCTGGATTACATAATATAAATATTTTTTATGTTTACATAAACATTTCTATTTTTCTATTTTATTGGTTTCCAAATGCCCTATTGTATTAGTTAATGGCATATTGAAAACGAGAATTTTAATCTCGATTAGGATTGTTTGTAGTTTTATCAGGTAATTTGCATGATTATAGACGGTGAATATTGATTCGACAGTAAACATTAATTTTTCAACCCATTGTTTGCAACTAATAAAATTTGACCTGGAGAAATTGGCGGTGTTAATAGCCAAGACGCTAATTAAAACAACAATTTTGTACACCTAACATGCGGGAGTGGGGTCATCAAAAATATTTTTATTTCTCTCCCGATTCAGAAAATATTTAGAATAAAAAATTAGTTTAGTACTTACTTGTTTATATAAAATACGAGGGAATTTCAAATGTTCCATGTCAAATCAACCAACGTATTTTTATGACCCTCTTCGATTTTGATCAAATTTGGTGCATTTCTAAGTTACTCTAAATAAAAGGACCCGTATTTTTTTGTTTGGCCCTAAAGTGGTCCATTTACATTGTACAGCCCTCCAAAATAATTCAAATTTGGCTTGTCTTGTAGAGCTTCGATAAATAATTTCTACCGGCCGAACCGTACTATTCAGACACGAATTTTTTTTATGAAATGAAGATATTGAATAGGCCTTTTTAGTGAGTTTTTTGTTTTAAATAATTAAGAGCGCGCTGCGGAAAGAGAGAGAGGGAATGATGTTGAAAGAAGCCTCTAATCTTTTGTACAAATTTAAAAAACTAAACGTCGTATCAATGTAATTCTTTTTTTATATTAATAAGGAAAGACTATTGAAGGCAATAACCAATTTTGAGCGCTTTAAATTAAAAGTAAATAGGTTAATTTAATTTATGAAAAAGGACAATTTTGAATTTTTATGACAACCGATCTTAATGAAACTTTGTTATTGCAGATGATTATAAGGACAAAACCTGATTTTGAAGCGATTTCATTATCAATTATAGAAAACTTGTACAAAACTTGTAAATCAAAAAGTGCCCTTAGTGGAGTTTTAAACTATATAAAATCAACTTAATGCACAAAGGGTTCAAGGGTTCCCTTAGATATGGCGCAAATAATTTTTTTAAATTTTTTAAATCTACAAAAGATTAGAGGCTTCTTTCAACATCATATCTACTGCTTCCCTCTCTCTCTTTCCGCAGCGCGCTCTTAAGGCCACAAAATGGGGTCCTGATCAAATTTTGACTTTGAGTGTCCCTCCCGCAAAAACAAAGTAGTAATTTAAGTTCTCAAAAAAATATATTATCTTTATTATACTTTTGGTTACTTGCCTACCAAATTTTAGAGTGGGCACGCTTTTGGTTTAGGAGTGACATCGAAATGAGTGATCTTGGTCATAAATCGAAACACTACCAAAAGTTCCCAAAAAAAAACAAATGCGTGCCCAATCTAAAATTTGGTATACAAGTAACCAAA
The DNA here is from genome assembly GCA_932274525.1 of Podabrus alpinus. Lineage (NCBI taxonomy): Eukaryota > Metazoa > Arthropoda > Insecta > Coleoptera > Cantharidae > Podabrus > Podabrus alpinus. The sequence goes on along the minus strand of OW026454.1, from coordinate 82,471,622 downwards.
AGTATAATAAAGATAATATGTTCTAAAGATTTTTAAATAATTACCCCTTCTTTGGGAGGGACGAATTAATGATGATGCGAAATTAATGAAAAAGCGTATCGTGAAGCTTTAAAATAGCTGCTATATAACTTTCCTTCGTATTTTCAACACCAAAGGCGTAAAACCGAATTTCAATTTCAAATTTTATTTCAAAGGGTAGCCTTTATCACATTTCATTATTATAAAACATGTAAATCATTAATATGATAGCCAATGGGTCTATGACTATTAATTCTTCACAGGCAAGCAGCGCCGTAGCAAGGGTGAGGCGACTGAGCCATTTGCCTCAGGCACCATCGCAATGGGGGCGCTAAACCTTAACAAAACCCAATAAATAATAGTTTAAAATTTTCAAAAAGATATCAATCTTTTTGGGGGGGGGGGCGCATATATTCAAATTTGACCGCGATTTTATTGATTTTAATCCACTACAGTAGTTTTTCGCCTATAACTCGCTTACCTTCATTTTTAGAGAAAATTATCATTAAATCAAAATTGAAGAGTACAAAATTCTCTATAAATCAGATTAACAAAATTTGCCTACATCATACTAAGTATTTATGAAATAAAAAGAAAATTCAGAGAAAACAATTGAAAAAGGTTTTGAATAATTCATATTCTGAATAATTATTTCGTACATTTAAACTTTACCATCGATGGTGAACAAAACAAAACACGATTTCAGGATTTACTTCAGCTTCAGCATCCTGAAACTTCGTATTGTAGTAAATTTTCTCCTCTTCAAATTTAGTCCAATGATAAGACAGGGGATTTTAGAAAAGTTGATTCCAACCCCGCGTTCTTTTTCATTTCCCTTAACTGACTGGGTAACCGGTAAAACTATCACGTTATCATCGCGACAGTTAATCAAATATATTTAAATTGAAAAGAAAAATTCCTACCTAAAAATTCTCCATATTCAGGGAGGATTCCGTTACGTTACCATGGAAACGGTGATTCTGATATACTATGCGTATTTTATATAAGATCTTCAGAAGTTCCCAACGATAAAAATTGATATTACACGACCGGGGGGTATGGAATACCCCCCAGGTACACTTGCCATTATTCAGAACCATCAAAATTTATTATTTTTCGTTGAATCTTTTGCAATTTTCGTTTGTAATCCGGCAGGGGGGGGGGGGGGGCAGCAGGTGATATTTTTCATAACTATCTCAGTACCGTTCTTTTTAATACCAAGGGACGTAAAAGTGAAAGTTTTTCTTTCGCAATAAATTAAGTATACCTGGGGGGTATTCCATACCCCCCAGACCCCCCGGTCCTAGCAGCTTAAATGAGTTCCTGATAAGCATCCATTTGTTTTCATTACTCTAAGCGAGCGCCGTAGCAAGGGTGAGGCGACCGAGGCTTCGCAATGGGGGCGCTAAACCTCAACAAAACCCCATAAATAATAGTTTAAAATTTCCAAAATGATAGAAATCTTTTGGGAGGGGGGTGCATATGTTCAAATTTGCCTCTGGCGCCAGAAGAGCTCGCTACGGCGCTGGGTTGGACCATAAACGAGCCTCCACAGTTGAACAGGTTAGTTAAACAACCCCCCTCCAAGGTAATAAATTGGCGAAATAAAATTGTTGTTTGCTCCCACTCCCAAATTAAAAGTAAAAATTTAATTCAATATGCAGTTAACAAGTTAATTATTTAGCCTTAATTTATTGAAGTCAAAAAAATATAACTTTTATGTAAAAAAATTTCTGTATGCCTTGATCCGTCAATTATTTCGCCAGTGCGGCCTAATAGGCCGCAAAACCAAGGCAATCGCGTTCTTGTCATTCTTAAGGCTTATATTTAATAAAATTTCTGGTTTTCAGCATTCACGTATACCTTATTATATTTTTTCATTCTCAAAACCAAAAACCTAACCAATGAGGATGCGTTATGAACAAATCGGTAGGCAGAAGGTGGTGTTCTAAGGGCGCATTGATTTGTGGTTGACCAGGTTATGCGGTCTGTGAGAACGGATCATTGGCCCCATTTGACATAACAGACAGGCAAACAAACAGATTTGTTTAGGCTATTATATAATATGTAGATAATAATAAAGATACATAATCAAATATATTTAAATTGAAAAGAAAAATTTCTACCTATAAAAATAATCTCCATATTTGGGGAGGATTCCGTTACGTTAAAATCCCAACGTAAAAATTGATATTACAATATCCCCCAGGTACACCTGCTATTATTCAGAATCATCAAAATTTATTATTTTTCGTTCAATATTTTGCAATTTTCGTGTGTAATCATGAAGGGGGGGGGGGCAGCAGGTGATATTTTTGATAACTATCTCAGTACCGTTCTTTTTAATACCAAGGGACGTAAAAGTGAAAGTTTTTCTTTCGCAATAAATTAAGTGTACCTGGGGGGGTATTCCATACCCATCAGGCGCCATCGCAATGGGGGCCCTAAACTTCGACAAAACTCAATAAATAATAGTTTAAAATTTTCAAAATGAGAGGGGGCGTATATATTCAAATTTGCCTCTGGCACCAGAAGAGCTCGCTACGACGCTGTAGGCAAGTCATAGTAGACTATTTTTAGGGGTTAACTCTGATTTTTTTCCCAATATTTAATTCCTTGCTAAATGGCCGAAAAGAATTATCGACGCAACATCAAAAATACGACAAAATCAATGATTTTCGGAAACTGAGTTTCAGATTTTGACGGCGCGTGTGAGCTAAACGACTGACTTATGATAAATATTGTTCGAATCAATATTATAGATAATTTAACGTTCTACAAAAAAATATGTACACTTCGTTATCCTATTTTGCTTAGTTTTCGAGATTTATTTAAAAAACCTAACAGCATCTCGTTCTTTGTTTGTAAGAAAGTTTATAACTTTTTGGCCCACGTTAATTTCTCGAAGAAAAATAAATCCCACTATTCCTGCGAAGTTTTAAAATTTTTAATTTTTTTAAAAATCAAAGGCATCAGTGTAAAAATTGTTAAGCAGGCTTTGAACATTTCTGGTAGTGTTTAAAATTTTGTAGAAGTCTTTAAAAATTTATGACATTACGTATAAATGTTTACATTTGGCAGTCTGGGTACGTGAATATTTCTCTTGCGATTAACCCCTCGGTTCAAACTTTATATGAAAGAACCATTAAAATATTACTGCTTATGGTATTGCTAAGAACTACAACGCCACTCTAAAACCAGTTATTTCATATTATTTACAAACACAAATTCAGATACAAAGGAGTAATTTTACGGCCATAAAACTAAATTCTTGCACCTGTTTATAAAAACTTCATTCAACTTCATCAATAAATATTTGTTAACTTAGAGAAATAAAAATTTAGAAATATTAAAAAGTTATAATCAAGAAAGTAAAATTCGCGAGTGGTCCTAATTCGGTTGCGTACTCTGTATATTTTTAAATCTAGCACTGGGTTCGTGTAAGAAGCCTTTTTTTTTGTAAATTTTGATTCCATTTCACGGCAGAGTTGTTGGAAATATATAAATAAGTAGAAGTTATAAGATAACTTTATAGAGCGTTGTTATGACTTTTTCTTATCGCTCATAAATTAACAATTGAAACTAAAAGAACAGAATTAATTATGGTTCCTAATAAAATTTTAAATGGTTTACAATTTAGTTTATTATAAAACTTGATTCATTTTACCGAAAAATAATTTGGGGAAAGTTATACAATGTCCACATAGCTAATTTTTTATATTAAAATAAAAATTGATAAAAACAACTTAAAATTGATTAAATTATTAGAATCGAACTTTTGGAAAATTGAACGAAGATCAATTAATATTGGAAGTATTATTGGATTCTTGTAGAGTGTAACTTGAATTCTTCCATTTAAGGCTCGAATTAATTAGACGATCAAGCCAATACCATCCCGGCCTATTATTCTTTTGCCCCTCTTTTTTTATCATTTTTGATATCCAACCTATTACTGTTGTTATCTTTTAATGGTTATTGAGTTAAGAAGTTTACTAATTACTATTCAAATCTCTCAATGTTGGACCCTTTATTTTGTGGCCAAATTTAGGCGAAGAACACATCAAATTATTACCTTTTAAATTGTTAAAAAGTTTATTGAGAAAATCAAACAGTAAAACACTAAATAAATTGTCCAACCTTTTACTTTTACTGACCCCCTTTTCTCAACAAACTTCTTAACAATTATTCAAAACGTAATAATTTGATGCCTGATTTTGCTTGAAAGGCGCCTAAATTTTGCGCTTAAAATTCAGATTTGGACAGTAATTAGCCAACTTGTTAACTCAATAACCATTAAAATGATTAAAAAAAATTACAAATTTCAAAATTGTCAACATTATTATGCACCTTTGCAATGCAAGGTTCAGAGTGTAAAATACCACCTTTTAACTTTTAACCCTTCGAGGCTAAGTGGTTTCAATTTCGTACCACACTTTCAACATTTTTTTGTAATTATTGCAGTGTGGTGTCGAGAGTATACCATCGCAACAGCTTTTTTTTAAATTTTCTAAATTTAATTAACGTGTGCCTCAAAGGGTTAAGGTTTCTGTTTTTATTGCCAAAACCAGTAGCGCAATTCACCTTTAGCCAGTGAATTTTGATTTTCTATAGGTTTATAAGAATTGAATCCAAAACAACAGATTTGTAGGCTTAATTAATTTTTGCAAATACCATCCATTTATACTTCGGCCTGACGATGACGAACCAAAACGATTCCAATCAAAAATTGTTGTTTATTTTCAATTAGATATTTTCAATCTTTGTCATTATTGCCTTATTGTGACAACACATTACTTTCCCATTCACTAGATTCTAACATTGGATGTTGTTTATATGCTTATTTTATTTTTTCATTTTAACAATAAAATAACATGTTTGCATTGAAAAATATTTTTAAAATGTCATTTAGCAGAAAAAATTTGAAATACGCGGGACGCCGTCTTTATTGTTATGTAATTGTTCCCATTAAACTTATATTCTTAATCATAATAAGTGATACTTGTTAACGATAGGCGCTTCCGATTTATTTTATATGTATGCATCTTTTATCTAAATAAAACACATATCCGTCTTCCTGCAAGTCTGTAACCACGTTTGTTTAATCGTCGACGATTAAAACACCACACACACATCCAGACATTATTCCAAAATTGGTATTATACAAAATGTAACACAAAGACTTCTATAAAAATGCAACTAGAATCATAAGCTTTCAGTAATAAGTAATTGCCTTCTTCAGATGTTTTTAATTTATTTATATGCCTTAGATATTTATCCATAACTGAATTTTTAAGATTGAGAATTAATAAAATGTTCCACAAACTTTGTTTTTACGTACTTGCGCTCTAGAGGCCCCACAAACTGAAGTAACTGTAGAGAGGGGAGGGGGGACATATAATAAAATTTTAACCTAAATAAGTTTGATTTTTCTATTGCAGAATGTGACGTTCAGAAATTTACAAACGAAATGTTTGAACCCGGAACAAGCAAAGACGCCTCCAGCTGTATGTTGCTAAACAATAGTAGTAGCATTATAAACGATAAAAAGAACAAAGATTCTTCCACAGAAGCAACTAAAAAAGACTTGATTAAATCGCTGGTTAGCGAGGCGGCCTCCCGACTTAATGTGCAGTACGTGGCGAAGAAGAAGCTAAAAGACTTACAAAATGAAACGAATAGAAAAAGAAAATCTTGCAGCGCTTTGCTCGAAAAACGGATATCGAGTAAACGTCAACGATTATCGTGCGAAGGAAGAATTTGTGACGAGGAAGGGAGGAAAGTTGAAACTGCCATTTCGAGTTTTAATCATGAAGAACACGCTCAAGACGTGAATGTAAACGATTATTTGGCGATGGTAAATAAACAACTGAAAGCTTTGCAAGAGTTGCCGATCATTCAGAAGTCTTCAACGTCGGAAATACAGAGCTTTATTGCAAAGTTGGACGAGTCGCAAATCGAAACCTTTTTGAAGAAAAAAATGGACGGAATGAGGTCGTCCGCGGATCCAAACGCTAAGTCTATAATTTCGTTCATTCAGAAAAAAGTTATTTTGCCTGTGTACCAGAATCGCAGTGCTACTGCAGCTCCATCTAACCATGGTGATGATGCGTCTGTGGCAGGCCCAAGTAGTGATAACTGTTCCGAGAAAATCATAGGAAAAGACAATGCAGAAAGTAAATGCCAGGAATTTCTTGCACGTGCCAGATATTTTAAACGGAAATCACACGAAAGTGCTGCCAAATCAGATGAAAGTGCAGCCAAATTCGATGAAAGTGCAGCCAAATCGGATGAAAGTGCAGCCAAATCGGATGAAAGTGCAGCCAAATCAAGATTAATTGGGACGAATCTCGCCAATGATGGCTCATCTGAAGTAACATCTACATCTGTTGTTGAAGATGAAAATGAAATTACATCTTCTAATGGATCAAAGGTACTTGAAAAAATAAGTCCAAGTGATTTATTGAAGTTAACTCGTGAAGAACTTTCCGATTTGAGCAGCGTTTTATTTGATTGTGACGAAGGTGAAAGTAATTCCGCGTCTGTTCAACATCAAAAGGCGCAAGTGTTGGATCCAAAAGAGCCTTCGAAGGAAAAAAATAAAATTGTTTCCAAAAAAGATGCTACAAATTTTTTTTTGTGGTTGATCTCATTTGTTGATATGTTGAAAACATGCACCAATATTTTAGCAAATGAAGATTCACAAGAGGAGGAAGTGCAACTAAAAGAAGAAAGAGTACAGGATAGTTTAAGTGCCGTCCAAACCGAAAAGGTTATGGAGGAATCTTTAGCCAAAGCTGTCAAAGAACATGCTCATTGCCAATGCTGTGTTCAGTCCAAGTCCAAGGAAAATAATTCTAAAGGTAAGTTAGTTTTTTCAATAGTATGAATTTGTTTTGATAACTTCTTTATACCAGTCTATCTCAATCTCTATTTTTGTTCACTGCTGAATTACAGTCTCCGATAATAATACTCCCATGAGGTTAGCGTATCTGATAGTATAATTTTATAATCAAACTTCAAATAACATTTGAAGGAAATGAATAAAATGGCTTATTTCTACGTCATTCGAATTACAAATTTATCAAAATTGTGGAAATTAATTTTGTTTGATTAGCAATAATCAGTTTTTATAAATAAAATATGCACTTTGTATTTTCATTACATATTTTGTGAAAAATCTGGCACATTTCATTGCGTAGATTGCGATTTTTAATTTAATGTAATATCTATTTTTTCAAAATAAAATTGAAATGTGATTATGTTATGGAAGAAGCTACGGTATTGTTTTTATTTACATTTTTTTACTTGTTTTGTAACAATAACAAATAATAACAAAAGTAAACACTGATTAATATGATGAAATTATATCCAATCTTTCAGAGTAACTTGGCAGATGTAAATTCTTTTCGTTGTTTGCCCTATTAAGTATATTTTGTGTTTTTATGGAACTTGTTAGTAGATAAACAATAATCGTTCTGCCCCACTTTTTAAAAAAATTTTCCAAGTCCTAACTTGATAATTACAAAATTAATTTTATGATTATAAATCATACATCACCATTTAAATAAAATGAGTAGAATAACACATATCTCAAGATTTAATAGGTGCAAATTTTTGAAAAAAGTCGTACAGAAAGATTGTTGTTTATCTACTTTTGTTATACAACTCAGATTGCATTGTTGTAATTAATTTTATTGTAACAGGCTGGTTACATAGACCATTACTGTCCACCACTACACCTTCCTACTTCGTGCGGTGTGAAAATGAACCATCAACAAGTACATCATTTGAAGCAACCGTGATTTCGTCCACCACTACACCGGATGCTGAAATCGCTTCTCCCGATACTTCTTTATCAACACCGGTAACAAAAATAAAAAGTGTAAAAGTTAAACAAGAGAATTTAGCTGACATTAATGGCATGTCTGATGATACAGTGGTAAAATGTAAGGAAGAACCACCAAGTGGGGAGATTTTTAAGTGTAGAAAGTGTAACTACACCACCAAAAGTATTTTAAAATTAAAGCGACACATAAAGTACGCTAAAAAAAATCCTTTAGTTTACAATCATAAAAAAAAGTCATCTAAGAAATCACAAAATTAACATTTTGTTTGTAACATATTTTTAAGATCATTTATAAGCAATTTTTATAATACCTATGTATGTACACATTCAAATGTTTTAGTATGTACAAATTAATAAAATTTATTTACTACTATTTTTGATTACCTACTACATTAAAACGAGACTATAAAATAATAGGGTCATTCCATGTCAAATCGACCGAAGAATTTACTTGACCCACGCCAAATTTGACGAAATTTGGTACACACCATCTTAGTAAAAAATAAAAAAATACAAATTTAAGGATTTGCCCAAAAGGGCACTAGTTTCCTTGTTTTGGTCTTTCAAAAAGTTGGTGTGTAGACTTGTAGAAAAACGACTGTAACTTCATCCACAGTGGTCTAAATTTAAAAATAAAAAATGTTCTGTAAAGGTAAAATAACATTCTATTCAAATATTTAACCATATTTTATATTTTCAACCCCTAACTGGATTAATTTTGTAATATTAACCCTATTTCTAAAGGGGTCTTTTTTTTTGGTTAATTTTTTTACAGTTTTTTGCACAAATGTGCTGAGCATGTATACCAAATTTTATCCTGATGAAGGCGTGAGTGGCGGCAAAACGTCGACAATAGGGTAAACGATTGTTCCTATACCTCATTACAACTATTATTTCCGGGGAAGGTAAACTGCACTCCAAAACCACCTGATAATGGTAAACTGCACTAAATTTTGCAAACTGGTAAACTGCACTCCGAACATTTTCCAGGTAAAAATGGGGTAATGTAAACTCTCCTCCAAAATAACCTTTTTTTATTTTCTTAAATTTTGGTTTTTAAGTAGGCTTGTAAACTGCCCACGGACTGTATGATCTCTACTTATACGTAAGTAGGAGATTATAAGAATTAGAATTTAAGAACGGCTTATTAAATAGACAGGGCCGGTTTAGACGGGGAATTGTAGGGGGTAGTGACCGAGTGAAAATTGCTAAATTCACCTCAGAACTTCATCATTCACTTTACGTGTGATACATTATAAGGATATTATAGTTTAAATTAAACTACCTGCTGCGCGAAAAGGTAAATCGTCCGCTCAGAGGTGCATCAGCCGGGTCGAGCTTAGGTTAGTGTTAAAACACTAACGATTTTTTTTCGTAAGTTGAAGGTTAAAAGTTAGAAGCACCAGAAATGTCGTGAATCTTGATGGCTCAACAAATACACCGTCCGCAAAGAAATTCTGCGTTCAGTCCTGAGTTGTCAACGGTAATTACAATTTCTTGGTTTGATCCTGGATGTCAGTGCCCCCCCCCCACCAGTTTCGAATTTTTTTTTGTAAAAATAGTGTCAAACGTTAAAGCAGCGTTTGAGCCTGAATGATCTTCCATTATTTTCGTTTGAGCTTCAAGGGTCGCGGAGTTATTTGCAAAAAACTTTGGGGGGCCGCAGACATGAATCCACCAGTATCGAATTTTCGAGTGAATTTGGGGTCAAACATTAGATCATTGTTCAGGGCCTGAATTAGCCTCCATTATTTTTGTTTGAGTCTCAAGGTCGCGGAATTATTCTCAAAAATTTACTGGGGGGGGGGGCGCTAAACATGATGCCCCCAGTATTAAATTTTTGGGTGAATTTGGTGTCAAACATTAGAGCGTCGTTTGAGCTTCCATTATTTTCGTTTGAGTCTCAAAGGTGGCGGAGTTATTCGCGAAAATCTACTGGGTGGGGGGAGGTAAATCGGCCGCTCAGAGGTGTATCAGCCGCAGCGAGCTTAGGATAGTGTTAGGAAACGGTTTTTTTTCGCAAGTGGAATGTTAGAAGCACCAGAAGAATCTCCATCTGTTTTTCATCAATGCTGCGCGAAAAGGTAAATCGTCCGCTCAATGGTCCAACAGCCGAGTCGAGCTTAGGTTAGTGTTAAAACACTAACGATTTTTTTTCGTAAGTTGAAAGTTAGAAGCACCAGAAATGTCATGAATCTGGATGGCTCCAGAAAACACCGTCCCCAAAGAAATTCTGCGTACAGTCTCTTTTCGAATTATTTATAAATGTGGTGTCAAACGTTAGAGCATCGTTTGAGCCTGACTGAGCTTCCATTATTTTGGTTTGAGCTGCAAAGGTCGCGGAGTTATTCACAAGAAAACTTTTAAGGGGCCGTAGACATAATGCTGCCCCCCCCCCCAGTATCGAATTTTCGGGTGAATTTGGGGTCAAACGTTAGATAATCGTTTAGGGCCTGAATGAGCTTTCATTATTTTCGTTTGAGTCTCAAGGTCGCAGAGTTATTAGCGAAAAACTAATGAGGGGGAAGGTCAATCGGCCGCTCAGAGCTGTATCAGCCGGGTTGAGCTTAGGTTAGTGTTAGGAAACGATTTTTTTTTCGCAAGTTGAACGTTAAAAGTTAGAAGCACTAGAAATGTCAGGAATCTGGATGGCTCAACAAAAACACCGTCTGCAAAGAAATCCTGCGTACGGTCCTAAGTTGTCAACGGTAATTACAATTTCTTGGTTTTATCCTGCATGTAAACTCCCCTCATCCATTTTAACCTAGGAGGGCAGTGACCTCCCACTCGCGGCAGTCGAATAAGGTGTGCGCAGCGTCGTCTTCAGCTTTACAATAGAAGCATGATGTGCTGTTGTCCATCTTGCCTATCCTATTAAGATAGGAGCAGAAACACCCATGTCCAGACAGCGCCTGGGTGAGATGGAACGTCATCTCCCCATGTTTCCTTGAAACCCACGGAATTATGTCTGGGACGAGTCTTCGCGTCCACGAACCCGTCTCCGCCTCGGCCCACCTGTTTTGCCAATCTGACATTGTAACCGCTCTATTCTGCATTCTGCCCATAGGACCAGATTTGTAGTTGGCAGATCTTTCCTTCGCCATCAGATCTATAGGGGGCAATCCAGCAAGGACCAGGACTGCACTCTCAGATATTGTTCGATAGGCTCGACAGACTCTAATAGCCGCTCTTCTTTGCACGCAAGCTATTTTGCTTCTGTATTTCTGGGTCTGCATTGCCTGTATCCATATCGGGGCCCCGTATAAGATAATTGAGTGCATCACCGAAGTTATAATTTTCCTTTTTATAGAGCTTGGGCCTCCCATGTTTCGCATTAGTCTCGACAGGGCCGAGCAGCATCTGTCAGCCCTATTCGCCACTGCTGTGAGATGTGGCGAGAAGCAGAGTCGGTGGTCTATTGTGATGCCAAGAATCTTGACCTCTTTCTTGGGCTCAATAACATGCATGCCCATGTTGAAAGTAACTGTCTTGATCTTCCGTCTTCCCGTCAATAGGACCGCCTCCGTCTTGTGTGGCACCAGTTCTAAGCCCATGGTCCTGGTCCACCGCACCAGTCTTCGTATGGCTTCGTTCACTGACGAGATCAATTCTTCCTCCGTCTTCGTCGCCGCCAGCATTGTGAGGTCGTCTGCGAACCCGACCAGTTCTACACCCTCAGGTATGGGAATGTGTAGGACCCCGTCGTACAGTATGTTCCACAGTAGTGGCCCGAGAACTGACCCCTGCGGAACACCGCTTGACATGCTTCTATGGTCGGTGTACATTTCCTCCATAGCTAGGAGCTCTCGGTCGCTGAGGTAGCTCTTGATTAAAGTAACTAAGGCTGGGTTATTACGCCTCTCTTTTCTATTTCTTGCATTATAAGTCTCCAGTTTGCCGAGTTAAAGGCGTTTTGGACATCGAAAGTGATTAGCGCCATTATCTTCCTAGTTCTCCATGTTCCATCTCTGGCCTTAGCTGCCCTCTCGACGATTCTCTTGCCCGCGTCTATTGTCGATCTTTGCTTTCGGAGGCCGTATTGCCTATCGCTCAGGTCTCCTAGCTTTCGGATCTCCTCGACTAGCCTTTGCTGGATAAGGCGCTCGTATAACTTGCCCATATTGGTCTGTACGAGTTAGGCATATCGAGTGGTTTGTCGCCTTTTCTGACCAGCACCAATATTTCTCGCTTCCAGATCTTAGGAAACACTCCCAGTTTGGCGTATCCATTGATGACTCTTAGCAATGCTTCGGGCTGCTCTTCTGCCATGATCTTGATGATCTCGCTGGGGATGCAATCCGGTCCAGGAGCCTTGCCAGTAGCTGTGCTTTTAATCGCCGTCTGTAGCTCCTCCTGAGAGAACGGCTGGAGGGGAGTCTGGATTTCTCCTCTTTCCCACTCTATGTTGTCGTGGTCGGGGAATAAGTTATCTAGAATGAGGTTCATTCTTTCTGGGGTTAGTCCTGGGACTTGGCCGGTTTGGAGTTTCTTGGCCACTATTCGATATCCCAGACATCAGCTTCAATATCTTTGAGGATGCCCCTCCAGCTATCCTCCCGGCTTCTGAGGATAAGGACCGTCATCTCTCTTCTAGCGCCTTTATACGCCTCGTAGGCTAGCTCTGCTTCGTTCAACTGGCTTCTACTACGCTTTCGCTTATATATAGTCGGGCTATGCCCATGCAGTTCTTTCTTGCCGCGGCTATTGCGTCGTTCCTCCAATAGACGCTTTTACGCCTTGGTATTTTCTTTCTAGGCATGGAGGCATCACAAGTTGTCGCCAATCATGTCGAGAGCGCTTCGGCGGTTTGAACTGTGTGCCAGGGGGTTTCTAGGACGCACTGTCTCACTTTCTCTATATCTATTTTATTTGTATTTCAGCCCCTAGGTTGCTTTTGGGTATGAGTTTGCGCCCGAATTGTCAGCCTAACGTACTTATGGTCGCCGCCGGTTTCGTCATCGAGGACCTCCCAGCCAGCAATCTTGTTTAGGAGGCCGTCCGATGCGAAGGTTACATCCAGAACCGACTCTTGGGCCCCCCCTCTGAATGTCGGTCTGTTCCCCACGTTGCACGCAGTCATGTCTAGCGAGGCGACGGCTTCGGATAAGATGACGCCTCGGGTATCTCCGGTGGCAGAGCCCCACTCGGGGGACTTAGCATTAAACTAGTACCTGCTAATGTACTAGTAGTAATGTATGTAGGGATTAGTCTTGACCTTTTTGCTCGGAGTGCAATTTACTACTTTTTTTTCGGCTACCTGCAGTCGTTCGTGCAATTTACCGTCACCCATTATTTCATTGTTACACAAGGACGTTATGGAAATTTTGCATAACAAATAAAGATTGGCAAATAATATACCACGAGTTCTAATGATCGGAACTCTGCAACCTGTCGATTTACAAAAAAACGTATAAGATCCTTTTTTTAGAGAATTTAGTTGACTTTATTGTCGTTCTTTTAATATTCTGCTCCAAAGTTAACCCAAACTGAGATATTTGTAGAAATGTAATTTCTCGCGCGGTTTTTCCAATATGGCGGCTAAATCCTGGAATCTCTAGACCGTGCAAAATTAGTATGTCTTTTACGAGGCCCAACCAAAGATAATAAAATTTATTCCAGCTTGGCCTTAATAATAATATGTCTCATGTAGCCGCACCTTTAGGGGCAATTTAAATCACTTTAACCTCAAATTTTGTATCGTCAACAAAACCAACTTTAATTACTGCAAAATTCTTTTGCAACGACGATGTGCAGTACAGAGAAAAGTTAGAATTTTAATATGACTTCCCTGGAAGATGGTCTAAAAATTTTGTTCGATGAAATCGACAAAAATTGTAAAATAATCACTTTCGAGAGTGTGGATGCTGAAGACGACTTTAGTGTGATATTGCGAACGAAATTAACAAATTGTGACAATAATTGGGGTCAGGTTTGTAACAAATGGGTGGAAAAGTTCACCAATCAAACGAACTCCAAGTGGATCGTTAAGGCCACTTATCCGACAGTCCATCGAATGGAATACCGTAAAGTGTTCATTTGTAAAGAAAATAGGATTGCAAATCGTAATCTAAATAAATTTTGTAAAAGTAGAATCGACATTAAAGTCAAGAAGGTTACCAAGAATACGTTAAAAAGAGATTTGCTGCTGAAGAGTGGCTACAACGGTGTTATTAAGGTAAGGCTCTTATCGGCACTTTAATAAATTTTAAAAATTGGTTTCTAGGTGATTTTCAGTCATTCACATGCTCGGTAGAATGGATCTAAAATATCTGCAATGATTTCTAGTTTAGTTTAAGAAATTGTTTTACCTGTAAGCGATTATAAGGACAAATTTTATAAAAATTCTTTAAAAATATTGATTTATTCTAATTTATTTTAACAATTCAACTAACTTATATTATCAGTTACTTTTGCTACCTCTGGTATATTGTCCAATTTATCGTAAAATGTGGAATAGGTGTCCAATTGGGAATCGTCTAATTTAACTACAATTTTTGGAATAAACTCTACAGTTGCGGATGTTAATGTATAATTCAAACTTTCCAATGTTTTTTGACAATTATAGAAGTTCATCGGATCACAGACAAATTGTAACTTTTCATTGTTACTGATGAGTTTCACTTCTTCGGCATCACTAGCGATAGCATCATCTGTTGCTAACTCAACTATCTTTTCAGGATCATCCTGACTAGGCAACTCCGTTTCAATGATTCCTTTCTGTTCATAAATATATTTACTTTCTCCCTGAGTGTACCTGCACCTTTACAACAAAATTTAACCACAACAAATTTTAAAAACCAAAAAACTTACTGGTGTTTCTTCATAATCGCAGAAATGTCGTTTCTTATTTTAACAAGCTGCGAAGAACAAATTTCACAGATTATCAGGCAATTACCGGGTCCTTTAATTTCCAAAATTTGGTTTTTCAACTGCGTCTTATCCGTTTGTGTGATTTTAATCACATTATTTATTGTAGCAACGGGCATGCTTAACCGTTTGGCCTGGGAAATTACTTGATCTAATTTTTGATTCTCTTTGGGGTTGGACGAACCGCCCTCTAAAGAAGGGAGTTATAAAGATGTTACATAAGTGTACAGTATTTACCTTGTATTGCCACTTTCATTTGCTGGCTTAATCGACCAAATAATCTCGATTTGGCGACATCATTTAGTGCTTTAGCATGGCGGATGTTTTGCCATTTCGAGTGACCAGCCAGTCGTTTAAATACATAATTCGAATTACATAAAATTGGCTTACATAATAAAGCTTTTCGAACAATTTGATTTAACATTTTGATAGATTGAACTTAGAAAGTGGGGTTATAATTGCGAAAGTTATCTGTGAAGTTAGGCAACCCATTTTACGTCAAATTTAAATATACGCATAGACGTGCTTATAGGACTTTAAAAGGTCACCTTGGCTTTTCAAAATAGTTAATTTACTATAGTTTTGACTATCCGGATTTGGTACACGGTGGCAAGACTGTACAACTTTCTAAAAGTTGCAGGGCTCAAAATTGCATAGGTCTATAGGTAATAATTATACAAGGTATCCCCACGATCGATTCGACGCTCTAGGTGAAAAGCTTCCAGCTCGGGTGGTCCTCTCAATCGTCTTCTTGTAGGGCTCTTGTTTCTCATCGTCTGTTTGGCAACGTCTCACCAGACATGTTTTGGTCTTTCTCTGTTCCTTCTATGTGTAGATATCCAATGCCATACCATATAAGGTCATCTCTCACTCTCCATTCGTCTCATGTCTCCATACTAACTCAATCTTCTCCCTTTGATGGAGCCTACGATCGCCATAATTTGTTCGGCCTTTGGCCTATTATTTTGTTATTGTTATTGTACTTAGGGGTCGATTGGCCGCAAGAGCTTTTCAGAACTGCGACCATGTAGTAATCCGACCCCCCTTCTGTTTTTAAATTATTTTTATTTTGTATTTTTTTATATTTTATTGTAAATAGCTGGCACGGGCGGCATCCGCCGCCCTTAGCCATCTAAACCCAGAATAGATCCGAGAAGGCCATAGTTGTTCGGCCTTCGGCCTCACAGACCGGACCATAATAGATCCGTGAAGGCCATAGTTGTTCGGCCTTCGGCCTCGCAGACCGGACCATAATAGATCCGTGAAGGCCAAAGTTGTTCGGCCTTCGGCCTTACAGACCGGACAATAATAGATCCGTGAAGGCCGTAGTTGTTCGGCCTTTGGCCTCACAGACCGGACCATAATAGATCAGTGAAGGCCAAAATTGTTCGGCCTTCGGCCTCACAGACCGGACCATAATAGATCCGTGAAGGCCATAGTTGTTCGGCCTTCGGCCTCACAGACCGGACCATAATAGATCCGTGAAGGCCATAGTTGTTCGGCCTTCGGCCTCACAGACCGAACCATAATAGATCCGTGAAGGCCAAAGTTGTTCGGCCTTCATCTGTCATCTGTCATCCGTCATCTGTCATCCGTCATCTGTCATCCGTCATCCGTCATCTGTCATCCGTCATCTGTCATACATACATACATACATAATCTTCACGTAAAGTTACATCTTCATGTAAAGTTAAATCTTCCGCAAGGAGGTGGATCTTCCACGAAGAGGTGGATCTGCGTCTTCTTGCACAATTCCGGCGAGTTCTGCGACCTATATAAAGTGCTCCGGTCTTATTCACGGCTTTCAGATTAATTTGTTTGTTGTTTTTCATTTTTCGAATTAAAGCCGCCCTCCCGCCATCTGTTGACATTTTTAGAATTAAAGCCGCCCTCCCGCCATCTGTTGACAGTATTTTGAATCACTGACTGTACGTCAGATTAATTATTTGACAAATTAAATTTTTTGTCAAACTTGTGATTTGATTTTCGAAAAAAGCGAATAACTTTTTTCCCCGCTCGAATTTCTTCTCCATATATGCGAGAATAGTTGCGCCTGGAGCTACAAAATAACTGTGCAAAATTTGGTTGAGATCGGTCCACGGGTCTAGGAACGTATAGCGAACAAACACGCAAACAAACACGCACGCAAACAGATCTTCTCTTTTATATATTTAGATTATCTGACAATTGTCTTTTTACTGTCATCATAAATTCTCTTTTTTTTAAGCATGTAATTCTTTTTAATACGGACCTGTATAATTTTAAACTTAATCACCAAATTAATATATGTTATCAATATCATATAATTATCTCATTTGCTCCTTGTTCTTATCGAATATTTAAACAGGGATATTATTTCTTTTAAATTCAAATTTTATTTAAAGTTTTTACCTAGATTGAAAGTAAAAACTCGCGATATAATTATATGATTTGTTAAAGAATTATACAGGGTCACATTAGCTAAAAAAATGTAGTTAATTAGTAAGTTTAATTATAAATAATATGTTATCTGAACTTTCTAAATGTTAAATAATATTATCGAAATGATTAAGGGTAAACAATTGAATCTCTCCAAACGAGAGGTCCTCAAACATTTTTAATATTGAATAAGCTGATACTTATAATTCTATTATAGACCTCATGAAGTTTTAGAACCTCTTGTTATATGGTACAAATTAAGGGAAGTAAATTCAACCCTTGGATTTTGAGTTAAGAGATAATGATATTGAACCCAAAGTACCATTAAGTTCAGATAACGTGAGTGCATAAAAAGGCCCTTCAACATCTTAACGAGTTAGTCAATCGCCGGTCAGTCGCGTTTTCGGGCCAGTGCCGTTTTTGTGTTTCTTTTGTATTATTTATGTGTGGGTTTGTATGTCAATTTTAAAGTAATTTAAATCCGGTTACGATCAATCTAAATTAAAAAACGGGCCAAATATCGAGATTTTGAAGCGCCTTCGACTCATCGCCTTCTTCCAACCAATAATAAGGGATACACCATAGGAATATTAAATTTTAACAAGTAAGGAATCATATTATATTTATTTCATTTGTGTAAACTTTTGTATGATTTTATCTGGTGTGTAAATTTCCATTTCTTATTAAATTAAAGAAATTAATTGTCACTTTTATTTTTTTTTATTTACTATCTGAGAGGTTTATTCCTACGCCTTAAAAGAAGAGACGTTACTAATATCTAGGATACAAGTTTCCTACAATTAACTTGTTGGTGGCAGCTTATTACGCTATCTCGGATTGGTGTCAGAAACCAATCCCTTTTTTTTAGTGTAAAAATTTGTAAAGCACAGCCCCGGTTTACTACAACCAGTATTGATCTTTTGTTCATTACCCTGCTAATTAGGAGTTCAGGAATTCAATTTTGCTAGCATAACATAGAATGCTCCTGAGAGGTTTTTGTTGCACCTCATTGGGTGTTAGTTGTGTTTGTCCCAGATATTTTAGCCTGGATCGGGCTAAGGCATCAGAGAATGTGTTCGGCCGATTCAGTTTCCGATTCACAGAGTCTGCATCTGTCATCGTCCTCCATTCTCATTTTTTTGAGGTGATATCTCACCTGTCAATGTCCGGTGAGCAACCCCGCGATGAGCCTGATTTCATTCTTTGATAGTAGAAGAAGCTTTTTAGCCTCTGCAGTCGAGTACTCTATAAATTTCTTCGCCTGTTTTTGTGCTGGTGTATTGTGCCAAAGGGTTTTTTTGTTCTCTGCTTCCCACTTCCGGACCTCCAACCCCCTGTGTGTCTTGGACAATCCACAGAATGGTTCGGGCCCAGTCGGGGCAGCTCTTGAGCCTGATATAGCCAGTTTGTCAGCTATCTCATTACCCTCATGACCCGGCACCCAGTGGTGGGCAATTTTGTTGCCCTTGGCCAGTTTCTTGAGGGATTGTCTGCATTCCCATGTGGACAAAGACTCAAAGCTATTTGCTTTATCGCAGCTTGGCTGTCAGACATTATATTGACTTTTTTGCCCTTAATGTTCCTTCGCAGGCATTCATGGGCACATAGTGCAATTGCAAGTATTTCAGCTTGCATAATTGTGGGATAGGTTCCTAAGGCTATAGATGCCTCATACTTTGGGCCATATATGCCTATGCCTGTTCCCTGTTCAGTTTTTGATCCATCTGTGTACCAGTTGGAGGATTTTGTATCCACTTGTATTTTATGACCTCTAGCCGTATTTCGGTCTTGAATGATGACCTCAAACGGTGTTTCAAAGGCAAAGATTTTCGGAATGATATCAGAAGGTTTTTCAAACAGATCTGGCTGTAAGAAGTCCAGTATCTTTAGGTGACCTGTCTTGTCTCCTGGTTTGAATTTCTTGACTTGGGTAATTTTTATGGCAGCTTGTATGGCTTCCCTTTTCACTCGTAGGTGAACAGGTGGCACATCTAAGAGTGCCTCCATAGCCGCGGTTGGGGTTGTGCGCATAGCCCCTGTTGTACCCAGACACGCTAGCCTTTGCAATTTCTGCAACCTGCTTTGTGTCGTGATTTCGTTAGTTTTTATCCACCACACGAGCGATGCGTATGTTACAATTGGTCTAATTATATATGACCAATAGATCATTTTTGGTCTTAGTCCCCAGGTCCTTCCAAAAAGTTTGCGACAAGCCCAAAAGGCTCCTGTTGCTTTGGAAGGAATTTTATCCATATGTGGCTTCCAGGTGAGTTTTGCATCCAGGGTTACCCCCAGATATTTTACCTCTCCGGAAAAAGGTATCGATAAACCCTGAAGCTGTGGAGCTTTTAGGTTTATCTTTCTACGCTTTGTGAATGGAAGGGTTCACTGTAAGTTCTTCCTTTTCGCACCATTCTTTTATTTTGTTTAGGGCTGTTTGCATTAGGTTTGAAATTATGTCTTCATGATTGCCCCTGATTATAATGACAATGTCGTCCGCATATCCCAGTACGCATAATCCATCGTCAGTTAATTTCTTCAGTAGATCGCCTACCACGATGGACCACAGAAGAGGTGATAGCACCCCACCTTGTGGGCATCCTCTCGCCGCGGCCACCGAGACTTCCTCCCCTCCTAAGGAAGCCGTTACTATTCGGTTTTCCAGCATTGATTCTATCCAAGTTATCGTGGGTGCCTCAATGCTGTATCTTACGGCGGCTGTTTTAATAGATTTATTTGAGGTGTTATCAAAGGCACCCTCTATATCTATAAATATTCCGACCGCATTTTCTTTTGTTTCGAGAGATTTTTCAATCTCTCTTACAAGGTGGTGAAGTGCATCCACCGTACCTTTGCCTGGTTGGTAGGCAAATTGATTTCTATGAAGCGGCATCCTTTCGAGGGATTCGCTTCTTATTATAGTTATCAATAATTTTTTCCATCGTTTTGAGGATGAAGGAGGATAGGCTGATTGGGCGATAAGATTTAGCCTTTTCAGGAGGCCTTCTGCCCGCTTTTGGTGTAAATACCACTTTCACCCTCCTCCATGATGTGGGTATGTATCCCCCATTGCGTAACTAGCTTTGAATATTGCTGTTATACATGGAGCGATCAAATCTATTCCTTTTTGGAGTAGGGCCGGAAAGATTCCGTCCCATCCAGATGATTTGTAGGGCTAAAAACTATTTATTGCCCATTTTACTTTTTCCAAAGTAAAGATTTTTCTTGCTAACCTTCTGCTATCCCTGCTGGAATGTAGATTTCCATTAGCTGGAGATATTTCGTGCATCTGGTTTGTTGTCACCATTACCGTGGATCCAGGAAAGTGTGTTTTTAGCAACACATTTAAACTTTCCCCGATGTTCTCAGTATAAGCACCTTTGGACTGTTTTATAAGTCCAATAGTATTTGAGTGGTCTTTAGACAGAGCCTTCTGAATGCGCGCTGCTGGGGCCGTTTTATCGGTCCCCTCGCAGAAGCGCATCCATGACTGTTTTTTGAATTTCCTCAATTCTATATTGTACTTTGTAAGGGCTTCTGTATAGTATTCCCATAGGACTGTTCTTTAGGCCTTATTGAATGCTTTCCTGGCTGTGACCTTTAGTCTCTTCAGTTCTGCATTCCACCAAGGTACGTCTCGAGAGACAGTTCTTTTCTTCAGTGGACAACTGGTCTCATACGAGTTCATTATGCACTGACTTATGTGGTTAGAGGCTGTTTCTAATTCCTCTAAAAGTTAAACATCGACAACTTATGGTTCCAACAGGATGGTGCCACACAGCCACCGAAACCATAGATTTATTGAAAGGACAATTTGGTGACAACATTATTTCAAGAAATGGTCCTACCAATTGGCATCCAAGATCGTGTGATTTGACGCCTCCAGATTATTTTCTTTGGGGGTATGTTAAATCCATGGTTTATGCTAATAAACCAACAACTAAGGAAGCATTGGAGGTCAATATTCAGCAAGCCATTTATGAAATAAGGCCAGAAATATTGGAAAAAGTGGTTAAAAATTGGACTGATCGGATGCGCTTCGTAACGATTAGTCGTGGTGGTCACATGCCGGAAATCATTTTCAAATCATAAATGGCATTAAATTTACTTTCATAAAAAAATAATTAAAAAGACATTCCATCAATTTTTTAATGTTTTATTTCAATTTAAATTTCTCATGCAGCTAAAAAAACACCCTATGCCATCTACAACAAGATTTACTTGGTATTTTAAATTTGCTATACTTTCTAGTCTAATAAATAGCTGAAATTTAAACTAGCATACTTATTACTAATGTTCTTGTTTAACATAGTCTTGGGCCTCAAAACTTTTCGGGTCGTCCCGTATTGCGGGACTTGTGGGAGTTTAGCCACGCATCGGGAAAGAAAAACTAATTATGATTAAACAATTCGTCAACTCTTTCAGGCGCTTGAACTCGATTAATTTTTCTTACCCAAATATCAAACAAAACAATCAAATGCAGTGTACAAAGTAATTCGCAAGTTCAATTTGCTTGACAAAATAAATTATTATAGTTCTACTTCTACAACATTGAACATTATGTGAATACAATAATATACTTACTAGCAATGCAATACAATATTATGTGTAATACACCTTGCAGTTACCTATTCCATGTAATTCAAACATCAAAAATATTCCTTTAAGAGCGCGCTGCGGAAAGAGAGAGAGGGAATGATGTTGAAAGAAGCCTCTAATCTTTTGTACAAATTTAAAAAACTAAACGTCGTATCAATGTAATTCTTTTTTTATATTAATAAGAAAAGACTATTGAAGGCAATAACCAATTTTGAGCGCTTTAAATTAAAAGTAAATAGGTCAATTTAATTTATGAAAAAGGACAATTTTGAATTTTTATGACAACCGATCTTAATGAAACTTCGTTATTGCCTTCTGCAGATCATTATAAGGACAAAACCTGATTTTGAAGCGATTTCGTCATCAATTATAGAAAACTTGTACAAAACTTGTAAATCAAAAAGTGCCCTTAGTGGAGTTTTAAACTATATAAAATCAACTTAATGCACAAAGGGTTCAAGGGTTCCCTTAGATATGGCGCAGATAATTTTTTTAAATTTTTTAAATCTCTACAAAAGATTATAGGCTTCTTTCTACATCATATCTACTACTTCCCTCTCTCTCTTTCCGCAGCG
Organism: Podabrus alpinus; assembly: GCA_932274525.1. NCBI lineage: Eukaryota > Metazoa > Arthropoda > Insecta > Coleoptera > Cantharidae > Podabrus > Podabrus alpinus. The sequence goes on along the minus strand of OW026454.1, from coordinate 82,449,299 downwards.
CGCTCTTAACTTAATTTTTCGACTACTACTTCAAAAATGGTATTTTGGAATATTTAAGCTTAAATTTATACGTAAATATTTCCATAACAAATACCACAAACGATAAAGTCATTAAAAATGCCCACAATTTAAAAAAATTCTGCATTTCTTCCATGTCTACCATCACATCCTCTTCGATGGGCTCATCATACTTAAACTTATCGATATCAGAAAACCATTTATGAATGTAACCATTTTCGATTGCGTGGGAGATATATTTGTTTATGGTGAACAAAAAAGGATTACCATTGCGAATACCTAAACATAATTCGATGTTACTTATGCCAGAAGTGCCACGGATGACATCCACCAATTTACTCTCTTTCTTGTAAGTACCGAGTATTATTTCGCCTATATGAGTAGAACAATTACGTGAATAAGCGACCAAGTTTAGGTTAGAAGTTATGTTTGTTTTAATCACGCTGGACTTAGCTATCATGGTTTTTGCCAGTTCGAAATGTGAAGTGTTTAATTGTCTGTAAGCCAATTTTGTCAGCAGTGGTGTGTATTTAGAGTTGAGCATTTCTTTAATCGTGGTTAATTTTGCTTCACTGCCTGGATTTAGTATCATACCAAAGAGTTTTGATTGGAACGATGTGCAGATGTGCATGCAATAAACAATGTAAATAATGATGAGAATCCGAATTGTATCACTTTTTGGGATGTAGTGACTTGAAGTCCCAACCGTTAAGCCGAAATTCATGAGGGCCGATTTAAAAAAACTAACCTTATCTTTGGGCAATATCAATCGTTCAAAGGAATACCGCAATACGGTGATTAAGAAATAAATTAGCCCAATAGATATCCAAATGCTTTGGGTAAAAATTGAACCAATAATCTTCACGGTTGATAGTTTTGCAGCTTTCGGTACTATCCAAACCATGTAATCTTGGTACAGCAAGTTTGATATGTCGAATTTTTGTATGTCTTCTGTTGTACGGGCCAAAAAGTACAGCAATACGATGTCCTTGGACTCTTCGTTTATTATGGCACGATCGACAACTTCTTTCACTTCAAAGGTTAGAGTTGCATTACTCCTTTCTGCTATTAATTTTAACAATAAAATTAATATACCGGGGGGGTTCAGAAATGGATCTACCAGTGTTGGAAAGGCACGGTTACGATTTAGTATCATTTGGATGTTACGTTTGTTCATATTTCTTAACGAATAGCTGAATAAAAACTTCTCGATTTGATCGTTTTCTCCGCAATAAGTCTCGAATACTTTGATTTGTTTCATTGTGGATATACCTTTCAAGCAAGAATGCGAATAAAACAGTTTAACTTTATCCTCATATTTAATTAACATAGCCACGTAAAATAAATTAAATTCGCACATTACTTTGAAAGCCTTCTGGACATTTTGGTATTCTAGGAGGATCACGAGAAACTTGATGTTTAATCCAGTTGCTTTGCGCCAATTGTGATTTACCTCTAATTTTTTCAACGTGTTGTTTAAAGTGGTGTAATTTTTTGAAAACACTACGTAATCGCTCGAAATTCCGTGCATTGTGTAGGCTGGATTGTCGTTGGTAACTACAAAACGTGGATTTAAAACTTTCTTTGGAAAACTTATATACTTCGCGCTGCTGGATACATAGATTATCGTATTACGAAAATGCATTTTTACCAAACTCTTCACCCAGTGCTTCATGGGATCTGGATCTTTTAAAAGAGGCATAATTTCACAAATAATAACTGCCGCTTGTATTAGAAATGCGAATAAAATAATTGGCCGCATTTTGGAAAATTTATGAGTAGCAGTGAGAAATGAGTTGGTATTTTATAGTCTCTCCTGCAGTTAGTTAAAATAAAAGTTTTAATGATGGAATTATAAAATTACCCATCCGTTAATGCAATAAGTTTTGCCTTAATGGAATTATAAGTAACTCGAGTTTGTTTTTCAAATTTTACCATTATAAATAATCACTTTTTTATAATTCGTTAAATCAAAATCCAAATTGGACGAATACTTTTTATTTATTTACGTATCCATCAAATTAATGTTAAAGAAACCTTGAAATTTATTTAAGCGTGATAGTGTTAAGATAATTTTATATCTTAATTAAAAATTTTAATTTGCCGTCTTTTTAATTGTGTAATTATTGATTAGACACATCAAAATTGTTTATAAATTGAATTATACACCCGGAAAATTGAAAATATTAATCTGTAATAGAAAAAAAATCAATTAATTTTTAAACTTTACATATTGGAATCATTTTCAATGGTACAGAATAAAGAAACTACATAATATACAGACATTTTATTGAAAACTGAAGCAACAAAGCAGAACTGACGAAGTTAGATCAAGCGAGAAGAAATCTTCACAAGGTAATCTGGAGAATAGTGAAGAAAAAATACCAACGTATTTTCATATTCCTCTTCGATTTTGCTAAAATTTGATATACTTCTAAGTTTACCAAATAAACAAACCCATATTTTTGGGTGGGTCAAAAAAAATTGTCATATATAATACCACAAGAGACTATCAAATTGTCGGCAATAATTTTTGAAACTGGAACTGAGTGTTTGTCGCCCTTAAAATCACCATGAGTGCTTTAGCACGAATGGTGATTTGAAATGGCGACAAACACGAAGATTCCATGGTTTAAAAATTAACCGACAGTTTTATAGTATCGTGTGGAATTCGTTTGACAATTTCGTAAATAAAATTTCAATTTTTTCTGACAGCAAATAATTTATAGTATGCGTTCACGTAGTTTCCATCGTTACTATGGAAATTTGACAATACAGACCACGGTGGTCGTATTGCCGCGACAATACACCACCGTGGTCTGTATTGTCAAAGGAAGTAGATTATGATTGGTTCAAATTGATGAGATTGTAACATCCTATTGGTTGAATTATTATGAACGAAATTGTCAAAAATATATATTACTAGCTGGCACAGTCGGCCTACCGGCCGCCTTTAGCCATCTAGACCGTGTTGGATGTGGTTGTTCGGCCTTCGGCCTCACGCAAGGGTATCGCAGGCATACGTGTAGACCGTGGTTGTTCGGCCTTCGGCCTCACTCCAAGGTTCTAAAGTAGCCTATGTTTTTCGTAGCGTTGTAAATAACTTCTACACTAAATTTGGTTAAGATTGGTCAAATAGAAACGTAAAGCACGTGCACGCGTATTTGCATTGTCGATCGGTTGACAGTTTGACAGCTTGACAGCATTTATTATTGTTTTTTAAGTTGATTTTGAGTAGCCTGCCTTCCTTTAAGGAATTTCGATAATCCATTCATGCGCGTCCTATGGGACGCGCATGAATGGATTATCAAGATTCCTTAAAGGAAGGCAGGCTACTCAAAATCAATTTACCTTTCCTTTGCGAATTTTTGCACTATTTCAATACAAAAACATGCGCAGGAACCTACATAATAACTGTGCCAAATTTGGTTCCGATCGGTCAAACGGTTCAGGAGTCTATAGGGAACATACATACTGTTGTGTTTCGCGACATTCACAAAATAGGAGCTCGATATGCACTAGTATGAAAGGAAATGCAGACTGGGGATGTGCAGGTTGTTTTTTAATTGTTGTTAGAAGTTAAGTTGTTGTTTTATCGTTGTTAGAATTTAAGTTGTGTGAATGTGAAGTTAAATTTTGAATAGACAGTAAAGACGAGTAAGCGCACCAAGAAATAACGTAGGCGGATACCCGCAGGAACAGACAGGAAACAAAATAAAAAGGAAATGAATATGGTTTCCAAGCAAAATAACGGACAAGAGGACATTCACTTTAGATCTGACGAGTGAGATAGACGTGCCGGACTAAGTTCCAAAGAAAATTAATCAGAGTCAAGATTGAACAGAACACAGTCGGGTACGGTGAAAGTTCACCAAGCAGTACGACTGAGTCGAGAAAGACCAGTAAATAACACGAGAAGCTTCAAGGCAGAAAGACAAGCTGAGATCAGCATTTGGATTGGGTAATCCATTTGGACCAGGTGCAACGGTGCAGAAAGTGTAGTGCGATGGTTAATACCCAAGGTTAGAGAGTTATTTGCTAGTTTTAAGTTCTGTTTTTGATTCGTTATTGTTGTTTGTTTTTTATAATTTTTGTTTTAATAATAAATTTTGATGTTAGCTGAACCAGTGTGTAGTTTTCTTTTATGTTTTTGCTAAGCCGAGATAAGACCGATAAAATAACCTGAGATATAAGAGCTTGCTGGAACAGTAAGGTGAGGGAGATTTGTTGTCCTACGGCTGTAAGAGCATAAAAAGGCGTAGCCGCAACAATACATACACACATACATCCACTTTTATATAGATAGATTACTATACCTTTGGCTACTTGCGTACAAAATTTTATAATGGGTACGCTTTTGGTTTGGGAGTAACATCAAATGAATTATCGTGGTCATAAATCGAAACGCTAAAATCAAAAGCGTGCCTAATCTAAAATTACGGTATACAAGTAAGGTCCATTTCTCCAGCTCCGCCCATCGCGATTTTGGAATTAAATTTGGTGTCAATCGTTTGTGTATTCACTATCTTCGTTTGTGCTAGCACCGTTCGCGAAATACTCGTATCTTAAAATTTAACTGGGCGGGACTGGGAAAATGCGGCGCCGCCCATCGCGACATTCGGGTCGAATTTGATGTCAATCGTTTGTGTTCGTTTGTATGTTCATTATTTTCGTTTGTGTTAGCACTGTTCGCAAAATATCTTCAATTTAAGTGGGCGGGGCTAGGGAAATGCGACCCTCGCCGATCGCGAAATTTTGTTCGAATTTATGTCCCTCATTTACGTATCGTTTGTGTACATTTATGTTTCTATTTCCGTCGTTTAAATATCGATTTTCAACTAGCTGGGGAAAAATGTATTTTTTGACATTCCGGGGGTAAAGTATTCACTTTTTATCCCGATTTGCGGGTGTAAAGGGGCACTTTTTTTACCCTGGGGGAGTAAAGTTAAAAAAAAAAATAGGAGAAAAAAACTTTTTTTTGCTCTAGGGCAATAAAAAAGTCACCAGATGACTGATAAAAAAGTCACTAGATTGCCACGTGATGACATAAAAAAGTCACTAGATTGCCACGCCGGTTTTAGATTTATGAATCGTGCATATTAGCGTGGAAGAATTTAATTCTTTCACATCTGCCACGCTCAAATTTATTTCAAACAATGAAATAAATTGATGAGTCAAAAAATAAATAAAAAGTACTTACTTTAGCTACCAAATAATTCTCACGAGGTGCCGTTTTTAAAAATGTCGCCACGTGGTCAGATGTTAGGACGCGCGATATTTTCGGAAATTTCTAGGTTCTCGCTCATGGTACGTCTTGCTGTTTCCAAGGCACAAATGTAAATGAACTGAAATGAACCATTGGTAGAATCAGGGGTGTCAACTGCTATTTCCTATAACTTTTTGGTAGTAGTTCGTAATATTACTAGTGCTATTTTGTGGTACCATCGAGCACGTCCATTATTAAAAAAAATGCGTTAAATTTTTGCTTAAGTTTCTAAATTGGCGAAGTTCCTACTTTACCTCCCGGAATTGCAAAAAACAGTATATGCACGACTGGAGTAAAGTGACTTTTGTTGCTCCCTTGGTGCATAAAGTACTATATTTGTTAATCTCCGAGCAACAACCGCACTATTTGAAAATGATAGCAATTACTACTGAAATAACACACATTTTCTTAAATAACGTAATTGGGTGAGAGTGTAGTAATGCTTGCCATTACGAACTGACTTGTAACCTTCCTAATGGAAAGATGAAGGTTTATATAGGTCTCTACTACAAAAAAACTCTGAGAATGTATTATCAAAATTTTGAGTAAATCGATTTTGAAGTTAGCTAATTTTCATGTAATTCAGTGGTAAAATTAACGAGATTCCCGCGCGTCTCTCATTCTGTTGACAGTCCGTGCGTAATGAATGACCCTAACACTTAGAGTTTTTCGCACCGGCAGTTGCAGCTCGTCTCTCCTACATGTAACATCGATTATTTTTTGCTTTTACGCGATTTTTTGGGGGTTTAAGATCCTGGTTGCCTTCATCCCGGTGTTCTTGATGGATGGTGCCTTCTCGTATGTTTAGCTCTGCCGCTTGATGCGCACAATTCTGGTCGGGGCCAGTGTTGTCAGATTTTAGAAATCTAAGGCGCCAACTCGTTGCCGAAAAAACGCCCAAAGGCGCAACTAATCGATCACGTGGCGCCAAAATTGAAATTTATTGTTATTTTCGAATGCAATCACCTCCATGGGTGACACCCCAGGCGGATAATTTCCTGGGATGGCACCGCCTCCTAGGTTGATGACTTTTTTTTAGGGTTTGCACTTAAGGAAACAACCAATTTGGTTCGGGGAAGGTAAACTGCACTCCAAAACCACCTGATAATGGTAAACTGCACTAAATTTTGCAAACTGGTAAACTCAGCGATGCCAACCCGTACTATAATTATAGTACACATACTATAATTTGTACCTTCTGTGCTGTACACTATAGTCCCGTACTATACGTACGCCGTACGTGCTATAGTGTACAGCAAAGAAGGTAAAAATTATAGTATGCGTACTATAATTATAGTACGGGTTGGCATCGCTGGGTAAACTGCACTCCGAACATTTTCCAAGTAAAAATGGGGTAATGTAAACAGGCCTCCAAAACAACCTTTTTTTATTTTCCTAAATTTTGGTTTTTAAGTAGGCTTGTAAACTGCCCTCGGACTGTATGATCACTACTTATACGTAAGTAGGAGATTATAACAATTAGAATTTAAGAACGGATAATTAAATCGACAGGGCCGGTTTAGACGGGGAATTGTAGGGGGTAGTGACCGCGAGTGAAAATTGCTAATTTCACCTCAGAACTTCATCGTTCACTTTACGTGTAATACATTATAAGGATATTATAGTTTAAATTAAACTACCTGCTGCGCGAAAAGGTAAATCGTCCGCTCAGAGGTGCATCAGCCGGGTCGAGCTTAGGTTAGTGTTAAAACACTAACGATTTTTTTTCGTAAGTTGAAGGTTAAAAGTTAGAAGCACCAGAAATGTCATGAATCTGGATGGCTCAACAAATACACCGTCCGCAAAGTAATTCTGCGTTCAGTCCTGAGTTGTCTACGGTAATTACAATTTCTTGGTTTGATCCTGGATGTCAGTGCCCCCCCTCCAGATTCGAATTTTCTTTTGTAAAAATGGTGTCAAACGTTAAAGCACCGTTTGAGGCTGAATGATCTTCCATTATTTTCGTTTGAGTCTCAAGGTCGCGGAATTATTTGCAAAAATATACTGGGGGGGGGGCTAAACATGATGCTCCCCAGTATCAAATTTTTGGGTGAATTTGGTGTCAAACATTAGAGCATCGTGTGAGCCTGATTGAGCTTCCATTATTTTCGTTCGAGTCTCAAAGGTGGCGGATTTATTCGCGAAAAACTACTGGGGGGGGGTAGGTAGGTAGCTTGCTTCACGAAGTGGAGCGATTGCGGGGCAAAGCCCCGCTTGATTCTCCTTCAACTGGTATAGATTACTCGCGCATTGGGCTTTTTGTGAGGGATTAGCCACCCGTTGCGGCATTTAGCCTGATCTGAATCATTAACTGATTACCTTGTACTCAGCGAACTGAATTACAAGGCCAAGGTTACTGCGTGTGGAATGAAAAAGAAATCAAAATGCAAATTAAATGAAAACAACAATTGTTCGAGTTTTGACCGGTTCGAACAATGTTTTTGCTGTAAAAGAGCGGGGTTAGTCTGGTTAAATTTAAGCAAATAAGAAAAAATCGTAAAAATTAAAGTAAAATTAAGCTAAGCTAATTGTAAATTGAGATAAAAAATAAACCCAAAAATGAAAATCGAATTTTAAAAGTGAAGGTTGGTCTAGTTAAACAAAACCATTGTACTTATCGGGTTTTCGGGTTAACTTGCCGTCTCCGGAGCCAAGATGCTTATCGGCCGCTTGAATCGGTGGAAGTCGAAGACGTCGTACTTCCAAAGTTGGTTCACCAGTGGGTTATCGCTGTCGTGGCTACGGTCGTACTCATACGGTTTGGGGGGCCGTAGACATGAATCCCCCAGTATCGAATTTTCTAGTGAATTTGGGGTCAAACATTAGATCATCGTTTAGGGCCTGAATTAGCCTCCATTATTTTCTCATAGGTCGCGGTATAGTCTCAAGGTCGCGGAATTATTCGCAAAAATTTACTGGGGGGGGGGCTAAACATGATGCCCCCCCAGTATCAAATTTTTAGATGAATTTGGTGTCAAACATTAGAGTATCGTTTGAGCCTGATTGAGCTTCCATTATTTTCGTTTGAGTGTCAAAGGTGGCGGAGTTATTCGCCAAAAACTACTGGGGGGGGAGGTAAATCGGCCGCTCAGAGGTGTATCAGCCGCGGCGAGCGTAGGTTAGTGTTAGGAAACGGTTTTTTTTTGCAAGTGTAATGTAAGAAGCACCAGAACAATCTCCATCGGTTTTTCATCAATGCTGCGCGAAAAGGTAAATCGTCCGCTCAGGGGTCCAACAGCCGAGTCGAGCTTAGGTTAGTGTTAAAACTATTACTAGAAGCACCAGAAATGTCATAAATCTGGATGGCTCAATAAAAACACCGTCCCCAAAGAAATTCTACGTACAGTCCTGAGTTGTCAACGCACAGTCGTTCGTGCAATTTACCGTCACCCATTTGGTTGTACAAGTGGTTGTACGCATATACAACGCGCATGCTCGGCTTTCAAATTTAAAGTTTCAAAGTTGATTATTTATCGCTATAAGTAAACCGCAACTTTATTTCTCAGAAACCGCCCAAATTGCGGTTTGCGGTTTTTGAAAAATTTTTAGCGCAAATTATCTTCAAAAGTCGCCCAATTTGCGGTAAATCGCCCAATCTGACAACACTGGTCGGGGCGGATCCACCCTAAAAAGTAATTTGCACCATCAAAACCGGCCGCAAGGCCTAGGTTTTCCCCATAGTTTTTTATGTTTATTTAGAGACCTTATTCTTAAAATATTTGTGGTTCTGAAAAGAACCGTTTTTTTAAATTCAATTTGGCCACCGTGCTAGCGATGTTATAAGCACGGCAGTAGACCGGCAAATGCGCTCCGTTCCGAGCGAGCGTCACTTATATTTATAACCTCGGTAATGGGCGTGGCCTAAATATGCGATTTACATGTAAAATTTAGCTTTTTTCAAATTGATTTTTCTCAAAATTTTGACTATACATTCTCGGGCGAAATTTTTACAGTACACTCTAATAAGGTTCCTTTTGCTATAAAAAAATTTTGAAATGATTTGGGGTGGCGAGCAATAGGTAATTCTTCCCCGAAAATAATGAATACACAAATGAACCATGATTGACACCAAATTCGACCAGAAATTTGCGATGGGCGGGTCCGATAAAATGGACCTTATGCAAATAGCCAAAGGTATAATAAGGGTCATATTTTTTTAGAAAAAAAAATACGGGTCCGTTCATTTGGTATAACATAGAATGAGAACAAAAGTTATCGGCTCTAGCCAGTATGTATTTTAAAATACAAGAATATCGTACAACCCAATTTGAAATGCAAACTCGAGTTTCTAGCAATTAATGGGGATATAGGACTGGCAAAAATGAAACACTCGTCTAATCTATCGTCGACGTTTCGCCGTCACTCACGGCTTCTTCAGGACTATAGATCAACAACTTGTCTCACAAACAAAGAGAGCTGTGCAAGCCAACATCATCGGTACAACATACAATCGGCATCCCAAAAACCCACAATTACACGTCAGAAAAACCTCCAATAACACATTAAAACGTTTAAAACATAATAAATTACTTAAAATTATATAAAACCAATAAAACCTCTATAAGTCGCACGTTAAAATTACAAAATTGTAAGTATTCCCTTACTTTGCTTGTTGATGGCAGATAGCCGCTAATGCACTCGTACAATCCATTTGTATATTGTACTGATGAGAACTAATAAGTTTGAAACTCGAGTATGCATTTCAAATTGGGTTGTACGATATTCTTGTATTTTAAAATAACATAGAATCATACCAAATTTGAGCAAAATTGAAGAGGGACATGAAAATAATTGCAAAAAATTGGTTGATTTCATATGGAATGACCCTATGGAGGAATCACTTTCGAAAATTACTGAGCAGATACAATGAAATCAATTCGTTTCAAAAGTAACCAATCGAAATAACTCTTTTTTGAGTATATTTGAGAAAAGCAAAAAACCATGTTCTAATGCTGTTTGATTTTTAAATTTAACCCCCTCCTCACTAGGATACAGTAAATACCCCACCAACATTTGGGGTTACACGCTCTTCTCTTTACAGTGGTTATGTGAGTTGCATAACCTAACAACACGTCTACTCCTGTCTACACCTCCTATAAATTAAAAATTTTACCCGCGCTTTTTGCAAGCTCTTGTCTTAACACTGCTCATGTTAGAATTTTAAAGCTATCGAAAACTTTTCTACTTTGTTACAATTTCGTGATGTGGTATAAATTAATTATAATAAACAGGATATTATTCATACCTCACTACAATCTTTATTTCAAATGTATTAGTATACGTTATACCTAGTTTAATTTAGTTTTCTTTAAAACATTTTTATTCTCTTTGCTACGGATTTGTATGTTATTGAAGTATTAATTGTATTACGTATGAATGTAACACTTTTAAATTGATCAAAATTTAAAAATTAATGAGATGTTTAATTTGCGAAAAATTAACAGTTTTACAGTTCTCAAATACAAATTTTATTTACTACTATACAATAGTTAATTATTTTGCTACTATTTTATTATACAATTTAAAATTACCTTAATTATTAAACTTAAAATTAACAAATTTAATATCCTAATACAGCGTTTCCCAAACTTTTTTGACCGCGACCCGGTACGAGTTTTTAAAATGTTTCGCGACCCACCTTATGAAAAAAAAACATTTATTTACAAAACAAATTTTATTTTTTAATGAAAATCAAGTTATTTGTTTGTTTATTACATACACAAAAATTGCAAAATAATTATATAACAAAAACATAAGTAATTAAAAAAACATTATCTTCATTTAAAACTTTAGTAAATGAAGTAAACTTTGTTTACAATTTTTGCCGCGACCCAGCAGAATTTTCTGCGACCCGGTGCCGGGTCGCGACCCACACTTTGGGAAACGCTGTCCTAATATATAAAATGCCAGGTCGCTGCTCCAGCGTGTCATTTTTTTGGTTCGGATCAACGTATCAACGTATCAACATATCAACGTATCAACGTTTCAATGTATCAACGTATCAAAGTATCAACGTATCAACGTATCAGCGGATCAACGTATCAACGTATCAACGTATCAATGTATCAACGGATCAACGTATCAACGGATCAACTTATCAATGTATCAATGTATCAATGTATCAATGTATCAATGTATCAACGTATCAACGTATCAAAGTATCAACGTATCAACGTATCAGCGGATCAACGTATCAACGTATCAACGCATCAACGTATCAATATATCAACGTATCAACGTATCAACGGATCAACGTATCATCGGATCAACGGATTAAATGTTTATATAGGTTGTAGTCGATAATACAAACGGTATATTAAATCTTCAAGCTTATCAACGGATCAACGTATCAACGGATCAACTTATCAACGGATCAACGTATCACTGTGCGTTATATAGGTACGTGGTGTGAGAGTTACCTTCATTGAAAATAACTTCACAACTTCAGAAACTTCTAAAGCGAAAATGTCCGAAATGGAGGATATTCAAGTAGTTACTCTTTGTTCCCCACATGTTCCTACTGCTGCTCGAAAATGTGTTAAAAGAAAATCTGATGATGCATTAGCCGCCCAGCAGGAAACAGTAAAACGACGGAAGGCGGAGCGAGAAAAAACCCGTCGTAAAAATATGAGTGATGTCCAAAAAGAAAGAAACCACAGTTATGAACGTCGACATTTGGTTCTACAACGTTACCTACTTCAAGAACAGCTGCGTTTTTACTTCGTGGATTTTGTCGGCGAATTGCATGACTACGTGAACGATGAAATATTTGCGAAGGGGTCATGTTGGCAATTTGATTTCGTTCGCGATGTTGAGCAATTTGTTCTGACGTCATGTTGGCAATTTGATTTCTTTCGCGATGTTGAGTAATTTGTTCTGACGTCATATTGGCAATTTGCTTACGTTTGCGATTTTGTTCAATTTGCCCAGGAGTTGCACAATATTGCACTGGCTACAGCATCAACAGGTGTTGCTGCAAATCTCCTTGATGGTGGCAGGACATACCATTCCCAATTTAAAATACCCGTTCCTGTATTTGAAAATTCCACTTCGAAAATGACGATGACCAGCTCCGATGCCGAGCTTATTAGGAAAGCCAAAATTTTAATCTTGGTTGAAGCTACAATGGCCCCGAATAACGCACTAAATTGTATTGACAAACTCCTTCAAGAGATCATGAAAAACACCAAAGCTTTTGGCGGTAAAGTTTTAATTCTTGGTGGTGATTTCAGACAAACTCTTCCTGTCGTACCTGAAATGAGGTCAGCACTTATTCATTCAAGCATTAAATTTAATGATATGTGGAGTAAATTTATAGTATTGAAATTAAGTCAAAATGTCCGGTTCGTTGATTCCGCATTCAGTGATTGGCTGATAAAGTTGGGCAACGGGGAGCTTACAAATGACAAAGGTCTGTCTGAAGAGATAATTGAGATTCCGCATAATTGTATATGCGAAACTTCCCTTATCCAAGAAATTTTTGGAGAAAGCTTTAATGCTGCTGATGTAAAAAAATATTCTAAAATGGCAATACTTTGCCCAAAAAATACTGACGTTGACGCTATAAACGAGCAAGTTTTGGACCTTTTAGACGGCAGCATTTTAACTTATCTAAGTAGTGATTCCATTGACGACAGTGATGATAACGATAGGGAAAACTATCCGATGGAATTCTTGAATAAACAAACGCCCTCAGGGATGCCAGTACACAGAATGCACTTGAAGGTTGGAAGTGTGATTATGTTGCTCAGGAATTTAAATACTAAACGTGGTCTTTGTAATGGGACGCGCTTAACTGTTCAATCGTTAAAGCCCAATCTAATCGTCGCTGAAGTCTTGACAGGAACTGCTAAAAAGGAAACTGTTTTTATTCCGCGCATAGATTTAGTCCCAACAAGTACAGACTTGCCATTTGTTTTAAGACGGCGACAGTTTCCAATTAAACTTGCCTTTACCATGACGATCAACAAGGCTCAGGGACAGAAGTTAGAAAAAGTAGGAATATATATGCCTGAACCGGTGTTTAGCCACGGTCATCTCTATGTAGCAATGTCAAGAGTACGGAGATCTGAAGATAAAAATAGTTGATGGAAAAGAACAAGGGAAATTGATTGAAGGTTCACAGGCAGTGTACACGAAAAATATTGTGTACAAGGAAGTACTAACGCAGTAGGCAGTGCTTAAGATTTTATTTGCTACAATAATTGTTTCTTAATTAACAAATAAAAAAAATTAAAATTAACGTTTCAACGCGAGGATGAACAATTAAAATTGACAAAATTAGGAAACAATGTTGTTTTTATTTAGATCATTAAAATAGAGACCCACCGGCACCGTCTAGCTGCCCGGCCGTGGACGGGCTTTCCAGCCAGTATTCTATAAAGTATCTAATAAATATAAATAACAAATTTTAAAAACATCAAAAAACAATTAACAAATCAGTACGATTACTCTAAAAATAAATAATTACTTCTATAATTATTTATATAAATATTAAATAATAATTATAATAAATATAAATACAACACAAAACTACCGCTTCGTGCACAAAACGTTACACACAATTATGTATTCAGTTCTATTGTAGCAATGAATAATTGCTGTTTAATATTACAATTAATTTAATACCATATCACGAAATTGTAATAAAGTAGAAAAGTTTTCGATAGCTTTTAAATTTTAACATGAGTGACAAGAGCTCTAACACAAAAGCACAGCACAAAAGCCAAAAGCGCGGGTAAATTTTTTTAATTTATAGAAGGTAAGGACGTGTTCACTACCACAGAGGTGAGGACATGTTCACATTACCACATATAAGGGTGCGCCATCTTTTACTTCGGTATGTAAACATTGAATAACTTTGCGACGCATTTTGAAGGACGATTTGCAATTGTTTCCGTATAAGGTGCAATTAACACAAAGAATATTGCCCACTGACCATTCACGTCACTTGGAATACGGCCAAACAGTCGCTCGAATGGCTGACACTGACCCTGATATTTGGAAGCAAATTTTTGATGACCGATTAGGGTCATTTCATACTGTCTGGCGGCGTTAATAAGCAAAATTGTCGCATTTGGGGTGCCGAAAATCCACACGTGATCCATGAACAACCATTGCATGACCAAAAAGTGACTGTTTGGGCTGGTGTTAGCGCCAAAACCATCATTGGGCCTTATTTCTTTAACATCAACGGATGTTTGATGTCGAAAAATGGCGATATTGACTGGCCACCGAGATCTCCAGATTTAACGCCTCCAGACTTCTTTTTGTGGGGATATTTGAAGAGCAAAGTGTACGCCAATAAGCCTCATACCCTGGACGACCTCAAAGCCAACATCCGTGCCGTAATGCTTGTTATACCGACCGAAATGCTTAAAAATGTGATGGAAAATGCCGCAAAAAGAGCCCATTTTGCCGTGACCAATGGGGGCGGTCACTATAGACAAACGATCAGTTTCGTAAAAGCAAACGACTCGCTGGAAGTCGATCGAATATGCGACCAGGTCGATGTTGCTATATTTACCGATGGCAGCAAGCAGGAAGGTGGGGAGGTCGGCGCGGAAATCGTCATATACCGTGAAGCTCGGCAAGAGACCCACAAGTACCGGTTAAACGGTACTTGTAGCGTGTTTCAAGCCGAGTTATATGCGATTGACGCCGCCCTGACTTGGATCTCCCCCAGGAGGTTACACTCAGTGTGTATTTTCTCCGACAGCCTCTCTTCGCTTGTTACCATCGCTAATAGGAGTAGCACCGTACCTTTGGTCACCTCCATCCATCGTTCACTGCTCAAACTGAAGGACCAAACGATCATCAGGTTTGCATGGGTAAAGGCTCATTGCGGCATTGAAGGGAACGAGGTTGCAGACCAATGTGCCAAAGATGCGGCTGTTTCACACAGTCGCATGGCATACAACCAGTTCCCTCTTAGCTATGCAAGAAGGGTGATTCGTCTTGAGGCGGCATGTACTTGGGATACCGAGTACAGAAATGCCGTCCAAGGTTCGACCACCCGGCAGCATTTACCTACGCTACATGATGTTCGCTTGTTCCGAAGTGCCGTTGATACCTCCTTTGAAATGACGCAGGTATTGACGGGTCACTCGTTTGCGCGCGAGTATCTATACAGATTCAAGATCAGTCCTGTTGACGTGTGCCCCTGCGATTCAAAAAGTAGGCAGACTCTGCATCATTTATTGTCTTCCTGCCCGAAATACGCCCAACAACGCCATACCTACACTTCACATTGTTCCTTTTTAAATATTTCACCTTTTACAATTTCTGAAATCATATCAAATAAATTCATCATCCAAATTTTTATAACTTTCTGTAAATCAATTATCAACACTCTAAAACAATTTAACACCCCCCCTTAGTCTGTCTAAAATGGATTTATGCCCCACTGATGTTACATAAATAAAAAAAAACTGTTAAACTAACCAAACCCAGTTCAAATTTAAATTTAAATTAAAATTCAAACAACTTCAAATTTATCTTAAATTTTAATTTTTGTCTTTTACCCGCTGCCGTTGTAATGCTCGTTTGTCTTTCTAGTTATAATTTAATATTTATCCAGTTATTAATTATCATATTTAATTCATCAACATTAATTTCACCAACATTCATCACCACCATTTTAGTTTAATCAATTATTGTTAAGTTTTAAGTTTTTTTATTGTTAAGATTGTATCGAATTGCATGAATATACTCTCTCTCTCTTGAGAGAAAACAGGAAAAAAAAATTGATGTTGTATTCGGAAATTGATTCAAATAAATTGTAAAGGTCCAAATTAAATGATAACAACTCAATTTTAAGTTTTTTGGTTTTTTTTTCAAAGTTATTCAATATTCTCATACCGAAGTAAAAAATGGCGCACAGCCAAAAGCGCGGGTAAATTTTTTTAATTTATAGAAGGTAAGGACGTGTTCACTACCACAGAGGTGAGGACATGTTCACATTACCACATATAACGGGTGCGCCACCCGTTGGTGGGGTATATGTTGTTGGGGTATTTACTGTATCCTCTCCTCACTACCTACTCCTACTTTGAGATTTTAAATAGCACCTCTTACCTTGAGATACATCATTTTAAAGGCGAAAAAATCTTCGTATAAATTATGCATCCAGTATTGCTTAAAGTTACGCTACTATTTTTTCAACCATCCTATCCATCAATTTGCATGGGAAAGACTTTTTCTCTTAAACGAAACAACCGTTGGACTGTATTATCAGTAAAAAAAAAAAACGAAATGCTATAACCAACACCACCACCCTAGATTGAGGTGGTGCTTCTTGAAGGTTCCCGCCTCCTCTAGCCGAATAAAAAAAAAAGATAGAATATTGATGTACACGAACTGGTATTTTTTTATTTTATGCAGATAACAGAATCGCAATACAATACCTTAAGTTACATTGCTATTCTCTAGATTATTATTGAATGTCGTGCAATATCTGACTAAACAGTATAAGTACCATAAATACTGGAAATACAGTGAATTATCGTGCCTAATAGTAGGTATCATATATAATATACTATAATATAGTGCTATATAGATACTAGATGGCAAACAGCGTCTTAATGTCGCCTGTTTTTATTTCATCAAAAAATATAGTGATTACATAATGCAATACCGCAAGTATAATACCAGATTATAACAAAGAAAATTTCATATAGCATTTATTATTCCCTATATAACATTTATTAATTTTCTATATAACACTTTATTAATTTTATATTTTACATAATATAACAAACACAAATTTTGTATGTGGCTGTTAATATCCATAAGAGTATGATAAAGTATAATTTATAATTTTATGCAACATAACAGAATATTAATAATAGATCATATATCCGACTATATAATGTCAAAATCTCAAATACATTGATATTGCTTATCTAATGGTAGGTAAGTAGCACACAGTACAATAGAGATCAATGTAAAATAATATAATCCTGTGGGTTATCTATATATCTTACTATGTGTATAATAATATCATAAACATCAATACAATATGTAATAATACAACACAATACAGTATCTGAATTAAATTACAATACAATGTCATTTTACTTGACGTTCATCAATACTATGACCACTTAAGCCCAGTATTATTAACTTCATTTAAATGTTTTTTAAGTTAATTTACCAATACAGAACGGTTCTTAGATCAAACAATCAATACAAAATCAACAGTTAGTGCTAAAGGCTCATTTAAAGTTTGATTGCCATAGTTGTGCGGCCTCAGGGCCGCACTGGAACTTTTACAGTAGTATATCGCACAAATATTTGCTAAAAGTATAATCAACCCTTACATTTATGATAATAATTATGCGCAACGCGGCCTTTCATCAGCACGATCTTGGAATTCACATCAGTAATATTCATAAATGCGAGGCAAGTTAAAGAAGCCTAACAATTACGGTTTACACTTACGATAATAATTCACTCCTGGGCCGCACAAACTTGGCAATCACTTAATAAGGTAGTAATTACTAGGTAGCATCCCAAGCCACCTACCCAAATTGAAAAACAATAAATATTTTGAAGATTAAGAATTTTGAAGTTAATTTTCTAATTTTGTGCTCTAACAGTTTCCAAGTTAAAACCGTTCGTACAGTGGGAGAAGTGTTAAATTGATAAGCAGGCCCATCACCGAAAATAAATTCACCAAAATTTTGTGCTCATGACGTTTTCGAGATATGCACTAAAAATATATAATTTGATACTTACACGCATTGATATAATTACAAGTAGATTATGCTTTAAGAATGGCAATGTTATAGAATATCTGATTTTGTACTTGGAAGACAGAAGACACGAAGGAATAATTCAGATTACAAGGAATACTGTCCAACGTCACTTGTGGAAGGTTATTATGATATGTTGTATATTTCAAAACAACTAAGTAACTAACAAGTTACTAGTTTTGAAGTGATGTCAAACGGAGTGTGTATTCTAACTAATTACCAGAAAAGTGAAATAGTATGTTAAACAACTTGAGGTAGAAGTGATACTTTTAACAGGCACAAGCTAATACAACATGCCAGTAGTTTTCTGTTTCTTCAATTACTCCGGGACTTTCGTTACCGTTCCGTTGGTTCGGAGGAGGTAATAGTGGAATTATTTGAAAGAATCGAGAGATCCAGTGCAAAGGCGGGTCTTAGCCTTAACAGCAATAAATGTTGTCGGATGATCGTGGATAGGGTTGGTGTGTTGCCCCAACAATTTATCCAGATTATAGTTAGACAGAGGAGCGATGAGGTCACTTATCTGTGAAAATCGGCATTAAGAAATCTTACCGAAATATGGCAAGACCATCAATAAATAAAACAACAAAAAGCTCATGTTGAAGCGTTTGTTTTTCCTATAGCTACGCTGGATGCCGCAGACGGGTTAAGGTATTTGAAATGATGTGCTGTAGACGGATGATGATTCCTTGGATAGCTCATACAGCAAATGTTTCAATTCTTAGAGAATTAAAGATAGATGTCAATACGCGTCTATTGGTAACTACATAGAGGTTCATATACATTTTTTAGCATGTCATCAGGTGCGATGGAATCGAAAAGTTGTGCATACACGGCAAGGCCGATGGAAAAAGGAGGAGAGGATCCTCGCCGAACAGAACCTGACCAACTTCTTTCCAACAGAAATTAATCAAAAATCGAGTAACGACTCAAAAGATTGGGGCTTTAATTAAACCCTTTAGAAATTGATGAATACTCAAAATAACTACCTTTGGGATTTTTCCCGATTATTTGTTACTTCTCGCGGTCTGTTTGGCAAATTGCAGTCCCGCGGTAAATTTTCCCGAACTGTTACCTCCTTCGGGGGATTTATTTGAAAAATAGAAGATTAATTGGTGCAGATTTATACCATTTTTGATCAGCGAGTTGTAGATTCGATATAGTATGTCAAAAAGTTGTGCTGAGAAAACCCATCGTGTTTTGAAGGTGCCATTAGATTACTTAACATTGGCATCTAAGAATTAAAATGTATCGTTCCGACGTTATCATTACGAAAAATGCGATATAAACAAACTATATTATTCTAACTAATAATAACTAACTAATCAATTGCAACTATTGATCCAACAAAAGTTTTCTATTTTTCATACCGTTTTCTTTTTTAAAGCACTGTTACGATATTTTTCTATCTAACCAAATACTGAATCTATCTACATATTATATAATATTATTAGATACGATTAACTTACTATTGAATAACAACTAACTAACTTTCTTCTTCGTTGCCCATAGTTTATAGTTGTAATTTTGGGCTGAGGGGTGTATGACACGGTCCTTATTTTCATCCTTAATTGTATCCAATTTTGCTTAGTAGACAGTGCGCATCGCGCAAACGTATAGGTACTAAATTCGATACTGCACAGAATTGGATACAATTTAGGACGGAAATAAGGACCGTGTCATACGCCCCTAAATTCTGTAATCATTTTCTCTCCTAACTATCAAAAGCGAAATAGTATTTAAAAATATATGCAATGTCTTAACCATATTTTGTGCAAAACTTGATCTAAACTCAAGCTAGCTTTAATATAACTACCTAAGAGCTGAATACCAGCGAGCTGTCACACTTATGAATGGGGGAGGGGGGTCTTTTCCATCTAAAAAGTGTTAGTAATTGCAGAAATTTTGCTAGCAGCCGCAGCTGGATTAGCTTCCAAACAACTGTCAACTACTAGCTGTTTGATATCTTCCAATTGCTACTTAGCATAATATATTACAAGCATAACCTTTCGTAATTTTTTTCAGTACGTGATTTATCAAACTAGATATTTCAATATATTTCGAAAATGGTCTCTTAATAATCAGCACATATTGCACCATATTGGGAAAAACGCAACAGCTGCTTACACCAAATAGGGAGATGGTGTGCGGCTGCTGGCAGATCTAGTTTCCAGTTGAGCTGCATTATGTGTACCCAGAATCGAAGCTAAACATTTTTAAACATTTTAGGAGTTTTATATGTTCCAACTGAGGTCAATCAAAAGAGCTTCGTTTGGATTTCAATGAGTATTCAATGATTATTTTAATTCCATTTGTTGCAAAGTTACGGATATTTGAAATTTTTAAAAACTCCGAGCAACTCGCGTTAATCATTAAATAATATGCCAATGTGGTCGGAAATTATGTAAGTTATTGAAAATTAAGTGTTAACAGCGTGAGTTGCTCGGAGTTCTCAGAAATTTTAAATACTTAAGCAAAACTTTTAGAAAATATAATTAAAGTGTAAATATAAGTAAAATATAATAGTTACCAGGTGGGAGGGGGGGAGGGTTGCTAGCGTTACTTTGGCCCTCCGATAGAAACATTGATTTGCGGACAAACTATGAGGGTGGCAGCTTTAATATTTGGGAGCTATCCGGTGTTAGCTCTAAAGCAATGGTTCCCAAACTTTTTTTTCTCGTGGACCCCCACTTACAACTTGTGAACCCCTGTTTTCTTTTCACGTCTACGTGGACCCCCGTGTGGTCTCCTATGGACCCCTGGGGGTCCACGTGGACCACTTTGGGAACCACTGCTCTAAAGGAACAATAGCTAAGTTTTTGACAAAAATATCTATTGGGTGACTAGTGTTGCTTCCCCCCCCCCCCCCCGGTTGAAATGTTGATTTGTGGACAAACTATAAGGGTGCTAGCATTAATATTAATAATTAATGGGAGCTAGATTTTCGAATAAAAATATGACCGGGGATGGGGGGGGGGGTAGTAAAGGACCCATAAAAATATAAGGTATCTACGACCGGGATTGTAAATTCTACCGGCCGTTTTCTATTTATAATTTTTGTTTTCCATATCATTTTTACCCTCGCATCCAAACGTTCCATGTCCAAGCGTCCTCGCGTTCAATCGGTTGCGTTCAAACGTCCTAACCGTTAAATAAATTTAGAAATTAAATAATAAAAAATTAAAATTAATCTCTGGCGTTCAACCGGTTCTGAAATGAAAAATATTTTTATTGGCAATTGAAATTAGTCTAGCGTTCAACCGGCTCTGCGTCGAAATAACGTTGCGTTTAAATACCTCGCGTCCAAAACCTCGCGTCCGAATGTCTTTGCGTCCAATCGACATCGCGTCCAAACGACTTCACGTTCAAACGGTCGCGTTCAAACGTCCTACACCGTGATATACTACAGTGTGTGTACTATTTATGATAAAATTACCTACGCTGAGTGATATAATAAATGTTGTGTTTCAGTGCAAATGCTAAACAATCCAACTTACAGTTTACAGTGCAAAATTAAAGTTTCCAAATTCAAATTATTTGCTAAAATATTTTCGCAAACTTTCTAACTCACATTTATAGATCAGTATTTCGAACAAGAAGATCAAAATCGACAAACCAATTAATATGGCCCACAAAATCAAAAAATGTCGCATGTGTTCCATATCTATCACCGGTTTATCTTCGGTATGCTGGTCATACATAAACGGTTCATTATCAGAAAACCATTTATGAAAGAAACCATTTTCGTTCGCGTTAACTATATATTTGTTTATGGTGGACAAAAAGGGATGCCCACTGCGAATACCGAAGCATAATTCGATGTTACTTACGCCACCTGTGTTAGGGATGATATAAACCAGTGCACTTTGACTCTTGTGGTTCCTAAGTATGGTTGCGCCAATATGGGTTGAAGAATTGCGAGCATAAGCAATCCAGTTTAGATTAGTGGTTACGTTCGTTGCTACAACCGTCGCCTTGGCCAGTATGGCTTTTGCCATTACGTTGTTTGACATGTTTAACTGTCTGTGAGCCAATCGGGTAATGAGTGGTGTGTACTTGGATTCGAGCATTTCTTTGATGGTGGAAATCTGTCGTTCCGTTCCTGGATCGACCATCACACCGAAAAGTTTTGATTGGAACATTGTGTAGATGTTTATACAGTAAATGATGTACATAACCACTAGAATCCGAGTTGCATTACTTTTTCCGATATTATAATTTGGAGTCCCGACCGCAAACCCCAAATTCATGAGAGCCGCTTTAGAAAAACTAGCTTTGTATTTGGGCAATATAATTCTGTCAAATAAGTACTTTAGCACCGTAATTGAAAAGTAAACCGCCGCAATCGTTATCCAAGTATTTGTTTCGAAAATGTTACCTATAGCTTTCACGATTGATAATTTTTCAGCTTGTGGTACTATCCAAACCATAGAATCATGGTATACCACTTTAGATATATCGTAATCTCGGAAGTCTTCCTTTGTACGAGCCAAAAAATAACCCAATACAACATCCTTTGTAATTTCGTTTAGTACGGAATGATCGAGCAACTCTTTCTCCTCAATGATTAGAGTTGCATTACTGTCGTCTGCGATTAATTTTAACAGTATAATTAATATACCCGGTGGTTTCATAAAAGGATCGACCAGTGATGGAAATGCACGATTATGATTAACAACCATTCGAATGTTACGTTTGTGCATATTTACCAACGTAGAGCTGAACAAATTTTTCTCGAATTCATCGTCTTCACCGCAATAACTATCTTGTATTTTTACATCCTTCGTTCCGGTTATACCTTTTAGGCAAGAATTCGAAACGAGCAGATTAATTTTCTTTTTGTCTTTAATTAAAATAACCGTATTGATTAAATCAACTTCGCACAATACTTGGAAAGCCTTCTGTACATTTTCAAAGTCTTCGAGGACAACGATAACATCCACGTCTAAACCTGTGGCATCAAGCCAATTATAATTATCCGCTAGTTTTTCCAAAGTTTTATTTAAAGCAGTATGATTTTCTGAGAAAATTATGTAGTCACTTGAAACACCATAATTTAAATAGCCCGGATTGTCGTTTGTAACTATAATACGTGGATTTGGAAGTGATTTAGGAATATTCGCCATGTCATTGGTGTTACTTGATACACAAATTATTGTTTTATCATAATGCTTTGTTATCAGATTTCTTAAACAGATCTTCAATACATTTTCTCCTTGTGAAACAGGCAAAAGTCGACAAAAAACTGTAGTTTTGATCAAGAATGCGAACAAATATATCAGGCGCATTTTGGATAATCTATGAGGACTTTTAAGAAATGCGCCACTGTTTTATAGTGCCCCATAGTAGAAACAAAAGTTTTAATGACGGACTTGTAAAAGTATCTCTCCGTTAATGAGAAAAATTTTTCTTTAATGGAATTATAAGTTAACTAAAGTTTGGTTTTGAAATTATGCCATTATAAATAATTACTTTTTACTTAACTTATCAAATTAAAATTGAAAATTAGGTGAATCATTTTTATTTACACATTAAAAGTTATAAAGAAACCTTGAGATTTATTTAAGCGTGATGGTGTTAATAATAATTTTATATTTTAATTAAAATTTTTAATTGTTTCTTTTGTTGCCTTTTTACATTTTATTTCTTAGAATAAACACCTTCTTCAGACACAAGCGGATACACAAATATACATGGGCGGCTAGAGGACAGACATCAACAATAGATTACTTTTTGAGTAACTATAAAACAGCAGAATTATTCAAGGATGTCCGAGTGTATCGTTGGGCGGACGTTGGGTCAGACCACTATTTACTGCAAGCATCGGTAAACCTAAAAATGAAATGGTTAAAAAAAACCATAAACCGGACGAGGTACAAAACCTATTTAAAATCCATCTGCTCAACGAAGATTCAATAAGAAACCTTTACCAAAGAAGACTTGAGCAATTCAGCAAAAACACTCCAAAAAGTCAAGATATAGACGAAGAATGGTTAAACATTAAAAACATTCTGAAGAAAGCAGCTAATGAAGCCCTTGGACGTCGGAAAAAATCAACTAAAAAAATAATAAAAGTATGGAGTAAGGAACTGGAAGAAGCAATAAAAAAGAAAAAGGCTGCGTACATTCAATTATTAAGTAATAGAACACCAGAAAATAAAATTAAATATGACAAACTTAATAAAGAAACAAAGAAATTACACAAAAGCCTACAACAAAACCAGTGGGACGAATTTATTAGTAAAATAGAAAACGACGTACACGGGAGACAAAACATAGCGTATAAGATATTAAAACATTTAAACAGCAAGGAACGAGACAGTGCAGTGTTGAAAATCATAACGAATGAGGAGTGGCTAGAAAACTATAAAACACTTTGGAATAACGAAAAGGAAAAAAGAAGCAAAGACTCAGAAGAAGTATATAGGGAGGTAGATCCAATTGAGTATGATGAGTTTGACGACGTTCTTAGGAGAACTAAAAATAGAAAAGCAGTGGGGAGTAGGGGTGCGCATATAATCGATTAATCGATCACCTTAATTCGAATAATCGATTATTTCATAATCGATTATGATGATTTATAATAATCGATTAATCGATTATAGAAATAATCGATTGTGAAAATAATCGATTGTGGAAATAATCGATTATGAAAATAATCGATTGTGAAAATAAATAATAAAAATTCTCCAATTAAGAATTGGAGAACATTTCCGGCACTGGCAGCTATGGCAAGAAAATATTTATGTATTCAAGGAACAAGTGTTGCTTCAGAACGAGTGTTTAGCCGTGGAGGCCAAATGTTACCGATTTAAGAAATTCACTGACATCTGAACATTCGGAACAATTGATTTTATTGTCAATGAATTTCCATTATGTTCCAAAACGTTCCTAGTTGTAATTGTTAATTTTTGTTAAGTTTTTGTATAATAAATTAGATAGTAACTTAGTAACCCTTATTATGAGTTCATAATCGACTATGAATTCATAATCGAGTTATGAGTTCATAATCGATTATGAACTCATAATCGATTATGAATAATCGATTATCTTCAATAATCGATTAATCGAAAACAATAGATTATTTTTTATAATCGATTATGAATTTTCATAATCGCGCACCCCTCTAGTGGGGAGCGACAACGTTAATAGTGAGCTGATTAAATACGCGCCTGAACTGGTTAAACGAAGACTGTTGGAATTACTAAATAAATGTTGGCAAAGTCTGAGAACACCATCAGAATGGAAGGTTGCAATTGTTAAGCCTATATATAAAAAAGGAGACCGGACATCCTGCGAGAACTATAGAGGAATTAGACTTCTAAATACTGTCTATAAGAGCTACTCTAAAATTATTGCACAGAGATTAAAAGTAATAACAGAACATATACTACTGGAGGAACAGTGTGGTTTCAGGACAGGTAGATCTTGTACGGATAACGTGTTTAGTGTAAAGCAAATAATAGAAAAGCATAGAGAATTCAATCGCAAGACACATATCCTATTTATAGACTATATAAAGGCATTCGACCGAGTACTACGATATAAACTATGGAAAATTCTTAAAAAGAGAGGAATCCCACAACATCTCATAAGTGTAATAAAAGAAATTTATGATAACACAGAACACACAAATATGTATATCGGGAAATGAAAAGAATCTTGCATACACAAACAGCGGACTGAAACAGGGCTGTAGCCTGTCGCCAATTCTTTTTAACATATATATCGACGACGCTCTTAGAGAGTGGAAAAACTATATCAACTTCTACACCTTTAACCTCAATCAACCAAAGTATGTGTTCACAATGCTATTCGCAGACGACCAGATACTCATAGCAGACAGCGAAGACTCACTTTAGTACGCATTCCATAAACTTAATCAGACCATGAAAACTTATAACATGTCCATATCAGTAACTAAAACAAAAGTAATGGATTTGAAGGACAAGAGCACATAAGATCGAAAATCGTATCTGAAGACACCCCTATGGAACAAGTAAAGAATTTTAAATTCTTGGGTTGCACTATAGACCTTTATAGAAAAGATCGAAAAATTCAACTACCTCAATGGCACAATTAAACGCACGCTGAATAAATGTACAAATCATGAAACTCTACTGAAGTTCTACAAGGTAATGTCGGTACCCGCAGTTACGTATGGTAGCGAGACATGGATATTAACAAAAAAAATTGAAAGCCGAATCCAACATGCGGAAATGAGATTTCTAAGATCAATTCTAGGATTTACACGTCGAGATAGAAAACGAAATACCGACATACGAAAGGAGTTAAACATCTTCAATCTAACCACGAAGATCGACGAATATCGCAAAGAATGGGGGCTACACCTACAAAGAATGATGGACACCCGACTGCCAAAGAAATTCTTTCAATATAAACCAAGAGGAAAGCGTAATATCGACAGACCTAGGAAAAGATGGACTGATCAGAGGTGACGTAACGGGTTAATATAACCTAAAACGTGAAGAAGAAGAAGAATAAACATAGTGAATGTTTCCATTAGAAAACAACTTTATAATCAAATTTTCTTTAGGTCACTGAAAATTACAAATTCTCTTATTATTTTCTGATTTTTTTTTTAATATTTAGCCATTGACCAGGGGGGATAAAGTTTTCCACTTAAAATACATTGGGTTTTACGGCATTTACAACGTTAATTGTGGCTGTAAAAATTTGAATTTCTCGAAATGAAACTAATATAGGTTTTTTTTAGCTATATGAGAACTTCAAATTGATATAAAACATTAAATAATTGATGGAATGTTTTTTTAATTATTTTTTTATGAAAGTAAATTTAATGCCATTTATGATTTGAAAATGATTTCCGGCATGTGATCATCACGACTAATCGTTACGAAGCGCATCCGATCAGTCCAATTTTTGATCACTTTTTCCAATATTTCTGACCTTATTTCATAAATGGCTTGCTGAATATTGACCTCCAATGCTTCCAGAGTTGTTGGTTTGTTAGCATAAATCATGGATTTAACATACCCCCAAAGAAAATAATCTGGAGGCGTCAAATCACACGATCTTGGAGGCCAATTGATAGGACCATTTCTTGAAATAATGTTGTCACCAAATTGTCCGTTCAATAAATCGATGGTTCTGGTAGCTGTGTGGCACGTAGCACCATCCTGTTGGAACCATAAGCTGTCGATGTTTAACTCTTGGATTTTTGAAAATAAAAATGTATTGAGCATGTGTCGATATCTCACACCATTCACCGTAACGGTACCTCCTTCCTCATTTCGAACGAAATATGAACCGATGATGCCGTTGGCGTGTATTCCACACCAAACAGTCAATTTTAATGGATGCAATGGAGTCTCAATATAATGTTCCGGATTGGTCTCAGTTCATATACGGTAATTTTGTTTGTTCGCATACCCATTCAACCAGAAATGTGCCTCGTCACTGAACAAAATTTGTTGATAAAAAATTGGATCCACTTTAAATTGGTTGTGAGCCCAATCTGCGAACGAACGACGCAACATTGGTTACTATACATCGGTCACTTATACTCATCGTTTCAGTCATTGCTTTTTGGGCGTTTTCAAATTGCCAGTAGTTACCCAGAAGTCATTTTAGCACATTGCGGATGATCTACATCTTTTTTTTTATTCTTCCATTGGGTCGTGTTCGTTGGCGAGTGGATCCTCATCTAATTCGTTAGTGATTATTTTTATTTCCAAGGATGGGTACAATAGATCGGGGGTGCCTTTTCATCTACGCCTTTTCCAGCAGTAATTTTCTTTCTACCAGTCAGGGGAGGGGGGAACCTTCATAGGCACCACCCCAATCTGGGATAGTAATGTGAGATTTATACTCACTAAAACCCCCTCTCCGGTGACAGCCGGATTCACCTCTCGGTATTTCTTCAGCTGTCAACCTGCGATGTTGTTGTGTCGTTCTTAGTCTTCGGGACCTGAACCCAGAGCTGCTTCGATGACTTTCTCATCGTCCAGCTTGGTACGGATAATCTCAGTTAGGGCATCAGCAACTCTGTCCCAATCATCCTTTGATGATAACATTTCTTTCACTAGGGTGTCGGGGCTCAAGTCTTCGATGTTATACTTATTTCTTACTTCAGACCAGTTCGAGCATTCGAAGATGGTATGGAATGCGTCGTCTTCCTCTTCATAGCAATAGTAGCACTCCGGCGATTCTTCCAGCAGTAATTTAGAAATCGTCAACCGTTACTCAGATTTGATAATTGATATTCATAAGCCCTCAATTTTAATTTAGAAACCGGCAAATGAAAATTAGAAAGCACTAAATGAAATTTAGATAGCTTAAAATTTTGTTTTGCTATGTTGTCGAGCGAATTCATAGTTCAATTGGTTCACTTTTTTTGCAGTATCAACTTACTTTGTAGGCAGTTCCCTAAGGTTGACAAGTATACCGATTGGTGGAAATCGCGCATCAAATTTTCTTTCATTTGCTTCAATGTTATACTGCTATCATCTTCTACCCATGAAACAATCACATCGATTTGATCTTCTGTGAAAGATTTTGGTTTTGCGTCTCCTCTACAAAACATTTCATTTCGCCCAGATCGCACTGAATGTTATTCTGCTGTTTTATATGCGTTGTTTAAAGTTTTACCCAAAACAGTTCAGTCGTCAACCCGGTTGGTACAATTAACAATTCTTTGACGATCTTCTCTTGAATTTGTTTGGTATTGTACCCTTTCCATCATTTCGTTACCTGTCAGAGAAGTTTCGAAAGCAGAACAAGTACCATTCGACATATTAATTATATGATTTGCGCACTTTGTGTGAATGAGATGTAAGCATGGTAGCAGTCGTACTACTGAAAGTCTTCTCATATTGAAACCATAAGTAGGGCAATTGTCTTTAAACTCCATTTTAATTATGACGTTTTTGATTTATTCAGGAAAGTAGTTTTGCTATAGAATTATTATTAAAATAATTCTTTAATCTAAAGATTAGAGCTCTTTCTTGTTTTGCACTGTTTTGTAATCAACACAGAATCATAACATTCAAGTTTTTAGAAAAAACAATAACAGATGCTTTCATTGAGCTGAACATTTGACGCTTTCTGAATTTCATTTAGTGCTTTATAATTTTCATTTGTCGGTTTTTAAATTGAAATTGACGGCTTGCGAATATCAATTGACAAATCTGAATTACGATTGACGTCAACAGAATATCAATTGATAAATCTGAATTAAGAGGTTTTCTAAATTACTTCTGGAAAAGGTGTAGACCTGTAGACCTTTACCCCAGTAATTCAGAAATCGTCACCTGTAATTCAGATGTATCAATTGATATTCAGAAATTGTCAGCTCTAATAATTTACATTTGTCAACTGATATTCAGAAAGCGTAAAATGAAATTCAGAAACCGTCAAATGAAATTCAGAAAATGAGTTGCCTATTTCCAAAACCGGCTAACACCATTTATCACTTTTTTGATGAGAGGCAAAAAACCACTGAAGGAAGTGGGAGCAAAATTTCAAAATTAAAGCCTGTATAAACAAAAATGTATTGGATTTACCCTGTTTTGGATGTAAACTAAAAACTTAGGTATTGCGTTTCTGTTGAAAATACAAAGAAGAATTAAAGCAGCTTGAATATAATATTTTGAAAATGCATTAAAAAAAGTGGCAAACACAAAACAACACTATCAGCATTGAAATAATACGTACATTGATCTTGTAATGATTCATCATCTTGTTGATCATTTTGATCCATTTCTTCTTTATCACTCAGATTTCCAACAATCCCTTATAGTATTCTAGATTGAGTTCTTCATTAATTTTACTTCCTTCCATTCAGCCCCAAAATGTTTTGTTAGCAGCTCGTCAATATTTTTTTACGATCTGGTGAATATAAACTTTTTACAGGAATTAATTTTAAAATGCAGCGGGTGATTTTATATTATTTTTTGCTGCTTTTCTCCAATTTTGGATATTCCAATCAACACCTAATTTTTTTAGAGTGCCGTAGTTTTCAAAAATCTCATAATATACTTCTGAGTGTATTATTGTATTTAGTTTCTTTTTCTTCCTGTAACTGAAGAAGGTCATGGCCAGAACGTTAGCGAAAACAACTGCTAACACAAGGCGCCCCGGTTCGACTCCGGGTACAGTCTAAAAATTTCCCCAGACAACGCTGAAATCTAGTGGACATCCAAAAGCTAGTGGATAACCATTAGATATCCATTAGTTATTGAGTGTTGTCTGGGTCTTGAGACCGTCTTCCGCGCTTCGGAGGGCACGTAAAGCATGCGGTCCCCCTTTCTTAATGATTTGCCATCATAACAATAAAAAACAGGGTGCAGGCAAATCGAAAGGCGCGCCTGGTAAGTTAGAACTAGAACTAATAAAATAAATTAGTAAAAAGAACAGGTCCTGGATCTATAATATTAAGAAGAAGAAGTCCGTTTTATACACACCCGACGCCCAAACTCAATAACTATTTCTTTTAGCTAATTGTGTCACCATCACCACCTGGGTTATAACGAATCCAAAAGTTTGCCGTGCTCTAACGTTGGGAATAAAGGCTAGCCGCCCAAACATCGGCCTAAAGAGGCGTGTGCAAGCACAAGAGCAAATTGAACTGCATTAATTCCGTTCATTTCTATCACATCGTCATCCCTTGTTTGTTTCCTCATGTCTTCGTCTATAAATTCAACACTCTGAAGATAATATACATATAATGGGCGATTTGATCGAATTTAAGAAAAACGAACATTTAAAAACAAGTACGACAAAAAATTATTCCAGACAGAATTTACAGTAAACAAATAATTATTGTAAATAAATGACGACGTTGGCACTTATTTACAAATTTCTCTATTTGGGCAAATTATACATAATTTTCCCATTTCCTTTAGTATATTTAATCATTGTGATTAAAGACCACTAGACATTTTAATGGCTAATTTTAACCTTGATAGACTAAGATTTTCGTTTAAAATTTCAATTTAAAAGATTACTAACTATATTACATTTTTTAACACCTGCGAGGAAAAAGTATAAATACTAAAACTTTGGTAACGACAACTTAAACGACGATCAATACTGCGGTCAAAATGATTATATTCTTAACGATTATTGCTTTTCTGTGCGATTACACTTTAGGGTTATCAAATAAATTACGTGAGTAGTATAATTTTTGTTAGGAAAACTAAGTGACGCTATTATTTTAAGCTCCCGAATTTAAGATCTGCAGAAGAGATAATCCAGATCTGGCTGGTTGCTTCAAGGAAGCTGTCGGAATTGCACTTCCATTGATGAAAGATGGTAGATATTGCGAATCCTTTTAATTGACGTATAATATTTTGTTTTTTGTAGGTATTCCCGATTTAAATGTCCCACCTGCAGAACCTCTGATTGTAGAATCTATGACAATTAAAGGAACCGAAGGTGCAGTTAGATTGGATCAAAATTTCAAAAATCTTAACATTTTCTATGTAACAGAAGGAATTATCGATGATGTGGAGTGAGTTGATTTTATTGCCGAAATATTAAAACATGGATCCATTTTTTTAGATTTACCTTGGATAATGATGACAACGTCAACATAACCATGAAAGGCAATTTGGGTCGGTGTAAGGTCATTGGAGATTATAATTTTGATGGCAAAATTTTGATGATTCCCATCGTTGGACAAGGAAAAGCTAGCATGAATCTTAGTAAGTGAATCTAACAAATTGTTTTGGGATTAATTTTTCCGCATTTAGAAAACTGCAAGGTTTTGCTCAAACTAAGTGGCAAGAAAATCGAAAAGAAGGGAAAAGACCATGCGGAAATTACAGATTTAACTGTCGATCTTGAGCCAAGCGATGCCGACTTGGTTTTTGAAAATCTTTTTAATGGGGACGAAGCATTGGGAAAACAAATGAATTTGCTGATTAACGAGAACTGGAAGGAACTCTACGCAGAAGTTAAGGATGGTTACAACATAGCTTTGGCTGCTGTGGTAAAAAATGTGGCAAGCCAGATTTTCAATCGAGTTCCTATGGACGACCTCTTCCCACGCTAAAAATAAAGTTTTATTGCATTATAAAAAATAAATTGTAATTTGTCGAATTAACACAAAATATTTACAGCTATACCTACTATACTTAAGTGTATTCTTTACTACCTTCTACTTTTTTGTATTTTTAACAATTCATTTTTGTAACCGTTACTTCCCAGATGTGCAGTCATGGACAGCAAATTTCTTGCATAATTCAGTTTAAATATTACGTTTTTATAGGAATTGAAGATATAAATATATTAAAATATTCTGCGATTCACCTCGGAAGTGTTTTTATTTGTTGTTTTATAAAGTTCTTTATTATTTTTTGCATTTCCATATCTATATAAGGATTTACAGTTTTCCGTAGGATAATTTCTTATCAAAATGTTGGAAAGGAACTACAATTGGGTTTTGTGTTTAGTGTTTTTGGTTACGGTTGCTTTCGGTGCCGACATATGTAAGCAATTTTGGATTTAACCAGATAATTTTTAATTCTGTAATTTTAGCAACTGTTTTTACCATTTGCAAAGAACCAAACAGAAATGAGTGTTTAAAAGGCGCCATCAATGATGCTCTTAAAAAATTGGCGGATGGTAAATTGTAATATTTGTGGTAAAAAATTTCAGTTTAACAAAAAATGTTTAGGTAATAAGGAACTTAATACGCCAACGATGGATCCCATTATGATAGCTGCAAAAGTTATACCACCAGGGCCGGGCACAGTCCACGTAGAGCAACATTACAAAAACATTCTACTCCATAATTATTTCAAAGCATCTGATGTTAGAGAAGTCAGGTTAGTCAAATTGTGATCATTTGATTTTTGTAGAACGTTTTAACTGTTTTAGGGCGACGATAACCCCCGATGGGTTTGACATGTTCATAGATTTATTTTCCCCCGAATACAGAATGGAAGCTGATTATACATTCAATGGCCGGGTTTTGCTTCTTCCTATTAAAGGAGATGGCCCATGCGTTATACTTCTAGGTAAGAGAATGGGGTACCGACAAAAAAATTTGTTAGTGTTTTTTTTACGTAAATAGGGTCCCTAGGATATCCTTTGCCATGTAATGTGGTGAGATTTTTCTAAAAGCGGCTCATTTCAATGCAATTAAACAATGAAATTCAAATAAATTTTAATTATTTATTCAATCTGTGATGTTGTCACTAACATTAGTTAGCAGATCGTGCTTAGAAATGGCGCGCAAAGAGGCATTTTGCCTGTTGAAATGAGCCGTTTTTAGCAAATTCTAACCACATTACATGGCAAAGGACACACTAAGGTTCGTATTTATCTAAAAAAAAACACTACTAAATTTTTTTGTCGGTACCTCATTTACCAAACCACTTTTTGGACAAACTAATTTGGACAAAATTTTAGATGATATTGAGACGCAAGTACAACTTTCTGCGGATACCTATGAAAAAGACGGTAAAACTTACGCAGCTGTTAAAAGGCTTACGATTCAAATGCTTCCAAAGAAAACGTCGTTTAAATTTGATAATCTATTCAACGGTGAGAAAAATCTGGGGGACAATATGAACAAATTATTGAATGAAAATTGGGAAACGCTATATCATGATGTGAAAACAAGTTACGAAGACATGATTGCTGAAGAGTTATTGAAATACGCCAATATGATTTTCAATAATTTTGAATACAACTCCATCTTTCCGTAATTTTTTACGTTGAATTACAGTGTTGAATTTGTAAAAAGTTAAAAATATAATTTTGTGCTACATCCCGACAGTTAAATTGTTACTTTATGCCGACTTTTGCGAGACGCATGACTTTGTTCAGTCCCAAGTTGAATTTTTTTGTTAATTTAATACCAAGGGGTCTCATTTAATCCCTTGGTATCATAATATTATTGCATAATATTTGCTTCGTCTGTCTCCTGGTGTTTTGTTTTTATCTTACGGTAGAATTATTTCTTGTTATGTCGGTTTGCATTTACGGTATTGCGTCATCCGTTTGATATGTTTTATTCATATCAGCGCGTGGGTAGTGAATGTCCGCCGTTATTCTTTACTATGTGATATTTATAATTACAAGTTATATTATCTTTTGTATTGCGTTACATTATTAGAACTCTTATTTATTTACTGTAGTTTCCCATTTTTAGGGTAGCATAAAATAGTATAAACGGAAGATTCCCATGCATCGACAAGCTGGCGCTCGCCACTGTCGTGTGAATTCCCATCTCACGCGAGATTAAATGGCTAGCTTCAGTCTCTTGTCGTTTAACATATACTATTATGAAGCACCCCTGCCTTTTGCCCAACTTTTTTGTGATGCATCGAGCCTGGAATGTTGGCAATAAGTGGATCCTCGAACTCCAGGGTAATATCTGGCAACGGTTTTGCATTACTGTTGTGATTTTGTCATTTTAGGAATCTACCTTTGGTCTCCAAAACAGCAAATCTGGACGAGTGAGCTTGTATAATTAATTAAAATTCACAGATAGGTGGTTACCAAAGTGGGCTTACACTGTCTCTGTCTAAAATCCCATATGTGATTTGTCCAAAGTTTCATATATAGGCCAGGTACATTCTCTTAGTGACTTTCTCAATCCCTTGAAGAACTTATCAAACTATCGGAGAGAAGTTGAACCATTATTAATGCCGCAGCTTCTTCCAGAATTAGTTAATAATAGGTAAACAGTGCGCATTCGTGGTTCATCTTTGAGCTTTGATAAATTATTTATACTGGTTACTCTGTACCACTTAAAGACATGATTTTGTTATGAAATGTAGGTATTAAATAAGGCTTTTCGGTAAGTATTATTTCGTAAATAATTAAAGTCAAAAAGTGGGAGCCCTAACCAAATTTTGACTTTCAGTCCTCCCGAAAAAGGGTGCAATTTAAAATTCTAAAAAATATATAAATCTTTATCACACTTTTGGCTATTTTCATACGAAATTTCAGAGTGAGAAAAGTTTCTGATTTAGGACTGACATAAAAATGAATAGCCATGGTAGGGAAAATCTAAACCACCATGTATTCTTAAAGAGAATTATAGCACTTTTCTACATATTGTTCAGGTCCAGGATTAAAGGTTTTAGTTTTGAGGAACTGATGATACAGAAGATTTCGGGGATTTCCACATACAACCAATTGAAGTTGTGCGGGAATCGTTTCCGAAGAAGTCTTTCGCCATTCTCTTATCTTTGTTATATAACTCGCTCTCGCATGCGGGAGAATTTCAATTAGTAAGTGACGTATTAAATGAAAATACAAATACCTTCTTCAGGCTCAAGACATAACAAAGTGAACTAATTAACAAAACATTACAATAAATTTATCAACATATTAAAAACTTTCACCACAAAGTAACTTGGAATTTTGAGATATACGTCCAAACATAGTCATGTTGTTGTTGCTGGTCGCGAATAGTTGTGGACGCGGTAACTGCGCCATGCTATCCGGATTATTTCTTCTTTCAACATGGTGTCCTTTACGACGGGGTGTAATATGGGATTAAGGATCCATTTGGATCCGCGTAGTTTTGTTGCATCGGGGAAGTTTCTTTCCACTTCCGCGACCAGTTATTCTTTGTTCACGAATTTCTCGACCATTTGAATGGCTATTGAAAGCCAAATTGCTGGTGACAGGCGTGCCTCTAATTTTTTTCCCGTCTAATAAAGGATTTCCAATTAAATTTTTTACTGACGGATGAGACGATTCAACTAAAACTCCTCAGTTATTGACCTTGATCACCTTGTCTGGTTTGATCAATAATGCTTGAAAATGTTGCCTGTATAAAGGAAGGTTTTTGTGTCCTCAAATGACTTTGTCTCGTTACCTTCTCATGGGTAGGCAAGGACTTCATATTTTAGCATTTGATATTTTTTTCGGATTTTAGAACCGGGGCGTGGAGTCTCGCGGGGGGAGGGTTCTGTATTTTGGGTTCGACTTCCATTATCTTGGCTGCCGAACATTGAGTTTGAGAAGAGTCCTAGGTTTAGGAGTGGGGGCTAGTGCCTTAAACACTTCCTCAATTATTTGCTTGGACACGAGGGCGGGGAGGTTGAAGACTCTCCCGCCCTGCGTTCAAACTTAATTTCTGAAGCTTCCTACTATAGGAATTGATAGTACTCGTATCTTCAAGTGTTTTCATACCCTCCAATGCTACATCCCTATAGTGGATGGCTTCCTTACTTCAAATTAAAAATATTCTTACCTTATGGGCGGCATCGGATACCACTTTAACCGTTCCTTTGATCTTCACTTCGGTAGTTTTCTCTCATACGGTTGGTTCCATCCACTCGGGACACGCCGTTAGTTGTGGGTTCCCCCATTTGTTTTGTGCGTTTTTCTTTGTTTTGCTTCGTTCTCCGAGTCAGATGATCTTTCTCTGGTTCTGTTCATCCCGATGATATCGTCTTCATTAGTTGATTTCGTGTTCTCAGGGCTCTCGTCCATAAATTCAATTTTTTTGGTCTTCTTTTCTTATTGTAGCGGGGAAGCACAAATTCCTTTTCATATTCCAATCCCTTGTTTGTTCTTTTTATGCCATTGGAAACGCTGAGGCTTCTCTTTGTTTCCGGAATTTCTTTCAGTTTCTGGGCTAAATCTGGTGCTTTAGAGAGCTTTTTTTCAATATATTTTTTCACTTTGTTTTTTGCTGATGGTTCAAATTCAAATGGTGATTATCATCTAAGACTGCACCACAGGCCTGATATCATCGAAGGTGACTCCATGGTCTTTGCTGGATTTGGTCCATGGAATTTCCTCATCAAACATCGCAATCTTCTTTACAAAAGTTTCGTTTGTTGCCTTGTTAACATAATCGCCGCGCTCTTGTTCGAATTAACTTCGATACGCCAAGTGATGCGATACCATTTTTCCAGGGCGTACAGCGCTACTTGTAGATATTCAGCTGCCATGTTCACGTTGAGGGATATTGCCAGGATTGTCGTGTCATCCGCGCAAAGCGACTGTGGAATGTACCTTACGTAGATACTGAAGAGGGTTGGAGACAATAGGTAGCCTTGTGAGACACCTGCTGTGATTGCCCTTTCCGCGGGTCGAATTCCGTCCAACTTGCTTTTGAAGCATCTGTCCTTCAGGTAGGATGCTACGAAGTGAACGAGTCCGGGCGGTTCAATTCCTGCCTGAAACATTTTAAAGATTAAGCCGTTATGCCATACCTTGTCGAAGGCTTTTGATACGTTCAGAAAGACGGAGCCAACGGATTTCTTCTTATTGTAGGCCGACATAATCTCCTCAGCTACACGCATGATCTAGTGGGTGGTGGAATGTCCAGGTCGGAAGCCGAACTGTTCATCCTAGATGATCTTCTTTTCTGAGATTGCCTTGTTAGCGATTTTTCCAATGGTTGGCAAGAGGCTGACTTGTCGGTGATTCTGCAGCAAGGTTTTGGGTTTTCCGGGGTCGTGTATAACGACCACATCGGCCATCTTCCACCTGCACGGGAAATACCGCAGCCTGAGTGCCGCATTTACTATACCAGTTATCGCGGAAACTGCTTGTTTTGGGCGCTGCTTCAGTGCGGCGTTTCTGATGCCGTTCGGTCTTGGAGCCTTCCTCCCATTGGCTTTCTTCTTCTTTGAAGGTGGCTGGCTCGATTGGGTCTGGATCCGCCGTTTCCATTTTCTTTTTAACTTCCCGATCTACTAAATCCATGTCCGTTACGTCCGCGTTAGGTCCACATTGCTTCTCAAGTATTTCGGCGAACACTTTAGCTTTGTCCTCATTGGTTAACACCATATTGCGGGGCCTTGGATTGGTGGGATCAGAACCCGAGTATTTCGAAGTGATTTCACTATGTGCCAGGCTGAATTGTCTTCGCAGGACGAGAGTTCAGTTTCTTGGGCCACGATTTTTTTTTAGTTTTTTTTAGTACGATCGCCCTTTATTGGTTATCGGAGAAGGAAACCTCGGGAAAGTGGAGTAGGGATTATGTTGGTAGCAAATCGTATAGATTCACTTATCTGCGTTTCAAAATCCTTGGCGTACCTTTCCAGTTCGATGGCAGAGTTGATTATCGGAATTTTCCCCATACTATGCAATACGTGGTCGTGGAAAACGGGCCACGCAGATTTCAGAGAAAAGTTTCGATCGTCATCTCGTGTAGAGTTCCCCAAGTAGATAAAAACCGGGTAGTGATCGAACTACTTCTAGTTGGTGTTGAAGGAACATGTCATTGAGGAGAACGACGTCCAAAAACGTCATCTTGGTTCCTTTTGCACAGAAAATATCCCTTTTACTTAAAGTTATGGGTAGAAAATTCAAAATTGTGAAGTAAATAAATTAAATAATGGTGTTACAGATAAAATTAACTCATTTAAAATTATCTAAACTTTTATCTAATTAAAATCATTAGGATAACTTGACAAAAATTAGCATTTCATTACATTGGCTTGATGAGAAAATTTTTATTTCATTATAAACATGAGTGCATTCCAGGTTTTTTCAAAAACTACAAAAAATGTATTGAAGTATTTTCTTTTAATTATTATTATAAATTTCCAATTATAATTTTAAAATTTTATAAGTTGTAGCTTCTAATTTTATATGACTTTATCGCAACCATCTGCTATATTTTCGTGCTTCGTACAAATGTGCACCACCACTTTTTAAATAAAAAATTTTTATCGTCCAGTTCTAAAACACCCCTCCAACTTCTTATTTAAACACTTTTCAACATAATTGAATCCTTTATTTTTCCCAACTCTCCATGACTAACCGTTTTGAAAATAATGCTTGACAAGGGCGGTCTGCCTCACACTGTATATTATTTTATTATAATTCTGTAATGTATAATTTTTAATCAGTCATGCATATTTTATTGTCAGTTCAAAACGCCCTGTACGTAAGCAAAAATGTAAAAAATATGTTAATTTATCGTTTTTAGTGTGGATTTATAAGCAAGGACAAAAACTTAAAAAAACTCCCAACACTTATTTCTCAATTAAAAATTAAATTTGTTTATAATTTTCAGCTTGACAAATTTACACTATTAATAGATTTTCGTAAAATGAATAATAATGGTATTATTTAAAACAATCGAATAAAACGAATTTTATTTATTTTACCAATAATTTCACTAACTATTAACAATAATATAACATAATAATAATAAATTAATAGTAAAAATAGTCATACTTAAGTAAATTTCTTGCATAATTCAAATTAGGCAAGTTTTTGCAAAAACCTCGGAAATGCTTTTTTAGGTACTTTTTTTTAGAATATTTTAAATTTAATTCATCCATGTCGCCACTTGCATATATAGCGTTATTAAACGTTGCAGCATCTAATGTAATACAAATTGTTCGAGATGAAAATTAGTTTGGTTCTGTGTGTGGTGGTGTTTTCTTCGGTGGTTGCCGGTGCCGATATATGTAAATTTCGATAGACCTACTGAAATATGCAAAATCTAAATATATAATTTCAGCTTCCATTTTTACTATTTGCAAGGCAGATAACAGAAATGAGTGTCTCAAGGGGGCCATTCAGGATGCTTTGCGCAAATTGGGCGATCGTAATAAATGAAGAATGTAAGCAAATTCGTTCGACTTATTTTTATATTTTTAGCGCAACCTACCCTTGATACTCCATCATTGGAACCATTGTTAATTGAAAAGGTTGCAATACCAGCAGGTCCTGGTACGGTACACGTGGAGCAAAAGTACAAAAATCTTAAAATTCATAATGTGGCCAGTTCAACTGAAGTTAAAGAAGTCAAGTTAGTACCTTATTTATAAAGTATTGCTCCACCAAACCATTTTTTTCCTTAGAGCTACGGTTACAACAGAAGGGTTCGATTTGTTCATCGATTTATATTCACCCGAATACAGAATGGAAGCTGAATACAACTTCAATGGCCGTGTTTTGCTTCTTCCCATTACCGGAAACGGTCCATGTGTGGTAAAATTAGGTATAATTTTGCTAACTTGAAATGTCAAATACATTGTAATGAATTAAATTTTTAGATGACATTGAGACCCAAATGCAGGTTACTGGGGAAACTTTACAAAGAGATGGTAAAACATACGCCGATGTTAAAAGACTTCAAATCAATTTTCTTCCAAAGAAGGTCACTTTTCAATTTGATAATCTTTTTAATGGAGATAAACTCCTAGGAGAAAGTATGAATAAGATATTAAATGAAAATTGGCAAACAGTTTTTCACGATGTGAAAGAGAGCTACGATGATATGGTTGCCAATGAAGGAATAAAATTCGCTAATAAGATTTTCAATAATTTTGAATACAACACAATCTTTCCCTAATGTTCCTGTTGCTGTATGAAGATGCTGTATGTTTTTGTAGAATTTCTGAAATAGATTTTATAATTATGCAAATTTGCAATTTTTTATTTTACTCGATTTCCTAATTTTCCATAGGTTCTATGGGGTTAGGGGAAGGTGGGGCGGAATGGGGGTCGGGACGGAACGGGAGATCAGGTTTATTTGCTGATAGTAGCACTGCAGTTCGCTGCAACTCTCTATACACCTTCATTATGCATCTGTGCAGTGATAAGAACGGTCGTTGTGAATTACCAAGTGTTCCTCCTTTGTTAATTAAACACCTCCCTGAAATCTGTATAAAACTACAACTTTATGAATATTTGAAAACATGGTAAGATATATTTCACATTACTTTTCGTTATTCCAATTTAGTCTACCGAATTAAGCGTTGTTTAAAGTGTCTTTTCATGTGTTAACATGTCTTGGAGAAGTAACATGGCTGTCGCTAACCTTGCGATATTTGGTTTACCAACACTTGGGGCACAACGGGGTAGCGACCGACCATACTTTTATTTTTCACCGATCTGCTAATTTGCAGTTAACAATAGCTAGCCCTATTTTTACCAGCTTTCCGAGGTTTTCGCCTGAACATATACTTCCCATACCCAGAGTAAAGCCGGGACAAAAGCAAGTGACGAGGAAACGAGGCAAAACGGCAATCCTGACAGCTTCCCCTTATAAGACTGAACTCGAAGAAGCGGCTAATAGTGCTAAGAAGATCAAGGAAGTCAAAGAAAATAGACTTAAGAAACAACTGTTCACCGGTGACGAAAAAAGGAAGGAGAATACCCGGAAAACTGTTAACAAAATAGAAAAGAAAAAAACACAGAAAATTGTTAACAAAATAGGAAAGAAAAAAACACAGAAAATTGTTATCAAAAAAACACGGAAACAAAGCGTGGAATCAGATGAAGAATACGATGCGACCTGTTTATATTGCAACGACTTATATTCAAAATCGAGTGAAGGCTGGATATCATGCATGCAGTGTAAAAAATGGGCCCATAATTCCTGTGCCGGCATTGATACTGACGATGATGAATCACAACTCATGTGTGAACTTTGCCAGCCATAAAACATGATTTTGTTTCACCTTGTAATGAATACCCCGTTCTGCCCCATGCATGGGCAGAACGGGATATAATCTATTTTTTTCAAACGTTTAAAATAAATACAAGTATTTTCATTATTTTAATTTTGAACATCGGAGATGTTAAACGAAATGTTAAATAAATTTATTCACACTATAATAGATTTTTACCTCTTTATTTACACCTTCAAATACTGTCCCAACCACATCGACCCCCGTTCTGCCCCACCTTCCCCTACTTAATCTTCTTTGATGTTATTGCAAATACAGAAGAAAATTGAAGAAGTAAAAGTAGCAAAGCAGGTAATTCCAGTCGAAGTTCTGGTGAATGTACTCAGGTATTCTGTGATGGTTTGCTCTACAAGTAATATTTTAAGTCTGGGAAACGCCTGGCAGGTCCCTGGCAAGTACAATCTCACAGGTTACTGTTGCGGTAATAAGCTTGTGCCAGCTGCTATATGAGTAAAATGACTGCTGTAAAATTGCTGTCAAGTTGTCAAGTTGCTGGCAGCAACCTGGCGACCAACGCCAACGAAGCACTGGTGATGATAAACGACTGGATACAAAGCAGGGGGCTGAAGTTAGTGCCAGAGAAAACAGAAGCCGTGCTCCGGAATGGTAACCGCAAGTGCGGGCAACTTGACGTGGTGCTGGATGGCTGCGCAGTGGTGCCGAAAAAATCAGTTAAAGTCCTGGGCGTACACCTGGATAAAAGACTCAAGTTTGATGTCCATGTGGGCGAAACGGAAAAAAGGGCGGCTGGGCTGGTGGCGGCGCTGTCACGATTGATGCCCAATATTGGTGGTCCGTCATCCACTAAGCGACGGGTGCTGGGTTCCGTGGCCCACTCGGTAATGCTTTACGGAGCCCCGGTGTGGGGCGACGCTATGAAGGTGGCAACCTACCGCCAGTACTTGGTAACGATACAACGGAGAATGAATCTTCGAATAGCATCTGCGTACCGTACGGTCTCGACCGAGGCCATTTTGGTGGTGGCGGGCATGCCTCCGATTGATCTGCTGGTAGTAGAACTAATGCAAAACTTTGACACTAAACCAGACAGCCGCAGAAAGACGCGTGGCGCGCGATAACCTCATGCGCGAGTGGAAATGTAGGTGGGCCGACGGCGAAAAGGGGGAATGGACGAGACTACTTATCCCAGTTATTCAGCCATGGGTCGAGAGAACCTTCGGTGAATTAAGTCATCAGCTGACGCAAGTCCCGACCGGCCATGGCTGCTTTAACAAATATCTTTTTAGATTCAAGAGGGTAACCAGTCCCACCTGTAGCTATTGTGAAGAAGAGAATGACGCCCAGCATACCCTCTTCAAATGCCCTAGGTGGCAGGAGATAAGAGAGGCCCAGGGCATCAACACCTTAAGCCCGCACTCTCTGATAGGCGAGATGCTTCAGGGGGAAGCGGAATGGGCAACGATCATGAGCGGAATAACCCGCATTATGAAAGAAAAGTTCGAAGAAGAGCTGCTACGCCAAAACACTGCGACTTAACCGAAGCAGTCAAAGAAGAGCAAAGTCCCTAAAGGACAGAAGGGAAGTTCGGCTGATGGCAGCGGAGGAAATACCGTGAGGTGAAACCCGCTGACATCCGGGAGGGGGCTTTTAGTGGGCTGCCTGGTACCTGCCAGGCCCCTATAATAACAAACTGACAGAAATAGCCAAGTAAACTATAAAGCCGCCTGCCAGGTTTCTGCCAGGAAAATATAGATTTTAGAGATAATAGCCAGCAAAAAATATTACTTAGGTAATGTAACCTAATGCAATATAGTGAGGTCCGAAAAGAATACGGGGTAATGTTGGAAATGGTTTTGTCAAGTCACAGTGATATTATAGTAGCTAACCGTGGTGTAGTAAGTAGCTATTACCGTTTATTACGACGCATACCACCCCTCTTTTTTGATTGAATTGATAAGAGCAATATGGAACCCCTTTTTCGTTGGAATCGACAATGCTTCAGGTTGACGAGCCATTTCGTCCAAGATAATTCTTCATAGCGAGTCATCTGTTTCCCATCCAAGTTTGTTTTCGGCAGACAAGACACGCTAATCCTGCTTCTGCTTTCGGCAGACAAAGCATAGCGCCCGCAGTCCTTTGGACCAGCGAGATATCGCACACCCTGAAGATAATTTCAGGGTTTCAAATTCTAAAGGTTAGAAAGATAATAAAAGCGAAGTTTGGGTTGCATATACGTAAGGTTGCATGAAATAAATAAGTAGGTTGTCATAGAACAGAGTAGGTTTACAATCTCCGACGGGTTGACCTGGATGGTGGATTTATATCGTGATTACTAATCTATACAGACCCAACCGACTTGCAAAGGAGGGAATGAAGGATATCGAAAGCATATACCCATTGATAGCGAGAATTACACAGCAATGGAAATTACAAAGCAAGAGAAACACAACATGGAAGGCAATATAAAGCTTTCAAAATAATTAAAGAACTAAATAAAAATGAAAAGGATAAACTTTTCCTTAATCCTATATCAATGGAAGAATGGACAAAATACTATAAAGAACTCTGGACAGACCCCAACGAACAGGGTCCAGGAGTTTTTACAGATGTAAACCCAT
Source organism: Podabrus alpinus (assembly GCA_932274525.1). Classification (NCBI taxonomy): domain Eukaryota; kingdom Metazoa; phylum Arthropoda; class Insecta; order Coleoptera; family Cantharidae; genus Podabrus; species Podabrus alpinus. The sequence goes on along the minus strand of OW026454.1, from coordinate 82,405,285 downwards.
ATGTGGATTACATAACAATGGAGGAACTTTTAAAAGCTTTAGAAAAAGCCAGAAATAAAAAATCACCTGGAACGGATAGAATTGATATAGAACTGCTGAAATATACTACCCCATATTTTATGCGACGCTTTTTAGATTTCATTAATATCTGTTGGACTAATTGACATATTCCCGAAGAGTGGAAGATAGCCAAGATAGTGCAATTACATAAGAAGGGTGACAGACGTGATTGCTCGAATTACAGTGGTATCAGTCTTTTAAATGCGAGCTATAAGATCTACTCGAGAATTATCACGCATAGGATAAACGTAATCTCAGAAGTAATGCTATCAGAAGCTCAAAGCAGATTTAGGTTAAAGCGAAGGGTAGGTCATGTAACGACTGCATCTTTACAATCACACAGCTAATAGAAAAGCGAAGAGAGTTCAACCTGCCCACGTATATTGCCTTTATCGACTATGAAAAGGCGTTCGATGAGGTGAATAGAAACAAGCTCTGGCAAACAATGATAAATAAAGGATTTCCACAGCATCTCGTTCGGGCCGCGCAAAGCTTATATGCAGAAACTAAAATAGTTATTGAGGACATAACGTCACAAAAACAAAGCATCATAGAAACTAACCAGGGTGTGAGATAGGGATGTCCAATGTCCCCGACACTTTCTAACATATACATCGACGACGTCATTCAACAATGGCAGAAGAGGTTGACAAAGCACTTCAAAGTTGCAGACACGACATTGGACACACTACTGTTTGCGGATGACCAAACACTCCTTGCGGAAACAGAAGACGACCTTCAAAGGGCAATGTACTCACTTAACAATATCGCAAAGATGTATAATCTGAATATCTCGGAAAAAAAGTCGAAAGTACTGGCATTCAGAGGCTGCGACCATCTAAGAGCTAAAATTGTATTAAACAATAAAGTTATTGAACAGGTGAGGAACTTCGGCTACCTTGAATTCAATGTATCATACCAGGATAATATTACAGACATCGAAACAAAATTGAGCAGATTCCAACAAATATGCGGCACTATCAGACGAACTTTGAAAGGTACAAGACGAGAAACTCTACTGCGATTCTATAAAGTTATGGCGATCCCAACTCTACTCTATGGCTATGAAAATTGGTTTATGACTCAAGTGCAGAAGAGACGAATAGAAACGGCTGAATTGAGATTCCTAAGATTTGTAGCGGGCTGTACATTACGTGACCATGTGAGACATATTGATATAAGACAAGAACTACAAGTCGGGAATTTAAACGAAGTCATTGTGACCTACAGAGAAAAATGGATTCAGCACATCCAAAGGATGGACAGTAGGCGAGTACCTAAGAAAGTACTAAAATACATGTCCACGGGCAGAAGAAATGTGGGACGGCCGAAGAAGCGGTGGAGCGACCAATTAGTTGAAGTATGAAGTCGGAACAAGTCACCTATGGCTTAATCCTTGCAGTTGATGATGATATACCGACGAAGTAAAAAACCTGCTAGGATACCGACTACAATAAGAGATAGTAAAGGTGAAGAAAAAATGGAGGAGATCAAAGATATGATGTGCGAGATGATACAGGAAATAAAAAAAGGGAGAAAAAGCCAAACATCATACGAAGAAGAAATAAAAATACTAAAAGCTATATCGCTTGGAGAACAAAGAAATAAGAAATAACATCGTAGTAAAAGGACTAAAATTCAATGAATCCAACTTAAAACACGAAGTGGAAAATTTCTTAAAGAGGGAACTGAAGGTAACACCAAAATAAATGACGTAGAATTAATAAAATCAAAAACAGTGGATCTCTTTGTGATAGTTAAAATGGAATCCTGACTGAGAAGAAAAATAGACTAAGAGGTACCCAGAGATACATAGATGATGACTTGACAAGAGAAGAGAGTAAGATTCAATCTGAGTTGAGAAGTGTAGCAACGAGAGAAAGAAAAAAGGGAAACGAAACGAAAATGGGATGCAGTAAAGTATTCATTAATAAGGAACGGCGGAACTGAGACGAAACTAGGGGAAAATAGAAAAGCATGTTGAACGCTTATCTGCAAAAAACTAGCAGCGAGTGAAGCCGGATGGAAACAAAAGATGACAAAAACAGCGAGACCTGGAAGAAGCGATCTGGATTTTGAAAGGAAACAAAACGAACTGAAAAGCTTCATCTATACACTAATTATTTCCGAGACAGTTGCACATTTGCGCCAGAGGATTTTTGAACGAAATGTTTGGGTGAGAGACTAAAAAAAATGGAAAAACGATTAATTTTACAATGTTATTTTTATATTTCTATATCACTGCATGAAGGTGATAATATGTTTTATTGTTTAAATTGTGATTGTTTTAAATTCCGTCTGGAAATGTACCATTAAATAATCACTTTATAATAATTGCAATAAATACAAATTAAAGTTGTTAAAAGTAATTAAACCCACATTATTTATTATGTGAGCTTTCGGCAGTAGATCTTTGCACATTATCAGATGATTTAATTTAATTTTTAAATTTAATATTAATTTTCACATAAATCTGACTTTTACATGGCAAAGAACATGCTAACGATCAAATTTTTTATGTTATGTTTTTGTCGGTTTCTCATTTATTATGTACATGTGTAGTTTATGTTAACTTTGGAGTCATTGTGCAAGTGTCCACTGTGGTTAAATTTAATTAACCCCTTCCTTTCTATTACGCTGCCACCAGGGCCTTCTATTTTCTTATCACTTGAAATTGATAAGCGAGTCGAACACCCAAAACTCAAAAATACTTACTTCCTCAATAGCTAACTTATTTTCGGTAGTCGTGGAAAACGGATGTTTCCTCAAAGACGCAGGATATTTATGACAAACAACCTTTACTACAGTACAAACACGAAATGTTTATAAGAAAAGATTTTACTTTACAAACAAATGATTTATTAAATAATATAAAACAATAAAAGAAAATGGTTTTACAAATATACAAAGTTACTAAAATAAAATTAAGTTAGTTGATTAAATGAGATTTGAATTTGACCGGAGACAGTAAAATAAAAATTAATCTTTCTACGAGCTTACCGCTTAGGTAAATTTTATGACATGTACCTTTATTTATGTTTCTTGGTCCTTCCTTTGAAAGATTTATTGGTCCCTTGAATCGAAGTTTACTTGATGATTGAATATTTGCTGGAACTTGAATTTATTTATAAATTCCAAGAAATTCGCGAACACTTTATTTAAACAATTTAAAACAAATTTAATTTAGTGAAAAAAATATATAAAACTTATGAGCACTTCTAAAAGAGCTTGAATTTGATGGTTTGCTCGAATCAACATTGAAATAATAACCGACTTGATTGAATTACATTTAATGCAACACGAACCTCATACCAGAAGACTGGCAGAGCTCGCTCCCCGTAGAAGACTGGTGAATTTTTATTCATCATCCCTATTTATTGGCTTGATTACTTCCACTCTGAGTGGGGTGGATATGTGGTACACATATTAAACCTACTCTTTGAAATTGGTTTCGAGACTATTTTAACTTTTACCCGGAGTGTCCTTTTTTAGACCACCCAATATTTTTATCTAAGTGAATCTTTTTTTTAAACAAAGGAGAGTTTCACCTGCAGCCCTAAAAGCTTTTTATTTCTATGTTCCTATATTTAAGGTGGACCATTATTTGCAATAACTGTCATTTTTAACATTGCACTAGTTGACCGTTGATTTCGGATTTCTATACTTTCCGTTCATAGTTGGGTGTTTTTATATATTCCCATGGTGAGATAAAATCATTTATTTAATTTTGGCTAGACTTAATGATCGCGATTCTTATTTTTTTACTGTCTTTTTGTCTAGTCTTAGAAGTATTTTGACCACCTCGAAATAGGCCCTTTGTGATATAATTTTTACCTAACAACTGTGGGAATTATTTTTATTACAGAGTTACCATAGGCGTATCATAGTATTTCAGATGAAGATTTAAATTAAATCTAATTGTAAATCTTCATCAAGTGTAATTATTTATTATTATTTTAACTAATATGTTTTAAATGATTATGGACAAATTAATCCTTATAATGATTAATAGTTATAACCTGATTTAATGTTTACATTCATTTACTTTTATTGATAAATTCGTCTTTATATGTTAAAATTTCGTAGGCGGTATATAATTAATTAAAAATTCTTAACGCGGGTTGTTACATCATAAAGAAGGAACATTTACGTACATTGTTTCAATTGTAGATGTGTTCTAAGTTCCCTTTTCGTTTTAATATTGTATTTACACAATGGAAATTTTTTTATACCAAAAGCCTTGGGGCATTAGAATAGTGCTGCAATTATCAGCAAGAAAACAGGATGGTTAAACCAATTAAAAACGAATAGAATTGGCCTTCAAACGAATGCCCTAGTTGTGAATATTGCACGCAGGCACAATGTATACAATATTCAACACCAGAAGCTTCCCCACTGTAAAATTTGGTTTGCAAGTAGCCAAGGTATAATAAAGATAAAATTGAAAATTTTAAATTATAACCTTTTTTCGGGAAGGCTTACTGAAAGTCAAAATTTAGTCAGGGCCCCCCATTTTTTTTACCTAATTATTATGCAATAATACTCACCCCCCTATTTAATACCCAACGCCGTATCTAGGCGGTGGCGAGATTTTTTTTAATTTTTTTATTTTAGATTAGTGCATTTTGTTAAGGACAAAAATTTCACGTCATTGAAATGAATGTTATTCCAGATTGTTAAGTTACTGTCCGTAAGTGGTGTGTAATTATGTTTATTACCGTCACAGTAATACTGTGAATAGTCTAGTTGGATAGTTACAAAGTGATATTACCTTCATCTCCGCCCTCTCCCTTACCGCCTTATAGTTGAAAACTTGAAAACAACACAAAATGTAATTCGAGCGCGAGCCGTGCTAAGTCACTGCACATGTGCCCTCTCGCTCTTTTTTTTTGTTGACATTTTGAAGATATAGATACGTTAGAGCTTGTGAACGAAGTAGTTACTTTCAAGTATCATGCAAAAGAGCTGATCAAGGACATCAATAAGGCCTCCCATTTGGATGTTCTGAACGTTATTTCTAATTATGAATTAAGAGACGCCTATCCGAACATTGAAATTGACCGCGGAGAACCTTTGAGGTGGTGATAAAGGACACTTTTCTAAGACAAATTTTCAAATAAAATTTTTGCCCAAGTCCAAACCCTTGGGGGGTACCGCCCTTTAAACAATTTTTTGAATTTCTGATTTCAAACGGCCATAGCTCCGATATTATTGATTTTTTAAGGTTAATGGATTAGAACTTTTTTAAAGATCATTCGCTTGTCTACAAATTAGGTTATAACCGCTTATCGTCTAGAATCAACGGATTTCGAGTTATAAATTAAATTAAGGGAAAAAATGTTTAAAAAATTCAGGTTTTTTTTAAATTTTCTTGCGAACCCCGTATCTCTTAAACAAAACGTCTAAAAGAAAAACTAACGGCCCAAACCGGATAGGGAATTTAACGGGCTACAACTTTCGTTAAATAAATTTTTTTGGGCAACCAACCGTTTTCACAGAAACTCTGAAAATAATGACAAGGTGTAGGTAAAAAATTATCTTCTTCTTCTTAGTCGTATTGTTCGTTTCCGAACGTCGTTACCCATCTCTTTCTATGCATGTGATGTGCGTTCTAAGTGTTTTCACATACATAGAGGACCTACTTGTTTATAATGAAAATAATGACAAGGTGTAGGTAAAAATTATAAATTCACATAATTACTAAAAATCTCAATTTGATTTATAGCATTTGTTTTAATGTTAAAACATTGTTAAAACGCTACAATACGTTTTATAATTATACAAGTTTACAATTCTTTACTTTACTCGATTTCCAAATTTTCTATAGGTTCCATGGGGTTACTTCATCCTCTTTGGTGTTATTGCAAATACAAAAGAAAATTGAAGAAGTAAAAGTAGCAAAGCAGGTAATTCCAGTCGAAGTGTTGGTGAATTTACTCGGGTGTTCTGTGATGGTTTGCTCTACAAGTAACATTTTAAGTCTGGGAAACGCCTGGCAGGTCCCTGGCAAGTACAATCTCACAAATTACTGTTGCGGTAACAAGCTTGTGCCAGCTGCTATACGAGTTAAATGGCTCCTGTAAAATTACTATCACAATCTTGTGGCAAACTTGCGAGAGCGCTGTCAGTATCCTATCAAGTTGCTGGCAGCAACCTGTCCGAAGTGCCTGGCAGCAAACTGTTACAGGTTCCTGGCAGCAAACTGTTGCAGGTTCCTACCAGAAAACTGTTACAAGTGTCTGCTAGCAAGTTTTTATGTAAGCTTTTTTTTATGAAATACAAAAAAATTTCACGCTAAATACTCGTATCTCAAATAGTGACATCATGACGTATTTAAAAATTCAATTTGAGTTTAATAATTGAATTACGAAAAAATTAAGATATCCAAACTTATTCTCTTAATCCAAATTTAAAAAAATCTAAACTAATTAAAATTAATTTTAATAAAATCAGTTGAAATTAAATGCAGTTAACGAAAAAATAACAACCTGTCAACTTTCCGCACCAGACAACTTATAGCAATATTGAAGTAAAAAAGCAAAATTGAAGCCTGTAAAAGAGGCCCTGGCAAATTGTAACCTGCCAGGTTACATAATATCAAGCTTATAGCAACCTGTAAATGAGACCTGCCAGGCCTCTATAATAACAAACTGACAGAAATACCCAAGTAAACTGTAAACCCCGCCTGCCAGGTGTCTGCCAGGAAAATATAGATTTTATATATACATTGTTTCAATTATAGATATTACTATGAGGAGGCTGGATCTGACCTCGTCAATAGCAATTCTTATAATTGTTAATGACAAACGGAATTTCCGTTGCAAAGAAATTGTAATATTCAATAAATTAAATAATGCCTCGGCTGAACTTTCTTTTATTTGCATGTAGACTCTTACCTTCAGTGTAGATACTGGAGAAATTTCCTCTTTATTTATCTGTGGAATTCTTAAGTCGGAAAACACAAAAGTTTTCAAATAATGATCCAAAATTATAAAAAAACATAATATATTTCAACTCAAATCAATTATTAAATAAGTAAATAAATATTGAACAATGTTTTTAATTATACCCCAATTAATTACTATAAAAATAAAACTTGTCTTTTGTTGCACCTATTTTAAATATACCGCGCGTTTGTTCCGTAAACATTTAGTTTTTTATAATGGTTCACTTACCACTGTTGGTATGTACTCTTTTACTTTTGTCAGCTTAAGCGACGAACGTTCTTTATCCAGCTTGTGACTTTGTGTTTTGTACTGATTAGTTGGTCCAGATCCAAATTTATCAATCACTTGTGTCGTAGCACTCTTTATCAGTTACTCTTTGGTAAGTAAAATTTATTTTTACTTTTTTTATATTTTGCACGTGCACTAACATGTGACTAACCTCTAATCTCTGTTTAGGTCCCTCAAATTTGGTTACCACTTGGAGGGATTCTCTTTTAACCACTTTTTATTAAATTAAAGTCGGGAGCAAAATTCACATAACTACCCGCTTTTTTACCTTTTAAGGGACTCTCTTGTTTTTTGTTTTTTATCCCCTTGGTTACGAAATTTCAATCTACTTGATGAAAATTTGAAGTTGTAAGTACAAATTTGTATCAACGGTCACTTTTAATGTTTGATTTTTTTTCTTTTCAGGTTTAACACATTTTGTGACCCGATCGTCATACCTTCGGAACAACGTTCGTTGACATGTAAAATTTTTAAGTTCGTGCAACTTTTAACGACTTATTTCTAACACTTTAAAACTAGCAAAAATAACAATTTTTGACTTTCTTATATTTAGGTTTGGTTTGACAATTTTACCATTTGGATCTTATTTGTTTTGAAATTACATTTTTTATTTTTAAAACTTTTGTATTCTTTGTAAATCAATTTCATCAAATGTATTTTACCACCGTGTTGAATTAAATTTTGTTTATCGACTCTTTTGGATTCGAAATCTCATGCAAATTTTGTGCTTCTTATACTTTAACGTTACCAAGAATTGCTATTAGCGTATCGGTCGCCTTAGAACATGACAATATGTTCTAAGTTCCCTTTTCGTTTTAATGTTGTATTTACACAATGAAAATTTATTTCATACTAAAAGCCTTGGGGGCATTAGAATAGTGCTGCAATTATCAGCGAAATCGTCTAATATGGCCTCATCAGCAAAAATCGAAGAAAATGAAAAAAAACGTAGAAACAATCCTGAGACAGACGAAGAAGAAAGTCCCCACGAGTGGCCCGAAGAATGGCCCACATTTGAAGATGAAGAAAGTAATAGCTCGGACAACGAAAAACAAGAAGAAATTCGAAAGGAAGCAAAAAAGAAACCAAACAAAAACCAAAGGAAACGTGCCAGATTGGCGAAACAAGAAAAAGAAAAACATGAAAGACAAGTAACGAAAACGCTAAGTGAAAACAGTAACGAAACTAAGGAAAAAAATTATGAAACTGAGAAAACACAAAGCGAACAAAAAATGGAAAAACTGCTCGAAGCATTGTCCGAAATCAGACAGGCAATACAAGAAAAAGAAGAACTTGGAATAGAAGAAACACCAAGTAAAAACCATACGGAAGCAACAAAATGGGCGAAAGAAATACTTTCCAATGTATCGAACGCATCACATAAAGTAATGAAATTCATCAACCAAAGCAAAGAAAAACTCGAAGATAAGGAAAACGCACAAAAAAATGTTGAAGACATGAAAGAAAGCACCTTGAAACTTGTAGAATTTATACTGAAGGGCAATGACAACATACGAGGGACGGGTGAGCCTTCAGCCACCCCTCCCCCGTCCAAAGTAAACACAGCAGAGGCAGTCCCTGCCCCTGCCACCCCCGCGAACCTCCTCAAGGTCCGGGTACCCAAAGAAACAATTTCTTCCCCTCAGGAAGAGCCCAAAAAGCAGGACCCACCTAAGAAAGAATTGGCAGAGTCCAACACCCCGAACCTCTTCAAGGTCCGGGAACCCAAGGAAACAGATTCTTCCCCTAAGGAAGAACCCACGAAGTACAGCCCACCCAGGAGGTACCAAACAGCAATGAAGAGGGCTGCCATCAGCAGCCCCCGGAGCACGCGCAAGAAATATAAAGTGATTGTCTACCCTGGAGAGGGTAGCTCATTCCTGTCAGCGGAAAACACAAGGGCCGCCCTGACTAGCATCAGAGCGGAAGATCTTGGAATAAAAGCAGATAGGCTCTATCTGACAAAAAACAAAAGTGTCGTGGTGGAATCCTCCCACCCTTCGGTCAAGAAACTAGTAGGCAGCACTCTACTAGCTAAGAACCAATTGATGGCACGGGAGCCTTCAGCTACCTGGCCATCAATTGCTACACAGATGGTAGACAAATCCGTCTCTAAGAATCAAATCATAGCGGAAATAGAAAGAAATTTTCCCGAGGCGGTCAATATGGCCGGGAGTTCGTGGCTCAAAAGAGCCAATCCCGTACATACCAGAATAAGAACACACAACAAATGGATCCTAGAGCTTCACCCTCTGATCCATGAAGCAACAATCAAGGAAGGTAAATTCATAGTGGCTTGGAAAAGCTACCGAGTGCGGAACCACATCGGAATTGCCCGATGTTATAAATGCCAACGTTTTGGCCACACAGCCAAATTTTGCAAAGGAAATGAAACATGCGCCTTTTGCACCTCAACAGAACACGCTTCACGTGACTGTGTAGTACAAAAGGAACCTGCTATGCATGTATGCGCCAACTGTGTCAGAGCGAAGCTCAGTGACAATAAGCACTCCACAGGATCAACCCTGTGTAATGTATATAAGGACCGTCTTATGGCCCTTGCACAATCCATAGCAACCACTATTGACAACGAAAGAAATAACCGTGACCAATAAGATCTAATCCTAAAAACTAATAACCGTGATAAGAAATAAGGTTTGAGTGTACCCAAAAAAAGTCAAATAACTATCGAAAATGAAAAATAGATTACAAATCAAGACATGAAAACCGATACTTACCAAACATTGATGAAATAAAAACGCCCACGCAATCCATTGTGGAGACCTGAAACAAACAAAACAGAAACCAACATATCAAAAATTGGCAGATTATATGTATGTAACAATATACCAAATGACACGCGGTTTGAAACCCGATTAAAAAATTCATAAAAAACGACCAGAACTTGATAAAAAACTCTAAGAATGATTTTATAATTGTGATGAAAACATGAACTCCCCGCCAATTTGCAGGGTCCATTTTATGATGAGGTTGGCAACAACCTCAAAAATGTTTTTTATTTTATAAATAAATTAACTTCAATTGCAATTATCAGCAAGAAAACAGGATGGTTAAATCAATTATAAACGAATAGAATTGGCCTTCAAACGAATGCCCTTGTTGTGAATATAGCACGCAGGCACAATGTATACAATATTCAACACCAGAAGCTTCCCTACTGTAAAATTTGGTTTGCAAGTAGCCATCAAGGTATAATAGAGATAAAATATATTTTTGAAAATTTTAAATTATAAGCTCTTTTTGGGAAGGTCTACTGAAAGTCAAAATTTAGTCAGGGCCCCTATTTTGTTACCTAATTATTACGCAATAACACTCATCCCCTATTTAATACCTATTACATTTAAAAATAAATAAAAGGGGATGTTGAGTTTACACGACAAACGGTCACACTAAACGTCAAAGACGGGAAGTGTTTTGCTTAGAATGGTCCTCGCAGGGTACCCAGCTCTTGTCTATGGCTCCACATGCCACATCCCGAGCAACTGAATTGACATACAGGCGAAACTAGACAAGGGTAACCTGATAAGGTGGAACCCTAATGTCGAGCAGCAGCAGCATCTGTACTGAGCTAGGGCGGAAGATGAATGACATTGCAAAGGCCTAGAATCAGATATCTACAGGCGAGCACTGCGAATTTGGAAGGCAACGTAAAGCCACCGCATTCCATTTTTCCAGGTAACTTTATCATGGTCGAAAACAATCAAAATTTGGCCCCCAGTCCCCGGAAGACTTTCAATGGTCAGGGGGTGCTAAGAATCTCCGGGCCAAACATGAGAATAGCTACGTGAAATGTCCGAACTATGTATCTGGCAGGCAGATGTCAGAACACAATACCGGAAATGAGTAGATTGAACATCCAACTACTGGAAATAAGTGAACACAGATGGACAGGAACTGGGAAACACAGAGCAGAAAATGTAGGGGAGATGTTTTACTCTGGAAATAGTAATAAACACCGTAGTGGAGTAGCAATAATAGTGAACAGAGAAATCAGTAAATCAGTCAAAAATTTTATCCCTCTATCAGATAGACGATAGAATGATGCTCCTGTAAGTGGTGGAAGAATTCTATAGGAAAGTGAAGAAAAAGATAAAATTGACAAATAGACATTCTGTCAGGAAGAAGATCTTATAACTCGCAATGCCACGTGTAAGCTCTCAGAAGGAAGACTATACATCTGGATTTCCCCACTAGATAGCACTTACAGCACTATAGTGATAAACCAAATAGACTGTAATATATCGATAAATCAAAGATTTAGGAATTCGGTAAAAGCGGTAAAAGCATATCCAGGAGCGGATGTTGGATCAGACCACAATCCAGTTGTGGTGAGAATAGCTGTTAAACTTAAGAAAGTAGAAAGGAAAAAGTTGAAGAGACATATAGACATAAGATAATTAAAAGAACTACAGATCTACGATATAGCAAAAAGGGAACTAACGAAGGCTTCCAAAATCTAAAGGAATGAGTGAGATAATATGAAGATATAGATAAGACTTACGAAGAAATCAGTGAAATAGTAAACGATATTCTTGTGCGTAATGGAAAGGAGAGGGAGGTGTTGAACACAGTCAAGAGAAGAAAATTAGAACATTTGAGACACTTAATGAGGGGAAAAAGGTATGGGATTTTGAGAATGATATTACAAGGAAAGATTCGGGGAAGACGTGGTGGGGGAAGAAGAAGAATCTCCTGGTTGAAGAGCCTAAAAGAGTGGTTTCATACCAGTGCAAAGTCGCTGTTTAGAACCACCGCGGACAAAGTCAAGATAGCCATGATGATAGCCAACCTCCAACGTGGAGAGGTACTATGAAGAAGAAGAAGACATAAAAAAAAATGTTTTTAAGTGGTATACATAGTTCAGCCGGTATAAATAATTTATCAAAGCTCTACAAGGCAATTTTGAATTATTATAAAAAGCTGTAAAACGTAAACGGCGCACTTTAGGGGATTTAATAAATATAACTTCGATTTAGACCAAGTTTGAACAAAATCGAAGAGGGTCATGAAAATACGTTGGTTCATTTGATATGGAATGACCCCTTGACACATTTTTTGGTTAGCAAGATGGAAGCAGGCGTCTCTAACTATCGCTATGACGATGACGTTGCGCTACGTTACGTTATTTTCCATTCCACCATGAATGCGCTAGAGAATTCCCGTGTAAGGTGAGCCGCTTTGCCGCATTGTGAATATTATGTGACTTATGATGCCCATCGAATGATTGCGAAAAGACACTGGGAAAATATTCCATTCAGGAATTCCCACAAACTATAGACTTCTTTTTACGTGACGTTGTTATGAGTAAATGTAACTTTAAACAATGGTGTCGAAATGCGATTATTTTGGTTTTTGTAATATTTGCACATTAATTTATAAATCTAAATTCTGAAAATAAAAATAAAACTAACAATAGAAACAGAACTTGCGATGATTTATAATTATGTTATTTACTATATTGTTGATAGGCTTTTTTATTTCATTTCTTGTAAATCTGCTAGCAATAATATTCAAAATGTCCTGATAAATCACAAATGCAAAAAATATGTTTTACCTTAAATTAAGGACAAAAACTTAACAATGAAGTCCATAACTTGTTTTCAATGTTTTTTAAATTAAAAATTAATTTTGTTCATAACTTTCAGCTCGACAAAATTACACTGTTGATCGATTTTCATAAAATAAATAAAAATTGTATTATTTAAAAATACCGAACAAAATCAAATATATTTATTTTACCCATAATTTCATTATTAAGAATAACATAAATGAATAACAATAATTAATAGTAAACATAATCAAGATAGTCACGTACATAAATTTCTTGCATAATTCAATTAGATGAGTTTCTGCAAAAAGTAAAAATGGAAAAACTAATAAGGTAGGGGAAGGTGGGGCGGAATGGGGGTCGAGGCAGAACGGGGGATCAGGTTTATTTGCTGATAGTAGCACTGCAGTTCGCTGCAACTCTCTATATACCTTCATTATGCATCTGTGCAGTGATAAGAACGGTCGTTGTGAATTACCAAGTGTTTCTCCTTTGTTAACTAAACACCTCCCTGAAATCTGTATAAAACTACAACTTTATGAATATTTGAAAACAAGGTAAGATATATTTCACATTACTTTTCGTTATTCCAATTTAGTCTACCGAATTAAGCGTTGTTTAAAGTGTATTTTCACGTGTTAACATGTTTTGGAGAAGTAACATGGCTGTCGCTAACCTTGCGATGTTTGGTTTACCAACACTTGGGGCACAACGGGGTAGGGCAGAACGGGGTCCTACCCCGTTCCGCCCCGACCATACTTTTATTTTTCACTGATCTAATTTCTTTTCTTTTGTGTTTGTTATATATTCACTATAACTATTCACTATAATATAACAATAGCTAGCCCTATTTTTACCAGCTTTCAGAGGTTTTCGCCTGAACATATACTTCGCATACCCAGAGTAAAGCCGGGACAAAAGCGAGTGACGAGAAAACAAGGCAAAACGGCAATCCTGACAGCTTCCCCTTATAAGACTGAACTCGAAGAAGCGGCTAATAATGCTAAGAAGATCAAGGAAGCCAAAGAAAATAGACTTAAGAAAAAACTGTTCACCGGTAACGAAAAAAGGAAGGAGAATACCCAGAAAACTGTTAACAAAATAGAAAAGAAAAAAACACAGAAAATTGTTAACAAAAAACCATGGAAACAAAGCGTGGAATCAGATGAAGAAGACGATGCGACCTGTTTATATTGCAACGACTTATATTCAAAATCGAGTGAAGGCTGGATATCATGCATACAGTGTAAAAAATGGGCCCATAATTCCTGTGCCGGCATTGATACTGACGATGATGAATCACAACTCACGTGTGAACTTTGCCAGCCATAAAACATGATTTTGTTTCACCTTTTAATGAATACCCCATTCTGCCCCATGCATGGGCCAGAACGGGATATAATCTTTATTTTTTCAAACATTTAAAATAAATACAAGTATTTTCATTATTTTAATTTTGAACATCGGAGATGTTAAACGAAATGTTAAATAAATTTATTCACACTATAATAGATTTTTACCTCTTTATTTAGACCTTCAAATACTGTCCCAACCACATCGACCCCCGTTCTGCCCCACCTTCCCCTACCACATTGTTCTTGTTTACCTCGGAAATGTGTTTTTAGGTACTTATTTTAGAATTTTTTAATTTTATTTATCCATGTCCACACTGACATACACATGTATATATAGCGGTTATTAAATGTTGTAGCATCCAGTATAATACAAAGTGTTCAAGATGAAAATTACTTTGTTACTGTGTGTGGTGGTGTTTTCTTCGGTGGTTACCGGTGCCGATATATGTAAATTTCGATATACCTACTGAAATTTTCAAAAACTAAACTTATAATTTCAGCTTCCGTTTTTACTATTTGCAAGGCAGATAACAGAAATGAGTGTCTCAAGGGGGCCATTCAGGATGCTTTGCGCAAATTGGTCGATCGTATTAAATTAATATTGTAAGCAAAATCGTTCGACTTATTTTTATATTTTTAGCGCAACCTACCCTTGATCTTCCATCATTGGAACCATTGTTAATTGAAAAGGTTGCAATACCAGCAGGTCCTGGTACGGTACACGTGGAGCAAAATTACAAAAATATTAAAATTTATAATTTGGCCAGTTCACTTGAAGTTAAAGAAGTCAAGTTAGTACCTTACACATAAAGTATTGCTCCACCTAACCATTTTTTCCCTTAGAGCTACGGTTACAACAGAAGGGTTCGATTTGTTCATCGATTTATATTCACCCGAATTAAGAATGGAAGCTGAATACAACTTCAATGGCCGCGTTTTGCTTCTTCCCATTACCGGAAACGGTCCCTGTGTGGTAAAATTAGGTATAATTTTGCTAACTTGAAATGTCAAATACATTGTAATGAATTAAATTTTTAGATGACATTGAGACCCAAATCGAAGTTACTGGGGAAGTTTTACAAAAAGATGGTAAAACATACGCCGATGTTAAAAGAATTCAACTCGAATTTCTTCCAAAGAAAGTTTCTTTCCAATTTGATAATCTTTTTAATGGAGATAAACTCCTAGGAGAAAGTATGAATAAGATATTGAATGAGAATTGGCCAACAGTTTTTCACGATGTGAAAAAGAGCTACGAAGATATGGTTGCTATTGAAATAACTAAATTCGCTAATAAGATTTTTAATAATTTTGAATACAACACACTCTTGCCTTAATACTTCTGTTACTGCTGTACGAAGATTGTTGGATTTGTTGTTTTTGCAGAATATTTTAAATATAATTAATTATTATGCAAGTTTATAATTTTTTATTTTACTCGTTTTCCCAATTTTCCAAAGGTTGTATGGAGTTATTTCATCCATTTTGAAGAAAATCGAAGAAGTAAACATAGTAAAGCAGGTAATTCCAGTCGAAGTGCTCTTACATGGTTTAACCTAATCTGAACCTAACCTATACATTTCTTTTCTGTATTTTGAGCAACATAACTAAAATATTAATCGAACTCGGAAATAGTTTGTATCAAGATGAAACTTTCAGGATGTCATCTCTTTAGTCTGGTATTAGTAAGAATCGATGAAAACCCACTGTACCCCGCAGTGCTGATTTACCCTTACCAACATCCAAAAGTACCATCGTTCAGTTTTTCGCTTATAACTATGTATGTTCAGTATGACACGTAAAACTCACTAAGTTTAACTAACTTTAGTTCAAGCTAGAGACCGATCCTGACTGCGAGATCCAAGAGAGGAAGGTGGAATGATCGTCATGCTGAGAGTCGCGATCCAAACCGAGCCGGGCCAAAGGCGGCCGAAGAGCTATACCACGCACTCGGGTGGGTCTGTGAAGCTGCAATACCCAGGTGAACCGGCAACCATCGAAAACTGGTACACCGGTGGAAAATCTTACGGCAAATGCATGTTTAACCCTTAAAAACAACCCTTATAGTGGTAGTAAAACAGGGATCCGCCATAGGCTGTTGGTACTCCTATGCAACTCTCCATCCCGACTCTTTATGTGTTTTTAGGTTTTTTCGTCCAATTTGGAAAAAGTTTGCCTGAGCGCGACAGATTCAAAAAACTACAGATGCGTAAAAATACAGCAAAAAAAATTTACCAACATACGCATTATTGGATTATCGGATTACGCATTATAAAATTATTTATTTTAAAAGTGGAGAGCTAACTTCACGCACGTGTAATAATCTTAAAAGGGAAAATTCAAATGAAAATGTAAAAGTTTGAATTTCACTCCACGGAAAAAGTTACCAGATTGTTGTTGTTATCAAAAGTTACCGGAATATCGCCGAGCTGACCATCGTCCAGTTTTCTCATCGCCCAGTAGAAGTTGTTGAAAATTGGTAATTTTCCATAGCTCAACCAATCAGAAACTCGCATTCGATTACCAGCTGTTTAGCACTGCAAATTTTAGAGTGAACACGCTGTTAGTTTAGGAGTGACGTCGAAATGAATGATCGTGGTCATAAATCGAAACACTTTACCAAAAAAAGCCAAAAGCGTGCCCGGTCTAAAATTTGGTACATAAGTAGCCAAAAGTGCAATAAAGATAATATATTTTTTGGGGAATTTTAAATTAACCCATTTTTGGGGGAGCAGCACTCAAAGTCAAAATTTCATAAGAGCCCCCATTTTGTGGCCTAAATTATTAATATAAAAAAAAACTCACTGAAAAGGCCTATTCAATATCTTCAGTTTATAAAAAAATTTGTGTCTCTAAGAGGTTCGGTTCGGCAAGTAGAAATAATTTATCAAAGCTCTACAAAGCCAAATGTGAATTAATTTGGTAGTCTGGTTGGAAGGCCACTTTTAGGGCCAAATAAAAAATACAGGTCCATTTATTTCGCATAATTTAGAAATATACAAATATGAGTAAAATCTAAGGACATGAAATTTATTGCAAAAAATTGGTTGATTTCATATAGAATAACCCTTTATTACTTCCCCAAAAGGCATTACAACGGTTGATGCTTAAATTCGCAGCGTTTTTGTAAATTTAAAATTTATTTTTTTAAATATAAAAAATATATAAATTAATCAATGAAATAATATTCTCGTGTATTGTTTATGATTGACTCCCAACGTTCTGGCAGTTTTTCGATTCCACGCCTGAAGAAATCCGGTGGTTTGGAGGTAAAGAAGTGGTCGAGCCAGTTTTGAAGAGCAACGTCGATAATAAATGAGAGGATAGAGAGCGGAGAAGATGAAAATCTGATGGAGCAAGATCAGGAAAATAGGGCGGATGTGGTGGAGTAACCTTCCGACCAAGATCTTGAACAACTGCTTTTGTAATGTTAGGAGTATGCAAACCACTTGATGCTGTCTTACCGGTCGTTTTTCTTGAATTGCAGCCTCCAAGCGACCCAGTTGTTGACAATAAAGCTCATAAGTGATAGTTACATTCCTCGGAAGCAATTCGTAGTAGATGACGCCTTCTTTATCCCACCCGATGCACTACATTAGCTTGCGTGGATGGGTACCAGCTTTTGCCCGAGGATTTGCTTGTTTCTTAGGGGTCAGCCATTCCTTTCTGTTCTTGATGTTGATGTAATAGCATCATTTTTCGTCACCATTAAGAATTTGGGACAAAAATGGCCGATGCTGTTGACGAGCTAAACGATTTTTGTTGTTTTCGCTCAAAACGTATGGTACCCAAATACCCAACTTTTGAATTTTGCCCATGGAATGCAAATATCGTACGATAGTTGATTGATGGTCACAATTCATCATATTGCTCAATTCCCGAATTGATTGACGTGATCATCTCGAATTGAAGCATTTAATCGGTTTTCATCAAAGCCGGATGGTATTCCTGAACGTGGGAAATCAATCATATCAAAATGCCCCTTTTTGAAACGAAAAAACCATTTGCGTGCAGTACTTTCCACGATGGAAAGTACTGCAGTGGTTCTAGCGGTCTCCGATGCCTTAATCCTCGGTTAAGGAAATGTTAATTTTTTTGTACTTGACACTCCATTTTCTTTAGTCAACAATTACCCCTAATTTTCTACAAATTGAAAAATTCAACAAGTATTCAATAAAACAATATTATGGCATTAAAATGACATTGATATTTCTTAAACAAATTTGGTTCCAAAGCACCCCTACCTTGGAAACCAAAAATGTTACGAATTTTTGCATCAACCTGATTTTACAGAGAAGAATGGAGACTAGGAATCGGACAAAGTCGCAGGACGTTTTAAAATCGAATTTATATGTGTGACCCTCATGTTACCCACCGAACCATTGCATAAAAAAAGTTGAGAAAATTATCCCATTCGAGGATTTCCAAATTGTAGACTTCTTTTTACGTGACGTAGTTATGAGTTCATCTGAATATATTTTCATAAAATATACATAGATCAAGGTTCACACAATGTGGTTATTTCAGTTTTTGTAATAATAACATATTTATGAACCTAAATTCCGAAAATAAAACTAAAAATGGAAAGAGAATTATAAAGTAAGTATTAAAGTTTATTAATTGCGCTGATTATTTATAAGTTTTTTGTATATTATCTCTTGTAAATCAGTTTGCACTAATATTCAAAACGTGCCAGCAGATGTAATCATAAATGTTAAAAATTTGTTAAGTTGTCTTTTTTTGTTCTATTCTAATAAGTGATTTAATTCTATTAGTTGACTTGTGAACAGTGGCAGGGCAGGTCTGGCCTACCCAAAACATGTGGACCTAATAATATTTTTTATCTATCCACTTACAGTTTTGCGATTATAGTATTTGCATTAGTCAGTGGGAAACCCTGTATATTAATTTCCAAAAAAAAATCCCTCCTCCTGTAGCTTGTATCTACTATGCCTAACAAGCTGCTGGCCTACCCAATATTTGACTCCACGAGCCGCCGCTGCTTATGAATAAAAACGATAACAAAAAATAATAAAAGACTCCATAGCTCCCTTATTTTTGAACAGATTTTCTAAATTAAAAATTCATTTTGTTTATCATTTTCAGCTGTACAAAATTTACTCTGGTGACATATTTTCGTAAAATGAATAATAATATTCTGGATTGGTAGTCACGCTTACATAAGAAAATACTTGCATAATTCAATTTAGATGAGTTCCAGACTTTTGCTACTCGCATTCGGTTCTTGTTTACCTCGGATGCGTTTTTTAGTTGCATATTTTACATTGTTTCGTAAAATTTATTTGTCTATACTTGAATATAAATATACCATTATTAAATGTTACGCCATCCACTGTAATACGAAACGTTCAAGATGAAAATCAGTTTGGCTCTGTGTGTCGTGGTGCTTTTTTCGATGGTTACAAGTGCCGATATTATATGTAAATTTCGATATACCTACTGAAATTTTAAAAAACTAAATTTGTAATTTCAGCTTCAGTTTTTACTATTTGTAAGGCAGAAAACAGAAATGAGTGCCTCAAGGGGGCCATTCAGGATGCTTTCCACAAATTGGCCGATGGTATTAAATTTGAAATGTAAGTAAAACCATTCGATTTATTTTTATTCTTTTAGCGCAACCGATCCTTGATACGCAATCATTAGATCCATTTTTCATTGATAATCTTGTAATGCCAGCAGGTCCTGGCACGGTACACGTGGAGCAAAATTACAAAAATATTAAAATTTCTAATTTGGCCCGTTCAGCTGAAGTTAAAGAAGTCAAGTTAGTACCTTAACTATACATAAAGTATTGCACCAATAGACTATTTTTCCCTAAGAGCTACGATAACAGCAGAAGCGTTCGATTTGTTCCTCGATTTATATTCACCCGAATCTAAAATTGAAGCTGACTACATCTTCAATGGCAGCGTTTTGCTTCTTCCCATCATCGGAGAAGGTCCCTGTGTGACAAAATTATGTATAATTTTGTTAACCTGGAAGGTCCAGTACATTACAGTTAATTTAATTATTTTTAGATGAGACTGAGACCCAAGTCCAGGTCACTGGGGAAATTTTACAAAGGGATGGTAAAACATACGCCGATGTTAAACGAATTCAAGTCGAATTTCTTCCAAAGAAGGTTGTTTTTCAATTTGATAATCTTTTTAATGGGGATAAACTCCTAGGAGATAGCATGAATAAAATTTTGACCGAAAATTGGGAAACACTTTTTCATGAAGTGAAAGATAGCTATCAAAATGTTGTTGCCGCTGAAGGAATTAAATTAGCTAATAAGATTTTCAACAATTTTGAATACAACACAATCTTTCCTTAATGCTTCTGTTGCTGTATAAATTTTTTTGGATTTTTTGATTTTGCAGATGTTCTGAAATAAATTTTATAATTATTCAAGTTTACAATTTTTGATTTATTTACTAAACTGACGCCTCTACTAACGAGTATTGGGTTTCCTCCTCACGGTATTACATCAGTCATTCTCGGTGTCAAACACTCACCGTGGATAAGCGTTGCTCAGCCCAGTTCACGCGGTGGAAAATGGTGCCCTCCATGTGCTTCTTTCTCATGGTACCTGCATTTGGGGGAAGCCAGCAGGAGGAGTGATATTACGTTTCACAGGGTTGGTATCAGTACTGCACCCTGAGGGACTCCACTGGTTACTTACACATTCTCTTCGTGCTCTCACATCCTCAGACGTCGATATTCCAGATAGCTAGGTATCAAGTTGAAGATATTCGAGTCAACTTGCTGCTCTTTTAGCGCCACGAGGATGTTCCTTCAACCGGCCCAGTTTAATTTGTTGTGCACGTCTAAGGTTACCAAGGGCACAGTATCACCTACACTACTCTCCAGTTCTTGCTTAACTCGGTTCAAAATGACCCGCTCAAGGAGTATTATGACGTAGTCCATCGATGGGAAGCAGCTCTTATCGAGGCAGCTGTTGAATACCGCAAAGAATATCTCTTTTATCGTGGCGGCAGCTTTTTGCACTACTAAACATGGTATTTTGTCAGGGCTCTGCGCTTTTCGGTCGCCGGGACGGGAAGCCATTTGTAGTTTTTTGAACTTGTCATGTTCAGAGAACAAGACAACCGCTATCTCTTAGACCTTAGCTGAGCAAACTCCAAGGGCCCTCTACCAAATTGGCGATGAGCTCCTTTCCAACACCGTCACTTGCTATCAGTGAAGGCGTGGGCCGGCTTCCTCTTTGCCTCTTGTAGGCGGCCTCGGCGTCTTCTCGTACGGGGCGCCAGGCTGCAAAATCTGTTTACCATTCTTCCGGCCTGGGCAATTTCCTCCGTCGAACAATGATCCTGTAGAGCGCAAGCGTCGCCTCGTCCGAGTCGATGGATGCCATCTTCGACGCCGCTTCCTCCATAGCAGATCTCCGCCTCGGTACGACCATTTTATGATGGGCCCAATCCTCCGCTTCCACCTCTTGTTGTCGACGTTCTTCACTTGGAAAGAGACGTACCGATGATCGCTGAGCGTCTTTCCTTGCAGCACCCTCCAGTTCAATTCCTCGTGGAAGTAGCCCTAGGAGGCAAGGGTTAAGTCCAGAATAATCTAACGTGGTTTAACCTAATCTGAACGTAACCTTTAACAGTTTTTTCCTGTATTTTGAGTTCAACACTTCGTGAAGAGGCCAAACCATGATTACTTCAATACTAGGTAAACAGTAAATTCCTTCATTCTATTGTTTAATTTTTTACACTAATTAATCTAATTAAAATTAATTACATTTTAGCGTTATTTTCATTTATTTAATTACATTTAATGTGGGTGAACGACTTAGCGGTTAGCGTGTCCAACCAGGCAGGTTGGAATGCATTGGATCATGCAGTATGGAATTTGTGCATGCACAATTCGTTCTTATACGGCTTATTTTTGCCCAACGTCTACAGGGATGGTCAAAACCTTTAGGCCAAATCCTGAGATTGAATACCTTGTTGGTTATAGTGTTAGATGTTTCTTCCCAGGCAAAACCCTATTGATTTTGGATACAATATATTGGATACTACTACATTAGCTGTATTGAATATTAAAGAGGCGGTCATAGCTTGGCAGTTAAGTGCGTCTACTGCTAATGCGAAACGTTCGGATCGAATCCGGGCATGGTAAGACCTTTATTCTGACCGTCTCTCCTCGGCAGGCAATGGCAAACCACCGAGGTAATCTGCCAAGAAAATCCATCTCGAAATGAAGTGTAGTACACTTCCCGTGGTTCGGAGCCCACGTTAAACAAGTAGGTCTTCTATGTATGTGAAAACAATTTGAACGCACATCATATGCATAGAAAGAGATAGAACGAGATAGGTCACAAAACCCTCATTAGGATAAAAGGACTGAGAAGGAAGTTGTATTGAATACTACTCCAGTAGTTGTATTGGATACTACTACTTACAGTAGTTGTATTGTATTTGTGGGGAAATTTTACAAAAAGAACTCAGGGCGATTTTCTTCAAAAGAATATTGCTTACCAATTTGATAATTTGTTTAATGGGGATAAACTCTTGTGAGAAAGTATGAATAAAACATTGAAAGAATATTGGCAAACACTTTTAACGATGTGAAATCTAGCTCCCTAGATATGATTGCCATTGAAAAAATTGGCTATGTGAACATTGCATAACTTTCCCCATTCAGTTCTAGCGTCACAAATTATTTTTCGGTAAAACAAATGAATAATAATAAAAACACAATATTGTGCGATTAAAGTTATATTCCCATAAAAATTAATTATGTAAGCTTAGGAATTTTCCTAACTGACGCAATAGGAAATGGTAATGCTAATTAATTATTTCACTGTTGATTTAGCAAAAGGAAATTTCCATTAAAATATTCTACTATTGAAAATTTTCGCTTAATAAACTATTTGAACTTTATAAAAACGGATGTCGCTAAATAAAAAGTCAGTATTTTATAAGTATTCATTAAGTATTGCTATGTCTCAAAATGATAAATAAAGACTCCCAATACAAAAATGAATAATAAATTCAAAATAAGCATAAAATTCTAAATCGGTAGGCACTTTAAAAATTTGCTCTACGAGAAATTTTTATTTTTCTAAAATTTCAATTTTCTAACTTTACTTGAGTCTCTCAGGATGAACAAAAGATGATAAACATTGCTAAGTTTAAATAGACTGATGATTGTCACATCAGAAATGAAACAAAAAACTTAATTAGCTGAAAATTTGTAAAAATGTGTTAATGATGATAACCTATAAAAATGTAAGAATTTGTAAACTGATTTATTCTGTGAATAACATTCTTTGTAAAAATGTGATCATATCAAAAATTATGTAATTGTTTCATGCATCTAATGTGAGTAATTTCGAAGGGTAAATTGACAAATTAGTAAATAAGGGTCAAATTTGTGTAACATCAAAGAAAACAACAAAAATGGAGAACATGAGTCAATGGACAATCCAAATACAGCATAAAAACGCAATATACCAGCAAAACTGCATGGAAAAACACCTCAAAGGAAACCGAGATTGGTACAAGGGGTGAATCTGCAATCAAAATTATTTATTAGAAAGAAATAAATTTGAAAATAAACGGATTTGACTTACTTCATTCGCACAGGCATGCCAATCATATCGATTTTCGATGAAAAATCAGTTGACTTCGTGAATTCTAACAGAGTGCACGCATTTTAAGCGCTCTATAAAATATTTGCGATGGGATCCGAAATTATTTGTTTACTAACAATTGGAGGTTAGAATTTTTCAGTTGGATTGAAACCAGATCTAAAAATAAACTCAAGGACAGTAATGGATGCTCATAATGTTATTAAAATGGTTATAATGTACGAACTCGACTCACATAAAACTTTCTGGATAATAATAACATTGTCAAATAAAAGTAACTTACCTCTCAACGTTTTTGGAAATCTTCAATTGGAAAAATACAAACGACAAATGTAAAATTCAATCACTAGTCGATGCGGAAACAACTTTATGTGAGGTCAAATAAGATGAAAATGACGATCAACGCACCGATGTTGACTCATCAAATGTGTACACTAAAGTAGGCCACACACAACAAACGAAGTAATATCCTTTTAAAATTTAAAAACTTCATTGTCAAGGAGACAGGTACTGTGAATTTATGATTTCTATAATTTTATTATACAATTGGCCATCAGCGTGTTAATACAGGATTTGGAAGAAAGACTTCTTACAGAGTGCATTTTTCATTACCCTCAGTGAAAAGTTTTCATTAAAAGTTTTATTATATAGTTTAACAATACTTTAAGCTTTGAATAAGCAACAAATATTATTTTAAACATTTAAGCCCGCTAGTGTAAAGCGAGAGACTTGATTGGTCTAACAATCAAGTACGTCGGAACAAAGAGTGGACACCTCTTTATTTTGAAAGATTATTTTGTATCAATTGTTCTTAATTCTAAAGGTTCATTTTATATTGGATTTGAGATCCAAAACATTTGTGTAAACATTTATTTCATGAAAAATATTTCAATCAATTTTCTTTTGTTTATAATAAATATTACTCATAAGCTAATGAAAGTTTTTTATTTCTTTTTTTTCTTAAAAAAAGGAAAGCAACTAGATATCCCGAGAGAGCCAATAAATATTCATAAGATCGCCTCTAATATTGACCGTTCATTAGGAACCCACCCTTGAGCGACTCATCACCGGGAGTTTAGTAATAAGGGGCAATTGTGTTTAACTCCTTAGTATCAGGAGAACATAGCAGTATGTTTAAGTAATCATTATGTTAGTATTTTTAATTATTAAGCAGGAACTCTGCAAGTTTAAAGTTTTATTGTGGAAAATAATATTCAATAAAAATAAATCAAGAAAATATAAGTGTTTTTAATAAAGTAGTGTATGGGTAACCATCATTACTGGCGCAGTCGTTAAAGGACCGAAATTTTTTGGAAAAATTTGTACTCAAATCGTCTGAAATTTCCAAAAAACCACGGAAACTGCAAAACAACCGATTTCAATTGAAGTGAATTAAAAACGTCACAACAGTTGGAATCAAACCTAGCTTAAGAAAAACTACGGATAAAACTGGCCGTAAAAACAAAATTTCAATGGAAGTGAATTAAAAACGTCACAACGATTGGAAACAACCCTAGTTAAGAAAAACAACAGTGGATTAGCAACGCCACAAATAATTTTAAGAAAAGGATCAACCAATAAATTTAAGAAGACAAATTTAAGAAAACATTACGAAGAAAATTAAAAACGTGAGTAAAAGCTCAAATTATAATTCCTAATCCAGAATCCTAAAACATAATTAATTAAGAAAAATTGAAAATAGTCGTACGCGAAATAACTTTAATTAAGCAATATTTTACATTTTAATATAAATTAAATTACATCACACGTAGTAAGATTTATTCTATTTTTATACCTAAGTTAAATGAACTAACAATTCTACGTTATTCAACAAGTTATCTTATTTAATTTAAATAACTCTATACAAATAAATTAAAAATCAAATTCAAAATAAAATGTCAAACATTCAAAATTTTAGACATAATGATTTTCAAACACCAAATCAAATTTTCAATAACTCATTTCGACCTGAACCAAATCCTCAAAATACTAATTATTATCGACCTAATTTTACACCAAACATTCAAAATATTAATTCAAATTTCCAAATGAGAAATTCAATAAGAACGTCGACTTTTAATTTGACACCTACGGAAGTTTATAATAATAAAATTACAATCAGCAAAACGATGCAAAATAAAGCATTATATCACGAAAATGTTAACATACAAAATTTTGATAAATATGAACAATGTTTTCCAAATTGTGAACGAAATTCTGAACAAACTTTCCCACAAAATTATCAAAATCAATTTAAAAATCAAGAACCGGTAACAAAATGTAAATCCCTAATAAACGACGGTGTTATCGAATTGCAAACGTTACGGAACCAATTTTTAAAACTATATCAAGAATATCAATTAATTAATCAAAATTTAGAGACAGCAAAATCGGAAATTGATAAAAAGCATTACGAAATTTTGATGAACCAAAATCATGAAAAATTTATTTTACTGGAAAAAACAATTTTAGAAAATCAAAAATCAATAAGTCAATTAGAAGAACAAAATTTACCAATTCCATTAGAAAAGCAAAATTTTGAACAAACCACTTTACAAAATTATGAAAATCAATATTATCCAAAAGAAGAAATAACCGGAAATTTTCACTTAAAACCATTTAACATAACAGAAAATTTAAATATAATCGAAAATTACCATTTGCCATCACACCCACATGATTTAATAAATTCTTAAAACCCAAATTTTTTAGAAAAAACAAAAATTTCAAAAAAGGTAATTTAAATATTGATCTTACGAGCAAACAAATTGTAAAATTTCCGACCAACCAAAACTTTAGACGAAATCGTTTTAAAACTCAAGATTCAATCAAAAAATGTGAACCCTTAATAGTTGACAGTGTTAATGAATTACGAATACTACAAAATCAAGTTTCAAAACCCAAACTAATAATAAAACAAAATTTAGATTCAACAAAGTTAGAAATTGACAATTCAAATAATAATACTAGTATCAGTCATGCTGATCATTCAAAATTAAATTTTAATGATATTGAGACAAATAATTTATTGTTGAAATTAAATAATTCTAAAACTCTTAACCAAAGTCATAAAAAATCAATATTGCTTCAAAAGACAATGTCAGAAAACTTACAATCAAATCAATCAGAAGATCAGAATTTGAAACCACTTGAATTATTAATAAATTCACATCGTTTAGAACCGATAAATTTCCAAAAACAAAAACCAGTTAGAAATTTCAAATACATAAATAAAATTTCGACAAATAATTACAAAATAAAACATTTTAGAAAATTCAAATTATTTTCAAACAAATCCCAACAAATTTTCAAAAAACGAAATCTAGTTAAAAAACTCAAATACGTAAATAAAATTTTGATTAATAACAATAGAGGAAATCATTTTAAAAATTTCAAATTATTTATAAACAAATCACAACAAATTCTAAATTGCAATAACCGAAAACGGAAAATTTTAAATAACCATTACAAAAACCAACAATCAATAAACCAATCAGAAATTCAAAACTTAAAATTGTTAAATTTCAAAAGACAAAATCTAATTAAAACTCTCGAATACAAAAGAAGACATTTTAAAATTTTCAAATTATTTATAAACAAATCAAAACAAATTTTAAAAATCAATAACCGAAAAAGGAAAAAATTAAATAACCATTACAAAAATCAATCATCGATAATTCAATCAAGAATTCGAAATTTAAAGCCATCAGAAATAACTAGATCACTTTATTTAAAACTGATAAATTTCGAAAAACAAGGTCTAGCTAAAAATCCTAAATACGTAAACAAATTTTTGACTAATAATAATGAATGAGAACATTTTAGAAAGTTCAAATCATTCATAAATAAATCAATTCAAATTTTAAAGATCGACAACCGGAAAAGGAAAAAATCAAATAATCACTATATTGATCAGTATTCACTTTTGGTACCTCCAAAAACCAAAACAGCAAATTTTCTTTTTCACGTAATTCCACAATATGCAATTTTAAATAATTAAAATAAAACTTAAATAATTCTAAACTTTTCAAAATTTCTAAACTTCAAATTTTACATATGAAACTACTTAAATACACTAACAAACATATTTAATGATTATACATTTACCAAACTGACGCAAATATTTAAAGTAAATTCTAAAAACTCAATCAACAGCAAAATAACAAATCTTAAATCATTAATTTAAAGGAATTAAAAAGACTAAATTGCATTTCAGATTTCTAACATGCTAGCATCAGCAAATGAACCAAATTGCATTAAATATCCAAATTTTTAACATGCACCCTTTTTACAAAATCAATCTCACTTTTAGAAAACAATATAATTTCATAAATCCCACATTTCATAACATCATTGAAAAAAAAATCAATACAAACAAGAATTTATAAAGTCAATCTAAATCAAAATTTTAACATATCAACAATTTTAAATCTATGATATCAACAATTTCAAAATTAATAATTACCTTTCGAATAACCAATAACTTGTTAAATAATTTGGAAATAACATTTAATTTTGCAAAAAAATTAATGTTTTTCATAAGTAAATGATCACACCTATTAACCTTTTAGAATAAATGAAACTTGTAAACAACAAATTATTATTTGAACCAAATTTAGAAATTATCTTACTATTTGAAAAATTTTTATTAATATTAAAATTTATTCAAAATTAAATCAAAACATATTTTTATTCGTTATTCCAATTGTTGAAATTGAAAAATATGACTATCTTCAAATTATCTTTTACCAATTCCTAGTTCCGAAAACAATTTTAAAATGATCCTCCAAATTCAAATTTCCTTATGAGCAAAATTACTCCAACTTCGAAAAATATGTCAAATTAAACCATTAAATTAAACAACATCAAAATTCGAGAATGGAAAATGGATAGTGATATCAACAAAACCGATAATTGGACATTCAAAAGTGTAATAAAAATAAAAGTGAAAATTTTTTTTTAAAAAAAAGGAACATATTGCGATGTCGAGATTGACCACGCCAATAGAAATGATAACGTCACGATTCAGAATTTTGTTTATTAATAAAGAGAGCACATGACTTATTTGTTCGAACGTAAAAGGTTCATCCGATACCAAAAATTTAGTTCAATGTCATACTTTTATGTGAAAGACGAGTCACGGAACGAGGTAACAAAATAAATTCAAAATGCAACGATTTAATTCCGTTAATAAAAATGTTTGTTAATATTATAAATCAAATTAATTAATCATAAGAAATGTAATTTAAAATCAAAATAATTGTTCAATGTTAGTTTATAAAAATGTGTTAAACGTAAAATTTTAAAATAAGCAAAATCTTTACACCTATCGTAGTGCGTCGCAAATCTAATGTATCACATATGGAAACGACATTTTCTTCAAAAAGTTTATCAAACAATCACAGTGATGGTGAGAGTTAATTCAATCTAAAACATAAAAATTTTATTAAAATTTTACAAAGTCATATTGGGCTTGAGCCGAACCTGCAAATTGAAACGTCAATAGTATTGATTTTATTTCGACCAATAATGAAGAATCACATTTGCCTTGAGAATACAACGGTAGCGATGGTAAAACAATTGAGAAGGATAAGTTGTTGATTAATTTTTATTAATGGTGGTGATTTTGGTGCATCCAACTAAAATTATATAAAATATTGAAAATTTTAAAGAAATTCAATAGAAAAGTGTATTAATAGTTAAAATCAGTGTACTTACGTATTTGAAAAGTAAAATTGGTAGAAGATAACGACGGATTACGATTATTTTTGGAAAAATTTGGTCACACCACGAGGTAAATGCACACACAAGAAAATTTGCATCTCGAATAATTATACACATCGAAGGTCATCCATCAAGTACAAATAAATAGTTTCATGGTACATGAACTGAGTAACGAGAAATACCCCAGATTTTGTTAAGGTAACGTCCCATTAAACTTTATATTGAAAATAAAAATTAGTGAAAATTTTACGATCCAATTACGCGTGCGTTAATACGTTTACAGCCTTACTTATAAACGTAGTATAACTTTATATCACGGTTATAACACGGGTATACCAAGCGTCACTACCTATAAACGGTGTATAAGCCAACCGTACCCAAGTAACATTTTTAGCCTGCAAATAGCCTGTAAATAGCCTGCACCTGACACAGGCCTGTGTCAGGCCTGCAATTTGTCTGTGCCTGCATTTAACCGGTAATTTAGCCT
This sequence comes from Podabrus alpinus, assembly GCA_932274525.1. NCBI lineage: Eukaryota > Metazoa > Arthropoda > Insecta > Coleoptera > Cantharidae > Podabrus > Podabrus alpinus. The sequence goes on along the minus strand of OW026454.1, from coordinate 82,375,239 downwards.
GCGTCAGGCCTGCCGTTGGGTTATTTATATGGGCCTGTAATTAGCTAATAATTTAACCTGCGGCAGCCCTGCGTCAGGCCTGCCGTTGGGTTATTTATCTGGGCCTGTAATTAGCTAATAATTTAACCTGCGGCAGCCCTGCGGTTATGTTATTTATCTGTGCCTGCAATTTAGCTAATAATTTAACCTGCGGCAGCCCTGTCGTTAGGTTATTTATCTGTGCCTGCAATTTAGCTAATAATTTAACCTGCGACAGCCCCTGCCGTTAGGTAATTTATCGGCATAAAACAACATAACATTTTTTTGAAAAAAAATTTGATTGTAAAAATTAATCAAGGTAAATTAACGGTATCTTGGAATATATATTTTCAGAAATTGAAAAATGCATATTCATTATAATAACCTGGTATAAGTGTGTACACGTGTTGCTCGGAGCTGCATTTTTAAACATTTAATAATTATCGGCGTTTGTTCTTTTTCCGAATGCTGTTAGAAAAAATTCTGTTCACACATACAGTGGAAAGTGTATTTTAATAAATAAAAATTTTTAATAAATTACATATAAAACTTAATACACAAAAGTGTAAAAAAAATTGTGGGTTTCTGAGATTTGAACCCGGGGCCTCTCAGTACCAATAGTTTGGTTAAAATTTTTACAGGTTTACACTGCCAAAATTTTATTTGCGATTGATGACTCACGAATATTTTTTTCTAAAAGTTTCTGGAAAATTTAAATAATTTTTAATTGTAAAAATTAATCAAGGTAAATTAACGGTATCTTGGAATATATATTTTCAGAAATTGAAAAATGCATATTCATTATAATAACCTGGTATAAGTGTGTACACGTGTTGCTCGGAGCTCGATTTTTAAACATTTAATAATTATCGGCGTTTGCTCTTTTTCCGAATGCTGTTAGGAAAAATTCTGTTCACACATACAGTGGAAAGTGTATTTTAATAAATAAAAATTTTTAATAAATTACATATAAAACTTAATACACAAAAGTGTAAAAAAAATTGTGGGTTTCTGAGATTTGAACCCGGGGCCTCTCAGTACCAATAGTTTGGTTAAAATTTTTACAGGTTTACACTGCCAAAATTTTATTTGCGATTGATGACTCACGAATATTTTTTTCTAAAAGTTTCTGGAAAATTTAAATAATTTTTAATTGTAAAAATTAATCAAGGTAAATTAACGGTATCTTGGAATATATATTTTCAGAAATTGAAAAATGCATATTCATTATAATAACCTGGTATAAGTGTGTACACGTGTTGCTCGGAGCTCGATTTTTAAACATTTAATAATTATCGGCGTTTGCTCTTTTTCCGAATGCTGTTAGGAAAAATTCTGTTCACACATACAGTGGAAAGTGTATTTTAATAAATAAAAATTTTTAGTGAATAAGATATAAAAATACAAATTTTTATGAACACCCACGTGGTATGTCGAAAACAAAAATATTGTAGAAAAGAAAACTAATATTGAAATGTGAAAAATATTTAACATTAAAATATAATATATTATAAAATTAATAATTAAATAGCAATGAATTTTAATTCCGTCTTTTAAAACAGTTTTATCCAATCAGAATTAAGAAACATTTCACCGTTAACATAACGCTTGTTACTCATTGGTTACATGTTATTATAAATATATATTATGCTTATTTGTGATTAAAAGTATTTAAATTAAATTAATTATTGTTAAAATTAAAATTAATTAATTATGACAAATAATAAGAAGGTGTAATAGTGAAATAAGATATAAAAATACAAATTTTTATGAACACCCACGTGGTATGTCGAAAACAAAAATATTGTAGAAAAGAAAACTAATATTGAAATGTGAAAAATATTTAACATTAAAATATAATATATTATAAAATTAATAATTAAATAGCAATGAATTTTAATTCCGTCTTTTAAAACAGTTTTATCCAATCAGAATTAAGAAACATTTCACCGTTAACATAACGCTTGTTACTCATTGGTTACATGTTATTATAAATATATATTATGCTTATTTGTGATTGAAAGTATTTAAATTAAATTAATTATTGTTAAAATTAAAATTAATTAATTATGACAAATAATAAGAAGGTGTAATAGTGAAATAAGATATAAAAATACAAATTTTTATGAACACCCACGTGGTATGTCGAAAACAAAAATATTGTAGAAAAGAAAACTAATATTGAAATGTGAAAAATATTTAACATTAAAATATAATATATTATAAAATTAATAATTAAATAGCAATGAATTTTAATTCCGTCTTTTAAAACAGTTTTATCCAATCAGAATTAAGAAACATTTCACCGTTAACATAACGCTTGTTACTCATTGGTTACATGTTATTATAAATATATATTATGCTTATTTGTGATTAAAAGTATTTAAATTAAATTAATTATTGTTAAAATTAAAATTAATTAATTATGACAAATAATAAGAAGGTGTAATAGTGAAATAAGATATAAAAATACAAATTTTTATGAACACCCACGTGGTATGTCGAAAACAAAAATATTGTAGAAAAGAAAACTAATATTGAAATGTGAAAAATATTTAACATTAAAATATATTATATTATAAATAATTTAAATTTAAAATTGATATATCGAACCATCAAACGTTACAATGAGACATCTACGAAATTAGATCCGATTAGAATTTTTTTTCTTATAAAAGTAATTCCCTCGACTTATAATTTTATCACAACTAAAATAAACAGTTCTACGTGGCTCAGACGGCAACGCGGTGGTACATGGAAGGCAAAGGTCCAGGGTTCGATCCCTCGGTAAGGGTAAGAATTTTATTTCAAAAATTCAACATTTAATTTCAGATTTTTCAGACTCCAAGAACAAAGAGGACGACAACATCATCAACCAATAAATATTAGATATTAGAAATATTACAAGGTCCTACAAATATTAAAAAAAACGGGTAAAATAAAAAATTATATGTTGTAGAGTTAAAATTGTAAAATTAGCAGCTGAAACGAAAAAATAAAATAAATGGTAAATTAAAAAAATTAAATTTTTTTATTTTGATTTTCAAAATTGATTATAGTAAATTAAATTTATTAAACGAAATTTAATCTATATAAATTATTTTTGTGCCAGGCGCTGCCTCGAGCCTGCGATAAAGTTTAATGCAGGCTTTTTTTTGCCTGCGATAAAGGTAACCGCAGGCTAACCGCAGGCCTGTGTCAGGGCTGCCATGAGGCTGCCATTAGGGTAATTTTTTACCTGCGATGAGTTAACCGCAGGCTATTTGGTGCCTGTAATCAAGTTTAACACCGGCTATTTCTTGCGCCACTTAAGCTGTTTCGTACCTGTGTCAGGGTGTTATTGAGGCTGCCGCAGGTACAGGCACAGGGACAGGCTGTACCTGACAGGCTGTTTACAGGCTATTCGCAGGCTAAAATGTTTATTGGGTAGTATAGTCCTGTTATAACTATAACTCGTAAAACTACGCTACGTTATACCTAGCTCAGGGGTAGTATAGGTATGGTATAACGCTGTGATAAGAAGTAATCGCGAGCTGTCACTACCGCGCTCGAAGTATGTTTAATTTAGAAATTAAACAGGTTTTTGTTGGTTGGATGAGTTCTAGTTTAGAACCATCCTGTATATTAATAATTTAAGTAAATATGCAAAATTGTACAAATTTAGTAGAAAAGTGTAAATAAAGCTAATATGCACAATAACACTTTCCAGTAGGTCAATTACAAATATAATTCATTTCCGCATTATCAACATTTAAAACAATTATAATCAGCAAGTACTGCATTTAAAATTATTAATGGAAAATTTTATATCATAAGTCATCAGATTAATACCTTTAATTTAATTGGAATGTGATAACCTAGCTATTAAGTTTTTATATAAATACCTGTATGTAAAACTTAATAAATCAGTAGCATTTGAATTTACGACTTAAATGTTATTCATCAATAAATTAAGAGAAGTACTTCTTGCCACTTCTCATAATTTAGAGTAATCACTAGAACTTACAACTCTAGTGGTCCTCAATTCAACTAAATTAAGACGGGTACTTCTTGCAACCCTAATCTTAAATTTAGACAAAGTAACACCACTATAAAATAATTAATTATGACGAAATTATGCATTTCCGTAAAACAATTTTTACGTTTTCGCAACAAGCATGTTTAGAAGCATCTATCCGCCAAGTTTAAGCTAGATCGCGACACATTTCATTTTCTGGATTTTAGCCGAAATTATATTAATAAAAATTCTAACCTATAACATATAAATTTGACTTTTATTGCAAGTTAGTTCAATTTATAAATGGATTCGTTGGAAGAGCACGTAAATCTCAAGATTTTATCAAAATGCCTAGAAGTATTAATGAGCAACAAACAGTTATGGCTCAGTTTCGACAAATCTGTGGGTTTAAAAGTATCGTTGGCGCCATCGATTTTACCCACATAAAAATTAAAAAAGTTCCTGGAGAGGTGTCGCAATATTACATTAATAGAAAAGGATATTATTCTTTGAATGTCCAGGTAATATGTGATGCTTCTTTACGCATAAGAGACATCGTTGCAAGTTGGCGAGGGAGCACACATGATAGCAGAATTTTTCGAGAGAGTCGTATTAAGCAACGATTTGAAAGGGGTGAATTCAAAGGTCGCTTACTTGGAGATTCTGGCTACGCTTGTACTCCTTACCTATTCACTCCACTCTTAAATCCATCAAACGAAAGCGAAGAAAATTATAATCGTGCTCAAATTCAGACAAGAAATGTAGTAGAAAGATGTACACACATTATATATACTAGTTTTAGTTAGTTTAATTTATTCCTTTAATAATTGTTTCTGTGATAATGCTATTTTTAAATTATTTATTACAGAAAGTTCTTGCAAATTTTTCATTTTATGCTCATTTTCCAATTGTTTCATTTGCAATTTTTCTTCTTGGATTTCCATGAATCGATCGCTTCTTTGATTAACCTTAAACAAAAAGAATAATTCTACGACAAATTCAACACCACAATAAATTACATGAGCAGTTGATAATTTCCTCTTTCGTTTTAAATTTCCATTATCTCCAGAGCTTCAGGTTTGGGGCTTGGAGGTTTCGGTCCGCCACCCGTTGCAACCAATTCCCTGCGGTAGGTGGAAATTGATTGTTTCGATTTCAACTTAAAGCACTTCCACTGCTGCTTTAACTCAGAAAGGCTTCTTTGCCTCGAAGTAACTTCAATGAACCTTTTATTTACATAAATTAATTAAAAATACATGTGTAATTTTAAATCTCCTATTTACCGGTTATATATTCTTTCCCAAGCTTTAACTTTTGCTTTATTAGTGTTGGTGTTCGTCACTTTATTTTCAATAACGCCAACCTCATCCTTGACAATATCTTTTAATAAAATCTAAAATAAAGTGTTTTCGAAAATTTTACAAATTTAAGGTTAGGTTTTTATATTATATAAAAAAATTTTATTTTAACTTACTTTCTCACATTCTTCCCAGTTTGCAGCTCTACTTCTCTTTTTTAAATTATCGTTACTCGCCATTTCACGTTTTTTACAAAATTTTACAAAAATTGGTAAAAGAAGCGAACAAAATTTTAATGAAACGTCACAAACTGTGACGTCACTATACAATTCAAACCGATTCAGCCTTAAACCACGCCTATACTTGATACAACTATAACATCGTTATATCTCGTTTATAGGTAACGTAAATAATTTTAACTTATATCTTCCTTATCCTCGGTATAACTATATCGCGATTTAACCCCGATATAAGACATTTTTATAAGTAACACTGTAAGTTTATTAGAATAAGAAATTTGTTAATTAGTATAAGAATTTTATTGCATTTAAATCACTTAAAAACTAAATCATAATAAATTACCATTTGTATTTTAAAACGGAGCATAATTTTTGTAATCACATTCCGAAGACCACGATATTTGATTTCAGCATTACGATTTGGTCAAGGAAAGAACCCAACTTGAGAGAAGGTAGGTCTGTGCTCATCGCAATAGCCAAGCCGAGGTATAATTTCATTTATTTGTATTTATCAAAAATTTTACATACATTTCTATTGACGGGATACAATTACGTACACTCGTACAAGACATTTATATTAAAACGTTTAGCTCCAGTGAGGCAAAGACCCACACAGCAATATGTGATGAAATTTACCAATCTCCGCGAATTAAAATTAAAGGACATCAAGTTACAAAATTCGAAACAAAAATTTAAAACCTAAAATTCTTCAAAGTATTTGACAAAGGAACTTGTAGTGTTAATTTAGAAGTGAATTCTCTGAACTGTCCACAGTCGATTTAAGTGAACTCAACAAAATTTAAAGTGAAAGGATTCGAAAAAAAATTTATTTTACAGTGATACGATTTAAAGTGTTTGGACAATTTTAAATTATTTTGTTATTCTATTTTATCATTTTTATTCATTGTTTATTGTTAATTATAAAATCTTCATTTATGTAAAAAGGTATAGACATTATCAACTTGGAAATCAAATTACAACGTCGAAACGTCATCGAAATGGACACTGCTGAAAAATTAGTCACCATCAAGCTCCGAATTTTTCATCTAAAGGGGGGAGAAGTTATATTCCCATAAAAATTAATTATGTAAGCTTAGGAATTTTCCTAACTGACGCAATAGGAAATGGTAATGCTAATTAATTATTTCACTGTTGATTTAGCAAAAGGAAATTTCCATTAAAATATTCTACTATTGAAAATTTTCGCTTAATAAACTATTTGAACTTTATAAAAATGGATGTCGCTAAATAAAAAGTCAGTATTTTATAAGTATTCATTAAGTATGTTTAAGTAATCATTATGTTAGTATTTTTAATTATTAAGCAGGAACTCTGCAAGTTTAAAGTTTTATTGTGGAAAATAATATTCAATAAAAATAAATCAAGAAAATTTAAGTTTTTTTTATATATTAAGTGTAAAACTTCAACCTACATTACTATTAATACTATTTTTTCACACCCTAAAAAATTATAATAATATCCTGGTTAATTATATAAAACAGTTCAAAAATACATTTAAAAAAAAGTGCTAAAATCAAAATCCATCAAACGACCTGTCAAAATTTATTGATTTTAGGCTTCTATACAAAGTATAGCAAGAAGCCTTTTGATGATGCTGTGGTTTAAAATGACCCCACACAACGCAAATAGTTGAAAATCTCAATTAATTGCAATATTTAAGAAATTTGACCTAATTTGAAAACTTTAGATTGAACAGATAAGCACATCCACCTTATTTCATGATATTGTACACTTATAAAGATCTCTAAAGATAAGAAATGCTACATTAAAACCTGTTAAATAGATTCATTGTGAAGATGACCATCTCAAAATCTTCAAATAAGATACTTTAGATCAGAAATAATGAAATTTAGTACAACTTGTTATCTGTAAAACATAACCTGTACATTTTGTAAACTTTAAATTGAAAATTCTCTGTGAATAACTTATTATATGAAAATCTATTTACAACCAAAAGTATGTCATATCTAACTCTATGTGTTAATCATAAAATCATCTCCGGAATTTGTAAAAAGGTAAATAAGATTCAAAATTCATTGAAAAGTGGAATGTGATAACGAAAATGATCAAATTCACAACTTCAAAAGGCTCCAAAATCAACTACTGTGATGAAAATCTTCTCAGAAGCAATGGAAAAGTAATCTCACCAATAATGGAATCAACCCTGAAAATTATAGAAAATTTCATTAAAATAAAATTTACAAAAGGAATAAATTTGACTGACAAGTCGTTAAAAATCAACGCAAATTGGTAATTTTGCGCAGGTAAATTTAGTTGAAATTTGGTATTCAAAGTGGACAGACGTGTGACGAGATCCAATTTATCAATACTTGGTTGATAGGAATCCAAGATGGCCGAAGTTAGTTACAGCGACTGAAAATTAAGAATGTAAATCTTCAACTCAAATCTCGAATATCTGAGAATTATTTAATTCAAAATTACTTACCAGCATATAATCTAATTAAACAACACAATTAGAAAGTCAAATTTGGATGATATGAATCAACATATCACCATAACATCAACAGCTGTGTGGGAGTGTTACGTTGTGCGCGAGTGGCAACGAAGATTGTGATTATCTACGCAGACTTTAATGAGTCAGGATTAAATAAATTAAAGGTATTTCGAAATTATTATTTTTATTAACTTTTTGCCTTCAGCATTTAACATAAAAGATGCGAGGAAAAAGACCTTAGCGGGTGAATTTCTGGCTACCCTATTTTCACAAATATTCAACAACAAAACATTTTTTATTATTTACATTTTATACGTTTCGAGCAAAATTTAAATTACATAAACATTTAATCCGTTTTGGACAACGGCGAGACTTAAATTAGATTTAAGCATCTCAAAGAAGAAGGAAGAATTGGAACGTCATTCTACGATTATTTTGGTATTTTGATTATTGTAAACATTCTGGTAACAGATGAGTTATCTGTATTAATTTTATAAACATTGATAATTTGCGCTAGCGATATTTATTTTCAATATAAAAGTATTTCTGAGTTAAAACAATCTCTTTTTATTATCATTAAAACTATTACAGGTCAGTACTCTAAATTTTTGAGATCATTCAAAAATACAAAAGTGGATCGTTTTTATCTGGTCAAAGTAATTAAGCATTTCATTCAAACACAAGTAATATTTTTCAATCACTTTAATACAAATCTTTCGCGACTCAATAAGCTACATCCCCTAATTTAATCAATTACCTGCAATACTCTGAGAGAGTCTTAGACTGAGCTATACAAGAGGGACAAGGTGGTGAACTTTCCGATAAAATTTAACACGCGAAATTTTATATTTACATTTTTATATTTTTCTTTCATTTGAAAGTGGCGCCCAAAAATTAATCGACGTGTGTAAGTTTTACATTGAAAAGTACATAGCAATACGTATGGGGAAAGTAATAAATACGCTAATAAGATTTTTAACAATTTTGAATACAACACAGCCATTCCTTAATATTTGTGCTGCTATACGAAAATTTTTGCATTTATTAATTTTGTAAAATTTCTAAAACAAATTTTATAATTATGCAAGTTTGCAATTTTTTTTATTTTACTCTATTTCAAAATTTTCCGAAGGTATTATGGGGTACTTCATCCCTTTTCGATCCGCTATATTACCACATGAAGATGAAATGTTTTGTTGTTTAAATTGTAATTTTTAAAAATTCCGTTGGAAAACTCACCTTTATTCACTTTATAATTGGAATAAATTAAAATTAATATTGTTTAAATAATTACGTAAAATTAAACTTCTAAACTGTTTTTGATAAATTGCAAAGTAATTAAACAATAAAAATGAAATAATTATTTGTCTAGTGAACTTTCAGCAATTGATCTTTGCTATCATGTTTGTGTTGATCATATTTTTGTTTTCTGTACCCATTGGGCGAGAAGCCGACACATAATTTGAGAGAACTTTTTGTGGGTTCATTCGAACACTAAAATATATTATGTCTGCTGTAATTCTGTTTTCTTGGAGTTTTTGTCAGTTAAAAAATGTATCTTGCCTGGACTAAACATAAATTTAAAATTAAAAGATAGTTAAAAAAAGGTACGAGAAAAAGTAAAAAAGAAGAAATCGAAAATAACGAGCAAAATTTGACCTTAAAATGACGTCCGTGAAGTTGAACAAAATAATTTTATGAATTTAATAGATAATAATAAAAATGTGTAATATTACTGAAATCATTTTCTTCGATTATCTCGAAATCTATTACGTAATATTAAACTGAAATTTTAGCAGTGCATTCAAAACAGTCCGTAAAATCACCTCTGGAACAAAAAATTAATTTTTTTCGAAAATAAATCAACATTTTCTATTTTCTCGGAATTGGTTTGTAATACCAAACTGAAATTTTAGACAAATTTTTCAAGAATGCGGGGGGGGGGGTCTATCATAAATAAAGACCAGAGAAGGTCGATAAAAAAATCCTCCCTAGCCAGGTTAGCAGCCTACTAGAAGAGAAATAAAATGTCGCTCCAAGAACTGGAAATGCCTCGGAAACTGTTTTTTTTTATTTTCCAGAAATCCGTTAACAATTTTAAATTGAAACTCTGGCACAATTTTATTAATTTAGTATTTTCATCTAATATGATGTAAAAAGTATTTTATTATTAAACAAGTTGGAACTTGCTTCAGCAGCGGTTCCTAGGCTTCTATACATACAACTACTTTTCTGATGTGAAATGTTGTTGTTATCTGGTTATTTTTGATCGCCATATAATGTACCATCACATAATCAGATAATCTGCACCAATTAAATTTTTTGCGGTTGGTAATTATCATTTACTATATAAGTAATAACAATCAAACTTTTCCATTCTATTCGAAACTTTACTTCTCTGTAATGTATGGTCCTTTTTTTGAGGTGGACCAATCCTCTCCTTTCTCTTTTATTTACAACTTAACTTCAGTAACCACATCAATAAAAAATTATTTTTTCACATCAAAGTAAAATAAAAAATCAGTTCTTAGACCTCTATACACACAGAGTATTTCCAACACGATTTGAAACGCTCTGTATGATTTTGAATTATGCGGACAGACAGACGGACACGGAGCCAGATCATAAGGCTTTTTGCTATACTTTGTATAGAAGCCTAATAAACAAGTTGTTATTATCTGGTTATTTTTGGTCGCCATATAATGTAACATCACATAATCTGATAATCTGCACTAATTAAATTTTTGCGGTTGGTATTAAATACCAACCGCAAAAATTAATTGATAAATTTTATCAATTACTACATAAGCAGCGATGCCAACCCGTACTATAATTGTAGTTCGCATACTATAATTTTACCTTCTGTGCTGTACAACAGAAGGTACAAATTACTTATAGAATGCCTACTATAATAAATTACAGTACGGTTGGCATCGCTGTACATAAGTAATAATAATCAAACTTTTCCATTCCATTCGTAACTTTACTTATCTATAATTTCCGGTCCATTTTTTGAGGTGGATCCTTCCTCTTCCTTCTCTTTTATTTACAACTTAACTTCACTATCCACATCAAGCCACTGCTGTGGTTAAAATAAAATAATAAATAATTAGTGCAGATTATCTGATTATGTGATTTTACATTATATGGCGACCAAAAATAACCAGATAATAACAACTTTCCACACCAGAAAGGTAGCTGTATCGGCAATTTACATTACCGTTGGTAGCGCCACCAGCAACAACAATATGGCCGTGTTTAGACGTATATTTCGAAATTCAAAATCATATTCTAGTGAAAATTTTCAACATTTCAGTATGGTATTAAATTTATTATAATATATTGTGGTGTTTTGAGTCACCCTCAGTGTAAAATTAATTACTTTGTTTTAATATTTCGCCTAATCACATGAAAGCTTTTTGCGAAGTGGAAGATTTTTCGAGTTTAAGGAATTTTTACAAAATTCAATACAATAGAACAAAAAAATCCAAGAATATAAAATAACAATAATTTATTTTATATCATGTTCACAAATTGATTCAAAAATGTTAGTAGTTTAGAAATATCACATGTTCACAAATTTATGCAAAATTGTTAGTAATTAAGAAATGTTACATGTTCATAAATGTATTTAAAAGCGTTAGTTAAGAAGTGGGAACTCCATAAAATCTAGTTGGGACGAAAAGGGAATTTTGGAGATAACCTTGGTAACGAGATAAAGAAAGCGGCTGTCAATAAATTGGTCAAAAAAAGATAGTCAAAAACCAAAATTGGAGAGCTAAAAATAAAGATAATTAACCAGGTGTTTGGAAATAAATGGGTGAAAATATATAATCACGAGCACTTACTGGAAGAAAGTTGAAAAAGCTGGTCTGGAAGACAAATTAAGTGAAACCTTGATGCACAAAAAAATGGAATCAATTTAAAAGGGTCCATGTTTGGAATCATGAATAAGCACGAAGGAAGTGGCTTAAATGGAAAATTTATGCTAGGAGGCGTGAACGCCATCTAAGAAAGAGTAAGAACATTGCATAACTATTTGTATGAAGTGACGCGTGTTCGCGCGATTAACAATTAATTTAAAAAGCGATTTGGGGTTAAAAACGATTTGGGATTCAAAGAGGGTAATTTTAAGAGTTGTTAGGTTAAGTTTCGTAAACAATAAAAAAATTTCTTAAAAAAGTTTTTAATAAATATCATTCTGGGATATTTTTGTTTTATTCTATTAAAAAAAAATTCATTCACAATTCAAGAAAGCGAAGAACTTACTCCTGAGGGAAAGAGTTTTCATGCCGGTAAAAAAAAAATAAAGAGCTAGCAAGGGTTTAATAAATACACAAAAAGTAAAATTCATTTAAAGACAAAATAAAAGTGTAATAGTCCCACAGATACCCTGGACATTACAATATGTTTTGTTAATTAGTTGATTTTGTTATGTCTTGAGCCTGAAGAACGAATTTTTATTTTCATTTAATACGTCACTTGCTAATCTAAAATTCTCCCGCATGGTGGCGTTTGCTTAATGTAAATTGCGAATAGAAGCCTAAGAACTGCCGCTAAAGCGAGTTCCACCTTGTTTAATTTTTGTTATCTGAAAACAGCTGTCATACAATAAGTCAGGGGCGTACTGGATCAAGTTATTCACGAGGGCTTAGATTTTTCATATCGATCGTCAGCTATAGCGGTTAAGTGCGTTGCTGCTAATGCTGAATGCCTGGTTACACTCCGGGCTCAGTAAAACTTTATTCTGGCCATGTTTATTACTTTATAACTTTATTCTGACCATATTCATTGTATGTTTACTACAATGTGTTACACAAGAAAACATTTTACATCTGTTTTGAGAGGTGACATATTTTACATTCGATTTGTATTTTTTCGCTTGTTTATGTACATTTTTCTTTATTACAGTCTTGAAAATGACCCCGATAGAGGGTCGCAACTAGTCGATTCAAAACGTAGTCTTTCTTTAACACGTCCCCTGATATCCAATATCCTAGTAAATCATATCCTTGGAACAATAGCTTATCTTCACTTTATTCTGGCCGTTAATCCCTGCGGCAGTTAGACCAGTAAGCCACGTATCAGAGAATAATTGGATCAACGGACAATCGTATCATGGTATAATCGTATCAACGGATCATCGTATCAACGGATCATCGTATCATCGTATCATCGTATCATCGGATCAACGTATCATCAGATCAATTTGCTTATATAGGACATCGCCCTATGAGTATAGTAGATGTAACAGTTTGGCTAATTTTTCGCGCGTTAAGTAAAAGTAAATTATTAACAATGGCATTAATCGAAAACAAATCTGCTTTCAAAACTGTAAAGAATGTGCGATTTGGCATTTTTAGTCTGGAAGATATTCGTAGCATGTCTGTCGTCCCAGAAGGTATAAATCATGTAGAAATTATGGAAGAAATCTTCCAAAAGTGGGCGGCCTGATGGATCCGAGGATGGGAGCGTTTGACAGCACTTTACCATGTCAAACATGCGAAGGCGACCGGGACACTTGCCCCGGTCACTTTGGTCACATCGAATTGGCCAACTTTCACGTTGGCATGATTAAAGATGTCATGAAAGTTTTACGCTGCGTCTGCTTTAATTGCAGTAAATTGTTGGTGAACCCAAAAAAACAAAACCACTTCGAACACGCTCAGAAGATAACTGCAGACGATTCCAAGAAACGCTTAGAACTAGTGTACGGTTTGTGCAAAGAACAAACAATATGTCACGCGGATGGTGGATGTGGAAATCATCAACCTGTAATTAGAAAATCGGGTCTCGATTTGACGGCCGAATGGAAGGAATCCGACGGAAAGGTTCCACAAGAAAAAAAGTATTTGTTGGCGGAAGAAGTGCTGCATATCTTTAGACAAATTAGCGACGCAGATTGCAGCGCCCTGGGAATGGATCCGAAATACTCACGACCCGAGTCGATGATCGTGACGGTTTTACCGGTTGTTACTCCTTCCGCGAGACCCGCAGCTTTCATGGGCGATTCGCCGAAGAAACGTCAAGACGATTTGACAAATAAATTGGCCCTAATCATAAATATACCTTGTATAGAAGCCTAAAAGTAGCGCACTGGCTACCCAGTTCTTAGACCTCTATACACACAGAGTATTTCCAACACGATTTGAAACGCTCTATATGATTTTGAATTATGCGGACAGACAGACAGACGGACGGACAAACGGACAGACGGACGGACAGACAGACACGGAGCTAGATCATAAGGCTTCTTGTTATACTTTGTATAGAAGCCTAAAAGGTGAAGTTGTTAAGTTTATGACGGTTCAAAACCAGCTAATAGCTTTTTTTAAAACCACAATAGTGACTTCGTGTGATCGCTATGAAAGTTTTCTTTTTTTTTAAATAAAAACATAACATTTACTAATATAAAACCGCAAATTGGCGGAGATTTCAAGTTTTCATAATTATTATTAATTCATTTCATCGGGTATTGTACGGGGTGTCTCAGAATATTGGAATTTTTTTTTGTATGGGTTTAAAACCATATTATGTTTTCTCTTGGGGGATTGTTTCAAAATTTAACTATTCCATTGGTGTGTATATATTTCATGCTTGTGTTCTTGGTTTTTCCTCCCTGGAAAGCGGGTAGGTTTAATTTTCCGTTTTGTTCGATTTCATGATTTCCACGCTGTTTTCTTCATTTTTTTCACGTTTACTTGGTATTTCGCATGTTATAACCCATCCGTTGTATTAACTTTTATTACAATGTGAGTTATGTCCTATACTTGTATGATGTCTTCGGTGGTTGCAATAGAGTTTGCAAAGTCCATGAGGCGAGCTTTGTACACTCTACATAAATTAGATCCAGTTGACTGCTTGTTGTCACTGTATTTCGCCCGGATACAGTTGACGCACACATGCTTGGCATGATCCCCCTGCACTCCACAGGCACGTGAAGCGTGTTCTGTTGAGGTGCAGAAAGCACATGCTTCAGCCCCTTTGCAATATTTGGCCGTGTGGCTGAATCTCTGGCATTTAAAACATCGGACGATTCCGATGTGGTCATGTACCCTGTAGCTTCTCCAAGCTATTCTGAATTTGCCTTCTTTCATTATTGCTTCCCGGACCAAGGGGTGAACCTCCAAGATCCATTTGTTGTGCGACTTTTCTTTGGTATGGACGGGATTGATGCTCTTGAGCGAAGAGCTCCCGGCCATTTTGACTACCTCGGGAAAAGCCATTGCCGTTTCCTGGACTATGTGGTCCTTGGAAATTGTTTTGTCCACCATATGGATCGCAATTGATGGCCAGGTTGCTGAGGGCTCCCGGGCCACCAATTGTTTCTCCACAAGCAGTTGGTTGCCTACTAGCATCTTAATCGAAGGGTGGGAGGACTCCACCACTACCCCTTTGTTCTTAACTAAATATACTTTGTCTGGTTTGATATTGAGGTCCGCAAGCCTGATACTAGTCAGGGCGGATTTTGTTTCTTCCGCGGTTTGACAAGGACTGCTCTCTGCTGGATAAACAATTATTTTGTGTTTCTTTTGATTTAGTACTGTGCTCCGAGGGTTGCTGATGGCCGCCCTTTTCACAGCTTCTAGGTAATCCGTGGGGGGGGGGTTTGTTTCTTTGATACTTCCTGAGGGGAAGGGTCTATTGTCCTGGGTTCCCGGACCTGAAGAGTCGGCGGGGCAGTAGGGATGGTATGGGCCAGTGCCCTTACCAGCTTACCACCTCTTCAATGATTTCTCTTGACGGGGGAGGGGAGGCTGAGGGCTCTCCCGTTCCTTGTCCATTGATTTTGCTAAGTAAATACCTTCCAAGGATTTGGACGGTTTGTTCAAGTTCTTTTAAATGCTCTAACGCATTTTCCCTGTACTTTATTACCTCCTTACTCCTAATTAGAAATTTTCTTACCTCGTGCGCATCTTGGGCCACTTTATACGATAAATCGTAAATCATTTCGTTAGTCAGTTTGTTTTCTTCTTGTTTTTGTTGGGTCGGTTCCTGAGTTTTACTTCCGTTTTCAATATTTTTCTCGTTTTCTTTCTTTTGTTTTTCTTCTTCTTTTTGTTTCTCTTTTTCCTGGTGTTCTTTTTCTTGTTTTGCTTTGGCGATCTGTTTTCTTTGGTTTTTGGTGGGTTTCTTTTCATTCTTCGGTGATTCTGTTCGTGATTGGTTATCGCTTTCTGATATTGGTTTTCTATTTCTGGTTCTTATATTTCTCGGTTCTTCTTGTTCCTCTTCGGAGGTTATTTCTCCATATGATTGGTCCATGAATTCGATATTTTTCCTCTTATCTTTTATCTTATGGTACCTCGGTATCATAAAGTCTTCTTCCTCTTCTTCGTCGGTTTCTCTGGAACGTTTGCCATTTTCGTTGGCATTGTTTTGTTGCATAGTTGTCGGCTCGTCCACATTGGTAGATGTTGTCGGTACAATTACGTTGCTGATGATATTTATATTTTCCGATTTTTTTTGATTACTGATGAGGCCATATTGCTCATCTCGATCTTCCACTTTTCTTTTCGTGTGATCGCTGGCTGAGTTTCAGCGCGGGTATTGCGGGTTCGAATCGCAGGCTCGTGGAATTTTTTAACTTAACCTCCCAAAGTCAAAATAAAAAAGAATATCGTTTCAGAAAAAATTTCACGATCATCTTGGCTAAGAAAAACTTTGCATTCCACTTCAAAATTAAATTTATTGTATTATCTTGTATCATCCTATAACAAGGTAGAACGAAATTGTTTCGAATGAAAGGGTGAAAAATTTGTGGATTAGGTATAATAGATAGATAATAAAGATTACAATGGGTGGGTAAAAATGAATCATCCCTCATCCCTCTCCCAAGACTGTCAATATGGTTTCTGCATTTTTATAATTTTTGAAAATATTTTTTTTTAATTTAAAAATTAAAATAAACAATACCCCTTTTCGGTCAATGGTTTCCAGAATAATGGCTTAATCCATAAACCGGAAGGGCACAGGTAGGGATTCTAACAATTTCATTAATTTTTGTTAAAGAAAACTTTTTTTAAAAGATTAATTGTTGCTTTATGGCATTTGGGGCTCCTGTATAAAATAAAGAAGCTACTTCCATATGATTTCTACCACTTAATCAAGTCTTACATTAATGATAGACATTTCTTTTTGTTAAATGTCAAGAAGAATATACAGGAATATAACCTAATTAAATCTTATAATTTTCAGCTCGACAAAATAGATTAAAGTTTTCTATTCCATTCGGAATATTGCTATTCTGCTTTTCTGCAAAGTCTTCACGATCCATTTATTGAGATGAATCAATCCCCTTTTTCAGTTTTTCTTTCAACATAATTTATCCAGAGTGTCGATGTTTACCGGAGGGCCGCGGTAAGAAATTCCATTAAGTTACTGCTGTATTTTCGTAAAATGAATAATTATGGTATTATAAAATCAGTTTTATTTAATTTGTCCATAATTTCATTATTAATAATAACCTAACATAATCGCTGTAATTAATAGTAAATTAAATTTTTTATTGAAAGTCAAGCTTAGGTGAATTTCTCGCATAATTCAATTGAGATGTGTTTCTAAAAAAAGCGAAAACTAAAAAATTGATGTGGTAACGCATTGTTCTTGTTTACCTCGGATGTACTTTTTTAGGTACGTATTTTAGATTTTTTTCATTTCATTCAACCATATCTATACTCACTATAAATATAGCGTTATTGAATGTTGTACCATCCAATGTAATACAAAGTGTTCAAGATGAAAATTAGTTTGGTTCTGTGTGTGGTGGTGTTTTCTTCGGTGGTTTCAAGTGCCGATATATGTAAATTTCAATATACCTGCCGAAATTTTCAAAAACTGAATTTGTAATTTCAGCTTCCATTTTTACCATTTGCAAGGCAGATAATAGAAATGAATGCCTCAAGGGGGCCATTCAGGATGCTTTCCGCAAATTGGCCGAACGTATTAAATCAAAATCTACGCAAAACCGTCCGACTTATTTTTACATTTTTTTAGCACAACCGGCCCTTGGTACTTCATCATTAGATCCATTGTTAATTGAAAAGGCTGTAATACCACCAGGTCCCGGTACGGTACATGTGGAGCAAAATTACAAAAATATTAAAATTTATAATTTGGCTCGTTCTACTGAAGTTAAAGAAGTCAAGTTAGTACCTTATACATAAAGTATTGCACCACCAAACCATTTTTTCCCTTAGAGCTACGATTACAACAGAAGGGTTCGATTTGTTCATCGATTTATATTCACCCGAATACAGAATGGAAGCTGAATACAACTTCAATGGCCGCGTTTTGCTTCTTCCCATTACCGGAAACGGTCCCTGTGTGGTAAAATTAGGTATCATTTTGTTAATCTGGAACGCAGTTAATTTATTATAATGCAATTAATTTAAATTTTAGATGACATTGAGACCCAAGTCGAGCTTTCTGGGGAAATTTTACAAAAAGATGGTAAAACATACGCCGATGTTAAAAGAATTCAGGTCGATTTTCTTCCGAAGAAGGTTGCTTTCCAATTTGATAATCTTTTTAATGGAGATAAACTCCTGGGAGAAAGTATGAATAAGATATTGAACGAAAATTGGCAAACACTCTTTCACGATGTGAAAGATAGCTACCAAGCTATGGTTGCTTCTGAAGGAATTAAATACGCTAATAAGATTTTCAACAATTTTGAATACAACACAATCTTTCCTTAACGTTTCTTTTTCTGTATGAAGATTTTAGATTTGTTGATTTGTAGAATTTCTGAAATATATTTTATAATTAGGGAAGTAGACAATTTTTTATTTTATGTATCAAGGGCACAATCAATAGATTATAACACCGAGGGTAATTTAAAGCCCTCCGCTAACGCGTCGGGCTTTAAATTACCCTCGGTGTTATAATCTATTGATTGTGCCCTTGATACATACAACGTTTTATTTCATTTTGGTACTTGGTACTTGAATTGTCAAAATTGAAGAATTAAGTATTTTGAGAAAAAATATCATGTCATTTTGTTTGTGCTATAAATTTTCGGTGTGCCATGGTTCCTATGACGAGAAACTTGGAGGGGCGAGAATTAATTTTTTTATTTAGCAATAACTCGAAAACGGCACTAGATATCGAAAAACTGAGCAAAAAATTCTTCCCCCCCTCGCAAGGCACACCCCCTCCCGTGAATTGTCGGTAGGAAGGCATATGCAAAATTTCAGATCGATCGCGCAAAAAAAACAGAGTCTGGACTAACTCTTTTGTTTTGATATTGTTGTCATTGCTTAGCAACTTTATAGGCCCTCGGGCTATAAAAGTCATATTATGCCCCCATTTCCGTGCTAAAAAACAAGGTTATGATACCAAAATGAAATAAATAACTATTATTCGATTTTCCAATTTTCCAAAGGTTCTATGGGGTGACTTCATCCCTTTGGATTCGCTATATCACCACACGAAGATGAAATGTTTTGTTGATTTAATTGTAATTTTTTACTCTGTTGGAAAATCCACCATAAATCACTTTATAATTGGAATAAATTAAAATTAATATGTAAAAGAATTACATAAAATTAAACTTTCAATTTTTTTTTTTTGGTGTATTATAAAGGCAATTAAACAATAAAAATGAAATAATTATATATTTCATTCATTGATGATCTTTGTAATCATCATCAGGTGCTTGGTAAAAATATATGCTAAAGATCAAATTTTTTGAATTTTTTGGAAGTTAAAAATGTAACTTGTCCACTATACCTGATTTTGGCCGATTTTCATTTCATTAAATAAATAATTGTGGGAAAAAGAAAAAACACAGAGTAAAGAAGAAAAGTTTTAATAATTTTGCGATTTTCGTTCCAATTTTGTATTAAAAAAACCCATACTTTCCAGCCTTGTTTTATAAATATTAGTATAGTATATTTCACTTTAAATGGAATTAAAAAAAGTCATAGCATCAAATTACGTTGATATAAAAACGTACAAACTATGCGACGAAATATAATATAGAGATAAGATAACGTATATAACAAGATAACGAATGCATTGCTAAAGGCACGTATTCAGGAAATTGTAAAACTTTTAAATTGAAAGAATAAAATACAAGAACTCAAAATAAAATAGTATAGCACAAAGTGTACCTAACTCCTACACTGTATAGCAATTACTGTGCACCTGTCTTATCGCAATAATTTGCATAGTTTTACAATGGTTGTACGTTCTTATATGAAAGTGATATGATTCTATGACTTTTTTTAATTCCAATTAAAGTGAAATATACTATACCTACGCGATTGGCGTACTTAGATTACTAAGAGGAGAAAAGGGAAGAGATTGAAAAGAATAACAAACATGGAGTTGAACATAAAGAGCAAAATGTGATCTTCACATTTTCATAGGTCTTGTCTGTTTTTTTATACTATTTTAGTATTTTTAATTTTTAGAATATAACGTTGATATGCCAGTCAATTTTTTTTTCTGCGTCTTATCTGAGTTCACCGTCCATGCTTTGGATTTTGTTTGGTTCTTATTTATTTAAAAGAGACTTCAAGAAACAGGAATGTGAAAGAGAATATTTCTCAAAATTAATTGTTCTCGGCTTTCTTCAATATACTTATTAATTTCTCACCTCAAAGTTGTTCCTCTTTTTCTGTGAGATTTAAAGTATGTGGAATCACTGTAACCTAAGATTTAACCTGCTTCAATTCCATTATATGCTTTTATTTCTTCTCTTTTATTTGCAACATAACGGGTTGCTATGGCAGCCTTGTCGTGAATAGCAAAAAAGAGAGGCAAAAAATTGAAGAAGGAATCTGAGGAAGGGCACGTTAAACTCCACCCGAAGATACGATGTTTTGATTTAAAAACTTAATGGAATTAGTTAGACAACAATAAAATTAAGCGAATATGGTACGGATGAATTTGATAACCACTGTTATTTTGGCAATAATCGACATTGAAAATCGTTAATTTTCAAGAGCTCAACCAATCAGAAGCTCGTATTCGATTTGGAGCGGGACTACCTCACGCATTCTGTTGACGGTACGTGCATTTCACCGGATAATTTTGAGCGATTGTGCGTAAATTTATTCCGACCGGCCGAAGATGTACTTTCTCGAAGCCCACACGTAAATTAATTAAAAATTTACATTGTTTTCAAGTCAGTTCTTCAAACACCTGTCGAAGGGTGTAAGGCGAGCTTATCTCGCAAAATATCCTACAATCCCGCCTTAAAGCAAAAAAAAACGTAAATTTAGAAGTAAAAGATTAGGCGTAACTATGCTAGGCGAACAATTTTTATGCGTTGTCGCTTTTAGGCATTAAATCCATTAGGCATAAAATCCTTTAGGCGTAAATGAGTTAGGCATAAAAATTTTAGGCGTAAATACGTGATACCCATTTTACCTCAGAAGTTCATCGTTCATTTTACGTGTATTAATTTAAATAATTTTCATTCTTTTTCCAAGTTTACCCGAAAAATCTAGATCCGTTTTTTATGGTTCTGTCGTTTTTAAGATCTTTCGCGCTCAAGCAAATTCTTTTCAAGTTTACCCGAAAAATCTAGATCCGTTCTTTTACGGATCTGTTACGCTCAGGTAAATTTTTTCCAAGGCTACCGTAAAAATCGGAGTGGGGTGTGCCCTAAGAGTACCAACAGCCAATAGGAGACCCCTGTTTCACTACTACTTTAAGGGCGTTTTTGAGGGTTAAACATGTATTTTTCACAATTTTTTAAATTTAATTCTACTATGTAAACCGAATATCTATAATCGCGGTTGAGTTTATCGTATTATCGCCGGAATCTGTAATTTTCATATTTTCTTTCCAAGTTTCTCATATTTCTTCTGTTAGCTCCTTCGCAGGATTAAGCTCAACCGCTTGGGTTAAATATAATAGTTCTTCTTCCTTCAATGCGAAATTTACACGGATTTAAAATTTCATTCATTGCTTAAAATCTTAATTTGATGTAATTTGTTTGAATAAAAATTCGAGAAAATATAAAGAAACAAAAAAGTAGAAAATCCTAATCAAAAAAGAAAATATTCTGTTGCATTAGTGCATAAAATAATTTTGAATAAATCTATCCTTGAATCATCAAAATTATCGACCACTCCTATCTGGAAAAATGAAATTTTGCACCGATAGCAGAGGACACAACACTACCTGTAAAATTTTTTCGAAATGTACAGATAAAATCTATTTTTTAGATTTAAGGGGGGGGGCGGTGTTCGTCAATAAAATACTAGGCTTTAAATGAAACAAAAAAATTCCATTTATTAAGACTAATATTTACTGTGTTAAAATTAAATATAAGTTATCTAATACCTTATCTACCTAAAAAATAATAAAAGCGAAAACAGGATATTTTATAATAAAATATATGAAATCGAACGGCATTTATCGGTAATTGATAACTAAATCAACTTTAAATGCAAACAAAAGCGGATAAAGACTATTTTGGAACTTTAAAACTTAGGCGAACGGAGATTTCAGTTTTTTTAAAGGAAGTATGGATCTCGAATGGGGCAAATCGGAAATTAATAAATCGGGAGCGGATTTTTATCAGAATAGCAATACAATGCGTATAAAATGGTCATTCAGTCAGATCAACAAAAACGTTCGAGGCAGAACTAACGTAAAAGACGGCGTGAAGTGGATGAAAATCAGAAGAAGAAAATGAAGCAGAATGGGCGAAGAAAAACTTGGTCGACCTCCGAACCGACCACTCAATCGATGAGCCCAAAGCTGGTTCTCCTTTCCGATGGAAGACAGCTCGAGGTCAAGGCAAACAGGAGTATGCTAGCCTAAAGTGGAAGAAGAAACAATGCATATACATTTTTCCGCAAATCACCCAAGCTTTCATCAGAAATTATCAGAAATTATCAGAATGTCCTATGGTCGTTCTATTCGAAAGGATGCCTTGTGAACCAAAATATTGCTTTCAAGAAGCTACGGTTCTTCTTGCGAACCAAAGACACTTTGTTGTACTAGGGGTAGACGAATTAAAGTATCTTGTTAACCTAAAACACTCTCTGAAGTGTTATATTTTTAACTTTTGTAAGGTATTTGAATTATTTTTATTTGTTGATTTTTAATTATGATTTTCCGGTTATTGATTGTGAAATAACTAATGAAAATTCAACACTCAAAAACTAACGCAATTATCTACTATATTATCTTTTTCTTAAGCTTTTTTCAATGCTTATCAGTACATGCACACTACATATTCGTATCATCACTCAATTGTGAATCATATTACTAATACTACCGGCCTGTTTTGAAACATTTCCATTAGCAGTAAGTTTTTTTTACATAATTTCTCTGTAGTCGTTTAGTCGTTGCCTTAATACCTCAGTTACATAATAATTTCTTTTACCAGTAAATGTGTAAAGCCGCTTTATTTTTTCTTATTTAACCTCGACGATCTATCAATTGCCTAGTCTTATGTAAATTTAGAACCAACAGTTAAATCCCCAGCGTCGTTCACCTGAGGGCCGAGCTAAGAAATTCTGTGAGGTCCGCGAATCGGGCCCGTAATTTCCGCCCAGTAAATCAAATATTTATTTTCTGGTGTTTCTAACAAAAAAAAGATTTCTAACAAAATTCACTGAATTTTGTTAGGAATAACTCGTACCATAATACCCAAGTCACATTTTAAGTATGAGGCAAATAAAATCCCACAGGTTGCTGTAACAAATTTGTCACAAGCTTATGACAGCTGCTATATGAGTAAATTGGCTGCTGTAAAATTGCTGACACAAGCTTGTGGAAACTTGTAACAGGGCTGCTAGTATTCTACTAGTTTGTTAATATTAGCCCAAAATTTAATGTTTAAATATAACGTGACGTCACAATTAGGAGGTTTTGCACATTTCGTTTTCAGTCGCTGTCTTACAACAACTTACTGTATAAATCTTACTCATTTTGTTAATCTACCCCCCAATTACACACTTCCAGGTGCTGTATATACAGCACACAGTTCAATTCTCTACGCCATTCGAGTCTTCCTCTTTGCCTTCTTCCACATCTTGGCCGGTACTCTCTCTTCCATCCCATCCTCATCAATGACCCAGCCATCGGAATCTTTTTTTATTGACCTTAATATTATCAGAAAATAATCTACGAAAGTGTTATTATACGAAAAAAATCAAGTTCACTCCCCTGTGAGTGGTACATCCCTTAAAATTTAAAGAAAAACCTCCAGATTAGAAAGCAGTATTCCATATAATTATGCAATATCTGCATAATATGGCAATGTCCGTTTTTTTACTCCCATCAGAATACTTTTGAGAATATTCCCAAGGAATATTTTTAGAATACGAATGGGTTTATTCCAGCGTATTTATTAAAACTCATTTAATATGTCTACCATAAGCTTACAATCCCCAAATATTCTTTGATTATTCCAGTCTAATTGTAAATAGGTTTAATATTCCTAAATTTTAATTTTTATTGCAATTTTCAGTTTAAGGCCCAGTTGTTCAGTTTCGGGTTATCTTTTAAACTGGGTTATTTTCCATAGAAATGATTGTTTCAATAATTGTTTCCATGGAAAATAATTCGGGTTAAAAGATAACCTAATACTGAACAACTGGGCCTTAGAGAATGTGACCTTCGTTTCAATTTTTGGGACACATTTTCTTATTTAATAAAAAAAAATGGGAGGGCTGGGATTTAAAAAAAAAATTGAAAAAGAATAATAAAAGTCAGAAAAATTAAGGTCGTTGTTTGGTAGGAAGGTTTTTGATTAGTTTTTGAGGGGCAGTGCAATTGTAAAAGGGAGTGCGGGAACGGCAAGTTTTTGTCTTGTGTATGTGGGGTGGTTGCGTTTCGCAAAAGTTATCACCGAAGTTCGTCGTTCCTACGGTACTCGCCGGTTACGTGTAGGTAACCTACTCCAAGTTGTGGAGAATAAAAAGTCACTGCGGCTCTACATCTATAAGGTATCGTGAATTCTGTTTTTAAAAAAAAAATTGTTAAACCTTGAAATCCAAATTGTTTAGTTAGTTGTTATTATGTTCCGTAGTTATTAGTCGTTAACCAATGTTATTTTCTCGTTTAGTTTTGGATTATTATGTTCACTAGTTATTTTATTTGTTAATCTTGTTACATTTTTGGTAGTATAAGTTCGGGTAATTTTAGTCCGTTAATTTAAGTTCTTGTGTTTGTTAATAAACTTTGTTACCGTCGTTAAATAAGTTCGGGTAATTTTAGTCCGTTAATTTAAGTTCTTGTGTCCATTAATAAATTTTGTTACCGTCGTTAATTAATAGTTATTCGTTAGTCCACGCTTTTCCCCTTCGTTCGCACCCAGGACGGCGAGCGCAGGACCGTTGGGAAGTGTGGGCGAATTACATCGTCTTGGTGGCGCCCATCCTTATCCCCCATATAATAAAAAGAGAGGTAAGTCCCTTACACGCCGACCAGTTTCCCCGAGTATTTCAAATACCCAATTGGACCACGACCACTCCACTGAGCAAGCCGTCGTGCAACTGGTCCCGTATCCGCGTACCCTCTCTTTGGGTCAATTTAGGCCCGTCACAAATTTGGCGCCCATCGTCTTGAGGCCCTCGAGTTTGCTTATTTTTGCAGTTAACCAAGTCTTCTTGCGTATTTATTGGAAAATTTAAATTATGTCTTTAGCTTCGCCTAAGTCGGCGATGGAGAACACGCTCCAGGTTTTGTTGAGCGGATATAGGTTTAATGTGGATAGACTGCTGAAGTCAGAACTAAGTTTTGAACTTTCAGTTCGTGGTATGCCCTCGGACTCCACCGTTGTTAACTTGAGGAAGTTGCTGCGTAAGGCTTTGAACGCCGAGCGTGACAACCCAAACATATTTCGTCCCCAACATATGTTTAGTTTTGAGACTGATGCCGCGGCCATTGGCAATGCATTTGAGTCGTTAACTATTTTGTTTGAGACTGCGGATTTAAGTAAAGCGGACGTTGTCTGTGAGACAAAACTAGTTCATGTTTTCAATCGAATTAGAAGTTCGGTCCCGGAAAACGGTGCGCAGGCTCTGCTTAAGGCGGATTGGTTCGTGTCGCTTCGTGATTATGTTTCGGGCTTTGAAACTGCTCGATTGTCACTAGATAGTTCTGCTGCGGTTACTGATACCCCAGATTTAGCTGAGGGTTTAGCAAAGTTGAATATGTCGGTTTCACAAGAGTTGGTTACGACCGATGCTGCCGTCCCGCCTGTGATAAACTCTTCTGCTTTTGTTGAGGCTGCTCCTTCGGCGTTAAATGTAACGGCCCCTGGTGCTGTTTTGGCTACTATCGCTCCTACATCAAACAATCAGTCCGTTTCGGATCCCCCATTGGTTTCGGTTTCATCGCCGAGTTCAGATTATGTTAAACCTATCCCAGTGGTAAAATGGGGTATTTCTTTTAAAGGTGATAAGTCCCAATCAGTTAACGCGTTTCTAGAACAAGTTGAAGAGCTTAGCGTAGCTCGCAATGTGTCTAAGGAACGTTTGTTCCGGGAATCTTTTGACCTTTTCAAGGACAAAGCTTTAGTTTGGTTTCAAGCCAACAAAGTACTTTGTCGAGATTGGAATGAACTAGCTACCGCGTTACGGGATGAATATTTACCACCGGATTACGATGATGTGTTGTTAAGAGAAATTGAGCGTCGCACTCAAGGTGCTAACGAGTCTTTAGGGATGTATGTCGCGATTCTTACCAACATGTTTTCGCGATTAACCGAAAAACTTTCTGAAGCTAGGCAGTTGAAAATCGTGCGTAGAAATCTCACTCCTTTTTATCAGACGCACTTGGGTTTGTCTGAAATTATGTCGTTTCGCCATCTGGCAAGATTGGGTAAGGCGATTGAGGAGAAACGTTCCCAAATTGAAAATTATGTACCCCCGGTTAAACGTAAGTCTGACTTAGAGCCAGACCTTGCTTATTTAGACACTTATGGTGAATTCTCAGACAGTGGGATGGGAAAAACCTTCCATCGTCCTTCATCCTCACCTGCGGCGCCTTCTGCTCGTTTTGCTGCGGTGACTACATCTCCTGCACCCCGTGACGTCGCGCAATCGTTGCATAGGTCCAAGCCTTCATTGTGTTGGAACTGTAATTCACCCCGTCATTTAGCTCGGGAGTGTACGGCTCCGAGGAAAGCTTCCCTGTATTGTTATCGTTGCGGTGAGCCAAACTTTACGGTGCTTACCTGCCCCAAATGTGCTTCGAGTTCGGGAAACGATCGTCTAGGTCAGTGAAATACGGGCTCGCTACCTCGCATGTCTTTCGAAATTCGTCCCGTTACGTTCATGAGTTGTTGTCGGAACGCGATAGACTTTTTATTAAAAATAAAGTGTTGTTGGATTTTATCATCGATAAAATTCATATTCTTTGGTACTCGGATTTTCGCGTTATTGGACTCTGGTGCTACGCGCACTATTATTGGTGGAAAAGGTTGGGATATTTTGTCTCAAACCGGATTTAGTATGAATCGTCGTTTTCGTTCTGGTTGTGCGTTGGCCAATGGACGTTCAATTTTGGTTGCCGGTGCCGTCGATCTTCCGATCAATTTAAGCGGTCGAACCGTAATTATTACTGCCCTTGTTGTCCCTGATGTATCTCCACTGCTGATCCTAGGTATCGATTTTTGGAAAACCATAGGCTTTCCCAATAAACATTTTAGCCTGCGAATAGCCTGACAATAGCCTGACAGTGACAACTCGGGCAGGTACCTATCCCTGCGGCAGGCTCATATCGACCCTGACACCGGTACGAAATAGCTAAAGTGGCGCAAAAATTAGCCTGCGTCATACTTGATCGCCGGCAAAAAATAGCCTGCATTAGCTAACCGCAGGCTGAGAATTGTGACTAACCGCAGGCTTGCGGTTAGCTAACCGCAAGCTATTTTTTTGCCGGCGATCAAGTATGATACAGGCTATTTCTTGCGCCACTTATAGCTATTTCGTACCTGTATCCGGGTGGATATGAGTCTGCCGCAGGCTGAGAATTGTGACTAACCGCAGGCTTACGGTTAGCTAACCGCAAGCTATTTTTTTGTTCATTCATTTGAACAAAATTCAATTGAATTTCGTTTAATGAATTTTTAAATTTATTAATCAATTTTGAAAATCAAAATAAAAAAATTAAATTTTTTGAATTGTCCATTTATTTTTTATTTCTTTCAGGTGTTTTCTTTTCTAATTATTTACAACTTTTCTAATTATTTTATTGACTCCATACACATAATTTTTTATTTTACCCATTTCTCATATTTGTAGAACTTGTTGGTGGTGATTACTCTTCATGATTCGTCTTTACTTTGTTTCTTGGAGTCTGCAATTAAATTTTGAAAATTTGAAATAAAATCTCTTACCTTGTCCCAGGATCGAACCAGTGACCTTTCCCTTCATTGTCCGTCAGCGTTAACCTCTGTGCCACAGAGCTGTTGTTATTTTAGTTGTGAAATTGCTTTATGACTACAAAAATTTAATTTATAAGAAAAAAGAGGACTAAACGGATTTAATTTCCTAATTACATTTGCGGCGGATTATCAGATAATTGTAATACCAAACAAAAATGAAATTTGTATATAAACGATTTCGACAGTCAGTCAACTTGAATAAATATATATACTGGTATTAAAAAATCCAAATGGTTGTTCATAAAAAATTTGTAGTTTTATATATTTTTTCACTATTACACCTACTTATTATTTGTCACAATTAATTAATTTGAATAATAATTAATTTATTTAAATACTTTTAAACACAAATAAGCATAATTATTTATAATAACATGTAACCAATGAGAAACAATAGTTTTGCTAACGGTGAATTTTTCTTAATTCTGATTGGTTAAAACTGTTTTAAAAGACGGAATTAAAATTCATTGCTATTTAATTATTTATTTTTATAATATATTATATTTTAATGTTAAATATTTTTCACATTTCAATATTAGTTTTCTTTTCTACAATATTTTTGTTTTCGACATACCACGTGGTTGTTCATAAAAATTTGTATTTTTATATCTTATTTCACTATTACACCTTCTTATTATTTTTCATAATTAATTAATTTTAATTTTAACAATAATTAATTTAATTTAAATACTTTTAATCACAAATAAGCGTAATATATATTTATAATAACATGTAACCAATGAGTAACAAGCGTTATGTTAACGGTGAAATTTTTCTTAATTCTGATTGGTTAAAACTGTTAAAAATCGGAATTAAAATTCATTGCTATTTAATTATTTATTTTTGTAATATATACTTTAATGTTAAATATTTTTCACATTTCAATATTAATGAAACATCACATTATATATTTTATTATGTACTTATTAAACCTGTCATAGTATTAACTTAAGTATATATAGAGGCCTCTGTTAATTAGCTAAAAGAAAACATAAAATATTTAAAATACACGTTTCCATTCGCTAGTTAACTCAAGGGCTCTTTAAATACGTTGATAATATCGGGCGTAAGAGATTAAAAACTACCCCCCCCCCAAATTATAAATATGACCGCTCCTTCTGACTCCAATAATATCTCATATAATAATTATTGTAATATAAAATGCGTATAATCAATGAGAAACAAGAGTTTATTTGCTAGCGGTGAAATTTTTCTTCGTTCTGATTGGTTAAAACTATTTACCACGTGGGTGTCTATAAAAAATTTGTATTTTTATATCTTATTTCACTATTACACCTTCTTATTATTTTTCATAATTAATTAATTTTAATTTTAACAATAATTAATTTAATTTAAATACTTTTAATCACAAATAAGCGTAATATATATTTATAATAACATGTAACCAATGAGTAACAAGCGTTATGTTAATATAAATAAGCTAACGGCAGGGCCTGACGCAGGCTAAATTATTAGCTAATCGCAGGCACAGATAAATAACCTAACCGCAGGGCCTGACGCAGGCTAAATTATTAGCTAATCGCAGGCACAGATAAATAACCTAACCGCAGGGCCTGACGCAGGCTAAATTATTAGCTAATCGCAGGCACAGAAAAATAACCTAACCGCAGGCCTGACGCAGGCTAAATTATCAACGAATTGCAGGAACAGATAAATTTATCTAAACGGCAGACCTGACGCAGGCCTGCGTCAGGTACAGGCTATTTACAGGCTATTTGCAGGCTAAAAATGTTTATTGGGTTGTCCCTGATGTGTTCCGTGGAGAATGGCGCTTTTCGAATCCTGACGCTGCCACTGTGATGTCTGTGTCGTCTACGGTAACGCCTGTGTCAAAGTTGACTGACGAACAGAAAATGGAGTTGAGCTCCTTAATAGATGAGTCCTTTCCGTCGATTGTCCCTAACATTCTTGGATGTGCTACTAATGTGTCGCATCGGATTGTAACTACTTCCCCACCCATCAAGCAGCGCTACTACCCTGTATCCCCTGTTGTACAGCGCCAGATCGACGAAGAATTGAAGACGATGCTCGATGCGGGCGTCGTGGAAAAATCGAACAGTGGTTGGTCTAGTCCCGTACTTCTAGTGAAGAAGAAGGATGGAAAATTCCGATTTTGCGTGGATTTTAGAAAAGTCAATGCGGTCAGCGAACGTGATGCGTATCCCCTCCCCTATGTTTCGTCGATTTTGAATCGCTTGGGTAATGCCCAGTACATTGCCAGCCTCGATATCAAATCTGCGTATTGGCAGATTCCATTGGATCCCGACTCCAAGCAGTACACTGCTTTTACCATCCCTGGTCGAAGATTGTTCCAATTTACCCGCATGGCTTTCGGTCTTCATAACGCACCTGCAACTTGGCAGCGTTATGTGGACAAAGTTTTGGGCCCTGAGCTCGAACCGTTTGTGTTCGTATACCTAGATGATGTTATCATCTGCACCCCAACTTTTGAGAAGCACATGGATGTTTTGCGCGAGGTGTTAAAAAGACTAAGAGACTCCGGCCTCACCCTCAGTAAAGACAAGTGTAATTGGTGCTTGTCTCAGTTGACTTATCTCGGTTATGTAGTCAGTGACCAAGGTTTATCGGTTGACCCTCAAAAGGTAGACGCGATTTTGCGTGTCCCTGCACCTAAGTGCGTGACAGAAGTACGTCGCATTATCGGTATGGTATCGTGGTACCGCCGGTTTATCCCGAACTTTTCATCGATAATCTCACCAATGACTGCCTTGCTTCGGCGTAATCACCACTTTTTATGGACAGAAGAGTGTGATTTTGCGCTAAAGACCCTTAAGAACAATTTAGTTAGTGCTCCCATCCTTACTTGTCCCGATTTTTCTTTCCCTTTTTCGGTTCAGACCGACGCGTCCGGGTACGGAATCGCGGCCGTGTTGACTCAAGAAGTCGATGGGGACGAGAGGGTCATCAGTTATTTGAGCCGCTCTTTGACGAAACAAGAGCAGAATTTTTCGGTCACTGAGAGAGAGTGTCTCGCGGTAATGTGGGCCGTGGAGAAGTTGCGTCCTTACCTCGAAGGGTCGCATTTTAAAGTTATTACGGACCATTATAGTCTTGTCTGGTTGGCTAATTTAAAAGAGCCTACTGGTCGTTTATGTAGATGGGCAGTGAGACTACAGCAGTATGATTTTGAAGTCATACACCGTAAGGGCAAAGACAATATAGTGCCTGACGCGTTGTCGCGTGCAGTTCCGGTCCTCGCCGCTGTGTCGGACGGAACAGTTGTTGTAGAACCTTCAGTGAGTGCGATTGACATTATAAATGCGACTGATATGGATCGCGTGGCTGGCCCCGACAAGTGGTATCGGTCCATGCTTGCGCGTATCGCGAATAAACCGAATTCATTTCCGAAGTGGAAAGTAGAAAATGGTGTTCTTTATAAACACGTTCCTGCCGATTATCCAGACTTACGAGAAGAAGTTGATACTTGGAAAGAGGTCTTGGCTGACCATCGCCGACGCGATGTTATCCGGTCTTGTCACGATGAACCTACCTTAGGTCATTTAGGCATTCGGAAAACTTTAGATCGGGTTGCTCGTAATTTTTATTGGCCAAAAATGAAATATACTGTCACTAAGTATGTGAATCGCTGTTCCATTTGTATTGCTCACAAACCAGAGCAGAAGAAGCCGGCTGGTTTAATGGTTCGCCATCCTGTAGTTACGAGACCGTGGCAGATGATCTCTGTAGATCTTGTTGGGCCTTTACCCCGGTCTACACGCGGATATTGTTATATTTTGGTGGTGGCGGATTATTTTTCAAAATTTTCGCTATGTTTTCCCTTGCGTGCCGCTACTGCTGCTGCCGTGACGCGACGCGTTGAAGAGGAAGTCTTTCTGATGTTTGGTGTGCCAGAAATTGTATTGTGTGATAACGGTGTTCAGTTTAGGAGTCGTGAATTCCAGAACATGGTACGTCGTTACCGAGCTAAGATTACTTTTAGTGCTCTTTATCACCCTCAAGCGAATCCAGTTGAGAGAGTGAACCGCGTACTCAAAACTATGCTCGCTTCTTATGTCGCTGATAATCACCGCACTTGGGACAAATATTTGGCACAAGTTGCTTGCGCGATGCGGACCGCCGTTCATGAAGTTACCGGCGTAACGCCTTATTTCGCGAATTTCGGTAAGGAGATGTGCATAAACGGTAGCGCAATAGAGCCGGATGACTCTGAATCGACAGAAGTGTCGTTTGGAGATCGTTCGAGGATGAAAGGACCTAAAGACTTCCACTTGTTATATGACGATATTGTCGTGCGGCTACAGGCCGCTTATGAGAAAAATAAGCATTACTACGACCTTCGTCGTAGACCCGCAAATTTCCGTGTTGGGGATTCGGTTTGGCGTCGCAATCACGTCCTGTCAGACGCTTCACGATTCTATAATGCGAAACTTGCCCCCAAGTTTGTGGGCCCATTTATTATCAAGTCACAGCTGTCAAACGCGACTTACGAACTCTCGGATGAATCCGGAGATATTCGTGGTGTTTGGCATGCACAAGACCTCAAGCCTACCCCGGAAGATTAGTCTCGTCGTCATTTTATTTTAATTTTCCTTAGTTTAGGTTGTTTCGTCCCTTTTGTTGCTCCTACCCCACCGAAGTGTTTCTTTGGTAAGGGGGGTGTGACCTTCGTTTCAATTTTTGGGACACATTTTCTTATTTAATAAAAAAAAATGGGAGGGCTGGGATTTAAAAAAAAAATTGAAAAAGAATAATAAAAGTCAGAAAAATTAAGGTCGTTGTTTGGTAGGAAGGTTTTTGATTAGTTTTTGAGGGGCAGTGCAATTGTAAAAGGGAGTGCGGGAACGGCAAGTTTTTGTCTTGTGTATGTGGGGTGGTTGCGTTTCGCAAAAGTTATCACCGAAGTTCGTCGTTCCTACGGTACTCGCCGGTTACGTGTAGGTAACCTACTCCAAGTTGTGGAGAATAAAAAGTCACTGCGGCTCTACATCTATAAGGTATCGTGAATTCTGTTTTTAAAAAAAAAATTGTTAAACCTTGAAATCCAAATTGTTTAGTTAGTTGTTATTATGTTCCGTAGTTATTAGTCGTTAACCAATGTTATTTTCTCGTTTAGTTTTGGATTATTATGTTCACTAGTTATTTTATTTGTTAATCTTGTTACATTTTTGGTAGTATAAGTTCGGGTAATTTTAGTCCGTTAATTTAAGTTCTTGTGTTTGTTAATAAACTTTGTTACCGTCGTTAAATAAGTTCGGGTAATTTTAGTCCGTTAATTTAAGTTCTTGTGTCCATTAATAAATTTTGTTACCGTCGTTAATTAATAGTTATTCGTTAGTCCACGCTTTTCCCCTTCGTTCGCACCCAGGACGGCGAGCGCAGGACCGTTGGGAAGTGTGGGCGAATTACATCGTCTTGGTGGCGCCCATCCTTATCCCCCATATAATAAAAAGAGAGATAAGTCCCTTACACGCCGACCAGTTTCCCCGAGTATTTCAAATACCCAATTGGACCACGACCACTCCACTGAGCAAGCCGTCGTGCAACTGGTCCCGTATCCGCGTACCCTCTCTTTGGGTCAATTTAGGCCCGTCACAAGAATGAATGAAAAACAACTCTAAAACCATCTAAAAAAAGTTCAATCTTTTTCCCTGTCGTATGTAGGCAATTTCTTTTCAATTTTAGATTATTTTTCAGAATGAATTCATGTATTCTGGTTTTAAGTAATTCGCGTTTTAGTCAAATCCAAAACAATCTAGACAAAAACAAATCAAATCCCTGCAGTTGGCGCAAGGAATTTTTGGTGGAACTTTTTTGAAATGAAACTACGATCAATTACATGCACGGCGGTGACGTAATGGAGCTGGTGGCAAATAATTCCGAGGGTAATATTTCAAAAATTCATTCCACGAATATTTCTTTGGTACAATATAAGAATGTGGAATAGTAAGATTGGAGACATATTTCTTTTCATATTCCGAATATGACTAAAATAATATTAAAAAATCGATACTCCAAATTTTTTTAGGTATAAATATATTCAAAATGTGACTGGAATATTCAAAAAATATTTGAATATTCAGAGATTGTAGGTGATAAAACGGATTTAACATGTAAAATTACATATTCTCAATTTCCTGCTCCAGTGATTATTTTGAGCAATACTGAACCGAGGTAAAAATGAGGTGCATTTCGCCAGCCTCCCACATTTTGAATTTTGGATCTAAAATAGTCGAAATCGTTTGTACCTATTTGTACCTCTTATGTTTTTGAGATATTTCAAAATTTCGTTGGAGGCTGGCGAAATGCTAGCTATTTCAAATTTTTGATTCAAAATAGCCTCAATCACTTGTACCTGTTTGTACCTCTTTTATTTTCGTTTGTACCTTTTTGCGTTTGGAGATATTTTAAAAAATGTTGGAGGGAGGACTGGCGAAATGCAAGCCCCCCATTTCGAATCCAAACTAATTTCAATCGCTTGTACCTGTTTGTACAGGTACAAACGAATATTTTGAATATTTCGAAAACTAAGGAGGTACAAACGGGTACAAACGATTGACATTATTTTGGCTACGAAATTCTAAATGGGGGGTTATAATTTTGCCCCCCCCCCCAACACTTTTTAAAATATCTCTAAAACGCAAGAGGGCGACGGTCATGGCCTGAATGTTAGCGAGATCAACTGCTAATGCAAGACTCCCTGGTTCGACTCCGGGTACAGTCTAAAAGTTTCTTGTCTGTCTTCCGTGCTTCGAAGGGAACGTAAAGACGTCGGTCCCCCTACATTACACAACAATTGCTTTTCAATTAACAAATAAAAAAAATTAAAATTAATAAGTACGATTTGTTTAGTAATTGCGTTAAGTACCTTGAGTTACATGAAACGCGGGGACGTTTCAACGCGAGGATGAACAATTAAAATTGGCAATATTAGGAAACAATGTTGTTTTTATTTAGGTCATTAAAATAGATACACCGGTCGATCTTAGGTTAGCGTTAGGAATTTTTTTTATACCTTTATAAAAGAGACCCACCGGCACCGTCTAGCTGCCCGTCCGCGGACGGGCTTTCCAGCTAGTCATTTTATAAACAAACAATGATTTTATTTTTTATTGCATAAAAACTAATCATGAATTGTGTTTTGTTTTAGATTAATAGATTGTTCGAGAGGCTATTGTGAGCAAATTTTTGCCATCATGGAACCCGGAACAAACCAAAATATAAAAATAAAATCTAATAAACCCAAAATCACTTGGACTATAACTGAGTTTAGTAAGAAACTTGGCGAAAAATTGGAATTAAATCCAGATTCGGTTATAATCGAAACCAATAAATGTGATATATCTTTGGCATTGCTCATAAAAGAGAATAATGACAAAAATGGTAGTAAAAATTTATGTTTAGTTTTAAACATAGTTAATGTTGATAAGAAAAACATGGTAGTGTATTATAAGTGTTTTATTAAGAACGCTAAGGGCAATCCTGTTAAGATTTGGAAAAATTGTTGTGTATTTAAACCTGGAGTTTCTCAGAGTTATTCAAATTTTTGCAAGACAAATGATGACGTTTTCTTGGAAGATAAACTTACCATATTTTGTGAGTTTTTTCACGCATATTTTTTAGAAGAGATATCGGAAAAAGCCCTTAAAGAATTGACTAAACCACAAAGCCGTATACAAAATGACTTGGGGGTCCTCTTTGAAACTAAAGAATGTAGTGATATAACACTTTTCGTCGATCAATATGAATTTCCAGTCCACAAAGCAGTTTTAGTTGCTCGTAGCTCATATTTTAAAAACCTGTTTCTAGAAAAACCTACGACACATCGGTTCGAAATAACCAACTTAAAACATGAAGTGTTGGAAAAAATGTTACGTTATATATACACCGATGAAATATGTATTGAGGAGAAAAAAATGGTAGCTCATTTACTAGTTGCAGCTGAAAACTATAATATAGATGGATTAGCAAAAAAGTGCGAAGAATTATTGTCCAGATACTAATTCATCGCACTTGGTTCTTCGTACTCTTCTACGGCGTTCGTTTTATTCGAAATGTGGCTACTTCGTTTTGGGAAGTCTTTTTGATTCGTTTACAAGGTGGATCAATCATCTTTATTTTCACTTTCCTTTTTACCATTT
Organism: Podabrus alpinus; assembly: GCA_932274525.1. Lineage (NCBI taxonomy): Eukaryota > Metazoa > Arthropoda > Insecta > Coleoptera > Cantharidae > Podabrus > Podabrus alpinus. The sequence goes on along the minus strand of OW026454.1, from coordinate 82,338,705 downwards.
CTCGTGTGATTTAGCCTTTATTGTTACTCTTTCCCATACACCTCCGTCTCTGCATTTCTCCTTCCAATCGACGTTACCCATCCTTTTCAAATCCCTTCTCATCTCATCCAACCATTAAGCACGACATTTAGCTAATTCATGGTTTTACTTTCTGGTTCAATCTTTTTCACTTGCCCTTCTTAACAAATATTCTTCACTTCTATTGCCGTAATAGCTTCATCATCAACAAAGTAGATTTTACCAAGAAAATGAAATTAATTATGTATTATGTAATTGTATAGTAACCACCCCCCAAATACCAAATAAAACAAATTAACGACTGATCGTAATCTTTCTGTAAGGCATTCAAACTGTCACAGAAATATTTAAAAATGTCCTTACCTTATAAAATAAAATATTAAAGTCACGCAATTCTCGTCTCAACGGATTTTGAAAGTAAATTAAATAATGAAATATATTAGTAAAATGTCAATTAATACAATCAAATCGGTAAATCAATAAACAGGAATTAATAGTTATTGTAATTGCGTCATTTGAATCAAATTAGGTAAACCAAGTTTTAGTTATATAGTAATCAATCCTTATCTCTTGGCTGAATGCGTCACAGGAGAGCGATGACAAATATATTATTTTAGTACATTCGTTTTAGGAAACAAATCGATTTTCTTACTTAAACAGAAATTTACTTGACAGGTAAATTAGACTCCAGGTCGATGTGTGACCCAGGAACTAATTTATTATACGATAAACCGACCAAAAAGGGTCGCGTTCGATCCTATTTTTAACCAAGCTCCAAAACTATTTTCACGTAAATTGGTGATCAAATAAATTAAATTCATTTTTTTTATTATTAAATCGCGGCTCCAACAATAAGATCTTTGTGTTTATTTCCACTCAATAACCAGGTAAGAAAATCGAATCCATTTTAAATTTTTGACTTGTTTTAATTGTATTTCGTCAAGTATAATTTTCTTGTATGTTCAATTTTAAATAAATCTTGTTAAAATTTACCTCAAGTGTTTAATTTGGTGAAAGGTCGAGTTTATTTTCCTCCATCTTAAAGTATCTTTACATTATTAGACTTTGCATAGGATTTTGTATTAGATTTGGTCTAATATAAAAATTTTCGTGTTTACATTACTCGATTTTACATTGGACTTCGTCCCTTGGATTTTGCATTAGACTTTACATTGGATTTTTAAGAATAGGACGGTGTCTATTTCAATAGGATTTTGCATTAGATTTTATTGGTGAGCATGCGCAGTGTGATTGTATGACTCGTAATCTGTCATGGCCGTGGTTGATTTTTTTAACCTCAAATTTTTAGAAATTACTTTGTTCAGTGGGCGAATAGCTGAGCGGTTAGCGTATTAACTTCTCATGCCGAGATTCATAGGTTAAACTCCTGTGGGGTGTTATCTATAGAAGGATTTTTCGCTCACCAAATGTCTATCTGCTGGCCACAGATAAAATTATATATGGCTCAAAAACTTCCCTGGTTGGAGTAGACGATGTAAAAATCGTCTATCTCCGTGGTTCGGAATCCACGTTAAGCTGTAGGTCCTCTGTGCTCGTCACACTGTTTCAACACGCAACGAGCACAGACAGGGAAATCGGAAGACGTAGAACGTTAAAAAACCGATGCATACAACAAAAAACTTTGTTCAGTTTTTGTCAGTTTTTGTCTAGTTTTGTGCATATGTACTTTATTGACTACATATTTTGCCACAAAAACTAAAATCTAACCAAAGATTTTAACATAATTTTATTCTTAGCACTCTCATATGTCATTAAAAATCCAATACAAATATCCAATAGTGTAAATGTGTTTACATCCGAGCATTGGATATGGAATCCTATACAAATCTCGAATACAAAATCTAACAGTGTAAAGATATCTTTAGATCAATTAATCCAAAAGAGAGATTACTACATAATTTTGTAACGGATAAATCTTTTAGGTGTTTCAAATGTGGCGCCCTTGCTGCCACCAGGAAGGCATCACAAATGTTACTTCATGTAACGACTACCGTCGCGTCATCATTTTGTAAGCTTGCCTTTATGTCATTTTTACTTTTCCATTTGAGTTTGTCAAAAAGGCATCTTTTTACCAGTTTTGGAAGACCACAAAAACCACAAGCTCCAACCACCGAAAATGGAATAATTGATTTTATTGTTCATTTATGTCCAATTAATATCAGTCCGGGTTCCGAGGCCACTATTTAGTCTGCGAGTATTAATAAATTTTTATATGGGTGGGCTACCAACCCTCCGCACAACCCCCTTTTCGGAGGACCATTTCTTCCGTTCTCGTCAGCCCTGACCCTGCCTTCCATCGGGGTTGGTTACCCGATCTCCAACAGGGTTGTTCAGGTTACCGGGGTTCACCACTTGGAGGTGAGAGAGAGAATAGCAGACCAGTAAAAAAGATAATGAGATACCATCCTAAAGGAAGAAGAGATGTCGGGCGCCCAAGGAAACGTTGGATGCCGGAACAGGCTTTAGCCTAATCCAGGATGTTTGATGATGATGATTATGTTGTTATTTTTGGTCTCCATAATTTTATAATATAATATCAGATAATCAGATAATCTGCACTAATTAAATTTTTGCGGTTGGTATTTATCATTCACTATATAACTAATAATAATGAAGCTTTTACATTCCATTCGGAACTTTACTTCTCTGTAATGTACTGTCCATTTTTTGAGGTGGATCAATCCCCTTCTTTCTCTTTTACTTACAACTTAACTTCACCAATTACATCAAGCCACTGCTGTGGTTAACAATAAATAAATTTAAAACAAATTATTGTTTTATTATACATACGCGAGGTGTTTACAATCACAATTTCGAGGGTTCTGATTAGATTTGAATTAAGCGGACAGACAGACACGGAGCCAGATCGTAAGGCTTCTTGCTATACTTTCTATATAGAAGCTTTTTTTCAAGTGTTTTTTCAGAAAAATATAGTTGATAAAATATGACAATAAATTATATCCGTTAATTTGATAACTTAATCCGTTGATCCGTGATCTGATAACTTAATCCGTTGATCCCTTGATACCTTGATCCGTTGCTACCTTGATCGGTCAGATCATCGGATTAAGTCTACTATAGGTTGAAAATTACAATCTTAAAGCACAGAATATTTTTGTAACCTATCTTAATATATAAATTAGATTTGAATTATGGGGACGGACAGACGGACGAACAGACACGGAGCCAGATCATAAGGCTTCTTGCTATACTTTGTATATAATCCTAAAAGTAGCGCACTGGGTACCCAGTTCTTAGACCTCTATACACACAGAGTATTTGCAACTGGAAGTAGATTGGAATACCACGCGCGTCCGGCCAAAAAAGTCAATGACTACCTTTTTTGCTGACTTGAGAATGAACTCCTTGTAAGTGTTATTCTCAAACCGTAAATTGAAAGGTTTTTGTTAATGGGTAATCAAGACTACTCAAGGTTTATAAATTATATTTATTTTTATCGTTATATTCGTATGCATTAAAAGCCTGCACCAGACCAACCCAATTGAAAGTATATCACCTATACTATGTAGACAAATTTATTTAATTTCGAGATAGAAATTTTCATTGCCAGTAATTAGAGTTTTATTGCGGAAAGTTTGGGAGCAAATTGGTTATGGATATGGATATGGTTTTGCTACAACTGTTCTCAGCAAAATTTTCCTCTAAATTCAGTATTTCGAATATTTCTCGAGGATCACAGAAAATTATTATCAATTAAAAAATAATTTTCACGAATTTAAAAATTTAAAATTTTTCTGAATTACACTATGGTTTTGCTACAACTTTTCTCAGCAAAATTTTCCTCTAAATTCAGTATTTCGACATCTATGCAGACTTCATCCCCTATCAAAAAGCATTTGATACAGTTAAACACCAAAAGATGATTGGGCTGAATGGAAAGGATGTTCTATTCAATGATAACCTGTACTGGAACCAGTCCGCTACGGCGGGACTCGAGGCGTGGCGGGAAGGGACACACGGCTGTGTGCTCTCTCCATTATTGTGTAATATCTGTTCTGGAGTAAACAATATACGTTATGAGGAAGATTAAATCGTATTCGCAAACAGTCTGGAAAGCCTAGAACTCATGGAGGGCACTCAGGGATATGGACTTGATATCAACCTTGGCACCTCGATCGACGACTGTTGGGACCACTCCTAGAGATAAAGATTCGAATACGAAAAGCAAGGACGGTGTTCAACAGGATCGGTTCTCTCCTTAAAAGTTCGGATATAACAAAACAAACACGAAAATGAGACTCCTGTGCTGATATGATGTATTTCTGTCCTTTTTATGGAGTGGAGTCATGGACACTGACTGAAGTCATCATTAATAGGCTAAAATCTTTGAAATGTAGTTATGTCGTACAATGATGAGAGTGTCAAGGATGGATCGTGTGATAAACGTCGAGATTCTTCCTAGAATGGGGAAAGGCGATAAAGTAGTTGACGCAGTCAAATGTGGAAAATTTCAATACCTGGGCCACATTGTTAGCAACGAAAATAGAATTTACCTATTGCAAACCAAACAAACAAGGAAAAATTCTTGGGAAGAGAAGTGTTGGACAAGGTGATGATAACCATGACAGTTACCAACATCCGGAACGAGAGAAGCACTCTTTGGAATTAATGTCCTTTTTCAGAGATGCCTGGATATGAATCAAGACGTGTTTGCGTGCTTTATCGATTTCCAGAAGGCATTCGACACGGTTAGACACGACAAACTGCAACAACTGCTGCTTCGAAGGAATATAGACCGAAAAGACATCAGAATAATCACAAACTTGTATTGGGGACAAAGTGCAAACGTGAAGGTTGAAAATGAGTTAACCGATGAAGTGGAAATACGCCGTGGTGTAAGACAGGGGTGCATTCTGTCTCCGCTGCTGTTTAACATATACAGTGAAGCTATCTTTGACATGGCCCTATCAGAGGAAACAGCAGGTATAATCATAAACGGAGAAAATATCAATAACATCAGATACGCCGATGATACAGTATTGCTGGCAGGCGACGGAGCGGAACTGCAATATATTCTTGAAAGAGTTATTCAGCAATGCAAGGAGTATGGAATTCAAATGAATGTGAAGAAAACTAAATGCATGATAATCACTAAGTCACTTAACCAACAACTACAACTCTAGGTGAACAACGCTGTAATTGAAAAAGTTGACTCTTACAAGTACCTGGGCACCAGGCTGGAACAGACAGGAGACCAGGCAACTGAGATAAGGACAAGAATAGAGATAGCAAGATCGGCGTTCGTGAAAATGAGGGGATTCCTCTGCAACCGGGATATCAGACTGGAACTGCGAACCAGAATACTTCGCTGCTACGTGTTTTCCACTCTACTATACGGAGTTGAAGCATGGACCCTCAAACAACTTCAAATAAAAAGATTAGAAGCCTTCGAGATAGCACATTGTGCTACCGCAGAATGTGGCGTATACCCTGGACAGATAGAGTTACTAAATGTCGAGGTGTTGAGGAGAATGAACAAGGATTGTGAAATTATAACATCTATTAAGAGGAGAAAGCTTGAATACCTGGGACATGTTATGAGAGGTCCAAAATATGCCATCTTGCGACTCATCATGCAAGGGAAGATAAAGGGAAAGAGAAGCGTTGGTAGGCGTCGAGTGTCTTGGCTGAAGAACCTGCGCGAATGGTTTGGCTGCAGCAGCACGGAATTGTTCAGAGCAGCTGTTAGTAAAGTGAAGATAGTCATGATGATGTCCAACCTCCGATAGGAGAAGGACTGCAAGAAGAAGGAACGGATAGGTACTATCAGAAGAAGAAGAAATATGTTTGTCCGACTGTTTGCATGATCAAATAGTTTTACGGAAATTTGGAAATTTTACATATCAGATCGAGTTTAGCTTTAAAATATCACAATTTGCAGAAATTGACAAAATCACCCATTAGGTGATTATTATGGTCATTATGGTCATTATCATTACGGATATGGATCATTATGGTCTGTGGAGTTTCCTATTTTTAGATCCTAATTTACAGTGGAAGAGCGTGACTTTTTTCAATGGAAACGACACAATTTAAAATTAATTTTCTTAATTAATTGTGTAATTTCTTTTTAAATAGTTGAAATAACCAAAAAATATGGTAGGTTAACCCCCCATACCCCACCCCCTTGTATCCGCCATTAGTGGCTATAATACATTACAGTGATCTGTACTGTAAACTCATGTTTTCTTTATGAGTACCTAATACCACGAATGAATCCAACAACCCCCCCTTCCCCATTTAAGCAAATTTTTTATTTTCTAGTCCCATTTTTACAGTTCTACTTTAAAATGTGTAAAACAAGCATATAATATTGATTTGGTGACAGCTGGCCCTGAGACACTTGGCCCTGCGACAACTCGCCTCGGACAACTGACCCTAGCGACAACTGGCCCTGGCGACAACTGGCCCTGGCGACATCTGGCCCTGGCGACAACTGGCCCTGGCGACAACTGGCCCTTTCGACAACTGGCCCTAGCAACAATTGGCCTTATGACTACTGGACTACTAGCCAGAAGCCAAATATTGCATTTCTATGAGAACTTTTACTTAAACCAAATTTTATGAGTAACCGGTAAATCCACCTCTTTGCGGCAGATTTAACTTTACGCGGAGATTTGTTAGTTTTTCATTTGTTTTCTAAAGAAATATCAAAAACTAACACTAACCTAACGACAGATCCACTTCTTCGCGGAAGATCCACCTCTTTGCGGAAGATTTAACTTTACGTGAAGATTTAACTTTACGTGATGATTTAATTGTTTTTAATTGGTTTTCTAAAGAAATATCAAAAACTAACACTAACCTAACGGCAGATCCACCTCTTCGTGGAAGATCCACCTCTTTGCGGAAGATTTAACATTACCTGAAGATTTAACTTTACGTGAAGATTTATTTGTTTTTAATTGGTTTTCTAAAGAAATATCAAGAACTAACACTAACCTGACGGCAGATCCACCTCTTCGCGGAAGATCCACCTCTTTGCGGAAGATTTAACATTACCTGAAGATTTAACTTTACGTGAAGATTTATTTGTTTTTAATTAGTTTTCTAAAGAAATATCAAAAACTAACACTAACCTAACGGCAGATCCACTTCTTCGCGGAAGATTCACCTCTTTGCGGAAGATTTAACTTTACGTGAAGATTTAACTTTACGTGATGATTTAATTGTTTTTAATTGGTTTTCTAAAGAAATATCAAAAACTAACACTAACCTAACGGCAGATCCACCTCTTCGTGGAAGATCCACCTCTTTGCGGAAGATTTAACTTTACCTGAAGATTAATTTGTTTTTAATTGGTTTTCTAAAGAAATATCAAAAACTAACACTAACCTAACGGCAGATCCACCTCTTTGTGGAAGATCCACCTCTTTGCGGAAGATTTAACTTTACCTGAAGATTTAACTTTACGTGAAGATTTATTTGTTTTTAATTGGTTTTCTAAAGAAATATCAAGAACTAACACTAACCTAACGGCAGATCCACCTCTTCGTGGAAGATCCACCTCTTTGCGGAAGATTTAACTTTACCTGAAGATTAATTTGTTTTTAATTGGTTTTCTAAAGAAGTATCAAAAACTAACACTAACCTAACGGCAGATCCACCTCTTCGTGGAAGATCCACCTCTTTGCGGAAGATTTAACTTTACGTGAAGATGAAGTTAATTTGCATCTTTAAATTTTAAGGTGTTAAGTCGCAAAAAAAACGCAAAACGCAATAATCAAGTTATAATAATCAAGAGGCAAAGTAGATTACTTTCCGATACTCACAATATATAATATTCTGCAAATTGATACAGACTGAGGCCAGTAGTCACAAGGCCAGTTGTCGCTAGGGCCAGTTGTCGCAAATGCCAGTTGTCGCAAGGGCCAGTTGTCGCAAGGGCCAGTTGTCGCCAGGGCCAGTTGTCGCTAGGGTCAGTTGTCCGAGGCGAGTTGTCGCAGGGCCAAGTGTCGCAGGGCCAGCTGTCGGTACACGATAATATTAATGTCTTGTAAAATTTGTTTCGGTAGTTAATTTTTATACACTTCCGCTATGAAATCTGCCTTTAATCACATTTTAATTGCCATAAATAAAAATTAGTTTCCAAAAAAACAATTACACAAAATTAAACCTTTCCTACATAAAAACATTTTTGGTTATTATACACCTACTTCATTTTTAATAATTTTGATTAAATTATACTCAAAAATGTCTTTTAATTCTGCAAGGAAATAGCTATTTAAGGTAGGTATAAGGTAGCTATAAAGGTAAACTTCGCTTGAATGCAGTGCAGTTAATTCAATATGTTGAAAACAAAAGTAAAGGTTTTCTTTTTGGGTTTGATTTGGTGGGTAACCGCAGATATCGATATAGGTAATTTAAAAATTAATTATTAATTTGAAACTGAAGTTTTAGCATCCGTTTTTACCATTTGTAAAAATAATGATCCAAACTTGAACGAGTGTCTGAAAGCGGCCATCCAAGATGCGCTTCGTAAAATGGCTGATGGTGAGTAAATAACAAATTTAGTTTATAAGCAGATTTGAAGGAAACGGTTAAGTACCCAAAAATTTCGGGAAAAATGAATATCCTACTTTATAGTAGGTTTATTCCTTTATTCCAACCCAGATTGCCCAACAGATATTATTGGAATATAGCATAAAACTTGCCTAAGTAATTTTTGGGTTTGGAAAATATCTGGAATCTATTAATCAAGAACTCAAAATTCAAACCGAATAATTTAGACAATACACCTATAAAAAGATTTTAATTTTGTAGGAGTGAAAGAACTCAACACCCCAGTCTTAGATCCTCTACTAATAGACGAAGCGATCATACCGGCAGGTTCTGGGACAGTACACATGGAGCAAAGATTCAAAAACATAAAAGTCTACAACATCGCTCGAACTACACAAATCAACAAATGCCGTCCAAGGTTCGACCACCCGGCAGCATTTACCTACGCTACATGATGTTCGCTTGTTCCGAAGTGCCGTTGATACCTCCTTTGAAATGACGCAGGTATTGACGGGTCACTCGTTTGCGCGCGAGTATCTATACAGATTCAAGATCAGTCCTGTTGACGTGTGCCCCTGCGATTCAAAAAGTAGGCAGACTCTGCATCATTTATTGTCTTCCTGCCCGAAATACGTCCAACAACGCCATACCTACACTTCACATTGTTCCTTTTTAAATATTTCACCTTTTACAATTTCTGAAATCATATCAAATAAATTCATCACCCAAATTTTTATAACTTTCTGTAAATCAATTATCAACACTCTAAAACAATTTAACACCCCCCCTTAGTCTGTCTAAAATGGATTTATGCCCCACTGATGTTACATAAATAAAAAAAAAAACTGTTAAACTAACCAAACCCAGTTCAAATTTAAATTTAAATTAAAATTCAAACAACTTCAAATTTATCTTAAATTTTAATTTTTGTCTTTTACCCGCTGCCGTTGTAATGCTCGTTTGTCTTTCTAGTTATAATTTAATATTTATCCAGTTATTAATTATCATATTTAATTCATCAACATTAATTTCACCAACATTCATCACCACCATTTTAGTTTAATCAATTATTGTTAAGTTTTAAGTTTTTTTATTGTTAAGATTGTATCGAATTGCATGAATATACTCTCTCTCTTGAGAGAAAACAGGAAAAAAAAAAACAACGTCAAGTTAGTATCTTTTCCCATTTTGTCATTACTATTTTCCATTTCATAATTTTTCATATCAGTGCTACCATCTCATCAAATGGCTTCGAAATCGATTTGGACGTATTTTCTCCAGAATATAAATTGGAAGCGAATTATAAATGTAACGTTCGAGTTTTACTTCTTCCAGTCGTCGGAGACGTAACATGCGAAATCCTCTTAGGCAAGAAACTTTTATAGCGCAGTTCCACACGTCTTTTTTAATTCATATACATTTTTAGATGACATCGAAAGTCACGTCCATATTGTAGGAGAAACTTTTGAAAAAAATGGTAAAACTTATGGAAATGTAAAAACCATGGATCTTAATTTTGTTCCAAAGAATGTCAAATTTAAATTTAATAATTTGTTTAATGGTGACCCAAATTTGGGCGAACAGATGAATCAGCTGTTGAACAAAAATTGGCAGGAAGTTTTTCAAGATGTAAAAGAGAGTTACGAGAAATTTATATCTGAAGTTCTGGTAAAATACGCGAATGATATTTTCCATAATGTGGAATTCAGTTCACGTTTTGTTTCTTAATTGTAACTGTAATTTGATTATATTTTTGTATTTTATTGCATTAAATTATGATGAGTTTGATAATATTAGATAATATTATAATCAGTTTGATGCCAAGATAAACCCTTACCATTTACAGTTTAACGTATGTGCGTGAAGTTAGCCCCCCTTTTTTCGAAAGTTAAAATTTTTGTTGTTGTTCTGAGTTGTTCTCCATTTGTTCTCGAGTGTTCTGTAATTAAAAAAAAAAACAACCAAGAAAATAAAAAAAAACCATTTTTATTGCTAGCCCCCCTTTTTTCGAAAAGTTAACTTTTTTTTTTATTTGATTGTTCTCAGTTTGTTCTCGGTGTTCTCAAAAAAATAATTGCCAAAAGTTCAATAATAACGGAGAAAATCGCGAAATAAGATTTGGCGCCAGCCCCCTTTTTTCGAAAAGTTAACTTTTTTTTTTATTTGATTGTTCTCAGTTTCTTCTCGGTGTTCTCAAAAAAATAATTGCCAAAAGTTCAATGATATCGGAGAAAATCGCGAAATAAGATTTCTCGCCAGCCGCCCTTTTTTTCGAAAAGTTAACTTTTTTTTTTTATTTGATTGTTCTCAGTTTCTTCTCGGTGTTCTCAAAAAAAATAATTTTCAAAAGTTCAATAATAACGTATCAACGTATCTACGTTCGAGAGAAACATTTGAAATTAAAAATTTAAACTAATAATTGTCCACGTTAGCAATCGATTCCGTAAGCGGTACTACATTTGAGAGAAAATATTTTAAATATGCACGTACTCGTTTTTTTACGTAAATTACACTAAAACAAAACCCTCTACTATGAACACAAAATTGCTACTTCCATTAATTCTGTTGGTATGTAAGTTACAATGTGACTAATAAATGGCGCGACATATTTATGTAGCTGGTTATCTTTATACCAATGCTGGATATAAGGACACCTGGGTTGTACTTTTAGTCACTCAAGTACGAGTCCACAACCAGGTTAGTGATGTTATCCATTCTTTGTTTTATTAAGTTGTATTGCCAATGTGCTCTTATTAAATTGTTTATGTTGTGATTGTTGTATTTATTCTCTTGTCTACTGCCAACCTTCCCAATAGGTTATGGGCCCAGTAACAAATAAGAGAATAAAGTTGTTTTTCGTTTGATTTAAATTTGTGCAAATTATTGCAACAGAAGATATAGAAGGAATCAGAGAGAAAAGGTATTATAGTGCAATAATATTAACGAAATAACGAAATTCAAATGCCTCCGAAAAAGAGACCCGCTATTGGACAAGTCAGTGTAGCATCTACACTTTGTTTTTTAACAATCTCACTAGATGGGGGGTAATGTAGTGACCCGCATCGAGCGGATTAAGCGAATTTAATTTTTATTGGTAACAGCTTTTCTTTATATAAGCTTATCATTTTATTTCAATAAACACAACTTTTAATCCCAACATATTTAAAATTTTAACAATGGCTAAGTATGTAGATGCTCTTCTCGATATAATTCTTTCCTCTGAATTCAGTAATATTATAACCGATGATGGAGGAGTGGTTGGACCCGAAAATGAAGTTTATAAAGTGATAAGTATGCGAATGGATGGTGTTATTAAATATAAATATATCTATATCATTGTAAAAAACAACCACTACAATGTACTGGACAAAATTTTGGACTTTTTTGGAATACAAAGGAAAGATCCTGTGATGGCCAACAATTTTTCAGAAGACAATATTTTTGACGATGAGGACGAAGGCCAATTTACTATCGATATCTCATACGACATTTGGATGAAAATAGTACCGGAAGATATTATTTACGGCGATGATAAGATGTACAGAATGTAACCACTTTACTTAAATAATTTATCTAAGGATAACCACTTCCTCGTTAGTTGTTACAAGTCCACTTTGATAACCGTAGGTGTTGAAAAGGTTGGCTAGCTATTGGTTTTTTATGCCTTAGTCGTAGAGCGAGGGTTACTCTGATGTAATTCGAGTGTTCGGGGTTCGGTATTCTCTTGCTGCTGATACTAAATGCTCGGGGCGCCAAAAGGGTTAATAAACAAACACCGATGCTTAATTGGACCCCCTTCTGCAATAAGGAACCAACCATTTTCGAATCATTTGTTTCCAACAATCATTTTGATGCTTTCCATTATACAAAAGAGAACCAGAATATAAATCCATTTTAGGCATTTATTGAGCATGGGAACCAACGTTTTGTTATGTGTTTTGCTAGATACTGAAACCTTTAAACGCCGATTACTCAGAATGGTGTTTTGTTGGTTGGTTCCCTATTGCAGAAGGGGGTCCAATTGTTCAATAACCATTTAATAATAAAACATAAAAATAAAACTCTTGAGTGAACAGAATATTAAACGTACACTTTGTGTAACTTAAAATGACAATAATTGAACTTAACGAAATCTCTTGGTACAATATGAAAAACTTATTACTACAATAACAACTATAATTACAAATAATTGAGTGTTCGTCTGAAAAGATCGTAGCCTCGTCTTGACGAAGTCGAGACGATTCACTAAAATGAATTGATACACAAATCATATATTATTTAACTGAGCCACCAATAACCAAAGCAAAAATGTTAATGGAAGCAATAGTACAAGTTGTTGGCAAACTACCAGAAATAAAGGTTGTTAACACAAAGCAAACCAAATTTATATTGTGAGTAATGCAATTACTCACGTTTACGATGGATACAAATTGCACGTAGCTGGAATCCACAGATCTGTAGGTCCCCCTCTCGGTACATTCAATTTCTGAATAAGGTTCTAAAAGAATACAACACATATACAAATCGATAAGCCAATTGTTAACAAGCAAACATTGAACTTTATAGTTCTTATCTGAAATTTGAATAAAAAATAATAAAATATGATACTATGTGTCTTCGGGATGTTTTCTCCAAGTTGGCAGATAAGTGAAAATAGTTTCGGCTTCAGTAGATTGAAATTGATTGTCGTCAACGACTTTCTCAGTTTTTAACTTCCAAAAGTTTGTTATAATTTTAATTTGACAGGCCACCATTTATTCGACTGCGCGTAGCCAGGATAATTCCGTTTACTACTGCGTCTATCGATGAAAATTTTTACGGCTTCTTTGTTGATTTCCAATTTTTATAAATCGATATTTCGATTATTAAAAAAATCGTTGGGTCGAAATAGATTTAAGAATTTAAGAATAGAACAAAAACTAGGAGCTGAAAATAGTGCGTGCGATAAGTTTGACTTGCTAAACGCTAACCTGATTCGGCATAAAATCCGTAAGCGAGTAACTTCGACGCATTAATACGCCAGAGAAACTAGTACTGCATTAAAATTGATGGCATTTGATTTTAATTGATCTTTTCATACGAAATAATAATTATATACATGTTAGGAAAACTAAAGAAAGGTCTTTCGACAAAAATAGTTAAATAAAAATATAAAATTCGAAAATAAATTTGATCAGATTGTAGTTGATCATAAAATTGACGGCAGGACCGGTATTAGTAACATTTGGGAATGTTACAAGAAGCCTGAAGCGAAATGTTTGGACAGATGAACTTTATCAGGTGATTTATGATAAGACTAAATTGCCATGTGCCATAAATTTCAAAAGGTGTAAAATATCGGAAGCAAACCTATACGTAACGATAACGGGGACATGTCAAGAATGTGGATGTAAATTTACTGGTAACATAATCAATAATCCTACTGCTCAATCTTCTGTGGTTATGGAATGCTGTTTGAAAAATTTTGACCCTTCAATAGATCATGTACATAAACGCCAACTGAAAGGGCAGAGACGAGTTGAGATCTGTAAATCTCTAGTGGAAGGAAAGAAGAAACCATGCGTTTTGCGACGAGATCTAGCAGATCAGTTAATGGACCTGGGTGATGTGGAACCGGCTCATTTACCTAAACTTTCCACATTACGGAAAGCAAAACAGGAAGCTAAAGATAAATCATTGGGCGTAATGCAAGGAATAGACCCAATAAGAAGAATTCTGCAAATTAAAGATGACCAATATGCCGGATCTATTCACGGAGTTGGAGCCGATCCATTTTTTGTACACTATTGGACACTAGAACAAATGGCCACGTATGTATGTTATCATAATACCATTTATATCGATGCTACAGGATCGGTAGTGACAAAAATTAAGAAAGCGAACGGCGAATTATCGCCACATATATACTTATATCAAATTGTGTGTAAAACCCCATCGGCAAAAATGCCCGTTTTCCAAATGTTGAGCGCTGTACAGAATACCAATGCGATACAGTATTGGTTGTTGGAAATAATACGAATAGGAAGTTTAAAGAAAAGAAGTTTCCCCCTACCTCAGGAAGTTGTGTGCGATTTTGACAAAGCGTTGATGGGAGCTGTAGCTCGAGCATTTGGTCAATGTAGTTCCCTTAGAGATTATCTTTCAAAGTGTTTATTGGCGATTATAAATGAAGATGCCAGATCACAGCTCCCTCGTTGTTATTTACGGCTAGATATATGCCATTATGTAGCTCTGGTGGCACGATGGAAAACATTTCAATCGGTAAATCCTGCCGTTAAAAGATTTTATATCAGACTTATGTGTTTACTTACCAAAACAACCACTTTATTTACTTTTAGAAAATTGATCAAATCGGCCCTTATCCTTTGTTGTAGCGAAACATGTGGCGAACCTAAAAACGGAACGAAGAGCTTGGCCGAAGAAGTTCGAATATTTATTTTTGAATCCATTAAAGGCAATCAAAGTTTGGACGAAACCCAAGAAGATATTTCCGAAGAAGAAAGTTCGTTCTCGGAAGATAATTCGGATGAGCAAGAGTGTAATGGAGAAGATAATATCGATTCATGGGCTAATACATTTTTCCAGGAATGTATGAAAGAAGTACGCGAAGCACAAATTGGAAACGATGTAAACGCTTACTATTGCCCAGCGATGTCCAAAAAAATCAAATACATGTTCCTCTATTTCCCACTGTACTCTGGAGTACTGATTTCTGCGTTTAGGTTCGGACAAGTTAATGCTAGTTCGTCAGCAGTTGAAAGCGAATTCAATGATATCAAACGGCGAGTCTTTGGCAGTGAATTACCATTACGTGCTGATAAATTCTTAATCGGTCATATACGTTCTTTTTCAGGAAAAGCCAAGTTAGCTATGGCTGGTTATAATAAACGTTCCCAAAAAATGGCAGAAAACGATGGTTCACTGGACACTGCTGAAAATCATTCACCAACGCATCAAATCACGCATAATGTTCCGATAAATGACATGGTCGTAATTGATGATAGTAATTTTACAACTTCTGAATTAACTGCTGAACAAAACTGGCGAAACAAAAATCCTACGAAGAAAATTAAACTGACATATTTAGATACACTTCCCGATTGGGATATAATCCAGAAAACAAGAAGCGGACACAAGATTGGTTTGTTGCTTAACGGCAACATTTGTCCATTGATACAAGAAAGAAGATTCCAAATTGTAGTAACAAATACGTGCGGTTTTGATAGTGTCATGCTAGCTGCAGCATGCAGGAATGAAAAGTTTCAAAATTTTGTTAACTTTTCGAACACAAATTCATTTGCTTTCCTGCAACAATTTCTGCAAAACGGGCCATGCGTTAATGTTTATAAGGCCAGAGCTAATATTTTGAAAGCTATTCAGTATTTCGTTAATACTGATGTAGCGGGAAGAATCACTATAGACGCTAGTTCCAATATCACCAATTTGGTTGAATATGTGTTTAAACGTGATTGGAGCCTTATGGAAAATTTTACATGTGACATTTGCAAAAAGAAAAAAAATTTTAAAAAGGTATGTGCTCCGATAAATATAGATATAGTAAATAATCCCAGTTTTCATCGATTGGAAGAGGCGTTGGTGGATGGTGGATTGTCGAAAAGAAAGTGTTGTGGTAAATCTTTTGATGTTGTTGTAACCTATGGTTCGCATATTTTTATCGAATGTGAAGTGAATAGACTCGTATCTGTTGAAGAATTTCCACATTTTTTAAACTTGCACGAAAGAAGATTCGCATTAGGAGGGCTAGTTATGTATCGAGGTGTTACAGATGCCGTCAATGCGCTGGGACACTACACAGCCTGGGTAAAAAGAGGCACCGATTGGGTGGAATTTGACGATTTAATTAAAAGATACCCACTCCCGTTAAAGTTTCCCAACGAAAAAACTCCAAGGATGTGTATATATGTGGAGATATAAATTTCTTTCTTGGTATTTTAAATAATCAATAAATTTTATTAATTATTAAATTACAAATAAATATAATATGCACACTGAAAAAACAGCTTCCTTTTTTCTTAAGAAGGGGGGCTGGCGCGAAATCTCATTTCGCGTTTTTCTCGGTTATTATTGAACTTTTGAAAATTATTTTTTTTGAGAACACCGAGAAGAAACTGAGAACAATCAAATAAAAAAAAAAAAGTTAACTTTTCGAAAAAAGGGGGGCTGGCGCCAAATCTTATTTCGCGATTTTCTCCGTTATTATTGAACTTTTGGCAATTATTTTTTTGAGAACACCGAGAACAAACTGAGAACAATCAAATAAAAAAAAAGTTAACTTTTCGAAAAAAGGGGGGCTGGCAATAAAAATGGGTTTTTTTTAATTTTCTAGGTTGTTTTTTGTTTTTTTTTTAATTACAGAACACTCGAGAACAAATGGAGAACAACTCAGAACAACAACAAAAAATTTAACTTTCGAAAAAAGGGGGGCTAACTTCACGCACATACTATATTATCTTTTTCTTAAGCTTTTTTCAATGCTTATCAGTACATACACACTATATATTCGTATCATCACTCAATTGTGAATCATATTACTAATACTACCGGCCTGTTTTGAAACATTTCCATTAGCAGTAAGTAACTTTTTTATATAATTTCTCTGCAGTTGTTAAGTCGTTGCCTTAATTATGGGTAGTCATTAGCGTGAAAAAATGAGTATTTTAAATAATTTTTTTTTGACAGTAGTTTAATTTATTTTTTCCACTACTAGTCATATAGGCTATCATCATGATACAATGAACTTTTAAGATATGATACTACGCAGGTTATCGCTACTTGCTGTCAAATCTTGTAATATTCGCAGTTTGTTCCTGTTGTATTTGAGTTATTTATTGTTAAAAGTTGCTGTGGTGTAATTTGACAATGCGTTGTGCAATGTGGAATTGTAATAGCGACAATCAAGCCAAGAACTTTGCAGGAGATGTGATGTTTTACCGATTTCCATCAGATGTAACGCTTGCAAAGACATGGCAGATTGCATGCTGTCGTTCGGATAATTTCAAAACGAAAAATGCCAGAATTTGCTCGAAACATTTTAATAGTAACGATTACGTTCGTAATCTCCAACATGAGTTGCTGGGATACAGCGTTAAGAGTTGCCGTAAAATTAAACCTGAAGTAATTCCTTCTGAAAATCTTCCGAGAAAATCTTGCATAAATTTGAAATTCACTTCAAATATCTCTGGTTCTGAAAGAAATCGGCGAACAGAAAAGCGGAAACGTACAAGTGTGGTTACCGAACTTTTAAGTGAGAATAATATTCGGGCAGAGTAAGTATCGATTATAACAATATAACCTTTAACTATTAGATTTTAATACAAACCAATTTATCGTAGAACCTGTGGTGATAGTTTTCCTTCTTCCTCTGTTGGTATTAACAATAATATTTAACAAGTCAACTTAGTTGGTGATGGGAGTAGTATTAATGAGAGTAGTATTAATTTTTATCATTTAGAACGAATACAGACCCTGATGACCGCGATAAGATTATTGCCGAGCTAAGAAATAAAATTGTGCAGTTGGAGGGCGAAAATAAGATACTTAAAAATTTGTTTACTGCAGCGCAAATAAAAAAACTAAACAATCCCAACGGACGCCCAAGATGGTTTCTAGAAGATATCGCAAAAGCAATTGTGATTCATTCGGCAGGCCCTAGAGCTTACAGGTTACTTTTGAAAAAAGGATATCCTTTTCCAGCTGTGAGTACTCTTAGAAGTTGGTTGAAAAATATTCAAATTTCCCCAGGAATTTTGAAACCTGTTTTTAACATTGTCAAATTAAAAGATATGACCGATATAGAAAAAGTTTGTATTATGTCTTTCGATGAGAAAGCTTCGGAAAGTGTACCTATATGACAAAGCAAATGATGAAACATTGAGACCATAAATATAGTTATGCCCAAGTGGTTATGTTAAGAGGACTATTTATGCAATGGAAACAACCAATTTTCTACGATTACGACTGTAAAATGACCAAGGCCCTTTTATATGAAATAATAAATTTTGTGGAAAAATCAGGTGAGACAGACAACAAATTACTTTAATATTTTTATCTGTATGTTATTTTTTAGGATTCCAAATTGTGGGATTGGTCAGTGATCTTGGAGGAGGTAATAGATCATTGCACAATGAGCTAGAAATCAGTTCTGATAAAACATGGTTCACAAATCCTGCAAATGGGCACAATATTTACGTCTTTGCAGATGTACCACATCTCATTAAGTTACTTAAAAATCATTTTGTTGATCATGGTTTGATTGTTAATGATAAGGAAATCAACAAAATTATTATTGAAAAACTTTTGGACGCAACTGGTACATCTGATTTAACAATAGCACATAAAATTAGCAAAGAAAGTCTGAACGTGAAGAATGCTGGAAGACAGAAAGTGAAGTTAGCGACAAAACTCTTTTCCCATACTATTTCTTGTGCAATAACTAGATGTGGGATTAATGGTAAATTGGAAGGCGAAAACTGGATTGAATGTGCAGAATTTTTTAAACAAAAGTATTGTCAAAACCTGAAAATCATATAATAATCCAATTTAAATATTTGACGATACGCCCCTGGTTAGTGAAAGAATTAAAACTGTCAAGTATTGCAGAATGATAGAATTCAGAAAGTAGGGGACACGTGCAGGATGTGTGCGAAGGGGGATTGGACCCCAGGGCGTGGGAGTGGAAAAGGTAGTTAGTTAGAAAAGTCAGTATTAGATTGACAGTGAAAATGAGAGGTAGTTAGATATAAATAGAATGTAGTGTAAAAGTTAAAATGGGCTTGTAATGGGTTGTTTAAAATAAGGAAGCAATATTTAAGAATCAAAGGATCCAGAAATTAAGGAATACTTAGTTCGTAAGTTGTATTTGTTATGTTGTTCTAATATTTTATCTTTTACTCGTTATTTAATATATGTGTTAAAATGATCTGCGGTAGAATTTTATTTAAAACCATCTGAGTTTACGCTACCCCTAGTTCACAGCTTTATAACTTGTGGCAAATGGTGGAGGTCGCCGAGTTTTTTAAGGGTTTTTATCTCCAAATATGAATCCGAAATGCTTTTTCGTTATAAACTTCAATTATAAATCAATGTTAATAATCCAGCGAATAAAATTAATTTTAAGTATAAACGGAAGAACGGTATAAAAAACTATAAATTATTTTCAGTTAAATTAAAATTAAAAATGGTCCACAAGTTTAGTAAATTTCATATAATTCAATAAATACTTGGTATAAGCAGATTCCTTGAAGTTCATTAGAGTTCACGGTTGGTGCAATATGACAAGTTATGCATAAGATAAGGTAACGATGACGTCTTTTAAATTACATAAAAAATTCCATTACAATAATTGTACAATTTTACAATACATTAAAATAATTATTCAAATAAATAAAATTTGTACAACATAATTTCAAAAAAGAATAGAAGTAATTTACAGGGGTTTAAAAGAAAAAATTTTTTTTTTTTTGATAATTTTAACGTAATAAAAAATGTTTTTTCGTAGTTAAAAAAAATTTTTTTTCTCGTAATCCAGTTTTAAAGGTCCAAATTTAACGAAGCATTTTAATCCACGAATTTTAATGTAATGGAAAAATACCAATTTAATATATTATGGTGTAAACACTACGTGACAATTTTATAAAAGTCATAGAAACAATCCGGAAGAGGATTAAATTACGAAATTTGTTTTTACTTATAGGGTTTGTTACAATACTACTTAAATTTTAGTTGAGTTACAAAAATTTACAGCCTAATTTTGTAAACAAAGATAAAATGTTGCGATTTTATTAAAACGAACATTAAAGAAAATTTTGGTGTGGCAAAACTTGCATTTTCGTTTTTCTGGGGAAAGACTACTATCCTGTAATTCATTTTTGAGTCTGAAAATGAAAGTAAAATGAAATGCATGGTTGACAAATATTTTAATTTACTAATAGATAATTATTGGCGTTAACAAATTTTAATTTAAATAAAAATTACAACGTCTAAATTTTAGTGTTATTGCAAGTTACATTCGAAAGGATATTCATTAAATTATAGATTTTTACATACGATAGGTAGAGTGATTTCAAATTATTATTAAAGTTTTAATTGTTTATGGGACAGTCAAATTTGTTTACGCGTTAGTGGGGTAAAGGTTGGTTTTCGAAGAATAATAGTAAATTTTCTTTTTATACATTTATTACAACTATTGTATACAAATTTTGGGATACAAACTAAATTTGGAAAAAATAAAATAAATAAATAAATAAATAATAATAATAATTGTTGTTAAAAAGGAGCCATAAGTACACTATGACTTACATAAGTATGTCATACATAAGTATGACTTCACAGGAAGTAGAAATGGTCGAAGTTATTGCCATATTTGTAACAAGAGCGGACATGAAACATCATTTTGTTGGTTCAACAGTAAAAATAAAAATCAGGCATACTCTAAGGTCAATAATCGAGCATTTCCTGAAAGAAATGCTAATTTTTCAATATGACTTTATAAATTTATAAATAGAATAATAAAATCGTAAGGGTATAATAAGAAATTTTTTTCAGTAAACGACAGGGTAATAAATTACTATTAAGAAAGGGGTAATATTAAATGTAGGAATTAAGCCAATAAAAGTTTTGAATGTTTTAGAATATAAAAAGGCCGAATTTAGAAGGAAGAAACGGATAACCGAAATAGAAGGAAAATAAACCAATAGCATAAAGGAAGCAGGACGCAAGGCGCGTCATAATATTTTTGATTTTAGGAAACAAGTTGAAATAATCATAGGAATTCATACGCGGACAGTCAAAGAGTCATTAGGGGTAGTTTGGAAACCACTTTCAAGAGGGATGAGTGTGGTATAGAATGGAATGGAGAACAATAAACCGAATTGGATTTGGATAAGCAATGGATGGATGGAGAGATGGAATGGTTAACAAACCAAGGTAGTGTTGCCGAACGTCGTGGAATACACAGCTCAACAACAAGAATGTGAAAAGGGAAAAGGGACTATTGATATCCGATTTGGGCCTGATCACCCCATTGAAGGTTATTACAAAGTACTCCTGACTGCCAATTCACGATTCTACATTTTTCACAAGGAATATACCTGGAATTGGATTTGGAATTGGAAATCACAAATATGAGCAAGGAAGGCGTCCAGTCAAGAGGGAAGAAAAAATGGTGTTCATTCAAATGGAAATAATTATGGGTCAACCAATGTATAATGTATCTATACCCATCCCCTACACGTCATCGACTCTAGTGTAATGAACAGTAAAAAATGTAATGAAAGTTGGAAACCGCCTAACCAAGTAGGTCAAGTCAAAAAAATTAAAGAAAGAATCCCCGAACTTTAAAAAGTGAAATGAAAAAGTGCCGCGCGACAGTGAACTTTACAAAACTGAAAAGTTAGAAGATTAGAAAAACAAAATGTGAAATAAAGAAAGTGCTACGCCTATAAGACTATTCCAACAAAAGGAAGAAGAAAATGTCAAAGAAGAAAATAATAAAGTGCCAAAAAAGTAATAATCAAGTTAAAAGCAGAGTAAATTAATCTCAAGTGAATAATAGTGTTTAGGGTAAAATTTTTATAAATGTAGGTAGATTACCAAAAGGAGCTTCAAATTGTAAAAACAACCCATACAGAAGAATCGGTGATATTTGAGCTCAAAAATTATAACATCTTTTCACCAACTTCTCTATGGATTGTTTACAAGGGTAATGAAAGGTTTTAGATAAAATAATAAAGGCGAAAGAAAAATTTGTAATATCGATGAATTATATCGAAAATTTAAAGTGTCCGGTGCATCTAACAGCCAAGTATGTAAAACAAAATAAGGCAAACTATTAGTTAAAAGTTAGACACCATTTGGTAGAAAGTATAATTTTAAAAGTTGGGCACAATAATTAAAAAATAAATCCAGCCAAAATATTTGTATAAAATAAAAATAAGGCAATTAAACAGGATCCGAATTATAATTATGAATGAAATAATAGGGATGAACTTAAATGAAATGATAAATTGAATAGTAAAGGCACTATAATAAGGCAAAAATAAAAAGGCACATAATTTAAAAGAAAATTGAGTCACACAAGGGATAAATTTCAAATATATTCAAATATAAATTTCAAAGGCAAATGAATTTCAGAGGTAAATGAAGTTTAAGTTTATGTAAATTTTAAATGTAAATAAAATAGGTAGTAGGATTAATTAGCATTAATGAGAAACTAAAGCAATAATTTAAAATATGAACCTCTAAAATACAACAATCAATATTGAACCGAGTAATAACATAAAAATAATTTTTTTTAAAAACGTATTGAATATTACAACTTCGGACAGATGTAATTCTGTAATTCGAAATGATAGAAACAGATAACCACTAAACCAGATAACGTTACGACATAAAATGTTTAAAAAGGTAACAATCAAATTAATTAATAATAATAATAATTAATATTAAAGGTCAATAGTCCCTACATGTAATTAGTAGAAAATTACGCAAAGGCTATCTGAACAAACCGAGATAAAGCCACAAAATATATATAAAAAATTAACAAAGTGGGATGATCTTCAGGATAATTTTAAAATAAATTTTAAAATAATTATAGCAGAAGATGTGACGTCGAACTTGGATTTTCAATACGACCACTTCATAGTTTTCATAGAATTTTTTTAATTTTAATATTGTTGTAATTTAGAGAGACATGGTAAATAGTAAAAATTAGAAATTTTTTTAAAAAGGTATGTTTTATGTTTTTGATGTGTACTTAGTTAGTTTAGTATTTAATTTTGTAAGATATCTGACACTTGTTACGCCTTGGGACAGTCGTTTTCATGACCCGGAGGGTATTGTCAAAACCTGAAAATCATATAATAATCCAATTTAAATATTTGACGATACGCCCCTGGTTAGTGAAAGAATTAAAACTGTCAAGTATTGCAGAATGATAGAATTCAGAAAGTAGGGGACACGTGCAGGATGTGTGCGAAGGGGGATTGGACCCCAGGGCGTGGGAGTGGAAAAGGTAGTTAGTTAGAAAAGTCAGTATTAGATTGACAGTGAAAATGAGAGGTAGTTAGATATAAATAGAATGTAGTGTAAAAGTTAAAATGGGCTTGTAATGGGTTGTTTAAAATAAGGAAGCAATATTTAAGAATCAAAGGATCCAGAAATTAAGGAATACTTAGTTCGTAAGTTGTATTTGTTATGTTGTTCTAATATTTTATCTTTTACTCTTTATTTAATATATGTGTTAAAATGATCTGCGGTAGAATTTTATTTAAAACCATCTGAGTTTACGCTACCCCTAGTTCACAGCTTTATAACTTGTGGCAGTATGTACCTATACCTACTAAATTTTTCTTATAACTGTGCGGTAGAAATATTTCTATTATTAAATTAATTTGGATTTATAATTCTCAACTAGGTAAATGATTGGTTTGACTGCCTTAATGCACGTGTCCCAGATGCAGACAGTCGCGATAGAATAAAAGCGTATGGCAAATCGTTAGATGTTCAGCAGAATATCATCAAGAAAATTACTGATATTATGAACAATTTAAGAGTCAAGGGCAAATCTACCCTTCTGCCATTTCAAAGAGGTTAATTTTCTATATTTATTTAAAAATAGTAGAATCAATTGTTTTTATTTTAGGAATTATAATCACCAACACTTCTCTACAATTATTATTTGCCCACCTCAAGAACCGATTTGATACCAAATATATTTTGACATACAGGCTTAATCAGGATGTACTTAAAAACTTCTTTGGTGCTATACGAGCTAAAGGAGGTCTTCATGACCATCCTGATGCTTTAGAGTTTAGATATCGTCTGCGGTCTTATATAATGGGGAGAAACGAGGGATCACTTTCGGCTTTTGGTAACGTACAAGACGATGACACCCCAGATTTACCAACTGAAGAGATAAATTTGAGTGCTAAATGTTTCCAAGCTCTTAATGAGGAAGATCCATTAGAAGAGCAGGATGACAATAATGAAAATAAAGAGTTAGAAGACCTGGTTTACGATGGATTAGAAAATTTAGCTGGCTATATTTGCAACAAATTACGAGAACCTAATAGCTCCTTAACCAGTGCCACTCAGGAAGGGTCTTATACTTGGGTGGACCATTTAAGCGAGGGTGGTTTAACTAAGCCTTCAGCTGAATTCATGGTTCAAATGGAGCAGTTGGAAACTATTTTCAACAATATCAATTTAGAAAGCCTATTTATTGGTAAAAATTATTTAAAAACCTTGCTTGCTAAAAGTACTCATATTTTATGTAGTGAAGACACCAAAATATTATTTTTCAGGTCTAGAATGTTTTTCCGAATTAGACATCTAAATAAGGAATTAGTTGACGCTGCCTTAAGCAGAAAAAGAAAATTAAAAAAAATTGTTACGTGAAATTATTATTTAGTAAGTAAGTAGTCTCAATGTATTTATTAATTTTTTTTAGTAAGGTTTAGGTTTTAGCGTGGGTTTTAGTAGTTAGGTTTTTTTATGATGTAATTCGTTTTGTAATGTATATTAGATTGATTTATTTGTAATGAAAAAATAATATGTAAATAGTGTAAAATTATCAAACAAAAGTTATTATTAAATATTTATTCCTGCTTTCGATCACGTAAGTGTGTCTTATAGCCCCTACACACGATCCGATTTCTAGGTCCAATGTTTTTCAGTATAGCTGTTCAATATAGTAAAGTTCAATATCGTTCAATAAATAGTAAAATATCAATAAAAGATCAATTTATTTTTATTTATTCATTTATTAATTATATACTTAGAATGTAATAATAATAATAATGTTTAATAATCCAGTAATTAATAGAATGTAATAATAATAATAATGTTCAATAATCCAGTAATTTTTTGAAATTAATAACTGTCATATTTGTACCATATGTTTAAACTTATCAGTTTTCTCCCAAACACCGCCGCATTCATTCATTTCTGGACACCTGGCTATCTGTGGTGCTCAAATGGAGTACATGTGTTTATAATCGCTTCGGCGATAAAGAAACACATGAATCAAATATTATAACAAGTGCTTTCTATAGAAAAACTATAAAAATGCTATATTTTGACATGAAATAATTTTCAATTTGTTATCGAGTTATTATAAAAATATTTTATATGAACTGAAAGTGAAAATATTTAAATATTATTCGAGAAACCCTTTTAGGCGTTTTATATCTTTTCGTGAGAACTACAAAAATTATCACCTAATTACTTTTTGAAATCCAAAATTTTTTTAAATGATTATTTAAAACCTAGATTTTGGTCCGATTATTCCTCCACTTTTCATTATAATTATGCATTATAATTTTAATATGTCGTGTGATATTTTAAAGGTATTTAATAAAAAAATAATACGTATGTTTTTATAAAGTAGATAACAAGTCGGCTGGGTTGGTGGGTCTGAACCTTCCTACATGATCCGACAAGGAATGGCATAAAAAACTGTTTTTATCAAGTTTAGCTCGCCTTATCTGCGATCCGACAACGCTCCACACGGTCCGATCTCGCCAAATTCCAACGCGGTCGGATGGCTACATCGGTGACTACATTTCCTACAAGGAAATGTTGCAAAATTTGTAGGACGACAGGCCTCCACACGGTCCAACTTGACACCCGACCGACGAGATTGGATTTTAGTACCAACCAGATCGGATCGTGTGTAGACCCTATTATGTGCATGGTTACTACCGACGTAAGTTGCTCATAACAATCGTTTATTAGTTACCGTTGGCGACGGAACTTAATAGTGTCACTTATGTTCCTAGGAAAATAATAAACGAGAATAATGAATAATTTGTTTATTGTTTCTAAGCAACTAACAGGAAAAACAAACTTAAAAATTGAAAATAATAAAATCAAAATTCGCATGAAATATTTGATGATCGATGTCAAATTATTGTAATATGTATTATATAAAAAATATTGTCCGGTGCTCCGCGAAAGTAGGAAAAATTTAATAAGCAACACGGCATGTAGTAGCGTCCTTACGTACCTTGTAACTTAAATAACTATTATATAATAAATTATATTAAATTTATATTTCTTGTTTTTTTGAGTATTTTGCTAGTCGAGTAAATGATATCTTTATTATAGGAGATTTAGGAATAAACCGGAAGAAACACTAGGCAGAAAAATATTAACATTAGAGCCTCTATTTAAAAAAGACTCAATAGGTTCTTTCCAACCCACAGTTATGTTACTGTTCACAACCTGTAATCGGACTGTTAAATGCGCCTGCGCTAATGAATCCCGTAAAATTACTGCAGTTCACAAATTTTCAGGTTGAAATGCTTTTAGAACAAGAACAGAACTTTTTTTGATAACGCTTCTGTTATTTCATCAGCAATTATTTTCCACATGGCTTTGAAATTTTTAATTTGCATGGTGCCAACTTTTTCCCGGTATTTTTTGTATAAGTCAATTAACATTTTACTATAATTCACCGTCCACGTGAATGATTCCTCATTTGACGGTGCATTATTTTCTATAATAAATCCTATATTTATATCAAGAATTATGTTAAATTGTACCTATATAATTCCTTACCTGTCGAGTTACTTCCTGAAGCCATAATCAAAACAAATAAAAACAACAAATAATCAAACAAATAAAATAACAATTTCCTAATCTGCTAATCATCAAGTAGGTTAACCCTTTCAGAGCTGACTTTCTTTGGCTGAACGAAAAAATTATTTTTTTACTAATTTCGTGTTAGTATGTTCTAAAAAGTGTTTTTTGCCAGTTTCATAATTTTCTGATTTTTATATTCGGAGATATAGGCATGCAAACTATAATGTGCATAACAGGTAAAACGCGTGATAACAGATTTAAACAGCTGACGAATGTTTATACACCAAGGTCAATATGATAACTACCAGAGAGAAAAAATTAGGCGTTTATTCGCCCCTATTTGGGTGAATTATTCTCAACCAAAGTTGTGTTATTTAAAAAAAAAAGTTTTGATTACATTTCTTATCATAATTAATATGATGGTTTGTGTAGCTAATGGAATTTTTTAAATATTTTTATTGGATTTCTCGTGAGTTTTTCATTTAAAAATCACCCCTATCTAGCTTATAATTTTATTAATAACCATAGAATAATATAATAAAACCTATGCACACTATAGTGTGCCTGGGTCTTAAAGGGTTAATAGGTTATGCTGGCAATTTTTATTAAATTTATGTACTAATCTGAAGCCGGTGAATTAATAACTTATTCCACTGTTGACTTCCAGTTGCACTTTACTTACTTATGGGTTAATTTTAATTAATCCTTTCTTATAATTAGAGCTGCCACCAGGATCGTCTTTTCTATCTGATGGAATTTGATAGCGAGTCGATGATCCAAAACTCGAAATACTTACTGGTTCAATGGTCCCTTTTTTGGTTTACTTTAGGTAGACGTGAAAACGAGACAGGTATTCTTCTCTAAGGCGTAGGATTATATGACAAACAGCTTTAGCCCAAAATATAAACACATGTGTTTACAATAAAAGATCATAAACTTCAAATTTAATCAATTTATTTAATATTAATAAAACAATTTATTTTAAAAGACAATTAGCTTAATTAGTTTAATTATGAATGTTACAAAAAAATGATTAACTCTAAATTTAATAAATCCAGGTTGGATTTAGGGAGACGAATAAACTGATAAATAAGAACAAACCTTTCAATTTCACAGTTAGGTACACTTATTTAAATACCTGGTAATTACTTGTATGACCCTCCTTTGAAAATGACAATTTAAGTTGAAAAGACCCTTGAATGGTGAGGTAGAGCGGTGAATAATCCTTAAGTTGCTTTTTATTTATAAGTCACAATAAAACTTTAACACTCAATTTATTTTAAACGGTTTACGCGATTTGAAGTAATTAAATTTTATAAAAACTCAAGAAATGAGAGAAAATTGTGAGTATCACTTTTAATTTAATGAAATTAAATAAAATAAAAAAAAAATTAATTGAAAATTTTGAGCACTTTCCGAAAAGAACTAACTTTGATGATTTGGTCGAATTATTATTAAAAATTACTTAAACTGATTTTAATTGAACTTAGATGAATATCTCGAAATTAAAGACACACGTACGGTCTTTATTAATTAAAAAAAAATTATACGGCTCTCTCGGAAGGACTGACTAGTTTTTGGATTTTTCCTGTCTTTTTATGGATTTGATTTCTGTTAATTGGAGTGGGGCTTTGACGATGTTTTATACGTAGGGAGGTTCTGCTCTTTTGAGATAGTGAATTGGGCTAATTACTATTTTTAAGCTGTGTGTACGGGCTCTAGATAACTCGAATATTAAGTTATTCGTTTGCCTGTTATCTTGCCTCTGTGATTTCCAAATCTTTTAATTTTCATGTTATAGGTTTTAAGGGAAGTTATTAATTATAATATCTGTCAATTTTAATAGCACATAATTGCTTTTTGCTTTTAGAAATTGGTGATCTTTAATATTATGTTGACTTTTTCCACATATGTTATGTGTGATAAAGTCAAATAATCGTTTTTGGCTCGTCTTAACAGTTAAGAAATACTTATTTTATCAGTTTACCGTCTAGACTTAACAAAATTAAGGTTGACCCCTGATTGGGTATTTATGTTACATTTTTCCCAAAAATGTGGGAATTATATTTTACTAAGATAAAATGTCTCTTATTTTAAATTTATTACGCTGTGTGCACATAGGCGTACGTAGGTATTATTTAGTTAAAATGTTTTTCTTAACATTAATTACTATCTACTACTAATCTTACAAATAAGGTTGGCCGTGATTTATATAATTATTTATTCAAAATTTTAATTTAAGAAAAGTAATTTAATGGCGGTTGTTACATTTATAAGAACAGCGACAACGCGTCTGCGCGGGACAATTAGTAATCCCTTGGTAGCAAGGACCGCTAGAACAGTTCTATAACAGGTCTGTTACAGTTCCGAATGTGGTTGGAAAACGTTTTAGTGGTAATTTCAGAATTCCGAACTTGTAATTTTTGTGGTTGGAAAAACCACTTCGTCATAACGAAACATATTTTCAATTTTATTTTATTTATCAATTTTAAGTTTTTGATGCAAATTGATTCTAAATGCCATACAGTGTAACGATTATGTTAAAATGTCAAGTGCCATAAAAATTTACTAGTATTAAAAATTCAAGTAATTATTAAAAAACCGAACACTTCAATTAATTATTTTTGTTTATTACTACAGATTTTTACTTAAGCTATTGTTTGTTATTTTCACATTTATTATTTTCTCAGTTCATATTAGCGTTTAAATAATAACAATAAATGCCAGAATTTACTTACATACAATATTTTGTATTAAAAAATAATTTGAAATGTTAATAAAATATTATTAAGTGGGTAGCACGATTTTATGTTTACATAAAATAGATCCCTTAAACCGGTCGAAACCCCTTAGCAAACTACCTGACATCGAATGTCAGAGAGCCCATCAGCAATTGTAGGATATATCGAAAACTATTCATTGGATTACCTTGAAATTTTCAGGTAATAATTTCGAAGTATCATACTTTAAGAAAATGCAAAAAAAATTATTAATTTTTTGAAAATCCTGACTACCCATAACCCCTTAATACCTCAGTTACATAATAATTTCTTTTACCAGTAAATGTGTAAAGCCGCTTTGTTTTTTCTTATTTAACCTCGACGATCTATTAATTGGCTAGTCTTATGTAAATTTAGAACCAACAGTTAAATCCCCGGCGTGTCGTTCACCTGAGGGCCGAGCTAAGAAATTCTGTGAGGTCCGCGAATCGGGCCCGTAATTTCCGCCCTGTAAATCAAATATTTATTTTCTGGTGTTTCTAAGAAAAAAAAGATTTCTAACAAAATTCACTGAATTTTGTTAGGAATAACTCGTACCATAATACCCAAGTAACATTTTAAGTATGAGGCAAATAAAATCCTACAGGTTGCTGTAACAAATTTGTCACAAGCTTTTGACAGCTGCTATATGAGTAAATTGGCTGCTGTAAAATTGCTGACACAAGCTTGTGGAAACTTGTAACAGGGTTTCTAGTATTCTACTGTTTTGCACATTTCGTTTTCAGTCGCTGTCTTACAACAATTTACTGTATAAATCTTACTCATTTTGTTAATCTACCCCCCAATTACACACTTCCAGGTGCTGTATATACAGCACACAGTTCAATTCTCTACGCCATTCGAGTCTTCCTCTTTGCCTTCTTCCACATCTTGGCCAGCATTCTCTCTCCCATCCCATCCTATTCAATGACCCAGCCATCGGAATCTTTTTTTATTGAGCTTAATATTATCAGAAAATAATCTACGAAAGTGTTATTATACGAAAAAAATTAAGTTCACTCCCCTGTGAGTGGTACATCCCTTAAAATTTAAAGAAAAACCTCCAGGTTAGAAAGCAGTATTCCATATAATTATGCAATATCTGCATAATATGGCAATGTCCGTTTTTTTACTCCCAGAATACTTTTGAGAATATTCCCAAGGAATATTTATAGAATACGAATGGGTATATTCCAGCGTCTTTATTTGTACTCATTTAATATGTCTACCATAAGCTTACAATCCCCAAATATTCTTTGATTATTCCAGTCTAATTGTAAATACGTTTAATATTCCCAAATTTTTATTTTTATTGCAATTTTCAGTTTCAGAGAATGAATGAAAAACAACTCTAAAACCATCTAAAAAAAAGTTCAATCTTTTTCCCTGTCGTGTGTAGGCAATTTCTTTTCAATTTTAGATTATTTTTCAGAATGAATTCATGTATTCTGGTTTTAAGTAATTCGCGTTTTAGTCAAATCCAAAACAATCTAGACAAAAACAAATCAAATCCCTGCAGTTGGCGCCTCGGTTGGCGCAAAGAATTTTTGGTGGAACTTATTTGAAATGAAACTACAATCAATTACGTGCACGGCGGTGACGTAATGGAGCTGGTGGCAAATAATTCCGAAGGTAATATTTCAAAAATTCATTCCACGAATATTTCTTTGGAACAATATAAGAATGTGGAATAGTAAGATTGGAGACATATTTATTTTCATATTCCGAATATGACTAAAATAATATTTAAAAATCGATACTCCAAAATTTTTTAAGCATAAATATATTCAAAATGTGACTGGAATATTCAAAAAATATTTGAATATTCACAGATTGTAGGTGATAAAACGGATTTAACATGTAAAATTGCATATTCTCAATTTCCTGCTCCAGTGATTATTTTGAGCAATACTGAACCGAGGTAAAATAATCGAGATAAAAAGCCAGCTCGCTGCTCCAGCGTGTCATTTTTTTGGTTCGGATCAACGGATCAACGTAGCAACGGATAATCGGATCAACGGATACACGGATAGGTACGTGGTGTGAGAGTTACCTTCATTGAAAATAACTTCGCAACTTCAGAAACTTCAAAAGCGAAAATTTCCGAAATGGAGGATACTCAAGTAGTTACTCATTATTCCCCACATGTTCCTGCTGCTGCTCCAAAATGTGATAAAAGAAAGATTTCTATACACGAATCAAGCCACTGCTGTGCTTACAATAAAAATAATAAAATCAAAAAATAAATTTTTGTTAAGCTAGTTCCCAACCTTTAATTTAAGGAATAATCTGTTTTTAAGTTGGTAATCATTGCCAATTAAAATTCTGTATATAAGCAAATTGGAATAAAATTTTTTTCGAATATCTTCGACATTCATACAAATCAAGTTCCTAAGCTTGGTGGTTTATCTGTCTAAATGCGGATTATTGGATTCATTTCTTGCAATTGGTAATGATTAATTTACTTTCTGCGCTGATTTTTTAGGCTTCTATAAAAAGTATATCTATATGGGGAAGCCTTGTGACCTGCATTATTCAATTTGAATTGTGCGGACTTTTGAATGGAAATATACATATTATGCCTAGATTATTAATTAATACCTTATACATATTATATTATAATAAAACTTTGAGATGAGATCAGTTGAAAGAGAGTCATTAGAAGTTAGTTCCTGAATCGCTATCGATTGCAAAGGTAGGATGTTAGACATTTTTTTAATCTGCTCTGTTGGCAACTTTTGTAAAGCTTACAAATGACAAAGGTCTGTCTGAAGTGATAATTGAGATTCCGCATAATTCTATATGCGAAACTTCCCTTATCCAAGAAATATTTGGAGAAAGCCTTAATCGCCTTAATCGCCTTAATCGCTCTGCGCCTCGCAAAGGGGCTCCGCCCCCTTGACCCCCACAAGGTCAAGGACCCCCGGATTCCTTCTATTTTAGTCTCCGACTAATATCTTTAACATGGAACATGTTTTTCGGTACTAAACCGTTTATCATAGTTTTCCTCGAGATTTAGGGGTGCCTATCTCGTTTCTTCTTCTTACTGTTGGTTAAAATAGAATGATCCCTTATAATTTTTGTGTTGGTAATAAAAATTTACTATATATATTATATATAAGCAAATTTCTTTTTGCGCTCGGTTTCGGATTTAAATCTTTGGTAATACAAAATGTTGTTATTGAAAATTCATTATTGTGCATGCGAAGATGTTATTCGATAATCTACTCTATATTCAAATTATAAACTATAAATTTGAATTATACATGTGGTGCCGATTTTTGGTGTCGGTTTTTGCGAGGTAACGACCGTAAAAACATGTTCCATGTTAAAATATTCCAAAATGGCAATACTTTTCCCAAAAAATATTTACGTTGACGCTATAAACGAGCAAGTTTTGCCTTTTAGACGGCAGCATGTTCACTTATCCAAGTAGTGACCATTGACGACAGTGATGATAACGATAGGGAAAGCTATTCGATGGAATTCTTGAATGAACAAACTTCCTCAGGGACGCCAGTACACAGAATGCACTTGAAGGTTGGAAGTGTGATTATGTTGCTCAGGAATTTGAACACTATACGTGGTTTTTGTAATGGGACACGCTTAAATGTTAAATCGTTAAAGCCCAATCTAATCGTCCCTGAAGTCATGACAGGAACTGCTGAAAAGGAAACTGTTTTTATTCCGCGCATAGATTTAGCCCCAACAAGTACCGACTTGCCATTTCTTTTAAGACGGCGACAGTTTCCAATTAAACTTGCCTTTTCCATGACGATCAACAATACTCAGGGACAGACGTTAGAAAAAGTAGGAATATATCTGCCTGAACTGGAGTTTAGCCACGGTCATCTATATGTAGCAATGTCAAGAGTACGGAGATCTGAAGATAAAAATAGTTGATGGAAAAGAACGAAGGAAATTGATTCAAGGTTCACAGGCAGTGTACACGAAAAATATTGTGTACAAGGAAGTACTAACGCACTAGACAGCGCTAAAGATTTTATTAACATGGAACATGTTTTTACGGTCGTTACCTCGCAAAAATCGACACCAAAAACTGACATCAAAAACAGACACCAAAAACCGAAACCAAAAACCGACACCAAAATTCGACACGAAAAATCGGCACCACATGTATAATTCAAATTTATAGTTTATAATTTGAATATAGAGTAGATTATCGAATAACATCTTCGCATTCACAATAATGAATCTTCAATAACAAAATTTTTATTAGAAAAAATTTAAATCCGAAACCGAGCGCAAAAAGAAAATTTGCTTATATTTATGTAGTAAATTTTTATTACCAACACAAAAATTATAAGGGATTATCCTATTATGACCAACAGTAAGAAGAAGAAACGAGATAGGCACCCCTAAATCTCGAGGAAAACTATGATAAACGGTTTAGTACCGAAAAACATGTTCCATGTTAAAGATATTAGTCGGAGACTAAAATAGAAGGAATCCGGGGGTTCAGGCATCTTCTATGATCTGGCAAAGGCATTTGATGTGATGAATCTCAATATATTCTTGAGCAAAATTCAACACTACGGATTTTGGGGGGAAAACATTTGAAATCATTGAATCATACTTCCAGAACAGAAAACAAGTGGTATTTTGGAATGGGCAACTCGGGCAGGAGTGGGAGGCTACCTGTGGTGTACCGCAGGGAAGCATCTTGGGCCCATTCTTCTTCGTTCTGTACATTAATGATCTGCCACATAATGTAAAATGCAACACCACCTTGTATGTAGATGACACTGCCCTAGTCATGGAAGAAAATGATCGGCAAAGGGAAGGTACTGATTGGTTTGAAACTAACAAACTCTTACTAAACATGGACAAAACTCAAATGGTTAAGTTCACTACCTGTAGAGCGATTAAGCAAAACGATAAGTCTTCTGTAAAATACCTGGGCATAATAATGGACACTTTGCTGACCTGGCATGAACATGTGGCTGTTCTGGTGAGTTCCCTAAGTAGGAGTATTTTTGCGATAAGAAGGATTGGGGAAACGGTTGGAAAAGCGGCAGCTAAGGCAGTCTATTATTCAATGTTTCATGCCAAAATGGTGTATGGACTCTTGATCTGGGGTAATGAAGCGCAGATAAAGAAAGTGTTCCTACTACAGAAGAGGGCTATACGTGCACTAGAAGGAGTACCCTCAAGAACTCACTGTAAGCCAATTTTCCGTAATCTGTGTATTCAAACGATCTCATCTGCCTATGTTTACGCTAGTGTAGTGAGAGTGAAGACAGATCGGAAAATCTCAGATAACATCGCAACGCACGAGCATCAGACCAGAAGCAGAAATGAAGTGAGAACTGAGAGAAATAGGCTCAAATGTTCTAATGGAATGAATCTGCAAATAAAACTGTATAACAAATTGCCAGAACGAATCAAAAATCTTCCGACTAGGAAATTTAAAAGTGAAATGAAAAAAACACTAAATGAAAGTGCGCTATAATATGATGTGGACGAATTCTTCCAAATTTAGTTGAGATGAAAACCAGCAACTGCTGATCTCCACCATTTAGGACTGATGTAAATTAATTTTGTACTTAGTAACCTAATAAAGATTATTATTATTATTATTGTATTCAGCTACAATAATTGCTTTTCAATTAACAAATAAAAAAAATTAAAATCAATAAGTACGATTTGTTTAGTAATTGCGTTATGTACCTTGAGTTACATGAAACGCGGGGACGTTTCAACGCGAGGACGAACAATAATTAAAATTGGCAATATTAGGATACAATGTTGTTTTTATTTAGATCATTAAAATAGAGATACACCGGTCGATCTTAGGTTAGCGTTAGGAATTTTTTTAATTAATACCGTTATAAAAGAGACCCACCGGCACCGTCTAGCTGCCCGTCCGCGGACGGGCTTTCCAGCTAGTCATTTTATAAACAAACAATGATTTTATTTTTTATGGCATAAAAACTAATCATGAATTGTGTTTTGTTTTAGATTAATAGGTTGTTCGAGAGGCTATTGTGAGCAAATTTTTGCTATCATGGAACCCGGAACAAGCCAAAATTTAAAAAAAAAATCTAATAAACCCATCTTCACTTGGACTATAACCAAAGCTACTATAACCAAAGCTATAACTGAGTTGAGTAAAAAACTTGACGAAAAATTGGAATTCAAACCAGATTCGGTTATAATCGAAACCAATAAATGTGATATATCTTTGGAATTGCTCATAAAAGAGAATAATGAAAACAATGGTAGTAAGAATTTATGTTTAGTTTTAAACGTTTTAGACATAGTTAATGTTGACAAGAAAAAGAAAAAAAACATGATAGTGTATTATAAGTGTGGTATTAAGAACGCTAATGGCAATAATGTTAAGATTTGGAATTGTTGTGTATTTAAACCTGGAGTTTCTCAGAGTTATTCAAATTTTTTAAATTCAAATGATGTTGTTTACGTGGAAGGTAAACTTACCATATTTTGTAAATTTTTTCACGTATATTTTTTAGAAGAGTTAAACGAAAACGCCTTTAAAGAAATGACTAAACCACAAAGCCGTATACAAAATGACTTGGGGGTCCTCTTTGAAACTAAAGGATGTAGTGATATAACACTTTTCGTCGATCAACAATATGAATTTCCAGTCCACAAAGAAGTTTTAGTTGCTCGAAGCTTATATTTTAAAAAGCTGTTTCGAAAAACACCTACTATAGATCAGTTCAAAATAATCAACTTAGAACATGAAGTGTTGGAAAAAATGTTACGTTATATTTACACCGATGAAATATGTACTGACGAGATAAAAATGATAGCTCATTTACTAGTTGCAGCTGATAAGTATAATATAGATGGATTAGCAAAAAAGTGCGAAAAATTATTGTCCAGATAATAATTCATCGCACTTGGTTCTTCGTACTCTTCTAATACGGCGTTCGTTTTATTCGGAATGTGGCTACCCGGTGACTACTTCGTTTTGGGAAGTCTTTTTGATTCGTTTACAAGGTGGATCAATCATCTTTATTTTCACTTTCCTTTTTACCATTTCTCGTGTGATTTAGCCTTTATTGTTACTCTTTCCCATACACCTCCGTCTCTGCATTTCTCCTTCCAATCGACGTTACCCATCCTTTTCAAATCCCTTCTCATCTCATCCAACCATTAAGCACGACATTTAGCTAATTCATGGTTTTACTTTCTGGTTCAATCTTTTTCACTTGCCCTTCTTAACAAATATTCTTCACTTCTATTGCCGTAATAGCTTCATCATCAACAAAGTAGATTTTACCAAGAAAATGAAATTAATTATGTTTTATGTAATTGTATAGTAACCACCCCCCAAATACCAAATAAAACAAATTAACGACTGATCGTAATCTTTCTGTAAGGCATTCAAACTGTCACAGAAATATTTAAAAATGTCCTTACCTTATAAAATAAAATATTAAAGTCACGCAATTCTCGTCTCAACGGATTTTGAAAGAATATTAAATAATGAAATATATTAGTAAAATGTCAATTAATACAATCAAATCGGTAAATCAATAAACAGGAATTAATAGTTATTGTAATTGCGTCATTTGAATCGAATTAGGTAAACCAATTAAGGAAAGTTTTAGTTATAGTAATCAGTCCCTATCTCTTGGCTGAATGCGTCACAGGAGAGCGATGACAAATATATTATTTTAGTACATTCGTTTTAGGAAACAAATCGATTTTCTTACTTAAACAGAAATTTACTTGACAGGTAAATTAGACTCCAGGTCGATGTGTGACCCAGGAACTAATTTATTATACGATAAACCGACCAAAAAGGGTCGCGTTCGATCCTATTTTTAACCAAGCTCCAAAACTATTTTTCACGTAAATTGGTGTTCAAATAAATTAAATTCATTTTTTTTTATTATTAAATCGCGGCTCCGACAATAACATTTTTGTGTTTGTTTCCACTCAATAACCAGGTAAGAAAATCGCATCCATTTTTAAATTTTTGACTTGTTTTAATTGTATTTCGTCAAGTATAATTTTCTTGTATGTTCAATTTTAAATAAATCTTGTTAAAATTTACCTCAAGTGTTTAATTTGGTGAAAGGTCGAGTTTATTTTCCTCCACCTTAAAGTATCTTTACATTATTAGACTTTGCATAGGATTTTGTATTAGATTTGGTCTAATATAAAAATTTTCGTGTTTACATTACTCGATTTTACATTGGACTTCGTCCCTTGGATTTTGCATTAGACTTTACATTGGATTTTTAAGAATAGGACGGTGTCTATTTCAATA
This sequence comes from Podabrus alpinus, assembly GCA_932274525.1. Classification (NCBI taxonomy): domain Eukaryota; kingdom Metazoa; phylum Arthropoda; class Insecta; order Coleoptera; family Cantharidae; genus Podabrus; species Podabrus alpinus. The sequence continues at coordinate 82,300,512 of OW026454.1, read as the reverse complement.
GGATTTTGCATTAGATTTTATTGGTGAGCATGCGCAGTATGATTGTATGACTCGTAATCTGTCATGGCCGTGGTTGATTTTTTTAACCTCAAATTTTTAGAAATTACTTTGTTCAGTGGGCGAATAGCTGAGCGGTTAGCGTATTAACTTCTCATGCCGAGATTCATAGGTTAAAATCCTGTGAGGTGTTTGTAACAATCCAATTGTTACTGTGTTTCGCCCAGCGAAACAATTTAATTTTCAATTCTCATTTCTATTACCATCGTAGGTCGATCTAATTTAAACACCTTGAAGATGACCGAATTTAAATGAGAATTCATGTATTTCTATGCCTGTGGGTTTGACAACCAAAACAACGTTCAGGATTTTTCAAAATTAAAACCAGAGAGGTCGATAAAATTCTGTGCGACAGGCAGGACGTAAAAATTTTGGCTCTCCATGGTTTTGGTAATTTTACGATGTTTTAAGATGGTGAAATTTAACTTTAAGTGTGGAAGCATAAGTGCATCTGTTTTTGACGCTTCCGGACCGATATCATTCTACCACATTGGGAAAATCCTGACCGCATTTGCTACTGCGACGACCTAGCCAGATAACCACAGGTATGTCGTATCATTTTTGCGATTTATAATTTTTACTTTAATGTTTTATTGCCTTTTTTTGTTTTTTGCTTATGCCTTATTATTTTTTATTTGTACAACATCTTGGGTTGCTTTGCCACGCACTTTTGCTGTGAACGTTTTTTTGGCCAAAGTAATAGTCTGTTAGTTGAGATAGCAGGCCGATTAAACTTTTGCGTTCGCAAGGCGTCGATAATAAAAATGCGATATGTTCAAACCTTTGTATTTTAAAATTATTAATCAATTTTGAATTTTAAATTAATAATTATTTGTTTGAATTTGAACATAGCATTATTTTCGATAATAAGTATCGAACGGCGCTGGTGGAATGCAATAGGCATTGGGAGTACAAACGGAACGTCACACGTTCAAACCCTGAATATGAGATTTTTACATCTGACATTTTTTTAAGTGTTTATTTCTGTTTATGAGTTTTTTTTGAAAATAAGTAGCGTCATAAACCAACGTACAGGATGTTTGATTTTTGTCGTCGACGCTATCGCTTGTTCGGCCCTGGAGTTCGATAGTGGTTCCGCTTGGCGGGATTTGTATTACCACTTGAACTTCCAGCTGATTGTTTTTAGGGAGTAGTTTTCGGCGATAGCATCCAGGCCTCCGTACGGGTTTTGGTTTGCAAACACTGCTAATTTACACCACGTTAAGGCAACGACAATCTGATTGCCGAATTTATGGTTATTTTAATAAATTATGCTAATTATTGTTTTTTTATTGTTTTAATATTTTGGTTTTCATTGTCTTGCATTTTTACTTGAATGTTTGACCGAGATGAATGATACGCCGAAAGTTTCGCATTTCTGCTCGATGAGATATTGTATCTTATCCCACATTCGAATATGTGAATTTCAATGCCAATGATAAGCTTTACTTTTTAATAATTATTTTTATTAATTAAATTACATGATTATGCTAAATTGAGTTTTATTTGTGCATTTGAATTTTACTAGATAACATCAACCGGCGTTGGTCAACTGCAATGACTTTGAAACTAATAAGCGTTTAACACGGGAGGTTGGTTGGAGTATTTGTTTGTATCCTATTTGGTTTAGCAACACCTCAAATCATACATTACATATGGGAGGTTGGTAGGGTAATGTTTGTCTACTTATTGGTCCAATAACATCATGGATCAGGTAAATCTGCTAAGGTTCGTTTACCTACTGGTTACATAACACCATAAACCAGATTACCATTTTATTTTTTATAGCTACGTACCATTACATCCAGGTATTAGTTATTCCACCTTTACAACGGGCAGAGGCTCTGCTTTAGCCTTGGTAGCAATCTTTGTTGGTTAAATTGTTTAACTAAATTTTTGGAATTTGTTCTTTTTTGTAAGAAGCATTCCGCTTAGCTACCACGAACTGTAGCAGAGTCCATTTCGCTACTGTGTGTACTCAAATATTTTTCGTTTAATTATCATTTTCCTTTTAGTGTCGATTTAATGGACTAAGAGATTTCTGAAATCTGTTATTTCTTCGCTTGGCGCCCGGGCACAGTTATTTTCGCAAAGCAGATCAATTATTTTTATACGAACCCACGAACGCTTTCGAGCGACCCAGCGAGCTCCGACACTGGGTAATTCCTATGAGCTAGCTGCCTTGTACCTTCCAACTACAGGCATGACAAGTGGCGGATGAAGCGGGAAAAGCGACAGGTGAAGTCGAAAGCTTATGCTTTTTATAACCATTTGCCGGGTTATGGCTTTTCTACGTTACATGTTATCTATAGAAGGATTTTTCGCTCACCAAATGTCTATCTGCTGGCCACAGATAACATTATATATGGCTCAAAAACTTCCCTGGTTGGAGTAGACGATGTAAAAATCGTCTATCTCCGTGGTTCGGAATCCACGTTAAGCTGTAGGTCTTCTGTGCTCGTCACACAGTTTCAACACGCAACGAGCACAGACAGGGAAATCGGAAGACGTAGAACGTTAAAAAACCGATGCTTACAACAAAAAACTTTGTTCAGTTTTTGTCAGTTTTTGTCTAGTTTTGTGCATATGTACTTTATTGACTACATATTTTGCCACAAAAACTAAAATCTGACTAAAGATTTTAACATAATTTTATTCTCAGCACTCTCATATGTAATTAAAAATCCAATACAAATATCCAATAGTGTAAATGCGTTTACATCCGAGCATTGGATATGGAATCCTATACAAATCTCGAATACAAAAGTCCAATACAAAATCTAATAGTGTAAAGGTATCTTTAGATCAATTAATCCAAAAGAGAGATTACTACATAATTTTGTAACTGATAAATCTTTTAGGTGTTTCAAATGTGGCGCCCTTGCTGCCACCAGGTAGGCATCACAAATGTTACTTCATGTAACGACTACCGTCGCGTCATCATTTTGTAAGCTTGCCTTTATGTCATTTTCACTTTTCCATTTGAGTTTGTCAAAAAGGCATCTTTTTACCAGTTTTGGAACACCACAAAAACCACAAGCTCCAACCACCGAAAATGGAATAATTAATTTTATTGTTCATTTATGTCCAATTCATTTATGATCATCTATATACCGTCGGTATTATGGTTTGTTGGCAGGTATACGGACAAGTAAACTTATACGACCATGTAACGCCGTGTACATTTATACAATAATTTATATAAAACATTTTGCTTGCAATTTCATTAAAATTTGAGTTACAGGTTGCATAAAAACAAGGTGGAACTCGCTTTAGCGGCAGTTCCTAGGCTTCTATACAACTACTTTTCTGGTGTGAAAAGTTGTTGTTATTTTTGGTCTCCATAATTTTATAATATAATATCAGATAATCAGATAATCTGCACTAATTAAATTTTTGCGGTTGGTATTTATCATTCACTATATAACTAATAATAATGAAGCTTTTACATTCCATTCGGAACTTTACTTCTCTGTAATGTACGGTCCATTTTTTGAGGTGGATCAATCCCCTTCTTTCTCTTTTACTTACAACTTAACTTCACCAATTACATCAAGCCACTGCTGTGGTTAACAATAAATAAATTTAAAACAAATTATTGTTTTATTATACATACGCGAGGTGTTTACAATCACAATTTCGAGGGTTCTGATTAGATTTGAATTAAGCGGACAGACAGACACGGAGCCAGATCGTAAGGCTTCTTGCTATACTTTCTATATAGAAGCTTTTTTTCAAGTGTTTTTTCAGAAAAATATAGTTGATAAAATATGACAATAAATTTTATCCGTTAATTTGATAACTTAATCCGTTGATCCGTGATCTGATAACTTAATCCGTTGATCCCTTGATACCTTGATCCGTTGCTACCTTGATCGGTGATATCATCGGATTAAGTCTACTATAGGTTGAAAATTACAATCTTAAAGCAAAGAATATTTTTGTAACCTATCTTAATATATAAATTAGATTTGAATTATGGGGACGGACAGACGGACGGACAGACACGGAGCCAGATCATAAGGCTTCTTGCTATACTTTGTATAGAAGCCTAAAAGTAGCGCACTGGGTACCCAGTTCTTAGACCTCTATACACACAGAGTATTTCCAACACGATTTGAAACGCTCTGTATGATTTTGAATTATGCGGACAGACGGACAGACACGGAGCCAGATCATAAGGCTTCTTGTTATACTTTGTATAGAAGCCTAAAAGTATTAAATGTAACGTTTGCAACTGGAAGTAGATTTGAATACCACGCGCGTCCGGCCAAAAAAGTCAATGACTACCTTTTTTGCTGACTTGAGAATGAACTCCTTGTAAGTGTTATTCTCAAACCGTAAAATGAAAGGTTTTTGTTAATGGGCAATCAAGACTACTCAAGGTTTATAAATTATATTTATTTTTATCGTTATATTCGTATGCATTAAAAGCCTGCACCAAACCAACGCAATTGAAAGTATATCACCTACTATGTAGACAAATTTATTTAATTTCGAGATATAAATTTTCATTGCCAGTAATTAGAGTTTTATTGCGGAAAGTTTGGGAGCAAATTGGTTATGGATATGGATATGGTTTTGCTACAACTGTTCTCAGCAAAATTTTCCTCTAAATTCAGTATTTCGACATCTATGCAGACTTCATCCCCTATCAAAAAGCATTTGATACAGTTAAACACCAAAAGATGATTGGGCTGAATGGAAAGGATGTTCTATTCAATGATAACCTGTACTGGAACCAGTCCGCTACGGCGGGACTCGAGGCGGTGCGGGAAGGGACACACGGCTGTGTGCTCTCTCCATTATTGTGTAATATCTGTTCTGGAGTAAACAATATACGTTATGAGGAAGATTAAATCGTATTCGCAAACAGTCTGGAAAACCTAGAACTCATGGAGGGCACTCAGGGATATGGACTTGATATCAACCTTGGCACCTCGATCGACGACTGTTGGGACCACTCCTAGAGATAAAGATTCGAATACGAAAAGCAAGGACGGTGTTCAACAGGATCGGTTCTCTCCTTAAAAGTTCGGATATAACAAAACAAACACGAAAATGAGACTCCTGTGCTGATATGATGTATTTCTGTCCTTTTTATGGAGTGGAGTCATGGACACTGACTGAAGTCATCATTAATAGGCTAAAATCTTTGAAATGTAGTTATGTCGTACAATGATGAGAGTGTCAAGGATGGATCGTGTGATAAACGTCGAGATTCTTCCAAAGAATGGGGAAAGGCGATAAAGTAGTTGACGCAGTCAAATGTGGAAAACTTCAATACCTGTAGTGTAGGCAAGTTAGCATTTGAAATCGATATTTCGTTTCCCATGTTGTGACCTATACCAATCGATAGATTAGAGCTTCCTGAATATCATATTAAAAAGTATGATTGCAGAATTGATCGGAAAAAAAGTTATTTAATAAACAAAATCCGAAAATCGCGATTTTTGACTTTAAGCGCTTATATCTCGAGATTTTACACTGACTTTTGAAAAAGTGAGGGCACTATTTTGTAGAGCAGAAAATTCTCTACAAAAAATGTGCAACAACCCCTATCATATAAATAATAATAAACCCGCTATAAGCGTTCAAACATTTTTGGAGATTAATTTTTATTTTCATCAGCTGTTTACCGAGGCCCCGCCCCGAGCGCGCGGTGGGGGATATTGGGCCGTTGGCGCGATGCCCGTGAATTCAAAATTGACGTGATTTTTTCTCATATTCAATGTTGAAGTCAGCACAAGAACAAGAAATATAGATAATACACAATATTTTCATCATAACAATAAGGTTAATTAAATCTCCAAAAATGTTTGAACGCTTATAGCGGGTTTATTATTATTTATATGATAGGGGTTGTAGCACATTTTTTGTAGGGAATTTTCTGCTCTACAAAATAGTGCCCTCACATTTTCAAAAGTCAGTGTAAAATCTCGAGATATAAGCGATTAAAGTCAAAAATCGCGATTTTCGGATTTTGTTTATTTAACTTTTTTCCGATCAATTCTGCAATCATACTTTTTAATATGATATTCAGGAAGCTCTAATCTATCGATTGGTATAGGTCACAACACGGGAAACGGAATATCGATTTCAACCTTTTTTAGGCTTCTATACAAAGTATAGCAAGAAGCCTTATGATCTGGCTCCGTGTCTGTCCGTCCGTCCGTCCGTCCGTCCGTCTGTCCGTCCGTCCGCATAATTCAAAATCATACAGAGCGTTTCAAATCGTGTTGAATATACTCAGTGCGTATAGAGGTCTAAGAACTGGGTACCCAGTGCGCTATTCTAGCTAGCTAGAAGGACGGGCAGGCAGCCAAGGTCATATGGCTTTTGGATTGCACAGAGCTTTCCTTAATCTTCATTCAACTTAAGTTACCTTGGGTAGCTGCCCGTCCTTCTAGCTACCCGTCCTCGGACGGGCTATCATCTAGCTCTCAGTGCAAGCCAAAAGCCATATGACCTTGGCTTCCTGCCCGTCCTTCTAGCTAGCCGTCCTCGGACGGGCTATCATCTAGCTCTCAGTGCAATCCAAAAGCCATATGACCTTGGCTGCCTGCCCGTCCTTCTAGCTACCCGTCCTCGGACGGGCTACCAGCTAGTTGTTAAATTGTTTATCAACTGGACGCTCCTTGGCGAAATTCTTGGAGCCGCAGAACTGACAGATGGAATTCATTTCTCCACAATCGTGTCGAGTAACGTGAGATTCATCAAATCTCAATGCTCTTATTTGGAGTTGAATTGCTTGACTTTGGTATCGATTTTCTTTCTGTCGATGTATCGCATGGGATCGAGCGTTAGCAGCTTGCCGCGCTTGAGTTTCTTCTAATGTTTCACGTTGTTGACGTGTCGCTTGGGATAGAGAGTTAGCAGCTTGCCGCGCTTGAGTTTCTTCTAATGTTTCACGTTGTTGACGTGTCGCATGGGATAGAGAGTTAGCAGCTTGCCGCGCTTGAGTTTCTTCTAATGTTTCACGTTGTTGACGTATCGCATGGGACCGAGCGTCAGCAGCTTGCCGCGCTTGAGTTTGTTCCAAAGTTTCACGTTGTCGACGTATCGCATGAGACCGAGCGTCAGCTTGTCACTGTGATCGAAGCTGTTCACGATTCAATCGCCGTCGCTTTACAGCAGGATTTTCAAAATTTTCATTATCCATTATGGAAGTTCACATAATGCTTTTTTGGAAATAGCTGTCATAATTTTTCACCGATATAAGAAATTTAAATACGTTGATACGTTGATCTGTTTTTTCAATGCAGACCAAATATAAGTTATATTTTATTTACATAATTTTTCACCTATATAGGAAATTTAAATACGTTGATCCCTTGATACGTTGATCCGATGATCCGTTGATACGTTGATACGATGATACGTTGATACGATGATACGTTGATACGATGATACGTTGATACGATGATACGTTCATCCGATTGGTTATGAAATTATCCGTTATGCGTTCGGTTCGGTTCGGTTTGCTTCGGGTATTTCCGTGGGACAGACAGAAGGAAGGAAGGAAGGAAGGAAGGACTTGGCCTTTTATAATAAGAGATAACTTTTATTATAACTTATTTATTTATTTTAACTTTACGTTATTATGGAATATCAATTAACCGACGACGAAGATTTTAAGGACTTTATCGAAATTTTAGCTGAAAGCATTCAAAGAAACTCTCAAGTTTTTCGTGATCGTTCAAATCATTTTGTTAGTTGGTCAGATAAGGAAAGTTTTGCTAGATTTAGATTGACGAAACATTCGATTCAAATAATATTAAACCAACTAAATCTTGATTCCCAGGCAATAAGGTATAACTTTCAGTTTCAATCTAATATCATTGAATGTCAAATGTTAAAAATCATTGTTTTTCTAGGGATTTATGTCTTGTTCAGGAGTACCAACATAAATTTTAATGATAACTCTCGGATTAGTTGACTCGCCCTACATACAACCGCATTGGCGTTGATCCTGGTTCAACACTTGAATAAGGTTCGGCTAATCCTCGAGTTAAACCACTGACATACAACCACCCCCAAGTTTAGGAAGTTGATGGTATCGATGTCAAAAATATTCGCAAAAAGAATTTAATTGCAATTTGTATTATATAGTATTTTAGTAGGCAATGATCACCAACTTAAAAAACAGATTATCCGTTAAATATTTTTAGGGTTCTATACAAAGTATACACCGAGAAAAAAATTAAGTAGGAATTTGTCTTGCAACAATTTGAAATAATTTCTCTGCACAGAGAAAAAATTGTTTTGATTTGAAGTATTTTTTACTTCAAATTGAAGTGCAATTTCGTCTCGCATCAATTTGATGTCAATTTTACAAGAAATGAAGTAAATTTGACAACAATTAATGTAATAATTATTTCAAACTGTTGCAACACAAATTCCTACTTAATATTTTTCTCGGTGTGTGTAGAAGCGCGTATGGGGTTGAGTCTTGGACTTTGACAGAAGCTGTTTGCAAAAAATTGGCAGTATTTGAAATGTGGTTGTACCGACGTATACTGAAGATACCATGGACAGACCGTGTTACCAATCAGACTGTTCTAGAAAGACTGGATAAGAAGAGAGCCTGGGGCATATTATGAGAAATAGTCAACGATACGGATTGCTATAAATAATTCTACAAGAAAATGTAGAAGGAAAGAGAGGACCGGGAAGAAGAAGAATATCATGGCTGAAGAACTTGAGAACATGGTATAATACAACAACAGTGGGTCTTTTTAGAGCCGCAGCAGATAAGGTACGCATTGCTATGATGATCGCCAACATTCGAAACGGATAGGCACTAGAAGAAGAAGAAGTGTAGAAGCGATAGAATCAAAGTATAGAATCTTATTAACGTATCATAGGATTAGCGCATCATGGTATCATCGGATCAGCAGATCACGGGATCAGCGGATGAAGGAATCAGCGGATCAACGTATCAGCGGATCAACGTATCAGCGAATCAACGTATCAACGTATCAGCGAATCAACGTATCAACGTATCAGCGAATCAACGTATCAACGTATCAGCGGATCAACCTATCAACATATCAGCGGATCAACGTATCAGCGGATCAACGTATCAGCGGATCAACGTATCAGCGGATCAACGTATCAACGTATCAACGTATCAATGTATCAACATATCAACGTATCAACGTATCAACGTATCAACGTATCAATGTATCAACGTATCAACGTATCAATGTATCAACGTATCAACGTATCAACGTATCAATGTATCAACGTATCAACGTATCAATGTATCAATGTATCAACGTATCAACGTATCAACGTATCAACGGATCAGCGTATCATCGGATCAACAAATGTTATATAGGTTGTCGTCGATAATACAAACGGTATATTAAATCTTCAAGCTTATTATTTATATAATATAAAGTAGATAAAACCACACAATTTCGTAATGCCTAGAAAGCAGTTGACACCTGAAGAGCGAAAAGCAGCAGCTGCCCGTCGACGCCAGAAGGATGCTATGAGGAAACATACTATTAGACAAGATCCTTCGTTTCGTTTACAGGAACAAGTTCACAACACCGAAAGCCATCGTCAAGCCCGTCAAGATCCTTCGTTTCGTTTACAGGAACAAGTTCACAACACCGACAGCCATCGTCAAGCTCGTCAAGATCCTTCGTTTCGTTTACAGGAACAAGTTCGCGACACCAAAAACCATCGTCAAGCCCGTCAAGATCCTTCGTTTCGTTTACAGGAACAAGTTCGAGACACCAAAAACCATCGTCAAGCCCGTCAAGATCCTTCTTTTCGTTTACAGGAACAAGTTCACAACACCGAAAGCCATCGTCAAGCACGTCAAGATCCTTCGTTTCGTTTACAGGAACAAGTTCACAACACCGAAAGCCATCGTCAAGCCCGTCAAGATCCTTCGTTTCGTTTACAGGAACAAGCTCACAACACCGAAAGCCATCGTCAAGCCCGTCAAGATCCTTCGTTTCGTTTACAGGAACAAGTTCGCGACGCCAAAAACCATCGTCAAGCCCGTCAAGATCCTTCTTTTCGTTTACAGGAACAAGTTCACAACACCGAAAGCCATCGTCAAGCACGTCAAGATCCTTCGTTTCGTTTACAGGAACAAGTTCACAACACCGAAAGCCATCGTCAAGCCCGTCAAGATCCTTCATTTCGTTTACAGGAACAAGTTCGCGACACCGAAAACCATCGCCAGGCTCGTCTTGATGAAGACGTGCGCATCCACGAACATAATCTCCGTAGAATTCGCGAGCAAGGCTCATGGCAAGATGAAATAAATCGATTTGAAGCTGAAATTCGCAAAGGCTGCACTCACGTATGTCATTCATGTGGGGGACTTTTTTTTCACTACTCCATTAAAACTCACAGCATGACCGAACTCCTTTTAGCTGGAAAGCAGCAATCCTTCATTGACTCAGTAATTATAGTCCCACCCACTTCAGACCTCGCTGAATTTTGCTCAACTTGTCACAGATCTATCCAGCAAAACCGGATTCCACGTCTCTGTCTCTCCAACGATCTGCAGTTTCCCTATGTTCCACAAAGTGTAAAGAATCTGACACGTTTGGAAGCCCGTTTGGTCTCAGCTCGACATGTGTTTCAGGCCATTTGGGCTATATATGGAATGCATGGACAGATGAGAACAAAAGGACGAATTATTAACGTCCCAGTCTCCATAGATAATACCATTCAATCCCTTCCTAGGCTTCCGAATCAGGACGATGTTTTACACATCCGACTCGCCCGTCAAATTGAAGTTCCGAGAAATTATACAGCTGGTAACATTCGTCCGGCTTGTGTGATGGATGCCGCTAAAATTCTTACCCGATCTCCGCTTTACCGTGAATACGGAATCACTCTTTCAAGCAATTGGACCGAGATATGTCAGCATCAAATTGATGTGGCATTACACGAAAACCCAGAAGAAATTGCGATGGATGTTCAAGAGGAAGAGGAAGTCGATGACGTAAATCCTGGTAGAGGAGAGACTTTAATTACTAGTGATGAGGGAATCCGGATGGCTCCAGCGGAAGGGAACCAACCAATCTCTATTCTATATGATCCTGACTCGTATTTTCTTACGTTTCCCCAAATATTTGCTGGGCACCGAATGAAGCCATCCGATAGTAATGGTAAATTACTAAGCCGCTCCGAATTTGTCAAATCAATGGCGCGTAACAGTGATCGCCGTGCCGTTGAAAATGTCGATTTCTTACTGTTTTTGGCCAAATCTCTCGAAATTCAGAGAATTTCAGATAATCGCAAGGTGTGTCTTCGTAAACGAAGACGCAATGGAGAGTTAATCCGAGTCACTGCGGAACAAGTTAGTCATTCTAATTTTGTGGATGGGTTAGTTAATGATGATAATGCTTTAAAGGTTTTACAAGGAGTACGAAATTCATGTCATCATTGGCATCAAGAAGGCCTTAAAGTCCGAAGGATGGTCAGTCAGTTCAATTTGCCTCATCTCTTCATCACTATTAGTGCCGCTGAGCTAAAATGGAACGAGTTGATTGTGATTCTAAAGCAAATTCTTGACAAAATTACAATTTCTGAAGAAGAAGCACAAAATATGTCAAAGAATGACAAACAATTACTTATTCAGCGCGATCCCGTGACTTGCGCTCGATATTTTGAACATCGCACTTCTGCTCTTTTCAAGACCTGGAAAAACTCTCAAGGCCCATTTGGAAACCGATCCATTAAGCATTCCTATCATCGCATTGAGTTCCAACATCGAGGAAGTCCACACGTCCATATGATCTTGTGGATTGATGGCGCACCAAACTTTGATGCTTCCAACTCATCTTCTACTCAAGATGTTTGCCGGTTTGTTGACGAAATTATAACTTGTTCCACGGACTGGCCTGAATATGATCCCATTCACCAGCTTTTGTGTCTTCAAACTCATCGACACACCCACACATGTAGAAAGAAAAGCCACAAAGGAGTCAAATGTCGGTTTGGAATTCCATTTTTCCCAATGGACGAAACCACTATTCTCCATCCATTCGAGGAGCAACAGGAGGAAATTGAGATTTTCCAACGCGATTACAAAAAGATTCGTGACTATCTTGATACGAATGAACTGCCACTTTCTTCAGATATGACATTTGCGGGGTTTCTACAAGAATTATCCATGACACGAAATCGTTACATTTCTGCTATTCAAAGCTCCTTGAAAAAACCTAAAATCATCATTCGGAGGCGGCCATGTGAGACTTACATAAATCCATACAGTGAGAAAATCCTGAGACTCCAGAAATCTAACATGGATATTCAGTTTATTTTTGACGCCTATGCTTGTTGCTGTTACATCATTGACTACATTAACAAGAGTGATCGTGGAACTAGCGACCTCTTACGTAAGGTTCTTGAAGATGTCAGAAGCGGAAACAAGTCCTTGGCTCAGCGTCTTCAGGCTCTTGGTGCGGCTCATCACATGAACAGTGAACTCTCTGCTCAAGAGGCTGCTTACAATGTGCTTCAGATTCCAATGAGCCGATGCACAGAGGCATGCATTTTTATACCAACAGGTCCAGCCGATCAACGAACCAGAATGATTAAAACTAATATTCAGTTAGAAAATCTCAGTCCGGACTCTGAAGATGTCTTTGTAGACGGACTTTTACAACGATATAGTTCACGACCAGAAGCATTATCTAACCTTAATCTTGCCCAATTTTCAGCTTGGTATGAATTTTCATTAAAACGAGGAAGTACACAGATGGCCCAAGAAAACGATGATATTGTAGAAACTGAAGACGTACAAAGTATCGATAAATATTTTCCGCTAAAGAATGGCAAACCTGGATACGTTTGGAAGCGAACATTTCCAAAAATTATTCGCCACGTCCGCTACAACAAGAATAAAGATCGTCACAACTTTTTCCGCGAACAAGTGATGCTCTATATTCCTTGGAGGGATGAGGAAACCGAAATTATAAATCAAGATTGCGAGAAGATAGCGACTGATAATATAGAAGCAATTTCTGCCAATCGTCGCGAATTTAATGCCTTTCAAGAAGATATTCTGGATGTCGCTATGGATAGCGCATTGAGTGTGGATCGTCAATCTGACGATGACAAATCTGATAGCATACCGGAAGAGATTCAGGAGGAATTCGAATTAATCGACCCCGTTGCTGCTGGTGCCATTGACTTTGGTGGTGACGTGATACGCCCAATGTCTGAAAAGTTTACGCTTCCTAATCGAATTCCCAATAAAGAGTTTGAAGAATTATTCTCATCGCTAAATACTCAACAACGGGATTTTGTAACTCACCTGCTTGATCACTTCAAAAGGTCTCCCGATATCCCCATCTACACCTACTTAAAGGGAGGTGCCGGTGTAGGAAAGTCTCATGTAATTAGAACTCTATACCAAGCATTAATTAGAGTGTTCAATGATAAAGTTAATTCGAATCCTGATAAACCTTCTGTCCTTCTGACGGCTCCTACCGGATTAGCGGCATTTAATATCTTCGGACTCACAATTCACAACGCATTCCAACTTCCCGTGAACCAAAAAGAAGCTAGCAAGCTCTCAGACAGCGTCTCTAATACAATGGCCACTCTCTATTCAGAACTTCGTGTTCTTATCATAGACGAGATTAGTATGGTTGGTCAACATATTTTGGAAATGATCGACAAACGATTGAGAGACCTCTGTGACGGATGTAAACCTTTCGGTGGTATATCGGTCATAGCCGTTGGCGACTTCAGGCAGCTGCCACCTGTTATGGCAACATCCCTTCTGGCTGGAACAATGTCGAATTCGATTTCGTCGCTTTTCAACAAACCCTTATGGCACATGTTTACTGTTCATGAACTGACCACAATTATGAGACAACGCGATGATGCAGCGTTTGCTCTTGCATTAAACAATATGGCGTCAGGGACGATGACTGATGATGATTTGAAACTGTTCAAATCCCGTGAGTTTCCAACTACGCCTGAAGAAATAGTAAGCCGATGCCCTATTCATCTTTTTTACACGAATGAAGCAGTTGATGCCCACAATAGTTTTGCGTTATCCTGTTTGCCAGGAAATCAAGCCATCTCAACCGCCAAGGATTCCCTTTCTGCTTACACGAGCGAGGCATCCAAAGTTGCACTCCTCAACTGGATAGCATCTGCACCTCTATCTAAGACACAGGGACTTCACACAAGCCTCTTTCTCAAAGAAGGTGGACGTTATATCATGACAGTGAATGTAGACACAAGTGACGGTTTGGTTAACGGTGTGGGATGCATTCTGAAAAGAATTGACTTTGGTATTAGTACTTTGGATGCATCTAGACAAAAGCCTCTCCGTCTCTGGGTCAAGTTTGAAAATTCCCGAAGTGGACAGAAGCTTCGTTTGCGCAATATTAACCTCAGTCGGCAACTTCAAATTGATTCGGAATGGACTCCCATCTCACCATGTACGGTCGTCATCCAGCCACGATCGAATTCGGTCACAAAGGTAACAAGGACGCAATTCCCACTTAATGCAGCTGAAGCTCAAACTATACATAAATCCCAAGGATCCACATACGAGCTCGTTGTTGTCCATTTTACTCCTGGAATCAAGCGTGCTCTTCTGTATGTCGCATGTTCACGAGCAACAACGGCATCAAGATTATTTCTTATTGGAATCGTTAAAAAGACAAAAATGCCACAAGAGAATGATCCCATATCTATTGAATTCAAACGACACCAGGAGATGAAGCTAATTCCTTCATTTGAACATTTGCGAATTAGGGATGATAGCAACAGACAAATACAAGTCATCTTTCACAATGTCCAGTCACTTCCTGCTCATTATAGTCTCTATGCATCGGATGAGGTCTATAAGAGTTCGGATATCATCCTTATTGCGGAGACATGGACGCTCTCAAGTGACAATTTTCCGCTAGGAGATCATCTTCTTGCTGCATCAATAGATAGTAACGATGTGCGTCGACCGATTGGTGTACGTGTGTATTGTTGTCCGTCTGTTCATGAATGTATTATAGACACCAATTCCGAAATAGAATACGACTCCCAAGGTTCCTGCAGTGTTTCTTCTATTGTCTTCTTTAACATCCGAATAATTGTCGTTTACAAGTCACCAGGGTTTAATTCCAACACAATGATCTCTTTAATAAAAAAGCAGATGTCTCGCTTATACTTAGTACCACGTACTCTGGTTACTGGAGATTTCAATGAGGATTTCAGCAAGGAAGAAAGTAATGGCCTACAACATGCTCTTAGAGAACTAGGACTCCAAATTCGGTCGCCAGCGATACCCACTACGCGGAATGGCACGCAAATTGATGCGATTTTTTCCAACTTCGAAGTGTCAGCTACTGGAGTCTACACATCGATTTCCTCTTACCATGAGCCGCTTTGGGCCAGAATTAACTTAAACTAATTTGCGACAGACATCTTTGGACGTGGAATGGATGTTGTTGGTATAAACACCGTCATCAATTACTATATGCCATCCGATGCAGATAGTTATTTACATAGTGTTGCTCGTGCAAGTCGTTTTGACTCTGTGGGAAGAGCTATCACGTTTGTTTTCAGCGATGAAGATGCCAAATTATCGAACAAAGTTCAAACTAGGTTCCAAGTGAAAATTATCAAATTTTCGACCTACCCTATCTATCTTTTAATCAAATATATATTTTGATTCTAAATATTTCTATTCCAACTTATTTCTATTTATTACCTTATCCAGGGGGATAAGGGTAAGGGGTGTAGGGGTTATGCTGCAGAGGTAGTACCTTTTACCGGGACGGTCACATCGAGCGTGATAACAGAAGATGGTCCTTGATGGTAACTGGTCCTCGCAGGATACCCAACTCTCACTTATGGCTCCACGTGCCACACCCTGGGAACTGCGTTGACCCGCAGGCGAAACTAAGTGAGGGGCCAGATATGGCAATAACCGAGTGGTTGCCGGTATAAGCAACTTCCTTAATTGTATTACCGATAGCTTCGGATGGATGAACAAGCAAGTATAGGGCACTTTCTTGTCCTTGGATAGAGAAATCATTCCTAAACGCGGACGAATCCAGCAATATGGTCAACGGCATGGAATGCAGATGGCAACGGAAAACCTTCTTCTTCTTCACTTCGCGGTGTAGGCGTTATTGCTTGTTCCGGTACCCATCCTTTTCTTGCTCCTCCCACACTTGTTTTTCCCGGTGGTTTATATCGCTTGGCTGCTAGTGGCAGTCTCCCTTCTGCCATTCTTTCGAGGTGTTCACTCCATGTCTTGTTACTTGTCCGTCCGTCTGCCTGTCTGTCCGCACGTTTCAAATTATTTTCTATTAAATTGCTAATGATTCAATTTTAGGCTTCTATACAAAGTATAACAAGAAGCCTTATGATCTGGCTCCGTGTCCGTCTGTCCGTCCGTCCGTCCGCATAATTCAAAATCATACAGAGCGTTTCTAAGAACTGGTTTTTTTATTTTACTTTGATGTGAAAAAATAATTTTTTATTGATGTGGTTAGTGAAGTTAAGTTGTAAATAAAAGAGAAATGAGAGGATTGGTCCACCTCAAAAAAAGGACCATACATTACAGAGAAGTAAAGTTTCGAATAGAATGGAAAAGTTTGATTGTTATTACTTATATAGTAAATGATAATTACCAACCGCAAAAAATTTTATTGGTGCGGATTATCTAATTATGTGATGTTACATTATATGGCGATCAAAACTAACCAGATAATAACAACTTTCCACACCAGAAAGGTAGCTGTATAGAAACCTAAGAACTGCCGCTAAAGCGAGTTCCACCTTGTTTCTTTTGTTTCAGGTTTACACCGTGATTGCGTGGGCGTTTACTTTCGTGACTGTGGGTAAGCATGAGTGTTCATTTCTATGTTTGGAGTCTATCTATCTTCTCAGTTATAATTATATCGGTTCGGTTACACCCAGACCCTGTTTCTTGTCGGGTTATTAATTTTTACGATTAGGTCTCGTTTTCGGTTATATTGACGGTCTTGTTCTCCAGGAACTTACAAATCAGGTCGGGTGGTGTTTCTTCGTACAGCTCGTCCAGTTGTGCAGGGAGATGGATGCCATGGTAGGCCGCCAACTCCAACTGTTCTTGCATGTACAAATCGCACTCCCGTATCCGATGTGTAGGTTCGTCGAGAATCTTGCAGGCCGGACATAGTCCGTCTTCCGACTTCCCCAATCTCTTGAGGTGTCGGCCGAACTCGCCATGCCCGGTTAGCATTTGCGACATCTGGAAAGAATGATTCGTTATTTCGGTGCTTACCTTGGGGATGAATTGGTAGGTAATTCTACCCACCAATCCCTTGTCCCATCTGCGTTGCCATTCTTCTTTTATCAGGTCGTCCATTTTCTTTTTTATCTCCACTCTGTATTTGTGGTTGTTTGGGTCGATCCTTACCCCCAGAAAGGTGGTTGCTTTCTTGTTTCTGACTTCACGCCATGACAGTAATCGCAAGAGTTCTAAATCGATCGGGTGGATACCTGCCAAAACACCCGCGGCTATGGCCGACACAGTCCTATAACATTTTGCTATCACGCGACAGCAAAATCCATAGCACGATATCAGCCGGGCCAACGTGTGTTTATCCCCTATTCTATGTATCCAGATCTCGCTTCCGTAAGCCAAGATGGGGACTACCGCCCCCTGGTAGATCCTTCGCATAGAGTTCGAGGTGTCCAGGTTCCAACCTCTTTTTGCCATTCGATGCAGCGCATGAACTAGTTTACTGGCTTTGCCACAAACGTAGTTTACATGTGGTTGCATCGATAGGTTTTCGTCAATAAGGACCCGAAGGTACTTATATTCCCTTGCCACCTTTATTTTCTTGCCGTTGAGTCTCACATCTAAATCATAATTATGGACACGCTTCGGGTACAAGCACATGATCTTCGTCTTCGTTTCCGAGAGAGCGAGTTTCATGTCCTTGCACCACCCGCTTAATTGGTTAACACATGTTTGCAGTTTTGCTTGGAGTTCAGCTCGGGAAGCCGCCGTGACGACGGTCGCGATGTCGTCCGCGTATGCGAAGGTATGAGTGCCACACTGTTTGTCTTGTTTTAGATAGTGATCCAGAAGGGAGTTCCATAGGATCGGACCGAGGACCGAGCCCTGGGGACACCCCTTCGTGGATCTTTCCCTACCTTTGAGATCCCGGAGGTGAGAGTCACCTCCCGGGCTGAAAGGTAGCTTTTAATCATGACCTTTAACCTGTGGGGGAGCCCTTTTTCGCTCAGCGAGCGGAACAGGGCTGGCCACCACATGTTATCGAAGGCTCCGGAGATGTCGGAAAAGATTACCGCGAGAAAACCCTTGGCTTTCTTCCGCTTCATCTCCGTAGTATCTATTTTCTCAAAAAATGCCTTAAGGGCGGTTGTGGTGCTCATACCTTCCACGAAGCCATACTGGCACCGATCGTGGTAAGGGGTATTACTTTCTAATATTCTCTTTTTCATTATTTTTTCTAATATTTTGCCGAACACCGGCAAGAGGGTGATCGGCCGCATGGTTTGGTGATCCACCGTTGCATCGGAGTTTCGATCATCGTCGGGGAGTAGACCGTTCATGAGGTAGGTTAGGGTCTTTTCCGGCGTTTCCGTTATCTTCCCGTCCCCACCACTGAAGGTGGTGAGGATGTTTTTCGATCTATATTTTCTAGCCGCTATTTTGTAGGTAACCCCCCAGGGATTAGGTACAAGGTCGTCCTCGACGAATTTTTGCCAACTGGTCTGCTTTGCCTTTTTTAAGGTTTCCAAGAACTTGTCCTTAGATTCCATCATTGCAATGTACAGCCCATCCCTTTCGTTCTCAATGCGGTTCCTATACAAGGCCGTCTTCCGCGAGAGATACTTCTGCAGAAATAATCAATTGAAGTTAATTTATTATATATAATAAAAAAACAGGTTGGCAATTGCCAAACAAAAAAGATAATCTGCAAATTGGCAGAGATTTCATGTTGTCATAAAACAAGGTGGAACTCGCTTTAGCGGCAGTTCTTAGGCTTCTATACAGCTACCTTTCTGGTGTGGAAAGTTGTTATTATCTGGTTAGTTTTGATCGCCATATAATGTAACATCACATAATCAGATAATCTGCACCAATTAAATTTTTTGCGGTTGGTAATTATCATTTACTATATAAGTAATAACAATCAAACTTTTCCATTCTATTCGAAACTTTACTTCTCTGTAATGTTTGGTCCTTTTTTGAGGTGGACCAATCCTCTCCTTTCTCTTTTATTTACAACTTAACTTCACTAACCACATCATTAAAAAATTATTTTTTCACATCAAAGTAAAATAAAATACAACTACTTTTCTGGTAGTTGTGGTAGTGTACTTTTCTGGTAGTGTAAAACTACCGTTATGAACGTCGACATTTGGTTCTACAACGTTACCTACTTCAAGAACAGCTGCGTTTTTAATTCGTGGATTTTGTCGGCGAATTGCATGACTACGTGAACGATGTAATATTTGCGAAGTGGTCATGTTGGCAATTTGCTTTCGCTTTCGAAATTCGCGTAATTTCCGGTCCATTTTTTGAGGTGGATCCATCCTCTTCCTTCTCTTTTATTTACAACTTAACTTCACTATCCACATCAAGCCACTGCTGTGGTTAAAATAAAATAATAAATAATTAGTGCAGATTATCTGATTATTTGATGTTACATTATATGGCGACCAAAAATAACCAGATAATAACAACTTTCCACACCAGAAAGGTAGCTGTATAGAAGCCTAAGAACTGCCGCTAAAGCGAGTTCCACCTTGTTTGAGTCTAACTTGACTACACTACTGGGCCACATTGTTAGCAACGAAAATAGAATTTACCTATTGCAAACCAAACAAACAAGGAAAAATTCTTGGGAAGAGAAGTGTTGGACTTGGTGATGATAATAATAAGGTGATGATAATAAGGTGATGATAACCATGACAGTTACCAACATCCGGAACGGATAGGTACTATCAGAAGAAGAAGAAATATGTTTTACGACTGTTTGCGTGATCAAATTGTTTTACGGAAATTTGTAAATTTTACATATCTGATCGAGTTTAGCTTTAAAATATCACAATTTGCAGAAATTCCAAAATCACCCATTAGGTGATTATTATGGTCATTATCATTACGGTCATGGATCATTATGGTCTGTGGAGTTTCCTATTTTTAGATCCTAATTTACAGTGGAGGAGCGTGACTTTTTTCAATGGAAACGACACAATTTAAAATTAATTTTCTTAATTAATTGTGTAATTTCTTTTTAAATAGTTGAAATAACCAAAAAATATGGTAGGTTAACCCCCCATACCCCACCCCCTTGTATCCGCCATTGGTCGCGATGATACATTACAGTGATCTGTACTGTAAACTCATGTTTTCTTTATGAGTACCAAATACCACGAATGAATCCAACAACCCCCCCCCCCCCATTTAAGCAAATTTTTTTATTTTCTGGTCCCGTTTTTACAGTTCTAATTTAAAAACTGTAAAACAAGCAAATAAATATTAATGTCTTGTAAAATTTGTTTCGGTAGTTAATTTTTATACACTTCCGCTATGAAATCTGCCTTTAATCACATTTTAATTGTCATAAATAAAAATTAGTTTCCAAAAAAATAATTACACAAAATTAAACCTTTCCTACATAAAAACATTTTTTGTTATTATACACCTATTTCATTTTTAATAATTTTGATTAAATTATACTCAAAAATGTCTTAATTCTGCAAGGAAATAGCTATTTAAGGTATATATAAAGGTAAACTTCGCTTGAATGCAGCGCAGTTAATTCAATATGTTGAAAACAAAAGTAAAGGTTTTCTTTTTGGGTTTGCTTTGGTGCGTGACCGCAGATATCGATATAGGTAATTTAAAAATTAATTTTTAATTTGAAACTGAGTGCATACTTTTAGCATCCGTTTTTAACATTTGTAAAAATAATGATCCAAACTTGAACGAGTGTCTGAAAGGGGCCATCCAAGATGCGCTTCGTAAAATGGCTGATGGTGAGTAAATAACAAATTTAGTTTATAAGCAGATTTGAAGGAAACGGTTAAGTACCCAAAAATTTCGGGAAAAATGAATATCCTACTTTATAGTAGGTTTATTCCTTTATTCCAACCCAGATTGCCCAACAGATATTATTGGAATATAGCATAAAACTTGCCTAAGTAATTTTTGGGTCTGGCAAATATCTGGAATCTATTAATCAAAAACTCAAAAATTAAACCGAATAATTTAGACAATACACCTATAAAAAGATTTTAATTTTGTAGGAGTGAAAGAACTCAACACCCCAGTCTTAGATCCTCTACTAATAGACGAAGCGATCATACTAGCAGGTTTTGGGGCAGTACACGTAGAGCAAAGATTCAAAAACATAAAAGTCTACAACATCGCTCGAACTACACAAATCAACAACGTCAAGTTAGTCAATTTTACCATTTTGTCATTACTATTTTCCATTTCATAATTTTTCATTTCAGTGCTACCATCTCACCAAATGGCTTCGAAATCGATTTGGACGTATTTTCTCCAGAATATAAATTGGAAGCGGATTATAAATTTAACGGTCGAGTTTTACTTCTTCCAGTCGTCGGAGACGGAACATGCGAAATCCTATTAGGCAAGAAACTTTTATAGCATAGTTCCACGTCTTCTTTAATTCATAAACATTTTTAGATGACATCGAAAGTCACGTCCATATTGTAGGAGAAACTTTTGAAAAAAATGGTAAAACTTATGGAAATGTAAAAACCATGGATCTTAATTTTGTTCCAAAGAATGCCAAATTTAAATTTAATAATTTGTTTAATGGTGACCCAAATTTGGGCGAACAGATGAATCAGCTGTTGAACGAAAATTGGCAGGTAGTTTTTCAAGATGTAAAAGAGAGTTACGAGAAATTTATATCTGAAGTTCTGGTAAAATACGCGAATGATATTTTCCATAATGTGGAATTCAGTTCACTTTTTGTTTCTTAATTGTAACGATAATTTGATTATGTTTTTGTATTTTATTGCATTAAATCATGATGTGTTTGATAATTATAATCAATTTGATGCTGAGATAAACCCTTACCATCGTTCGTCGTTCATCGTACCTGATGAAAACGCATTCGCGAGTGAGTAGTCAATGAGACAAATTGTTTGATTTTCAATTAATTTGTTACTACGAATTATTTCTTATTTAAAACGAACTTAAATTTTAATTCTGAACCACCATCATGAGCAAAAAACAACGAAGACCTCTTCCAGACTCGGTGGCATCCTCGGTAGCGGCGAACATCGCCAAATATCGAGAGGACATCGAGATGCTGAAAAAAGCCATGAGGTTCATGCACACAGACAAAGAGGAAATCGTAAAGGATTTCGAGTATAAAATCAGATGTTCTCAAATGGCCCACCTCACTTTAGGCTCTAACTCCAACATTGAATCGACATTCCAAGTGCTGAAGAACAAAGGGAAGAACAAAAGGTCCCCGTAACTGAGCGACAAACAACCCCAAAAAGCCCGTAGTGACGTTTCGGTTTTCTTCGGAGGACTGCTTGTCTCGCAATAAATTGAAGTGAACAGCCGAGGACAATACGAAGGAAGATTCATCCCAAATCACAAATCCCTCACCTCATCTCATCTCACCGTAACTCCACCTCCCACAACATAAAACGGTTTGAATTTTCCCGCTACAATTATGTTTGTTTACAATTTTTAAGTGGGAGTTTGTTTTAAAGAATTTTTAATAAGGATACAAATGCACCATATTTTCTTGTGACTGCACATACATTTTAGAATTCACTGGAGCCTATAATATTCGACGGAGCAAGGTATTTTTCGTATCGTTTAAGTTTTAAAATTACTTTAATTTGTTTAGAAATTTTGATTGGTTCAATAAATTTTGCGTTATACATGTGCGAAATATTTCTTATAGCTTATTAGTAGCGACACATTTTGTGTTATTTTTGTACGTCGACATCAATTTAAGAATATTTAATTCTTATTTATTTTTATCTTTCTTTTATTTTATTTCATTTTATTTCTTAATTAATATTAATTAAGATGTTATATTATTTTAATGTTAATCTAACAAGAGAAAAAAAATTATTTATATAATTACGCAACAATTAATTTATTACTTTTTAAGTAATTATTTAATTTAAGTAATTAATTTATTACGCACATTAGATCTTCTTTTGTCTGGTTATTTCTTTGAATTTGAATTATTTGCTCATAATTGATTATTTCTTTACTAATCATAATTCATAAAAATGAATTATTTACTTCAGGCTCCGGGGCAGGGTTTAACTACTTTTTCGCGGTTTCCAAATTCCAAATCCCCATCCTGACCTCCCAAATGCCACTGAAACTTGAAATGCCAGGCTATGACCAAAAACTGTCCCACCTTTGATCTTCAAAGATGTTTCCAGACGAACTCGTCGACAAACACAAAAACAAAAACATCCAGTATTGCAAAGTGGCTAACCACTAAGGGGATCTCTGTCATACCCTCCTCTACAAATAGCTACAGAGCGATGTTTTTTTTTCAAAGGGAGGGGGAATCTTCATAGACACCACCCGCACGTGCAGGTGGTAGTGTCGGATTCTAACCGACTAAACCTAACCTCTCTTTGATGATGTGCCGGGAATCACTTGCGCATTACTTCCGGTGCATTCTGCTGTTCTAAATTGAACGATGTTGCTTCTGGTATTTCTTAATTTGTTCTTTATTCAATCCTTTCGGAATTTTTTCTTTCTTTCTCAGCAGCACTTTTCCAAAAAAAGGAATGTCGCTTCGTCCTTAAGCCTTCAGCCTTGTCTTAAGAGTTTGCCTTTAGCCTTAATGGACATGATGTCCACTTACGGTCCAATTATCCTTTTTGGACAGCATCAGTGGCACGTTGTTGTCCATATATTATAGTCAGTGTCGTTTGCTCGCGGGCTTGGTCCCATTTCGGACATGCGAAGATGCCACAATGAAAGCACTCCGTGGATTTTTATCTCCGGAAATTTTAGAGGTATTTATTGAAACAGCCATGCCCGGCCAGGAACTCTAGCCAGAAGCTCTGCAGATTCGAATTGCGTTTTTTCTCTGGACCGCCTGTAACTTATGACGATGTCTTTAGACTTCCATCGCCTCTATCCAGATTGGGAGGCGTAGAGCATTATGGAGTCCGCGAACCCGCTCAATAGTCTCCTCTTGTGAAGCATGTGGAGTTTGTGAAGCATGGTGGCCGCATTCTGGGACATCTTGGCCAGGTGAGTTCAATATGATAAGTTTTTGGCAATATCTACTCCCAGCACCCTGGCGTGGGAGATCAGGACAATTTCTTTCCCGATTATGACGAACTTTATCGGCTTCATCTTCCTTCTCCCAATGACCGATACCGCCTTGGTTTTTGCTGGCATGAGCTGAAGGGTGGAATAAAATTTAAAAAAATAGTAATTTACAATTAATTTTTTTAATATAAATTTGGAATAACCACTTTTACAACATTTCGTTCTATTGTGCGACCGTCAGGCCGACCGCATACTACATATTCATGTAAACTATGTAAGATATTTAACATCTCTAATCGTAATTAAAAATCTTAATGTAGGTATTTTATATTAATTTTTCTTCTTCCTTATATCTTTTATATTGATTTTAACAAAAGATTTCAAAAAAATAAATTTCCAAATTATGTTTGTACAAAATATTTACATTTTTAAACGAATTTAGTATTTTTATTTTTAATAATTTGTTAACTGATCATGAATAATTATTATTAAATTATAATAAACAATTAGCTAAAATTTAAACTTATTACTGGACCGTTTTCAATGCTCTGTTGAATTGCGTATATTTATGTTAACGAAGATTAACTAAGCAATCCAACCAATTAAATGCACAATCCTTAATTTAATCGTTGCTGAGCCTTAATCGAGGATTCAAAAAATTGACCTAATTGAGCCTTATTACTAGAATTAAGTTTCAGGTAAATATTTTATTACCAGTCGTATTTTCAGGTTAGAAGTTACTAATGTGCCGCTTGCAATTAAAAAGTGGTAGGTAATAATTACTCTCGGATAAATAGAGATCGAGACGAAGTCGAGCAGTGAACAATATTTGTAAAAGTACAATTTTGGTTATTTCTTATTGTTTATTATAACTTAAAGATTTTAAAAAATAAGTAGTTTACCTTGATTATTTGATTATTGTTTATTATCACGTAAGTTACATGTAAATATAATATAATACATATTATGTAGGTAATATATGTAATTGAATTTTTTGTGATGAAAATTATGATGATGCTATCAAGCGTGATTTTCATAAAAAAAATTTAATTTTAGAACTTCAGCTGCCGTTACTCGAGCCGTTAGGTTTACTGTGGAAAATATTTCTACTGCTTGTTATTACCCCCCCCCCTCAGGGTGCTGCCTCAAACTTGACCCTTTAAAAGCCACCTGACCAACCTGAGAATTAAACCTAGGGTCTTCCAGTCGCAGCTACATTTCCGCCATAGCTTTTATTTGATCATGGTACGTTACATGATCGACGATCGTGTAGTTAACTGCTCTCGCCTTCTTCCTCCCTTCACCGGGTATTAGAAAATCTGACATTGAATACGATGTAAATTTAATAATTTACGTATAGTCTTCGAGGAAGGAGTACCTCAATTCGTCACCCTTCACAGCAATTGGACGTTTCTTATGACACTTTTAAAAGTAAATAAATTATCTTCGTTTACATTCTCACAAGATTCAACTAACGTAAGAACAAAAGCCTGCAGACTATGCGGCCCGCCGTACATTTGTCAATTGGCTATTGGAAAACAAAACTGTTGATGTTGATATGTTTGTTTTTTTCAATAAAATCATCTTAAGTGATTAAACTCATTTTCAGCTGAATGTATACATCAATGAACAAAATTGGCGAATCTGGAGAGCTGAAAACCCACAAAAGCCGTCTTGACATAACCCATGCATCTTCGGATTGAGGAATTTGTCGATTATTTAGCTTAACTGGAGGACATGTATTTCTTCTTAGTGTAAATGTCACTTGAACAGATTTACTTTCATTCACTTTTATTTTCCATTTTTTAAATCATGATTCCATTTGGTTTAGAGTTTTTTGCAGCGTCTCTGAGGCTACAGTAGGCTCCTCATGTGCAGCTAGTAAGGCGGTATCGTCTGCAAATGTTGCTGTGATGGTGTTTGCGTTGGTAGGCAAATCAACAGTATAAAGCAAGTAAAGGACAGGTCCCAACACACTTCCTTGCGGGATTCCAGCTCGGATTGGGCAAATCTTGGTGTGTTCCTCTCGAAATTTAACATAAAAGTGTCTGTTTGTGAGATACGACCTCAGTACCAGGTACATATTATCAGGCATCACTTTTTTCAACTTATATAGAAGACCCACATGCCAGACCTTGTCGAAAGGGCTTATGTCGATGAACACCACAGTACTATATTTCTTCTTTTCGAAGTTTTTATTAATTTCTGCAGCTAACCTGTGACCCCCAGGTGCATGCTCCCGTCTGAACCCAAACTGGTGGTCTGGGAGTAGTTGTTTTTCTTCTAGAATTGGTTTAAGTCTTTTTAGGAATATTTTTTCAAACAATTTGGCCGGGATAGGAAGTAAGCTGATAGGCCTGTATGAATTCACATCCTCAGATGGTTTTCCAGGCTTTTGTATCATTATTATTTCCGCGACTTGCCATTATTGTCTTGGAAAATAACCCGTTCTTAGGATCGCATTAAAAATTTGTGTCAAGAATTTTACACCAATACGTGGGAGTTCTTTTAATATTTTACCACTGATGAGGTCATATCCAGGAGCTTTTTTAATATTTAACTCGTTGGTTATCATTGACGTTATTTCAGCAACTGTACATTTCTGTATTGGTGGTCCTAACTGGCCTGGAACATCTAAAAATTGATCAATTTCATCCTCCTCATCATACCTGTCAAATTCATGAGGTTGGAAAACCCTAGTTAGATGCTCAGCAAATAATTTCGCTTTCTGTTTATCGGTTTTTGCCCAACTTCCATCTTCCCTTTTCAATGTAGGTATTATGAGTTGTGGTCGATTTAATTTTTTTGTTGCCTTCCATAAAGAGTAGTCATCAGTGGCCTGAGTTGAATATTACCTTGTAAATTTATGAATAATTGTATTAAATTTTTATTTCGGCAATCTGTTAATGATGGAAGGTCCGTTGCGGATCGAGTCAATTCAATATTATGTCGAAAGCACGAGTTCATGTAGGGTTGCTTTTGGGATTACTTGGATTCGTGACCGTATAACATTTAATGGTTTTTTATTATGGAACTATAGTACACAATTTTAGCATCAATTTTTGCAGTTTGTAAGGTTCATGATCCAAATTTGAATGAGTCCCTAAAAGCAGCTACCCAAGATGCACTTCTCAAAATGGTAGATGGTAAATAAGCATTTTTGTATTATTATTGGTTAAGTAAGAGGTGCTGATGAATGAAATGCAGTGGACTGTCTAGGGGGCTCAGGCCCTAAAAGCCAGAAGTTTTTTCAAAAAATTCCGGGTATTTATAATTTTTATGTAACTTGAGGTTGTAATTTTTGTGTGCCCCCCCTCCCCCCGTTCCACTATACAGATAGGAACTTTCCGCACTATCTACATAATAATCTGCTAGAAGGCTCCTCCTTGGCCGTATCATAAAAAATTGTGACTTGAATGAAAATTGCACTATGTATTTGCACTTGCAGCTCTTCTGCTAATTGCTCAACTTTGGTCACGTTATTTTCCTCGATACTAGATTGGATGTTCTTAATTACGATGCTGTGCATTTTCTTTTCTCTCTCATATTTCTCAATCTGGACTTTTCTGGACTAGTTTCTCTATCCTACTTTCCTGAGTACCAATTGGTACCTGTAATACTTCGATCTCCTTTTTTAGTTCAAGCCTCTTCTCATTCCATTTCCTATTGAATCCTCCTAATTTATCTTTTAATGTCCCTTATCTCTCTGTCAGGTTCTTTACGCAGTTACGCATAACTATATGAATAAATAATAGGCTTGATAATTAGGAGACGACCCTGGTGTTTGGTAGACCGTTTAAATGAGTTTTTATGATTATTCAAGGCTCTGGTTTCATCTCGGTCGACCGTTTTCTCTTTAATTTACCATACATCAAAATTTATAATATTATATGGAATTAATAATCTTCAATGTTAAAACATATAGGGTGTACTATAAAACATAACCATGATATACTAATACTATTATAAACTGGACTAAGTTAAAAACCTTGTTTTAACAAACAAAATTTGTTCTTGGAACTTTCATTTCATCAACATTTTCGAAAACATGCTAATACTCAAAACAGCTAATTTAGTCTTCAACTTCTTACATTATGCAGATATAATAAATTAATCATGATTTATTTTTAAATATTTAAAATTTAAATTTGATAGGTTATTAATTTAGGAAAGCAATTACATTTTCAAAACGCAAATTTGAATTGTATGTATCATCTAAAGGAAACAAAGTTCATTCGAACGGGATTTATTTTCTAAAGTATTTAAGCAAAACAATTGGTTCCAATGAAGTTTTCATATTAGAATTACATTTTTTGCATTTTTTACATTAATTTGTGGGAATGCAATTTAGGTAACTATGTACCTATTGAAATAGTTAATGGGGAACACCGAATTAGAACAAACGCCGAAATTCTCGAAGAAATGAATGGCGAGGACATCGTGAAGTTCATCAAGGCTCAAAGGCTGAGATGGTGGGGTCACATGATGAGAAATAATAATGAGGAAACAACAATAGCGATAATGGAATGGAAACCGAATAAAGAACGACACAGAGGAAGACCTAAACTGAGATGGTGCGACGGGGTGATGGAGGACCTAGAGAGGATGGGGGAAAGAGAATGGAGGCGGAAGGTTATGGAGCGTGCAGTATGGAGAGGGATTGTTCAGGATGCAAAAACACATCAGGACCTATAAATAAATCGATTGTAAATATGAGGACTAATCCAACTCAAAAAATGGATTTTGTAAGTCCGAGAATGGACAGCTAAATTCTTTCACAGAATGCAATGCTATTAATAATAATAATGTACCTATTGTATGCAGCTTTACCTTGCTGACCTTGATCCTTTACTTATTATGCGAGTTTTATATAAATATTCACATTATGTGTGAAGTAGTAATAAACATTATAATGATATAATATAGCGGGTGTTATATAAAAGAATTATTTAAAAGATTTAAAAATTGTGAAAATACCTTAATCAAAAGAAACTTATCGAAACCGTTTGTTGAAAATAGGTCTATTCCTATACAGTAATAACTATATAGTAAGTGATTTTACCAGTAGTGCGGCCTAAAGGCCGCATCAAGGGGATTCTTACTATAAGTTTAACCCGTAAACGCTTCGGCCTTTCTTTGACTTGTTCTAAATGTCGAAAAACTATAATAATCCTTGTTCATGTAGTAAGTCAGAGTGAACAAAGAACAAGTTCAATAATTATCAGGTTGATGCATAAGTTCCTAGTGTTTTTGGTTTCCAAGGTAAGAATGCTTTGGAAACAAATTTGTTTGAGAAATAATATCAATTTCATTTTAATGCCATAGTATTGTTTTATTGAATACTTCTTGAATTTTTCATCGGAGGGCGCTAGAACCATTTGTGCCGTTTACGGAGAGAACGCCATTGTGGAAAGTATTGCACGAAAATGGTTTTCTCGTTTCAAAAAGGGTCATTTTGACACGAATGATTTCCCATGTTCAGGGAAACCATTCGGCGTTGATGAAAACCGATTAAATGCTTCAATTCGTGACGATTCACATCAGTCAACTCGGGAATTGGGCAATATGATGAATTGTGATTGACCTTTTTGGTCAGCGTGTAGACGCTTTTTTTTAAATCTTGCAATTTATTGTTACGGGACGCTTTTCTTGCTTGTTTTGATGACGCAGGTATCCTTGTAAGTTTATTAATTATTGTATATAATTATATTTCGGATATGGTTCAAATGCACCTACTATATAATATGTTTGAAAGTCCGCTGTGTAGGCAGTTAATTCAATATGTCGAGAACACAAGTAAATTTAGTGTTGCTTTTTGGATTATTTATTGGATCCGTGACCGCAGGCAGGGATATTTGTAATTATTAATAAAATTAAATAATTTTTTATCGTGCAACTACAGTGTACAATTTCAGCATCCTTTTTTACCACTTGTAAAGTTCATGATCCAAATTTGAACGAGTGCTTAAAAGATGCTATCCAGGAAGCAATTCTCAAAATGGTAGATGGTAACTAAAACATTTTTTAGTCAATGTATTCAAAATGCACAAAATTTCATAAATAAAATGCACCATAAGCATAATTTCATCATCAGTCTGTCAAATTAATATTACTGCAATTACTACTTAGGTAGGGGATAGGTAAATAAAATGGCGAGTCCAACAGGACGCGTCTCTGTCCATTATTAGCTAAGTGCTTCCCCTTTTGTGTAAAAGCTAATTATTTCAAACACGCATGGAGTAAATTAAAAAAAAAAATTAGGGGTAGACTAACCTCAATAACCCGCAGAGGCCCCTTCAGCCCTACTCAATGAAATAGCGTGATCAATTGTTTTATTTTTTTCTCGAAAACTCTCCCAAGCCCTCAAGAAAGCACTGACTCTCCCGTTCCGAAGAGTTAGGTAAGACTTGAAACACCATCAGAGGCGAATTTATGTAGCCCCCTCCTTGAACCAATCTTAGATACACCACTGTACGCCACTAAATAGCAGGTTTATTCTTTTATTTGCGATTTACTTTGGCGTTGGTGGTGCCTCCAGCAACAACAGCATGGTTGTGTTTGGACGTATATCTCGAAATTCAAAATCATTTTATGGCAAAAGTTTGCAAAACTTATATAGAGTATTGTGTAATGTAATACATCACTTAATGATTTAAAATTCTCCCACGTGGTGGCGTTTTCTTAATGTAAATCGCGAATTGACCTTGAAAGATTCGTTACAGTGCGTTTAAATGGGATACATTTATTACATCTGTATTTTAAGTTTAAACCAAAAATTTTCAATTTATTACATTAACCACGAATCTCTCGATTATAAAAAATTAATTATTTATTGAAAATGGTTAATAAATAAACAATAAACATTTTATTTGGTAGGTCGATAGACCAGACATGCGAGTGTCTGGGAATTTGACAGGGAAATTTTAGAAACACCTTTTATAGTTTAGAAAGGAATCAACAGATGGCGCTCTTTAATTTGAAGTCGCAATAAATAGCTTTATTATTGTTAATATTTATTGGCACCATGAATCTTTAAGGTGCCCGTAATTGGTTCTCAAACCATTTCCAATTTAATACCATCACCTGTTGATAACGTTTTCAACTCCAGAAAGTGTATTCAAAACTCTTAGAGGGTTTGCCTACTTGAAAATAAATAATCTGGAGTTATAGGTTAGGTTATTTATCCGATAATCTAAATATGCTTTCATCCATCTCTTAGTCCTCAGGCGCAAAATTCTCTACCGCTTTCTCGCTTTCAGTTCATCTTAAGAGAATTCTTATCTCTCGTTCATTGCTCCATGATTTTTACCACGCAATTTTCTATTCTGCTGTAGTATTTTTTTCTCCTTACGACTTGTTGCTTGATTTTTCTATATAAATATGATTCCCTAAGTGGGCAGACATAGACAAAGAAAATAATTAGAAGAGCAAAAAAACAAACAACTTATGGATTGAACAATTGATTGAACTGCAGTTGGACACGTGGTGGATTTAAGAATTGGTTCTATAATTACATAGCTCTGGCCAATTGAGTCTAGAGACTTCAAATTTGGCCGTCATAAGGTTATTGTAAATTTGTTTTCTATAATTTAGTTGTAACTGGGGGGCTTTTAGGCCGCACAACCAAGACCGACTATGTATCATATTATTGACTATTAGAATTTTTTACATTCTGCATGTAAAATGCAAGATATATCTTGGCAGAGGTTACAGAGTGCTGTATGCCTTTGCCATTCTGTATTTATTAATATAGTATTTTCCACAAGAAAATAAACAAATTGCTTATAGCAAGAAAGCTCAGCCCGTGCAGTTGCCACTTTGCCAATCTTCCTGATGTTGGGAAGTAATCTTAGGTTGGAAAGTGATCATTTCCCGACCCGACGAACGTTCGGAAAGTAACCACTTCCCAAACTGTTCGGTCAGAAAGTTCCAGTCGTAAATAATAACTTATTTCTCAACTTATTAAAATTTACCAATCCATCCATAACTGATTATTTTTGAAAAAGTCTCAACTGCAATTAAATTTTAACATGAAATAGGGAGTTACAATGTTTATACCTCAGTTTAATTTTATAGGAGTGGAAGAACTCAACACCCCATCCATAGATCCGCTGTTTATCAATGAAACCACAATACCAGCCGGTATCGGTTCAGTAGACTTGGAGCAAACTCTCAAAGATATTAAAATTTACAACCTCGCTCGTCATACGAAAATTAACAACGTGATGTTGGAAATTTTTTCTGTGTTTTAATTCCTATTTAATAATTTTTCATTTTTAGAGCCATCGTTAAACCAGATGGTTTTGAAATTGATATAGACGCATTTTCGGCCGAAGTCAGAATGGAAGCACATTATAAGGTTGACGGTAAAATACTGTTTATTCCTGTTGCTTCACAAGGAGAATGCGTCATCAAGCTAGGTAAAACAATTCCGTTCACTTAATGTCACATCGTTTAACCCACAAGCAACTTTTAGAAAACATCGGAGCTAAACTCCATATTGTTGCAGAATCTATTAAAATAGATGGAAAAGTTTTTGGAAACATAAAAAGCATGGATCTTGACATGATTCCAGAGAAGGTTGTATTTAAATTCGATGATTTTTTTCAAAACCAATCAAATTTGAATCGAGATTTCAATATCTTGTTAAATGAAAAATGGCAGGAGGTTTTCAATGACGTGAAACATAGTTACGCAAAATTTATTTCTGATGTCTTGGTAAACACCACCAATGAAGTTTTTCATCATATTGAATTTGGTTCGCTATTTATTGAATAATTACCTCAACGATGTGCAATATTTTCTTATGTTTTTTTTTGTAAGATTAAATAAATATATTTTTGCACTTTCGAGAGTAAAACTGCTACTTTACTCCTCGTTTTCAAAGAGTGTAGTTGCGTTTTATAACTCTATGAATTAAATTTTAAATTAAATAAATCTGAACACGTACTAAACTTATTATTTTAGAGTTTTGTTGATTCCTGCTTCTGGAATCAAGAATTTTTCAGGGAATTTTCATAAATCAGGGAATTTTTAAGTTGAAATGTATGTAAATTGATTATTGGGGGTAGCATTTTTACTACCGTAAGTGCAAAAAATGGCGTACGTAACTTGTAAATGAAATGTATATTTTGTGCACAAAAGTATTATTTTTTCATTCCCACGTTATATAATATACTGTTTAAAGTCTAGCTATTGTTAATTTTTATACATTTCTGTCAGGTAATCAGTTTTTAATTGCAAAACATACATTAATTTACTTCTAAATATAGTTAGTACATAAAGTTAAACTGATCCTACACCAAACAAACATAATCAGTCTTCTTTAAAATGATGTATCGCCAAGTAGGGTGGCTATTTAAAATTTCAAATTATGGGGTAGCTGGTCGAGCTACCTGAAACTGAAAATTAAAATAGTATATATTGTTTTTCAACGTCCCCTCAACGTTTAACCCGACATGGTTTTTGTTTTTTTCAAATTTACTAAAACCAATGTTATTTCGATTGGCCAATTTTGAAATGAACACCCGGTATAATAAATTATTTATATTTAGGTAGAAAAATTTAAACATGGTAATTGATTATCATCAGAGACAAAGAAGAATGGAAAAGGAAGTATCAAATATGAGAATTACATTCTGGCATATAGTGGGAAAAGCAAAAATGAAAAAGCTAGCTCTGGAGTCGGTCTCTTACTATACGAAAAATTCGAAGATAATATACAGGATATTACATACATGAATGACAGGTTGTTAAAAGTATCGTTATAGCTAACTGAAGCCGAGATCATGCACATAATAAGTGTATATGCCCCAGACATTAGCAAACCACAAGATGATAGAGATTTATTCTATCAGGATCTACAACAATTACTGGACAATACACAAAAACAAGATAAAGTCATCACACTGGGTGACTTCAATGCAAGAGTGGTGAATGATGTGATACCAGGAGTTAAAAACAGATTTAACGAAGACACTGTCAACGAAAACGGAGAACAACTGATACAACTCTGCTCACAAAACGAACTGCGAATAAATAACACCTTCTACCCTCATAAGCCGCAGCACAGATACACTTTTGAAAACTCGAGAAGACAAAAATCGGTAATAGATTTTATATTAACTAACAGGGGCTTCCATTTCTCCCAAATTTTGGACGTAAGAGTGCTGAGCTCCGCCAATGTAGGAACCGACCATAACCTTGTCCTTGGTAAATTCAGAACTATTATACATCTGTCAAAGAGACAAAAACCAGAATACATCGAGAAATTAAACATAGAATCCTTCTGCAACGATGCTACAAAATACCTCTACCAACAAAGAATAAAGATAAGAATTGACACTGACAAAATCGTCGAAAGTGACGGCATAGAGGAAGCCTGGATTAAGTTGAGCGCAAATATAATTGAAGCGGCCGAAGAAAAAATACAAAGCCTTGGTTCACCGAAGAGGTCAAAGAATGGGCAAAGGAGAGAAGACAGGCATATACAAAATATAGAAACTGTTTAACATCGTACGAACAATATAAAACAACACGTAATAGAGTAAATACATTGATACAGGAACTGAAGAGAAAGTATTGGGAGAAATTTTCCACCGACATGGAGCGCGATCTATATGGTGGACAGAAAAAGATATGGAACATGCTAAGAAACAGAAAGAAACCGATCAACGAATACATACAGATATCATCAATACCTCCAGAAAAGTGGAAACTGCACTTTGAAAATCTTTATAAAAACATGCCAACCAATACTCAAGACGGAACCAATGAGGAAGAGCACAACACCCAGGAAACCTTCAGGATATCAACTGAAGATATAGAACGGGCAATAACAAAATTGAAAAACAGAAAATCCCCTGGAATTGACAACATCAGTAATGAGATGATAAAATATGGTGGAAGTACTCTAGCGAAGGAAATACATATCCTATTTGAAAAAATTATAGAAAGTGGGAAAATACCAAAACAATGGAAGGATAGCATAACCATCCCCATATTCAAAAAGGGGGAGAAGACAAACCCCAAAAATTACCGGGGAATATGCCTATTAAGTTCTATACAAAAACTACTCACAAAAATTATATCGGCGCGATCGTTAAACACGGTATCAGTGAAGAGCAACAAGGATTTCGACAGAATCGGTCCACCATGGATGCAATATTCGTACTCAGGCAGATAACAGAGAAGGCTGTAGAATTTAACAAACCAGCTTTTATGTGCTTTATAGATCTCTCCCAGGCTTTTGACCGGGTAAACCCAAGAATTATAACCATGATCAAAGATTTGAATACGGGCATCAGCACCAAAATTAGAGTCAATAACAAAATGTCCGAAAACGTCCCCGTGACAACAGGAATTAGACAAGGCGATAGCCTGAGCCCCATCCTCTTTAACCTAATAATGGATGAAATCATAAAGGAAGTGAAAACAGTCGGTAGTGGTTACAGAATGGGATCGGGTGAAATTAGAATGGTTTTCTATGCGGATGACGCGGTTATTGTGGCGGAAGACAAAGACAACCTCCAAAGACTACTCTATAAATTCGAACGAACAGCAGAAGAATTTAATATGAAGATCTCCAACGAAAAAACAAAATCGCTGACTATCGCTAGAGACCCTGTAAGATGCAAATTAATGGCGAATGATAAAATCATCGAACAAGTCATGCACTTTAACTACTTGGGCGCCAACATAACAGCTAATCGCAATCTATACAATGAGGTAAAATCTCAAACTCACAAAGCGTCAGCTATATCAGGATTCTTGAGAGATATCATATGGCGGAACAAATACATGAGCAGGGGGAGCAAGGTCAGGATATACAAGACATGCGTAAGACCCATCATGACATACAGTGCGGAGACAAGGGCGGAGACAACGAAGACGAAGCAACTTATGAGAACGGTGGAGATGAAAAGTCTACGCGCAATAGCTGGCTATACATTATTCGATAGAAAGAGAAGCAAAGAAATAAGAGATGAATGTGAGATAGATTATATAGTGAGATGGACAAGGGGTAGGAGAGGACAATGGAGGAACCATGTGAGGAGAATGGCGGAAGACCGACTACCAAAAGTGGCTATGTTGGGAAAGCCAAATACCACGAGACCACCGGGAAGACCGCCAAAGCGATGGCATGAAAGCTGGACATCGATATACCAGGAACGACAGAACTAGGTACCATGTTGGGAAATACAGGACGTAGTCCTAAAATAAGAAGAAGAAGAAGAATTGATTATGAATAATTATAATTTATATTTTCAAAATATAAATTTTAATTGTATTTTTTGAAATAATAATTACATAAATGTGACTATAACACTCGATTTCATAAAACCTTCAACCTGTTAAAATTAGCCAATGATTTCTATTAACTTGTTAGTATTAACCGACGTTTTCTATTGGTTATTAATTTAAATTTTTTATGGAGCAGGAAAATAGGTAAAACTAATATTACAAAATTAATTAACAGTACCAATTAATTATTATTATAGTATAGGTACGTGATGTAATAATATTTTTATTTTATTTCGGTAGACCAGGCAACGAAGCCGAAAGAATGGCTCAATTTTGCAAAAAAATTCGGGCAAGTTGAAATTTAGTAGACATGTTTGTGTAGTTGAGTATCCGAACCCCCTAAACTTCCCAGCCAGCTCCTCTCGAATTGGAAATTTATCTCTTCTGACATGGTTTTAAGTTTATCTGGCTTAATTTCATTTTTAAGGAAACTTCTCAGTGAAGAGTATAAAATAGATTTTTCAAAATTTTCCTACTAGTCCAGGCAAAGAAGCCGAAAACATGGTGGCAATTTACAAAAATCTATTTCTTCCCTAATTGGGGATTTTAACACCGCTAACGTTGTATACTTAGTTAATATAAAGCGAATATCCCATTAAACAAATTAAACATTAGAAAAGGGTTTGTAGTGATTAATCAATTTTATTGTCTCTTCAATCTTCAATTGTTTAATTATTCTAATTGTGTATCTCAATTTTGTATGCTATGATTTGTCGGAAAATTTTAGTTTACATGGCAATTATTGTGGGCGTTTTTAAAATTTTTTTTTTATAATTTATCCTTGTGAATTTATTAATTATTATTGTATTACCTAAATTACATATCAGATATTTTTCGAATGTTCCTATATAAATGTTTGATGGCCCACTGTGGACGAAGTCAATTCAACATGTCGATAATGCGAGTGAATTTAGTGTTGCTTTTGGGATTACTTGGATTCGTGTCCGCGGGCACCGATATTTGTAATTTATAGCATTTAATAATTTTTTATAGTGAAATTAAGCGTGCAATTTTCAGCGTCAATTTTTACCGTTTGTAAAGTTCATGATCCAAATTTGAACGAGTGTCTAAAAGGAGCTATCCAGGCTGCACTTCTCAAAATGGCAGATGGTAATTACATTTTTTTAATTCACCCCCCCCCCCCGTATAATAATACCCCGTCTCTAAACAATAATTCCAATAGTATCTATTAGAAAGCCTGATGATGTCACAGGGTGACGAAATATTTGTTTATTTTATTTGTGAAATTTTGTGCATTTTAGTTCTAAAAAGCGTTAGTCTAAATTATATTTTCATTTTCATTTCCTTTTTTTCCTTTTCTTTCCTTTTGTTTTTTTTTATTTTATTATTCTAATAATTAATTTTTTTACTGTTTTTTTAACAATTAATGGGTAAATTATATTTTTTTATTTATCTGATTTTTCATTACGATTTTTAAAAGCTTTTTTGGACTATTAACACGTTGGCTTCCCCCCTAAGAGAAAAAAAGTCATTCCCCATGCCTGCCGTCCAAAGTAAAAAGGGCCTAAATACACTTCGGGAAGTCTTAAGAAAAACTCAAAAAAACTATAATTAATAACTATTTTTTTTATAATGTTAAAAATAATTTAAAAAATTTGTATCGACTTGGAGGGGAAACTCACACAAGGGCAATAATGGACCTGGGTGAAAGCTTGTGCCAGTAATTTTATAATTTTAAAGAATTGGTTTTGGTTGAAATATACATAGATAAGTCGAATAATTAAGTAAAACTATGTTTAAATAATAAGAAAAATTGGTCGATTGGAATTATTGGAATTGGATAAATTAAATCTTAGCTGAGTATCGCACCGTCTTTTAATTGGCACCCAACGTGGGGCAGGAAAGGGTTGAATGAGGTGCAAAGATGGATTAATCGTTTTTCGACCTTTGTTTAAATTAATTACTCAAAATTTAAAGAGCTAACCGGCAAAAAAGCAAACAAATAACATGGACAAGTCAATAAGGTTTGTCTTATTTCTGGAAGAAACGAGAAAGATGAGATAGGTGATAGAGAACATGGAGAAAAAGATGGATCCAAATAGAATTAAATCATAAAATTAATAAGTATTCAATAATAACATTACAAAACAGAATCAAAACAATGTAAAACAGAATCAAAACAATGAAATAAAAAAGAAAATTATTTGGAGGTAAACTCATATGTATCAGAGAAAAATTGAGAAGCACATGGTACAAAGCAAAGTAATATTGGAAATTATAAAGAAAAAATTTAAAGAAAATATAAAGCGGTGACTCGTCAAAATAAGAACGATTATGGGGCAACTAAGAACAGAAGAAAGTTTAAAATAATCAAATATGATTTCATACGAAGAAACATGGAACGTAAATGCGTAAAATGGAATGAAGCGAAAAAGTGTAAAATAATAAGCTTCTGTTTCAAAAGATTAAAGATTCAATTAGATGCATTCAGGTTTGGAAAATAAGTGAGAGGGATGGACTATCCGTCTTTCACGTGAATTAAATTTGGATTCACTGGTAAGAAGAAAAAAAATGGAGATTATATGAAAACGATTAGGTTTGATGGAATAAATTTGAAAGGATGAGATGGATATGGTTGGTACAACACCCAAAAAATATGGACGCTCTTAACAAGAGTTCTCTTAGATTGGATTCTAAAGATCGACCATGGACTCGTTCTCAGCTCAAAGGAACTTTTATAAATATTTTTAATATTCAATAAATTTTGGTACGCCTATGTTTTGAAAATATTTATAAAACTGATGGCATTATAATCATTTCGCCCTGAAGATTTCACCAGGCAGTCGTGTATTTTTCAAATAAAAATTTTTGATTAGAAAAATAAATCGAAGAAAATATTGAGTTTGTACTGAAAACATGGTTAATTAAGGGAAAATAAAGAAAAAGAGTAAGAAACAAAAATTATAATAAGCAGTTTGGAAGGTAAATGATAATTTGGATACTGGAGGTTTACCAAATCAGCGATTTGGTTAATTAAAAAGAAATTGAAAATTAAAACAATAAGGAACCAAATTTTATCATAAATAATTACAACAATGAGCGTGTGAATTTATTGATGGAGTAATTGGGGCCAAAGTCTAGCAAAGATGTCCTGGAAAATTAAGGATCTTGACGATTGGGAAATAAAATTTTCTAATAATAAAATATTTTTTTATCGTATATGATAAAAATATTACGTAAGTAATTAACAAAATAAAAATTACGAGAAGAGTAAAATTTATTAATTTATATAAAAAACACTTCAAAAATAATTAAATAGCAAATATTGTGAGAAATACTCGCGGTATTTTAACATGCGATATTTTGTCTTTGCGGTACTTCAGCTCGCGGTATTTTGTCTTTGTGGTATTTTTGCCGTAGTCAAATGTCCTAGACCGCTTCTGTACAACCTGTTAAATATTTTTTTTTTAATTGACTACTACTTAAAAATTTACAATCTGTTTTTAAACATTTAGTAAATATCGTGACACAGTTAGAGAAATTAACATGTGAGGGTGAATGCAGTGATACACCCTCGTAAAATCATAATGCTACGTAGCAACATACAGTTGATAATAACAAATAACATATTATATAAAGTAGAGAATGTTACTCTTTTACAAATCTTGTTTTAAGGTCACAAGGTTTAAACCTCTTTTCACTTCACTTCACTTCAAAGAGTTCACTTTGGTTGAGTTTCTCTGCCAGAGGGTTTGGGTGATCAGCAAGCCTTTCATAATATGCTTGGCTATATTTTGAAATTTCTTCCCTAATTGTGGGCATCTCTAGGTCACGCTGGATTACCTGATTTGGGACATACCAGGGAGCATTGACAATCAGTTGCAAAACCTTGGATTGGAAGCGTTGCAGAATTTCTATGTTGGAGCTAGACGCAGATCCCCAAAGCTGGATTCCGTACGTCCACACCGGTTTCAAAACTATTTTGTAGATCAGCAGCTTGTTTTCAGTTGTAAGTTCTGATTTTCTCCCTACCGGCCAATACATTTTACGGAGTTTATGACCCAATTGTTTCCTTTTGTTAAAAATGTGCTTCTCTGCCACGTCAATCGTCTATCCAGGTGGAGTCCCAAGTATCTAACTTCATCTGCTCGAGGGAGTTGGTTATTATTTAGAAATACTGGTGGACACGTATCTCCTTTAAGCGTGAAGGTTACCTGTACTGACTTAGTTTCATTTACTCTGATTTTCCATTTTTCCAGCCAATTTTGTATTTGATCGAGACTATTTTGTAGCATTTCAGTTGCGATTTTCGGATGTTTATGAATGGCTATCTCAGCTGTATCGTCCGCGAAAGTGGCGGTAGTGGTAGGCTTTGATGTAGGCAAATCCGCCGTGTATAGAGTATATAAAACTGACCCAATTACACTACCTTGCGGCACTCCCGATTTTATGGGTGCTAATGGCGTATATTCATCTTGAAATTTTACCAGGAAATATCTGTCAGACAGGTATGATTTTAGAATCCTGTAGTAGTTATGTGGTAAATACTTCTTCACCTTATATAACAATCCCTCATGCCACACTTTGTCAAAAGCCTGGGAGACATCAAGGAAAGCCACAGTGCAATAGCAACTGTTTTCCAATGCGTGGTTTATCTTGGTGACAATTCTGTGGACCTGTTCTATGGTACCATGCCCTTGTCTGAAACCAAACTGGTGGTTGGGGACTAAATTCTGTTCTGCTAAGATTGGTCTGAGTCTCTTCAGTAGCATTTTCTCAAACAGCTTAGAAAGGACCGGTAGCAGGCTAATCGGTCTGTACGACTTGACATCTTCAACTGATTTTCCAGGTTTTAGAACAGAAATCATTAGGAGGGCGACTTTCCATTGCATCGGGAAGTATTCCAGTCTTAAGATGGCATTAAATAATTGGGTTACGTATTTATATCCTTTATCTGAAAGCTCTTTTATCACTTTTCCGGTTAGCAGATCGTACCCTGGGGCTTTTTTTGGATTCAAGTCATTTTTAATGGCAAACTCGACCTCTGACATTTTAAATCGCTTAATTGGCAGGTTCAGTTGATCAGGAGAGTCTAGAAATTTTCTTACCTCTTCTTCCTGCTGTAGGCATTTTGATTTGTATGGTGTGAAGACATTCGTTAAGTGTCTCGCAAACAGCATAGCTTTTTCAGTATCACTCCTGGCCCAATGTTCATTTTCCATTGCAAGTGGTGGATGAGTAACTTGGGGCTGCTTCAATTTTTTTGTTGCCTTCCAAAGCGAGTAATCCGTAGCTTCCGTTGCCGTTAAGTTTTGCAGGTAGTTTTGTATATTTTTGTTTCTATAATTGCTAAGTAATTGTTTAAGTTCTTTCACAGCTTTATTTAATTTATTTTTATCATGCGGGGCTCTTGTTTGTTGCCATATTTTCCTCAATTTACGTTTTTCTGAGATCTTTTCTTTTATATTAATCGGACAATCGTCGATCTCCTTAGCTTCTTTATGCAAGGGTGTTGAGTTCCATGCTGCATTTTGTATTGTTCGAGTTAGGTGTTCGGTTGCGTCATCGATATCATTGTTTGTTTTAAAAGGAATTTCTAGAGTTAGCTTTTCGTCCAGAAAACATCTAAACTTTTCCCAGTTTGTTTTTTTACTGATCAGGTATGGAGGTTTCTCTTTGATTTTTATTTTGGTGCTTAATGTTACTATTACCGGGGAGTGGTCTGATGACAAATCCAAACAAGATTCAGCTTGGAAGCGGTTTGTTGGTATGCCCTTCACTACACAGAAGTCGAGAAGGTCCGGGAGTTTCCTTCTGTCTGTGGGCCAGTATGTTGGTTTTCCTGTTGAAATGAAATTGAGATTATTTGCTTCCATAGCCTTAAGTAGCTCTCTGCCCTTTGTTGTAACTATTCTTGAGCCCCATTGGGTATGCTTGGCGTTGTAATCACCCCCTGCAATAAATCTGGGGCCGACACTTTTGTAAAAATGTTCGAATTGCTCCTGTTTGATTGAATGTTTTGGAGGACAATAGATTGAAGATATTACTATTGGTCCATTCCATTCTTCCACAGTGATGCTGGTGGCCTGTAGATGTTCTTGCTGGTATTTGTCGACGAGGTTATGTTTTATCGTATTTTTGACGATTATGGCCGTACCACCATGGGCTGTTCCATCAGGATGTTGTGTATCATAATTATATAGTGTACCTGGGGATTTTTAGGTAGCTGCGCTTAATAAAATGTGTTTCCGATATTAAAACTATATCAATGTTGTTTTCAGCAATAAATACTTTTATGGCTTGGCCGTGTTGCGCTAGGCCATTAGCGTTCCAGTGTGCTATTTTAATTTGTGTTAGCATTTTGGTTTTTTGTCATGAACATTGTCAGAAGATTTAGTATTGTTTCATCATCGTTTTCAACTCTTGTATATCAGTGTGTTGCTGCACATTTGTGATTTGTTGTTGGTTATTCGTTGTTAAATATTGGTAAGGCAATATTACAAAGTAAAAAGGCCGTAACTAACTTACGAGGTAAGAATAGCGTACTTACTTCTTACTTTGAAAAGCCATAATTTTTGGAGCTTAACGTATTTTTCATATTATTATTTATAATTGATGTACTCATGTATATCCTCCTAATGAAGAATTATTAGGAATTACCCACCAAAAATTCTTTACTTGGAAAATTCTTGTGTACACTTAACTTTTGGAAGTATTTTTACTCCTCGGATATTCCAGGATGGTTAAGATGAAAAACAGCTGATCTTCGCCAATTTTTTTAGATAATTGTAATCTTTTGAAAAAATATACGTGAATAAAAATTTATTCGAATTTTAATGCCAAGGATGGAATAACGAAATGAACTTGACGTTATGATGATAAAATTTAAAAATCAAGAAAATAAGCAAATATGTACAGTAAAACAAAAAAAATTATTGCTACTTTTATTTAATTCAATGTTAATTAAACAAATTAATGATTTATTATTTATATATTTTAAATACTAACGTCATAATCTTATAATACACTTGCCAGTAAAGTCGGCCCGAAGGCCGCCTTACGGTTTAGATTTTGCAATTTTCCAAATTTAAAATTAATTTAAGGGGTTACGGATTGAAACATAAAATTCAATCAATATTGATTCCAGACCTTTGTAACCCCATCTCGTTGATATTTAAATCAACCTATTGTTTTTTTAAAAATTAGATTAATAATTTTTCAGACTAGCTACAGTACCGGAATTTTTAATATTATTCGGGGTATTTGTGACGGATTTTTGCAATCCCTCACTTACGTTCAACCCTATCCGATGCTGAATTATCATTAGTATATTAAGTATCAAGGTCGGTAAGTGCATTTACCGGTCGAGAATAATGTTTAAATTCAGAGACGTAGTCAAGGTCTCCAATTTATCCCAGAGCAGTATGAATGCAATAAATTATTATCGTGCTTAAATTATTATAAAAGACCATAAAGATGTCCTCAGTCAGGTGAGAACTGTTTCCATTTTTATCGGTCGAAAGCCAATCTCTTCATCTTGTAGTAATTCTCGCTCCCTGTGTACTGCATTATTTGAGTTATGTTCTTCATGCGGGACTTCCTCTGGGATTCTTGCCTTCGACTTTACCCTCCACGATAGTCTTAAGCAACCCCTCTCTTCTCAGTA
The DNA here is from genome assembly GCA_932274525.1 of Podabrus alpinus. Taxonomy (NCBI): domain Eukaryota; kingdom Metazoa; phylum Arthropoda; class Insecta; order Coleoptera; family Cantharidae; genus Podabrus; species Podabrus alpinus. Next base: position 82,256,248 of record OW026454.1, on the reverse strand, counting down.
TGCACCCAACTACCTGATCTCTTCTACTGACTATCTGCTTCCATAATTCTCCCTCCCTCTTCCAAAACTTCCAGGGAAACTTCCAAAAGTTTCCCTCTCTGAATTAAATTCACAATTTTTACTAGAAAAGCAGGTATATTCTACGAAACGTGCAAAGCCGTTCATAAAATTAACTCAATAAAATTTATACCTCGGTTTAATTTTCCAGGAGTGAAAGAACTCGACACGCCAGTGATAGATCCATTATTAATAGAAGAAGCGTCACTGCCGCTCGGTAACGGTGCGTTACACGTGGAACAAACTTACAAAAATTTAAAATTTCACAACCTGGCGCGTGGTACAATAATTAACGATGTCAAGTTGGTAACTCTTCCAATTCTTCCGTTCATATTTCATAACCTTTCATTTTCAGAGCCACAATTAAACCAAATAGTTTTGAAATCGATTTGGACCTCTTTTCTCCCGAGTACAAAATGGAAGCTGACTATAAGATTAAAGGTAAGATAATGGTTCTTCCTGTTGTTGGAGAAGGAAAATGTGTCATCAAGTTAGGTAAAAAGATTCGGTTCACTTAATTTGTCATCATTTAATGCGCAAGCATTTTTAGATGACGTCGAAAGTCAAATCCATATTATTGGAGAAACAATTAAAAAGGATGGTAAAGTTTATGGAAATATAAAAAGCATGGATCTTAACTTCATTCCGAAGAAGGTTGAATTTCAATTCGACAATCTTTTTAACGGTGATCCAAATTTGGGTCGAGAAATCAATGCCTTTTTGAATCAAAAATGGAAAGAGGTTTTCAATGATGTAAAAGAAAATTACGCAAATTTTATTTCTGAGCTTTTGGTGAAATATGCCAACAAAGTTTTCCATCGCATTGAATTTGGTTCGCTATTTGTTGAATAATTACTTCAATAATGTTTAACGTTTTCTTAGGTTTTTATTAAATAAATAAATATATTGTCAAATATTTTGTCAGCTAATTTTGAGTCTCTTTTGCAGGATCTTTTGATTCTTGTTTCTTTTCTGTTATTATTTTAGAGCTCACCGAACATAAAATTAAGACCATAGCGCCATTAATTAGGAATAATTGCAAATTCATGCCGAACGTTCTGATGGCTGTAACTCTGCAATTGATCGATTAACAAAAAAATGATGGAACATCTTTTCTGTAGAGAATTTCGTCTGCTTTATTTTTAGCTAATTAATATTTTGCCCCAAAATGAGCCTAAACCGAAATATTCATAAAATATCAATTTTCTTGGTATGGCATTTTAGAGATCCAAATATAGACAATAAAATTTATTCTACCTTGCCCTCAATTATTCCTTAATAAAACCCTTTTCCAATGGCTTATAAATAATTGGAAATTGAGGTATTGGTCAATTTATTATTAATCTATTTAACTTATAATCAATTTATTACATTATCTTCTGTTGATTACTCAATTTGATGGATAATTTCTATGACGGTGCTTGAATCTCTCGAAGGAAAACGAGTAACTAACCTTGGCTTAATTTACATTTACAAGAAAAATCATAACAAAAATAATATCATATACGTTGTTCCTTCGTACTATCCAAGATCATGCAGTTCCAAGTGTCAACAGGAATTATTATTTTCGTGACTTTATTTTGTGCAACTTTACAAAACCAGCTACGTTAGTATAAACAAACAAAAGTTTTCCAAAATAAAAAAACTTCTCTTAGCTTATGGTTTAAAAAAATGTAAGAAAAGCGGTCCTGGGGTAAATCAATGTTACAAAGAAGCCATACAGGATGCGTTAATAAAACTGAAGGAAGGTAAGTTGTATTTTTTTAAATTAAATAATAGTTAATAAAACTCACATTGAAGTCACCAAAGTTCTATGCGAAGGTCACGAAAACAAAAATTTTCTCTAATTATAAGTAGTTTTTCAACTTTTTTTATTTCAACAGGCGGCAAGGATTTGGGCTTGCCTCCGATAGAACCCCTGACGATCCCACAAGTAAGTATTTCCGAAGGTGGCAAATCGGCCGTACGGTTTGCTCAAAATTACAAAAACTTCAAAATCTACAACACGTCGACCGCTATAATCAACAATGTCGAGTAGGTGCGATAACATTTTTTTTACCAAATTTCTTACCTTAATTTTTAGTATTCAGTTTACCGAAGACAAATTTTCAATGGTCCTGGAATCTGAAACTGGCGAAGTAATTTTCGATTCCGATTACGAAATAAACGGACGTGTTTTGTTGTTTCCTATTTCCGGAAAAGGCAGATGCATATTGACGTTGAGTAAACTTTTAAATTAACTTTCATTTCTTTTTTTTTATTTCCTGATTTCTTTTAGAAAATCTTAAATTCCATATGGTGGTTGATACAGAGCCGTTTGTCAAAAATGGCACAAACTACATTAAAGTTGCAAGTGTAAGTGTGAAAACCACTCTAGATAAATTAACCATGAACTTTGAAAACTTGTTTAATGGTAACAAAGAACTAGGTGATCAAATAAATCAAGTGCTGAACGATAATTGGCAAGAAATATACGCCGATCTTGGTAAAAGCTATGAAGAATTGTTCGCAGCCGTTTTTACCGACTACATTAACAAAATATTTCAAAGAATACCCTATAATGATTTATTAGATATTTAATGATATAATGTATAGCTACTATGTATTAGAAAATCGGCGTTACTGACTTTTAAAGTTGTTACTTTAGTGACCGATCTATTCAGGGCCGTAGTTAGACATTTGCCATGGGGGGGGTTTTATGGAATTAAAAAAAAGGTTGGCATAATATGTCCGTATTTTAAATTTATTGTTGTAATCAGGAAATACTAAGCATAAATTACAAATAAAATATTAATAATGATACATTTAAAAAAAAACAATTTAAAATTATAAAGCCATTTTTCTATTTTTGAGGCAAAACTTTTCGATGACTTCTTCGGGGTGAACTTGAATATCCCTATGCACAGACATTAGAGCAAGTCCGTTTAAACGGTCGTTCGACATTGAATTTCTTACCCATGATTTTAGTCGTCGAAGGGTCGAAAAAGTTCTCTCCGGAGTAGCTGTAGAACAGGGCAGAGTCGCTCAAATCTGCAATAAACTTTTAATAATTGGAAAAAAGCTTTCATCGGTTGCTATAAAGGTATCAATCGCAGTTTTTGGCAAATCTTTGCAATCCTGCCATTTGGTTTTCCACAAATCTAGCTATGCGGAAAAGGAATTAAAATTTTTTTCGTATAATATACAAGAATCCTTGAAAGCTTCCTTCTTGATTTCGAGACATTTTTCTGGAAAAAGAAACTGCAAACTAAAAATAGCTTTATGATGTTCAGAGAAGCGATCTTGCAGTTCTACCAGAAAGTGGTCGACAAAAGGTATGAAAATGTTCCTTAAATAATATTGTTCGGCATTTTCTGCCATAACATTACTACGATGAATTTGACGCTTTACAACTCTAGGCATTGTCATCTCTCCACCCATTTTTGTCACCAGTTCTTCTGCATTTTTGTAGATGGCACTGAAGATTTCATCGCAGTTCTCACGCCAAAATTGGATTGACTTTCTAATAAGCTCTACATGGCCCAGGCACGTCACTAGATCTACATTCACTTTCTGTAGAGTTTTGGTTAAATTTACCGAATAGCTAAACATTTTGTTTAACGTTAAAAGGGAAATAACAAAATCGGACTTTGTAATTGTAGCCGCTAGTTGCAACGCCTGAAGAGCGGTATCTCCAGTACTTGTCTCTTGCAGAGCCTCAAGGGCTTCAATAATATATTCATAGAGTTCTACAAAACGGGCAACAGACTCATGTTTTTCAGTCCATCGCGTTTCGCAAAGACCTAGTAACGTATTGGAAGACTTGCTATCACCACCCCTTATAATATTGTTTAACACATGTGTTCGCTGTGATGAAAGTCTAAAAAAGTTTACCACAGATTTCACTGTACCTATACAGTTTCTAATCACTGCTATTTCGCACGAATGGGCAATCACTAGATTCAAGGTATGGGCGCTACAGTGCACAAATTTAGCCTTAGGATATTTTTCACTTATTAAACTTCGCACACCTTTATGTTTGCCACTCATGACTGCGGCACCGTCGTATCCCTGACCGATAAAAAGATCTAAATCCAAGCCGAAGTTTTTCAAAATTGACAATATGGTATTTGTTAATCCTACTGCTGTAACATCTGTTACTACTAAAAAAGTCATAAAGTCTTCTCTTAATGCACATTTTTCGGTATCTATATACCTAATACAGAATGAAAGTTGTTGATTTCTCGAAACATCCTGGGTCTCGTCGACTAAAATTGAAAAATATCCGGCCTTTTTTATTCTCGTTATTAGAGATTGTTGAATAACATCACCGCACAACTCAATAATTTCATTTTGGACTGTTGGACTCGTGTACATTGTTTTATAATTCGATTTCTGGGAAGCAATATGATCTCTGAGAACAGAGTCGCCGCCTTGTGCCCTATATCTTAGCAGGGCTCTAAAGTTCCCGTCGTTAAAATTTGGTTCCTTGAAACCTATTGGACCTGCGTCATTAGTGCCCCTCAATGACAGCTCCTGACGCCCACACAACAAAATTGTTTCGATAATGGGCTTAAGTTTCCTTCGGTTTTCATTTGCTTGCTTTATTCTCTCTGAATCCACCAAGCTGGCAACGTCAGGTACTTTTCCACCCATAACCGATACAAAATTTTCTGCTTTCAAAGATGCGTTCTTGTGGTAGTCTTTGGTTTGATGCGCTTCAAAAGTTTCTTTGGCATTTTTCCAGTTAACAAACGGTTTTGTAACTAAATTTCCCAGTTCTTGCCTGCCCTTTCCTCCAACTAGTTGGCTAAATAAAACGCAAAACTTGCATAACGCACCCAGTCCTTTTTCGGAATAAGCTAACCAAGGATAGATTTTTAACCACTTCGTTTGGAATGAAAGGTGCCTCTTTTCAGAAACGGGAAACACGTAGTTTTCAGAAGGTGTCCAGCATTTAGTTAAAGTATTATAATTCATCTTTGTCGAGTTGGATTGTTATTAAGTGTGTCTTTGCACTTACTCGAAGGAAAATAAAAGATACTTAAAAGCGACGCGTTTCGATTTATTGAGATCGTCTTCGGGCTTTCCTACAAGAGTATAAGTTTTACATAATATGATAAATCAATGATCAAAATACATACGTGTCAGGCATACAATAGATCAGACATTTTCCTTACACTCGTATTGAAACATAGCAATTCTATCACAGCGCAAAATATCGTATTAAAATTAAAATTAAAAATTAAAAATCAAAATCCTTGCAACACTTACAATTAAAACCACACATTAAAACATTTTGTATATAGCGAGGTCGAAAGATATGCCGCTCTAATCTAATCGCGCTCTTTCCACGAGATAATCAGTAAGTGGCATTGTACTCAGTTCTGACTGTTGGTTCAGTAGCTTCTTCGGCTTTTGTTCCAATCTATATGCTATCTTTTTGTTGTTAATTTCCAGGTGTTCCAGTAGCTTGCGTCTCTTCATCTTATCTTCCCGATGCAGCATCTTGGTTTTGGCAACGTTTAGATTATGGTTATTGTATTTCAGATGATGATACATTTTAGATCTTTTATCGGTGCCAATATGTTCTCCGATTCTCTGTTCCAATCTTCGTCCGTTTCTCCTACGTCAATTGTTGCATCCGTAGTTGATGACGCTTTGGTTTCGACACTGGCACCATCATTTGTTTTCTTCCGCTTTTCAATAAAGCCAAAAATAGATGACTGATGTAGCCTTTTCATTTTAGGTCTTAGTCACTGGAACAAGCAGTTGTTAAATAACTATATTTAATAAATAAACAATAATTTACCTGATCTACTTAAAAACACAAAAACGAAATTATTATAAATTTTAATAATAAAATTTACGTGTAGTGAAGACGCGCACGAAAACAAGAATACTTAATAACTTAAATGCTTTAAATAAATGTGGTCTTACGTCTTAGTTAATAAAAATAATGTAATTTTTATTTTACAAAATAATACATTCATCCATCAGTTTATATTTGCAGACTAGGCCACTGACAAATGACTTCAGATTGAAATTTGCAGACTAAGTGCCCATTCACAATGGACGTAAGCATAAGAATTACATAAGCATAAGCATAAAACATAAACATAAGCATAAGATGGGACCGTTCACAATGACCGTAAGAATTACATAAAAATTAAAAAACTGCGCAGGCGCTATGAAGTTTCAACACGAAACTATTTTGTGACATAACCTCTCCGTCGTTTAAGTAATTATATCGTTTGTTAAGAATGGATCTACTACCATCTGAACAATTGAAAAATTCAATTGAAAAAAATTCAATTGAAAAATACCATCTGAAAAAACAACCCTGACAGCGTTTCTATTGGTTAGAAAAACGGAGCATCATTCAAATATATATTTTATTTTTATTTATAATTTATAAATATAAATATATTTATAATTTATAAATTTTTAGAGCGTTTACAAAAGAATGTACAATTTTAGGTTATATTATTATTTGAACTGTCACACAAGAAGGTGTGTTCACTGCGTGAAAAACGGCGCATCGTTGAAATTAAGGTTAATTTCCATAAGAAATACGTAAAAGTTGAAATATTCCAACTTCTTATGTAGTTCTTATGTAGTTGTTATGGGCTCCCTAAACATAACAATTACGTAACTGCATTGTGAACGCTCCCATTTAAAACCAGGTATCCAACTTTATGTATTTCTTATGCTTATGTTATGCTTATGTAATTCTTATGCTTACGTCCATTGTGAATGGGCACTAATATGAATTACGAATAAATTATTTTAAATTTTCCTTCTGTCATGAACTTTGGTTTTTCTGGAAAAATATTGAAAATTCATGAAATTTTTCTAAACATTATTTACAATTTTGCCAATTTTTGTACAAAGCAAGATGAACTTTACAATTAATTTATAGTTTTTAGAATTCAATTTTGTTTTCATTTTCAACAATTTTTGCGCCTTTGGTGTTGAAAATACGAAGGAAAGTTACAAGCAAAAAGCTTTTGTTGCATATTTAAAATTAAAGATTGGTTGCTAAATAAGGGCGCTACAGGCGTCCAAAGTTTTTCCACGAGTTTTGCCTTAATCCCTCGCTCAGGATAAAACCATTAATAAATATGAAAACCCAATCGGAGCTTTGGATGCAGTTTTTAATGGCCTTTAATTTAGTATTTGAAGGTAGTTGACGAAAAACAACAAATAATTCCACCATTTGAAATTTAACATCGCTGTCAAAATATTAAATCGGTTTCGAAAGGATTTTTGAGCAAAATTAAAAATATGCAAAAATGTGATTTTTAGTTGCAAACGAGGGTTTTTCGCGAAAATTTTATTGAGCAGTTTCGATTTATATTTGTCCTAACGACGTATTAAGCGAAGAAAACCTTTCTATTTTCCAAATTTTGAAAATTCTAGAAAATGTGTCGCGGTTTTGTCACTTCAAATATTTGAACATTTAAATCAGCGTATTGTTAATTTATTCTTACAATAATTGGATTTGTAATTAAATTCTTAGCGTACGTAAATTCATCTAGTAAAATTTCCAGGTTTCGAAAAATATCATCCCGTCAGAACCAAATTTTCACCAAAATTTTAAAATTCTTCGTTTTTGGGAAGCCGGTTCGCTGCTCCACGGTACTTTAAAAATTCCCCACCTAACCTGCATGTAAGTTTGGACCTTAGGCCGTCGATCGACGTCGGTCTTATTGAAATCCGTCGCATAGTTCGGTCTCTAAAATTACTAAAACTTTTCGCCGTCATCGATAGAATTTGTCGGCGTCGACATTTTAAGCCGCAGTTGGCTAAAATCTCACCTACGGTTTTCATTCCAGAAACATTTCCACAACAATATTCTCGTTAGAGTTCTTCATTTTTTATAATTCACCTTGGATGGATCTTTCATTTCCAAGAAACGCCACCCAATTTTTATCTTTCCGGCTAAAATTGGTACGGTGGGTTCTTCTGGGGTTTGTTGTCCAGAGAGACAACAATCAATCTTAAGTGGATAAGAAGCAATCAATCAATCCAGTCCAGAGAGACAAAAATCAATTCGGTCCAGAAAGACAACAATAAATCATAAGTGGGCAAGAAGGCAAGAAGGAAGGAAACAAATCATCAAAAATAATTTTGAAAAATGGATGCACAATCAATGTGTTTGAAGAGACAACAAGTTAAAATGTCATACCTGGAAAGAACATTGGAAGCCATAACAAATAAATTAGTACGAAATCATCAAAATACGAATTACTGGTGCAACAAATTAAGAGAAAAATTGGAGAAACAATGGAAGGAAATAAGGGAACTTAACGAAGAAATAGGAATATATGAACAAAAACGCGAATATTTGAAAATCGACGAAGAATTTTCGGAAAAACTATAAAATTAGAAGAAGTTGCGAGTCCAAAAACAATATCAATGGAGATGAAAGTAAAAGAAGCTGCAAGTCATAAACAAATTTCAAAGGAAAACAAGAAAATTTAACAAGAAGAAAATTATGAACGAGAAAATTTGGACCTTGGGCACATCAAACTTGGACCTCGGAATATTCAACAAGAAAAGTATGGACAAAATTTAAAAAGAAACTGGGATTATAGACCAATGAAAATACAAATCAAAGAAGTACCACCAAAAATAGGAGAATAGAAATAAAAAGATATGGCAAGTTTTCATCAATTAGAGAAAAAGCTATATACAAACCAATAAACAATGAAATCCGCATTCAAGATAACGCAGTTATGCAAGAGAATTTGGACCGTAACGAAAAAATTTACACAGGCCATCGTTTTCAACAGAAATTCAGAGAAATGCTGCGACGATGGGGAAGAAGATGGGAAAAGAGAAGATGGCAAAGGAGAAAAAGAAAAAAGAGAAGAGATTTAGGTGCATTCAAAAGAGCATTTGGGGGTGGCAGCTTGCATGATGAACTATCGCCAGTTCATGTAAAGAAAATTCAAAAATTTATCAACAGCAAAATATGGAATACGCAAAGAGAAGAAATAAGGGTTGTACAAATACATCGGGATACATTCATAAATTGCCTATTATTCGCGGATGACCTTGTAATAATACAAGAGACAGTAAACGACCTCCAGAGAGCGATTTTTGCCCTGCATAAACTATGTATCAAATATGATCAGAAAATATCGAAATAGAAGACGAAGGTTATGGCGTTTAAAGGAAAAGAGATATTCAGGAGTAAAATTGTTATAGAAAACCAAGCTGTAGAACAAATATCCCATTTTAACCATTTGGGATGCGATGTAAGCTTCGACCGAGACAATGACATATCCAACAAAATAAATAGGTTTCAGCACATATGCGAAGCGATATATAGAAACCTGAAAAATCTAACTCGTAAGGAAACAAGAATAAAATTCTCTAAAACAATGGCGATACCTGTCCTAACAAATGGTTGCGAAATATGGGTCCCTTCCAAAAGAGGCGAATCAAAACTGCAAGCGGCGGAGATGCAGTTCTTAAGAAGAACTAAAGAATGCACAAGAATGGACCAAATACGTAACAAGGACATTCGTGCCGAATTACAAATCTTCTGGGTCGAAGAAAAAATCTTGGAATATAGAGAAAATTGGAGAGCACACCTAGATAGAATGGGAAACAAAAGAATCCTCAAAAACATGCTTTCTTACAACCCAAAGGGGAAAAGGGATATTGGCCATCCGAGAAAACGTTGGCGCGACTTGTAAGGCCGAAACAGGCAACAATGCCTAGACCATGAAAGGAAGTAAAAGAAATAGATTAATATTTTACAATACAGGTGAAATGGGAATTTTTAAAAAATATTTTGCCGAAAAACATTATTTTCAATTCTTCAATAAAAATTTCAACTGCCGACGAAAATTGGGTAAGAAACTCAAGGTTTAGACACGACGACGTTTGGTATATGTTAAAGACTAAAAAAATCCGTCGAAAAATTGGAGAACACCGGTTTTGGATTTTTTTTATCAAAATGTGTCCAATTTTTTTATTACTTCCCTATAAGGAAGTATTGTAATCATGAAAAAATTCGATGTCGATATTTTAACGGAAATATCCGTTTTGAGCATTTCTGAATCCGTTTTGACTACTTTCGCAATGATGTCTGTATGTATGTCTGTATGTCTGTATGGATGTATGTAACGCAAAATGTCTGTAAGTTCTGTATCTCTGGAACGAATTGTTATATAGTAACAAAATTTCATATTTAACACTTTAATCGGTATACAAAAGCACCATTTGATTTTGGAGGAAATCCTTAAACCGGAAGTAGCACTTCACTTGAAGGACGAAATGGTTTTTCTTCAATTTCTCAGGAACAACTTGTTATATAGTAACCAAATTTCATATTTAACACTTTAATCAATATACGAAAGAACCATTTGATTTTGGAGGAAATCCCTAAACCGGAAATGGCACTTTACTTGAAGGACGAAATAGTTTTTCTTCAATATTTCAGGAACGAATTGTTATATAGTAACCAAATTTCATATTTAACACTTTAATCGGTATACGAAAGCACCATTTGAATATTTTTCTGTACCAAATACCATTTAAGAATTACAACAAATTTAATAATTTAATTAAATAATAAAATAAAATTTAAATAATATTTCTGCGAATCTTTAGATGAACGATAAAGGAATGATTCCTTATAGGGAAGTCATGTGCTGGCCACATCAGATTTTTTACATTATATAGTTTAACATAATTCTTAAAATTCGATTGAATTGATAAAAGTAAAAATCAAGTGACGTTTATTGACCAGTTATTATTTAAATATCAAATTAAAATAAAAGCTCATATTGTGTGTCTCTCTTTATCGCTTACAACGAAAGAACATTTAAAATAGAGTGGTTTAAAAGAAATTAGCGTTTTATTTTTTTATTTTTGTTTATCATTTCCTTAATTTTTAACCGATTTTTACCATTTTCATCTGACCTCTAAGTTTATACGTAGGTACATGATATACTTTCATACATAATTTCATAACCATTTCTTTAGTAGTTTAACCTGCGCGATTGATACTATTTTTTTCACGTGTAGTAACACATCTACACACGCACAGACGGACGTTTAAAAAAATTAAAAATGTTATCAGGACATCATAGCGAATCGTTTAATACCAAAATTTCGATTTTCGATTCGATTTTGGGTGGGTACTTATAGGGAAAGAAAAAAGTGCCCAAAAAAATTCACTTGTTTACTTGCAACATCCAGAAAATCACAAGTTCATTTAAAAAATTTACAGTGCAGACACTGAATAACAACATTTTTGAATAACAACATAATTAAACTAAATTTAATATAAAACTTGAACTTGAATCCATATAAAAAGGTAAATTTAATTCATAAAATATCAATTAAAAAAAATACCATTGTTTTTAACTGTGATCTTCAAATTACATTGACATTAATGAATTCTTGATTCACAATCTTTATTTATCCATGTAAACAACAATTTGAAATCCACAAAAATAGTGGTTCACCTCGATTGGTTCATTTCTATTTTTGTATAAAACTACAAATAAAGGCAACCCAGAATTGAAATTAAACAGTCCCAGTAATAATCCAGACGATGCCGATGGTACTTAAAATATCAACATGTGCTGCAATTTTCGCAACCTTATTTTCCCTTACTTTGCAAGCCGAGTTACGTAAGTAAAAATACGAAAAATAATTTTTATTTCTTTACAAAAAAATGTTCTGTACATAGCTCCGGATTTTAAAATATGTAAAAGAAGTGACAAAAATTTGAACGAATGTTTTCGAGAGGCCATACAAGATGCGCTGCCCAAATTTAGAAACGGTGAGTTTACAAAGAATTTTAACAACTGTTTGCTAATTTTGATCATTTTCAGGCATTAAAGAATTGGGTGTTCCTCCACTAGAGCCGGTAGTGATTCCAGAAGTTAAAATCGCAGAAGGCACATCGGCTGTGCGGTTTAGCCAATTTTACAAAAACTTTAAAATCCACAATATTGCCAATTCTATAATAAAGGAGGCGGTGTAAGTATTTACGGCCAAGTTGAACAACTTCTTTCTAATTTTTGTGCTGTAGAATGAAATTTGAGGAGAATAAAGCGACTTTCGATGTTTACTCCTACGTGGACGATATAGTTTTTGACTCCGATTACGAAGTGAATGGACGGGTTTTACTGTTTCCCATTACTGGTAATGGAAAGTGCCTTATCACTTTAAGTAAGTTTTTACCACAATACGAGTGGAAATGAATAAGTTCGGTAAAAGCGGTATAAGGAATCAATATTTTTTTATGATATAAATTTGATTTTTCGACATAATCTCCTTGAAGCTCAAGGCACTGGTAGTTTTTTGAATTAATTTTTCTAACAAAATTGTTTCAATTGCCTTGCAAAATAGCTTTCCACAGCATGCATTAGCTCTTCATCGGTATTAAAGTTCATCCATCATTCCCTGAAGATTCCCTGTAAACTTCAACCATATCATTTCGTATTTCTTTTGCACTTTTATCCTTTTTTGTTAAAATTTATCGCAGCACGATATTCGAGGTTCTCCATTTTTACAAAAAAATGTCAAAACTAACTACTATTCAAATTTAAATAAAAATCCAATGGTTGCTTTGCTTGGATATATTGAATTTTTGAAAACTGGCCTTCTAACTATTTGATTTTGTTACAAACTACTTTCGACCATTTTTTTATAACTCCTTCCTTATACCGTTTTTACCGAACTTATAAAAGTTCGTATGATGCAATCCAATGTAAATTACATATTGCTTGATTTCAGAAAACGTGGAGAGTCACATGCATTTGGACGCGGAAGAAATATTGAAGAAAAATGTCAAATATTTTAATGTTACAGGAATCACGGTAAAGGCCAACATCAGCAAATTAGTTTTGCAATTTGACAATCTGTTTAATGGAAACAAAGAATTGGGCGATAATATCAATAAAGTATTGAACGATAATTGGAAAGAACTTTACAACGATCTTGGCCGAAATTATGAAGAATTGTTTGAAAGCGTTTATATAAACTACATCAACAAAGTATTTTCAAAAGTCTCTTCTGATATTTTGAGTCCACCATAATTTTTTATAACTGTAATTTTTATCGTTCCTCAAGAAATTGGTAGCATAGTAGAGAAAGAGAAAAAAAATTAAGGCCCATTCTTTCAGGCTTGTCATTGCAAAACTGTATATTATTATTTTTTTATAATAAGAATATTAAATTTTTTGCGATTCTTATCCCAATTTTTATTTAATTTATGATTAAATAACGGGGTTCGTTGCTACCTCCTCCACCCCGAATCTCCATATTCCTTTTAGAGCGAGCACCGGTTAGCTCACAAATATTAAAGCTATCACCCTTATAGTTTGTTCGAAAATCAATATTCCTACCAGGGGGAGGGGTTAACGTTACGCTCTCTCCAGTTGATAGTTTTACTCAAAAACCTATTAGCTTCCAATTCCACAGAGTTAGCTGCTAAATACTAAAGCTACCACCTTAATAGTTTTATTAACAAGTGTATTTGTACGTCATCTTGGTTAAGTAGCGATACGTGACGGAATCTGCCAACCCTATGCGCATAAAAGCTGCGTAAAGTCGACAAGACGCTTCAGTTTGCCAGCAAACCAAATGCATGGAAGAGTGCCAACAAGAAAAACTGGTACGCAACAACATCGGGTAGGGCTGAACTATGGATTCCAGGTGGAAGAGAGATTACCGGCTGTGGATATGGAAGATGCCACGCATGGGTAACGCATGTAGGCATTACATACTACAGCTGCTATCTCTCGCCAAATGAAACTGACCTCAAGTACCAGACAGCGTCCGACATACAGCACCCAAGAAAACCAGCAATCGGCCCTAGAGACTGGAACGAGAATAAGCTGTCGGCAAGGCCAAAAGCTGCCTCCAACACCTACTAGCAGTGCAAGAGTCAACCGATGCCGAGCAGCTCAACGTAGTCCTCACCAAGACGTGTGACGAAAGCATGCCACGTCGAAAAGCTTACCAGAGCTTTTGAAGAGAGAATAATACTGTGCTTCAAGACGAGAAGAATTTATCAACACCACCTCGCAAGTGGTAGGCATGCCGAGGCTATCGAAGCCGACGTCGATCTGAAATCTCGGAGAAAAACTCTGCATAAAGAAATTCAGAAGAGCCAGAAGAGCTCATGGTTAACTCTTCTGGCAGAAATAGATTACGACGTCTGAGGCTTAGGATACAGAGTAGTCACCAAGAAGATTGGAAGAACACACATCTCAAGCCTCAACTAAGAGAAGAACCACGTAGTCATCGATCAGCTATTCTCGACGCATCCAGTGGAGGAGTGGACCCCGGACACCGTCACCTTTGACGACTTCAGAGAAAGTAAACTTGCCTCTGCCGTCAAAGTAATGTCGGTGGGAAAAGCACCCGGTCCCGTACCGTCGCGTATCACGAAGCTCATTGCCACGGAGCACCTCAGACCATCTTAAAGGTGCTAAACCATCACGCAAGAACCGGTGATTTTCCACCACAATGAAAAAAAGAGGCCCCGAATTTTACTAAAAAAAGGTAACAAATCTCCCGACCTCCCTAGCTCCTATCGACCCATCTGCCCGCTGGATGTACCGGGAAAGTTGTACGAGCGAATGATCTTAAATGGCCTGCAAGGGCAGCTCGCCGAGAGTGGTGACCTGATCCCAAACCAGTACAGTTTCAGAAAAGGAAAATCCACCGTCGATGCTAAAAACAGCAAATGAGGCGACATCCGGCACATGGAGGACCAGAAAGCTTTATGCCATGGTCACGCTGGATGTCCGCAACGCCTCCAACTCGGTCCGGTGGACGAACACGTCACCGAGTTGAGGAAAAGAGAAATCAACGCGAGCACGACAAACATACTTGTGAGCTACCTCTCCGTAAGAACCTTGATGGTCCTGGAGAAAAATCTGGAAGACACAAGTGTTGTCCCATAGGGATCAGTCTCTGGAATGTCATTTATGGCGGAGTGTTGAAGTGTTCGAGCTTCTTCCAGACGTGCAATTAGTGGGTTTTGCAGACGACTTAACGCTCGTGGGGGTAGCCAAGAAGGAAGAACCCTCATGGAGAGGGTAGACGATGCCATTACCCGAGTAATCACGTGGGTTCAAACCAGAGGCCCAATCCTGGTACAACAAAAAACCGAAGTGATCCTACTAACAGGAAGAAGGAAGGTAAAGCCCATCGCTTTCAATATGGGGAATCACCTTATTGAACCCCAAAACGAGCTTAAGACGTTGGGCATCACGATCGACAGGAAAAGGAACTTCTCGGCACACACCACCTTGGCAGTCAAAAGCGTCTGCACCGCCCTGTTAAGGCTCATGCCCAACTTTCAAAGCTCAAAAGGGACGAAAAGACGTGTACTGGTATCGGTCGTCTACTCCATTCTGTTCTACAGCTCACCAGTATGGGTGGGCGCTATGTCTGTACAGGTACATAGGAAAATGCTGGCAAAGGTGAAGAGGAGAACCGCTTTGAGGGTATGACCGCTTACCGCACGGTCTCCAAAAACCTCCTGGCACTGGAAAGAACGAGGAACCATAGCAATAAGGTGGATAAGGCCAAACATCGGCTTGAAATGGAAGAGCGTGGAAGGAGAGATGGACTCTACCAAGGGAGTCTGGAGCAGACTCCTCATCCCAACTATCAAACCGTGGATCTCTAGTTCACATAGTGAGGTAGATTTACTTCTGACTCAGGCACTCACGGGCCATGGTTGTTTTTAAGCCTACCTAACCGGGATAGGCAAGATAGAGGTGGACACCTTCATCAATTGCCCAGCCAGTGACACAGCCGAGCACACCATCTTCCAGTGCGACAAGTGGGCCAAAATAAGAGCCGCCACCGAACTAAAACTCGATGCCAAGCTCGATCCGAAAAGCCTGATAGCAGTGATGTTATAAGATGAGGACGAGTGGTGCGAAGTGGCGGACATGATCAAGTCCATCATGTCCACCAAGGAAGAACGAGAGCGGCTAGCAAAAACTACTGCACCTCTCTCAAAAAAAATTCCCTAGTGTTTAGAAACGTTGTAATATTCTGTATTCTGATATCTAACATTACTTCGAAGCTAGCCGGTGCTAGATCTATAAAATCGGAAGCTAGGTTTTTGAACAAAATAATAACTGGCGAGGGGGAAAAGTATCGGACCTGGAATAACGATGAAATTACTCTATATTGGATTATCAAGATGGTTTCAATTCACGAAAGAAAAATAACTGTTTTTAATTGTTGTTTATTTATCACTTGTGTATTTTCTATTTTTTTAACTTATTTTTTGTAATACAAAATAATTTTTAAACACTAAGTATTATACTGAACCGGATGTGTAAATGTAGGGGATCAATTCCCCACTGTTCGTTTTACACTGGACTAAGATCCTTGTATGGTACATGTTCAAATATTTTGTTAGCTATATCTTTGAAAACGATAGCCAAAAATTCTTCGTAACCTGATCGAACGTCTTCAAATACTAGTAAATCATTTTCATTGAGGACCTTATTCATAGCAGCGCCCAATTGTTTATCTCCATTAAAGAGATTTTCAAAATCGAAAGTAACTTTTTCTGGAATTAAAATCACTTTAACTTCTTTTACGCTCATGTACGTTTCACCTTTCCTTTCTTCTGTTTTGCCGATAAAAGTGAATTTAGCCTTTATATTATCTGGAAAGAAAATTATTTTAAATAAAAAAATAAATCAAGAATTACAATATTTTTACGTAATTGCATAATGCATGGTCCTTCACCAACGATTGGCAAGACTAAAATTTTTCCATTTAGACTGTACTTGGCTTTAAACGTTACTAGCTCCTGGAACACATCGAAGTCGATATTAAAATCGGTATCGGTCGCTTTTCCCCTAAAATTAGTTTAAAATAGACCCCCAATGTTTTGGAAAAAGAAGACAAAAAGCATACGTGAGGGAAGTAAGAGTGACTTTTGTCATGTTATATATGTCGACGTCTTTATAATTTTGGACCACTTGCACAGGTCCTGTTCCTGCTCCAATTACCATGCTGTCAATACGTATTGGTTCCATTACAGGCACTTTGAAGGCAGGTAGACCTGAAATAAAAATCCAGAATTAGAAAGTGGTAGCTTAATAGAGAAATGTGCAAGTGTGTGCTCTTTATTGAAGAGAAATATGATCTCCATTATATACTACTTAAGAAATTGAATGAAGAAAGCTGGTTTTGCGTCACTGAATTTCATTAGGACTCATTTCTTGCAATGTTTATTGAAGACTCGTTTTAATATAGTTATTATAATTTTGTTTGCAAAAATATATGAAACACCAGTTAACCTCCAATTTCAAGATCCTAGGTTTTGCCCAAAATTTCAATTTAATACGTAATTTATTTTAATAAAATTAAAAATTCTAATTGAATTATTTTTTTATTCATATTTTCTACAAATTATTCTTCTTTTCAAATTTGTGTAGGTATATGAAATAAATAATATTTAATGTTATTTGTTCATGTTAAAATTTATTTCGATGAACTGCAGTTAAATTTCATTAACTGTGATTTTTTGCCTGCGACTGACGCCTTAGGCAAAAACTTCATGCTCGAAATTAAAAGTCGTTTCAATCTGGAGTGTTATATACTATTTTATGCAACACAAAGAGTTAAACTACAGCAACCACAAAAAAATTGAAATTAAAATTATTCCATAGTCGATAAACTGAATCCAATACAATCCAAACTTCAGGTAATCCAAACTCGATAAAATACCGAAATTGAAATTTGGATTACCAGCAGTTTGGATTATCGTAAATTCAGTTTATCAATCATGTAAAGGGTCTTTCAATAGGAACGCCCCATTTTTAAATCGACATTACTTACGAACGGCAGCCATTTTTTATTTTTGACATTGACAGTCGTATTTGTCAATGTCTACTATTTAATCATGGAAAGGTATACGCTTCAACAACGTTTACAAATAATCCAAATTTATAATGAAAATTCGCGATCTGTTAGTCGGAAATGATGCAGATTTTCATAAGAAAATCATTCTCCGCGATGAGGCTCATTTCTGGTTAAACGGTTATGTTAACAAGCAGAATTGCCGTATCTGGAGTGGTGATAAACCTGAAGAATATCAAGAACTGCCATTACATCCTTATAAACTTACTGTTTGGTGCGGATTTTATGCTGGAGAAGTCTTTGGACCTTATTTTTTTTTCAACGAAGCTCATAAGGCGGTAACTGTCAATGGAAATCGTTATCGTTCAATGTTGACTGATTTTTTATGGCCTGAATTGGTTCGTCTTGATTTGCAGAACATGTGGTTTCAACAAGACGGTGCCACTTGTCATACTGCCAATGACACAATGACTTTATTGAAAACAAAATTCGGTGATTCGATTATTTCAAGAAATGGACTGATAAATTATCCCCCTCGTTCCTGCGATTTAACTCCATTGGACTTCTTTCTTTGGGGTTACATTAAGTCATTGGTTTACAGCAATCGTCCAGCAAATTTAGACGATTTACAGATCAATATTGAACGAGTAATTGCTGACATACGACCTGATTTGTGTGAGAGAGTAATGGAAAATTGGGTTCAACGACTTCATTCCTGCCAACGTTTCCGTGGTGGACATTTAAATGATGTTTTGTTTTATAACTAATGGTATCCATTGTACTTTATAATGAAATAAAAATTTCAATAATTTTCAAATAAATAATGTGTTTTATTTACAAAACAAAATGGGGCGCTCTTAATGAAAGACCCTTTATTTTGATTTTGATCATTGATTATTTTTTTTTCGGAGGGGGAGGCTGTTGTTCGAACTTCATAGGTATACTGTATTCTGATTTTGGGAGAACGGTGCCCCATCGCTCTCATTGTACTAGCCAACACTGTGCAGGATTTCAGTTTTTTAACTGTAGCATAAAAGTATTCTATTCTAAACGTGAAGTTAAGTGAAGTATAGGCGAATACCCAAATTAGACGAACAAAAATTACCAATTGGGGAATAAACCGATAGCGAATTTTAGGGAATTTTTGGGAGTTTTATTCAGATATTCCCGACATTTATGCCTGCCAAAATTTCAGCTTATCCTGTTTTTTTGCAAGCTAAAAGTGTTCCTTACCTAGACTATTATATTTATTACATATTGAAATTATGTTTTATGGGTAAACCATAACTCGTGTGATAACGCCTTAAGACCGCAATAATTAGCTCGGCCTCCGGCCTCGCATCTCTATCCATTCTTACGGTGAATGGAAAGCTCAAAATATCTCTTACGTAAGTTTTTTTGAATATATTAATTCGAACCAGTTAATATTAGGCTTCCGAACTTACATTTTTGTATTTTGACGTAAGGTAGGCGGGGGGGGGGTCAAAAGTCATCATTGCATAATTAATTAACGCTCCCTTATTAAAAACAGATAAGTTATTACATTTTTAAACTTAGTTAACCATTTATTGCATGAATTAATTCTTTAACTATTCTTTAAATATTCAAAAATAAATAAAAACACTAAAATTTGTTCTTAAATGGCCTTGTAATAATTTTTGTGATGTATGGATTTGGGCCCCCCTTTTTCCGTAGATGAAATTAGAATTTACCCGCATATTATACGTAATATGCAAATTTCAGATTTTTTTACTGTTAATGAAAAAGTGTTGAGGTTTAAGGAGCATCCATTAATGATGTATGAATTTGGGGGGGGGGGGGGGTAATGGGGAATACTTTGGGGATTCACAGTGTTCCGTTTTTTTTTTCATGTATGTTAATTGAAACCAGTTCATATTCGTATTTAAAAATTACTTTTTCATATAAAAAATTAATATTACATGGGGGGAGTCGAAAAATTTAAAAAATAATCCTTATTTAAGAGCTTTCTTTGCATCGGGACAGTACGGATTCAACAATCGTTAAGTAAACGAGTAGGTATTTGATACTTTTCAATATTTGAAAAAAGTTGTATTTATAAACTAAAACAAAAACGTAAAAGTTGATAATGCGTTATAAAGGAAAATTGAGGAAGAAAATTTCATTCGATAAGAATCTGAACAATGAATTGTCCCAAAAATTTGAGAAGATATTCCTTATACAGGGAGCTCGTAAAGTTCGAAACAAATTAGATCAAACATTTTAGGAGGATTTTCTCAGGAAATCCTCGAATACGTTAATCTTATTTTTATTAGGTGTCACTTTTTTCTACCATTGACATTTTTTATCGTGTTTTCTTTTGGAGCTAAGACATCATCGAAATTTTTTTAAATTGCAACCCTTATTTTTCTTTCCGGATTTTGGATAGACCACAATTTTCTCAGTATAAAAATGTAAAAAGGCCATTTAATTTACGATGACGTCACAAGCAAAAACAAGACAAGGTAAAAATATGTCAATGGTAGAAAAAAGTGATATTAAAAAAATAAGGTTAACGTGTCTGAGAATTTTCTGAGAAAATCCCTCTAAAAAATTTTAACGCATTTGTTCCTAAATTACGAGCTTACTGTATATTGTATTTACATGGATTAGTTTTATTATCAATTTGGTAGTAATTGTTTTCTTTATATAATCAAAAGTGTAAATAAACACCATCTTATTCCTTATACTTATTATGTTTTTAAGTAAAAGAGCGTCAAAAATCCAAAATTCAATGGCGATTATCTCCTTAATTTTCACTGATGTGGTTCAGAAAACTTTCAATCTGGTCAAAATTTTAAAATTTTGGTAAGTCTTACATGGGAAAAAGGGTCAGCATTTTCAAAAATCGTCCTTACATAATTCATTGATGCTCCATTAGTAAATAAATAAATGCATAAATGGTTAAACATTTAATGGAACCTTGGAGGTTTGATTCTCTGCCAAGGATGAAAATCCTTGAGACTGGACGCATGAAGAGAATAGAGAAATAATCATTATAAAACCAATGTTAATGTCAAAACACCTTTTAAGTACATATTTAAAAATATATTTTATTATTAATTTTTAAAACTACACTTGCAATAATTTTTATTAAAAGAGAAAATTCAAATTTATTTAAAAGACAGAAAATCAATCGAATTCATATTAGGTACATCGAAATATTCAATTTGGTTTTTATAGTCATCAACTTTTACTTTTAATATTATTGGTTCTGCTGTTATAATACCATACAAAGCGGCAAAATTTTAAATACATAGTAGGTACAAGGTTTTCAAAAAAAAAATTATTAAAAAATCGACTTACCGTTCCTCACAAGTGGCAGACCTTCTTGAATGGCAACTTTCAGACACTTGGCATATTCGCTATCACTACGTTTGCATTTCTTAAAAGCTGCCGCTAAAAATCAAAAACAAAAAAAATTAAAATATTTTTTATTCAAAATTTCAATAACTCACGCAAATCTTTACTCAATGCCAAACAAACAAGTTGAACAACAACGAACGCACTAATTAACATACGCATCCTGACCGAATGGTTTTCACTGGTAAAATAAACCCATAATCCAAAATTGTCTTTATATATGCAATAATTACTAATTTTAGAATTTCAAGAATAACCTTTAATTAACCTTTCATTATATAATCCGATAAATTAGAAAAAACTTAGTTCGAGGTAACCCACCAAGTTTCGTGCAAGGGTATACAATATTGTCGAATTTAATTACTGTATTACTTGACAACGTTTTTTACACGCATCAATTAGCGAAAAAAACAAGATACTGCTTCTTTTTAAAACATATTATGTCAACTTTTTGCGGTTTTTTTTGTATAATATAGTAAACAAATTATTCCGATTTGTTATTTAAATTTTCTGGTAATGTTTTATTATTTTATTATATGCATCTGCGTCATTAAATATAGTATTTGTCACCAACATTTAGGAAATAACTTTTCATCATCATTCTATGTCACTTTTTAGGCTTCTATAAAAAGTATAGCAAGAAGCCTTATGATCTGGCTCCGTGTCTGTCCGTCCGCATAATTCAAATCTAATCAGAACCCTCGAAATTGTGATTGTAAACACATCGTATTGCTACGACCTCCCTTATATAAAAATTATACACGTCGATTAAATTGGGCGCCACATTCGAATGAATGAAAAATAAAAAAAACGTAAATATTAGTATTTTCGTGCTAAATTTTAAATAGAAAGTTCACCACTTTGTCCCTCTTGTTTAGCTCAGTCTAAGGCTCTCTCAGAGTATTGCAGGTATTAAGATTAATTAGGGGATGTAGCTTATTGAGTTGAAAAATGTTATTTTTGAATGATATAAAAATGTTTGTTGACTTTGAATTAAATTGCTTAATTGTTTTTACCAGATAAACGATCCACTTCTTTATGTGAACGATCTTTAAAATTCAGAATACTGACCTGTAAATGTTTGATAATAATAAAAGATTGGATTAATTTAGAAATGATTTGTATATTCAAAAATAATATCGCAAAGCGCAAATAATCAATTTTAACAAATTGCACAGATATCTTATCTGTTACCAGAATGTTTACAATAATCAAAATCAAAAATAATGTAGAATGACGATCCTTTTCTTCCTTTTCTTCCTTTAAAATGCTTAAATAAATTTAAGTCTTTCCGTTGTCCAAAACGGGTTAAATGCTTTTATATTTAAATTTGTTGCTCTTGGCGAAGCGTAGAAAATGAAATAATAATAATGTTTTGTTATTGAATTTATAAAATAGGGTAGCCGAAAATGCACCTGTTACAGTCTTTTCTCAGCATCCTGTATGTAAAATGCTGAAGGCGTAAAGTTAATAAAAATAATAATTGTTTTCAAATACCTTTGAATTTTATAATCCGGACTTTTATATAAGTCTGCGTAGAAAAACACAATCTTGATATACACAAGCGCACTATGAGACACTTCCACGTCAGATGTTTTCGTTGATATGACGCTCTTGATCTTCTCCTGTTTGGATTGAGTTGTTGTAGCAGTAATCATCCAAATTTGACTTTCTAAGGCCCAGTTGTTCAGTATTAGGTTATCTTTTAACCTGAATTATTTTCCATGGAAACAATGCTTGAAACAATCATTTCTATGGAAAATAACCCAGGTTAAAAGATAACCCGAAACTGAACAACTGGGCCTAATAGTGTTGTTTTATTAGATTGTATGCCGGTAAGTAATTTCAAATTAAGTAATTCTCGGATATTTGAGAGTTGTAACAATTTCTGCCACCCCAAAGGAACGACAAAAACTGCCCCGACGATCTTTGTTGATAACTCAGGGGATCGCCGGACAAAGATAGAAAATGCCACGGAGTGCTAGCTCAAGCACGGACCATGAAGAAAACGGAACCCCCCCCCCTCGGTTGATATTACATAATTATACGGGATGACGCTAAGAATACATAAATGTAGCAAAATAAAAGATCTTAATCTGGGCGCCATGTAATTGATTTCACCCCGTACAAAGAGAAAACTTAGGAGCACAAAAATTACAATTTGTGCTTCCGAAAATAGATAACCAAAGGTTGGAGGATGCCCCAGCGACCGGAAAAATATATAACGACACTACCTCATCTGTGTTAATATAGCAAGATCGATCGCTACCAGAAAACACTAAAAAGAAAAAAACCATCAACAATCGATTATAACTCCCTAAGAAGCGAGCATGAAATGCGACGACAAACGTGATTTGCAAAGAGCAAATATAAATCCACAATAATCGCACCCAAGCAAACCCCTTGATGGTAAACGTATTTAAATACACACAATAAAATACAATGCTAAAATATTTAAAATTAATTAAAATATTTAACATGGGAAAGTAATCGAATTGTCAATGCGAACGACAACGTTGTTATCTGGAATACCAAGCGGTCTATCTTATTGCTATCAGCGTTCCCATTCAAATTTAAATTCGACTTAATCAAAATTGCAGTTTTAAAACTACACAAAAAAATGGCTCTAAACAACCGTTTAGATCAAAAAAACACACAGTATGAGGCAACAATTACCACACAGAACAACTTATTTTTATACACACAAGGAAAATAATTTCGGGTACCAAGGAGTAAATAAAATCACAATTACGCAAAAATTGCGCAATTGCGGGAGCAATACAAAAAATGACAAAGCCATATGCCCAAATTTGATCAAGAGACGACAAACCAGAATGGAAATCAAATAGAAATAGCAAGAATATCGCACTCACCTACGCGAACAAAAAAATCCTCCAACGAGAATAGCGCAAGCCAAAAAACGAATCCTCGCCACAGCCACCCGAACCACATCCATGGCTATCGCTCCATCACAAACAGGAATTGACCAGCTCTCCCAAAACTCGACCTTCCTTGGCACTTCCCAAAACCATTCTCTCGAGTCGCCATCGCGACCCTGTTATCAAAAGCACAGCAATCCCGCCAACCTTAGAATTCGTGTATGAATCCACCATACAGGGCGTTGCTAAGGATGTCAAATGCAAAATAGAAATAATTAACGATTCAAAAAATCGTTACAAGTTGAAAAAATAACATTTTAATTTTCAGGCTATGCAACTAACTTTGCCATCTTGAATTTTTATCGACCAAAATTGAATGAATTATCGGATCACGCTGCACACATCCGTCCACTTTAAATATCAAAATTCAACTAACTTTTGCTTGCGCAAAATACAAATTTGAGCTGTTTTCAACGACTTGTAAGTCAAATTCATTCCTTTTTGCAATATTTATTTTAATGAAATTTCATGTAATTTCCAGAGTTGGTTCCATTATTGAAGATATTACTTATCCGCTGCTTTCCAGTTGTTTTCCATCACAGTAGTTGATTTGGGAGCCATTTGAAGTAGTACATTTGACTATTTTCACTATCACATTTCACTTATCAACCTTTAATGGATTTTGACCCTTATTTACCTTTTTACAAATTTTGGAGATGAATTTATGGTTATCACATACAATTAGATATAAAAGAATTTTGGTTATAAATAGATTTTCATATAACAAGTTATTTACAGAGGTTTATCAATTCAAAGTTCATAAACGTAAAGGTTATGTTTTTCAGATAACAAATTGTAACAAATTTCATCATTTCTAAGATAAAGCATCTTATTAGAAGATTTTGACTTGTTCACCTTCAAATTGAATGTATTTAGCAGGTTTTGATATAGCTTTCTTATCTTTAAAGATCTTATTAGGTCTACAATATCATGAATTTAATTGGATGTGTTTATCTGTTAAATCTAAAGTTTGTAATTAGCTTAAATTTTCTTAAATATAACAATTAATTCAGTTTTACAACCATTTGTGTTGTGTGGGGTCATTTTAAATCACAGCAGTATGTATAATAAAATAAAATAAACAAATTATAGCAACAAGCCTTATGATCTGGCTCCGTGTCCGTCTGTCTGTCTGTCCGTCCGCATAATTCAAACCTAATCAGAACCCTCGAAATTGTCATTGTAAACACATCGTATGTAAGGTATAATAAAATTAAAATTTGTTTTAAATTTAAAATGGACTTTCTAGTTTTTTTTTTACTTTGTAGTGAAAAAATAATTTTTTATTGATGTGGTTAGTGAAGTTAAGTTGTAAATAAAAGAGAAAGGAGAGGATTGGTCCACCTCAAAAAAAGGACCACACATTACAGAGAAGTAAAGTTTCGAATGGAATGAAAAAGTTTGATTATTATTACTTATATTTTATAGTAAACTACCGGCCGCCTTTAGCCATCTAGACCGTGTCGGATGTGGTTGTTCGGCCTTCGGCCTCACTACAAGGTTCTAAAGTAGCCTATGTTTTTCGTAGCGTTGTAAATAACTTCTACACCAAATTTGGTTAAGATTGGTCAAATAGAAACGTAAAGCACGTGCACGCGTATTTGCATTGTCGATCGGTTGACAGCTTGACAGCATTCGTTATTATTTTTACTTTCCGAACCCCTAGGTAAGGAAAGTATTGTTATCAGTCAAAATTTGACCCCCCAATTTTTTGACAGATGTTCACGTTTTGAGGTCCCCTGAATCCATTTTTATCATTTTTGGAAGGATGTCTGTATGTATGTGTGTGTGTGTGTGTATGTGTGTATGTACGTCTGTGAACACGATAGCGTCTAAACGAAGCAAGCAAATCATTCCAAATTTTTAAAAATAGTATTTTTATTATCAATTTTATTATCATCGCGTTTTGTTTGAATCGTTTAGTTAATGCTCTCATTAAATCGCCTACGCATTTCATTGAGATCTATGGTATCCATTTATCTTCTGTTCGTTAGGGGTTGTCCATAAATTACGTCACGCAATTTTAAGAAATTTTTACCCCCTCCCCCACCCACAAATTTTTCAAATTTAAAATCTCTTATTATAAAAGGCCAAGTCTTTCTTTCTTTCTGTCCGTCCCACGGAAATACCCGAAGCAAACCGAACCGAACCGAACGCACAACGTATCATCGGATCAACGTATCATCGGATCAACGTATCATCGTATCAACGTATCATCGTATCAACGTATCATCGTATCAACGTATCATCGTATCATCGGATCAACGTATCATCGTATCAACGTATCATCGTATCAACGTATCATCGGATCAACGTATCATCGTATCATTTTGTCTATATAGGTAAGTCTATTTCCAAAAAAGCATTATGTGAACTTCCATAATGGATAATGAAAATTTTGAAAATCCTGCTGCAAAGCGACGACGATTGAATCGTGAGAGAAAAGCACGTACAAGAGCTAATAACACAGAAGAACAGCTTCGATCACAGCGACAAGCTAACGCTCGGTCTCATGCGATACGTCGACAACGTGAAACTTTGGAACAAACTCAAGCGCGGCAAGCTGCTGACGCTCGGTCCCATGCGATACGTCAACAACGTGAAACTTTAGAAGAAACTCAAGCGCGGCAAGCTGCTGACGCTCGGTCCCATGCGATACGTTGATCCGATGATACGTTGATCCGATGATACGTTGATACGCTCATCCGATTGGTTATGAAATTATCCGTTATGCGTTCGGTTCGGTTTGCTTCGGGTATTTCCGTGGGACAGACAGAAGGAAGGAAGGAAGGAAGGACTTGGCCTTTTATAATAAGAGATTTTTCACCTATATAGGAAATTTAAATACGTTGATCCGATGATACGTTTATCCGATTGGTTATGAAATTATCCGTTATGCGTTCGGTTCGGTTTGCTTCGGGTATTTCCGTGGGACAGACAGAAGGAAGGAAGGACTTGGCCTTTTATAATAAGAGATGAAAACAACATTAAATAAATAAACAAAAAACTTACATATATTTTTTTAAATTAAATTAAACT
This sequence comes from Podabrus alpinus, assembly GCA_932274525.1. Lineage (NCBI taxonomy): Eukaryota > Metazoa > Arthropoda > Insecta > Coleoptera > Cantharidae > Podabrus > Podabrus alpinus. The sequence continues at coordinate 82,228,976 of OW026454.1, read as the reverse complement.
TAATCAATATTTAAAATTTTTTTACTTATTTTAAACTAGATGATACCCCGTCCGAGGACGGGCAGCTAGAAGGACGGGCAGCTACCCAAGGTAACTTAAGTTGAATGAAGATTAAGGAAAGCTCTCAGTGCAATCCAAAAGCCATATGACCTTGGGTAGCTGCCCGTCCTTCTAGCTGCCCGTCCTCGGACGGGGTATCATCTAGTTTATATAATAAAAAGAAACCCGGGGCGGATTTCATGGGTGTCATCCCCACCTAGGCTGATGACCTTTTTTTTAGGGGTAGCACCCCAGATAATAGGTTTTTTTCAATACTTATATCTAATAAAATATTTAATCTATATATTTTGTGACGTCACAATTTTTGAAACCCCCCGCCCCCCATCGTCACAAGGGTCGGACCCCCCCCCCCCCCCCCCAGGAGCGTGACGTAATTTATGGACGACCCCTTATGTCTTTGTCTTTGTAATCGTTAGAAATTACTTAATCTTATGTAATATTTACAGATAAATCCTTTAATAAGTTTGTAAATCCTTTAATTCCTTAATAGCTAGTACCAATTATACAGGCACTTTTAATATGCACATGCCCGATGGAATAATATCATCATCGCCCGCTCTGTATTGGGCAATGACGTCATTGCCCGGACAATGATGCAAAAACCATAGATAGATTCTTAAATGTCAACAGTGCCCAATTTGCATGGGTATTGACGTCAATGGCCGGTCATTGACGTCAATGCCCAGCCGTGAAGGACATTGACGTCAATGGCCATCATTTTCCGCAATTGTCATCATTGACCGTAACATACATAATATATAAAAATGGATGTATGTTCCCTATAGACTCCTAAACCGTTTGACCGATCTGAACCAAATTTGGCACAGTTATTATGTAGGTTCATGCACATGTTTTGTATTGAAATAGTGCAAAAATTCGTAAAGGAAAGGAAAATTGTTATTAATAAATTATTAAACATTATAATACTTCAGTGATGGACGATCTGTAAAAATAAATATCGCAAAATAAGCAACATTCGACATATTTGGTTTTGATTCCTATCCATTAAATTTTGATGTCATCATTGTCCGTTCACTTTAGGCCAATAACGTTATTGACCGGCCAAGGCCGTAAATATTACAATAAGATAAAAATATTTACATCATTGTCCACCGTGAACGGGCATTGACGTCAAAGACCGGACAATGACGTCAATGTCCAGCAAAAATGGTCATTGACGTCATTGTCCGGCCATTGACGTCAATGCCCAATTCACATCATTGACCGTAACATAATATATTATATAGATGACTATTGCACACATGTGTCACATGACTAACATCAACCAATTTACATCTACCGCGCTTGTCTGGTATTATTCTGGTATTTTCCTTTAAGTCTTAAATTCCTTTCAACTTGAAGTTTGAGTAAAGCAATCAATGAAAATCTTTTAAAAGCGAGGGCTGAAATAAGATCGTAGATTTTCACCGGCTAGTTTAGTCAAGCTGAAAGTTGAAAGGCATTTTAAGAGATAAAGGAATGGCATAAATCGACTTTCCATGAAAATTCAAGGGGGAGGGGGAATTATCTCCATACCACCTCCTTGTATCCATCTCAACGAACTTTTTACGTTTTTTTACGATTCGTGCCAAGCGAGTTACATCTCTCTGTTTCTTACATTTTTCTTCTTTCTTACAAAGATATTCAAGTTCAAAATCTGGGTCTTGGAATGTCTCCATCGTAAAACCTTCACAATTAGTAAATTATTGTCAAACAAAAATTTCTACCTATGATTGCACATAATCCATTTCTCACAGAAGACAAAAATCTCTATTTCTTTAGTGGTTTTCTTGCTCTGGGAAAACAGTAGTTAACAAAACTCCTCCTGGATTAGTCCAGAAACATTGCAGCAAGTCCGCGAAGAGTTGCAAAATAGGTTGTACTATTGTTTGTCCATAACGGAGAACATTTTGAAAATGTAATTTTACGAATTTTCTAAACATAATAATTTCAAAATAAACTTATTTTTTAATTTTTATCCCTAATAAACGAATCCACTAAATCCAATTTTTTTTAACGCAATTGAACGAGCATTTTCCCACCTTTAAAATGGTGTATCGCAGGTGGGGATGTTAAGGGGTGGTGGAAAGGGGTTAAACTTAAAATTCAAACAGTATTGGTTTTTAACTTTCTCTTAAGCGATGCACAGTGGGCCAAAACCAGGGCCTGGTTTTGCCAGCCCAAAACTAACAGCTCTGAAAAGAGATATCCAACTTAAAAATCAATTGTTTGTATTTGAATCTCGTTAGTTCATTGGTGCGCGTCAGTGTCTAATAGAAGAGATCTGATTTCCTTAATAAAAATATATTCATCTATTTGTGAATTTTTTAAATACCCTAACAGCTCCGAAAAGAGATATCCAACTTAAAAATCAATTAAAATAGTATTTGATTTAATAGCAGTTCTGAAGCCGTCTTGCCCCACCGTGTGACGTGTTTTTTATTTTTCTCAAATTTATTCAAAGAAAACATTATTTCGACTGGCTGCTATTGAAATGAACATCCAGTAAAAAGCTGTCGGGGTAAAGAGTATGATACCAACTTATTGGTAAGTTATCTTAAAAATACAGATTACATAAATACAGAAATCATAGAGAAAAATAAATATTTTTAAATTATTGTTTATTTATTAATTTTTTTTAGGGGACTATTTCACTAACTCAGCCACTCGAAAAAAATTTTCGAGTGCTACACACTAAAGAACATGCTTATATTTGTCTATTAAAACAAAAAAAAGTGTGAATGGGTTAAAAACAACCCCAATATCGACTTTTGAAAAGTACGGGAAATTAGCATCGAGTATGCGGCAGACCCCGGTCAGACGCTATACAATTGAAAGACGGTCCCTTGAAAATGCGTAAAATTTTTTCGCTCCGATTTGAATTTTTCTTTGAAATTCGGATAGATGGGGGTGTGATTAGTGGATATTAGTAATAAATATAATCAAAAAAATGGAAAATAACCCGTGTATTGCCGAAAAAGTGAAAAAATTAAATTTTTTTTTCTTTCGAATTTTGGGGTGTGCATTCGATAAGGAGGGTAATCCATCGTCGAAACCTACTCTTTCGGGGCGCCGCTCCGCTCTGCACCCCTCCAGGGCGGTTTTGACTCTGGTTACTAGGGTAAACATACGAGAAGGCGCCACCCATCAAGAAAACCGGGATAAATGAAACCGGGATGTGAGAGAACCTCGAAATAGCATTAAAAAGTATAGTTGCGGTATGGGGCAGTAAACTATTACGTTTCACCCCCAAAAAATCGCGTTAAAACAAAAAATAATCGATGTTACATGTACGAGAGACGAGCTGCATCTGCCGGTGCGAAATACTCTAAGTGTTAGGGTCATTAAAACTGCACGAACTGTCAATAGAATAAGCGACGCGCGGGAATCTCGTTCATTTTACCACTGAATCTCGTTAAATTTGCTAAGTTCAAATTCGATTTTTTCAAAAGTTTGAGCCCCATTCACATTTTTTATTATTACAATTTGCTAAAATAAGTGTGTTCTTTAGTGTGTAGCAGAAGAAATTTTGTTTCGAGTGGCTGAGTTAGTGATAGAGTAACCTTTTTTTATATTTACGTTGAGTAATTTTCATTTAATCATTTTACACTGCTACAAGATTCTTATAAGGCACCTTTTCAAAGATTTTGTTTGCTATTTCTTTGATGACGATCGCTAAAAATTCTTCATATCCTGACTGAACGTCTGAAAATACTTCTAAACTATTTTCGTTGAGGACCTTATTCATAACGTCTCCCAATTGTTTATCTCCATTGAAAAGGTTTTCAAAGTTGTAATCAACTTTACCTGGATTTAAGCCAATTTTAACGTCTTTTAATTTGATATACGTTTCGCCTTTCTTTTGTATTCCTTCGCCCCCTAAAGTTAATTTAAACTTCACATTATCTGAAAAAAAAATTATTTCAAACAAAATAACCAATAAAAAAAATTTTAATTACGTAATTTTAAGGAGCATGGACCTTCGCCAACTATTGGCAAAATTAAGACTTTCCCGTTTAGCTCGTATCTAGCATTCAACGTAATTAAGTCTTTAAACGCATCCAATTCGGTTATAAATTCGGTATCTGTCGCTGTTATGCTAAAATTAAATTAAAATAAAATATATAACAATAAAACATCAGAAGAAGACTTGTTGAAAATTAGAATTTATTCTAATAAAATTTTAGAAATAGCATACTTGACATCATTAAGAATAATTCTTGTTATGTTGTGTACTTCGACATCCTTAAAGTTTTGTACCACTTGTACGGGCCCTGTTCCTGCCCCAATTGTCATACTTTGTATTCGTAGGGGTTCCATTGAAGGAAATTTAAAATCGGGTAGACCTGAAGTAAAAATCAGCATTAATGAGTAGGAACCAAATTCCAGTAAAATGATAAGTCTATAGCGTAACTACGGGATTATGGTACCATAAAATTTGAAAAAAGTTCAATTTGTTTATGTTAAGTTGGTTTTTATTAACAAATCGATGGTTAAAATTTATTGACGTCTCCTTGAAAGTTTGCTTCACGACCAAGGATAAAAACTTGAAAATAAAACAAGTGCACGATTATAATAAAACCAAAATTTTGTAAAACCAAAAAAAATTCCCAAATATTTTTGGAATAAAAGGGTAATATTCAAATTTTTTCCCCAAAATAAAAAGGCCTACTGTCTACTCACCAAACCTCACAAGACCCAAAGCGTCTTGAATTGCATTTTTCAGACACCCATTAAGGTCGGGATCGCTTCGTTTGCACTTCTTAAAGTTTGACGCTAAAAGAAAAAAAATTGAAAAAACTTTTAGACTAAAAATTTGAAAAACTCACGCAATTCTTTACTGAATGCCAAACAAATAAGTTGAAGAATAACGAATGCACTAATAAGTTTCCACATACTGACTGAACGATTTTCAGTTGTAAAATAAACCCATTATTAAAAATAATTATACAGATACTATGTACATAATAGGTATTATATATTACTGATTTTTAAATAACCTTCAATAATTTATTAACCTTTCACTAATAAAAAATGCTACTAGGCAGCTCCGGATTGAGAGGCAGTCTCTGAAAGGGTCAAAATATTTTTCGAAGGCCCCCGCCCCATAATATTGCAAAATATTTCACATGTTCTTGATCCTAAGAAGTAAAATACCAACTGATTACATAAGTTGGTAAAATTCGGTCCCCGTTCAATTTTTTTAACTCTCATAATTATTTTACCACTGAGATTTTCCGCCGGGAAAGGAGCCCCGACTGGTCCTCCTAGATCAGGACCTGTTTCTCAGCAATCCACTAAATATTGTGCAAAGGTATAAGATGTTGTCGAATTTAATTATTTTTTATTTTATAATTTTATATTTACATGCATCAACAATTACTGGAAAAGTGAGCTCGCCGTTTTCGTTTCACCGAAGTTTTTCCATTTTTTTTTTTATTATCAAATTTTAAGAAGTTTTTATTGAAATCTTTTTCTGATAGACATGTTTTTACATAATAATTCAATTACGTCATTAAAAATAGAATTCGTGGTTATTAAATAAGGCCATTTTTTGCAATAATTATTTTCATGACCCTGTTCGATTTTGCTCAAACTTGGTGTAATTCTAAGTTACATCAAATAAACGCACACGTATTTTTTTTGTTTGCCCCTAAAGACCTCTAAAATAATTCAAATTTGCCTTGTAAAGTTTGACTTTAAATGAGCCCCCCCCCCCCGCCGAAAAAATCTAATTTAAAATTCTCAAAAAACTATCTTATCGTTATCACACTTTTGGCTATACTTGCTATATTTTATTAGTTCAGGAGTGACATAAAAATGAATTATTTTGGTAACTCCAGTACTTCTTCGCAGGTAGTCCATTTTGACTCCCATTGGTCTTTAATTTAAGCTCCAAACTTCACATCCGTAGCGGAAATCTGATTCCGCCATAACTTTTATTACTTCTTTTATTTGGGATATTGTTGTCCCACCTCAAGGAGTTAAGCACTTCCACAATCTTTTTACTGTGCTGAATTCTGTTCCTTAATTTTTCTGGTGCCAGCCTCCCTTTATTGATAATCTTTCCTAGATATTTAAACTCTTCCATCTGTTTGATTTGAACTTCTCGTTTATTAAGATTTCAAAATTTTTTTTGGTGTTAACAGCAAGGGCTTTTCTGCCGTTTTAAGACTTACTTGTGGTCCCCCCTTGTCATATTTGACATATTGTCTTCTTATTAAGAACTCCAGGTGCCATGAGTCCAGCGCTAGCACCACCTGGTCGTCTGCAAAGCTCAGTGTAAACAGATATTTATTATTAATGGGAAGACTCATGCCTTCACAGTGTCTGTTCCAGTTTTGAAGAGCAGGTTGAACAATAATGAAGACAGGCTACATCCCTGTCTCAGACCTTTGATAGTTTTTATTGGAATAGACAATTGACGCCCTATTTCTATTTTACATCTAGTTTACATCTTGATGCCTAGTCTTTTTCCAAATCTATAAAATCCAAGTGAACCTCTTTTCTCATATTCTTCCTTGGACTTTCTCTCTTAGTTTGCTCTGTAGTGTTTCACTAAACACTCTACTCAATGTACTGGTCATACTCAAACCATGGTTTCTTTGGTTTTCTTTGTCTCTTTAGTGCTTCTCTTCCATGCTTAATTAATTATATTCTTATTCCACCTGAACCTACAGATCCAGTGGCGTACCTAGGGGGGGGCGGAGGGGGCGGTCCGCCCCGGGCCCCTTTACTAAGGGGGCCCCACCCAAAAATAAATAATTCCATGTTTCTCAAGTGAGTGAGCTCGTTCGTGGCTCAGTCGTTCAGAGAGCGTCGGTTTCGGAGCTGCGTTGCGTCGTGCTGAACGTCGTAGATTCAATTGTTCGAATTCGGGCTCTTACGATAAAACTTTTTATCAGTTTAACATTTTTAACAGTAATGATAATTGATGATATTCTATCTATTATTTCTCTGCACAGGGCAATAGCTTATGGAAGACGGTTAGATTAAGGCAAAAAAAAGGCTAGCCACATTAAAATGTGATAAATGACCTTTTTTGAGGGTGAGGGGGGGCCTACAAAATAAACCCGCCCCGGGCCCCAAGTGGTCTAGGTACGCCACTGTACAGATCTACCATTTTTCTTTGACAATGTTCAGCTTTGCCTCGTTTGTGGTGATTTTTTCAGTGGCGTCCTTGATTTTGTCTTGAGTGGACTGTAGACTCTCCATAAATTCATTTTTACTCTCTATCAAAAGTTATCCGTAATGTTTTTCTCATTCTTTCATTTCAATGAAATGGCTGCTCTATCGGAGTGTCGTCCCGTATACTGCGATAGCATTTGTCATATTTCCATAAACAGATACTGAAAAACATACGTAGTTCTTTGTGTATTTCTTTAGTTGTTTCTTAATTAGCATGGATACGCCAGCTTTTGGCCTACATGATTTGTTGACCCCGACCAAAAATGTACATAATCCTCCAGGTCCTCACTTCCTCGTCCTTATTTTTGTTTCCGATAGGAAGGCTATGTCGATTCTCAATGTTTGCAACTTCCTTAGTATTCCTAATGTCTTATTGGTCATAATTTGGACATTCCATGTTGTCCAAATTTTTTAGCAGTTAAGTTCTTTTGCGTAGGCGATGAGTTGCTAACACAATGACCCAACCCCCAACTTAGAGGACCATGATTTTATTTCGAGTTTTACCCTTAATCGGCATAGCGATTTTAGTTCTTTCCTGTCAGCTACAATCTATTACGACTACAGTCAGGGGGTACGACGTGAACGTATGAAGAAGATTTCTGACAAAACTATAGTAACAGAAGGCTCTCTCGGTACTCTTGATAATGCTTAGTCGACTTCAGCATATCATATCAAGCTATAAATTCAATAAAAAAATACTAGAATTATTAAGAAAAGATATAGAAAATACTTCCAAATGTAGGGTAACTTGATACACACTTCTGGAAATATCCCGAAAAATTGTGTACATGTGTGACTCGGAATACCAAGGATATCTAAGAAATTCTCAATGACTTTCAATGAATTTTCCAAATAAACAATTCAAAGGATTTCCAAGGAATTCCAATGAATTCCCAGTGATTTTAAACGAATTCAAGGGAATTCATTCCGAGAAATTTCTAATAATTCTCAGGATATCCAAGGAGTTTCAAAATTAATCTGAGTAGTTTTTTCGGGATATTAACGAAATTTCAGTAAACTTGGTATAAGACTACGATTAAATGTCATCAAACCATTGCGCGACGAACTTCGTTTTTGCATACAATTTGAATATATAAAAAAATGTTTATTTTGACAATCAAAAATTTTTTAAATAATAACAAACTTTTAGAAAGCAATAAATTATTTTTATATGGTCTAAAATTAACATTTTAAATCAACATAAATGTGTAATATAATTTTGTTTACTTTTCACACCAAGTTCATTGTAATTTACGCACGTAAATGTTTCATAATTGAGAAAAGGTTAACAAGAAAAGTCTGTCAAGAGAGAAAGAATGAGTAAGCGGTACACAAAGCACTCTTAACTGTCGATCACTCGGCAAGGTCACAATTTTAATTACTTTACTGAGTATTAATCTTTAACAAATATACATAGCATGTACAAGTTTCGTTTCTTACAGAGAAAAAAACTTGGTCGACATACCAAGATGCTAGGGTAGGCAGAGTGGGCTCCTGGGACATTTTAAATAATTAAGTTACTTCAAGGGTAACTTGCAGTAAAAAACTTTAATGTTTAATCTGAAAATTTTAATCTGTATGTGTATCTGAGCATGTTTAAGGTGATGATACGACACAGAGCTCTTTTGATATATTGTGATGTCCTTAGTTAAAACGTCCTAACTAACAATTTGATTTTTCGAAGAAAAATTATTTTATGTATCGGGTTCATGCATAAGTTCGTAGCGTTTTTTTTAGGCTTCTATACAAAGTATTGCAAGAAGCCTTATGATCTGACTCCGTGTATGTCTGTCTGTCCGCATAATTCAAATCTAATCAGAACCCTCGAAATTGTGATTGTAAACACATCGTATGTATAATAAAATAAAAATGTGTTTTAAATTTAAAATCGACTTTCTAGCCACGTTCTACAAAAAATTTTACTTATTAGATTATTTGTTAGGTTGCTACTAAAGTTTCAGATTATCAGGATTACCACAGATTTAAGAAATGAAATATTCTGAGATTTATATTTGAACATAAAATGCTATCTTTTTGCTTTTATGTGAAAAAATAATTTTTTATCCGATAATAAAGATACTAATATGAAAATCGAAATCCTTTGTCTCTAAATTTTACTTATATAGAATATGTTTTAAGTGATCTGGGTAATTCTTATTATTATATACTTGTCACGTTTATCTTTAATTTTCTTTTCTATTTGTTCTTCATCTTCTACGTATTTGTACGAAATTTGCTGTTTATACCTACATTTTACATTTTACATACAATATTCGCCACAACATTCAATCATTTGAAATCTTCTATCAAAATATGCGTGGACTTAGAACAAAAACTAGTGATCTCTTTGTATCTGTTCTTGAAACATTCTATCCCATAATTGTAATAACTGAAACTTGGTTGAATGAGTCAATTTATAGTGCTGAGTTGTTTAATGATAATTACGTGGTGTATCGCAGAGACCGTAATAGTTTGACAAGCGGAAAGTCAAGGGGTGGTGGGGTCCTAGTTGTGGTACTAAAGTCTGTAGGTATATTCTTGTGAACTTGACATTTATAGTGACCGGGAGGAACTGTGGGTTCAAATAAAATATGATAAATCTCACATTATATTATGTGCTATATATTGCAATGAACGGAGTCCTTTAAGAGTGCCACACGTTGGTCTGTCAAAAATATGCTCTGAATAACCCTCGCTAATGGGGCTACACGTTTTAAAGTTGAGGTTTTGTACGAGTGTACGTAAATGTACCCCGTCAACAGAAATGTATGCAAAATTTTATTGTTGAATGCAATTAAAAGAAATTTATCCCTCGGCTTAGCAATTTCGGTGAGCACATACCTACCTTTTCTCACGTTGGGTTCCTTCCTTGACCAAATCTTAATTCTGAAATGAAATATTGTGGTTCTCGGAATGATTACAAAATTATGCTCCGTTTGATAATGCAATGGTAAATTTTATTGTACAAATTGTAATTAGTTTTAAATAAATCGTTAACATAAATTAAACAATTCCTTAAAATTACCCCAAAACTATAAATACTAAATCGAAGTTACGCGGTAGAAAATTTTATAAGTCCGCACTAATTTTTGTTAAAGTGAAAATTGTTTGGCTTTACCTTTAAAATCTGGTTCTTTTCTGGTTACCAAGATGAATGACCATGAAACCCAGTATAAATTCTTTATCGATGGTGTACAGTTGCATAAATATGAGTGGATGCCTTTTCCAACACGTGTAAATTCGTTTATCGTTATTTGTGAAAATATCCTCAATCCTTCAATATTTTGATCCAAAAACACTGGTAACTCACGTAAGTTAAATTTACTTTTTAAATTTTATATCTTTTATTCGGTTTTAATTGCACTTTTTACTGATAAATTATTTTCTTGTAGGACGCTTAAAATTTCACCACGCCATTTATCGAATCTAAATCAACAACTTCCTCTATCCATTGTTTTACCATCGTTACTTGTGTTTTTCAAGGCAAATGTGATTTTCCATTGATCGAAAATTAAAATCAATTTATTTGACGTTATAGTTTGCAGGTTCGGTTTAAGCCCAATGTGACTTATAAAATTTTAATAAAATTTTTATGTTTCAGATTATTTTGAAGTATTTGCACCTCCTGTGATCTTCCAGTAAAGTTTTGAAGAAAATGTTTTTCCCATTTGTGATACATTGAATTACGAAGCACTCCGATACGTGTAAAAATTTTTCTTATTTTAAAGTTTTAGGTTTAACACATTTTTATAAATTAACTTTGAACAATTATTTTGATTTCACATTACATTTCTTATTACTAATTAAATTAATTTAATTTATAATTTTAACAAACATTTTTATTAACAGAAATTAAAACGTTGCATTTTTGAATTTATTTTGTTATTTCGTTCCGTGATCCTTTCTTCATGTAAATTTATGACGTTAAACTAAATTTTTTGGTATCAGATGAAACTTTTACGTTTGAACAAATAAGTCATGTGCTACCTTTATTGATAAACAAATTTCCAATCGTGACGTTATCATTTCTATTGACGTGGTGGTCAGTTTCGGACATAGCAATATGTACATCCCCCCTCAATCAGGGGCAAACATTTACAGCGACCATCTGACTGAAGTCGAAAACGTCATGTCAAGATACCAGAGTTCATCGGTGTGCGTAATTGGGGACTTTAATCTTCCTGGGATCAGGTGGATGCCTGATGCTAGAGAGATGGGTCTGAGGTCAACTGATTTCAGTGGTGAGTGTGAAACTAGTTTTTGTGACTTTGTTGACTACCTTGGTCTGAGTCAGTTCAATGGTATAGTAAACACTAATAATGTTATACTTGATCTTGTACTTGCAAACTGCAATAGTGTCACGGTGTCTCAGTCTAGTCCACTGGTCGCTTTGGATGTTAATCATCCTTCATTATTGCTGCGGGTGTTCTTCGTATGGATAGGGTTGTTTATGACTTTGCAGCGGCCGATTATTGCTTGATCAATGAATGCTTGTTGGATGTTGACTGGTCTGTCGTTTGGGGGTTGGATAGTATTGATGATATTGTTCAGAGGTTTTATTCTGTGCTTTTTGTCATAATCGGGGCTTTGGTGCCTTTGCAGCGGATTCGCGTGTCGAGCTACCCCGTTTGGTTTTCTGGTGAACTCATTGGTCTGATTAAAGACAAAAGATTGGCACACATGACTTTTAAGCGTTCTGGGAGTATGGTTGATTATCTGTCTTTTGGCTCGCTTCGTGAGAGAGTAAAATCTCTTCATTCGGAGCTGTATTTGAAGTATTTGACGGGGGTTGAACGGGATATTCAAGTTAATCCCAGAGCATTTTGGCGCCATATTGATAATTGTAAAAACACCCGAGGTTTACCCGCTTGCATGTTTTTGGATGATAAAACATCTAACTCTGGTCAGGACTATGCTAATTTGTTTGCGGAACATTTTTCAACTGTCTATGGTGCCATTGACCTGAATGTTTACCATTATGCTGCTGGAGAGGTTGTTGATTGTCCTCCAATTAGTCTCTCCGAGTCCTGCATCTTTGATGCTATTTGTGGTCTCCCTGGTGGCTTGTGTTCTGGTCCTGATGGTATTCCTCCAATTTTTGTCAAGAATTGTGTGTTCTCTTTGTGTGTTCCCATCTTTAATATTTTTAACATCTCGTTAAATAGTGGTTGTTTTCCACTAATTTGGAGGGAGAGTTTTGTTATGCCAGTCTATAAGAAGGGTGATAGAAGTGATATTTCTAATTATAGGGGTATCTCCATCCAGTCTACAATTCCCAAATTGCTGGATAAGTTGGTTTCTGAACATTTGATGTCAGTAAGTAGGAGTATTATTGTTGAGAACCAGCATGGATTCTTCCCTGGTCGTTCGACTTCGTCTAATTTGATTTCTTTCACGTCTTTTGCCTTGGTGCTTTCGAGAGTGGTTTTTGCAGGTAGATGCTGTCTACACTGACTTCTCGAAGGCTTTCGATCGTGTTTCTCATGCTGCTCTTCTGGCGAAGATTCAGTCACTTGGTTTTTGCTCGATCATCGTGGATTGGCTTCGCAGTTATCTGGTGGGTAGGACACAGAGGGTCAGAGTTGGGGATTTCCTTTCTCCCGATATTCAGGTGACCTCGGGTGTGCCCCAGGGATCTCACTGTGGCCCTATTCTGTTTTTGTTATTTATTAATGATATTGGTGAATTTCTGACGAACTCTTCATACTTGTTATTTGCCGATGACTTGAAGCTGTTTAAGGCCATTGGTTCGGTCGGCGATTGCTTGCAGCTGCAGAATGACATTGATGTCCTGATTGACTGGTGTGTACGGAACAGTCTTGATTTGAACTTCGGCAAGTGCTCGGTGATCTCTTTTTCAAGAAGGAATGTGTTGTCATTCGCATATAAGCTGTGTGACAGTGTGTTTGATCGTGTCTCAGTTGTTAATGACCTTGGTGTTCATCTGGATGCGGGTTTGACCTTCAATCATCACATTCGGCTTGTTTGTGGTAAGGCATTTCGCATGCTTGGGTTCATCCGGCGGCAGTCCGGGGGTTTCTCGCCTTCGACTTTGAAGTTGTTATACTTTTCGTTGGTCCGCTCTCAGTTGGAGTATGCGTGCAGTGTATGGTCGCCCTATTATCGTACCCATATCGATCGTCTTGAGCGTGTTCAGCACAAGTTTTTTAAATTTCTGCACTATGTACTTGGTCGTCCTAAAGAGGATTTCTCTGACGAGACCTACCTTAACTTCTGTGTGACTAAGTCTCTGGCGATCAGACGATCTGTGGCTGATCTTTGTTTTCTTCATGGCCTGATGATTGGGAGTATTGACTGCAATGCTCTACGCAAGCTTTTCTGTTTTAGGAGTCCGGTTAGATTCACGAGGTCTACATGGATATTTCAAATGGGTCATCACTCTACTAATTATGGTCGCCATAGTCCAGTGGTCAGGATGGCTGAATTGGCCAATACTGCAAGTATGGACCCTAACTTCAATTTGTTTAATCCATCGGTTTCAGGATTCAAGAGGAGCTTGTGGTTGATGGTTTAGTGTCTGTATTTATTATTGTTTGTTTTATATCATGAATACCTTTAATATTGTTTTATTACTTTTAGTTTTTGTGTAAACAGCTAGTGGTTAGTAGTTACTATTTGTTTTGTTAGATACTTATGTGTTTATTGTATATTTTTTTGTTTTTTTAGGCTTCTATACAAAGTATAACAAGAAGCCTTATGATCTGGCTCGGTGTCTGTCCGTCCGTCCGTCTGTCTGTCCGTCCGCATAATTCAAAATCATACAGAGCGTTTCAAATCGTGTTGGAAATACTCTGTGTGTATAGAGGTCTAAGAACTGGGTAGCCAGTGCGCTCCAAATTGTGTTGGGAAACACTCTGAAAATGAGTAGATATGTGAAGAAGGTTGCTGAAATATACATAACTGAGTGGTTTACCTATATATTGTTGATCTCTTTATTTGATCCGTTGATCTATTGATCCATTGAGTTTTTTAACATGGAACATGTTTTCACGGTCGTTACCTCGCAAAAATCGACACCAAAAAACCGACACCAAAAACCGACAGCAAAAACCGACACCAAAAATCGATACCAAAATTTGGCACCACATGTATAATTCAAATTTATAGTTTATAATTTGAATAGAGTAGATTATCGAATAACATCTTCCCATTCACAATAATGAATTTTCAATAACAAAATTTTCATTACCAAAAATTTAAATCCGAAACCGATCGCAAAAAGCAAATTTGCTTATATAGTAAATTTTTATTACCAACACAAAAATTAAGGGATTATCCCCCGTGTAACACAACTACGTGTAATACACGGCTACACAACTACGCAGCACTTCGGAAAACGGTAAAAAGAAGAAGAAACGAGATAGGCGCCACTCCCGCGGCACCCCTAAATCTCCATGAAAACTATGATAAATGGTTTGGTACCGAAAAACAGGTTCCATGTTAAATCTTCATATTTAGCGAACGATAAAGCCCTGTTTAGCGCCCCTTCCACAACCTTATTTAATTCTCGCAAAGCCATTTTTTGTAAAGACATTTTTAGTTCACGTTCAACACATTTAAGTCATAATAAATCATTTGGATTATATAGTATTTTTATTAAATATTAACGGATTAACGTATTAACGTTAATCCGTTAATCCGGATTTAAGTTAATCATTAATAACCGTTATTTTCTATCTCCTCGATTTTTGTTTCTTCTTTTCGTTCCGTTCAGATCCTTCCCCTTCCATAACTTCGATTAGTGCTTATGTTGGTATCAAATTTGGACCAATGAGATTAGGTTTTGACACGCCGCAGGAGAGAGCTGGCATTTTATATATTAAGATATTGTAATATGAACTATTATTCGTCTTCTAATAAGGAATTTTCGAAAGCACGCAGCGATATTGCCAATTCCTGTTCTTCTTTCTGTTTCTTCTTCATATAGGCAGCAGCCAATTTTTCCTCCCTTTTAGGCTTCTATACAAAGTATAGCAAGAAGCCTTATGATCTGGCTCCGTGTCCGTCTGTCTGTCTGTCTGTCTGTCCGTCCGCATAATTCAAAATCATACAGAGCGTTTCAAATCGTATTGGAAATACTCTGTGTGTATAGAGGTCTATGAACTGGGTAGCCAGTGCGCTACTTTTAGGCTTCTATACAAGGTATAGAAAGAAGCCTTATGGTCTGGCTTCGTGTCCGTCCG
Organism: Podabrus alpinus; assembly: GCA_932274525.1. Taxonomy (NCBI): domain Eukaryota; kingdom Metazoa; phylum Arthropoda; class Insecta; order Coleoptera; family Cantharidae; genus Podabrus; species Podabrus alpinus. The sequence continues at coordinate 82,213,524 of OW026454.1, read as the reverse complement.
CATGTTTTTTCAATGCAGACCAAATATAAGTTATACGTATTTTATTTACATAATTTTTCACCTATATAGGAAATTTAAATACGTTGATCCGTTGATATGTTGATCTGTTTTTTTCAATGCATACCAAATCTCTTATTATAAAAGGCCAAGTCCTTCTGTCTGTCCCACGGAAATACCCGAAGCAAACCGAACATCAACGTATCATCGGATCAACGTATCATCGGATCAACGTATCATCGGATCAACGTATCAACGTATCATCGTATCAACGCATCATCGAATCAACGTATCATCGGATAAGTTAATCCGATTATCCTACTCAAAATTACTATATAAGCAGAATTACATTATAACGAAATAATAAGTGTTGAACGTCAACGAAAAATGTTTTCAGGTGAATTAATAAAGGATGTGGAACAGGCGCTAAAGAGGGACTTATCGTTCGGAAAATACGAAGATTTTGAAGTCAGAGAAGAATTCAAACGAGCTACTATTAATTCGTTAAAGGAGGCACTTCGTGAGTTTAGCAGCAATGGAATGCGTAAAATTGATTTAAATATTGCGAAAAAAAAAGTGGCGGCAAAACGTATAAGAAACAGAAAAAGAGTGGAGAAACTGATTGCTGCCGAACAGAAAAAGAAACAAGTTGGAACTTGCTTTAGCAGCGGTTCCTAGGCTTCTATACAACAGATTTAAGAAATGAAATATTCTGAGATTTATATTTGAACTTAAAATGCTATTCTTTTGCTTTTATGTGAAAAAATAATTTTTTATCCGATAATAAAGATACTAATCTGATAATCGAAATTTCTTATTGTCACTAAATTTTACTTATACTATACTAGAATATTTTTTAGCTTGGTAGGTATTAAAAATTCAGATTATCAGAATTACCACAGATATAAACAAGGTGGAACTCGCTTTAGCGGCAGTTCTTAGGCTTCTATACAGCTACCTTTCTGGTGTGGAAAGTTGTTATTATCTGGTTAGTTTTGATCGCCATATAATGTAACATCACATAATCAGATAATCTGCACCAATTAAATTTTTTGCGGTTGGTAATTATCATTTACTATATAAGTAATAACAATAAAACTTTTCCATTCTATTCGAAACTTTACTTCTCTGTAATGTTTGGTCCTTTTTTGAGGTGGACCAATCCTCTCCTTTCTCTTTTATTTACAACTTAACTTCACTAACCACATCATTAAAAAATTATTTTTTCACATCAAAGTAAAATAAAATACAACTACTTTTCTGGTAGTTGTGGTAGTGTACTTTTCTGGTAGTGTAAAACTACCGTTATGAACGTCGACATTTGGTTCTACAACGTTACCTACTTCAAGAACAGCTGCGTTTTTACTTCGTGGATTTTGTCGGCGAATTGCATGACTACGTGAACGATGTAATATTTGCGAAGGGGTCATGTTGGCAATTTGCTTTCGCTTTCGAAATTCGCGTAATTTCCGGTCCATTTTTTGAGGTGGATCCATCCTCTTCCTTCTCTTTTATTTACAACTTAACTTCACTATCCACATCAAGCCACTGCTGTTGTTAAAATAAAATAATAAATAATTAGTGCAGATTATCTGATTATGTGATGTTACATTATATGGCGACCAAAAATAACCAGATAATAACAACTTTCCACACCAGAAAGGTAGCTGTATAGAAGCCTAAGAACTGCCGCTAAAGCGAGTTCCACCTTGTTTTTGTATTGTTTGAATATGTATTTTTTGTAAAGAGGTACATCCGTTAATTGAATAAATAATTATTAATAACTTTAAATGAGAGCGATTTTGTGTCTATTTCGGAACAGTCATATGTCGCCTATAATTTCTCTGTTGCCCCTTATGAATTAATAAATGATGCTATCGGTAGTATCGATTGGAGTTTTTTGAATCACATAGACATTGATGAGGGTGTATCAGTTATGTATGATATTTTGAAGGAAATAGTTTTTCAATGTGTTCCAACAAAACCTTTTAAATCTACCTCATTTCCTCCATGGATAGATAAACAGACTCAAAAATTGATATTCGACAAGAAGCTTGCTCACAAGAACTATAGAATCTCAAAATCTTCCGAAGATTATGGTGTATTCAAATCCTTGCGCTCTCAGGTTCGATCCTCTATATTACGTAGCAAGGCAAACTATATTAAGCAATCGGAAGAAAATATTATTATTAACCCTAAGAGTTTTTGGAAGTATATTAAATCTATGAGGAAAGATCATAATATTCCGAATAATATGAAATAGAATGAAACAGACTTCGAGGGCGTGGAGGCTATCTGTGCTGGTTTTGCGGGATTCTTTAGGGGATTTTATTGTTGTCAGAATGATGATATTGTGATCAATTCTGATATTGATGATTATACAAGTGAAAATCTGAGTTCCGCGGAATTCTCGGTCGACTCGGTGATCGGTGCTATCTCGAAATTGAAGAAAGACAACTATTGTGGCCTCGATGGTATACCTTCTATTTTTGTTATGAATTGCTCTACAACGTTAGCAGATCCATTATCTATTATATTTAACAGATGTATTAATGAGGGTCACTTCCCCGAGAGATGGAAGCACTCCTACGCCCTACCGATATTTAAAGCTGGTATCAGATCTGACATAAGTAATTATAGACCAATATGTATAAATTCAAATTTTCCCAAAATATTTGATTCTATCATTTCTCAGCTTATTACTGATCATGTTAAAAAATATATCATAGAAGAGCAGCATGGATTTGTTACCGGAAGATCAACCGAGACAAACTTATTTCTCTTCACTGAATATGTCACCAAGAATATGGAGTATGGGTTTCCAGTGGAGTGTATTTATACTGATTTGGCTAAGGCATTTGATAGAGTACCTATTGAACTGTTGTTATACAAACTGAAAGTATTTTATGGGATTCATGATCCTCTACTATCATGCTTGGCTCAGTATTTGAAGAATCGTTCTCAGTGTGTAAAGGTGGGTAATTCTGTGTCAAATTCGTTTGGGATAGCATCTGGGGTCGGCCATGGTACCCATACGGGACCGGTATTATTTTCACTTTTAGGCTTCTATACAAAGTATAGCAAGAAGCCTTATGATCTGGCTCGGTGTCTGTCCGTCTGTCCGTCCGTCCGTCCGTCCGTCCGTCCGTCTGTCCGTCTATCCGCATAATTCAAAATCATACAGAGCGTTTCAAATCGTGCTGGAAATACTGTGCGTATAGAGGTCTAAGAACTGGGTAGCCAATGCGCTACTTTTAGGCTTCTGTACAAAGTATAACAAGAAGCCATATTTAGGCTTCTATGCAAGGTATAGAAAGAAGCCTTATGGTCTGGCTTCGTGTCGGTCCGCATGTTTCAGAGCCAATCATAACGTTGATCAACTGAAACGTTGTTATATTGTAAATACTTCGTCTATATTATAGTATTGCGTTAATCTGTTAATCCGTTGATTCGATTCGCTAATGCAATTTATTATTATTACAGGTTAGATGATGTTTTGTATTGCTTTCATCAGAATCAAAATCGGAATCGGAAAAGTCGCTGCTAGAATAATTGCTTGAGTTGTTCATGTTTATAAATTAGTGGTACTTGCTATATCGATTCCTTTTCAAAAGTATTACCTAAATTTTAAATACAAAGTGTAACCTATATAGTAAATTGTTGATCCTTTGATACGTTGATACATTGATACGTTGATACATTGATACGTTGATACGTTGATACGTTGATACATTGATACGTTGATACATTGATACGTTGATACATTGATACGTTGATACGTTGATATATTGATACGTTGATACATTGATCCGCTGATCTGTTGATCCGTTAATCTGTTTATCCATTTATTGCATTATCTGCTTATCCGTTATTTGTATTTTTATCTTTTGAACAATATATCCACACCGTTAAGAAATTGTATGTAAAATTACAATCATTAGCAACCTTGTGACCAATTTTTCTTCAGCATAGCGCGAAATCATATCTTTCTTCAGTATTTATCACATCGAAAGTCAGCAATTATGGTACAATCTATATTACGAACGTAACTTATATACCATGCTTTAATAATAATATTTTCGAAGCATGTTATATCACGTTACTTGGTTCGGACGATGCTATTTTAGGGTTTTGATATCATAGATATCAAAAAACTAATATTTTTTAATCAAAATCAAATTAATTAAAAAAAAATCTTGTAGCTGGTATGTTATGGTAGTGTTATATCTACGAGGGCTGGGAAATCGAGTATTCGAATACTCGATTCTAGGTAATTTGTTCGACAGCGTTATGTGCGACAGAAATTTGTTTGAAAATGCCCTGTCGATTAAATGTTCAGTCGTACAAATGCTGAGTTGGACGAATTTCTCTCGAACAAATTACCAACTACGGCATATTCAAACATTCGAATATCCCACTAATATTTAAGTGTTTGTAACGGTTTAAAATTTGCCGCCGGGTTCTTTGGGTTTTGGAACCAGTGACCGTTGGTACGAGTGAGGGAAATGCGCAGGAGTCGGTACGGGACTGGACGTGATACGTTCGCTCGAGTAAGACGTGGTTGTGGGTGTTGTGCAAAAATTTTGTGAAGCCGGATTTTGGAGAAGAATTGGTTAGTTGATGCCATCCAGTAGCGAGCTGGGATTATCTTCTCGAATCCGTAGGATTGGGAAGCTCATTTTTTTTATTGTTTTACCGGGAGCTCCCATCAGCCTTTATGGGATTCGAAGCTGAACTGAATTTTGCATATGCCGCAGATCAACGAAATTTGAGGTATCATTTTTAGTTAATTATTTATGGTAATAATTATTAATTATTTAGTTGATTTACTTATCACAACGTGTAAATTTTGTATAAATATTCCGTCGTTTTCGGTTGATAATCAACATATGGTTGATAACATTTTTGTGTGGTCCGCCATTATTTTGTTAATTCTTTGCGGGACTGCGCGTAAGATATTTGCGCTTTATATTTGAGTAATTACTATTTTCGTTTACAAAAATTCTTCGTTGTTCAAAATTTTCCGTATGCCCTGGACTCATTGCTGGTTTTTGTTTAATTAATTATCTTCCAAGCTAGCCGGCAAGATTTACAAAGATAGCTCGTGATTTCTCGATTTCCCCTTTAATCGAGTTGTCTAATCTTTCATAACGACGTCTTCCTTTTTAACCGAAATCGAGAGGCGCCTATTCCATCTTTTTTTTTCCTTCGTCGTTTTAATTAACACCCCTTTGGTTGGAAATTAATGTAACATCAATTATTAACGCTAAAGTTCTTGAGGAATTTTAACCGTTGCATGTTTTACTAGGTTTAAGATGATAATTTCATTATTAATAATTAATTTTAATATTATTAATAATAATTATTAATTTAACACAAGCGGCCTGCCGGTGTCGCGAGTAAACAGTCGACTAGTCCAGACGTGTTTTTGTTTTTCCAAGCAAAAATGTAATCAGTGACATTTACAGCCGTATTCACCAAGCTCTGTTAAGTTGCTAACAGAGAGTCAAGTCAATAACAGTCTGTTAATGTGATATATTTGTATTCACCAATGACTTTTAGCAGTTACCAGTCTGTCAAGTCGTCTGATAAGTTAACAGAGCAATATTGGGCTGTCAACATAGTGCTGTGTTTCAAGCTACCAGGGCTATGCAAAAAATTGAATTTCTTACTCGTACTTAAATTACACATAGAGTTTGACCACATTAAAATACAAACAAGGTGGAACTCGCTTTAGCGGCAGTTCTTAGGCTTCTATACAGCTACCTTTCTGGTGTGGAAAGTTGTTATTATCTGGTTAGTTTTGATCGCCATATAATGTAACATCACATAATCAGATAATCTGCACCAATTAAATTTTTTGCGGTTGGTAATTATCATTTACTATATAAGTAATAACAATCAAACTTTTCCATTCTATTCGAAACTTTACTTCTCTGTAATGTTTGGTCCTTTTTTTGAGGTGGACCAATCCTCTCCTTTCTCTTTTATTTACAACTTAACTTCACTAACCACATCATTAAAAAATTATTTTTTCACATCAAAGTAAAATAAAATACAACTACTTTTCTGGTAGTTGTGGTAGTGTACTTTTCTGGTAGTGTAAAACTACCGTTATGAACGTCAACAATTGGTTCTACAACGTTACCTACTTCAAGAACTTCGTGGATTTTGTCGGCGAATTGCATGACTACGTGAACGATGTAATATTTTCGAAGGGGTCATGTTGGCAATTTGCTTTCGTTTGCGATTTTGTTCAATTTGTTCTGACGTCATGTTGGCAATTTGATTTCTTTCGCGATGTTGAATAATTTGTTCTGACGTCATATTGGCAATTTGCTTTCGCTTTAGAAATTTGCGTAATTTTCGGTCCATTTTTTGAGGTGGATCCATCCTCTTCCTTCTCTTTTATTTACAACTTAACTTCACTATCCACATCAAGCCACTGCTGTGGTTAAAATAAAATAATAAATAATTAGTGCAGATTATCTGATTATGTGATGTTACATTATATGGCGACCAAAAATAACCAGATAATAACAACTTTCCACACCAGAAAGGTAGCTGTATAGAAGCCTAAGAACTGCCGCTAAAGCGAGTTCCACCTTGTTTTCGCTTGTTTATGTACATTTTTTAGGCTTCTATACAAAGTATAACAAGAAGCCTTATGATCTAGCTCCGTGTCTGTCTGTCCGTCTGTCCGTCTGTCCGTCTGTCCGTCCGTCTGTCTGTCTGTCCGCATAATTCAAAATCATACAGAGCGTTTCAAATCGTGTTAGAAATACTCTGTGTGTATAGAGGTCTAAGAACTGGGTAGCCAGTGCGCTACTTTTAGGCTTCTATACAAGGTATATTTATGATTAGGGCCAATTTATTTGTCAAATCGTCTTGACGTTTCTTCGGCGAATCGCCCATGAAAGCTGCGGGTCTCGCGGAAGGAGGAACAACCGGTAAAACCGTCACGATCATCCACTCGGGTCGCGAGTATTTCGGATCCATTCCCAGGGCGCTGCAATCTGCGTCGCTAATTTGTTCAAAGATATGCAGCACTTCTTCCGCCAACAAATACTTTTTTTCTTGTGGAACCTTTCCGTCGGATTCCTTCCATTCGGCCGTCAAATCGAGACCCGATTTTCTAATTACAGGTTGATGATTTCCACATCCACCATCCGCGTGACATATTGTTTGTTCTTTGCACAAACCGTACACTAGTTCTAAGCGTTTCTTGGAATCGTCTGCAGTTATCTTCTGAGCGTGTTGGAAGTGGTTTTCTTTCTTTGGGTTCACCAACAATTTACTGCAATTAAAGCAGACGCAGCGTAAAACTTTCATGACATCTTTAATCATGCCAACGTGAAAGATCGGTTTGGCCAATTCGATGTGACCAAAGTGACCGGGGCAAGTGTCCCGGTCGCCTTCGCATGTTTGACATGGTAAAGTGCTGTCAAACGCTCCCATCCTCGGATCCATCAGGCCGCCCACTTTTGGAAGACTTCCTTCCATAATTTCTACATGATTTATACCTTCTGGGACGACAGACATGCTCCGAATATCTTCCGGACTAAAAATGCCAAATTGCACATTCTTTACAGTTTTGAAAGCAGATTTGTTTTCGATTAATGCCATTGTTAATAATTTACTTTTACTTAACGCGCGAAAAATTAGCCAAACTGTTACATCTACTATACTCATAGGGCGATGACCTATATAAGCAAATTGATCTGATGATACGTTGATCCGTTGATACGATGATACGATGATACGATGATACGATGATACGATGATACGATGATACGATGATACGATGATACGATGATACGATGATACGATGATACGATGATACGATGATACGATGATCCGTTGATACGATGATCCGTTGATACGATTATACCATAATACGGTTGTCCGTTGATCCAATTATTCTTTGATACGTGGCTTACTGGTCTAACTGCCGCAGGGATTAACGGCCAGAATAAAGTGAAGATAAGCTATTGTTCCAAGGATATGATTTACTAGGATAATGGATATCAGGGGACGTGTTAAAGAAAGACTACGTTTTGAATCGACTAGTTGCGACCCTCCATCGGGGTCATTTTCAAGACTGTAATAAAGAAAAATGTACATAAACAAGCGAAAAAATACAAATCGAATGTAAAATATGTCACCTCTCAAAACAGATGTAAAATGTTTTCTTGTGTAACACATTGTAGTAAACATACAATGAATATGGTCAGAATAAAGTTATAAAGTAATAAACATGGCCAGAATAAAGTTTTACTGAGCCCGGAGTGTAACCAGGCATTCAGCATTAGCAGCAACGCACTTAACCGCTATAGCTGACGATCGTTATGAAAAATCTAAGCCCTCGTGAATAACTTGATCCAGTACGCCCCTGACTTATTGTATGACAGCTGTTTTCAGATAACAAAAATTAAACAAGGTGGAACTCGCTTTAGCGGCAGTTCTTAGGCTTCTATTCACAATTTACATTAAGCAAACGCCACCATGCGGGAGAATTTTAGATTAGTAAGTGACGTATTAAATGAAAATAAAAATTCGTTCTTCAGGCTCAAGACATAACAAAATCAACTAATTAACAAAACATATTATAATAAATTTAATACCATACTGAGATGTTGCAAATTTTCACTGAAATATGATTTTGAATTTCGAAATATACGTCTAAACACGGCCATGTTGTTGTTGCTGGTGGCGCTACCAACGGTAATGTAAATTGCCGATACAGCTACCTTTCTGGTGTGGAAAGTTGTTATTATCTGGTTATTTTTGGTCGCCATATAATGTAAAATCACATAATCAAATAATCTGCACTAATTATTTATTATTTTATTTTAACCACAGCAGTGGCTTGATGTGGATAGTGAAGTTAAGTTGTAAATAAAAGAGAAGGAAGAGGATGGATCCACCTCAAAAAATGGACCGGAAATTACAGAAAAGTAAAGTTACGAATGGAATGGAAAAGTTTGATTATTATTACTTATGTACAGCGATGCCAACCGTACTATAATTTATTATAGTAGGCATTCTATAATTTGTACCTTCTGTTGTACAGCACAGAAGGTAAAATTATAGTATGCGTACTACAATTATTATAGTACGGGTTGGCATCGCTGCTTATGTATTAATTGATAAATACCAACCGCAAAAATTTAATTAGTGCAGATTATCTGATTATGTGATGTTACATTATATGGCGACCAAAAATAACCGGATAATAACAACTTTCCACACCTGAAAGGTAGCTGTATAGAAGCCTAAGAACTGCCGCTAAAGCGAGTTCCACCTTTTCTTTATTACAGTCTTGAAAATGACCCCGATAGAGGGTCGCAACTAGTCGATTCAAAACGTAGTCTTTCTTTAACACGTCCCCTGATATCCAATATCCTAGTAAATCATATCCTTGGAACAATAGCTTATCTTCACTTTATTCTGGCCGTTAATCCCTGCGGCAGTTAGACCAGTAAGCCACGTATCAAAGAATAATTGGATCAACGGACAATCGTATCATGGTATAATCGTATCAACGGATCATCGTATCAACGGATCATCGTATCATCGTATCATCGTATCAACGGATCATCGTATCATCGTATCATCGTATCAACGGATCATCGTATCAACGGATCATCATATCAACGGATCATCGTATCAACGGATCATCGTATCAACGAACCATCGTATCATCGTATCATCGTATCATCGTATCAACGGATCAACGTATCATCAGATCAATTTGCTTATATAGGACATCGCCCTATGAGTATAGTAGATGTAACAGTTTGGCTAATTTTTCGAGCGTTAAGTAAAAGTAAATTATTAACAATGGCATTAATCGAAAACAAATCTGCTTTCAAAACTGTAAAGAATGTGCAATTTGGCATTTTTAGTCTGGAAGATATTCGTAGCATGTCTGTCGTCCCAGAAGGTATAAATCATGTAGAAATTATGGAAGGAAGTCTTCCAAAAGTGGGCGGCCTGATGGATCCGAGGATGGGAGCGTTTGACAGCACTTTACCATGTAAAACATGCGAAGGCGACCGGGACACTTGCCCCGGTCACTTTGGTCACATCGAATTGGCCAAACCGATCTTTCACGTTGGCATGATTAAAGATGTCATGAAAGTTTTACGCTGCGTCTGCTTTAATTGCAGTAAATTGTTGGTGAACCCAAAAAAACAAAACCACTTCGAACACGCTCAGAAGATAACTGCAGACGATTCCAAGAAACGCCTAGAACTAGTGTACGGTTTGTGCAAAGAACAAACAATATGTCACGCGGATGGTGGATGTGGAAATCATCAACCTGTAATTAGAAAATCGGGTCTCGATTTGACGGCCGAATGGAAGGAATCCGACGGAAAGGTTCCACAAGAAAAAAAGTATTTGTTGGCGGAAGAAGTGCTGCATATCTTTAGACAAATTAGCGACGCAGATTGCAGCGCCCTGGGAATGGATCCGAAATACTCACGACCCGAGTGGATGATCGTAACGGTTTTACCGGTTGTTCCTCCTTCCGCGAGACCCGCAGCTTTCATGGGCGATTCGCCGAAGAAACGTCAAGACGATTTGACAAATAAATTGGCCCTAATCATAAATATACCTTGTATAGAAGCCTAAAAGTAGCGCACTGGCTACCCAGTTCTTAGACCTCTATACACACAGAGTATTTCCAACACGATTTGAAACGCTCTGTATGATTTTGAATTATGCAGACGGACGGACAGACAGACGGACAGACACCGAGCCAGATCATAAGGCTTCTTGGTATACTTTGTATAGAAGCCTAAAAGTGAGGCATTCTAATTTTTGAAATCAATCATAACAAAGGTGAATCACGTTTATCTCTTCGATCAAAACAGAATATTTCATTTATTATTCTATCAGCAATTTTAAGCATTGACAACGAGTTTGTTGCAACCAAAGAAGTTTCATCCCCTAATTGAGTCTGAACCTACCATACTCTGATGAGACTCGTGACTGAGCTAGTACGAATGGGACGAGGTGGTGAATTTTTTTTGTAAAGTTGGACCCTCGGAAACTTAATTATTTACTAATTTATAAAATTTTCTTTCATTTGAAATTGGCGCCCAAGACAAAACCCGAGGTGTACAATTTATGATAAAAAGTACACAGCAGTATCAACAGATCAACTTATCAACAGATCAACTTATCAACAGATCAACGTATCAACGTATTTAAATTTCCTATATAGCTGAAAAATCTCTTATTATAAAAGGCCAAGTCTTTCTTTCTTTCTGTCCGTCCCACGGAAATACCCGAAGCAAACCGAACCGAACCGAACGCACAACGTATCATCGGATCAACGTATCATCGGATCAACGTATCATCGTATCAACGTATCATCGTATCAACGTATCATCGTATCAACGTATCATCGTATCAACGTATCATCGGATCAACGTATCATCGTATCATTTTGTCTATATAGGTAAGTCTATTTCCAAAAAAGCATTATGTGAACTTCCATAATGGATAATGAAAATTTTGAAAATCCTGCTGCAAAGCGACGACGATTGAATCGTGAGAGAAAAGCACGTACAAGAGCTAATAACACAGAAGAACAGCTTCGATCACAGCGACAAGCTAACGCTCGGTCTCATGCGATACGTCGACAACGTGAAACTTTGGAACAAACTCAAGCGCGGCAAGCTGCTGACGCTCGGTCCCATGCGATACGTCAACAACGTGAAACTTTAGAAGAAACTCAAGCGCGGCAAGCTGCTGACGCTCGGTCCCATGCGATACGTTGATCCGATGATACGTTGATCCGAAGATACGTTGATACGTTGATACGATGATACGTTCATCCGATTGGTTATGAAATTATCCGTTATGCGTTCGGTTCGGTTTGCTTCGGGTATTTCCGTGGGACAGACAGAAGGAAGGAAGGAAGGAAGGACTTGGCCTTTTATAATAAGAGATTTTTCACCTATATAGGAAATTTAAATACGTTGATACGATGATACGTTTATCCGATTGGTTATGAAATTATCCGTTATGCGTTCGGTTCGGTTTGCTTCGGGTATTTCCGTGGGACAGACAGAAGGAAGGAAGGACTTGGCCTTTTATAATAAGAGATGAGAACAACATTAAATAAATAAACAAAAAACTTACATATATTTTTTTAAATTAAATTAAACTTAATCAATATTTAAAATTTTTTTACTTATTTTAAACTAGATGATACCCCGTCCGAGGACGGGCAGCTAGAAGGACGGGCAGCTAGAAGGACGGGCAGCTACCCAAGGTAACTTAAGTTGAATGAAGATTAAGGAAAGCTCTCAGTGCAATCCAAAAGCCATATGACCTTGGGTAGCTGCCCGTCCTTCTAGCTGCCCGTCCTCGGACGGGGTATCATCTAGTTTACAATATAACAACGTATCAGTTGATCAACGTTATGATTGGCTCTGAAACATGCTGACGGACACGAAGCCAGACCATAAGGCTTCTTTCTATACCTTGTATAGAAGCCTAAATAAGGCTTCTTGTTATATCGTACTTTGTATAGAAGCCTAAAAGTAGCGCACCGGCTACCCAGTTCTTAGACCTCTATACACACATAGTATTTCCAACACGATTTGAAACGCTCTGTATGATTTTGAATTATGCGGACAGACAGACGGACGGACAGACGGACGGACGGACACGGAGCTAGATCATAAGGCTTCTTGTTATACTTTGTATAGAAGCCTAAAACAAATGTCAATAATAATTATAACCTACATTATTGACACATAAAAATATTACTTATCAGTCTGTTACCTATGTTGACAGCCCAATATTGCTCTGTTAACTTATCAGACGACTTGACAGACTGGTAACTGCTAAAAGTCATTGGTGAATACAAATATATCACATTAACAGACTGTTATTGACTTGACTCTCTGTTAGCAACTTAACAGAGCTTGGTGAATACGGCTGTAAATGTCACTGATTACATTTTTGCTTGGAAAAACAAAAACACGTCTGGACTAGTCGACTGTTTACTCGCGACACCGGCAGGCCGCTTGTGTTAAATTAATAATTATTATTAATAATATTAAAATTAATTATTAATAATGAAATTATCATCTTAAACCTAGTAAAACACTTAAATATTAGTGGGATATTCGAATGTTTGAATATGCCGTAGTTGGTAATTTGTTCGAGAGAAATTCGTCCAACTCAGCATTTGTACGACTGAACATTTAATCGACAGGGCATTTTCAAACAAATTTCTGTCGCACATAACGCTGTCGAACAAATTACCTAGAATCGAGTATTCGAATACTCGATTTCTCAGCCCTCGTAGATATAACACTACCATAACACACCAGCTACAAGATTTTTTTTTAATTAATTTGATTTTGATTAAAAAATATTAGTTTTTTGATATCTATGATATCAAAACCCTAAAATAGCATCGTCTGAACCAAGTAACGTGATATAACATGCTTCGAAAATATTATTTTTAAAGCATGGTATATAAGTTACGTTCGTAATATAGATTGTACCATAATTGCTGACTTTCGATGTGATAAATACTGAAGAAAGATATGATTTCGCGCTATGCTGAAGAAAAATTGGTCACAAAGTTGCTAATGATTGTAATTTTACATACAATTTCTTAACGGTGTGGATATATTGTTCAAAAGATAAAAATACAAATAACGGATAAGCAGATAATGCAATAAATGGATAAACAGATTAACGGATCAACAGATCAGCGGGTCAATGTATCAACGTATCAATATATCAACGTATCAACGTATCAATGTATCAACGTATCAATGTATCAACGTATCAATGTATCAACGTATCAACGTATCAACGTATCAATGTATCAACGTATCAATGTATCAACGTATCAAAGGATCAACAATCTATATATATAAAATTCAATGTATGTATGTATGTATGTATGTTTTCTATACAATTCTACACCGTTTGACCAATCTCTACCAAATTTGGTGTAGAAGCTATTTACAATGCTACGAAAAACATAGGCTACTTTAGAATCTTGCCGCGAACTTTGGTCAAGCGCTGTATTAGCTTGACCAACGTTAGTGCGGATCAACGTTTCAACGTATCAACGTATCAACGTATCAACGTATCAACGTATCAACGTATCAACGTATCAACGTATCAACGTATCTACGTATCAACGGATCAACGTATCAACGTATCAACAAAGGAGATTGTCTATATAGGTTGGGAAACCGGCATACAGAAGATATAGAAGGAATCAGAGAGAAAAGGTATTATAGTGCAATAATATTAACGAAATAACGAAATTCAAATGCCTCCGAAAAAGAGACCCGCTATTGGACAAGTCAGTGTAGCATCTAAGAGAATCAAATTATCAAGAGAATCTGAGACCGTTGAAATGCGTGAAACTCGACTTGAAAAAAATCGAATGAGAACAATCGAGTCAAGAGCTGCAGAAACAGCGCAACAGCGTGAAGTTCGACTTGAAGAAAATCGAATGAGAAATACCGAGTCAAGAGGTGCAGAAACAGCGCAACAGCGTGAAGTTCGACTTGAAGAAAATCGAATGAGAAATACCGAGTCAAGAGGTGCAGAAACAGCGCAACAGCGTGAAGTTCGACTTGAAGAAAATCGAATGAGAAATGTACAGTCACGGCAAACGTTTATCCAGTCCGATTTGAAATTAGAAGCATTTAATTATAACCCAAGTTACGATTACCAATTTCATCCAAGGGTCACAGTTGGAAATATGGACGTAATATGTAATCACTGTCTAGCAAGAAAGTTTAAAACGGAGTCAATTGGAATGTGTTGCTTAAATGGAAAAGTTAAATTGCTGCCTTTAAATCAACCTCCCGAAGCACTTTCTTCGTATATGTCAGGAATTACTTCAGAATCAAAACATTTCTTGCAAAATATGAGAAGTTACAATTCCTGCTTTCAAATGACATCTTTCGGTACAACTGCAACTGTTGAAGAAACTGGCTTCATGCCCACATTTAAAATTAAAGGTCAAATTTATCACAGAGCTCGATCGATTCTTCCTGTTCCTAATGAGAATCCTAAGTTTTTGCAAATTTACTTTATGGGCGATGAACAATTAGAAGCTAAACAACGCTGTGAAAACATACCCGTTACCAGGACAAATATTGTCTTAAATTTGCAAAGATTCTTGCACCGCCATAATAATTTAGTGAACTTATTCAAAACGGCATTGAACAGAATGCCTACGAATGAATATAACATTGTTATTCGAGCTGATAAAAGACCACTTGGCGAACATGAGCGACGTTTTAATGCTCCTACTATCGATGAAGTGGCGATTGTGATGACTGGAAATGAATTTGATAGGCGTGATATAATTCTTCATAGACAAGGCGATGCTCTTCAACGTATTTCAGAAACGCATAGATCATATGATGCCCTTCAATATCCGCTTATATTTTGGGAAGGTGAGGATGGATATCATTTTAACATAATGCAAACTGACCCTAACAATGGTAGAGCCACCAATAAGAAAGTATCTGCTATGAACTTTTATGCGTATCGAATAATGATAAGAACTGAATCATCAAATCACATATTAAAATGCCGCAATCTGTTCCATCAATTCGTTGTTGACATGTATGCTAAAATTGAGAGTGAGCGTCTTCTATTTCTTCGGTTAAACCAAAAAAAACTTCGGGCAGACGATTACATTCATTTACGTGATGCTGTGGCTAATGATGGAAATGTAGCAGACATTGGAAAAATGGTTATATTACCGGCTACTTTTACAGGAAGTCCAAGGCATATGCATGAATATACTCAAGATGCTATGACGTATGTTAGAACATATGGGCGTCCCGATCTCTTTATTACATTTACATGCAATCCAACTTGGACTGAGTTTAAAAAAGAGCTGTTAATAGGGCAGAAACCATCTGATCGCCATGATCTAACAGCAAGAATTTTTAAACAAAAACTTACAAAACTTATAGATATAATAACTAAGGCTAATATTTATGGAGAAACTCGCTGTTGGATGTATTCGATCGAGTGGCAAAAACGAGGTCTTCCGCATGCTCACATCTTAATATGGCTCAAGGAAAAAATTCATCCAACACAAATCGACAGACTTATTTCAGCGGAGATTCCAAATTCAAATGAAGACCCTATACTCTTTGAAGTTGTTACTGAGAGTATGATTCATGGACCGTGTGGGCAACTCAATCCGAATTCGCCATGCATGAAGGAAGGAAAATGTACAAAAGGATATCCTCGGCAACTACAAAAAGAAACTCAAACTGGAGATGATGGCTACCCTCTTTATAGAAGACGAAAACCAGAAGATGGAGGATACACTGCGACCAAGATATACCATCAGGATAAACAAATTGAAGTAGACAACAGGTGGGTTGTACCTTACACTCCTCTACTTTCAAAAATGTTTCAAGCGCACATCAATGTTGAATATTGCAATTCAGTTAAGTCTATTAAATACATTTGTAAATACGTTCACAAGGGTAGCGATATGGCAGTTTTTGGAATTGAGAAAGAAAATACGACAACCGATGAGATAACAGAATATCAGATGGGTAGGTATATAAGTAGTAATGAAGCAATATGGCGTATTCTAAATTTCTCTATTCACGAACGTTACCCGACCGTTATCCATCTCAGTGTTCATCTTGAAAATGGGCAACGAGTTTATTTTACAACTGAAAACGCTCAAGAAAGAGCTGCGCAACCACCTAATACAACATTAACAGCCTTTTTCCTTTTGTGCCAAGAGGATTCATTTGCAAGAACATTGCTGTATCCGGAAGTACCAAAATATTATACTTGGAATGCATCTACGAAAAGATTCCGTAAAAGAATACAGGGTGTCCGAGTTCCAGGATATGATGTGCGTGCAACTGATGCCTTAGGACGTGTGTATACAATTCATCCAAATAACGCTGAATGTTATTACCTCCGATTGTTACTTCACATAGTCCGAGGGCCAACTTCTTTTGCAGCTCTGAAAACCGTCAATGAAGAAGTATGTCAAACATACAGGGAAGCATGTCAAAAGCATGGTCTACTTGAAAATGATCAGAATTGGGACACGACATTGTCGGAAGCATCTCTCACATGCTTTCCAGCTCAATTAAGAAATCTTTTTGCGATTATTATAACAACTTGCTGGCCCTCAAATCCAAAAAGTCTTTGGGAAAAATACAAAGAAAGTCTCAGTGAAGATATTCTTAGAGAAGCACGCAGAGCTAATCCCACCAGGAATCTGAATTTTTCTTTGGAAATATTTAATCAGACGCTTATATTGCTTGAAGATAAATGCGTATCTATGAGCGGGAAAACTCTTCTTCAACTTGGCTTAGAAGCACCAATGCGTAGTGGTTTTGATATTCTTGACAGAGACATTTTAAGAGAAAAAAACTATTGCATTAATCAGCTAAAAATATTTGTGGAAACTAATAAGCCTCTGTTAGTTTATGATCAAAGATTGGCATATGACGTTATTCTGGACTTGATCATAAATGGAAGTGGTGGACTACTGTTTCTGAATGCACCAGGTGGAACAGGAAAAACATTTCTAATTAATTTGCTACTTGCCGAAACAAGGAAACAAGATGGAATTTGCCTTGCGCTTGCATCATCCGGAATTGCATCTACTTTACTAGATGGGGGAAGGACAGCTCATTCGGCTTTAAAACTACCCTTAAATCTTGCAAATTTTGATAATCCGATTTGTAACATTAACAACAGCTCTGGTCAAGCTCGAGTATTAAAGACGTGCAAATTAATTGTTTGGGATGAATGCACTATGGCGCATAAAAAAGCTCTCGAAGCACTTGATCATACTCTACAAGATATAAGAGAAAACACACTGCTAATGGGAGGAGCTGTTGTAGTTCTGGCAGGTGACTTTCGTCAAACATTGCCAGTTATTCCAAGATCGACACCTGCGGACGAACTCAATGCTTGCCTTAAATCATCACGCCTTTGGAGGCACGTTCAGACAGTGACATTAACGACTAATATGCGGGTCCATTTACAGGGAGATATAGCTGCACAGAAATTTGCAGACCAACTGTTGCGCCTTGGTGATGGAAAAATCCCTGCCGATCCCATAACTGGCCTAATTTCTTTTCCGTCTGATTTTTGTATAGTAGTACAATCGGTTGATGAAATTGTTAGCAAAGTTTTTCCTAACATTCGTAAAAATTTCAAAAATCATGGATGGCTTTGCGAACGAGCAATTCTTGCGCCAAAAAATGACAGCGTCAATAGTTTGAATATTAAAATACAGGATCAGCTTCCAGGTTCTGCCACGACATATAAATCTATCGATACCGTCATAGATAGCGATCAGGCTGTATATTACCCTACTGAGTTCCTAAATTCTTTAGAACCACCTGGGATGCCACCACATAATTTAAATTTGAAAATTGGATCGCCAATAATCTTATTACGTAATCTTGACCCGCCAAAATTATGTAACGGAACTAGGTTATGTGTGAAAACTCTCCTGCCAAACGTGTTAGAAGCGACAATATTGACTGGCAGTGCTAAAGGAGAAGTCGTATTTATTCCACGCATTCCCATGATACCCATTGATATGCCTTTCGATTTTAAGAGACTCCAATATCCAGTGCGGCTAGCATTTGTAATGACGATAAATAAAGCTCAAGGACAATCTCTGGTAGTAGCAGGCATTAATTTAGAAACTCCATGTTTTTCCCACGGTCAACTATATGTCGCTTGCTCGAGAGTGGGTACGCCAAAAGAATTATACGTTTTCGCTCAGGAAGGGAAAACAAAAAATGTTGTGTATTGTAAAGCATTAGAATAAAATCAAATTTCAAATTTATTAATAGACGATTTGTAGATCTTATAATTTTCATAAGTAATCTTCTATCTATTATCCACCCTATAATAATAGCCCATATCTGTGTATGTATCCCGTAACGCACCACATTGTAAACCAGTCTTTAATGCGTTAATCGCTTACTACCAACTTAAAAATTATACTATATAATAGAAGCGGATCGGAACCAAATTTACGCATGTTTTTGTATTGAAATAGTGATCCACGGCATGTCGATGCCCACCGTACGGTCGAGTTAGAGAATTCCGCGAATTTTCACTCTGCACTGCATATGTAAATATTTACTACAAATAGTCTTATGTTCTATGTTTTTTCTTATAAGTCGCAAGGTCATTATGCGGATTGGATCTAAAAAATACATGTAGGCAAATATTGAAATTTGGGCAGGACAACGTCTGCCGGGTCAGCTAGTTTACTATATAGGTTACACTTTGTATTTAAAATTTAGGTAATACTTTTGAAAAGGAATCGATATAGCAAGTACCACTAATTTATAAACATGAACAACTCAAGCAATTATTCTAGCAGCGACTTTTCCGATTCCGATTTTGATTCTGATGAAAGCAATACAAAACATCATCTAACCTGTAATAATAATAAATTGCATTAGCGAATCGAATCAACGGATTAACAGATTAACGCAATACTATATAGACGAAGTATTTACAATATAACAACGTTTCAGTTGATCAACGTTATGATTGGCTCTGAAACATGCGGACCGACACGAAGCCAGACCATAAGGCTTCTTTCTATACCTTGCATAGAAGCCTAAATATGGCTTCTTGTTATACTTTGTACAGAAGCCTAAAAGTAGCGCACTGGCTACCCAGTTCTTAGACCTCTATACACACAGTATTTCCAGCACGATTTGAAACGCTCTGTATGATTTTGAATTATGCGGACAGACGGACAGACGGACAGACACCGAGCCAGATCATAAGGCTTCTTGCTATACTTTGTATAGAAGCCTAAAACCACTTTGAACACGCTCAGAAGATAACTGCAGACGATTCCAAGAAACGCTTAGAACTAGTGTACGGTTTGTGCAAAGAACAAACAATATGTCACGCGGATGGTGGATGTGGAAATCATCAACCTGTAATTAGAAAATCGGGTCTCGATTTGACGGCCGAATGGAAGGAATCCGACGGAAAGGTTCCACAAGAAAAAAAGTATTTGTTGGCGGAAGAAGTGCTGCATATCTTTAGACAAATTAGCGACGCAGATTGCAGCGCCCTGGGAATGGATCCGAAATACTCACGACCCGAGTGGATGATCGTGACGGTTTTACCGGTTGTTCCTCCTTCCGCGAGACCCGCAGCTTTCATGGGCGATTCGCCGAAGAAACGTCAAGACGATTTGACAAATAAATTGGCCCTAATCATAAATATACCTTGTATAGAAGCCTAAAAGTAGCGCACTGGCTACCCAGTTCTTAGACCTCTATACACACAGAGTATTTCCAACACGATTTGAAACGCTCTGTATGATTTTGAATTATGCGGACGGACAGACGGACAGACAGACGGACACGGAGCGAGATCATAAGGCTTCTTGCTATACTTTGTATAGAAGCCTAAAAGATAAGAAAGATAAACAAATTTAGCAATTTCTCTAAATAATGTACTAATAAAGATCTTTAAGCATTGGTAAATGACATTAAAAGCTGTAATATGATTTCACAGAGGTTTTTGTCACCTCAAAATTTAGTAATAAAGGATTGTTTAGGTAAAAAATGGTAAAATTGCTGTGAATGTTATCACAAATGAACATAACCTCAATTGTACTGTAGAAAAATGGAATTTATTCCATGAATAACAATTATTGTGTGAAACCAATTATATGAAAACTTGTTAAATAATCTACTCTTTCTGATGGTCATAAATTGCAACTATAAATCTCCAAAAGTGTATATAAAGGTCATTTTCGCTTCAATTTGATAACGAGCTTCTTGATAATAAAAAGGTGCAAAACTCAGCTAAACCTTGCCTACAAAAGTGCTACTGTATTCACGAGACGTCGGGGAACCACACAGTTAATCAACTCATTATGGATGAAAGAGCTCCTGTAAAATTTAAACACAATTAGTGAACATAACATTCATGAAGGTGAGAAACTCGACTCACTGATAAGGAAATTTGACCAAATTTCACGAACGGCGCAAGTAGAAAGTCAGTCTTACTTGAACTCTTCAAAACGACGGATGTGCGGCTCAAAATAATGAAAGTTTTCCAAAAGTGATCGAAATGGATGGACAGGTGTCTCCATAAAAACAAACAGTCTATTTTTAACTCACGAATAAGCAAGACGTGTACCTCCAGGGTGAACAATTCAATCCAAAAACACCCAGATGTTCGACCAATTTGATGTTTGTCTAAATTAGATAACAATTTTACAACAATGGCTACCTTTTGTTGAACATCTCCACAATCAACGAGTTAAAAGTATGACTCACCTTTTAAATAACTGGTAAACGAATTCCAACAACAATTCACTGGTACTACACGAACACGATTCTACCAATCAACAAGTGTCAACTGGCAATTCAACGTCGCTAGAAATCACAAAGCGGGAGTTCGAGAATCATCAACGCCATCAACAAGAAGCCAAGTGGTGAAACGCAGTGAAGTGTACGCGTAGTTAAAATTTGTTAGTGCGCAGGTCTTTTTCTCATGAAGTTGGATATTTTAAACACCAGGTATTTGAAAACTTTATTATTTGAAAATTTATATTTTTGTCTTCAACATTTATAATAGGACGTGACTAACTAGTAGCACTATCCTCGTCAACAAAATTTAATAAACATTTTTGCGATTATTTGATTTAATAAACAACATTTAATTAATGAACAATTTAAAACTGCTACTGGAAAGCAGAAGGTTTTGAATTTATTCAAAACACCAAGAAGAAGGAAGCAAATTTGGATGCATCGATTTGATTTATTTGATATTTAACATTGTCATTATTTTTCAGATAAGAATTTATCTGATAATTTGTGCGCATGCGATTTGATTAATTTATTTTCTTAAATATAAAACTATTTTTCGACCACAAACAATCTTTTATTCATCGCTTCTATTCAATAACAGTAAGCATTTCAAAGTTTAAAGATTGCGTCAACGAAGGCAAATTTGTTAATCTCAATTATAATAACGTCAACAATTCAAGTCAACAACATTAATTCAACCTTAATCAGCATCCCTTAATTGAGTTCTATGAATCCACCACACCTTGAGTGAATCTCAACGATTGAGCTAAAAGAGGGACAAGGATCGTGAATTTCTTGAGAAATTGCACCCCTGGAAATTTCATTTTCAAAATTTTATAAATTTACTTTCATTCAGAAAGTTGGCGCCCAACACTAACCCGGGGTGTGCAAATTTGAGAGGAATTACACAGCAATAGGTAACAGACTGATAAGTAATATTTTTATGTGTCAATATTGTAGGTTATAATTATTATTGACATTTGCTTTTTTGGTATGTATTTAAGGTTAACTTTTTTCCGCGAAATCAGTTAAAGCTAGTTTTACACGGTTTTACCAACAAAAATTCTAGTTACTTTTAGGCCTCTATACAAAGTATAACAAGAAGCCTTATGATCTGGCTCCGTGTCTGTCCGTCCGTCTGTCCGTCCGTCCGTCCTCATAATTCAAAATCATACAGAGCGTTTCAAATCGTGTTGGAAATACTCTGTGTGCATAGAGGTCTAAGAACTGGGTAGCCAGTGCGCTACTTTTAGGCTTCTATACAAAGTATAACAAGAAGCATTATTTAGGCTTCTATACAAGGTATAGAAAGAAGCCTTATGGTCTGGCTTCGTGTCCGTCCGCATGTTTCAGAGCCAATCATAACGTTGATCAACTGATACGTTGTTATATTTTAAATACTTCGTCTATATAGTATTGCGTTAATCTGTTAATCCGTTGCTTCGATTCACTAATGCAATTTATAAATACGCAAATGTTCGAAAGAAATTTACTAAGTTAAAGATATTTTCGAAGAGGTCTCCCTATATAAACTACTTGTTTTACTTTGATGTGAAAAAATAATTTTTTATTGATGTGGTTAGTGAAGTTAAGTTATAAATAAAAGAGAAAGGAGAGGATTGGTTCACCTCAAAAAAAGGACAATACATTACAGAGAAGTAAAATTTCTAATAGAATGGAAAAGTTTTATTGTTATTACTTATATAGTAAATGATAATTACCAATCGCAAAAAATTTAATTGGTGCAGATTATCTGATTATGTGGTGTTACATTATATGGCGATCAAAAATAACCAGATAATAACAACTTTCCACACCAGAAAGGTAGCTGTATAGAAGCCTAAGAACTGCCGCTAAAGCGAGTTCCACCTTGTTTATTAATGATGTCAAACTTGTATTTAGGCATTGTAAATTTTTATTGTTTGCCGATGACTGTAAGATATATAGTGCGATTAGAGAGAGTGAGAATCGATATAGAGTTCAGTCTGATCTCAATAGTTTCACTTGCTGGTGTAAAGAGAATGGCTTAAATGTCAACATTAAGAAGTGTAAGAGAATGCTATTTTCCAGGCAGAGGGATCCATTTATAAACTTTAATTATTATATTGACGGTATCCTAATTGATAGTGTAACCCTTATGAAGGATCTAGGTGTCATTCTCGATGCCAAATTGTCGTACGTTGCCCATATTGATAGCATTGTGTCGAGATCAAGCAAATTACTTGGATTTGTTAAGCGATCTACTGAGCAGTTCTCTAATCTAAGAAGTATTAACTTATTATTTGTAAGTCTGATAAGGCCAATTCTAGAATACTGTTCGATTATATGGTCACCCTCGTATGACTGTCATATTAAGCGAATTGAAAAAGTACAGAGGAAGTTTATCAAGTACCTGTGTTATAAGGCTGGTATGGATTACGATTCAGATAATTACTCCTTCCTAAATAGTTATTTTTCACTACCTGAATTGGAAAAGCGTAGAGATTATTTCAGTGCTATGTTTGCATTCAGAGTACTGAATAATTTGATTAAATGTCCACAGATACTTGATTACTTCTCATTGAACATTCCCACTCACTTGTTGAGGTCGCATGATTTATTGAATGTTGCATATCATCGCACAAACTATGGTCAGAGGTCATCTTTGAATAGGGTAGTTGTGGCGACAAATAGGATTGTAGACTGTGATATTTTCTGTAATTCTTTGATTAGTTTCAAAAACAGACTAAGATCTGGAATGTAATTATGATGCCATGAATTTATGAATTATGTATTTAATTTTCTCTCCTGTTTTTTTTAATGTAATTACAAGATATATTAGTCGTTAATAAATGTTATTATTATTATTATTTAAATTTCTCAAAAAATTGCATATCAGATAATAAGTTTCAGCGAAATAAAAAAAATTGTCAACACTGATTTCTTGAGGTGATTAGCGATAACGATAGCGACAGCGATAGCGATAGCGATCGTATTTGCTTGCAGCACCATTTTCTTGGAGTACTGCCTGTAGTGGATTAGGTATTGAATCCATCAATATTTTTGTCAATTCTGGAGTTATTCCGAACAGTTTGTGGGTTGCAGTTTTGCTTTAAATGATTTTCAACCTCACGTTAGTTTTGTTGCACTCAATAGCGGATTATTTCATGAGGTTCTGGTAATCCATCGTTCATCACCTTGTGTAAAAATTTTATTTGGAGCTTTTCTTCCTTTATATTGGATTCCATCTTCACATGTATAACGTTCAATAATATTTTGCACTTTAGATGAACATTTGCTCAGTATTTTACTGATTTTTCTTCGACTTTTTCAATTTGAGAAATGAAAAATTATATGTTTACGTTCTTCTAATTTCGTAAGATGCCCTATTACATTATTTGCGCACACTTTTTCATTGTTAATACAAATTTATATCAAAATTATACCGTTTTGCTACCCTGTTAAATTTTCAAACAATAAACAGTATCGCTTTAGCTGGCATTAACATGGAAACGAATTAAGTAGTATACAAAAAGAATCAAATAATGTATTTTTGGTTTAACCGAATTGTGATATTAAGCTAAACTTTTCATTAAAATTAGGGATGGTGTGGCAAACTTATATCCAGATAATAAATATTTATGATGAAAGTCTAGACAATTAATTGAAAATCGAAATTTTATATTAAACTATTTTGTCATAAAGTTCAAAGAAACTTGAGAAATTGTCGAAAAACTGATTTTTTTTTTCGTTTCGGCCTATACTTAATTTCTTTTTAGTAACCGAGCCCATGTTGGTTTTCGTCATCTGTAGAATAGTGATAAGGCAGGCAAACAGGAACAGGTTCCTAGCCAAAAGTGGAAGAAGAAGAAAGATTTCCGTTGCCGTGTGACATGCTTAGATTGTTTTTAGTGCAACTTATTTACATCAGACAAGTTCAAGAGTTAATTATGCATTATAAGATCCAAATGTTCACATTAAAATGATAAAAAATGTGATGACAGCAATCCCTATGGCTTCTTTTTTACTTACTGAGCTTGTTAACAAATTGGGCACCCTGTATCTCACGAGACGTCTGACAAAATGCACCTGTTACATTATTTCGATGCAGTTGGTAGCAATATAATAAAAGTTTCTGTTAGTTCTGAGTTATTATTAAAATCAAAGCGTCTTCTATTCGAAACTGATTTATTTTATAATAAATCAACATTCAACTGCATGATCAACAAAATCTAAATGGCATTTAATAATCACTTCAATTAGTTGTGTTTAATGTTAAGTTTAACTTTACCAAACTACACTTAAATTAAATATACGTAACTACTACAATTAATATCACTTAATAAAGTACGTAATCTTCCAGAACTACATAACTTGGATAATACGAATTTTATTTTCCTATAAAATTCCTTCTTTCTAAAAATAAAGTTTTTTTTATGGTGTAACTTAATATTTAAGCGTACTTAAATATAGAACATTCCTATAATTAAAAACAAAAATAAAACCCGATTCTTCCATTTGTGAATAAAAAGCAATGATTTACACCGGAAAGAGGTCCTTGTAAGGTACGTGTTCAAATATTTTGTTCGCTACGTCCCTGATCACGACGGATAAAAATTCTTCGTAGCCTGACTGGACGTCTAAAAACACCAACAGGTCGTTATCATTAAGGACCTTATTCATAGCGTCACCCAATTGCTTATCTCCGTTGAAGAGATTTTCAAAATTGTAAGTAACATTTTTAGGGACCAAGTTAACTTTAATATCCCCTATCTTCATGTACTTCTTGCCATTCCTTTCTACCGGTTCGCCAGTAAAAATTAAATTAGCTTTCACATCGTCTAAAAAAATAAAGTCAAATATAAAAAAAATTAAATTGGTACTACATTTTTACGTAGTTCTATAACACAACTTCCTTCGCCAACAATGGGCAGGACCAAAATTCTTCCGTTTAGTTCGTATTTGGCTTTCAACGTAATTAGTTCTTGCATCACGTCGAATTCGAGAACTAATTCGGTATCGGTCACTTTTGCTCTAAAATTGATTGAAAGTTACGGAAAATTTGTGGTAGGCCAAAAAACGAAAAGGTACATACTTGGCATCGGTAATGGTAACTTTTGTTAGGTTGTATAGATCGACATCTTTAAACTTTTGTATCACTTGCACCGGTCCTGTTCCTGCTCCAATTATCATACTTTCAATGCGGAGGGGTTCCATTGCAGGTAATTTGAAGGCGGGTAAACCTGAAAAAAATTCAGGATCAGTAATTTTAACGCTGATGAAGTGCGCAAGGGAAAGCAGTGGGTCTATGGAAAAATTTAAATTAGCATAACCAAGTTATTATACATAATTTTCTACAAATTCTACAAATAAGGATGGAGTACCACACGACTTTCTACAGTTTCAAACAGCTGCAATTTCGTTGGTTCTGATTTTCCATATTTATGGAATGTCTAATTAACGAAAAAATTGTTTTGGAATGATGGACAACACTTGGAAACTTTTATTAGAGATCAAGGTTAAAAAGTTGAACAAATAAATAATAAAAAATAAAAAACTAAATTGGCGCTCGAAACACAAGTTGCAAATATATCAAACTTTTCAAGTTTTTTTTAAATGAAATTCATCGTGATGAAGTTAAATGTACCACTTTAAATTCAAAATAAATCATTTCTGATCCAAATTTAAAATAAACAACATTTTTTGTAAACAAGCCAAAGTTCACTCAGTTACCGGCATAATTTTTGTATTTTGGAAATTTTTGCGTTTTTCATTCATAAACAAAATATCGACTTACCATTTTCCACAATATGCAGGGCTTCTTGTACGGATTTTTTTAGGCACCCATTCATATCATCGTCACGTTTGCATTTTTTAAAATCTGGCGCTAAAATTTCAAAATTCAGGTTTTGTTGTTACCAAATTTTCGGAAAACTCACGTAAATCTTTGCTAAATGTTAAACAAATTATTTGGGCAAAAACGAACGTACAAATTAATTTATACATATTGATCGAACGATTATCACTGGTAAAATAAACTCGATAACCAAAAATTGTCTTTATATATTAATTCAGAATAATTGTTCTAATAATTCCAAGAATAACCTTTAATTAACCTTTCATTATTATATCTATAATGCGTTAAATTGGCAAAAACTTAGTTCGAGGTAACCCACCAAGTTACATGCAAGGGTACAGTGATATTGGAAAATTTAATTATTATATTTAGTCCTCAAGATTTTTTTTTTCTGCACGCATCAACCAAATAATAATAATAGATAAAAATTCTACTCTTTTCAAAACATGCACAGATTTTGCTTAAATTACAATAAAAATTTTTTTATTCTTCCGTTGTATGCAATAAAAACTTTCTGTCTACGACAAATTAAAAAATAATTAATTTTTTCTTACATCATTGACTTTCGTATTCATCTCGTCTTCATGGTTTTTTCGTTAATTTCACTGCAAGACGATTTTATTTAATGCATTTTTATACACCCAATTTGTTTGTAGCGTCCCGCTTGGCAAATCGCCTGTATTTCCAAAAAATCTAATTACAGTAATTTTTAATTGTGACATCAAAAGTGTTAAATTTTTTCCGATTTTGATTAGATTTTATTTGTTCAATTATATCTTCAATGTAATCCCAACTTTTACTTTCTTTATTTGTCTGTGGAATGGAACCTTCAGTTCATTATTAATTTTGACTTGTTAAATGTTAAGGGTAACCCACTCTTCGTTCCTATTTTTTGGTGAGAAGATTAAACAACTTCCTTCACTGTTTTTATCGTTTTGTTTAGGCTGGCCTGGCGTACAGCAACACCTGTAATGTTTTATTTCGCAGCTAATCGCAAAACAACCACCTCAGTTACTGAACTTACTATTTCCCCTCTCTCGATGGTGGGTATAACGGCTAGCTTCCCTTAACAACATGAAAGACCGTTGAGGATAGCGTAGTAACTTTGAGCTAAGTTGTTTTTACAACCGTCATCTGCATATAGAATACCAGAATTTTGTGGAATAATTTTGTATTCGCGCAAAATATATGGAGCACAGTAAGTAAACAATGGGGATTGTAGACCAGTTTTCTGAGCGGGACTTTTGTAAGTCCAAATTTGATTCATAGATGAATTCTCATCTGATACGCAGATTTAACTAACCATTTTTCGCGGTTTCTTGCACTGGTAACAACAATGACGATATTTTGAATATAATTGGACAAAAACGTAAAGCGATTAGGTAATTGAATACAACACTGTTGAGGCGCGGAGCGCCGAGTTTTATGTAAACTTTACGTCTTACGTATTTATTATGTCTTACGTTCATTGTGAATCGGCACTTAATCCCTATTAAAAATTCTTAAACTTAAAAAAATAAAAACATTTTATTTTAAAAAATATTCAATATTTTCAGGCCGGCCCAGCCCTGCAAACGCGTGCGACACGATAATGTATTTTTACATACTCATGTAAAATGGGTCCATATTGAAACTGTAAATATACTTGTAGGATGTAAATCAGAATATAAGGACATTTTTGTCCTTATTTTGTCCAAATTTAAGATATTCCCTCAATTCTTTTGCATACTCGCCTAACGGCTCGCGTGCAAAACTTGCAAATGCGTGAGTGACTAGTGCACGGTCCGACCGCATAGTTATTTTTCGGCACGGTCCGACTGTTCAATAATATTATATTTGAGAACGGTCTGACTCCCGAATACTGGCAGCTGGTATGGAGAGGGCGTCAGGACACCGTTCTACCAAAACAGAATAGTAATTTAGAATAATGAATAACATTTTGTTAATCCGATGCAGCTCGCATCACGGTAGTTACGCCGCTTGGCCTATAAATGGTGGACATATTTAAGACACTTTACTAAAAAATGATAAAAATGTAATTTTAGTCACCCCTCCCCCAATTATTACAAACTACGATAACGTCAGTTAAACAACTCCACCCTCAGGTAGTAGTTTCGCGAAATTAAATTTTTTTAACCTGATCTCCCCCCCCCAAAAAAACCAAAAGAAACATTTGGGTTCGTTATAACGCTAGTGCTCTTCTGTGACCTTATTTTACTGCGTATATATACGGTGTTCCAAAGAAGTACTTAAAGTTATTCTTTTATTAAGTTATCTATGTGTGTCTAGAGCGCTAAATTTATCCGTCAATCCCCCCACCAGTTAAACCTGTAAGCCTCACAATCAAAGCAATCACGTTTTGCATGGTCAACCAGTTAGTTATAGCTTCACTATTAATATCATGTTAATTATTTTCTATGAATTTTAAATGAACCAGTGCGCCACTCCCAATATTGTGCGGCGTAAAGGCCCCATCACCTAAACCTTTGTTAGGTTGGTAACTAACAAATAAAGCAATGAGAGATGCTTTATGAACAAACAGATAGGCAGAAGTGTTGTTTTAATGCCGCACTGATTGGTGTGTGGCCTAAAGGCTACACTGAGGAAACGGATCGTCACACAGTGGGGTAAGGCAGCTTCAGAGCTGCTATTAAATTAAATACCGTTTAACTTGATTTTTAAGTTGAATATCTCTTTTCAGGACTGTTAGTAGTATAAGGTAGTATTGAAAAGATTCATAAATAGATTCTTGAATATGTTTTTATTAACAAAATAGGATCTTTGTTATCAGATATACTTAGGCGCATGAATGGAGTAACGAGATTTGAATACAGTTCATTAATAAAATTTATAATAGACCTTAAGTAATAATAAACCAGGGTTGTTAGTAGTATTTAAAAAAATTGATAGATATAGATTTAGAGATGAATCTCTAAATAGCAAGTAGTTTTTTGTTTAATTGCAGGTTTAGCTGTCTTGCCGCACTGTGCGTCACCTCAATTTTGCGTTGCATATAAATGTAGGCAATTATAGATGTCCATAATAATAATTCAGGCATTTGTCGTCCCAGCGATCCTACCACCCGAGTACTGTTTACTCCCCCCCCCCCCCAAGCAATTTACTTCAATAACCAAATGATTCTGGTTGGACAGTAAACTATGTTGAGCATGTGAAACAACAAATGGGATAGTAGAACATGTATTAATAATAATGTTAAGTGGGTAAATAGTAAATAAAATTACGGGAAATTTATATTTTTCCTTTTAGGCTTTTAGGCTTCATACCCCCCCAGACCCCATCTGATATCGATTTTTATCGTTGGAAACTTCTGAAGATCTTATATAAAATACGCATAGTATGTCAGTATCGCCGTTTCCATGGTAACGTAACGCAATACCCCCTCCCCGAATATGAAGATTTTTTTTTGACATAATATCGTCCTCTCTTGGAATTTTAGCGAAAGTGCAATTTTTCAGGAGAGCTAAAACCAACTTTGACTCGCCGTAGAAAATCCATTTATTTACTTTTATGATCGTGCATGTTAAATTTCAATTTTGTTATTTTGTCAGAGTGATTTTATTCAAAAGTAATTTTGGACCCAAAAAGTCCTTCGTCCCCGAAAATTCAACCGTTGGCTTTTTCCATCAAAACGTTTTGTCAAAATACTATTTATCGCCTTAAATTTTCAAAAGAATTTCAGAAAAGGTCATCCACCAAAGAGCCTCCAAATAAATCAAAACAAACTCACTAATTATTTGAGATTTTTATTTTAATATTTAACCTTTGACCACAGGGGTTAAAGTTTTCCTTTTAAAACACATGGGGTTTTGCAGTCTTTGCATTTAATACATTATTGTAGGACTAATTAATTAAAACTCTAATAATTTGTAATTTTCAGTAATTGATCTACAAGAATATTGCTTTAAGGGAAAAAATTACCAATGCTCTACCCTTAAAATTGATAGATTATAGATAGTAGCATGAATAGTTTACCACCCTTTGGTATATCTCTTCCATTTGAATTTTAGTTAGGAATAAAATACTAAAACACTTTTAAAGTTTGTTTAGGGGAATTTTTATTTTTGGTAATTTTCCAAAAACAAGATGATTTTTCGTTCAACCATTGATGATAACGAACAAAGTTTTATTGTAGGATTTAAGTAATTTCCAACCGGAAAGTGTGATTTTGGGTAGAATACACTTGGAATCAATTAGTACTCCTTATCATTTTTGGGATCATCTTCGCACTGTTTAAATTTGGGAGCTCTGTTAGTTTTTTTGGTCAACACAACCCATTACCATTTATTGGGATTCATCATCCGTTGCATTTTGTTTGGAAGGAAGTTAACATTAGTTATCATCCAATTGCAGATTCCTGACCATCTGTGACCATCACAGCCAGAGTTTTTCTTTCTATAAGCTACTGTTGAGATTAAACATAATTATTATGTAGTTATTGAAATTCCCTGGTTGTAACTTCTTTGCTTTGTTTCAATCCCGGAGGAGTTTTTTGCCCCACCCTTTATGGAGTTATGAGTGAAATTCAACCCTTGTAACGAATTTTTGTCTCCAAATTCGTTCCCAATATTCATTTAATTGGCACTTCTCGCTCCATCTAACGGTCGAACTGGGAAGAGAGATTGGGATAAGAAAAGCATTGGAATCGGCGCAATAAGAGACTCTGGTCAGGGCTGTCGAGCCGAATGGTTGTGTTTTTCGAGTGCATCGATGAAGTGATAGTGGAACCAAGTTTGATTTGGAAGATCAATCACCCACGGTAGTTTGGGGATCCAGTTGGTTTTCGCTGCAATCGATTCTCGAGCACCGAGGCTCCTTCCGTTCCGGGATTTTTGGGGTTTTAACGCAGATTTCGGGGGTGCAGACCTGATCAGGAGTCGCAGGTATTTCGTATCATTTCTCTTTTGTGTTATGGTATTAATTATTATTTTTTTAATTGTTTTAATATTTTTGGTTTTTTCTTTGCCTTGCATTTTTGATTGGAACGTTTTTGGCCGAAATTATAGTTAAGTCGCAGGTTTTGCATTTCTGTTCGATGTGATTAGAGGTTATCTAATCTGACGTCGCAGACGTGGATTTTAATGCCAATGTTTGAATTTTATATTTTGAAAACTAATTAATTATTTATTATATTATTATGTTTTATTTAATTGAGTTTGAACTGTGCATTATTTTCTCTAGGTAACAACGAGCAGCGTTTGGTCAAATGCATTGGCATAAGAATTCCTACGCGTTCGATATAGGTTCAAATCTTGTATTTGAAATTCTATGTTGGACATTTTTTTTATGTTTATTTTTGGTTATATGTTTTTTTTTAAGAAGGCAGCGATGTGCGACCAACGTAGAGGGTGTTCCATTTCATCGGTGTCGCTTCCGCTTGATTTTATTGTTGGAAGTTCGATTGTGGTTCCACCGTTTGTGGGATCTTTTTTAATGACCACTCGAACGTTCCGTTGATTAATTTTGGGGAGTGGTTCTTGGTGGTAATGTCTTTGCCACTGTACTGGTTCTGGTCGGCTAACGCAATTTCCATCCGACATCGCTTATGCCTTCCAGCAACGAACATCTAATTGCTGATTATTTTTGTTGTGTTAGCAAAGCTGTTTCCTTGATTTTCTTCGGGGCGTTCATTTGACACGACCCACGGCCTTGCCGCCGCTATATCGAGCTGGCTTATACCTACCATCAGGGCCCCACTCAAATAAAAGTAGAATTTATTTTCTGCGTGGACATTATCTATTCCGAGCTACCTTCTCATGAGAGATAGTGAGGACAGATTTTGTTTCACCCTCAACGTACTCCGAGATTTTCGTAATGAAGACTTTTAGACGCTTAATTGGAAAATTCAGTCACACTCAATTTGGTAACTCCATTTCTTTCTGGAGTGACTCACCAATAAAAATAAATATAAACAATTATACGTCCACTGTACAAATTAAAATTATTTTTTCATTGATGCTGTCGATGTTCAATTAATTTCTCATAGCAGAATTTCTTTTCCGATCTATCCTTTGATATCCTGCCACTGCACGTAGGAATTTCATTTCGACACTCTGAAGGATTCTATACTGATCAATTATTCAACATCAATCTCGTGAGAAGCTATAATTCCGTTTTCCTCTCGTAGGATTGACTTACTTTCTCCAACGAACTGGGTTTGTTTTATTGCACCATCAGGTTAGGGTATACAGGATAACTACCATATTTGGTTAGGTTGGTGGCCAGCTTCTGCCGTTGGGAATTCTTCGGATTGATTCAGACCTTAATTGGTATTAACCCCATAACAGAATTAGGCAAGATCATGAAATAAAGAAAATGACTTCGTGATGAAGCTTTCGGGCAAACGTTAAATCTTTCATTTCTGAAATATAAAAAAGAAGATTATGAAGACATATCATCTAAAAATAACAAGAGTTGAATAGCTTGATGGGCCAACATAGTTGCTGAATAATAAATTTGAAATACAGGGCAATAAATTTTCCCACATTTCCCATATATTTATATTATTTAACCAAACAATTGCTTTAACAATCAAAATTATTTTTATTTATTTTTTTTTAATTATACATTTTAATTTTAATTGCAAATTACACCAAGACTAGGACAGTCTGATGAGTAATAAAGGGCAGAAAATCATACTGTGACAAAACACGATATTTTCCAGCTGTCCAAAATTTTGAATATCGTATTTGATTGATGGATGGTCAGGAAATGAGTCACAGTCAAGTTTTAGATTCTCTAAATCAAATTTTTCGGAATAAAAAATTTCAAATTTTAATTCTAATTTCATTAAATTCGATCCAATAAAGTAGCCTAATAAAAAGTTTGACTCTTCTGGATGAATGAAAATTTAATATTTTTATCGTACCAATAAATTTAATTAAATTAATTAACGTAACATGCGTGGTTTTAAGTGGCGGAAACTTCATGGCAAGTGAAATTAAGTACTTTAAATCCATAATCACGATAATTTTATATTTTTAGATGGATTGCTATGTGCAACAATCTCTAGATTTAACTTTCTTACTATACATCATCGAAATCCACGTTTTTAGATTTCTTGGCTGGTTTTAGTTCGACTTATTTTAATTCTGGCGGATAAAATAACAGTGGCTTT
Source organism: Podabrus alpinus (assembly GCA_932274525.1). Lineage (NCBI taxonomy): Eukaryota > Metazoa > Arthropoda > Insecta > Coleoptera > Cantharidae > Podabrus > Podabrus alpinus. The sequence continues at coordinate 82,179,185 of OW026454.1, read as the reverse complement.
TCAATTTGCTTCAGTATTATTCAGTCTGTGCTTCCCATTTTTTCTGGTGTTGTGCTCATCGGCTACAGTCAAACATGAGCGGTACATCAAAACTTTTTAAATTACGCTTTAACATTTTTTTAAATTTTCAACGCTTGATTAAATTCTAACCGCGAAAAAATTTTTAATTTGCTAGTTTCCGCAATTAACAACAAAATGGAGATTTCCAAAAAAGTTAAGAAATAAAAATAACTCCTTTGTGTAAGTTAAGTTTTCTTAAAATTTCACTCATCGTTGTTCGTTCGCCCACTCAAGCGGGCTAAAAATAACTCCCCTTATAATATTTGAACGCTTAAATAATATTGGCAATGGAAGTAACACTAAAAACTAAACTAATTTTTGGACATTCTAATTTTGTCAAAAAGTTAACGGTAGCTATCGATTCGTGAGTATTTAACTGTGTACATATATAACTAAATGGCAATTTTTGCTAACTTGTGGCGCATGAATTGGGGTTAGTGATTTTATTTTTTTGTAACATTAAAAAAAATTGTTGTTCCTCGCAATTACGTCAAATGTTTGCCGTCTGGTTATTTTCCCAAGTGATGGATTTACTTTATTACCCACCTACCCATATCACCCACGCGCACCTGTGTTGTCTATTCTTTCGACAGGTTTTGAACCATCTTCCAACACTTAATTTTACATTTTTATTTAACATAAATAAGTTTTTCCCAAAAAACTATAAATAACCACAATTTTTGATTAATTTATTTTTATACAATATTAATATGTTTATTTTACTTTAAAAAGTGAGCATCCTGTACAATTCACTATTTTTAGAACGCTTATATTCGTCTCGTGGGGAGGATTTCAAAACAATTTATTATGGAAATAGTTTTAAGCAGTCAACTCAATTTTAAGACAAATTTGTTATAAAATTTTTACCACGCATATCGGGGCTCCATCAATACAAAAATTGATATCGCATTGTGATACCTTGTACATCTTTTGATGGAAAAGTTACTCGATGTTAAGTCTCGGTCGTAGAGTCATATTGGAACCGTGGTTCGGATTCCACGTTAAACTGTAGGTCAGTAAGTAACACTTGCTGATTTTTACAGAACGTTCTGTTCCGAATTTGTAGGTCAACGCAACCATTTTCAGTTCATACTGTTGTTTCCATCCCGAGATAGGGACTTTTTAAATTTCAAAAATTATAATCTCAAGTGGCAAACAAGTGTTTGACCGTAACACACTAACCGCTATGTTAAGTTGGCAGATGAAAATAATTCGAAAACACATTGCGTATAAAGTTTGATCTAGATCAGAGATTAGCAACCCGTGGCCCGCCACACTTTTTAGTGCGGCCCTTCAAAGATTTTACATTTTGACTTTTAAGGTTAGGTTTATTTTGAAAATAAAGAGAGAATTTGAGTTCATCGTTCAGTGTTTGTATGATCACAAGTTTCTTACATGCGGCCCTCATAACATTTTTAAATTTGTACCTGGCCCGTTGTCAAAAAAGGTTGCTCATCCCTGATCTAGATAATGTTATGCGAGTAAGTGAACGGACCATTAGAATAATGAAGTTTATTGTTAAAATTTATTGTTTCAAAGCCGGGTACAAACAGACCCACCATAATCATTAGGCTAATATTGGGGCTTTAGCCTTACGATTCCAGGAACCGATGTACAATTAAACTTTTTGTTATAAACTTTTCAATCGTCATCGTTATTTGAATATATCATAGCCTAAATTTATCTGATGATAAAATCCCAGCAGTGCGGCCTTCAGGCCGCACAACCACGTCAATCACGTACTAGCATTAAATGAAACCCCACTTCTGTGTATCTATCCGTTACACTCCTCTGATTGGTTCTTTTCTTATTACTAGAGATGAGATTTTTAGGTCGTATAAATGTTATACCAGAGAGCGTTAAAGGGTTAATTGATACACGGCCCCGTTTCTTCTTTCTTTTTCATACAGCATAACTTTCGAACGGGGCCGTGTATCAATTAACCCTTTAACGCTCTCTGGTATAACATTTATACGACCTAAAATTCTCATCTCTACTTATTACAGACGGATTACAAAAAATTCATTTTTGATCGATATTTTTTTATAATACACTAATTCACTACTTTTAAAAAGCATTCAAACAATTCATAGATTCAATGAAATTTTTCAGTAATTCTACCTATAAAATTTTCATAAACACATTTTTCAATTAAATTTTTTAATCGCCATCATTATTTAAATACGTTAATGACAGCCTAAATTTATGTGTGTCTATAATCTGATGATGAGATCTCAGCAGTGCGGCGATTGACAATCAAGTCAATCACGTACTATAGTTTATCCGTTTTAAGAATGCAGAACTAAATTGTACTAAAACTGTGACTTTAGAGCGTGATTGGATAAAATTTCTACACGTTTACACTGGCGAAATTTTATTTGCGATTGATGACTCACGAATATTTTTTTCTAAAAGTTTTTGGCAAATTTAAAAAATGTGTACAAGATAAATTGCGATTTGATAAATAAATACTTTTAACTCGATTTTTCAAGTATCAAATAAGTGACATTTGTTTTTTGTCGCTCATACACATAAATTATTTGACGTTTCCCTGTGTAAATCTGACTTGCCGTTCAAGGCGACCTCTACTGCAATCCAAAACCAGATGGACTATAGTATTAAATAAAACGTCACTTCTTTCTTTTCTTGTTACAAATGAATTACAAAAAATAAATTTTTAATCGAGATTTTTTTATTATTATACACCGAAAGAATAACATTCATAATATCGATGAAACAATTCATTGATTTTATGAATCATTCATAAATGCACTGAAAAGATTCGTAGATTCAATTAAGTTTTTTATTAATACTGTGAAATTTTCATAAATACAGTCTACATTTGTTTTTTTTTTATTCATTGATTCCATGAATATTTTATTTATACTTTTGACAATTTCTAGTCAATATTTGCCTTAAAGGACTACGAAGAGTCCATATTAGATCTTAATCAATAAAATACTTGCACACTAACATTTTTCTACATCTTTTTGGTTACACATTTATATTGACCCTTTGTAGAATTTCTGATCATAAACTCAAAAAATTGATCCAATATTTTAAACAAGTTTTCTAATAAATTTAGTGTCCGTTTTATGAATTAGAATTTCTATTAGTTGAACTCTTACAGCGTTTAATTAAATTTTATGTTGTAAATTTTTGCTAAAATCAGTTTATATAATTAGATCGTAAAGCAACTGTTAATAAATTAAAGACTACCTAACTAATTTATGCACTTCCGATAGTAAAACCTATGCTTCAATCGTTATTTTTTAAGAATAAAATTGTTGATTATACTTTATCTCCCTTGGGAGATAATAATTACACAAATGACTCCAATTAAATTTATTTATGCATAGTGGGCGTTTTATGTTAGCGGTTGTCCAAAACAATTGAACTGTGTTGCTTTACCCCTCTAGCCAACACACCCCGATCTTTCCAATTGCATTGTTGTGGCCGCTAATTGAAACAAAGAGTAGTTAGAGACATCTATGAGTTAGAGACATTTTTACCTCAAATCATTCAAAAGTCAAGAACTTCTACAAAATTCAACAGATTTAAATTTTTCTAGGCCCTTATTGATACTTTCATAAATAGGTTTATTATATATTTTAACACGCAAATTTAGTAGAATTATTGCTGGTCCAAATTAAAAAGTTTTAATTTCAATTACTGAGAAAAATTTCGTACAAAATTTGACCTCATTCGCGATTGGTTAATTTTATAAAAATTATAAGAATTGGATACAATTAAGGATGAAAATAAGAATCATGTAATACGGCCCTAACTTATAAATCTTATTATTATCCACTTATTTAATCCATAAGCAGAGGCTCTTCACTCTAATTGAGTTTTTATTTCAATATTAAATGGTTTATCCGCAAATTAATTTATGAATTTTTCTCCTGAACCAGGTAGAACGTTGAAATTTGATGAACGTATTTTTGTGCTGGTTATACTCATCATTTTATAAGTGTAAGGCCGTAGGCTGAGACGCAGAACTCTTTTCTTGCATAATTCAAATATAAGTTTAAAATTTCCAAACGAAATGTTCTTTTTTAAAAGAATATTAATTTTCTTGGTTTGTTCAAATTTCAACAAGCGATAATCCAAAAATTTTGAATCTTGAAGAAACCAATAATAAAATAGTCCTGAGTTGTCTTTTTAGTAAACTCAGTAAATTCAATATCTCTTCATTAATTTCGTAACTGTTTTTCTATTGGAGCGGGGGTCAATATTATTAATTGAAACCAGTTTATATTCGGCTTTCGAAATTACTTTTCATCATCTATAAAATATTAATAATAATAAATCAAATTGAATGGGGGGGGGGGAACACTAAACATTTTTAAAATGGTCATTTGGTAATTAATGGATGCTCCCTCATTTTTATCGAAGTTTCAGTACATATGCAAGGGTCGATTTGTACTCAGAAAAATAAATTAGATCACAAAAACAAAAAGCAAAGTATAAATTGAAAAAATATTATAAGGAGTCAAATATAGATGGCAGCACCCAATAACCAATCAACAAGCTTTATTTGGTTTAAAATAAATACCGAATTTATCTGATTTTTACTATTTTTAATTTTATTTTTCCATGCGGATTCAGGCCTCAGCAATATCTCGAAGACATATATTTGAAAATAATACAAATTTTGAAATAGAATTTTGTATTTCAGATGCAAATTTTACATTTAGTTTGTATTAACGTTGTATTTTTTAATTTCATACTTTGTATTTCAAATACATAAATACAACTTAGGTACAAAATACAAAATTATAAATGAATTTTAAAAATGATTAAATAAATATAAGCCACATTTAGACACCTAATACGTGATTGAAAAAGTTGGCCTGAAGGCCGCACTGGGGTTGTTGGGTTATTACCATACACTGAGAAAAAATTGAAGTAGGAATTCGTCTCGCAAAAATTTGAAAGAAATATTACTTTAATTGTCAAATTTACTTCATTTGTTCGTAAAATTGACATCAAATTGTGATTGATTGATTGATTTGGATTTCAATTTGAAGTAAAAATTACTTCAAAACACTAAACATTTTTTTCTGTGTATAAGCAGATAGACCATAATATTGTTCGGCTTCTTCGGCCTTTCTTTGACCTTTGATTATATGGTATCAGTTTGGCGAAACCTTATGAGAATTTTGGAAACACCTGTTGGAGTTGAATAGGTAATCAACAAATAGCGGTACTTAATAATAGCCGTAATAAATTGCTTTTGTATTGATGCCAGAGATTTTTAAGCTTTTGAACTTCATCAGAAGTTTCCAAATTCCCATAAGGTTTGTCTGTCGGATACTATAATACATAATCAAAGCATTTACTTATGTTATTAAAATATTGCAGTACTACGAAGTACAATAAAGTCTTCACAAGTCAACATATTTATAGAGCCAATCCCTCACTCACGCCCTCATCAAAATGTTCGGTTACATTTACATGACATCCGATGAGATCCGCGCCGATGAAAATAAAAAAAGAGCAAGTTATTGTAGCAATCCTAGAATTAGTTCACGATAAATAGAAGTTCCGCGCTACTTAAACTAATCGCCTCGGCAGCGCAGTTGTTTGAGCGCACGTATTCACAACAAATACGTCAGCATACCATCTTGCTAGAATATTAAAAATCATCACAAAAAGTAAAAAACAGATCACTCGAAGGAGAAATCAAGACTCATAGATTTTCTTCGGTTTTTCTCGTGGTTTGCATGCCCCTATCTCACACCATATATTTTTAACTTATCAGAGAAACAACAATAACTTCGAAAATAGTTGCTTTGAGCTAGAAATTTGGAGCAAAACATTAAATTTCATATCGCTACTTTGTGGGACAGACAATCAGAAGGACAAACTTTGGGAATTATAAACTTGTTCTGGCCCGCAAACGTAAACAATTTTTTTTCTGGTTTTCTGATTTTCCAAGAATAAATTTACAGTTATGTTACTAGTAAATTTGATGATCCTGTTGTGGTTGGGTATTTATATAATCTGCAGCCTAAATAACCAATGTATCGTAAAACCTGTAATGTCGACCTTGCACTTGACCTTAAATTTTTTTTTAATCGCCCACGTCGCTGTACCGAATAAACTGTTGTTTGAATAAACCTTTTTTTGGATTTCTAATCGAATTTATTGTGCATATCCAACTGGAGAGCGCGGTGTTTAGGGCTGAGTACAGATCGTATTTTAAAAATATTGAGTTCTAATTTCAGCGTCATAAATTTTCACATAAATTTCATTCTTTTGTTATAAAGATACATAAATTTAAAATGTAGCGCGAGCATTCCATCGGAAGTATTTTTTATATCTGGATTATATTGCAGAACACATAATTTTCGTTAATTTCTTTTGGCTGATTTACTTTAAACAAATTTTAAAATAAACCCGCACTGTTTGAAGTATTTTTTCAGAAGCAACTTTTCTCAAAATTACTTAATTTTTGAAGTTATGAATTAATTTATTGCTGGTGCGCTATCAAGAATATCAGATTTTATTTGAAGTTAAAATTAATCACTGGTTCAAATCCCGATCGCTCCCACATTATTTAAGCCGTGGTTAGAATTACACGTTAAACTATCGGTTCTGTTATATCATTCATCAATTCGTTTGATTGTTTATCCAAAAATAAATAAATCAAATTATATCTTCAGGTAATAAACAATAACAAAATGTTTATCTTGTATATGTCGCAGTCGGATTCCAAAAATCGTCAGTTTGCAAACTGACTAGTCAGATTGCAAACTGACCAACGTTTTCTAAAACGCTTTTAAAATACAGATCGTTTTACAATCGGACTGAAATTTTCAGCCAGTTTGTAAACCGCGAGCCACGCCTCCGACGGATTGTCAACTCTTTAAATTTGTCGCAGGCGGATTCCAAAAATCGTCAGTTTGCAAACTGACCGACGTTTTCTATTTTAGAATTAATTAAATTAAATTAAATTAAAAATTAAATTTTTTTACCTTCGATTTTTGGGGTGTGCATTCGATAGGGAGGGTAATCCATCGTCAAAACCTACTCTTCCGGGGCGCCGCTCCGCTCCGCTCTGCGTTGCACCCCTACAGAGCGGTTTTGACTCTGGTTACTAGGCTAAACATACAAGAAGCGCCACCCATCAAGAAAACCGGAATAAATGAAACCGGGATGTGAGAGAACCTCGAAATAGCATATTATTGCTATTGCAAATAGCAATAGCAAATAATCGATGTTACATGTAGGAGACACGAACTGCATCTGCCGGTCCGCAAAATGGCTAAGTCTAAGACTAGTTCATCTCGCACGGACCGTCAACAAAAAGAACGAGATTCCACCCGCGCGTCAGTGAAACATGTAAAATTAACGATTTTCAAAGTAATAATTTTCATATTAAAAGGACCCCATCCAAGAATTTTATTTTTGAATATCACTCTATTAACCTTAAACTTCACAAAACTTATTTGGATAAAGGTTTTTTGTTTGTTTTAGAAACTGACTGAAATTATCTCGGCAGATTCTAAAATAGAAAACGTCGGTCAGTTTGCAAACTGACGATTTTTGGAATCCGCCTGCGACAAATTTAAAGAGTTGACAATCCGTCGGAGGCGTGGCTCGCGGTTTACAAACTGGCTGAAAATTTCAGTCCGATTGTAAAACGATCTGTATTTTAAAAGCGTTTTAGAAAACGTTGGTCAGTTTGCAATCTGACTAGTCAGTTTGCAAACTGGCGGTTTTTGGAATCCGACTGCGACATATATACTATATAAAAATGGATGTATGTATGTATGTATGTACTATGTTCCCTATAGACTCCTAAACCGTTTGACCGATCGGAACCAAATTTGGCACAGTTATTATGTAGGTCCCTGCGCATGTTTTTGTATTGAAATAGTGCAAAAGTTCGCAAAGGAAAGGGAAGTTGATTTTGAGTAGCCTGCCTTCCTTTAAGGAATCTCGATAATCCATTCATATGGGACGCGCATGAATGGATTATCGAGATTCCTTAAAGGAAGGCAGGCTACTCAAAATCAACTTAAAAACAATAATGAATGCTGTCAAGCTGTCAAACTGTCAACCGATCGACAATGCAAATACGCGTGCACATGCTTTACGTTTCTATTTGACCAATCTTAACCAAATTTGGTGTTGAAGTTATTTACAACGCTACGAAAAACATAGGCTATTTTAGTACCTGGGAGTGAGGCCGAAGGCCGAACAACCACATCCGACACGGTCTAGATAGCCAAAGGCGGCCGGTAGGCCGACTGTGCCAGCTAGTTTATTTATAAAATTTTAAGTTTTTTTCAACTTTGAAAGAAAATGACTTGATATATTATTATGTATGTGCCTACTATACATCATAATGGAAAATTAAAACTTGGCACAAATCATTGAGATGTTGAGGGAGAAAAACACAAACAGCGAGTGTATGATTTAGTCAACAAAAATTATAAATAGACAATATTAATAACCCGTCCAGTGTAAATTATGTAGTGCACTATTTTATAATGACCCATTTTACTATACGAATTACGACATCAAATTATTTTTATTTTAAAATTTTTACTTTTAAAACTGTCATACAATTTAATCCATTTGTCAACTATCATGTAACATTTAAAGACTCTTTAAATAAATTTAAAAAAATTTTATTTACTAACGTTAAACATTAAAAAATACAAATTATTTATATAATACTTAAAAAAAACTGTAAATATTTTGCTCGAGGGATCGAACACCGTCTACGTCCAAGATTTCAGAAAATCAGGAACGGCTTGGTTGGCTTCGGCTAAAACGTTAGCAATATCTCCTTGAATACCGTAATTTCTTCGATTGAAAAACGATGTCGAAACGCCTACATTTCCTGCACGTCCTGTACGTCCAATCCTGTGAACGTATTCATCGATGTCGGTAGGCAAATCAAAGTTCACCACATGCTTCACATTAGGAATGTCGATTCCTCTTGAAGCAACCGCGGTAGCGACAAGAATTGGAGCTTTACCAGAGCGAAAGTTCCTCAAAGCTTCTTCACGATCTCTTTGACACCGATCACCATGAATGCACGTAGCCGGAAAACCTCGATTATATAAATAATACTGTAAATCATCCGCACGTCTCTTCGTTTCCACAAACACAAGAGTCAGGCAATCATGGGAAGGTTTCAAACTACCTTGCGACATTATATCCAGCAAATACGACCTCTTATCGTTATCTTCAACCCATGCAACATTTTGAGTAATGTTTTCCGAAATGGATCCTACACGACCAACTGTCAAAAATATGAAGTCCTGTAAAAAGCGCGATGCTAACCTTTGGATTTTGTAGGGAAACGTGGCAGAAAACATGAAGGTTTGACGCTCTCCAGGTTTTGGCATTTTTGGAGTTTCGAGAATTTTCCGAATTTGGGGCTCGAAACCCATATCCAGCATTCGATCAGCTTCATCGAGAACTAAATATCGACAGTGTTCCAATCCGATTTTTCCACGATCGATTAAATCGATCAAGCGACCAGGAGTGGCTACCAGAAATTGGCAACCTCTCTCCAAATCTCTCAATTGCTCCCCGATGGGAGTACCGCCATACACAACACATGGCCTCACGCGCGCCCGATACGAAAACTTTTTACTTTCGTCGTAGATTTGTGTCGCCAATTCACGGGTGGGGGCCAAAACCAAACCAAATGGCCGTTGCATACCACGATAACCTCGTTCTTGAGTTATCCCTTGAGGTCCTTGTTCGTAAATTTGGTTCAGTATTGGGACCAAGAAGGCGGCAGTTTTCCCGGAACCAGTTTGGGCGCATGCCATAATATCTCGCTTGGCTAAAGCAAAAGGAATGGCGTACTTCTGTACAGGAGTAGGAACTTCGTATCCGGCCAATTTTATGTTGTTCCGAATTATTTCCGTCAAGTTAACTTCGTCGAACGATGTAATGTGAGAAGGAACGTTCTCTCCTTCAGCTTCCACGGGGATATCATCGTATTTATCAAAGTTTATCCCAGCACTTCTGTTGACGGAACCAAATAACGCGGTTTCCATGCGCTCGTTTCTCGGTAAAGGTATCGTCCAATCTTGCCCGTTACGATCTACAATGTTTCGTCTTTCGGCTCCATAGTAGGACGTATTATAATTTTGCGAGTTACCACGTGGACCATTATTATACCTGCGTTCTGCGTTATAGTTATAATTAGAATTATCACCAGTACGATTATAATTTCCGCGATGTTGACCATATTGGGCGTTATTACCCTGTTCGTGCCTTCCATAACTGGTGGTTCCACTTGCAACACCATAACGATCACTTTGATTGCGGTTGTAATAGTTCACCGCCTGGTATTGGCCAGATTGGTTCACTGGTTCAGTTCTTCGGGGCACTTGACGATTTCTGTTCTGATACGTGTGATCATTGTTTCTATTTTGGACGGTGGAATCTCTCCAATTGGAACTAGCGACATTGCTACGGTTATCATTTGTTCGATTTTGACCACTCCTTGCCGATTGGTTTCCATTGTTTGGATTATTAGGGAAAGTGGTTGCAGAAGAACCAGCGCCACGATTGCTGGATTCTTTATTAATTTTACTTTCAGTTCCGGACATTTTATTTTCCTTGTTACGCTTTTATTTGTTTTTGATATTATAACAATTTATTGTGACTCTTATATAGTAAAAATTTATGATTGGTAATAACAAAAATGAATGGATTATCTTTTTTTTTGTTGTTTCCTTTAACTTCACGTTGATAGATCTGAGCAGGGACGGATCTAGTGAAAATTCATTTGGGGGGGGGGAGTAATTTATTGTTCTTTGCTTACTTTTCTTACGCATTATCATATAAATTTGGTCTTGCCTGTGTTTAATGTTAATTATCGGTCAGTAGTTCTTGAAAGTCTTCCAAACTCTCTACAAACACCACCGTGTCACATGATATTGTTTACACATTCCCCTTTAACTGTTATTCCATTCTTCAGATTATCTGATGCTTCTCGGAATATTTCTTCAGATTACAAATCAAATAATGAGGGTGAAAGGATGGGTCTTAACTACGCACTGGATGGAAATTTGCTCTGTGTTATCACTATCAACTCTAACACTCGCAATCTGGTTCCAGTACATATTCACAATGATTCTCAGATCTCTATCGTCTATTCCCACCTTCATATTGAACTCTTTCAAATGCTTTTTGTATTGTAAGAAATATGCATACATATTGCAGTTTATGTCCCTGAATCTCTGGGATAGAACCTGCAAACAAAACATTCCTGATCCCAAATTGAGTTCTTTCCAAATGCTCTCAATAAACCCCCAGTATTCATTAGCATTCATAACACGGTCATAGCTTGGCAGTTAAGTGCGTCTACTGCTAATGCGAAACGCTCTGATCGAATCCGGACAGGGTAAGAACTTTATTCTGACCGTCTTCCCTCGGCAGGCAATGACAAACCACCGAGGTAATCTGCCAAGAAAATCCATCTCGAAATGAAGTGTAGTACACTTCCCGTGGTTCGGAGCCCACGTTAAACAAGTAGGTCCTCTATGTATGTGGAAACAATTTAAACGCACATCATATGCATAGAAAGAGATCAACGGCGGATCTACGGCGGATCTACGGGGGGAGGGGGGGTAATGGGGGTAACTCCCCCCCCCCATGAATATTCAATTTAACCAACAAAATTGGTTAAATAAACTAATATTGCAATACAAATTTTAAAAATATACCTTAATTTTATTACAAAACATGTATTTACCCCCTCCATAATTTTTGACCAGATCCGCCGTTGAAAGAGATAGAATGAGATGGGTCACCAAACCCTCATTAGGGTAAAAGGACTGAGGAGGAATGATTCATTGGCAAATAATCTTAAAAACACCTTCAGAAAATTACCCATAAGACTGACAGTTCGGTAATCAAAAGATTGTTTAGCACTGGGCTTCTTGGGAAGGCTCACATAAATCGGTATGAACTATAATAGTTATGAATGGGTTCGATTCACAGTCATATTTATGTAGGAGCATTTGGTGATCTTTCATCTTCAAAGAGATCTTTTATATAATTTTTCCATACGTCTTTTTACTTTCCGAACCCCTAGGTAAGGAAAGTATTGTTATCAGGCAAAATTTGATCCCCCCATTTTTTGACAGATGTTTCGAATCTCTTTTAACTCGTCTTCCAACCATTAACCCGAGAATCTCCTCAGTCATCTTTATTGTATCATGTCAGTCATCCATGGATTAGTTTTAGTTAAATTTAGTTGTAGATATTCTTCACCAATTCTGTTTATGACTTGTTGTATCACCTGTAGTTGTTCTTCTATTTGTCCAGTTCTTTCATTGCCTTTGAGCTTGATTGATGTTTTTACTTGTTCCTTAATTAATTGAACAATTAAATTTATTGACAAAACCTAAAAGTTTTGGGTAGAAGACTTAACAGGACAAAAATTAATTAAAACGGCATTGGAAGTCTTGACAATTTTAATACTATGTTGTTTATATTTATTTGAATTGCCACTGTAAGCCCGAAGATCGAGTAACCAAACTTATCTAATCCAATTATTTAATTAAATCATTTAATAAAAAATTTGATGGAGAAAAAATTTGTCAGATTGTCTATCCGATTTTTTTTTTCGCCATATTACGAGTATAACAACAAATAGATCAATAAATAATCTTGGAAAAAATTGCTCGTCAATTTTCTTAGAAAAATTTTAATTAATTCTTCCAAGCCAAGGTTAATTCGGCAATAATTAAGCTATTACCTATATTAATTAATAGCATAAAGAAGTTTTTTACTTTGTTAGTAGTTATTCCGATGCTTTTATCCAATCGCAAGACAAATTTGTAATTTTTAAAAATTATTGTTTACAATCACTAATTACCTACTTTATTTGGTTAATTTGCAAATTTGTTTAAATAATTGCATGATCAAACTTACCTTGAAATTACATGTAATTAACAATAATTAATAATAGGACAATTTTCATCTACAAGGTGATCCAAAATATTATTTTATAGAATAGCGCCGCTTAACAAAATCCAATTAATCAAATTTATTGAAGTTGAGCCGTATGAACTTTTATTGATAAATTAATCAAAAATCTTGGAAAACTACCGAAAAAGTTTTGGTTCATAACCCGGAAAATAAAAAGCGCAAAATTGAAATCGTTTGGGTAATCCCCTAATGCTATTGTACTTGCATGCAATTTTAACTTACCCTCTAATTTTTTACAATAATATAATTTTTTTTATTTGACCAGATCTTACCCTCAACGTCAAGGTTCCCTCTTTCCCCAATGCTGGAGATAGCGTCATCTTAGAAAACGACATTGACCTTGGAGGAAACACTTTGGAATCAATCAAATGGCTTAAGGATGACCAAGAATTTTACACGGTCACCCCTAAAGGCATCACCACCAAATACGTGTCCGGAATTCAAGTCGACGTAAGATTTTCCCTTCTAAAAAATTTTCGATCTAATTTTTCTTGTTTTTTCAGATGAAAAACTCGTCGAGAGTCAAGTGTACTCTTTCAAAAGTAACCGAAATGACGAGCGGAATGTTCAAATGCGAACTTAGAGCCGGTGGAAAAATGTCGATGAAAGGAGCCGGCATGAAAGTCCAACCCAAAAAGTAAATTTTATTTTCTTGATGTATTTTCTTCATATTGTATATGTAAAATTAATAATAAACAAATTATTTATTTGAAAAAAAAACTGTGTAGTTCTGTGAGATGGCGCTACGTCAAGGCGCATCCAGGCAATTCGTAGCTACCCGTATCCTAGCAACCCTTATAGATTCCCAGATATCGGGAACGAAAAGTTAAAATGAGATCAAAGTTAGCAATAATTAGTGTTATTTTTCAAGTTTATTGTTGTTTTTGTGCTCCATTATCCGACGAAACGTTTTTGTTAAATCCGAAATATCACAATTATGAAGAACTCGCCGCGTTCATGAAAGAAACCGAACTCAAATTTCCGCACATTGTAAAACTGCACACTTTAGGCAGATCCGTTCAAAATAGAGAAATATGGGTGCTGCAAATAAACGGAAATGTGAAAAACCGCCTATTATTAACCCCTATGTTTAAGTACGTCGGCAACATTCACGGAAACGAAGTGTTAGGAAGACAATTGCTCATATATTTAATCCAATATTTGTTAAATAATTACGGAAAGGATGGAAGAGTCACGTGGTTAATCAACAACACCGATATTTATCTGCTACCTTCGATGAATCCCGACGGTTTTGAAATATCTGAGGTAAAACATTTCCAGGTGCCGAAAAACCACCTAACGCAATTTTTTACAGGAAGGATCTTGCCATTCGCAAAACCGTTCCATTGATCGGCATAACGCAAACAACATCGATTTAAATCGGGACTTCCCCGACCGACTTAACGTAGAAATAAACACCGGTTTGTGGTCTCGATGTTCAAAAATACGCTCACCTAAATCAATTTACCTTTTTAGAAACTATGTTTTTTAGCAGGCAGCCCGAAACGATAGCTCTGATGAAATGGATTACGACAAATCCGTTTGTTTTATCTGGAAGTATCCATGGAGGTGCCGTTCTCGTACGGTATCCGTTCGATAATTTTAAGTAACGGTGGGTTTTTTGTTTTTGGGATATTCTAACGGTTGTTTTTTAAGGACTGGATCCGGATTTGGTACAGACAGTCCCACCCCTGATGATGAACTTTTTCAGAACCTCGCTCTTACTTACTCGAACTTACATCCCACGATGAATACAGGAAACGTCTGTTTAGGCGATTCGTTTGAAAATGGTATTGTTAACGGGGCGTTCTGGTACGAATTGAAAGGTGGAATGCAGGACTTTAATTACCTCCATTCTAATTGTTTGGAAGTCTCGATAGAACTCAGTTGTTGTAAATATCCCGACGCGAAAGATTTAGCTGATGAGTGGTTCCAAAACAAAAATTCGTTGTTGTCGTTCATGGAAGCGGTGCATTGGGGTATTAAAGGATTGATTACCGATAACAGGGGAAAAGGTATCCATAAAGCCGAAATTTTGGTGGAAGGGATTGATCATAACATAACTTCGTCTGAAAATGGAGAGTATTGGAGACTTCTTCTACCTGGAACATATGACATATCTGTAGTTGCTCAAGGGTAACATATCTCAATTTTTTGGAACAAATTTAATAAAGTGGTTTGTTTTAGGTATCAACCCTCAGAAACGGTTCCCGTTCAAGTCGTTAAAAGTCACACGACAATTCAACATTTCATTTTGGAAGAATATTAAAAATTACGCACTTCATTTAGAAAAATATAATAATTCCGCACAAATAAATGTTAGGTTAAAGAAAGTCATTGTAGGTAGCACCAAATAAAAATTACGTTGTTGTAGCATAAATAAAAAATCATCAATCTAGAGATTCGATTTTATGTGTATCCAACCAAAATAAATAAATAAAGTTAGTTGATTGCTCAATACACACTGCCATCTGTATTTCAGTGTTCGTAAAACCATTTCAATCTAGATGCTACTAAGGCGCAGCCCACTATCCGTCCAATGAAAGTAAAATATTTTGCGCACGCATTAGTAAACTATGAGTTAAAACCAACTCACCTACAGAGGGCGCCAATATCAATATTATATTCTTTTGGAATTGGAATAATCTTAATAAATACGGCAATGACAAAAATATATTTTGCTGTAAATTACAATAAAATATACTAAAGCGTATTACAATGTTTTTAACACAGCTTCTTATATTTATATTTCTCTATAAAATATCAAAGCTATAACACTTTGAGACTAAATTCCGCAAATTTTAGGTACTAAGTTAACAATATTATCTAGAAAACTAGTCAACATTTGCATCCATCAGTTCTTATGCAAGATTCGATCTATCAAAATAAATATATTTTGCCCACATCAAAAATAATTGGCTATAACAGCGGTTCGTAACCTGGAATCTGTGTACCTCTGGATCCTTGACTGGTAATCGGTAATAACAGTTTTTTAAAAAAATATTTAAGCCTACTATCGTCGTCAAACTGGTCATATCTAATTCAAAAATTATCCAAAAAAAATCGCCTACGGCGCTTTGTTTAATTAAGCAACAGGAGATTGAAAAAACCCTCGTGAGTAAAAATATTAAACAAATCATCGAGGTCTCACAGAAACCAAACGGTTAGGAACCGCTTATCTCTAATATTTTTCGTAAATTATTTTCAGACTTTCATTATTTTATTACTTTTGTTTTTAAAAATAGAAAATTATAAACTCTTTACATTATTGCTTTTGAAAATAGGTTGTTAATATTATTACCTAATCGCTTTTCGTTTTACAGGGTGAAATTTTACATAATATATAGGTCATTGTGAGAAATTCAAATTAAAATTTTTCGTGTTGGATTTGAAACCACCGATAAAATAGTGAGATCTGAAGTAATAAAATTATGTAGGCCAATTACTTAGGCTCAGATACGTTTTCAATCTTACACCAAAAATTTTTATTTGAATTTTTTGTTTTATAGTTACTTCACCCCGAGTCACTTCAAGACACCATATTTATACAATTTTCAATGAACACCCTGTATAAACTTTTAATAATTAACATTTTCTATATACTAGATCAAAGCAACTCTAGTTTTTCTACTACCATGAAATTTTTGGCAAATTTACGTTATAATTTTGTAAAAAAATATCTAAGTTTCGTTTCAACGCCCGAAAGGTTCAGATAAATCCCAATTCAATTTTGAATGAAAATGCAATTTTTTAGCACAACAGGGGCGCATCAAGGGAATGTTCATAAAGGGGGACGGGCTTAATTCATTGTATAATAACGCAAAAAAAATTTAGCTTCGACTCATGGGGGGAGGTAGTAACCCCCCTGCATCCGCCGTTGACATGTAATAGGCTAATTGCGAAGCCACAGGCCGAGATAATTATGGTGGTCACATTCGCCAGCATTACAAAACGTCAAAAACAGGATACAGGAAGTCGAAGCCGGTCAGGGATATCAATAAAGCAAAAATCAGAGTTGGTTGATAAGGTTTTGTTTATAAGCGGACGTAGTTAATTCCTTACCTGATCGATACAAATCTGGCGTATCGTCAGTTCTCGAATACATCTTTCATTGGTTCATTCTTTAGTTACTAATCAAAAAAAAAATTGGTGCAGCCTTTAGGCCGCACATCTATGGCTATCTATCTATACGTCTATCGCACATCTATACGTGCTGCAAGGTTAACGCGACCGTGAAGCCATATAACCTCACATTTTCAAACAAAATGCTTAAAATAAGTTGGCACTGGCGGCCATCCTTAGCCATCTAGTGGGTGATTACCTGATTACCTTGGCTGTGCGGCCTAAAGGCCGCACTGGTGAAAAAGGTACCATAATTGAGCGTTACACACATAGACAAATTTAGGCTATAACATAATAATGATTTTGAATGACATTTTAAATATGCAAATAATAATAATTTAAAGTAAGTAGTTTCAATAATTTATTAGTACAATAAGACCCACAATGGCGTATTCAACCAACATCTCTGAAGTGAGGGGGGTACATTTCATAATGCAAAAAAAAGGGTAAATCTTTTAATGTTTTTGCAATTTTAGTGCATTTAGTTAATCGTTGTTTTTTTCGATGATCGAATATTCATTGGGGTAACTACCCCCACCCTGTATAGAACCCTTTAGAATCCTGATTATTCGAACTTATATGTGGAAGAGATCCCGATTGTAGTAAAATTGGTTTTAAAAAATATAGAAATGCTTTTTTTACATATTGGACTGATTGACTAATGACATCATCATATCAACAGATTATCCGCCGACAACACGTAAGTATGTAAGAAAATATTATTACGTAATCGGCAATGCTTAGATAAAGCGGATTGGTGCCTCTAATACCACGGAAGATTGTTTTCGGGGGTTCAGATCGGTTAACGCGAAAGATGGCATTATGTACTGTAATATAATTTAATAATAGTACTAAAAGCGCCTACTTGAAGACCATAATAATTTTAGAGACCGGGGGCTCTGGGGGGTATGGAATACCCCCAGGTACTCACGTATGCATGGGTATGAGCAAAAGTCTGGATTTTAATTATACTATCTGGTACACAAATCCTGGGGAAGTTTTGGAAACACCTAGAGGAGTTCAAAAGGTTATCTACATGTGGCTCTCCTAAATTTGAAGGCGGAATAAATGGCTTGACCACCAATTATGGACCTCTTAAAAATGCGTGGCACTAATTTAAATGAAGAATTATAATAATAAAGCAGTTTCTTACGTCTTCAAATTAAGTAGCCCCATATATTGATTGCCTTTGGGGTCGCCCATAAAGGACGTGCACGCCTGGGGGAGGTTGGAGTTGGACAAATGTGACTTTCGCATAAAGATATCAATTTTGGGATAGGTCAAGTTCGATTTTAGATAAATGGGGAGGGGGTCGAATTTTGTGTCCAACTGTGACAAGGGGGGCTGGAAAATGTGGAAAAAATACAACTACAAAAGTTGTTTCCAAAACTCTCATAAGGTTTGGGAATCTGATAAATTTTAATCAAAGATTGCAGATGAGTTAATTCTCTAGAATGCACACAACTTTCGCCAAAATGTGTTTCATTTACCAGCCTATCTTCAGAACTGCAACAGAACTATAACGCAAAGGGATCCCCCCGATCACCCGGTCTATGGGACCCATTTTTATCGGTAAGAATGTAAATTTATCCGCATTTTGAATTTATGGAGCCCACTTGTTCACGTAATACGGCAAAGCTCAGATAAAGCGAGTTGGTACCTCGAATACCACGGAAGATTGTTTTCAGAGCTTCGGATCGGTTAACGCGGAAGATCGGGTTACATAATATAAATTGTCTACTTATAGATCATTATTTTAATGACCGGCGGGTCTGGGGGATATGGAGTTGGAATACTCCCGATCGGATTACATAGTAATATAAATTAATAATACTTAGTACAGAAATTGTCTACTTGTAGACGATAATTTTAAAGAAGGGGGGTCTGGAAGTATGGAATATCCCCAGGTACGTGTAGAAATATCTGATCAGAATTTTATATCCTTATCTGTTTCAGTATCACGTGTTAAAGAACAGAAATCTTGCAAATAATGTAGGTACAGCAATAATTCTGAAAAATAATGTTTGCAACTGGGGGGTATTCCATACCCCATACCTTAAACTCCCAGATCCCTCATTATATCGTATCGGGTATATTTTTAGCGGTAGTATTTTTAAACGTTTCTAATTTAAATTTATCCGCGGCTTGAATTTATGGAGCCCATTTGTTCATGTAATCGATAAAGCTCTGATAAAGCGGATTGGTACCTCGAATACCACTGAAAAAATTTTTCCCCTCCCATTTATTCCTCCTTCAAATTTAGGAGAGCTACACGTAGATTGCATTTTCAACTCCTCTAGGTGTTTCCAAAACTTCCTGGGTTTGTCTATCAGATAGTATAATTAAAGCCCATATACACGCGTGTACCTGGGGGGTATTCCATACCCCCAGACCCCCCGGTCACAGCATCCAGTACTCTATTGTTATTTACTTAACATTATTATTATTTTTAGGTGACCATTTTCGATTTTGGATAAGAGGGCAAGCCACCACTGCTTCAATACGAAACATAAACATTGTACCAATCAAAAAAGAAAAAATTTATTTTCCACGACGAATTTATTTCTCATCGTGTACGACATACTGTCGTATTTGTTTAAGTGAATCTCTTGGGGGGGGGGTGAATAAACTAAATCGAAAAGGGGTTTTCAAGAATTTCTTACGCAATTGCAAGGAAATCCGACGTTGTTACGTATTAGGTATTGTACTTATGCCAGTGGTACAGGGACTGAAAATTCAGTCAATGTGTGCGGCTTTTACGCCGCACAACCTGAGCAATCACTTTTGTAGGTTTTAACCAGGTTTTCGTATATCTATCCCACAGTTCGATTTCTTAAATTTATACACCACGTTATCTTATATTATAAAATTGGTATGCAGCTAGGTAGCCATCCAAAATGTGATTGCCTGGGTTGTGCGGCCTAACCGCCGCACCGTAGGGGAATTAAAGGATCAATCAAGTGAAAACTTGATTCAGAATCACATCAGAATTGTTATTTATTTTAATCACCCTCCACTAAATAGATACCACATGTTACAGATGAGACTACAACGCATTTATTTCTTCCGATTAAGGGAGGGGGGTGGTTAAATTAATTTATGTTGCGAATCTACTACCTCGATGGGTGATGGTTTAACGAACCTGCTCATCAGTGGAGGGAAATTAGGGGAGGCGATTACAAATTACATGTTTCACTTTTTAGTGAAGTGTTGTATGGCGACAATACTCTGCCTATCAAAAGGAGGTCGATTTTTGCCAATTCTTCTGCACCAAAAGAAAAACAAAATAAAACTAAATCTTGGAGAAAAGTGCCAAAAATTTGATACCCACAAAAATATTTTTCTGCTCCTACGTCTTCACAATCATGTCAACTACTTACACTAGCGGCCTAAGCTAAAATAAACTTTTTCCTTTTAGCGACTTGTTAGTGACATGAGCGGCACGTATCGGGCTGATGGTCTGTACATCCATTGGGCACAAACACGATCAGCTTCCTCTTCGGTATAGCCATTTCTACAAAATCATTTTACAAAGTCAAAATGGTCTGTTTAAATTAACCTTATTTTTCTTTGAAAAGGTAAAAAAATTTACTTCAGGCAGTCAAAATTAACAAACTTAAAAATAAAACTTCTTAAGGTAGGACAAAAATATTTTGGGGTTTGTACTAATTTTGTATATCGCTGTGTTAAATAATTTTACAAAAAATTCAGTTTTTTTAATAATCTGTTAAAATATGATTCGACAACTTCGCCTTTTGTGCCGTAATTGTAAACGATATCACTTGGTACATAGTATCTTTCACCTATAAGGAATTCGATTGTACAGTTTGGGTCGTCACCTCCAAGTGCACTGTCTAATTCTAATGGGATACTAAAATAATAAAGTAAAAAAAATAAAATAAAAAACTAAGCCGTTTCTAAGCACTCCAAATTTCTAAATAATTTACCTTTGAAATTGAGTGCATGGACTTCGTTGTTTGAAGCAAATCACCTGCACGATGTTGAAGAATATTGCTCCAATGGTATTGGCAGTTTCTGAGTTGACGTTTTGTAAGCACCTTCTAAATTCTGCATCACAGTCGCAGTGGGATCTAAAAAAAATTAGGTTACAAATCTGTTGTTACTTGTGGTATGGAAGGTGACTTACCTGGTGTAAAGGGATTTGTTGCAAATTCCTTGTTTGCATTCTCCTCTTGATATGAAATTTGGGCAATGGTCGTGTTCTCGACAGCAAATATCTTCTCGTTTATGGTTGCCCAAATCTGTGTAATTTTCAGCAACTGTGCCTGTTCAAAAAAATGTTGATAAAGTATATGGAACAAAAATGAGTAGACTTTCTGCTTAAGATTTCAGAATGTCTACTTGGTTGAGGTTTAAAATTCAAAGAGAGTATGGATTCAGCTGACTTCTTCCAAATCTCCGTAAAGATCTCGGTCAAATGGAGATCCAAGCCTTGTAAATATTGTATGTAAAAAAATTCTGTGGTGTTTGGGCATTCTCCAACCAAATAGATATATGAAAAAGGACGAAGAAATTACCTGGTCCACACCATTTGGTTCCTGGATAAATAAATCCCCCTTGGTAGGAAGTCTTTAACTGCCTCTTTTTACAAATGATTTCGATCTTATTGATTTCTTCATCCGATAACACCTTAATTCTCTTTTGTTCCGTGTTCAGAAGTGTATCTTGAATATAATCCCTAAAATATTAACTTAAATTAGAAATTACCCAAAATATCCAAATTTTTAAATTGATAAATTTCATTCTTCTAAATAATGAGCTAAAAACAGATGGTTTTCAACTAAAATCTAATCAGCTCTTTAGACAGTTGCTTCAAACTAGTGTATAAAATTTCAACTCAATCGGTGCACGCGGTTGTCTGTAATCGTTGACGAAAAAACACCACACACATTCAGGCAACGTTCCAAAAATGGTCTTAAAGAATTCGTATAAACTCATAGATCATGGGAAAAATATGCTAACACAAAAGTTTTTTTGATTCGTGATTGCCGTGGTTGTGCGGCCTAAAGGCTATTGCAAAATGTTTTATGATACTGCTCTATTTTTATGGCGATTAAAATAATACTATAAAATAAAGATTTTTTAGAATTAAATAATAAAATTATGTTTCCTTTTTATTTAAATGTTGTGTCCTCCCATTGAAAGAAGTCACGAGCCGCCACTGCTCACTTTATATATAAAATCTGATGTGACAACACATTACTTTCCCATTTTTATTGAATAAAACTACTTACCTGAAACTTACTTATGTGTAAAGAAAAATGCCTTACAAAGAAGATTCTTCTGATTAAAACTAAAATATTACCATGTAATAATAAACACTCGGTGTAAAAATTATAATTAATTAAAATTAAAAATTAAAAGTAAAATGTACAAATTGGTAATAAATAAAGGAAGTTAAAAAATATATATAAACGGAACTCACCGGTCAGTACTCAAATGGCAGTACGGAGTTTGGGAATTAAATTCCATCATCCGAGCCATCTTCTGATCCACAATTAGAAGAAGACCTTGTGAAGTCCCAAAAATTGTTAAAACAATAATAATGACGAAAATTGATGTCTGAAAGTAAAAACCACAACAAATCAATTAAAGTTATCCTATAAAAATCGGGAATGTGGAGTTATATATTCCAATAACTAATAAAATAATTATATAATCCTGGTAATTTTCCGATAGATGATGTAACAGGAAATACTAATATTGTAATTGTTTATCCATTTGTCAATTTAGCAAAAGGAAGTCTAGAATGTTCTAGAATAAAAATTCCGCTAAATAAACCATTTTGAAAAATACATAAAAATCAATGTTAATAAAATTTCAGTTAGTATTGTATAAGTCTAGATTTAAGGTGTATCTATGTCCATTTTATAATTCAAGAAATATAATCATTTTTGTGGAAATTAAAAGTTAAATAAAAAATTTAAATCAAGAAAATTTAAGTGTTTTTAATAAATTAGTGTATAAGTTCAACGTATATAACTGGCGCAGTCGTTAAACGGATCCGAATTTTTTGGAAAAATAGGAACAAAAATCGTCCGAAAATTTCCAGAAAACCACGGAAAGCTGCAAAAATTCAAATTGGAAGTGGACAAAATCGCCACAACTAGTTTGAGGAAAGGACCCAACAGCAAGCCAAAGGTAGACAAAAATCGCTGCCGATAACGTAAGCTGTGGACCAACCAATTAAATTTAAGAAAAGGACCCAACAGCAAGCCAAAGGTAGACAAAAATCGCTGCCGATAACGTAAGCTGTGGACCAACCAACTAGTTTAAGAAAAGGACCAACAACCTGCGAGCTACGTAGACAAACATCGCTACAAAAGCAAGCTGACCGTTGACCGACTAATTTTAAGAAGACAAGAATATTATGAAGAAAAATATTATAACGTGAGTAAAAGCTCAAATTAAAATTCCTAATCCAAAAATTTAAAACCTATAATTAATTAAGAAAATTTTGATTTAGTCATATACGCGAAACAATTTAGAAATAAATTCACATTTTAATTAAATTACACGTAGTAAGATTTATTCTAATTTTAAACTTAAGGTTCATGAACGCTGACAACATATCAGCATTACTTAACAATTTATCATTGTAAACGACACCGGAAATAACAAAGAAAACATTAACGCTAAATAACTCGATACAATTTTATAAATCTAAATATCAAATCCAAAATAAAATGTCAACCTTCCATAATTTTAATACGTCTCAACAAACTTCACATTTCCAAAAATTTAGACCAAATAGTTTAACCATTCATGTAAATGATAATTATGATACGACAGGACGTAATCTGACATTTATATGCATTCCGGAGATTCAAGCAAAATTTTTAATCGAAACATTCAGTGAATATAGTCTAATAAGTCCAGAATTGGCTTTAAGATGTTTCAAAAATTACATAAAAACTGAAAATTTCCAAATTCAAACCTCGGATAAATTGTCACAACAAAACAAAATTTTATATACCCCGCTACCTAAAATTTTCAAAAGTAACGAAATATGCAAATTTTACATTTCTAAGTTCTCAGAAAAATATGACGGTTTAATAGGACGAAATTTATTACGTCAACTAAAAGCAATACTTAAATTTGGAGACAGCATTTTAGAAACACCCCAAGCAAAAATACCATTTTTTCATACTTTGTTCATGAAAACCTCTAACGTAAAAAATTTAAACACAATCGAAAATTATCATTTATCACGTCCACGTAAACCTATCAATTCTTTAGAATCCACAAATTTTAGAGAAAACAAAATTTTTCAAAAAATTAATTCAACTACTGATCTTATGAACGCACATGTCACAAACTTTCCAATTAACCAAAATTTTAGTCAAAATCAATTTAAAATTCAAGAACCGGTCAAAAAATGTAAACCCCTAATAAACAACAATGTTATCGAATTAGGAAACCAAATTTTAAAATTATATAAAGAATATCAATTAGTTAAACAAAATTTAGAAACAGCACGATCAGAAATTGATAAAAAGCATAACGAAATTTTGATGAACCAAATTCTTAGAACATTAACTTTACTGCAAAAAACAGTTTCAGAAAATAAAAAATTAAGTCAATTAAGGGAACAAGAATCACCTGTTCAATTAGAAGAACAAAATTTACCAATAGACCTGCACATTTAAGGATAGTCTATTGACGCAGGCGCGAAAAAAAGGGGCGTTAGTTCGGACAAACTTTGAATCTGTCACCATTAAAATGTACATAAAACGAAGTTTTTAGTGTTGTTTTTATCAATGAATAACAAAAACCTTGGCGGTAGACCTAGAAAACCTGGTGAAAAAGGAGCGAACAAAAACTGTGTTTTTGGAAACTGCAAAAGTGATAGCCGTAAAAACTCTAGTGATTACCAATTCATTTCTTTCCCAAAGCTACTTAGTATTTCACCTGGGGTGGTGAAGTTAAATCGAAGATTTTCTTGCAATGCCTGGACATTTAACTTCAATTCTTCTGCTCTAGTACTCACAATTTCATAATCCTCGTATTTAAATTCTAGAAGCAGCTCCCACATTGTTGATTTTTCATAACTCTGGCACTGGTACAACAAGCTGTTGGTGATCTCTTGTGGTTCGTGGTTATTTGGCACAGGGTTAAATTTAACTTTTATTGAAGGGTCAACTTTGTCCGAATGCTGTCGACTGGCTATTGTTGTCCCACTCCCCTATTTCCTATTTCCACTCGCATAGCTTGCTAGTGCATGCTATCGCAGAATAACCAAAAAGAATGGTGTAATCTTCTGGCACATAGATGCATCCACATCACATGCATAGAAAGAGATGGGTCACGACGTTCGGAAACGGACAACACGACTAAGAAGAAGAATCTTCTGGCGCAAAGAGCACTCCTGCCACATGATTACATACCTTCCCATTGAGAAAGCTGCACATTCACATGTTGAATCGGTAACGCGTCCATTTATTTATTTATCGTATGGCGTGTACACAAAATAGAAAAGAAACGCGTCCATTTTGATCAAGAACGACCATTACCCGAAAGTTAATATTGTCCCGATAGGACGTACTATGTACAGTAGCTTTGGCAAAAATAATTTAATTACATAATTAAATTTTTTTGGAATTTCGCTTCCAGTAAACGCTTTCCAACCATTTATGGGAAGAACGGGGTTTTATTTAAATATTTTCAAGGTTCTAAAAATAAAACTTGATGAGTAAAACAAAAAACATCAAATTTAAACATACTTCTCGCTTAGTTTTTAGTCTTTTTTGATCATGCCAAAAGCCACCATCGATGGTAGGAGTAATTTTCGTCCCTCCCGACAAATGTTCTTTTACTCTAAAAAAAATTTATGTACTTAAGCAAAAACCGATTGAATCAAAATAAGACTTCGCTCACTTTGCAATTAAATCTGCCCTTTTTCCAGAAGCTGTTAGCCCTCTGCAGTGCAACCACCTTTTTAATTGAACAACAGAGTGTTACACAAGGTAAAGCTGCACCGAGAACTTCACTTTCATCTAAAATAACACATACAAACGGTAAGGAAGACGCCATAATTTGCACGCGTTTACGATAACCAGCAACTGCAGTTGTCCGAACTGTTCAAATTGCCGCGTCTTTAACGCATGCGTAGATTATAACATTTCTTAAATGTGCAGGTCTATTCCATTAGAAGAGCAAAATTTTAGAACAAACAACTATCAACAAACACCCAATCAAAATTTCGATAACTCATTTCGACTTGAACCGAATTTTCAAAATTCTAATTTTCAAAATTTTAACAAACCCTTTGTATTTAAACCGAACTCCAACAGAACTTCATTTAAACCTACCCCAATGGAAGTAGACAGCGGTAAAACGAATCTCCAAAGGTCACATCATTTAGAACCGACAAATTTCCAAAAACAAAAACCAGTTAGAAATTTCAAATACATAAACAAAATTTCGACAAATAATTACAAAAGAAAAAATTTTAGAAAATTCAAACTATCTTCAAATAAATTCCAACAAAATTTCAAAAAACGAAATCTAGTTAAAAAACTCAAATACTTAAATAAAATTTTGATTAATAACAATAGGGGAAATCATTTTAAAAATTTCAAATTATTTATAAACAAATCACAGCAAATTCTAAATTACAATAACCGAAAACGGAAAATTTTAAATAACCATTACGAAAACCAACAATCAATAAACCTATCAGAAATTCAAAACTTAAAATTGTTAAATTTCAAAAGACAAAATCTAATTAAAACTCTTGAATACAAAAGACATTTTAAAAATTTCAAATTATTTATAAACAAATCAAAACAAATTTTAAAGATCAATAACCGAAAAAGAAAAAAATTAAATAACCATTACCAAAATCAATCATCGATAATTCAATCAAAATTTCGAAATTTAAGGTCATCTGAAATAACTAAACCATTTTATTTAAAATTAATAAATTTCGAAAGACGAGGTCTAGCTGGAAATCCTAAATACGTAAACGAATTTTTGACTAATAATAATGAAAGAGGACATTTTAGAAAGTTCAAATCATTTATAAATAAAGCACAACAAATTTTCAAAAATGGCAACCGGAAAAGGAAAAATTTTAATAACCACTATATTGACCAATATTCACTTTTGGTACCTCCAAAAACCAAAACAACAAATTTTCTTTTTCACGCAATTCCACAATACACAATTTTAAATAAATAACATAAAACTTAAAAATTTCAAATTTTCAAAAATCCCAAAATTTCAAATTTACATATAGATTTACTCGATTATACAAACAAGCATATTTAATGATTATAGATACATCTACCAAACTGACGCAATTATTTAAATTAAATTCCAAAACTCCATCAACAGCAAAATAACAAATCTTAAATCATTCATTTAAAAGAATTAAAAAGACTAAATTGCACTTCAGATTTCTAACATGCTAGCATCAGCAAATGAATCAAATTGTATTAAATATCCAAATTTTTAATATGCAATCTTTTCACAAATCAATCTCACTTTTTAGAAAACAATATAACTTCATAAACCTTACATTTAATAACATCCTTGTCAAAAATCAATATAAACAAAAAATTTATAAAATCAATCGAAATCAAAATTTTAACTTATCAACAATTTCTTTTTGATGTCAACAATTCTAAATTTAATAAATAACTTTCGAATAATCAATGACTTGTTAAATAATTTGGAAATAACAATTAATTTTGCAAAAATTGATGTTTTCATAATTAAATAATCACACTTATGAACCTTTTAAAATAAATGAAACTTGTAAACAATTAATTACTATTTGAACCAAATTTAGAAATTATCTTACTATTTGAAAATTTTTTTATTAATATTAAAATTTATTCAAAATTAAATCAAAACATATTTTTATTCGATATTCCAATTGTTGAAATTGAAAAATATGACTATCTTCAAATTATCTTTTACCAATTCCTAGTTCCAAAAATAATTTAAAATGATCCTTCAAATTCAAATTTCCTTATGAGCAAAATTACTCCAACTTCGAAAAATATGTCAAATTAAACCATTAAATTAAACAACATCAAAATTCGAGAATGGAAAATGGATAGTGATATCAACGAAACCGATGATTGGACATTCAAAAGTGAAAAAATCAAAAGTAAACATTTTTTTTAAGGGAACATATGTGATCGAAACTAAATTCCGCGAGTTAAAATTAAAGGACATCAAGTTACAAAATTCGAAACAAAAATTTAAAACCTAAAATTCTTCGAAGTATTTGACAAAGGAACTTGTCGTGTTAATTTAGAAGTGAACTCTCTGAACTGTCCACAGTCGATTTAAGTGAACTAAACAAAATTTAAGGTGAAAGGATTCGAAAAAAAATTTTATTTTACAGTGATACAATTTAAAGTGTTTGAACGATTTTAAATTATTTTGTTATTCTATTTTATCATTTTTATTCATTGTTTATTGTTAATTATAAAATCTTCATTTATGTAAAAAGGTATAGACATTATCAACTTGGAAATCAAATTACAACGTCGAAACGTCATCGAAATGGACACTGCTGAAAAATTAGTCACCATAAAGTTCCAAATTTTTCATCTAAAGGGGGGAGAAGTTATATATTCCAATAACTAATAAAATAATTATATAATCCTGGTAATTTTCCGATAGATGATGTAACAGGAAATACTAATATTGTAATTGTTTATCCATTTGTCAATTTAGCAAAAGGAAGTCTAGAATGTTCTAGAATAAAAATTCCGCTAAATAAACCATTTTGAAAAATACATAAAAATCAATGTTAATAAAATTTCAGTTAGTATTGTATAAGTCTAGATTTAAGGTGTATCTATGTCCATTTTATAATTCAAGAAATATAATCATTTTTGTGGAAATTAAAAGTTAAATAAAAAATTTAAATCAAGAAAATTTAAGTGTTTTTAATAAATTAGTGTATAAGTTCAACGTATATAACTTGTGGGACCGCTTTTTGTTAAACAATTCCACTTACCTTCATTTTATTAATTTTTAAAAACCCAGTCTGCGTTTAACTGCAATAAAAAAAAATTAACATAATTTTATTTATAGTTTATAAAAACTAAGAAAAACCATTACACGAAAAAAAAAAGTTCCAGCCTAAGGCTTTTCTAATTTTTCTTAACCCATGATAAAAAGTTATTGCAAAATTTTTGCGAAAGAAAAGTTTAAATAAAAAATGTACTTACAATTTGAATCGAAATGTAATTTTGGGTGTTAAACTTTGCAATTGTCTAAATTTTGAATAAAACTCGTGCAATTAGTATTTTCCCCCACTAAATTATTAAGCTCAATAACAGATAATAAATTGATTGACTTTTTGTATCACTCTTGAGCAATCTGTAAAATGAGATTATTGGAACCAAACTGTTAGATGGCGCTTGAATTTCTTGAAAATTTAGTTAAAGATTTTTCTATTGTCTGTTTGCGTCGCGACGTTTGGAAATATTTTTCCTTGAAAGTTTACCGATTTTATTTTTCAGAAAGTATTATTTGGTTTTAAATTTTTAATGTTATTTTAAAAATGTTTTTAATAATATGTGCACGATGCTTACAAAATTAACACATTTACACTTGATAATCAATGCATCTGAGTTCTGATTTATGCAAAATTTTAGTATTTATAGAATAATACTTAAATAGGAAACCACATCCATTTCCCTAACTAATTAAATCTTACTTTTTATCTCTATTTTATGTAAAAGTAATCTGGAGTTTTAATAAGTTTGAGGGTTTTCTTTGGTGGTATTTCCTCTGCTCTGCTGTACCTTCCAATTAGTAAATCTTTTGGTTTATTTCCCATATTTTTACTACGTATCTATTAATAGAATATTCATTTAAAATGTACATTAGGTGACAACATCGTAAAAACCAGGCAAAAAATTTTTATGGATTGCTTTTTTTCTTTCAAAAAGACGTCAAGGGACGATGATTGGGGACAAGCCGTACAAGTTGTACAAAACAAAGAATGAAACAAAAAAAAATGTTGAGAACCAGTGAAATGAAAGTCCTAAGGGCCATAACAGGAAAATCCCTTGTCGATAGAGTAAGGAACGACCGCATAAAAGAAGAGTGCAGCATGCCTGATATAATCCGATGAACCAGAACGAGAAGAAGAGCCTGGAACGAGCACATATCACGCATGAACCAGAACCGACTCTCAAAAATCGTTAGGGATGGAATCTCCCACGGAACCAGGCCACCATGAAGACCTCCGCAGAGATGGAGGAACAGTTGGTCATCAGTATCCCAGGAAAAAACAGATTTAAATAGATCCCAGGCCTAAAACAAGCAGAAGAAGAAGGATAAGTTCGTGAATCCGTGAATTGTTCAATTTGTTGTTCAAGCAGGTTAAAAATAAAATGACCACACACCTTTTTTAATAAAATTCTATCTACCCATCCTCTAAAATTCCTAACGCCGCCACTGCACTTGGAAGGCGGGATATCAACAGACACATCTGCAAGATCAAGGTTCAGCTTAAACAATTTTACAATAAATTTATTTTGGGAGCTGCAATTTGTTTATTAAAAAAACTTAAAAATATAATAACAAAATATTTTAACCGTATCTGTATTTCACCACAATCTAAAAATATTCTGAAAGCTCTTCAGAACTAAAATCCACAAAATTTCACAAATAAAATACAGTGGAACCCCAATTATCCGATCCAATGTGGGCGAGGAGGTGTCCCGCATAATCGAAAACATTTCGTAAAATATGTAAAAATAAAAAATATGCTAATTCTTTTATATTATGAATGCTAGACTGACCAACTAATGGCATTATTATCTCATTCGGAAGGTTAACAACCGCAGACAAAGCTTCGATATGTAGTATGAGAAAAGATTATTATATAGTACGTAATCGCAAACCTCAGATAAAAGAAATTTTGTATTGGTGCCTCGAATACCGCGGTTCAGATTTTCAGAGATTGGGAAATCGGGATCAATTAACACGGAAGATCAGATCCACTGTAATCAGTGAGGGAACTAGGTTTTTTTCAGAAGGTGGGTAGACATAGGCAAAGAAAATAAGGTCACCTTATTTTTAAACTTTTTTAAAAATAACTTGCTAATGGATTTCTAATATTAGGTCAATCGAGGAGGCTTGAATAAATTTGAACTTCTGAAAAGACATGGCTACTAATTTATCAAGATCTAAAGACTCAAGGTTTGGCCGCCATATTGGAAAAACCGCTCAGAAATAAACATTTTTATGAATATTCGCGAGAAACCGGGGAGTCTAAGGTATAATCGGTATACATGTCTGATTTTTCATTGACTCTGTTACAATCTTTTTTTGCATTGTTTTAAAAATTACTACTCTCAATCACTTCTTCTTCTTATTTTCTTCTTATTCCCTGGGGGTGGTCCCCAGGGATCTCACTGCGGTCCCATATTGTTTCTGCTATTTATTAATGACATTGGTCAGTGCATAGTAAACTGCAAGTACCTATTATTCGCTGACGACCTCAAACTATACAAAGCAATTAAATCCAATCGTGATTGTGTTTTAATGCAGTCAGATCTGGACAATCTTAATCTGTGGTGCCGGATCAACAATCTATACTTGAATTTTATGTCCTTAATCGTGTCTCTGAGATTGACGATTTGGGTGTTTGCTTGGACGAGGGCTTAACCTTTAACAATCACATTTCTAAAATTTGTAGTAAAGCGCTTCGTACTCTTGGTTTTATTAGTAGACAAAGTAAATATTTTTCACCCAATACAGTAAAAATACTTTACTTTACTCTTGTGAGACCGCAATTGGAGTATGCATCCTGTGTATGGTCTCCTTTTTACCATACTTATATTGGAAGATTGGAATCTTTGGAGCGTAAATTTCTCAAGTACTTCAACTTTAAACTTGGCAATACTTCGGAAAATTTCTCCAGTTCCAACTGTCTTACCGCCTGTAACACCAAATCGCTAGAATACAGACGCGTAGTCACCGACTTATGTCTCACCTACCGTCTGGTCAACGGTAGTATCAACTGTCAACGCTTGTCGAATTGCTTCCAACCATTCGTGCCTACGCACGATACTAGGCATAAGAACCTTTTTACAACGTGTCAACATAGGACTAATTATGGCCTTAACAGTCCGATTACAAGAATGAAATTTTTTACATCGGTTATCTACGAAAATGCTCACTGAAGACGCTGATTTCGTTAAAATAGCAATTTTCGAAAATAAAAACTTCCGATTTAGTTTCCAAGAGTTAAAGATCCCGGTGGGGTGTATGGATCATTTACAGGAATGTTTTAGCTGTTGTAGGTAATGGGGTAAACCTCCAATTGGGGAAAGGGGGCCAAGCCCCCTGGCGAGGCGCGAAGCGCCAAGTTTACATGTAACGTCAGTTAACGTGATAAATTGCAAAAAATGAAAATTTGTAGAAATTAAATTCGAGATCGAGTTGATTATGAATATAAATATTGACTAAAAACAATGAAATCTCCGCGAAAAATTAAATCTGCCACAAAGAGGTGGATCTGCCGCTAAGAGGTGGATCTGCCGTTAGGTTAGTGTTAGTTTTTGATATTTCTTTAGAAAACTAATTAAAAACAAATAAATCTCCGCGTAAAGTTAAATCTGCCACAAGAAGGTGGATCTGTCGCGAAGAGGTGGATCTGCCGCGAAGAGGTGGATCTGCCGTTAGGTTAGTGTTAGTTTTTGATATTTCTTTAGAAAACTTATTAATAACAAACAAATCTCCGCGTAAAGTTAAATCTGCCGCAAAGAGGTGGATCTGCCGCGAAGAGGTGGATCTGCCGTTAGGTTAGTGTTAGTTTTTGATATTTCTTTAGAAAACTAATTAAAAACAAACAAATCTCCGCGTAAAGTTAAATCTGCCGCAAAGAGGTGGATCTGCCGGGAAGGGTTGGGTCTGCCGTTAGGTTAGTGTTAGTTTTTGATATTTCTTTAGAAAACTTATTAATAACAAACAAATCTCCGCGTAAAGTTAAATCTGCCGCAAGGAGGTAGATCTGCCGCGAAGAGGTGGATCTGCCGCGAAGAGGTGGATCTGCCGTTAGGTTAGTGTTAGTTTTTGATATTTCTTTAGAAAACTAATTAAAAACAAACAAATCTCCGCGTAAAGTTAAATCTGCCGCAAAGAGGTGGATCTGCCGCGAAGAGGTGGATCTGCCGTTAGGTTAGTGTTAGTTTTTGATATTTCTTTAGAAAACTAATTAAAAACAAACAAATCTCCGCGTAAAGTTAAATCTGCCGCAAAGAGGTGGATCTGCCGCGAAGAGGTGGATCTGCCGTTAGGTTAGTGTTAGTTTTTGATATTTCTTTAGAAAACTAATTAAAAACAAACAAATCTCCGCGTAAAGTTAAATCTGCCGCAAAGAGGTGGATCTGCCGGGAAGGGTTGGGTCTGCCGTTAGGTTAGTGTTAGTTTTTGATATTTTTTTAAAAAACTTATTAATAACAAACAAATCTCCGCGTAAAGTTAAATCTGCCGCAAGGAGGTAGATCTGCCGCGAAGAGGTGGATCTGCCGCGAAGAGGTGGATCTGCCGTTAGGTTAGTGTTAGTTTTTAATATTTCCTTAGAAAACCAATTAAAAACAAACAAATCTCCGCGTAAAGTTAAATCTGCCGCAAAGAGGTGGATCTACTGCTCCCTCCAACTTTTTTCCAAGTTAAACGCAAAAAGTGAGAATGGACTCAAAAATAATAATAATTACCCCAAAAAGCTAGATCCATTACGATTGTGTTCAGTTGTCAATAATTATAAAATCGTAAACCTCAAAGTTACTATTTCATGATTATAAAAATAAATAACAAATATTTAAATTTAAAAATTAAGATTGTGTTCAGTTGTTCGTGTGTTCTGTTGTCCGTGGGGTCAGTTGTCATGTGTTCGGATGTCGTGCGTTCACTTGTCGTGCGTTCACTTGTCATGTGGTCACCTGTCATAGAATCTGAGCAATCAACTAACTTTATTTCTTTATTTTGGTTGGATACACATAAAATCGAATCTCTAGATTGATGATTTTTTATTTATGCTACAACAACGTAATTTTTATTTGGTGCTACCTACAATGACTTTCTTTAACCTAACATTTATTTGTGCGGAATTATTATATTTTTCTAAATGAAGTGCGTAATTTTTAATATTCTTCCAAAATGAAATGTTGAATTGTCGTGTGACTTTTAACGACTTGAACGGGAACCGTTTCTGAGGGTTGATACCTAAAACAAACCACTTTATTAAATTTGTTCCAAAAAATTGAGATATGTTACCCTTGAGCAACTACAGATATGTCATATGTTCCAGGTAGAAGAAGTCTCCAATACTCTCCATTTTCAGACGAAGTTATGTTATGATCAATCCCTTCCACCAAAATTTCGGCTTTATGGATACCTTTTCCCCTGTTATCGGTAATCAATCCTTTAATACCCCAATGCACCGCTTCCATGAACGACAACAACGAATTTTTGTTTTGGAACCACTCATCAGCTAAATCTTTCGCGTCGGGATATTTACAACAACTGAGTTCTATCGAGACTTCCAAACAATTAGAATGGAGGTAATTAAAGTCCTGCATTCCACCTTTCAATTCGTACCAGAACGCCCCGTTAACAATACCATTTTCAAACGAATCGCCTAAACAGACGTTTCCTGTATTCATCGTGGGATGTAAGTTCGAGTAAGTAAGAGCGAGGTTCTGAAAAAGTTCATCATCAGGGGTGGGACTGTCTGTACCAAATCCGGATCCAGTCCTTAAAAAACAACCGTTAGAATATCCCAAAAACAAAAAACCCACCGTTACTTAAAATTATCGAACGGATACCGTACGAGAACGGCACCTCCATGGATACTTCCAGATAAAACAAACGGATTTGTCGTAATCCATTTCATCAGAGCTATCGTTTCGGGCTGCCTGCTAAAAAACATAGTTTCTAAAAAGGTAAATTGATTTAGGTGAGCGTATTTTTGAACATCTAGACCACGAATAATCGGTGTTTATTTCGATTCTATGACAGGTGACCACATGACAAGTGAACGCACGACAAGTGAACGCACGACATCCGAACACATGACAACTGACCCCACGGACAACTGAACACACGGACAACTGAACACACTGACAACTGAACACAATCATAATTTTTAAATTTAAATATTTGTTATTTATTTTTATAATCATGAAATAGTAACTTTGAGGTTTACGATTTTATAATTATTGACAACTGAATACAATCGTAATGGATCTAGCTTTTTGGGGTAATTATTATTATTTTTGAGTCCATTCTCACTTTTTGCGTTTAACTTGGAAAAAAGTTCGAGGGAGCGGTAGATCCACCTCTTTGCGGCAGATTTAACTTTTCGCGGAGATTTCATTGTTTTTAGTCAATATTTATATGCATAATCAACTCGATCTCGAATTCAATTTCTACAAATTTTCATTTTTTGCAATTTATCACGTTAACTGACGTTACATGTAAACTTGGCGCTTTGCGCCTCGCCAGGGGGCTTGGCCCCCTTTCCCCAATTGGAGGTTTACCCCATTACCTACAACAGCTAAAACATCCCTGTAAATGATCCATACACCCCACCGGGATCTTTAACTCTTGGAAACTAAATCGGAAGTTTTTATTTTCGAAAATTGCTATTTTAACGGAATAAGCGTCTTCAGTGAGCATTTTCGTAGATAACCGATGTAAAAAATTTGGAAAAATTAATTTTCCTTTGTGCAAAAATTTTGCAAAATGTAGAAAGCTCTTCCAAAACTGTACAAAATCACAAACTCGACGGCTAAAAAGTATTGCTGGATGCGATGTAAAATTTTCAAAAATTATCCCAATACTTTGTTGTAAGTATAAAGTATAAAGCATCCCGTTAAAAATTTAACATTAATCCAACAATTCTTTCGGCACATTATGTGAGGACGTTGAAAAAAATTGTGGAAAATTGAAAATTTTTTTCACGTACTGCTTAAATTCGCCAAATAAAACGGAAAGTGTTCAATAAAATTTTTCGAAAAACCAACTCGTTTCGTTTAAAATTGCGCGCAAATATTTATATTAAAACAGTCCGATTTCAAATCGAAATTTTTCAAAATTTGCGTTTTTGCAATTTGCCACCTTAATTGACGCCGCACGAAAAAAAGTATACATTTCTAAAAATTCGCGCTCGAGAAATGCCACCCAATACCGTTTTTAAAATTAAAAATTGTTTCATAGTCGTCGCGCCACAACGACTTTAAGGTCGAAATTTAGAAAATTTTTCAAACGGCCATAGCGTCCTTATTTACGAAGGGGTTTTCAATTTTCCACCGGCATCGCAAGTAGACCCCGGAACTAAACAATTTTATCTCTATAGCTGTTTTTCGTATCTCGCACCGCAAAGCTGTAAAATGAAAAACAAAATTTTCAAATTCAAATTGCACATTAAATTGCAAAATTTTTTCTTCGAAAATCGAAATTTTAACGACGAAATCTCATTTGCCGAGTACCTAATTCTAAGAATTTTTGTCGAAAAACATTTAGTAATATTATTCTTCCGCGACCCAAAAAAATGACCTCAAAGTTGACATTTTTTGAAAAAATCTGAAATTCGCATCTCTTTGTTGTGACATCGATGGCGAAAATGAACGAAAGTTGAGAGATCTCGTTGCAAAATTGTCGAGGAACAATGCAAAGTCGGTTTCAAACCTTATTAGCTAAAATGGACCATCCTTGTGGGGTGTCATTTTGAAAATAATCATTTGAAAAAAAGAATTGAAAAACTATTTGCTATTTTTAATTAGCATGTAAAACAATAATTGTAAAATCGTAAACCTCAAATTTACTATTTCATTATTATAAAAATAAATAACAAATATTTAAATTTAAAAATTAAGATTGTGTTCAGTTGTCCGTGTGTTCAGTTGTCCGTGGGGTCAGTTGTCATGTGTTCGGATGTCGTGCCTTCACTTGTCGTGCGTTCACTTGTCATGTGGTCACCTGTCCGGTCACCGATTGCTCAATACACACTGCCATCTGTATTTCAGTGTTCGTAAAACCATTTCAATGTAGAAGCTACTAGGCGCAGCCCACTATCCGTCCAATGAAAGTAAAATATCTTGCGCACGCATTAGTAAACTATGAGTTAAAACAAACTCACCTATAGAGGGCGCCAATATCAATATTATGTTCTTTTGGAATTGGAATAATCTTAATAAATACGGCAATGACAAAAATATATTTTGCTGTAAATTACAATAAAATATACTAAAGCGTATTACAATATTTTTAACACAGCTTCTTATATTTATATTTCTCTATAAAATATCAAAGCTATAACACTTTGAGACTAAATTCCGCAAATTTTAGGTACTAAGTTAACAATATTATCTAGAAAACTAGTCAACATTTGCATCCATCAGTTCTTATGCAAGATTCGATCTATCAAAATAAATATATTTTGCCCACATCAAAAATAATTGGCTATAACAGCGGTTCGTAACCTGGAATCTGTGTACCTCTGGATCCTTGACTGGTAATCGGTAATAACAGTTTTTTAAAAAAATATTTGAGCCTACTAACGTCGTAAAACTGGTCATATCTAATTCAAAAATTATCCAAAAAAATCGCCTGCGGCGCATTATTTAATTAAGCAACAGGAGATTGAAAAAACCCTCGTGAGTAAAAATATTAAACAAATCATCGAGGTCTCACAGAAACCAAACGGTTAGGAACCGCTTATCTCTAATATTTTTCGTAAATTATTTTCAGACTTTCATTATTTTATTACTTTTGTTTTTAAAAATAGAAAATTATAAACTCTTTACATTATTGCTTTTGAAAATGCGTTGTTAATATTATTACCTAATCGCTTTTCGTTTTACAGGGTGAAATTTTACATAATATATAGGTCATTGTGAGAAATTCAAATTAAAATTTTTCGTGTTGGATTTGAAACCACCGAGAAAATAGTGAGATCTGAAGTAATAAAATTATGTAGGCCAATTACTTAGGCTCAGATACGTTTTCAATCTTACACCAAAAATTTTTATTTGAATTTTTTGTTTTATAGTTACTTCACCCCGAGTCACTTCAAGACACCATATTTATACAATTTTCAATGGACACCCTGTATAAACTTTTAATAATTAACATTTTCTATAATACTAGATCAAAGCAACTCTAGTTTTTCTACTACCATGAAATTTTTGGCAAATTTACGTTATAATTTTGTAAAAAAATATCTAAGTTTCGTCTCAACGCCCAAAAGGTTCAGATAAATCCCAATTCAATTTTGAATGAAAAGGCAATTTTTTAGCACAACAGGGGCGCATCAAGGGAATGTTCATAAAGGGGGACGGGCTTAATTCATTGTATAATAACGCAAAAAAAATTTAGCTTCGACTCATGGGGGGAGGTAGTAACCCCCCTGCATCCGCCATTGACATGTAATAGGCTAATTGCGAAGCCACAGACCGAGATAATTATGGTGGTCACATTCGCCAGCATTACAAAACGTCAAAAACAGGATACAGGAAGTCGAAGCCGGTCAGGGATATCAATAAAGCAAAAATCAGAGTTGGTTGATAAGGTTTTGTTTATAAGCGGACGTAGTTAATTCCTTGCCTGATCGATACAAATCAGGCGTATCGTCAGTTCTCGAATACACCTTTCATTGGTTCATTCTTTAGTTACTAATCAAAAAAAAATCGGTGCAGCCTTTAGGCCGCACATCTATGGCTATACGTGCTGCAAGGTTAACGCGACCGTGAAGCCATATAACCTCACATTTTCAAACAAAATGCTTAAAATAAGTTGGCACTGGCGGCCATCCTTAGCCATCCAGTGGGTAATTACCTTGGCTGTGCGGCCTAAAGGCCGCACTGGTGAAAAGGGTACCATAATTTAGCGTTACACACATAGACAAATTTGGGCTATAACATAATAATGATTTTGAATGACATTTTAAATATGCAAATAATAATAATTTAAAGTAAGTAGTTTCAATAATTTATTAGTACAATAAGACCCACAAGGGCGTATTCAACCAACATCTCTGAAGTGAGGGGGGGGTTCATTTCATAATGCAAAAAAAAGGGTAAATCTTTTAATGTTTTTGCAATTTTAGTGCATTTAGTTAATCGTTGTTTTTTTCGATGATCGAATATTCATTGGGGTAACTCCCCCCCCCCTGTACAGCACCCTTGAGAATCCTGATTATTCGAACTTATATGGGGAAGAGATCCCAATTGTAGTAAAATTGGTTTTAAAAAATATAGAAATGCTTTTTTTACATATTAGACTGATTGACTAATGACATCATCATATCAACAGATTATCCGCCGACAACACGTAAGTATGTAAGAAAATATTATTACGTAATCGGCAATGCTTAGATAAAACGGATTGGTGCCTCTAATACCACGGAAGATTGTTTTCGGGGGTTCAGATCGGTTAACGCGAAAGATGGCATTATGTACTGTAATATAATTTAATAATAGTACTAAAAGCGCCTACTTGAAGACCATAATAATTTTAGAGACCGGGGGCTCTGGGGGGTATGGAATACCCCCAGGTACTCACGTATGCATGGGTATGAGCAAAAGTCTGGATTTTAATTATACTATCTGGTACACAAATCCTGGGGAAGTTTTGGAAACACCTAGAGGAGTTCAAAAGGTTATCTACATGTGGCTCTCCTAAATTTGAAGGCGGAATAAATGGCTTGAGCACCAATTATGGACCTCTTAAAAATGCGTGGCACTAATTTAAATGAAGAATTATAATAATAAAGCAGTTTCTTACGTCTTCAAATTAAGTAGCCCCATATATTGATTGCCTTTGGGGTCGCCCATAAAGGACGTCCACGCCTGGGGGAGGTTGGAGTTGGACAAATGTGACTTTCGCATAAAGATATCAATTTTGGGATAGGTCAAGTTCGATTTTAGATAAATGGGGAGGGGGTCGAAGTTTGTGTCCAGCTGTGACAAGGGGAGCTGGAAAATGTGGAAAAAATACAACTACAAAAGTTGTTTCCAAAACTCTCATAAGGTTTGGGAATCTGATAAATTTTAATCAAAGATTGCAGATGAGTTAATTCTCTAGAATGCACACAACTTTCGCCAAAATGTGTTTCATTTACCAGCCTATCTTCAGAACTGCAACAGAACTACAACGCAAAGGGATCCCCCCGATCACCCGGTCTATGGGACCCATTTTTATCGGTAAGGATGTAAATTTATCCGCATTTTGAATTTATGGAGCCCACTTGTTCACGTAATACGGCAAAGCTCAGATAAAGCGAGTTGGTACCTCGAATACCACGGAAGATTGTTTTCAGAGCTTCGGATCGGTTAACGCGGAAGATCGGGTTACATAATATAAATTGTCTACTTATAGATCATTATTTTAATGACCGGCGGGTCTGGGGGATATGGAGTTGGAATACCCCCGATCGGATTACATAGTAATATAAATTAATAATACTTAGTACAGAAATTGTCTACTTGTAGACGATAATTTTAAAGAAGGGGGGTCTGGAAGTATGGAATATCCCCCAGGTACGTGTAGAAATATCTGATCAGAATTTTATATCCTTATCTGTTTCAGTCCTTATCTGTTTGCAGAAATCTTGCAAATAATGTAGGTACAGCAATAATTCTGAAAAATAATGTTTGCAACTGGGGGGTATTCCATACCCCATACCTTAAACTCCCAGATCCCTCATTATATGGGGTATATTTTTAGCGGTAGTATTTTTAAACGTTTCTAATTTAAATTTATCCGCGGCTTGAATTTATGGAGCCCATTTGTTCATGTAATCGATAAAGCTCTGATAAAGCGGATTGGTACCTCGAATACCACTGAAAAAAATTTTCCCCTCCCATTTATTCCTCCTTCAAATTTAGGAGAGCTACACGTAGATTGCATTTTCAACTCCTCTAGGTGTTTCCAAAACTTCCTGGATTTGTCTATCAGATAGTATAATTAAAGCCCATATACACGCGTGTACCTGGGGGGTACTCAATACCCCCAGACCCCCCGGTCACAGCAGCCAGTAACTGTATTGTTATTTACTTAACATTATTATTATTTTTAGATAGTGATCATTTTCGATTTTGGATAAGAGGGCAAGCCACCACTGCTTCAATACGAAACATAAACATTGTACCAATCAAAAAAGAAAAAATATATTTTCCACGACGAATTTATTTCTCATCGTGTACGACATACTGCCGTCCTGTTCAGGCAGCATTATTTGTTTATTTAAGTGAATCTCTTGGGGGGGGGTGAATAAACTAAATCGAAAAGGGGTTTTCAAGAATTTCTTACGCAATTGCAAGGAAATCCGACGTTGTTATTAGGTATTGTACTTATGCCAGTGGTACAGGGACTGAAAATTCAAT
Source organism: Podabrus alpinus (assembly GCA_932274525.1). Classification (NCBI taxonomy): domain Eukaryota; kingdom Metazoa; phylum Arthropoda; class Insecta; order Coleoptera; family Cantharidae; genus Podabrus; species Podabrus alpinus. The sequence goes on along the minus strand of OW026454.1, from coordinate 82,137,630 downwards.
CAATCTGTGCGGCTTTTAGGCCGCACAACCTGAGCATTCACTTTTGTAGGTTTTAACCAGGTTTTCGTATATCTATCCCACAGTTCGATTTCTTAAATTTATACACCACGTTATCTTATATTATAAAATTGGTATGCAGCTAGGTAGCCATCCAAAATGTGATTGCCTCTGGGTTGTGCGGCCTAAACTCCGCACCGTAGGGAAATTAAAGGATCAATCAAGTGAAAACTTCATTCAGAATCACATCAGAATTGTTATTTATTTTAATCATCCTCCACTAAATAGATACCACATGTTACAGATGAGACTACAACGCATTTATTTCTTCCGATTAAGGGAGGGGGGTGGTTAAATTAATTTATGTTGCGAATCTACTACCTCGATACCTGATGGTTTAACGAACCTGCTCATCAGTGGAGGCAATTAGGGGAGGCGATTACAAATTACATGTTTCACTTTTTAGTGAAGTGTTGTATGGCTACAATACTCTGCCTATCAAAAGGAGGTCGATTTTTGCCCAATTCTTCTGCGCCAAAAGAAAAACAAAATAAAACTAAATCTTGGAGAAAAGTGCCAAAAATTTGATACCCACAAAAATATTTTTCTGCTCCTGCGTCTTCACAATCATGTCAACTACTTACACTAGCGCCTAAGCTAAAATAAACCTTTTCCTCTTTAGCGACTGGTTAGTGACATGAGCGGCACGTATCGAGCTGATGGTCTGTACATCCATTGGGCACAAACACGATCAGCTTCCTCTTCGGTATAGCCATTTCTACGAAATCATTTTACAAAGTCAAAATGGTCTGTCTAAATTAACGTTGTTTTTTTTTGAAAAGGTAAAAAAATTTTATTTCAGGCAGTCAAAATTAACAAACTTAAAAATAAAACTTCTTAAGGTAGGTACAAAAATATTTTGGGGTTTGTACTAATTTTGTATATCGTTGTGTTAAATTATTTTACAAAAAATTCAGTTTTTTTAATAATCTGTTAAAATATGATTCGACAACTTCGCCTTTTGTGCTGTAATGGTAAACTAGATCACTTGGTACATATCTTTCACCTATAAAGAATTCGATTGTACAGTTTGGGTCGTCACCTCCAAGAGCATTATCTAATTCTAATGGGATACTAAAATAATAAAGTAAAAAAAAATAAAATAAAAAACTAAGCCGTTTCTAAGCACTCCAAATTGCTAAATAATTTACCTTTGAAATTGAGTGCATGGACTTCGTTGTTTGAAGCAAATCACCTGCACGATGTTGAAGAATATTGCTCCAATGGTATTGGCAGTTTCTGAGTTGACGTTTTGTAAGCACCTTCTAAATTCTGCATCACAGTCGCAGTGGGATCTAAAAAAAATTAGGTTACAAATCTGTTGTTACTTGTGGTATGGAAGGTGACTTACCTGGTATAAAGGGATTTGTTGCAAATTCCTTGTTTGCATTCTCCTCTTGGTATGAAATTTGGGCAATGGTCGTGTTCTCGACAGCAAATATCTTCTCGTTTATGGTTGCCCAAATCCGTGTAATTTTCAGCAACTGTGCCTGTTCAAAAAAATGTTGATAAAGTATATGGAACAAAAATGAGTAGACTTTCTGCTTAAGATTTCAGAATGTCTACTTGGTTGAGGTTTAAAATTCAAAGAGAGTATGGATTCAGCTGACTTCTTCCAAATCTCCGTAAAGATCTCGGTCAAATGGAGATCCAACATTGTAAATGTTGTATGTAAAAAAATTCTGTGGTGTTTGGGCATTCTCCAACCAAATAGATATATGAAAAAGGAGGAAGAAATTACCTGGTCCACACCATTTGGTTCCTGGATAAATAAATCCCCCTTGGTAGGAAGTCTTTAACTGTCTCTTTTTACAAATGATTTCGATCTTATTGATTTCTTCATCCGATAACACCTTAATTCTCTTTTGTTCCGTGTTCAGAATTGTATCTTGAATATAATCCCTAAAATATTAACTTAAATTAGAAATTACCCAAAATATCCAAATTTTTAAATTGATAAATTTCATTCTTCTAAATAATGAGCTAAAAACGGATGGTTTTCAACCAAAATCTAATCAGCTCTTTAGGCAGTTGCTTCAAACTAGTGTATAAAATTTCAACTCAATCGGTGCACGCGGTTGTCTGTAATCGTTGACGAAAAAACCACACACACATTCAGGCAACGTTCCAAAAATGGTCTTAAAGAATTCGTATAAACTCATAGATCATGGGAAAAATATGCTAACACAAAAGTTTTTTTGATTCGTGATTGCCGTGATTGTGCGGCTTAAAGGCTATTGCAAAATGTTTTATGATACTGCTCTACTTTTATGGCGGGTATGTCATACCCCCCCCCCCCCCCCGATTAAAGTAATACTATAAAATAAAGATTTTTTAGAATTTAATAATCAAAATTATGTTTCCCTTTTATTTAAATGTTGTGTCCACCCATTGAAAAAGTCACGAGCCGCCACTGCTCACTTTATATATAAAATCTGATGTGACAACACATTACTTTCCCATTTTTATTGAATAAAACTACTTACCTGGAAACTTACTTATGTGTAAAGAAAAATGACTTACAAAGAAGATTCTTCTGATTAAAACTAAAATATTACCATGTAATAATAAACACTCGGTATAAAAATTATAATTAATTAAAATTAAAAATTAAAAGTAAAATGTACAAATTGGTAATAAATAAAGGAAGTTAAAATATATTGTCATGTTCTGGTTATAAGAGATGGGGGGGTATGACGTAATTGGGTCAATCTATTAAAACACTCATGATTGAATTATTACAATATATGACCATAACAGGCAATTACTAGATTGTGTCTGAATCTTCTTTGGTTGAAAGATTGTTAATTGCTTTTGCCTCAGATATCTGGAAGATGCAAACGTTGAGGAATCTAAGAAATATAATAAGAAGTTGTGAAGGATGAAATATTGGTGGTTGTTTTGGTTAATTGAAAATAAGAGAAACAAATTAAATTTATTTTGTTATTTGTTAAATTGGGATTTGCGTTAAAATAAATAAAGTGGGAATGTGGACATGGACGTGACACACAGGGTAAATGTGGATTGGCAGAGGTGGAGGGCGCTCACGGGTGTGCTCTGCGACCGCCGTATGCCGATAAAGACCAAAGGCAAGGTCTACAAAACAGCTGTAAGACCTGCTATGGTGTACGGTGCCCAATGCTGGGCGATCAAACAAGCGCATGAAGAAAAACTCCATGTCAATGAGATGAAGATGCTGAGATGGGCGGCCGGTGTAACGAGACTCGATAAAGTGCGTAACGAACATATCCGAGGAAGTTACAAGGTCGCCCCCATCGCCGACAAGGTCAAGGAATCTCGCATGAGATGGTACGGGCATGTCATGAGACGCGACGAAGACCATGTCGTGAAGAAAGCCCTCGCACTACCGGACAACAAGAGAGGCAGAGGTCGCCCGCTTGCTACGTGGTGGTCCGCCATATCAAAGGACTTGAAACAGGCCCAGTTGAACGTGGAGACAACCCAGGATCGACCGACCTGGAGCATGAGAACGAGGAGGGCCGACCCAAATAATGTGAAGAGGCACGGAAACAAGAAGAAGAAGTTAAAATAAATGAAGTGACAATTCGTGAAACTCGTGAATGCGCGAGTTGGAGAATTAGTGGGGGTTTTAAAATGATAAGGGAGGAGTAAGGACTCTCAAGTTATCCGTCGGAGGGTAAAGACGGAATGTTAGAATTTGGAAATAAGTTTTTGGAGTTAAAGATTCTCAAGTGAGCCGTCAGAGAATCAAGACGGATTGTTCGAGTTTGAATATTAGTTTTTGGATTTTGAGTTTTTTTTTAGTCAGCCGTCATCAAGAAAAGACGAATTGTTCATGATAGAAAAAATATTTTAAAAGTGATTCATTTGGATTTGGATATCGTTTTAATATTATATGGAAAAGTAAATTTGAGTTCAATCAGAAGTGGATATTGCGTTTGATTGATCATACGATTTGGAGGAAGAAAATTATCCACTGGTCGTTCCTACCTGTCTTTTTTTTGGTTCAAGATTCGAAGCTGATTTCAATCGTAATCTTGATGCTTGGATACTACAACGTCATATCGGCCGGATCGGTAATCTCCGGAAAAACATTCATGGTTCGGTAAGAGTTTATGTGACGCACTAATTATTTTAATTAATAGACAAAACGTTTAAAATTCGGGCGCGTATAATAAATTTGAGGATTTATTGCAAATGCTTGATTTTGTTAAATTTAATTTGTTTAGGTTTAAGGAAACTAATATTTTGTCTTAAATTCTTATGGTCGATTTATGCACAAATTTAGCGTAACGGAATATAACGTAGAAATGTAATGTAAGAGATGGACTTATGCACTTCCATATAGTTGTCTTTGTCGTTGTCTAGACAACGACAAAGACAACTTATATTCCGTTATATTCGTTATATTCCGTTACGCTAAATTTGTGCATAAATCGACCATTATTGTGTAAAATAAATTGCATTATGTTTAGTTCTAATAACGTTTGCGTTTGATTTAATTTATTCATAGCAGTAGTAGATCGAAGAATAAGCAGATACAAGTTACAATTCGATTGAGTTATCTTTATAAGAAAGATTACTAGTTTAAGGTGACGTATATGAGTGTTTTAATTAATCTGGATGGACCCAAGTTACGACCCATATTATCGAGTTTTTCATGCACAGCTAGTCTGAGCATAGTTAAATTAAGTGCCATTAATATTCTCCCGCTATATAAATCAAATTTTGAGTTTTACAGTAGCAATACATGGCAATATATATAAACGGAACTCACCGGTCAGTACTCAAATGGCAGTACGGAGTTTGGGAATTAAATTCCATCATCCGAGCCATCTTCTGATCCACAATTAGAAGAAGACCTTGTGAAGTCCCAAAAATTGTTAAAACAATAATAATGACGAAAATTGATGTCTGAAAGTAAAAACCACAACAAATCAATTAAAGTTATCCTATAAAAATCGGCAATGTGGGACCGCTTTTTGTTAAACAATTCCACTTACCTTCATTTTATTAATTTTTAAAAACCCAGTCTGCGTTTAACTGCAATAAAAAAAAATTAACATAATTTTATTTATAGTTTATAAAAACTAAGAAAAACCATTACACGAAAAAAAAAAGTTCCAGCCTAAGGCTTTTCTAATTTTTCTTAACCCATGATAAAAAGTTATTGCAAAATTTTTGCGAAAGAAAAGTTTAAATAAAAAATGTACTTACAATTTGAATCGAAATGTAATTTTGGGTGTTAAACTTTGCAATTGTCTAAATTTTGAATAAAACTCGTGCAATTAGTATTTTCCCCCACTAAATTATTAAGCTCAATAACAGATAATAAATTGATTGACTTTTTGTATCACTCTTGAGCAATCTGTAAAATGAGATTATTTGAACCAAACTGTTAGATGGCGCTTGAATTTCTTGAAAATTTAGTTAAAGATTTTTCTATTTTTTGTTTGCGTCGCGACGTTTGGAAATATTTTTCCTTGAAATTTTACCGATTTTATTTTTCAGAAAGTATTATTTGGTTTTAAATTTTTAATGTTATTTTAAAAATGTTTTTAATAATATGTGCACGATACTTACAAAATTAACACATTTAAACTTGATAATCAATGCAACTGAGTTCTGATTTATGCAAAATTTTAGTATTTATAGAATAATACTTAAATAGGAAACCACATCCATTTCCTTAACTAATTAAATCTTAATTTTTATCTCTATTTTATGTAAAAGTAATCTGGAATTGAAAAATTTTAATAAGTTTGAGGGTTTCCTTTGGTGGTATTTCCTCTGCTCTGCTGTACCTTCCAATTAGTAAAACTTTTGGTTTATTTCCCATATTTGTACTACGTATCTATTAATAGAATATTCATTTAAAATTTACATTAGGTGACAACATCGTAAAAACCAGGCAAAAAATTTTTATGGGTTGCTTTTTTTCTTTCAAAAAGACGTCCAGGGGCTATGATTGGGGACAAGCCGTACAAGTTGTACAAAACAAAGAGAATGTTGAGAACAAGTGAAATGAAAGTCCTAAGGGCCATAACAGGAAAATCACTTGTCGATAGAGTAAGGAACGACCGCATAAAAGAAGAGTGCAGTATGCCTGATATAATCCGATGAACCAGAACGAGAAGAAGAGCCTGGAACGAGCACATATCACGCATGAACCAGAACCGACTCTCAAAAATCGTTAGGGATGGATTCTCCCACGGAACCAGGCCACCATGAAGACCTCCGAAGAGGTGGAGGAACAGTTGGTCATCAGCATCCCAGGAAAAACCAGATTTAAATAGATCCCAGGCCTAAAACAAGCAGAAGAAGAAGGAGAAGTTCGTGAATCCGTGAATGCGTGAATGAACCCCCTCCCCGGCGAGCTCAGATGTTTCCAAGCTTGCAAAGGGCCGTCGACAAAGCGCCGGGCCCCGATGGAATACCGTGTAAAGCCGTTAAACCCGTTAAAGAGCCGTATCCCAAAGAAATCTAGGAATCCGCAAATTTGTTCAGTTTTACAGGAACACCCCACGCGGGATGACTTGGGACTTTTAATATGTTGTCAATGAGGTGTACCTGAACATATTCCTTGAGTTTCGTTTAGCAATTTTAGTATAATCGTTACCTGAAAGCTACAGTGATATATAACGAAATAGATAATTTGAAATAATTCATGTTAAAGATTTAGGCGACTGTGCCGTTACTCTGACAGGCTGAAAAAAAAAATTTCTTCAGCTACACACTAAAGAACAGGCTTATATTTGTCTAATAAAACAATAAAAAGGCTGAACGGAGTAAAAACAACCCCAAAATCGACTTTTGAAAAGAAGGGAAAGTAAATTCATGTAGCCGGTCGAACCCGGGGTCTGCACATGTATCGGGTTACAGTCCCTTGAAATGGAGTGAAATTTTTTCGGTCCGATTTTAATTTTTCTTTGAAATTCGGGTAGGGGGGGGTGTGCTTAGTAGATATTAGTATAAATATTCGCGAAAAAATGGAAAATAAGGCGGTTATTGCTGAAAAAGTGAAAAAATTAAATTTTTTTTGCCTTCGAATTTTAGGGGTGTGCATTCGAAAAGGAGGGTAATCCATCGTCAAATCCTACTCCTCCGGGGCGCCGCTCCGCTCCGCTCCGCTCTGCACCCCTACGGAGCGGATTTGACTCTGGTTACTAGGCTAAACATACGAGAAGGCGCCACCGATCAAGAACACCGGGATCTATGCAACCGGGATGTGAGAGACCCTCGAAATAGCATTAAAAAGTATAGTCGCGGTATGGGGCAGTAAACTATTACGTTTCACCCCCTAAAAATCGCGTAAAAACAAAAAATAAGCGATGTTACATGTAGGAGCGTCGAGCTGCATCTGCCGGTGCGAAATTTTCTAAGTGTAAGAGTATATCCCAGTGCACGTACCGTCAACAAAATGCGCCGGCCGGCCGATGAATGTGGCATCACCGGGGTCTACTGCATGATTTATGCTGCTTTTCCGTACTTTTCAAATTCGAATATTTCGGTCATTTGGACCCGATTCATATGTTTTACTTTTACAATATGCTAAAATAAGTGTGTTCTTTAGTGTGTAGCAGAAGAAATTTTGTTTCGAGCTGTCATAACAACTGCACAGTAACCAAGATTTAAATTGCAATTAGAATTTGAAATGTGAATATTTCTTTTGCATTTTTTTTTGTTCTATACAAATAAAGGAATACGAGTATTATATTGAAATATTTCAATGTTGCATTAAATAATTTGGGCGATAGCAATTTAATTTAATACCTAACTGAAAATTGTATTTTTGCAAGATATCTCACTGTAGCTTTCAGGTAGCGATTATGTCCGGATAAAAACTTATTTTTATTGAACCAAAAAGTTAGAGGGCCGCAAGCCCTATCCATTAATACCTAATACATTAAGTTAAAAAATCCCCTACGGCTTTTCATTTCCTACGAATTATTTTCGAACGCTTGAAAATTTTACTAATTTACAATTTTAACGCTTCTTCGGAAAAAAATTTTTAAAAATGTTTTAAATTCAGCAGGCATTTGACTATTTTGATCAGTGGAGGGGGAAACAAATTGACTGCAAAGAGAGAACTGAATAACTTCAAAATTTAGTACCTTAAAATAATGCCAATGTTGACTTTCACCACACTTTCAAAAACATTTGAAAAACAACTTTGTGCAATTAATTATTTTTTTCATACACTGTACTTGCACGTTTCTTTTTAATGAAATCAGCAATATTAGTAAAGAATGTAATTGACATATTTGGAATAAACGCTATTAGTGTGTTTTACCTACCACGTTTATGACCATAAAATTTTATAAACAAAGGTTTTCTTTTCGATTCACATTCATCATTATTTGGCCCTGTAAAAACACAAACTGATTTGACCTCGAATTCAACCAGCACATTGAAAAATCCAAGCTAAAGAGACACTTTCACGAATATTTGTGAATCATAAAAAGAGATCATTAAAAATATTTTAGAACAAAAATTAATGAATAAATGAATAAAAATAATAAAAAACGGCGTAACTCTGCAACACATAAATTTTTAAGAAAAACTGACAAGACCTTTTCTATAAACAATTTACCTTGCTGCTTACTTAATATTTTGGTCTAAAGTGAACCCAAACCGAGATATTCAAGAATGTTCAATAAATTTCCGTTTGTGCACAGGTTTTTCGGTCAAATCCGGAATCTCTGGGCTAAAAAATTGGAATGTCTTTAGATATCCAAATAAAGATCATAAAATTTATTGTTCAAGCAGGTTAAAAATAAAATGACCACACACCTTTTTTAATAAAATTCTATCTGCCCATCCTCTAAAATTCCTAACGCCGCCACTGCACTTAGAACGCCGGATATCAACAGACACATCTGCAAGATCATGGTTCAGCTTAAACAATTTTACAATAAATTTATTTTGGCAGCTGCAATTTGTTTATTAAAAAAACTTAAAAATATAATAACAAAATATTTTAACTGTATCTGTATTTTACCACAATCTAAAAATATTCTGAAAGCTCTTCAGAACTAAAATCCACAAAATTTCACAAATAAAATACAGTGGAACCCCAATTATCCGATCCAATGTGGCGAGGAGGTGTCCCGCATAATCGAAAATATGTAAAAATAAAAAATATGCAAATTCTTTTATATTATGAATGCTAGACTGACCAACTAATGGCATTATTATCTCATCCGGAAGGTTAACAACCGCAGACAAAGCTTCGATATGTAAGTATAAGAAAAGATTATTATATAGTACGTAATCGCAAACCTCAGATAAAAGAAATTTTGTATTGGTACCGCGAATACCGCGGTTCAGATTTTCAGATATTGGGAAATCGGGATCAATTAACACGGAAGATAAGATCCACTGTAATCAGTGAGGGAACTAGGTTTTTTTCAGAAGGTGGGTAGACATAGGCAAAGAAAATAAGGTCACCTTATTTTTAAACTTTTTGAAAAATAACTTGCTAATGGATTTCTAATATTAGGTCAATCGAGGAGGCTTGAATAAATTTGAACTTCTGAAAAGACATGGCTACTAATTTATCAAGATCTAAAGACTCAAGGTTTGGCCGCCATATTGGAAAAACCGCTCAGAAATAAACATTTTTATGAATATTCGCGAGAAACCGGGGAGTCTGAGGTATAATCGGTATACATGTCTGATTTTTCATTGACTCTGTTACAATCTTTTTTTTGCATTGTTTTAAAAATTTCTACTCTCAATCACTTCTTCTTCTTATTCTTCACTTTTCGTATTAGGCTCTCAGGCCTGTTACGGTGCCCATCTCTTCCTAGGTCGTCCGACATTTCTTCTCCCCTCTGGCTTATATCTCCTTACTTGTGCTGGCATTCTTTCTTCCTTCATTCTGTTCAGACGTTGTGACCATTTCATTTTATTTTCCTTCAGTTTATCTCCAATACTGAAGATTCCCAGCTCTTCATTTCCGCCGCCTGGATCTGGCTTTCTTGTCTTTTATTTGTTACCCAGCATTCACTTCCATACATTAGTACCGGCACCGCCATAGTCTTATAAAATTTTAATCGAGTGTCTTTTCTTGTCTTGTTATTGAGGTATCTATTTATCGTTCCACAAATTTGTCCGAATCTTCCGATTTTGTTTGCAATATCTTTGTCGTATCCATAGGATATGTTGCAGCCTAAATAGTTGAAGTGGCTAACTTGTTCGATCGTCTTATTATTGACTACAATTTTTGCTCTTGTTGGGTCGTTTCCCGTGAACGCCATGATATTAGTTTTGTTTGTGGATATTTTCATATTATAGGACTTGCAGATCTCGTTAAGCATATAAATTGCTCTTTATAAATCTATTTCGGTTTTGAAGATAATTGCCAGATCGCCTGCGTATAGAAGTGAGTTGACCCTCGCATCCCCACTAACCTGAATTCCAGAAGAAACTCCAAGTTTCCATTCGTTGATAATGTCGTCTATGTAAATGTTGAAAAGTGTCGGCGATAAGCTACAGCTTATCTCAATCACTTGATATAGAAAATAATAAGATTGTAAATTTTTCTTGGAGCGTGGGGGGGGTTATTCTATATCCCCAAATCCCAAGCACTTTGTATACTTACTATTATTACCTATTACGAATTTTTCATTTACCATCTTTAATTAATTCTTTAGGAATCCCCGCAAATTTCCCAATTCAGGATTAATGGTGGGTTTATGCAAAATATTTAACGTAAAATAATTTAATTTAAGAAACATGCTAGATTCATTCATAGATTCATGCTAGGTTCATGCTAGATATTTAAAAATTAAGAATCCCCATTAATAGAGGCTTACACACATTGGACATTTTTAAATTAAATTAACTTACGTTAAATATTTTGTATGAACCCATCATTTGTTTCTACGAAGTGGTTTTTTACCTGTAACTCACTTAATTTAATTTTTTAGTAAAATTTACCATCAGACTTAAATTGAAGAGCATAAAATTCTCTATAAAATAAATTTTTCAAAACAGACTTCAGATGACATGTAAGAAAATTTCGTGTTATTCAACATCTTGATTTTAATTTAAAGTTTTTACAATAAAACGCATTTCGCGTTTCAGGTTCTGATTTTTAATTTCAGGAATAGTAAGCGTAGGAAAACTTTGAAAAAACTAATTTTTTCGTTTGATAAGAATTTTACACGTCCAAATTTCAGCTTGCTCGGATTTTTACAAGTTCTAACAATTTTTTCGGCTTCCTTGCTTGACCACTGATATTTTTATCAGTGGTATTTTTATCCCCCCTATCGCGTAGGGGGGATTAAAATCTTCAAGTGGAGAGGCCGAGTTTTAGAGGTTCATTAGGACACTTAAATACAAATAATATGTCTACACCTTTTCCAGCAGTAATTCAGAAAACCTCACCTGGTGTTCAGAAATCGTGAATTGTAATTCAGATTTGTCAACTGATATTCAGAAATTGTGAATTGTAATTCAGATTTGTCAACTGATATTCAGAAATCGTGAATAGCAATTGACAAATCTGAATATTAATTAACAAATCTGAATAACGGTTGACGATTTCTGAATTACTGGTGGAAAAGGTGTAGTAATAGTAATTTCAGTTTACCCCAATTTTTTAAAGTTCTAGCAATTTTTTCGGCGTTCTTGCATTGACTAATATAGCCCAAGACTTTTAGGTTTTGACCCAGAAAAAAATATTGTAAATCTCACAATTTGCTCAAATGTTACATTATCATAACCGGTCTTGTTGGTAAAATTGTCACGTTAGTATACCAACGATATTATATTAAAATCATTCAAAATTCCCTAAAAATAGGCTTCATAGTCCTGGGGGTCTGGAATAATCCCCAGTTAAGCTCTGGATCTCCAGAAAACTGAGGGGTATAAGATTATCAATTTTTCTTTTCCCAATTTATGCTTAACTGAGAAGTATTCACGGATCCTCCAGTGACGGCTCTAGGGATGGGATGGACGGGAACCCACCTTAAAAATTGTTCCGTCATCCTGATAAAATATGAAATTTTAGATTACTTGCTAGAAACCATTTCTTTATTTGATTACGACAAAATCAACAAAAAATAAACATACGTATGTGTACCTGGGGGGTATTCCATACCCCCCCCAGACCCCCCGGTCGCAGATATGGTTTATAAATATAATCGACTGCATTGTAAATCTCCTTTTATTTATAGAATGAGAATATCCTAATAAGTATTAATAGTAATTATATGAAGTACTTAGGGTCTGGGGATACAGAATACTCCCCCCAACCCCAGTTACTTTACAGTTAACTAAATTATAAAAGAAAAATTTACAATCTCATGCCCTTCAGTATCAAAACTAATGAATTAAAAAATTTTAAATCAATGCAAAAAGAAGATTACGACACAATCAACGAAGAATAATTAATCATGGGTACTTTAACGGTATTTCATACCCCAGACTCCCCCCCCCCCCGGTTTCAAATCATGTTTTCTGAATACTTCACTTCGCTAGAGAAACAATTTCAAATTTTGTATATGGATTTCTTTGCAGAAGGTTCATTAAAAACCTTCACAAGTCTTTACCGATAAAAATAGTACGGAATACCCCCCAGACGATCTCTTGCTACCAGATACTGAGGACATAACATTATAGACTTTTCTTTTGCAATTTATGCTTAATTGCGGGGTATTCCTACACTCATTCCATACCCCCAAACCCAACAGTAGCGGTTTTAGGGGAGAACCGGGGAGAACTGAGGAGGACACCTTAAAAATTGTTCTGCCACTCAGAAAACATATATAAAATTTTAGATTTATTGCTGTAAACAATTATTCCATACCTCCCAGACCCCCCGGACTGTGGAAGTGTAGTTGTAGCGATATTTTGAAGAATTTTAACGAGTAGTTTAGAGGCGTCCATAAAGGAAGTCCACAACTTTTTCCGTCTTCTCAACCCCCCCAAAATCGAACTTGACACGACATTGTTTACACGACATTTGGAATTTAGGGAGTAAATAAATTTTTTGCAAAATATTACGTAATTAAATATTCAAATTTTCTTAGAAATTCCAAAAATAAGATTTTTATGCGGACCCCCCCCAGGATCGGACGTCGTTTCACTCTCAAAATAGATGTCCCAAATATTACACAATTGCATTGTATTGGATGGTGTTACATAAGTATTCAGTAGCAGATTTATGGGGGGTTTAGAAGCTGTAGCTCCCCCCCCCCCATGGCTTAACAAAGAAAATGAAATTCACTTGAGTATAGAAGTTCTCAACTATAAAATAATTTTGTGTTGAATTTGTAAAATGTACATTCATTATTCTCTTTAGATTACAATTTACCCTCATGCAGGTAAATTTAAAAACCGGAACAGGGGAGAAACCTCTTGAATATTTTTTGGAAAAAATTTAATCAGTGAATTCTTTACGCCCAGTATTAAAAACTTTTAAGTTGTAACAAACTTAGGATAATGTAGTAAATAAATATTTTTTACTGAAAATAACGTCGAATTTATGCCCTCTGTATAAATTTTATAAATATGAAAATTGTAAAAAAATAAATGTATAAAACGCCCCCCTAAAATTAATAGAAATAATTTATAAGTATATTTTGACTTGATGGAAATTTATATGCTTTTTTTAACACTTGAGCAAGTTACGTATAATTTTGTTATTATAGTTTATGGTGACCATATGTACTTATTTTAGTAGGACAGTACTCTTTTTTAGAACGATGTCCTATGTACTTAAAAACTTCTCCAAGTACTTACAAATGTACTTATTTTTTGTACACCCGCCGGGGGGGGGTGCCATCCGACGCTGCCCCAAACCTCATGGTTGTTTCCTTCAGTGCAACCCCAGAAAAAAAAAGGTCATCAATCGTAATCGTCGTATATTTAGGTACGCCGCACAGTGTGGTGAAATGGGGTTTTTGTGAACAAACTGTTTTTGAGCCTTCAATTTTAGGGCAAAAAATCTGGAAGTTGTCTTACTATATCCTTAATCCTTAATACGGTATATATAAAAATGGATGTATGTATTGCCGTGATAAGACAAAATTTTTTTGATTTATATAGGGGAGAAATATTAACGATGGTGCGCTGTAAGCAACATCAACGTGACGTCACGCTGATGCACGCTAATGATATAACCTCGCTTGACCTCGCTCAGAAATACTTTGATTTGGTTTTGAACGATAATACATTACAACTAAGTAATAAATAAATCTTATCTATAAAAATGGATGTATGTATATATGTGTGTATATATTACTATGTATCGCTTCTTCTTATAAGGGACACATGTAAAATAAAAATGAAAATTCAAAAATGAACTTGACAACACTTCCTTAATTTTATGATTTTGAATACCCTTTTTGCTAGCTCTATTTTGTCAATACTATTTGGCATGAAAGTACTCTTAACCACAGAAGTCGATTCCTCGAGGGTGTGCTCTTTTGCTTTTTCTGAAAAATAACTTAAAAGGAGGGAAATTCGTCCCTCAAAGATACTCAAACGATATTGAATACTAAACAATTTATTTCCAAACAATAACATGAACAAATAATAAATAAACCAAACTTATACTAAAATCGAAATTCAACATGTAACAAATAAATAATTTTTATAATACTAAACAGAGTGAAGTTTTATTTCCGTTTTCCGTTTTACGCGTCGTTGTTTATTAACCGTTCACTAATATCCCGCAAAAAGTTAAATAAGTTTATCTTACCAATAACAGGTGTCGCCGTTATGTTTCTTAAATAATTTTAACATCCAGTTATCTACGAACAATGGTGAATCCTAACTTTTCTTGAGAATCACCTCGTGTAACTTTGTTTAGTGCTCCAATAATCATTTACAGCAAATCTTTGTTCCAATCGGTTATTATCACTGCACAGCTTATAAAAGGTAAGTACCTCTGTATTTATTATCAAAATCAATCTCACGAAATTTCTTGTAATTCATACAACTTTGTGTAAATCTTTCTTTGTTTCAGCTCCTCCACGTCGAATTGGGCTTTTAATCCAATTTTAACAACTTTTCTGACCAGAGTACCATAAAACGCTCTGACCTCTTACACATTTGATAATCATCCTTTTTTATTTATTTTTAATCTGCTGTTTCCTTGGTTTTTACGAGTTTATCAATTTTTGTCACTCTTTGATATCTTTTACAACGTGAGTACAATGCATCTTTGATATCAATTTTATTTTTAAACCAAAATGTCATTTTAAATAATTTCATCTCTGTTTTTAGGATCGTCACAACAACCTACCGTCTGGTTACACTCAACACGCATCAGTCCCGGATGAACGAATCGTTGCATTTGTCTTTACCGTGACCACACCAAATTACGTAAATCTTTTGTACATTTACCTCACTTCTTAAAATTACCCTACATTTATAATACTAAAAACTTAATTATACATTGAACAAATTTTTCTATGAATATAAAATTATTGTAGTACATGATTTTTATATCATTGCTGGACGAATTTTTCCTCTCACTTATTTTGTTGATAACTAAATTTATTAGAGCGTTCAAGATTATCTGTTGAAATCTTCTTTGTCATCAAGAGTTTTCATGTAATTTGTGATCTTTATAGTGCTTATTCATTTTTAAAATTATTTACATTTTGAGTCATTGCAATATGTATGTATGTTCCGCATAGACGCCTAAACCCCGTAACTGTGGGCGTTGAAACTTTCACGAGATCTGGCGACATTCAATAGTAAACTTTTCGTCGTCTTTGAATTTAGTAATTCGTCACCATAAGACGGTCATCAGCAGTTAAACACTTCAGGTCACAGTCGTTGTCATAGTTACGAAGCGATTTTGACGCTAAAAGATTAATTAAATGACTTTGACATATTATAGTCAGTAGCGGCTCGAAAAATAGGGGGCACAACTTTGACTAACCTTAAAAATGACATTGACATATTATAGTCAGTAGCGTTGCACAATATTTTTAAAATTATCAAAAATCATTTTGCATATACAGGGTAAAACATAAATAGTGCGCGTTTTAGCAAGACCCTTTTCGTAACCTAGAGAGTGACCCTGATAGTGTTGAATAGCCCCCATGGGCCCCCCGATAGTGTCAAAGTGACGGCATTAACTACATAACCTAAAAATCATTTTGCACATACAGATTTAACTTTACATGAAGATGTAACTTTACGTGAAGATTATGTATGTATGTGTGTATGTATGTATGTATGTATGTATGACAGATGACAGATGACGGATGACGGATGACAGATGACAGATGACAGATGACAGCTGACAGATGACGGATGACAGATGACAGCTGACAGATGACGGATGACAGATGACAGCTGACGGATGACAGATGAGATGACAGATGACGGATGACAGATGAAGGCCGAACAACTATGGCCTTCACCAATCTATTATGGTCTTCCCCCTGTGAGGCCGAAGGCCGAACAACTATGGCCTCCGCGGATCTATCATGGTCCTCTCTCTGTGAGGCCGAAGGCCGAACAACTATGGCCTTCTCGGATCTATTATGGTCCTCCCCATAAACATTTGCTTTGCAACGAAAATACACATTTTGCATATTTTAAATTTTGCCCAAAATCGCCTCAGATTTTGATTTTCAATTTTGACGTCGACACTAATTTGCAAATGCTGCCGTTATTTGTCGTTTTTCGTCAACCGTCGTCATGTGCTAAATTAAAGACCGTTAATAACCGTATCCGAAGCTCCGATTGCTTTTTCTAAATTATCCGTCGTTTCTTCGTGAGAGACCCATTTAAGTGAAAATTGTGTAAAAACTTTGGACGTATGTAGCGCTCTTATTTACCGGCCGATCTTTAATTTTTAAGACGCAACGGAAGCGTATCGCGACGCTCTATAATAGTTCGTCCATAACATTCCTTCGAATTTTCAACGCCGAAGGTGTTAAGCCGAATTTAAATTTCTAAATTATTTTTTCAATGGGATAGCCTTGCAAATTTTTCGAAAAAAAATTACGCTCCGATAATTATATATTAACGCCGGAAATGGACGGGCAAACCGTTTTTGGGAATTATAACACAAAAACGTACTCTAAACTTCTTCTTCGATATCTAAAACATTGGCAAAATTGTGATTAACTTTTTGGAAAAGTGCAAAGATTTGTAATATTTGTACCGGGACACTTTTTAAATTGGCGCACCCCCACTACCAAAATTGTTCATTTTTGAATTATTATACTTTTAAATAAAAAATATTTCAATTACACGTCGAGGAGACAAATATAAATCGAAAATGTCGAATGAAATTTTCTCGATTTGGTTTTGCTTTGCAACGAAAATACACATTTTGCATATTTTAAATTTTGCCCGAAATCGCCTCCGATTTTGATTTTCAATTTTGACGTCGACACTAATTTGCAAATGCTGCCGTTATTTGTCGTTTTTCGTCAACCGTCGTAATGTGCTAAAATACAGACCGTTAATAACCGAATCCGAAGCTCCGATTGCTTTTTCTAAATTATCCGTCGTTTCTTTGTGAGAGACCCATTTAAGTGAAAATTGTGTAAAAACTTTGGACATATGTAGCGCTCTTATTTACCGGCCGATCTTTAATTTTTAAGACGCAACGGAAGCGTATCGCGACGCTCTATAATAGTTCGTCCATAACATTCCTTCGTATTTTCAACGCCGAAGGTGTTAAACCGAATTTAAATTTCAAAATTATTTTTTCAATGGGATAGCCTTGCAAATTTTTCGAAAAAAAATTACGCTCCGATAATTATATATTAACGCCGGAAATGGACGGGCAAACCGTTTTTGGGAATTATAACACAAAAGCGTAATCTAAACTTCTTCTTCGGTTGTCTAAAACATTGGCAAAATTGTGAATAACTTTTTGGAAAAGTGCAAAAATTTGTAATATTTGTACCGGGGGACCTGCGACACTTTTTAAATTGGAGGCGAGGTGGTCCGCTCTGTGAGGCCGAAAAATCATTTTGCACATACAGATTTAACTTTACATGAAGATGTAACTTTACGTGAAGATTATGTATGTATGTGTGTATGTATGTATGTATGTATGTATGTATGACAGATGACAGATGACGGATGACAGATGACGGATGACAGATGACAGATGACAGATGACGGATGACAGATGACAGATGACAGATGACAGATGACAGATGACAGATGACAGATGACAGCTGACAGATGACGGATGACAGCTGACAGATGACGGATGACAGCTGACGGATGACAGCTGACAGATGAGATGACGGATGACAGATGAGATGACGGATGACAGATGAAGGCCGAACAACTTTGGCCTTCACGGATCTATTATTGTCCGCCCTGTGAGGCCGAAGGCCGAACAACTTTGGCCTTCACGGATCTATTATGGTCCGGTCTGTGAGGCCGAAGGCCGAACAACTATGGCCTTCACGGATCTATTATGGTCCGGTCTGTGAGGCCGAAGGCCGAACAACTGTGGCCTTCACGGATCTATTATGGTCCGGTCTGTGAGGCCGAAGGCCGAACAACTATGGCCTTCACGGATCTATTATGGTTTCACCCTGTGAGGCCGAAGGCCGAACAACTATGGCCTTCACCGATCTATTATGGTCTTCCCCCTGTGAGGAAGACTTTATATAGGTCGCAGAACTCGCCGGAATTGTGCAAGAAGACGCAAATCCACCTCTTCGTGGAAGATCCACCTCTTTGCGGAAGATTTAACTTTACCTGAAGATTAATTTGTTTTTAATTGGTTTTCTAAAGAAAAACTCGCCGGAATTGTGCAAGAAGACGCAGACCCACCTCTTCGTGGAAGATCCACCTCTTTGCGGAAGATTTAACTTTACCTGAAGATTAATTGAAAAGTGAAAATTGTGTAAAAACTTTGGACGTATGTAGCGCTCTTATTTACGCCAGAAATGGACGGGCAAACCGTTTTTGGGATTAGTTCCATCAAGACAAAAATTGAATTTAACATTGGAAGCATTTAATTACGACAAAAACTACGATTACATGAATCACGAGGATGTAGCAATAGGTGTTATGAACAAACTTTGCTTGCATTGTCGTGTTTCGAAGTTCGCTAAGGAATCACCAGGAATGTGTTGTTCGAACGGCAAAGTTGTTTTGCCACCGCTGATTGATCCACCTGAGCCGCTTCTAAGTTATCTTACTGGCACCACTGCAATTTAAAAACACTTCCTGCTAAACATTCGCAAGTACAACTCATGCTTTCAAATGACTTCATTCGGAGCAACAAACATTTTCTCCAACGTCGGTTACATGCCCACAGTCATTTAAAAGTTGAAATAATAAAAAAATTGTTCATAATGTGTTGGTTCTGTTTACTATACGTATGTCTAGCGCCGCAGGCGCTAGTTATTTAATAAAAAATAATAAATTTAACGTATTTTAATTAATTTTTAAAATAATTTTAATTAATTAAGACGTGAAATATTTAGTTGATATTACAGCCACCAGGGTGCGTACAATTAATATTTTCCCCTATAGCGAGGGTAAATAAACGGCACTTTTGTAAATTGCCTCGGCTAGCATGAATGAGACTCTTGTATTGGCGGGCGTGTAAATGGTCCGAATATGAAGAAAAACACCTCGTCTGAATGCTAATTCGCAGTCAAAAATTGATAAGACTTAAAAACTTAACGCTGCATCAGAATTCGTCTTGTACCTATGCTGTACTTGTGAAATAAAAATGTACTCAAATAAATTCATTCAAATTAATACCTGTTCATTTATTACCTTTATAACGAGACAGATCATAAATTAAACAAGAAAAACAAATCAAGCATACAAAATTGTTCTTAAAAACTAAAACTAACCCCCTCCGAAATACCGCACTATTATTTAAGTTTATTCGCATCTACGTCGTGATAAACGAACAAAAAGAACGCGTAAAATTGTCTTACCGAAAATTACCGACGTCGGTGAACAACTGCTAGGACTCCTGCGGATGTTGCCTCGAAGTGCCGGCTTCTTTATCTCTTTTGACTGTAGTGACCAATTATAATAGTGATACACCATGGATTCTTGTTGACAAAGTAAATACCAGTTGGATCTTGCGTAAGTATTCAAATTCATTTAATTTAATTTCTTCTTTTCCATATCATAACCAAAAAACTTTTCGAAAACAGTGGTACCAAAAATTTTCAGTATGTGAATATATAACGACTTTCCATAACTTCTTTGAAATAAACGTAATTGCAATTCTCACTTCTTTAAAACTCATCAATTAACTTTTATTTTCCAACTTTGGCGTATTTAAAAAACTATTAAATTTTAATTTCCCAAAATCCAAAACTTCGCACGTGCTAACTCTTCAACAGTTCGTACGCCAATCTTATATCTTCCCCCAATACGTCTTTACTCGTTGATGGACGTGAGGAGAGTCCTTGTCTTTTTCAGAAAACTTATCTTTTTAAATTTTTCACGAGCAGGCGCGTTTCACCAAAATTTCAAACTTGTCGGAAATAAACCCGTCCTTTTGCCACTTCATTAATCTTTAATTATTATCACTTAATTGCGTTTCGCCTAACTCAACAGATATTAAAATTACCCAATTTTTTTTTTCTTCTTTATGAAAGTGCAAATATTTATATGATTTTGTGATTTGTCTCTTACATTATTTTTCTTTTAGGTACAGCATCTATTGAAAGGACTTTACTTGAGTTTAAAAAAAAATTGAACCAACAGTATTTCAACGTTTTTTGAGGTATTTCTAAACCCTGGTACAGCAAATAACCAAATCATGGCCTTTAAACGAAATAAAAGATGATTGTGTCTTTTTCCAAATCGATCCCATTTTGGACCACCGCAGTATGTTCCCTATACTCCTAAACCGTTTGACCGATCGGAACCAAATTTGGCATAGTTATTATGTAGGTCCCTGCGCATGTTTTTGTATTAAAATCGTGCAAAAATTTTCAAAGGAAAGGAAAGTTGATTTTGAGTAGCTTGCCTTCCTTAAAGGAAGGCAAGCTACTCAAAATCAACTTAAAAACAGTAATGAATGCTGTCAAACTGTCAACCAATCGACAATGCAAATACGCGTGCACGTGCTTTGCGTTTCTATTTGACCAATCTTAACCAAATTTGGTGTAGAAGTTATTTACAACGCTACGAAAAACATAGGCTACTTTAGTACCTTGGAGTGAGGCCGAAGGCCGAACAACCACATCCGACACGGTCTAGATGGCTAAAGGCGGCCGGTAGGCCGACTGTGCCAGCTAGTCCTTAATAGAATAGAAGAAAACAATAATTTTGTGTTTTCCCACAGAATATTGCATAAGCCACGATTCGAAATTCTAAAGTTCGTCATTTTAAAATAGTTTTCAATTGTTTTTAATATCTTTCTGTATCGTTCGTTCTGCTTATGTATTGTTTACATGGGCATTTGGGAAAAATTTATTGATTTGTTAATCCAATAATACCTTCGGTAAAAATTGGATAAGTCTCAGTAAAAACGCTCTTGTGTTCGCATCTGCAAGTATCTGCAGCTGAAATTTGGAGGGCAAGTACCAATGATACCATAAAAAAATTTTCGGTGTGTCTCATGCGTTCTTACACAACTAAAAGTTTAAGAGAAGTTAACATTTAAAAAAAATCGAGTTTTTAGGTCGAAATTAGGTCTACAAACCGTTAAAAATGTAATTCTTTGTTTTGGCACTTGTGTGCTAGTAACGAGAAACAGAAATAATATTTCAACTTGAAAACTGAAAAAAATCAATGAATTTTCGTTTTTAAGCAAAGTTAAAATATCTATGTATACGGTACATAATGTATATAAAAAAGGTTGACTTCGCCCCATTTTTTCGACACTTTCCAAGCGCATTTTTTATGATTTTTATTGTGTTCCTGAATCCTTGGGATGTTCCTAGCAAGAAACTATTATTAAACTGACCAAATGAATTACTTTAAAAATCACCATTTGTCCGCCTCCACCACACTGTGCGCCGTTGACCTTTTTTTAGGTATTTACCGTGTTTCGCCGAAATGTACTTTTTTTTCATAAAAATAATATGGTCACCATAATTATAGTACTAACAAAAAATTTGAAAAGGAATGGAAAAGAAGGCGGTTTCTCAGAATTAAAAAAAAATACCTAAAAATAGTACACGCCCTGAGCTACAGGAAGACGCAAAAACGTGATTTTTAAATTTGCATTGGCTAATCGCCTTCTTCTCGTTCATGTGATTTGAGGATTTCAATTTGTTAGAGATTTCTGGAACGGCCGTTGCTACCGAATTTCAATTTAGAAGCATGGCATCAAATTTACCCCATTTTGTATTTATAGAGTTCAATTATTGCCACACCAGTTGGCGTTTCGAATAACACGGTATAGTTTTAAGAAGTTCGGCTCGGATAACGCGGAAGATTGCATAACCAAAACTGTACGTAAGTCCATATAATAACAAAAACATTTGCTATTTAAATGATTTTTGATTATTCTATCGGCCAATTAATTATTATTAAAAAATTATTTATTGTCCGCAGCTGTTTGAATTTCGTGTGCTGCGCGCGATGGAAACTTCCCTGCGCAGATTCAGAGCTTTATAATTTTTTTATAGCACAACGGTTGACTTTACGAAGAAAACTGAAGAGATCAAATTTCTAGATAATCGAATGATAAAAAAGCACACGAAAACTGAACATAAATATATAGTCCAATGAATAATTAGATAACGAGTTATCAAAATTTAAAAAAAGGTCTCTCAAAAATCTAATTTTTCGAAAAAAATTATTTTAAAAATCGGAAAAATTACTGTGTAGTGTCAGTATAAACCAGGGATGGGCAACCTTTTGTATAACAGGGGTCAGAATAATATTTACGTTTCGTCCGCGGGCCTTAGTATAGTTAATGGACACATTTTTGTTACTTGTATTTTTTTCTGAAAATACATATAAAAACAATAATATTTATAACAAAGTTAATTAAGTACTATATTTATTTCTCTTATCATTTATAACAAATTACAAAATTCGCAAAGGAAAGGAAAGTTGATTTTGAGTAGCCTGCCTTCCTTTAAGGAATCTCGATAATCCATTCATGCGCGTCCCCTTGGGACGCGCATGAATGGATTATCGAGATTCCTTAAAGGAAGGCAGGCTACTCAAAATCAACTTAAAAACAATAATGAATGCTGTCAAGCTGTCAACACTGTTGTTGACAATGTAAATACGCGTGCACGTGCTTTACGTTTCTATTTGACCAATCTTAACCAAATTTGGTGTAGAAGTTACGATATTTACAACGCTACGAAAAACATAGGCTACTTTACAACCTTGTAGTGAGGCCGAAGGCCGAACAACCACATCCGACACGGTCTAGATGGCTAAAGGCGGCCGGTAGGCCGACTGTGCCACCTAGTTATTTTAATAATACGCGAAAACTGAATTCGCGTTAAAGGGAATTTTGCTTCGCGTATAAAAAATTCAGGTATCAAAATCTAATTCGCGTTATTCTGAATTCGCGTACATCGAACTCGCGTACATGGAGGGTCTAGTGTACTTTTCAATTTACTTTTTACAATACTTTTTAATTTAATTTAAATAAGACGAATTATGTCGAAAATTAAACTGTAGATCTGTCCTTTTTCCTTATGTTAGGTACTAACCTAATCCTTTTCTTTAAAATTTTTGTTTTTGAAAATATTTATTTATTATTTCTTCTAAAGATCTCGCGGGCCGGATTAGAACTTTACGCGGACCGGAGTTGGCCCGCGGGCCGGAAGTTGCCCACCGTTGGTATAAACCATGAATTTTTGTATATATGGAAAAGTGTATCCCTTTTAGTTTGAATTTTACCGCGGATCTGGCATTTCATATCTTGTCCGTACAAATTTAAGCGGTGATAACAAAATAATGATAAAAATGTGCATTTTGTTGAATTTTGGATATAATTATTAATTAGTATTTAGTAGATGTGATTGTTTGTTAAGTTTGATAAGTGTTATTATTCACATTAGGAA
Source organism: Podabrus alpinus (assembly GCA_932274525.1). Lineage (NCBI taxonomy): Eukaryota > Metazoa > Arthropoda > Insecta > Coleoptera > Cantharidae > Podabrus > Podabrus alpinus. Next base: position 82,113,628 of record OW026454.1, on the reverse strand, counting down.
ATATTAGCTTATAAATGTCGTTTCTCTTTTTTTAGGTAAGATTTTGTTTTACCTTTAATGTTGTAATTTGTGTTACTAATAAAATTTACTCTTTTTTTAGAGAAACAATTTTTAGTTTTATTTCCATATACACGTGAGCTTGTGTCAATAAAAAAGGACACATTATAAAACGACATTTTTTGCAACTATTCTTGGAGGAAGAATGGATAGAATAAGATTTGAATTCGTAGTAAAAGCTGTGGATGATCCAAAGACGAATGCAATTTGTGTAACCTCAATTACTGCAAACAGTAAACAGACTTACATCATTCCAGAACAATTCCAACTGGTAAAACTGCATGAAGCAATCACAAAAACTATAACCTATAAAAAAGTAAAAGCTACATTACAAAAGAGGCACGACAGAAGACATGTATGGATTTCGGTGACAGAAGAAATAAAAAGTGATTATATGGATGAAGATGGAAATATGCAGTTTAAGGGTTATTTGCTAGAGGAGATTACACCAACAATACAGCATCAGGAGGCTCCTACCGCTGGAATCTCGGAACAGATATTAACTAGAATACTGGAAAGTTTTTTTGAAAAAAACAGTGATACTCCTGGACACCATAGTATGAGAAAGTTGTCAGAGGCATTTGTTATAGAAAAATTCACAAGGAAAATCTCAAACGTACCCCAATGGATGAATACTTTTGAAAGCGAATGCAATCGTTTGGGAATAGAAGAGGATATAAAAAAAATTGAGGTCCTTAGGTTGTTTCTGGAAGAATCATGTCTTGACTGGTACAGTTCCATGCTCATAAAACATACAACAAACTCAGAATGGTTAACATGGAGAAACAACTTTTGTGAAACTTACGCAAACAAGGGTTGGACGTCAATCAGGTATGCAATGTCATTCAGATATATACAGGGCTCATTATTAGAATACGCTTTAAAAAAGGAAAGACTTTTATTAGAAACAAATAAGTCGATAGATAAGTCCACTCTAATTGATCTCATTGCTACAGGGATGCCAAATTTTATATCTGATAGGATTGATAGAAATAGCTTAAAGGAAACTAAGGATTTGTTTAATAACATTGGAGGTTTGGAACATTTAGTTAATAAAAATAATTCTGAAAAGAAGATGTTTGCAGGGTTTGAAAATAAAATTAAAGAAGAAAATGGAAGATACAAACCATGCAAAATTTGTGAAAAAGAAAATAAAGGTAGTCGGTACCATCCTGAATCCTTATGTTGGTTTAAAAACAAAAATAACGAGAGGCCAAAAATAAATCAAATAAAAAACGTTAATAGTTCTACATTGGAAGCAGAATTTAATGAAATGAATCCAAAAACACTAATAGTTCCGCCATTAATCAAAATTAAACTGTTGTTAAATGATACATTAGAAATTTTGGGAGTTTATGATTCAGGTTCAAATGTTTCTTTAATAAATTCAAGATTATTATACTTAAAAAATAAACCAATTACTGATCAAAAAATTCAAAATTTGAAAACGATTAATGGCGTGAAAAAAACTAGAGAATTGGTAACTTTAAAAATTAAGATTTTTGATATTGAAAAAAATGTTAATGTTTTTGTGTAGATGAGGAGGGTTTTGATTACGATTTTTTAATTGGATTGGATTGCATAGGTGGTTTTCACTTGAATCAAAATGAAAATTTGGAAGTCACACAGAAAACTCACAACTTCACAAAGGAAGACAATAAAAAGGAAATAGATTCAAAAATTAATGAAATAATTCCTGACTTTTCAGGTAAAAAAGTTGAAGAAAACCAAAATTTTCAAAATGTTAATAAAAATGTTGATGTTCTATGGAAGACTGGAGATGAAATGAATGATGAATATATGATAAACTTTAATGAACATGTAGAAGTGGCTAATTTTGATATTTCAGTAAATCATCTAAACTGTCAGCAACAGGCTGAAATAGATGAATTAATACACAGATATAAATCAATTTTTGCTAAGGATAAATATGATATAGGCACTGTAAAAGGTTATGAGGCACGTATTGATTTATTAATGGATAAATATTGTAGTAAAAGGCCATACAGGTGCACTATTGAAGATAAACGAGAGATAGAACAACAAATATCGAAATTATTACAAAAAAATCTAATCGAAGAGTCATATAGCCCTTTTGCTGCTCCGGTAACACTGGCTTTTAAAAAAGAAGAAGGAAAAAGATCCAGATTATGTATCGACTTTCGCGATTTAAATAAAATTGTAGTTCCTCAGTCACAACCCTTCCCATTGATCGAGGATTTAATGGTTAAAACGAGAGATTGTAAGTTTTTTTCAACACTGGATATAAACTCAGCGTTCTGGTCAATTCCCTTGAAAATTGAAGACAAGCAAAAAACAGCATTTGTTACTCAAGAAGGGCACTTTCATTGGACATGTTTACCCTTCGGATTAAAAACGTCTTCAGCTATTTTTCAGAGAATTTTAAGTAGCATTATAAGGAAAAATAAACTATCAGATTTCACCGTAAATTATATAGATGATATTCTGATTTTTTCTAAAACATTTCCAGAACACATTAAGCACTTATCATTGTTATTAGGAGCAATTTTGAGGGAAGGCTTTAGATTGAAATTTTCAAAGTGTAACTTTGCACAAGACTCGGTGAAATATTTAGGCCATATAATTAAAAATAATACAATTAGGCCATTGAAAGATAATTTAATTGCTATACAAAATTTTCCTGTTCCGAGAACACAAAAGAATGTCCGCCAGTTTTTGGGGAAAATAAATTTTTATGGAAAATATGTGTCAAATATATCAATTATATTGGATCCTTTACATAATTTATTGAGAAAGGGACAAAAATTTATTTGGTCAGAGAAATGTCAAGAATCCTTTGAGACAATAAAAAAATTACTTTGTTTAGAACCTATTTTATCAATCTTTGATCCAGATTTGCCGATACATATTTACACAGATGCAAGTATACAGGGCATAGGAGCTGTCATGAAACAACCACAACAGAATGGAGAAGAAAAACCGTGTGCATATTTTTCAAGAAAATTAAATGAGACTCAGAAAAGAAAAAAAGCCATCTATCTGGAATGTCTAGCAATAAAAGAGGCAGTAAAATATTGGCAGCACTGGCTCATCGGGAAAAGATTTACAGTTTTCTGTGACCATAAACCCCTAGAAAGAATGAATATTAAGGCTAGAACAGATGAAGAGCTAGGAGACTTAACGTATTATCTATCTCAGTTTAATTTCGAGATAATATACTCCCCAGGAAGGTACAACTTAGAAGCAGACTGTTTAAGCAGAAATCCAGTATTAGAACCACATGAAAATCAGGATGAAAGTTTAAAGATTGTAAATCTGATAAAACTAGAAGATATCCAAAATGATCAAGAAAAAAATGGAGATGTACAAAATAATAAAAATAAACTAAAATTGAGAAAAACAATATATTATAAAGTGGTTAGGAAAAAGGAAAAGATTATACTGTCGGAGGAATTTAGTAGGAAATTTATAGAAAATATTCATTATCTTTACTGTCATATAGGAATAAAACAAATGCAAAATAAAATTAAACCATTTTATACAGCAAAAAACTTAAATTGTAATATTAAACAGATCTGTGAAAACTGTGAAATCTGCATAAAAAACAAATCAAGAGGAAAATATAGATTTGGATTTATGTCTCACCTAGGTCCTGCTACTTATCCTTTCGAAATAATATCTATAGATACCATTGGTGGTTTTGGTGGCTCGCGTTCTACCAAAACATATTTACACCTTCTTGTAGATCACTTCACGAGATATGCCTACATTTTGACTTCAGAAACTCAAAGTTCGAGTGATTTTATTAAACTAGTTCAAAAAGTGATGCAGAACAATAAAATTGGCATGATTCTATCAGATCAATATCCAGGAATAAATTCGAAAGATTTTAAAAACTTTTTAGATAAAGAGAATATACCCATTATCTTTACTGCGGTAAATGCACCATTCTCAAATGGTCTAAATGAAAGACTTAATCAAACACTGGTAAATAAGATTAGATGTAAAATTAATGAAAGAAAGGAAAAATTGGCCTGGACGGCCATAGCACATGAATGCACCCAGAGATATAATGAAACTGAACATACAGTAACAGGATTTTCCCCTAAATATTTATTAGAAGGGAAAAATGTTGATATTTTACCAGATGAGTTGAAACAGGAAACAACACATAATGATTTAATTCAAGATAGAAAACTCGCCGTAGAAAATACCATAAAATCACATCATTATAATAAACAACATTTCGATAAAAACAGAAGAAAATGCGAATTAACGTGGGAGACTCCGTATATGTTGAAAACGGTAATCGGTTAAACAGAAAGAAATTAGATGAATTAAAAATTGGACCATATAAAATCTTGGAAAAAATTTCAAACTCAATATACAGAATAGATACAGGCCATAGGAAGTCGGAGTCAAACTTTTTCCATGTCACAAAACTCGTCCCCGTTCCGGATTTCATGCAGGAGGCATAGCTTTTTATAGAAAAATAACAAAAACGGTGATGAAAATCTTTCCCTTGGGGGGGAGATGTAAAAGTGTATCCCTTTTAGTTTGAATTTTACCGCGGATCTGGCATTTCATATCTTGTCCGTACAAATTTAAGCGGTGATAACAAAATAATGATAAAAATGTGCATTTTGTTGAATTTTGGATATAATTATTAATTAGTAGGTATTTAGTAGATGTGATTGTTTGTTAAGTTTGATAAGTGTTATTATTCACATTAGGAAATATTAGCTTTTAAATGTCGTTTCTCTTTTTTTTAGGTAAGATTTTGTTTTACCTTTAATGTTGTAATTTGTGTTACTAATAAAATTTACTCTTTTTTTAGAGAAACAATTTTTAGTTTTATTTCCATATACACGTGAGCTTGTGTCAATAAAAAAGGACACATTATATATATTTCCTTTAATGCTGTCAATATTATAATTAAATAATTAATAAAATAAAATTTAATAAACTATGACAATGAAAAATTACATATTTTCGGACGTCTCGCACAGATCAGCTATTAAAGATAAAAAGATATCACCTGTAACTTTTTTACAGCAAATTTAACGCTCTATAAAATTGTTTATTGCAATTTTGCTCTATCTCGAATAGTTTTGGCTAGAAATGCGTTGTTAATTAAACCTCATCCTTTCGCATTCCAAAAATATATTCCGTACCTTTGATTAAAATGTGGTGAATGCGATGCGGTCAGACCGGAAGGAACTTTCAGATAGTTTCCGTGGTGCGAAGCCCACGTTAAACCTTAAGTTCCATAATAAACAATTAATAAGAATGAAATTATCAATTTCTTGGAACCAGGCGATTAAGAAATACTATTAAAATTTATTTACATTATTTTTTATTAGTAAATATTATTGCAATTTAAAATATTGCTTAGTTATTCTGTGTTGACCTATTAAACTTAATAATTGGAATTCGTAAATTTGTTAATAGGTACTTACAATTATTATTGTTATTCAAATTTAGCACTACTTGATGATGAGAGCAAGGTCGAAAAACGTCGTAATTTAATAAAGAATTTTTCTAAAAGAATGTGTTAATAACAATAATTGCAAATTTATTATTGCAATGATTATTTGCAGAAATAATCAGCAAATAATTAACGCTTTATTGGCGATAATAATTCAAAACGGCGTATTTCTAGCGTTGTGCCCACAGATGTCGCTCGCAATAATGACGTTTCAAGCAAATCTCACCTTCTTTGATCTGTGACATTTCAAAACTCAAACGTCAACAGTAAAAAACCGGACATGTAAAAGACAGTACAGTTTACACTCATTTCGAAAATGTTGTTAAAAGTAGCAATAACTATTGTGATATTTATTTTAAACCACGAATCTCACGGTGTGCGGTCGCAAAATCTCAACGTCGACGAAAGTTTTTTGCATAACCCCAAGTATTTCAACTACGAAGAATTGTCAACATATTTTAAACAACTCCAAGCAAATTACCCCCGTTTAGCAAAATTACATAGTGTAGGTAAATCGGTAAGAAATAGAGAACTATGGGCTATACAAATCAACAAAAATGTCGGTAATCGAAGTACGCTCACACCGATGTTTAAGTATGTCGCCAATATGCATGGAGATGAAACCATCGGAAGACAAGTGGTAATTTATTTGGCTCAATATTTATTATCAAATTATGGAAAGATAGATTCGATCACCAAACTTGTAGACAACACCGATATTTATTTAATGCCTTCTATGAATCCAGATGGTTTTGAAAATTCCTTAGTGAGTTGACCTTAAAAAACTAAAACTAGAACAATTTGAAATTTTCCTTTTAGGAAGGTCTGTGTGAGTCAAAAGGTGAATTTATTGGTAGAGAGAACGAAAATCAAGTGGATCTGAACAGAGATTTCCCAGATCAATTTGAGCCTCCAAGTAGAAAAGGTTTGTACTATTGCACGGACTTGTGGGTTAGTTGTTGATTCAATTTTGTTTAGGGACGATGTTAGCAGGTAGACAACCTGAGACTGTGGCGATGATGGCATGGATCATGTCACGACCATTTGTACTTTCTGGAAATCTTCACGGTGGGGCGGTTGTTGCCAGTTATCCTTTTGATAACTCAAAGTAAATTTGCACTGCAGTTCTAAATGCATCATTTAATTGTATAATTTTTAGTTCCAGTAGAACGTGCTGTGCTGATAGTCGTACTCCCGATGATAATTTATTTAAAGCTCTTGCAATAACGTACTCCCTAAATCATGCCACCATGAAAATGGGCAATGTGTGTAAAAATGATGCATTTGATAAAGGCATCACAAATGGAGCTTTTTGGTATGAATTAAGAGGTAAGAATTATGTAATACATTGATAATGCTTGTATAAAAAATTATCGTAATGAATTTTACACCTTTTTTATAATATAAAGTAATACAATAGGTAATATCAATTTGATAATAAAATCGGTCGTTATAAATTGCAATAACCAATTCAAATTTTTTATGCTGCCTTATTTTTTCAATAACTATAATAATGGCTTATACAGGGTATTATATTTTTTCTGCTGCCTTATTGGTTGTTATTCTCATTTTTATATACAGAATTCCATGTTGCATTTTTTTATTTGGTTGATTTTTTATTACATGTTATGGAAAGGATCTTGTATAATTTTTTTAAATTTAATATCACACCGTTTATGAGGTATAATTTTCTAAAAATTTGCTCAATATTTTTTCGAATGCCTATTTGGCTAACTAATAAAGCCTAAACATTGGCAAAAAATCCGGGCAATTTATTTGGTTGATTTTTTATTATATGTTATGGAAAGGATCTTATATAATTTTTTTAAATTTAATATCACACCGTTTATGAGGTATAATTTTCTAAAAATTTGCTCAATATTTTTTCGAATGCCTATTTGGCTAACTAATAAAGCCTAAACATTGGCAAAAAATCCGGGCAATTTATTTGGTTGATCTTTTATTACATGTTATGGAAAGGATCTTGTATAATTTTTTTAAATTTAATATCACACCGTTTATGAGGTATAATTTTCTAAAAATTTGCTCAATATTTTTTCGAATGCCTATTTGGCTAACTAATAAAGCCTAAACATTGGCAAAAAATCCGGGCAATTTATTTGGTTGATTTTTTATTATATGTTATGGAAAGGATCTTATATAATTTTTTTAAATTTAATATCACACCGTTTATGAGGTATAATTTTCTAAAAATTTGCTCAATATTTTTTCGAATGCCTATTTGGCTAACTAATAAAGCCTAAACATTGGCAAAAAATACGGGCAATTTATTTGGTTGATCTTTTATTACATGTTATGGAAAGGATCTTGTATAATTTTTTTAAATTTAATATCACACCGTTTATGAGGTATAATTTTCTAAAAATTTGCTCAATATTTTTTCGAATGCCTATTTGGCTAACTAATAAAGCCTAAACATTGGCAAAAAATACGGGCAATTTATTTGGTTGATCTTTTATTACATGTTATGGAAAGGATCTTGTATAATTTTTTTAAATTTAATATCACACCGTTTATGAGGTATAATTTTCTAAAAATTTGCTCAATATTTTTTCGAATGCCTATTTGGCTAACTAATAAAGCCTAAACATTGGCAAAAAATCCGGGCAATTTATTTGGTTGATCTTTTATTACATGTTATGGAAAGGATCTTGTATAATTTTTTTAAATTTAATATCACACCGTTTATGAGGTATAATTTTCTAAAAATTTGCTCAATATTTTTTCGAATGCCTATTTGGCTAACTAATAAAGCCTAAACATTGGCAAAAAATCCGGGCAATTTATTTGGTTGATCTTTTATTACATGTTATGGAAAGGATCTTGTATAATTTTTTTAAATTTAATATCACACCGTTTATGAGGTATAATTTTCTAAAAATTTGCTCAATATTTTTTCGAATGCCTATTTGGCTAACTAATAAAGCCTAAACATTGGCAAAAAATCCGGGCAATTTATTTGGTTGATCTTTTATTACATGTTATGGAAAGGATCTTGTATAATTTTTTTAAATTTAATATCACACCGTTTATGAGGTATAATTTTCTAAAAATTTGCTCAATATTTTTTCGAATGCCTATTTGGCTAACTAATAAAGCCTAAACATTGGCAAAAAATCCGGGCAATTTATTTGGTTGATTTTTTATTATATGTTATGGAAAGGATCTTATATAATTTTTTTAAATTTAATATCACACCGTTTATGAGGTATAATTTTCTAAAAATTTGCTCAATATTTTTTCGAATGCCTATTTGGCTAACTAATAAAGCCTAAACATTGGCAAAAAATCCGGGCAATTTATTTGGTTGATCTTTTATTACATGTTATGGAAAGGATCTTGTATAATTTTTTTAAATTTAATATCACACCGTTTATGAGGTATAATTTTCTAAAAATTTGCTCAATATTTTTTCGAATGCCTATTTGGCTAACTAATAAAGCCTAAACATTGGCAAAAAATCCGGGCAATTTATTTGGTTGATCTTTTATTACATGTTATGGAAAGGATCTTGTATAATTTTTTTAAATTTAATATCACACCGTTTATGAGGTATAATTTTCTAAAAATTTGCTCAATATTTTTTCGAATGCCTATTTGGCTAACTAATAAAGCCTAAACATTGGCAAAAAATCCGGGCAATTTATTTGGTTGATCTTTTATTACATGTTATGGAAAGGATCTTGTATAATTTTTTTAAATTTAATATCACACCGTTTATGAGGTATAATTTTCTAAAAATTTGCTCAATATTTTTTCGAATGCCTATTTGGCTAACTAATAAAGCCTAAACATTGGCAAAAAATCCGGGCAATTTATTTGGTTGATTTTTTATTATATGTTATGGAAAGGATCTTATATAATTTTTTTAAATTTAATATCACACCGTTTATGAGGTATAATTTTCTAAAAATTTGCTCAATATTTTTTCGAATGCCTATTTGGCTAACTAATAAAGCCTAAACATTGGCAAAAAATCCGGGCAATTTATTTGGTTGATCTTTTATTACATGTTATGGAAAGGATCTTGTATAATTTTTTTAAATTTAATATCACACCGTTTATGAGGTATAATTTTCTAAAAATTTGCTCAATATTTTTTCGAATGCCTATTTGGCTAACTAATAAAGCCTAAACATTGGCAAAAAATCCGGGCAATTTATTTGGTTGATCTTTTATTACATGTTATGGAAAGGATCTTGTATAATTTTTTTAAATTTAATATCACACCGTTTATGAGGTATAATTTTCTAAAAATTTGCTCAATATTTTTTCGAATGCCTATTTGGCTAACTAATAAAGCCTAAACATTGGCAAAAAATCCGGGCAATTTATTTGGTTGATCTTTTATTACATGTTATGGAAAGGATCTTGTATAATTTTTTTAAATTTAATATCACACCGTTTATGAGGTATAATTTTCTAAAAATTTGCTCAATATTTTTTCGAATGCCTATTTGGCTAACTAATAAAGCCTAAACATTGGCAAAAAATACGGGCAATTTATTTGGTTGATCTTTTATTACATGTTATGGAAAGGATCTTGTATAATTTTTTTAAATTTAATATCACACCGTTTATGAGGTATAATTTTCTAAAAATTTGCTCAATATTTTTTCGAATGCCTATTTGGCTAACTAATAAAGCCTAAACATTGGCAAAAAATCCGGGCAATTTATTTGGTTGATCTTTTATTACATGTTATGGAAAGGATCTTGTATAATTTTTTTAAATTTAATATCACACCGTTTATGAGGTATAATTTTCTAAAAATTTGCTCAATATTTTTTCGAATGCCTATTTGGCTAACTAATAAAGCCTAAACATTGGCAAAAAATACGGGCAATTTATTTGGTTGATTTTTTATTATATGTTATGGAAAGGATCTTATATAATTTTTTTAAATTTAATATCACACCGTTTATGAGGTATAATTTTCTAAAAATTTGCTCAATATTTTTTCGAATGCCTATTTGGCTAACTAATAAAGCCTAAACATTGGCAAAAAATCCGGGCAATTTATTTGGTTGATCTTTTATTACATGTTATGGAAAGGATCTTGTATAATTTTTTTAAATTTAATATCACACCGTTTATGAGGTATAATTTTCTAAAAATTTGCTCAATATTTTTTCGAATGCCTATTTGGCTAACTAATAAAGCCTAAACATTGGCAAAAAATCCGGGCAATTTATTTGGTTGATCTTTTATTACATGTTATGGAAAGGATCTTGTATAATTTTTTTAAATTTAATATCACACCGTTTATGAGGTATAATTTTCTAAAAATTTGCTCAATATTTTTTCGAATGCCTATTTGGCTAACTAATAAAGCCTAAACATTGGCAAAAAATACGGGCAATTTATTTGGTTGATTTTTTATTATATGTTATGGAAAGGATCTTATATAATTTTTTTAAATTTAATATCACACCGTTTATGAGGTATAATTTTCTAAAAATTTGCTCAATATTTTTTCGAATGCCTATTTGGCTAACTAATAAAGCCTAAACATTGGCAAAAAATCCGGGCAATTTATTTGGTTGATCTTTTATTACATGTTATGGAAAGGATCTTGTATAATTTTTTTAAATTTAATATCACACCGTTTATGAGGTATAATTTTCTAAAAATTTGCTCAATATTTTTTCGAATGCCTATTTGGCTAACTAATAAAGCCTAAACATTGGCAAAAAATCCGGGCAATTTATTTGGTTGATCTTTTATTACATGTTATGGAAAGGATCTTGTATAATTTTTTTAAATTTAATATCACACCGTTTATGAGGTATAATTTTCTAAAAATTTGCTCAATATTTTTTCGAATGCCTATTTGGCTAACTAATAAAGCCTAAACATTGGCAAAAAATACGGGCAATTTATTTGGTTGATTTTTTATTATATGTTATGGAAAGGATCTTATATAATTTTTTTAAATTTAATATCACACCGTTTATGAGGTATAATTTTCTAAAAATTTGCTCAATATTTTTTCGAATGCCTATTTGGCTAACTAATAAAGCCTAAACATTGGCAAAAAATCCGGGCAATTTATTTGGTTGATCTTTTATTACATGTTATGGAAAGGATCTTGTATAATTTTTTTAAATTTAATATCACACCGTTTATGAGGTATAATTTTCTAAAAATTTGCTCAATATTTTTTCGAATGCCTATTTGGCTAACTAATAAAGCCTAAACATTGGCAAAAAATCCGGGCAATTTATTTGGTTGATCTTTTATTACATGTTATGGAAAGGATCTTGTATAATTTTTTTAAATTTAATATCACACCGTTTATGAGGTATAATTTTCTAAAAATTTGCTCAATATTTTTTCGAATGCCTATTTGGCTAACTAATAAAGCCTAAACATTGGCAAAAAATCCGGGCAATTTATTTGGTTGATCTTTTATTACATGTTATGGAAAGGATCTTGTATAATTTTTTTAAATTTAATATCACACCGTTTATGAGGTATAATTTTCTAAAAATTTGCTCAATATTTTTTCGAATGCCTATTTGGCTAACTAATAAAGCCTAAACATTGGCAAAAAATACGGGCAATTTATTTGGTTGATCTTTTATTACATGTTATGGAAAGGATCTTGTATAATTTTTTTAAATTTAATATCACACCGTTTATGAGGTATAATTTTCTAAAAATTTGCTCAATATTTTTTCGAATGCCTATTTGGCTAACTAATAAAGCCTAAACATTGGCAAAAAATCCGGGCAATTTATTTGGTTGATCTTTTATTACATGTTATGGAAAGGATCTTGTATAATTTTTTTAAATTTAATATCACACCGTTTATGAGGTATAATTTTCTAAAAATTTGCTCAATATTTTTTCGAATGCCTATTTGGCTAACTAATAAAGCCTAAACATTGGCAAAAAATCCGGGCAATTTATTTGGTTGATTTTTTATTATATGTTATGGAAAGGATCTTATATAATTTTTTTAAATTTAATATCACACCGTTTATGAGGTATAATTTTCTAAAAATTTGCTCAATATTTTTTCGAATGCCTATTTGGCTAACTAATAAAGCCTAAACATTGGCAAAAAATCCGGGCAATTTATTTGGTTGATCTTTTATTACATGTTATGGAAAGGATCTTGTATAATTTTTTTAAATTTAATATCACACCGTTTATGAGGTATAATTTTCTAAAAATTTGCTCAATATTTTTTCGAATGCCTATTTGGCTAACTAATAAAGCCTAAACATTGGCAAAAAATCCGGGCAATTTATTTGGTTGATCTTTTATTACATGTTATGGAAAGGATCTTGTATAATTTTTTTAAATTTAATATCACACCGTTTATGAGGTATAATTTTCTAAAAATTTGCTCAATATTTTTTCGAATGCCTATTTGGCTAACTAATAAAGCCTAAACATTGGCAAAAAATCCGGGCAATTTATTTGGTTGATCTTTTATTACATGTTATGGAAAGGATCTTGTATAATTTTTTTAAATTTAATATCACACCGTTTATGAGGTATAATTTTCTAAAAATTTGCTCAATATTTTTTCGAATGCCTATTTGGCTAACTAATAAAGCCTAAACATTGGCAAAAAATCCGGGCAATTTATTTGGTTGATCTTTTATTACATGTTATGGAAAGGATCTTGTATAATTTTTTTAAATTTAATATCACACCGTTTATGAGGTATAATTTTCTAAAAATTTGCTCAATATTTTTTCGAATGCCTATTTGGCTAACTAATAAAGCCTAAACATTGGCAAAAAATACGGGCAATTTATTTGGTTGATCTTTTATTACATGTTATGGAAAGGATCTTGTATAATTTTTTTAAATTTAATATCACACCGTTTATGAGGTATAATTTTCTAAAAATTTGCTCAATATTTTTTCGAATGCCTATTTGGCTAACTAATAAAGCCTAAACATTGGCAAAAAATCCGGGCAATTTATTTGGTTGATCTTTTATTACATGTTATGGAAAGGATCTTGTATAATTTTTTTAAATTTAATATCACACCGTTTATGAGGTATAATTTTCTAAAAATTTGCTCAATATTTTTTCGAATGCCTATTTGGCTAACTAATAAAGCCTAAACATTGGCAAAAAATCCGGGCAATTTATTTGGTTGATTTTTTATTATATGTTATGGAAAGGATCTTATATAATTTTTTTAAATTTAATATCACACCGTTTATGAGGTATAATTTTCTAAAAATTTGCTCAATATTTTTTCGAATGCCTATTTGGCTAACTAATAAAGCCTAAACATTGGCAAAAAATACGGGCAATTTATTTGGTTGATCTTTTATTACATGTTATGGAAAGGATCTTGTATAATTTTTTTAAATTTAATATCACACCGTTTATGAGGTATAATTTTCTAAAAATTTGCTCAATATTTTTTCGAATGCCTATTTGGCTAACTAATAAAGCCTAAACATTGGCAAAAAATACGGGCAATTTATTTGGTTGATCTTTTATTACATGTTATGGAAAGGATCTTGTATAATTTTTTTAAATTTAATATCACACCGTTTATGAGGTATAATTTTCTAAAAATTTGCTCAATATTTTTTCGAATGCCTATTTGGCTAACTAATAAAGCCTAAACATTGGCAAAAAATCCGGGCAATTTATTTGGTTGATCTTTTATTACATGTTATGGAAAGGATCTTGTATAATTTTTTTAAATTTAATATCACACCGTTTATGAGGTATAATTTTCTAAAAATTTGCTCAATATTTTTTCGAATGCCTATTTGGCTAACTAATAAAGCCTAAACATTGGCAAAAAATCCGGGCAATTTATTTGGTTGATCTTTTATTACATGTTATGGAAAGGATCTTGTATAATTTTTTTAAATTTAATATCACACCGTTTATGAGGTATAATTTTCTAAAAATTTGCTCAATATTTTTTCGAATGCCTATTTGGCTAACTAATAAAGCCTAAACATTGGCAAAAAATCCGGGCAATTTATTTGGTTGATCTTTTATTACATGTTATGGAAAGGATCTTGTATAATTTTTTTAAATTTAATATCACACCGTTTATGAGGTATAATTTTCTAAAAATTTGCTCAATATTTTTTCGAATGCCTATTTGGCTAACTAATAAAGCCTAAACATTGGCAAAAAATCCGGGCAATTTATTTGGTTGATTTTTTATTATATGTTATGGAAAGGATCTTATATAATTTTTTTAAATTTAATATCACACCGTTTATGAGGTATAATTTTCTAAAAATTTGCTCAATATTTTTTCGAATGCCTATTTGGCTAACTAATAAAGCCTAAACATTGGCAAAAAATCCGGGCAATTTATTTGGTTGATCTTTTATTACATGTTATGGAAAGGATCTTGTATAATTTTTTTAAATTTAATATCACACCGTTTATGAGGTATAATTTTCTAAAAATTTGCTCAATATTTTTTCGAATGCCTATTTGGCTAACTAATAAAGCCTAAACATTGGCAAAAAATCCGGGCAATTTATTTGGTTGATCTTTTATTACATGTTATGGAAAGGATCTTGTATAATTTTTTTAAATTTAATATCACACCGTTTATGAGGTATAATTTTCTAAAAATTTGCTCAATATTTTTTCGAATGCCTATTTGGCTAACTAATAAAGCCTAAACATTGGCAAAAAATCCGGGCAATTTATTTGGTTGATCTTTTATTACATGTTATGGAAAGGATCTTGTATAATTTTTTTAAATTTAATATCACACCGTTTATGAGGTATAATTTTCTAAAAATTTGCTCAATATTTTTTCGAATGCCTATTTGGCTAACTAATAAAGCCTAAACATTGGCAAAAAATCCGGGCAATTTATTTGGTTGATTTTTTATTATATGTTATGGAAAGGATCTTATATAATTTTTTTAAATTTAATATCACACCGTTTATGAGGTATAATTTTCTAAAAATTTGCTCAATATTTTTTCGAATGCCTATTTGGCTAACTAATAAAGCCTAAACATTGGCAAAAAATCCGGGCAATTTATTTGGTTGATCTTTTATTACATGTTATGGAAAGGATCTTGTATAATTTTTTTAAATTTAATATCACACCGTTTATGAGGTATAATTTTCTAAAAATTTGCTCAATATTTTTTCGAATGCCTATTTGGCTAACTAATAAAGCCTAAACATTGGCAAAAAATCCGGGCAATTTATTTGGTTGATCTTTTATTACATGTTATGGAAAGGATCTTGTATAATTTTTTTAAATTTAATATCACACCGTTTATGAGGTATAATTTTCTAAAAATTTGCTCAATATTTTTTCGAATGCCTATTTGGCTAACTAATAAAGCCTAAACATTGGCAAAAAATCCGGGCAATTTATTTGGTTGATCTTTTATTACATGTTATGGAAAGGATCTTGTATAATTTTTTTAAATTTAATATCACACCGTTTATGAGGTATAATTTTCTAAAAATTTGCTCAATATTTTTTCGAATGCCTATTTGGCTAACTAATAAAGCCTAAACATTGGCAAAAAATACGGGCAATTTATTTGGTTGATCTTTTATTACATGTTATGGAAAGGATCTTGTATAATTTTTTTAAATTTAATATCACACCGTTTATGAGGTATAATTTTCTAAAAATTTGCTCAATATTTTTTCGAATGCCTATTTGGCTAACTAATAAAGCCTAAACATTGGCAAAAAATCCGGGCAATTTATTTGGTTGATCTTTTATTACATGTTATGGGAAGGATCTTGTATAATTTTTTTAAATTTAATATCACACCGTTTATGAGGTATAATTTTCTAAAAATTTGCTCAATATTTTTTCGAATGCCTATTTGGCTAACTAATAAAGCCTAAACATTGGCAAAAAATCCGGGCAATTTATTTGGTTGATCTTTTATTACATGTTATGGAAAGGATCTTGTATAATTTTTTTAAATTTAATATCACACCGTTTATGAGGTATAATTTTCTAAAAATTTGCTCAATATTTTTTCGAATGCCTATTTGGCTAACTAATAAAGCCTAAACATTGGCAAAAAATCCGGGCAATTTATTTGGTTGATCTTTTATTACATGTTATGGAAAGGATCTTGTATAATTTTTTTAAATTTAATATCACACCGTTTATGAGGTATAATTTTCTAAAAATTTGCTCAATATTTTTTCGAATGCCTATTTGGCTAACTAATAAAGCCTAAACATTGGCAAAAAATACGGGCAATTTATTTGGTTGATCTTTTATTACATGTTATGGAAAGGATCTTGTATAATTTTTTTAAATTTAATATCACACCGTTTATGAGGTATAATTTTCTAAAAATTTGCTCAATATTTTTTCGAATGCCTATTTGGCTAACTAATAAAGCCTAAACATTGGCAAAAAATCCGGGCAATTTATTTGGTTGATCTTTTATTACATGTTATGGAAAGGATCTTGTATAATTTTTTTAAATTTAATATCACACCGTTTATGAGGTATAATTTTCTAAAAATTTGCTCAATATTTTTTCGAATGCCTATTTGGCTAACTAATAAAGCCTAAACATTGGCAAAAAATCCGGGCAATTTATTTGGTTGATCTTTTATTACATGTTATGGAAAGGATCTTGTATAATTTTTTTAAATTTAATATCACACCGTTTATGAGGTATAATTTTCTAAAAATTTGCTCAATATTTTTTCGAATGCCTATTTGGCTAACTAATAAAGCCTAAACATTGGCAAAAAATCCGGGCAATTTATTTGGTTGATCTTTTATTACATGTTATGGAAAGGATCTTGTATAATTTTTTTAAATTTAATATCACACCGTTTATGAGGTATAATTTTCTAAAAATTTGCTCAATATTTTTTCGAATGCCTATTTGGCTAACTAATAAAGCCTAAACATTGGCAAAAAATCCGGGCAATTTATTTGGTTGATCTTTTATTACATGTTATGGAAAGGATCTTGTATAATTTTTTTAAATTTAATATCACACCGTTTATGAGGTATAATTTTCTAAAAATTTGCTCAATATTTTTTCGAATGCCTATTTGGCTAACTAATAAAGCCTAAACATTGGCAAAAAATCCGGGCAATTTATTTGGTTGATTTTTTATTATATGTTATGGAAAGGATCTTATATAATTTTTTTAAATTTAATATCACACCGTTTATGAGGTATAATTTTCTAAAAATTTGCTCAATATTTTTTCGAATGCCTATTTGGCTAACTAATAAAGCCTAAACATTGGCAAAAAATCCGGGCAATTTATTTGGTTGATCTTTTATTACATGTTATGGAAAGGATCTTGTATAATTTTTTTAAATTTAATATCACACCGTTTATGAGGTATAATTTTCTAAAAATTTGCTCAATATTTTTTCGAATGCCTATTTGGCTAACTAATAAAGCCTAAACATTGGCAAAAAATCCGGGCAATTTATTTGGTTGATCTTTTATTACATGTTATGGAAAGGATCTTGTATAATTTTTTTAAATTTAATATCACACCGTTTATGAGGTATAATTTTCTAAAAATTTGCTCAATATTTTTTCGAATGCCTATTTGGCTAACTAATAAAGCCTAAACATTGGCAAAAAATCCGGGCAATTTATTTGGTTGATCTTTTATTACATGTTATGGAAAGGATCTTGTATAATTTTTTTAAATTTAATATCACACCGTTTATGAGGTATAATTTTCTAAAAATTTGCTCAATATTTTTTCGAATGCCTATTTGGCTAACTAATAAAGCCTAAACATTGGCAAAAAATACGGGCAATTTATTTGGTTGATCTTTTATTACATGTTATGGAAAGGATCTTGTATAATTTTTTTAAATTTAATATCACACCGTTTATGAGGTATAATTTTCTAAAAATTTGCTCAATATTTTTTCGAATGCCTATTTGGCTAACTAATAAAGCCTAAACATTGGCAAAAAATACGGGCAATTTATTTGGTTGATCTTTTATTACATGTTATGGAAAGGATCTTGTATAATTTTTTTAAATTTAATATCACACCGTTTATGAGGTATAATTTTCTAAAAATTTGCTCAATATTTTTTCGAATGCCTATTTGGCTAACTAATAAAGCCTAAACATTGGCAAAAAATCCGGGCAATTTATTTGGTTGATCTTTTATTACATGTTATGGAAAGGATCTTGTATAATTTTTTTAAATTTAATATCACACCGTTTATGAGGTATAATTTTCTAAAAATTTGCTCAATATTTTTTCGAATGCCTATTTGGCTAACTAATAAAGCCTAAACATTGGCAAAAAATCCGGGCAATTTATTTGGTTGATCTTTTATTACATGTTATGGAAAGGATCTTGTATAATTTTTTTAAGTTTAATATCACACCGTTTATGAGGTATAATTTTCTAAAAATTTGCTCAATATTTTTTCGAATGCCTATTTGGCTAACTAATAAAGCCTAAACATTGGCAAAAAATCCGGGCAATTTATTTGGTTGATCTTTTATTACATGTTATGGAAAGGATCTTGTATAATTTTTTTAAATTTAATATCACACCGTTTATGAGGTATAATTTTCTAAAAATTTGCTCAATATTTTTTCGAATGCCTATTTGGCTAACTAATAAAGCCTAAACATTGGCAAAAAATCCGGGCAATTTATTTGGTTGATCTTTTATTACATGTTATGGAAAGGATCTTGTATAATTTTTTTAAATTTAATATCACACCGTTTATGAGGTATAATTTTCTAAAAATTTGCTCAATATTTTTTCGAATGCCTATTTGGCTAACTAATAAAGCCTAAACATTGGCAAAAAATCCGGGCAATTTATTTGGTTGATCTTTTATTACATGTTATGGAAAGGATCTTGTATAATTTTTTTAAATTTAATATCACACCGTTTATGAGGTATAATTTTCTAAAAATTTGCTCAATATTTTTTCGAATGCCTATTTGGCTAACTAATAAAGCCTAAACATTGGCAAAAAATACGGGCAATTTATTTGGTTGATCTTTTATTACATGTTATGGAAAGGATCTTGTATAATTTTTTTAAATTTAA
The DNA here is from genome assembly GCA_932274525.1 of Podabrus alpinus. Taxonomy (NCBI): domain Eukaryota; kingdom Metazoa; phylum Arthropoda; class Insecta; order Coleoptera; family Cantharidae; genus Podabrus; species Podabrus alpinus. Next base: position 82,094,054 of record OW026454.1, on the reverse strand, counting down.
TATCACACCGTTTATGAGGTATAATTTTCTAAAAATTTGCTCAATATTTTTTCGAATGCCTATTTGGCTAACTAATAAAGCCTAAACATTGGCAAAAAATCCGGGCAATTTATTTGGTTGATCTTTTATTACATGTTATGGAAAGGATCTTGTATAATTTTTTTAAATTTAATATCACACCGTTTATGAGGTATAATTTTCTAAAAATTTGCTCAATATTTTTTCGAATGCCTATTTGGCTAACTAATAAAGCCTAAACATTGGCAAAAAATCCGGGCAATTTATTTGATTGATTTTTTATTATATGTTATGGAAAGGATCTTATATAATTTTTTTAAATTTAATATCACACCGTTTATGAGGTATAATTTTCTAAAAATTTGCTCAATATTTTTTCGAATGCCTATTTGGCTAACTAATAAAGCCTAAACATTGGCAAAAAATTCGGGCAATTTATTTGGTTGATCTTTTATTACATGTTATGGAAAGGATCTTGTATAATTTTTTTAAATTTAATATCACACCGTTTATGAGGTATAATTTTCTAAAAATTTGCTCAATATTTTTTCGAATGCCTATTTGGCTAACTAATAAAGCCTAAACATTGGCAAAAAATCCGGGCAATTTATTTGGTTGATCTTTTATTACATGTTATGGAAATGATCTTGTATAATTTTTTTTAATTTAATATCACACCGTTTATGAGGTATAATTTTCTAAAAATTTGCTCAATATTTTTTCGAATGCCTATTTGGCTAACTAATAAAGCCTAAACATTGGCAAAAAATCCGGGCAATTTATTTGGTTGATTTTTTATTATATGTTATGGAAAGGATCTTATATAATTTTTTTAAATTTAATATCACACCGTTTATGAGGTATAATTTTCTAAAAATTTGCTCAATATTTTTTCGAATGCCTATTTGGCTAACTAATAAAGCCTAAACATTGGCAAAAAATCCGGGCAATTTATTTGGTTGATCTTTTATTACATGTTATGGAAAGGATCTTGTATAATTTTTTTAAATTTAATATCACACCGTTTATGAGGTATAATTTTCTAAAAATTTGCTCAATATTTTTTCGAATGCCTATTTGGCTAACTAATAAAGCCTAAACATTGGCAAAAAATCCGGGCAATTTATTTGGTTGATCTTTTATTACATGTTATGGAAAGGATCTTGTATAATTTTTTTAAATTTAATATCACACCGTTTATGAGGTATAATTTTCTAAAAATTTGCTCAATATTTTTTCGAATGCCTATTTGGCTAACTAATAAAGCCTAAACATTTGCAAAAAATCCGGGCAATTTATTTGGTTGATTTTTTATTATATGTTATGGAATGGATCTTATATAATTTTTTTAAATTTAATATCACACCGTTTATGAGGTATAATTTTCTAAAAATTTGCTCAATATTTTTTCGAATGCCTATTTGGCTAACTAATAAAGCCTAAACATTGGCAAAAAATCCGGGCAATTTATTTGGTTGATTTTTTATTATATGTTATGGAAAGGATCTTATATAATTTTTTTAAATTTTATTATCACACCGTTTATGAGGTATAATTTTCTAAAAATTTGCTCAATATTTTTTCGAATGCCTATTTGGCTAACTAATAAAGCCTAAACATTGGCAAAAAATCCGGGCAATTTATTTGGTTGATCTTTTATTACATGTTATGGAAAGGATCTTGTATAATTTTTTTAAATTTAATATCACACCGTTTATGAGGTATAATTTTCTAAAAATTTGCTCAATATTTTTTCGAATGCCTATTTGGCTAACTAATAAAGCCTAAACATTGGCAAAAAATCCGGGCAATTTATTTGGTTGATCTTTTATTACATGTTATGGAAAGGATCTTGTATAATTTTTTTAAATTTAATATCACACCGTTTATGAGGTATAATTTTCTAAAAATTTGCTCAATATTTTTTCGAATGCCTATTTGGCTAACTAATAAAGCCTAAACATTTGCAAAAAATCCGGGCAATTTATTTGGTTGATTTTTTATTATATGTTATGGAAAGGATCTTATATAATTTTTTTAAATTTAATATCACACCGTTTATGAGGTATAATTTTCTAAAAATTTGCTCAATATTTTTTCGAATGCCTATTTGGCTAACTAATAAAGCCTAAACATTGGCAAAAAATCCGGGCAATTTATTTGGTTGATTTTTTATTATATGTTATGGAAAGGATCTTATATAATTTTTTTTAATTTAATATCACACCGTTTATGAGGTATAATTTTCTAAAAATTTGCTCAATATTTTTTCGAATGCCTATTTGGCTAACTAATAAAGCCTAAACATTGGCAAAAAATCCGGGCAATTTATTTGGTTGATTTTTTATTATATGTTATGGAAAGGATCTTATATAATTTTTTTAAATTTAATATCACACCGTTTATGAGGTATAATTTTCTGAAAATTTGCTCAATATTTTTTCGAATGCCTATTTGGCTAACTAATAAAGCCTAAACATTGGCAAAAAATCCGGGCAATTTATTTGGTTGATTTTTTATTATATGTTATGGAAAGGATCTTGTATAATTTTTTTTAATTTAATATCACACCGTTTATGAGGTATAATTTTCTAAAAATTTGCTCAATATTTTTTCGAATGCCTATTTGGCTAACTAATAAAGCCTAAACATTGGCAAAAAATCCGGGCAATTTATTTGGTTGATCTTTTATTACATGTTATGGAAAGGATCTTGTATAATTTTTTTAAATTTAATATCACACCGTTTATGAGGTATAATTTTCTAAAAATTTTCTCAATATTTTTTCGAATGCCTATTTGGCTAACTAATAAAGCCTAAACATTGGCAAAAAATCCGGGCAATTTATTTGGTTGATTTTTTATTATATGTTATGGAAAGGATCTTGTATAATTTTTTTTAATTTAATATCACACCGTTTATGAGGTATAATTTTCTAAAAATTTTCTCAATATTTTTTCGAATGCCTATTTGGCTAACTAATAAAGCCTAAACATTGGCAAAAAATCCGGGCAATTTATTTGGTTGATTTTTTATTATATGTTATGGAAAGGATCTTGTATAATTTTTTTTAATTTAATATCACACCGTTTATGAGGTATAATTTTCTAAAAATTTGCTCAATATTTTTTCGAATGCCTATTTGGCTAACTAATAAAGCCTAAACATTGGCAAAAAATCCGGGCAATTTATTTGGTTGATTTTTTATTATATGTTATGGAAAGGATCTTATATAATTTTTTTAAATTTAATATCACACCGTTTATGAGGTATAATTTTCTGAAAATTTGCTCAATATTTTTTCGAATGCCTATTTGGCTAACTAATAAAGCCTAAACATTGGCAAAAAATCCGGGCAATTTATTTGGTTGATCTTTTATTACACGTTATGGAAAGGATCTTGTATAATTTTTTTAAATTTAATATCACACCGTTTATGAGGTATAATTTTCTAAAAATTTTCTCAATATTTTTTCGAATGCCTATTTGGCTAACTAATAAAGCCTAAACATTGGCAAAAAATCCGGGCAATTTATTTGGTTGATTTTTTATTATATGTTATGGAAAGGATCTTGTATAATTTTTTTTAATTTAATATCACACCGTTTATGAGGTATAATTTTCTAAAAATTTGCTCAATATTTTTTCGAATGCCTATTTGGCTAACTAATAAAGCCTAAACATTGGCAAAAAATCCGGGCAATTTATTTGGTTGATCTTTTATTACACGTTATGGAAAGGATCTTGTATAATTTTTTTAAATTTAATATCACACCGTTTATGAGGTATAATTTTCTAACAATTTGCTCAATATTTTTTCGAATGCCTGTTTGGCTAACTAATAAAGCCTAAACATTGACAAAAAATCTGGGCAATCTGTAATTTGGAAAATATGTATATTGGAGTGTCCTAATGAATTCCCATAAAATTCCATGACCACATCTCGAAAAACTGTCAAATTAAAGACCAGAAAATTCTCTGCAAAATGTATTTTTTCAAAATTTTCATACGGCATAATATTCCTGAAATAACTTACCGAAAATGGTGCAATTCTGATTTGTTGCACGGAAAGAAATGTTTTGAGAAAAGCGAAATGTGGTTAAAAATATATTAACTAAATTATAAGAAAGGTTTAAAAATGAAGAACAAAAAATGTTATATTGTGGTTCTGACAATGAATCTGAAAAATTGGCTGAGCTTACAAGAAATCCGGGCAAGCTGAAATTAGGCAGACAAGTTTATAAGAGTATCATAATGAACCCCCAAACGTCACCTAAAATCCCATGCCGGCGTCTTCCCAAAAGCTGTTTTTCGCCTATAGCTGGCTTATTTTCACTTTTATGAAAAATTATCATTAAATCAAATTGGAAAGCATAAAATTCTCGACAAAATATATTTTTTCCAAATTTTTCGATAGCATACTGTTCCTGAAATAACCTTTGATTCCATATTGGAAAATGAAATTCTTAACTTCAAATTCAGATCTTCAAAATTTCAAGATAAATCTCAATTTGTTAACTTGTCTTTTGAGTTACTTTATTAGGCGTTAATACTCGTACATTGCTGAAAGCTTTATACGAAAATAATTTTGATTTATTGTTTAATTAACTAGTTAATTTTTAAAATTTAGTTTAAATTAAGTAATTCCAATAATTAAAAAATCCATATCTTTATTAAGTGAATTGAATTAATAATTTTATTCTTTTAAAAATACTACCAAGTTAATGAACATTTATGTGATCCTATTATTTTTAAAAGAATAATTTTATTACTATTTTTATTAAGCTTTTTAATGACAATAGCAGTCATGAAAACTGCATCAGGAATTATTTGTAAATTTTTTTTTTTTTTCGATTGTTCAAGTGCATAATTCAAAATTTGCAGATTCAATTTTTAAAATTAAATATTTATCACTCCAGACATTTTTATCCATGATTGCACAAATTCTGATGATTAGTTTTTTTAATTAGTGATTTGTAATAATTATTGCTAATTCACTAATAATTAAATAGCAATAAAATATTTTTATATCAGAGTTCAACAACTTCTTATTATTTATCAGCAAAATTTGTATCTATATTACGACGTATTATTTACACAAAACATTTTATTTTACATTTTGTGGTTCAAAAACTTCAAAAACTCGTGATGCCAAAAATTAAATTTTGTATAATTTAATTTCATCAGAACTTTCTTTAGATTATTCCTTTTTCAGTTCTTTTTTCGACTCGTGCTGTCCGAGGTTTCAGCTGTCAGATTTTACTCCCAATAATGGCCCAAAACTTTTTATGCAATCCTAGCGTGTTTATCATGGATTTATTACTACTTCATCAGTTCCTAATGACCTTCTTCAGTCCCACGTGTTGTTTATTAGTAAATTTGCTCCCATGGGATCATTTGATCCCATGGGATCACTTATTTATCACTTCCTTCAAAGGAATGCGTTTCACATTGCAATGAGATATTCTTTCGACCTGTAGGCGTTGTATGCCACCAAAGCTTCATATACGTAAGAGCTCTTTCTTTTAATCATACAACCACTGTTATCATTTGAAATGGAATACATTAATAGACAATTTTATAAATTGTATAATTACAAAGAATTTTTACATACACTGTTTTCTTTTGCAATGCGTTTTTTAACAGCCACTTCAATTTATATACTTTAATTTGTACTTGTTTATTTCAATTGTTCTTTTCCACTATTTTTTTGTCGGTTGTTATTAGGATTGCATAAAATAGTATAAATCACTCGAGACTAAAGCGCCACTTAATCACGTGTTCTAAGGGGATTAAATGGCTAGCTTTAGTCTCTTGTAATTTAACATACTATTATGGGCAGTCGTAATTTTCATTTTAATCTTTTAAATTGAAAAGTGATAAAACTAAGAATTTTTAACCAAGATAATATTATATAAAACATCAGCCAAATCAAAAAATGCAAAGTCTAACGACGATTTTGGCATAGAATGTCTCATTATATTCAAGAGTTCTTCCAATTTTCAAATAATCACATAAATTTTAGAATTCAACCTTTTCAATCTCTCTGGTCAAGTTTTGTGACAACGCACTCTTAATTCTGTAATATTTTTAGGTGGAATGCAAGATTTTAACTACATCCACTCCAATTGCTTTGAAGTGACGTTCGAATTGAGTTGTTGTAAATTTCCACCTGCTCATGAACTACCTACAGAGTGGCACCGCAATAAGCAATCTCTCATATCTTTCATAGAAGCGTCGCATTGGGGAATTAAAGGTTTAGTCTTCAACAAACGAAATGAACCCGTGTTAGATGCAGATGTTGTGGTGGAAGGAATAAATCATACCGTTAGGACTTCTAGTAGGGGCGAATATTGGAGACTTCTTTTGCCTGGAACATATCGAATTTATGCGAGTGCACCCAGGTAAGTTATTTAATTTTGTGTAGGTACATTTTTTATGTCAACGATTTTGTAGTTTCAAAGCGTCGGAACCTGTCGAAGTTGAAGTTATTGCAGGCGTAACAACAATTCAGAACTTTAAATTGGAACCATCGATGGCGCCGATTGAAGGTAATGTGGACTGGTATTGGGTTAAGTAACTCCTTGCTTATTTTACTAGAAAAAAAATTATTGCATCAGAATCTCTTCCTTTCAATCCTCCAACTTGAAACTGCACAATCAGGTTTGGGGAGTTTTCCGTTCTCTTCTCTTGTAGTTTAATTACATCAGTCAGTTTATGTTTGTATTTGTGCCTCTCGATGTTTGCACTTTGCATGACCATCGAATGTGCATGTCCTCTGAGTTTTTGCGTTTTAAATGCTTCTCTTGTGTTGTTTTTTTTTGTGGAAATACATGTGTTTTTATTTTTCTTCAGTTTTATGATTTATTTTTTTTTTTTGCTTCTTGAATGTAACAATTTTCTAGAATAGCAATTTTACTTTATTTTAAAAGTTTTTAAGAGTACAAAATGTAAATTTAGACAAAAACGAAATTTCGAGGAACACAGGATTGCCAAGAACATTAATGTTGACTACACTTTCTTGGATATTTTTTTGCAAACATATTGTTAGTTGATGAATGCTCTAATGTTTATGCATCAATAAAACTGTCTGAAATTTAAAAAAACATGTGTATTTTATTTTTCCACCTCTCACACTTTATTCCCATGCACTTTTACTTCTTAGTATGCACCTGTAATGTGGTAAAGGTACTAATGAGAAAGTTTTTAAAAGTAAGCAACACAAAATGAACGCTTTTTATGTTTAAAAGTGCAATTTTTCGCTTCCATCTGCACGCAAATATTTAAACTGAAGTGTTTATGAAAAATTTTAGGTGCGTTTAAAGAGGTAATTAAAACAGAATCAGAAATTGATAAATATGGGTTTCTAATTAAGCACGATTTTGTTTACCATAATTACACGGAACTGGAAAAATTTTTGATCACATTTAATCGTACTTATCCGAACATAACCGCTTTGAAAAGTATTGGAAAATCAGTGCAAGGTAGAAATTTGTACGTTCTTGTTTTGGGCAGTACGCCGTTAAAACATGTGCCAGGTAATGATTTTTTTTTATTGATATCAATCATTGTTTCCCTTCCTTTTCCCAATGTTAAATCCAAAATGAATGAGGAAACTCTTCCAGTTCCAAACTCCGGCGAGAGTTCGGGCAGTGGAGGTATTGAATTCAGAGAGAAGGTTTAATAAATTCTGGATTCAATAATGTTGTCGCCGTTGAATTTTGAGTGGAACTCTTCTGGAGAAAACTGATTTTTGGTCAAAAAATCTCAAACCATTTGAGCTTTACCTCGAAATTTGTCTGTATTTTATCTCTGTTGCTGCTGCAAGTGGGAAATCTTGTTTTAAGCAGAAAAAAATTCGTTTAATTTCCTACTTGCATTCAACATTTTTCAATCAATTGGTTTGATTGACTTTACCAAAACTGTTGAGTTGTGTTAAATCTAGATTAGAAACTTCGCTGTGCGCCCTGATATATTAGCACTGATTCCAGGACCACTACATCACCTCCCTTCCTTGCTAGCAACGTAATACGTCTAGGAATTACATTTTAGTACAAAATAAAATGCTTGATGTTCTATAGGGGTCACCAATTTAACAAAATAAAATGCTAAAAAGATGTTCTTCATTAAACAACGAAATGTTAAAAAATTACATCCAATATAATAGCAGGAATTTTCCCGCACAAAAGCACCAAAATAAGTGATATGCGAGGATTGGTGGTTAAATTCCTAATAAGTCTAGTTTAGTATTATTCCCCAATATTTTTTTCATGTCAGCAGGGATTCACATAAAAGAATTAAATATTACACCTAACAATAGCAAGGATTTTCCCGCACAAATGTTATGCGAGGATTGCCACAATTTGCTCACCATGTTAAAGGTAATTTTGTTATGCTGAGGCCTATAGGCCCGATTAATATTCCACTGTATTTTTAAGTTTTGGTCTTTATCTAATTTATATGCTACAAATGAGTCAGTGTATTTACGTCAAGTCTGTCTGTACAGTAAATCCCCGTATAAGACTAGGAATACCGTACGAATTTGGACTCATAAAATGTGCCTAGTTATATACAACACAGTAGAAATGTTGCAATCAACCGTGCACAATTTCCCAACCCAGTTTAGACAGCCAGAGGTCTAAATTCTGAAATCTTTCTCCAACATCTTTCGTTGTTCTGAATCCAGCAATAAGCAGTAAGTCCCCTATATTCAACCTTAGCAACGAGGTGAGAGTATATAAGAGAAAAATAGAGTAGAAGTTAAAATCCCCCCCCCCCGTGAAATTGGGCTGGACTCGCTCTTGGTAGAGAACAAAGAAAGAAATCTATATCCATCAGTGGGCGATGATTCTGTCCTCATTCGCACTTTTAATTGGTTAATGTTTTAGTTACGGTAATAAAAGGCGTATTCTTTTTACCTATTTTATATCCATCTCAGTTACTCAACTGAGACGAAGTGAGCTGAGCCGAACAGAGATTAACTGTCTCAAAGTGAGAAAAACATAAGGTAAAAAGAACAACAAAAATATGTACACTACCAACCCATGATATAATAATTTACCTACCAACCAAATTATTTTACAAATTACATAACCTCCAAAAAGACGAAAGATGACGTTAACTTTTTTAAATCGACCAATCCGAGTTATTTCCCACTTTATCTCAGTTGTAACACTTCGAAATAGCAAGATCAGTTTGATTAGGGTGGGAGGTAATTTTCTCAGTTGAAACTCAATTCGGCACGGCACGGTACATTCGTCAAAACGGTAAAAAGAACACCCTTTTAACTGAGTACCTGAGTATCTCATTTAAAATAGGCAAAAAGAATACAGCTATTAATTGCAACCAAGCAAATTTTCCATCGCCGTTTAGCTAACTTCAGGCCTAAATCGACTTCAGGCCTAAATCGAGGATATCTAAGCGCAAATAGTGGCCACTAACCTATTCGAAATTTTGCAATCGTCCAGCTGTTGCTTGCTTAACCTGCTAATGCAATAGAACAAACCTAGTTTGTTGGAGAATTCCTCATGGAAATGAACGAAGACGAAGCAGTTAATTAGTCGAAAGTAAAAGAAACTAAAGAAATTGTAGTATTCAAATAAGACACAAAATAATTGTTGATTTTGGTTAAAGAACTAAATTAATCAAACTTTTAACCAAATACTATTATACGGCCATCTCATTAATGCGAGCTTGGCATTTGAGGGCTCCCCGCCAGTTTATCGTTATGATTAAAATTCATTAGTTCATAATTATACCGTTTTGAAAAAGCCGGTCGTATCTGATTACTCGCAATATTAGCCAATCAAATTTATCATTTATATTACAAACATAAAAAGTTCCGGTGCGGCCTTTAGGCGGCCCATCAATTTCATCAAATTTTTGCTAAATTTAGAATGTTTCTTATTTAAAAGGATATTGCGAGTTAAATTAAAAACAAATCGTCTCAATTCAACACTGGTACGTTTTCTTAACCTCCCCCCCCCCTTATGTTGAATCCAGTAATCGATAAAATAGTATATTATACACCTATTATCCGATCTATGGCGTTAACGGATCCGAACCTCCGAAAATAATCATATGTGATATTCGACGCACCAATATAAAATCTGCTTTATCTGAGCCTTGCCAATTACATAATAATCTTTTCTTATGTACCAACGCTTTGTTTGCGATTGTTGACTTGAAAATCTGAATCTCTCAACTTAGAATTCTGTAACATTGTTACCATTTTTTTAACAAAATTCAACCGTACTTTGCATCCGGAAATTCAACCTATCCCCCATGAAATTCAACATTTCGGCTTTTTACATGAATTTGATCGCTCAACCACCAGTACAACTTTCAAATTCTATAATATTCTAATTTAATTCAACATTTTCCAATCCAGCACAACACATTCAACTTTAATAAAACTCGTCTTTGCCCTGAACCAAGCCCTTGACTGTTTACAATTCTATCTGCAACTCCTGAAATATTCCATTTCCCAACTAATAATTTTTAGATTTTCTTCAAAAAATTATTCAATAACACCCACAGGAAAACCCGAATTTAAATACATCGCAAACATGCACGGAAACGAAGTGGTGGGTCGAGAACTCCTCATACTTTTAATAAAATATTTGTGTGAAAATTACGGATCCGACGAAAGAGTGTCACGTATACTAAATACCACTCGGATCCACATAATGCCGAGTATGAATCCCGACGGATACGAAATGTCTTTTGAAGGTAAATCCACCAATTTTGTTTTTAAACGACTCAACTTAAACTTTCGATTGTCAGGTGATGCTAATAGCGGAATAGGCAGACCAAACGCCCATGACGTCGACCTGAACAGAAATTTTCCAGATCAATATGGAGTGAACGAGGTAACACAAATTGAAATCGTGACCGACATTATGACAATTTGTACAATTTCAGTATAACAACGTCACCGAACCGGAAACAAAAGCGGTTATGGATTGGATCCTCTCTGAACCTTTTGTTTTGTCGGCTAACTTGCACAACGGTGCGTTGGTTGCCAATTATCCGTACGACGAAAATTACGACCAGAAGAACGGAGTTGAAAATTTGACGCCAGACGATAAAGTGTTCAAGTACCTGGCTCATACCTACGCGAACGTTAGACACCATCGCTTAGATAATTATAATTTTTTTTATTTATATATTTTTAGGCTCACAAAACAATGCATAATAGTATAGCTTGTCCTATGTTTCCGAATGAAAAATTTGAAGGTGGAATTACGAATGGGGCTAAATGGTATACGATAACTGGCGGAATGCAGGATTGGAATTATGTTTTTGCCGGATGCATGGAAATTACGTTAGAATTGGGTTGCTATAAATTTCCGTATCCTAAAGATTTACCCAAGTATTGGCTTGACAATAAAGAGGCTTTACTCACTTACATGGAACAGGTAATTTTTTGATGTTGTATTGACCAGCATCCACGGTTTAATTTTTTTAGGTGCACAAAGGAGTTCGTGGTTTTGTGTTCAGCACAATTGGGAATGTCATCAGCGATGCGGATATCTATGTGGAAGGGATCAATTTTGCTGTAAAGACCACAAAAGATGGAGATTATTGGAGGATCTTGTTGCCAGGGGTTTACAACTTAACTGCTTCTGCTCGAGGGTAAGTTAAAGAAAAATTGGCACAAATTCTTCAAGTTTAAACGCATTTAGGTATGAAAGTTACACGCAAGAAATTACAATTCCCGAGAATGGCAGTTTGGTGCACAATGTCACATTGATGAGAGACGACCCACAACATTGGGCGAGTGGCTACGATTTTGGCGAGTCTGAAAATCAGTTCGATCCCAAATACCACTCGAATGGAGAACTGTATTCCATCATGGCGGAACTGGAGAATAAGTATCCCGGCACCGCAGAATTTGTTAGCGGCGATAATTTTATATCCATGTCGATTCGCTCCCTAAAGATATCTCATGAGGTAAGCTCGACGTCGCGCCATGAAAAGGTGTAATTTTAAGTTCCAGGTGGATTCTCCCGAAGAAACTAAATATCATGTTGCCATAATTGGAAGTTTATACGCCACGCAGCCGATCGGACGTGAAATCACCATATACCTCGCACGCCATCTACTCCAAGGTCACAAATTCCAGGATCCCGATATTGATAAAATTTTAAGCAACACAGTCTTCCACTTCATACCGTTTATCGACGCGGCTTTCGAAAAAATATGGGGTGATTATCCCAAAGAACTTTCCGGTCGACACTTTGCGAAGAGTTCCTTGACTTGTAACAACATTTCCGCCGATTTTAAACAAGTGGGCGACCAAATTTTAAATATCGGAAACCGAGCGAATGGAAATCAACAGTCCATCACCAATGCTCTCAAGCACATACTGTTAGAAGAGAAATTTGACTTCATTTTGAATTTCGAAGGTGGAAGTGCAAATATGATGTAAGTATTGAAACTTGAAAGTATTGAAGAGAAATAATTTGAGTTAAAATATTTTCATCATATTATATTTTAGTAGATATACTACGATGATTCTACGCCAATTTGTCCTTTCCGTACGGACGAATTGGCGTAGAAAGATCGTAGTATATCTACTTATTTTCAAAATTCGCCTCGAGCTGTGCGTTTTGAGGGAAAGTTAAAAATAAATTCCTTTCAGCTTTCCTAAACCCCGGGATAAATTGCAAATATGTAAAACTTTTGCTGATTTATTCATCAGCAATCAAAAAAAAACGCACATGTGCGTAAACAGCGTAGAGGGTACCGATAACATTTTGACGGACTACATTTACCACGAATACAACATTCCAATGTATACGCCTAAAATAAGCTGTTGCGAGTATCCGGCAGTCGAAAACATTCCGTACATTTGGAGGGAAGTCTTGGCACCGACCATGAGTTTCCTTTCAATTTTGAAAACGGGTATCGAAGGTCACGTGGTAGACACGGATTCTGCTCTGATGAAGAACGCTACTTTGAGAGTCTTAGGAATCAGCACCATTTACGAAGTTACCAAAACTAAAGCCCACTATAAAATAATTTTACCTACAGGAAACTATACTGTCGAAATTAGTTGCCACAATTACGAATCTAGGTTAATTCAAGTTTTTATTAAACCCAACGAAATTTTGTTCCTAAATGTTACTATGAAAACAAGTGCGCTCAAAAGCAACACTGCTCAAATCAAAATGGACGAATCGTTTTTAGATGAGAAAGGTTCGGGAATTACCGGTACGTACTTTGGTCGTTTTTTTTTGGTTTGGCTTGTTCTCATTTGGTTTTCTTTTAGGGTATATTCGTGATAATTTTAATCATCCTGTGCCGAACGCTTTGATAGAAGTTATTGAAACAAATGTTAGTGTGTCATCGAATGGGGATGGAAAGTATTATATTGACGTGGTGCCGGGAACATATACAATGAAAGTCAGTAATAAAGGCTACAAAACTAATATTAAATTGGTACATATTGACGCGATGGAAAATTTGCCCAAGCTGGTGTTGTTCACGCTACTGAAAGATACGAACGTTGCGGGGCTTCCCCGAATTGTGTTTGTTATTTTTACAGGTATGACCTAACATTTTCGAAGTTTGGCGGTTAAAACTTTCTGTTTTTATTCGTTTTAGGTTGTTTGTGTTTGATTGCTGTCTTCATCATGATTTTTATATATAATGCGTGTAAAAAAAGGAAAGAGTATGGGTTGATTTCTGAAACCATGTACTATGATGATTTTAAAGATTTTGACGACTCCAAGGAGACGGAACTGTTTAGAACGCCACTGAAAGGTAGGTGAACTCGATTTTTGTTTAATTTCTTTTTCAGCTTCCTCATTTTGAATTTTGGGACAAAAATAGACGAAACCGTTTGCACTTATTGTGTTTTGAAATATTAAGAAAAAAAATCTTTGAGCAGTTTTCGCAATTTTGCGATCGCAATTTTGGGGTGTATAAGCGGTGTTATGTTGCTTTCAAACTCTTATTAATTTAATTAATTTAGGTCTCGCACTTTGGGCTCTCATAAGCAAATTTTATCATAATATGCTGATATAAAATATGTAGAATAATTAAACCTGGCTTAATAGAGTTGGTCATATCTGGATTTAATAAAATTGCCCCCCCTCCCTCGTTCAAACTCCTATTAATTTAATTAATTAATTTGGGTCTCGCACTTAGGGCTCTCCATCAGCAAATTTTATCATAATATGCTGATATAAAATATGTAGAATAATTAAACCCGGCTTAATAAAGTTGGTCATATCTGGATTTAATAAAATTGCCCGCTCCCCTCCCTCATTCAAACTCCTATTAATTTAATTAATTTGGGTCTCGCACTTAGGGCTCTCCATCAGCAAATTTTATCATAATATGCTGATATAAAATATGTAGAATAATTAAACCCGGCTTAATAAAGTTGGTCATATCTGGATTTAATAAAATTTACCCCCCCTTCCTCCGTTCTTCATAAATATTTCTAGTTCTATTTGTTCTATCCTCTCACAAAAAAAAACCTCACCTTGACTTGAAATTTACTTTTTTACAGTTAAATTTTCGATATTATTACATTCCTTCGTAAAATTGTACAAGGGTGAATCCAGTCAAAGTTCATGGAGCCGGGGGGGGGTAGGTTTCATTTAAAAGTTCATTACATAATAACACAAAACCTGAATTTCTAAATTTTATTAACAATTTGAGAACATTTAGTTGTTTTTAATTCGATGTTTGACACATCATGGAGGGGAGGGGGTACATACCCCCGATATTATTACGGGGTATTTAATTTTCTAACAAATATCTTTAGACTTTGTAATGGGAGGCCGGCAAAATTTAAAAAACAACAAGAAAGAAATTCACGTAAAAATTAAACATGTTGACACTAACTGCCGCGTCATTTCATAAGATTTCCTGGCGCGGAATATTGAAAATTCAAATTTAAAATAGATCATTACAATCGTGTGTTTACCGCCTTTTTTTTAAATATCCGCCTATAGTGTTTTTTCTTAATAGCTTAAAAACTGAAAGGGCGTAAACGACTTAGACTATTTTCGATTCAAAATAGGAATGTAAATAAATGTTAATAATTATTTCTGAATATTATTTCAAGGAGAAAAATTAATCACAAGGCCGTATTTCGACGACGACGACGATGATGACGACGAGGACAATGATGAACGGTACTCGAATAGCTCTTCAGAAGAAGACGCGATCTTAATAAAAACCAATTACGAAAATGTTCCTGTCCATAATCTTATTAATTAGTAAGATAACAAATACTTTTAAGTTTACCGTTAATACGTTTTTGTTCTATGTAATCGCTTAAATATTTTATTTTTTCAAGTGTTGTTCTCGTACTTGTTTTTATTTTGAAAATACCACAGCTCTTGTTTATGTTAATTTTTATCGTGCGTAAGTAGTTTAAGTGTTTTTATTTAACAAAAATCTGCTGGACTTAGATCCTTCTAAAAATTAGATATAAGTATATGGCGTCCCCTATTTTGTCACCCTGCACAAAAGCACCCTACATCAGTGGCGGCTCGCTATAAAGTGCCAATTAGCCATGGTACTTCTGTTTAAAAAATATTTGCTTTTTATGTTTGCCTTAATTCTAGGTTGACTGCTCACTTAAAAAATAAGCATTTTATCTCCGAGCAATACCCGTCACGTGAACATATCTGAATAACTTTTTTCCCTTAAGATCTGCAAGATTTGTTCATAAACGTACTATGAGATAAATCAATCATGGATGTAACTTATCCACAACCAAGAGCGTTCAAGTATTACGTAACGCAATTTTTGGAGATTTTTGACCCCCCCTCCCCCCCATGTAACGCGCCGTAACGTTTTTCTGTACCCCCCCTCCCCCCTAGTAAAACGTTACGTAACCACCAAGTGACCATTTTTATACCTAAAAGTCACAATTATGTGGCAAAAACAATGTTACGTAACGCGTAGTTCAAACCCCCCTCCCGCCCCTGTAACGCATCGTAACGTTTTACAAGACCCCCCCCCTCCCCCCAAATTCGTTACGTAATACTTGAACGCTCCCCAAGTCAGTTTGATGTGAGTTAGGCTTTTCAATAAAATAAAGAAGGCAAAGCAGGTAGGTGGGCGGTCATGTTCTAAACGTAGAATTGGAACCAGACCCGAGGTGTCACCTTCGGTCGAACTTGAGCAATAACATTGATAAAAAAAACTTTGGTGCCACCACTGTACAATCCCAATAAGCCGCCACTACCTACATTATATACTGAACCAACAATTATTGTTATAAATACAATGAACAAATATTCACTGTATTTACGAAAATTTCGTGCTATTAAGGAAAAAGTTCAATGCATTTATGAATTTTTTCATTGTATTTATGAAAGTTTTATAAAATCAGCGAATTTCAACCATTATGAATATTTATTCAATGTAAGGGTCATAATTTTTTACACGCCATAAAGGTAGCTCACCCTTTAACCATATCAGGGTCCTATATATTAACATATCTTGAATAAATTCGACCATTTTATTTTAAAATGATAATTTGTGATATTAAATAAATCTTCCAACTATTTTTATATTTATAAATTTAACTATTGAGCAGTTTAAATTAAAATGGGAAAAAAATAAAAAACCAAATTAACAAAATGTTGTATTTTTACATTTGTAACAAAATATTTTGTAAACTATACAGTACTTAATTTGTTCGTTTTACTGTACATTCCATTATAATTATACATGGTGTTCTAATATATCCTAAAACAAACATATCACGGCGACTGAAATAGAAGGATACGTGCCGAGCGCAAGTTTTCCAAGTTTACCGCTACGCATCCTTTCTGGCACCTACCAGTCTATCCCGGTTGCCGTGCACATAACTACCAAAGTCAACAAACCTGTAATTTTACTGTTTCGCGGTGTTTTGGTATAACTTTTGTAGAATAAACGTAGAAAAGCTGCTGTTACTCGTAAGTTTTTTTTTATTTCCTTAAACGGTCGACAAATGAATGAAGAAGTAGAGAGCGAAAATTGATCAAATGTTGAAAGCAAAAATGAAGATTGGTCTGGTAAATCGCATAAGGGATTCCCCTATTCATTTATTTTTGTTTGCAACCATTAAATGTTTTTAAAATTAAATTTGTTTAGGGAAATAACTGGGAAAACCGATGTTCCAAACAATCGCGGTGCCCATCAGCAGAACGTACACAACAATGGAAACCCACCATATAATCTTCTCGGTGTGAGTCACATTAATATTGCGCACAATATTGATACTTACGAGCAGACCTGCGATAGCGCCCGCCAAATGTGCCGAGTACCCGATATGAAGATTTTGTTGCAAAACGTAACGATCGTATATCGATTTTCCTAAATCACAGACGGTTATTACCGTAAAAATGAATAGCTGAATGGCAGGATACTCCATTTCTTTCCAGTTCTAGAAACAAAGTGTTAGCGGTGCAATACAAAAAAATGCATTACTCACCATGATAATGGACGAAATATGGGCCGTAATCAGGGCATACACGCCACCACTCGCACCTGCCAGTTTAGTGGCGGGATCCGTGATGGAAGTTGCTAGCGATCCTGCCAGAACTCCTGCACAATAAATAATGCAAACGCGCCACCATCTATGGACCATTTCCAAAGGTGTACCCAACATTACTTGGACCAGCAGGTTGACTACCAAATGAAGAATTCTAAAAGAAAAATTGAAGTGATGGGGAATCGAACGCAATGAAAACCTACCCTACGTGAACGAACATATACGTGAAGTATCTCCAAATTTCGTATCTCCTTTGTGGGTCATAAATTAGAACCTCGGCTACGGCTCCCGACATTACATCAGCTGATGACTTCGTTGCCTCGTCGATTGCGTAAAACATAATTTCGATTATTGAAATGATTATCATGACTATCGGGGGTGGACAACATCGGAATTGGTCTTCATATTGGCCTTTATAACGCGTGGTGGCAAGTGGAACCATCATCTGGACGTACTTGTTGACCATGTTGCCAAATATTGGTTGCAGTATTGGATGCCGTATCATCACGACGAATTCTTTGAAATCCAATTGCCCGTCATTGTTGGTGTCTGCCATAGTGTGTATTTTTTCTATCACGTGTTCAGGTAAGTCGTGTTCGTAGGATTGGCCCTGAATGAGCTCATCCAATTCGCAGATTGATATGAAGCCATCTTTGTCTGAATCGTACTGAAAAAGTTAAAAGTTAGATCTTTGTATATAACGCGAGATGCGGTAAGCTATTGCAGAAAATTAATTCCGTAAAGAAATAGAAGAGCAACAACAATGCTGCCTATTACGGGATTCCCCGTATCTACACCTTTTCCACCAGTAATTCAGAAATCGTCAACCGTTATTCAGATTTGTTAATTAATATTCAGAAATCGTCAACCGTTATTCAGATTTGTCAATTGATATTCAGAAATCGTCAACGGTTATTCAGATTTGTCAATTGATATTGCAATTCACGATTTCTGAATATTATTTGACAAATCTGAATTACAATTCACGATTTCTGAACAGCAGGTGAGGTTTTCTGAATTACTTCTGGAAAAGGTGTAGAAAATCCATTCATGGTGGAAACTGAAAATCTACGCTCCATTATCAGAAAAATTATAAAATTGAAGAACACAATGGATGAAATTGATCTACACCAAACCAGAAAGAGAATTGCTTGATATTTTAATTTATACCTTGGGCGCCACTTTGCTCAGAAAATCAAAAACCAGAAATTATCTAATCCCTATTTGAGTAAATTTGAAACTGTTGATATAGTAATTAGATAAAACAAATTGATTTTTTTTATAAAAATTCGTCAAGGTTATATTGGAAGATTAGCGCTGAAAATCAACGACTACTCCTTTTTGTGATATGTAATTTTAGGGATCTCCCACGAAACTATTTTGAATTGAGAAGATATACAACAATTTAATTTATAACTTAAAAAATTGTAACTTACCTTGTCAAATACCGACTTCCACTCCTTTTTTCTGATCTCGTAGGAATTATTTCTTGAAAATCTTTTTTGAAATCGTCCTGACGATGTCGAAGCCATGATTTGTGTCTACAACTATAACCGAAACTGACAAATACATTAAAAAATTGCTTATCGCACCTTATCTCTGAGTGTTCCCTATTTGTGAATCACCAATGTTTAGAGAATTAAACGTACAAATTACTATGATTTTCCAAGCAATTAAATTTGCCAAGTTGCGCGGTGGAGATACATAATTATTGCATAAAAAAATACCTCATTTGCAATTTTAATAAGATTCGACATTCTAATATTAATAAATAATAGTGTTTTTTAATTAACGTTGTTATTTATAGTTTTTGCAAAGCTATAGCAAGTTTTTCTACATTTCCTTTTGAAAAACACTCGAGCTATTTGCATTACCGATCCTACCTATTAAGTAAATAAAATTGGTTTTTATTTATAATCAAACTGTACTATCGCAATATTAATTTACTCTTTTTAAGCTCTTCTTATCACGAATCTACTGTACATCATAAAAAATTTAGGCACGTTGCGATATTTTTAATTGGGTGCACTTTTGGGGGGATTTTTATTCCAGCAGATATAGAATTACTTCATTCTTTTTTCTTCGCATATGTGAATAAAGCCTGGTGGTCCATAAAAATTTTGTACAAAATAAATTATTGATAAAGATATAAGTAATGGAGGATGTGGTTTTATTCTCATCAATGACGTAGTAGTTTAAAAGTTTTGGCCTAACCGCAAATTATTTTAAACACCCCCTCACACTATAATATGGTGTTCTTTCCATATCTTAGATTGGATTATAAAGTTTACTCAAATTTAATTATTATTTGTAATTAAAAAATATTGTTGAAGATTTTATATTTCAGTTAGCACTATGCTTTCACGGTGGGAAGGCCAGCAGAGTCGAATGGCGTTGAGTTACTTTTTGAGCCTTGCTGAGGCAGGCACGCTAAAATTTGTGAGAGTGCTTTATGAGCATTGATGATGGTGTGTGATTTTTTTTGAATTTTTAATTCCAATCTGTAAGACCGAAAAACAGCACCGGCACAACGACGAAATTGACGACTTTCGGAACCCGAGTTTCAGAATTTGACGGAGCGTACAAACTAAACGACTGAGTTTTGATTAATGTTGTTCAAACCATTATTACAGATAATAATTTAACGCTCCAAAAAAAAAGGTACATCTAATAGTTTGCTTAGTTTCCAAGAAATTTGAGAAAAAACAAACAGCGTCGAGTTCCTTGTTTATAAGATTGTTAATAATTTCTTGACTTCCTTAATCCCACTTATAGATACTCAAACAAAAGCGATTCCTGGTGTTTTTATCATGGGAAGACTAATTGAAGAGTTCCTTAAAAGATAATGCCAAAGGAAAAGTCAAAAACTTAAACTATATGCACACCAGGGAGTCTGGTTATGGTTTTCAAGAGAAGTAATAAATAAATTTTACAAGCATTTTGATTTTATACAAATTTTAAGATTTGAACATTTTTTTCACGTGTACCTGGGGGGTATTCCATACCCCCCAGACCCCCCGGTTGGAATTTAATTTGTTTTTACCATTGTGATCCTACTTTTATCCATTCCTATTCTAGGTTAACCCCTTACTTATAAAATAAATATTTTATCTCCGAGGAACATCCGTCACTCGGAAATTTATTTTTCAGTGGTTGCTTAATAGAGATGGGCACGAAAGTCACTTTAACTCACGCTCACGTACACTCACGACATCTCTCTTTCTGCTCACGCACTATCATGAACGAACATGCAAAGGCTAAAAATATTAAATACAATTACAGATTGTTGTTCAAAAACAAAAGTTGGTCGAAGTTTTCTGCAGGTAACCGAGTCCTTCTTTGCTCACGACTTTTAGCGACTCACGCACGATCACGTTGTTTAATTTCATTCCCTCATAATGCGGCCCTTGGACCGCACATCTAAGACAAGCACCTACTAAAAATGGTCATATGGGTAAGGAGACCGGCCACACGCATGGAGCCTGTGTAAGCTAGTTATTATTAATGTAATATAAAATAGTCTAACCTTATCTATCATCCCATTTAATATCATCTGCACCATCAAGAATCCAAAGCAAGGTCAAGGATACGATTAGCAATTCTAAAATATGTATAAACGCTTATAAATCCGATCCTTATTCATTTACAACGGTAATCAGTGCGGCCTTCAGGCCGCACAACCAAAGCAATTAAGTACTAGTTTTTAGTTTTGGGAAGAATTACCTAACCACCGCCACCCCAAATTTCCCCAAAATTTTTTTTATATCAAAAGGAACCTTATTAGAGTGTACTGTAAAAATTTCGCCCGAAAATGTATAGTCAAAATTTTGAGAAAAATCAATTTGAAAAATGCTAAATTTTACATGTAAATCGCAAGTCGAGGCCACGCCCCTAACCGAGGTTATAAATATAACCCACGCTCGCACTGTCGGTAGCGCATTTGCGAGTCGACTCCCGTGCGTATAACATCGCACTAATAATGAATAAAAAAACGGTTCTTTTCAGAACCACAAATATTTTAAGAATAAGGTCTCTAAATAAACATAAAAAACTATGGGGAAAACCTAGGCCCTTCGGGGCTGCGCCCCGGGGCCGGTTTTGATGGCACAAATTACTTTTTTGGGTGGATCTTGCACGGCCAGAATTGGGCGCATCAACCGGCAGAGCTAAACATACGAGAAGGCGCCATCCATCAAGAACACCGGGATGAAGGCAACCGGGATTTTAAACCCCCAAAAAATCGCCTAAAAACAAAAAATAATCGATGTTACATGTACGAGAGTCGAGCTGCATCTGCCGGTGCGAAATATTCTAAAGGGTGGTTCACACTATGCAACTTCTCATGTGACTTGATCATAAGAAAAATCATATCTAAAATCATAAGAAACGCTAATATCACATGACCAACAACTTTTAAGTTCACACTATACAATATTGCTTATGACTTTTCGTATGATTTAAACTGCCACAATACTGTCTACTGTCAAAAATGTTGTAATTAACCTAAGTTTATAGCAGTTTGTAGTCTCTAGTGGTGTGTGGTTGATCATCGTTTCTAGCATGCTTATTGCTATAAAATTTGTTTTTTGGGTCATACAAACAGGGATACTGCTCATAACAACTTATCAGCTGTTGTAAGCTTTCTTTAGTCCATTCATACTAAAAAATCAATTGTAATATTTTTATAAAACTAATTTTTTGATTGACAGAAATTAAATAAAATAACAATTAAATAATACTAAGACCCGTTTTACCATAATAATAAATTTTCAAAGAATTTGAAATTTTCAAAATTTAAAATTAAAATTTAAAAAATAAATTTTAATTATCAAATTAATTTTAATAATTTTTTGATTAACAGAAATTAAATAAAATAACAATTAAATAATACTAAGACCCGTTTTACCATAATAATAAATTTTCAAAGAATTTGAAATTTTCAAAATTTAAAATTAAAATTTAAAAAATAAATTTTAATTATCAAATTAATTTTAATAAATAGAATAAACGTAATAAACAAATAATCTGAATTACTAACCATAATATTAAAAATACCAACCATATAATGTTAAAATCTTAAAAAAAAGCGGTTTATTCAAAAATATCATACAAGAAGTCATAGCAAAATAGACACGGTTCTATTCTGAAAATCACTTATTATTTTGCTATTATTTGCTTATGATTTTAGCTATGACTTCAATAATACATAAAATCATATAGTCTGAACGTAAAAATCGTAGTCATATGAGAAGTCATATGACTTGTCACGTGAGAAGTTGCATAGTGTGAACACCGCTTAAGTAAATGGGATATCGGGTTTGTGGACAAAATAAATTAAACAATTGTTTTTAAAAACAATTGTTTAATTTATTTTGTCCACAAACCCGATATCCCATTTATTAAGAATTATTTGGACGTGAATTGCTACTAAAATATTCTAAGTGTTAGGGTCATTCATATTGCACGGACCGACCACAGAATGAGCGACGCGCGGGAATCTCGTTAGGTTTTTGGGTGTTTGTACATGAAAATTAGCTAACTTCAAAATCGATTTACTCAAAATTTTGATAATACATTCTCAGAATTTTTTTGCAGGAGGGGCCTATATAAACCTTCATCTTTCCATTAGGAAGGTTACAAGTTAGTTCGTAGTGGCGGTGGTTATTACACTCTCACCTTTAGTTTTTTGCATAAACCCGTTAATTTGGCATCAGAAAAGAGCCCCTAAGTTTTCGATATCAGGCTCGGACCGGAACAGGGCTAAATTTTCGGAACAGAGTCTTAAAGTGATGATTTAAACATTTCTATGCATTGCATGTCATAAATTGGTATTAGCAAATTTAAAAGAAATAAAATTGTGAGCACACGCCAAAATATTCTTTAGTTCCTATAGTTTCTGAGATACAGCCATCTTCTAGTTTTGCTCAAAAATGCAAGGAGGTTTGATTCTCAGCACTTGAAAACCTGAAATTCATGAGCTTATTCCTTCCGTGAATTAAACATCCACTAAGAGGGAATTTTACAAAATTCGATTCCAAAGGGGACGAGAAAAGGTAAAATATCAACATCTCGTAAGTACCATTAGATAGTGACTTGGTTTTTGCTTACAGAGGTTCACCCATACAAATATTTAATACAAACATAATATTTAAATAAAATTTTAAAAGTGATTGGATAAAGATTTTGGAATCTAGGGTGAATTACAGAATCTTTCATATCTCTTTTGTTTGGGTAGTTAAAAGTTAGAATATCCTTTTAAACCCTCCCCAAAAAGTGGGGGGAGGTAAAGTTAAAAGGGGCAAGAGGTTAACATTATTGACTTTTTCGTATGGAAATTGTGAGTTCCTAATAGCCGAAGCTCTAAATTTACGAGATTGTGATGATGTACAAACACTTAGACAAATGGCTATAGAATGAATGGTTATCGTGAATATGCCATGACTTTGCATGGCGAATTTATGTAATAGTCACTAGGTGCTACAAGTGCTGGGTCTCCGACCACGAGGGCGTCTTATGTAAAAGCCAGGATGTGAAGACTAAAAAGAACGAGAAGATAAAAAAGTTGCTCGAAGCCCAGCAATAATGGCATACACTTATGGTGATAATCTCCCCAGTGCGGCCTTCAGGCCGTACAACGTACTAAATATCTAAACAACCGCTTGTGATAAATAATATTCCATAAAATGCAAACAAATATTTACCTTTTGCAAAAGAAATTCGCAGATTAAATTATAAACGTGTTGATTCTACCAGTGTCTACTTGACGGAAAATGGTTGTTTGGCTCAACTTCTCTGCTACTTAAGTGTAATATTTCCTGACACGGAATATTTAAAACATATCATATTATGTTTAAACTTTATATATATGATGATAGTTACGCCTCTGCATTGTCGACTTAAACCGCTATGCGACTTAATTTCGCTATAAAAACCCAATCACGTGCGAAGACGTGTGGCCTAGCTATTTCCTATGGAAGGCCACTCGGTACCGAATTTCAATCAAATGTAGGTACATTTTTGGGGGCACTTACTTTACGTCCACACAACGCAAGATAAAAGTGTATTTTATTTCTTAAAATTTATCAGTCACACTCCTACTTTTATTTAATAATAATAATAAAATCTTACCCAAAAAAAAATTCAAAAATTTCACAAATTTAATATGAAGCTAAAATTAAAGATAAACACATTGTTTATCGCAGTATTATCGTGCGAAGTTGGAAGTAAACTGATAATTTTTTCCTAAGTGATCATTACAAATAATTTGGATATTGTAATTAAATTGGAATTTCCCATAACTTTCCTTGGTGAATAATCAGACGGAATTCTGCAAGTCTCGTTTTTAAATTAACCTGTTATGATTTCATTTAAGCAGTGGCGTAACAACGAATGTTACGAAAACGCAGACCCCCGGACCCGCGTACAATTTTTTTTAAAATAAAATGGGTAATAAATTAATATTAGCAGTTGACTTTGACTGCTAATTGCTAATGCAATATTTGGTTGACCATATTTATACAATTTAATTTGCACCTTTCATAAGGATGATTAAATATATACCATACAGATCCTCAATAAAATAATTGAAAACACCATCAGAAGTGGGATCATTTCTTAAAATATAAATTCTTTTTCTTGTAATTTATCATTGTACGAGTAGTTTAGGTTTGGTACATAAATAAATACAATTTATTTTCCAATTTCTTTTTATTTATGGTCTCATTTAAAATAATACGAAATATTGACGAACAGAAGCTTAATCTCATTTACGACTAATCGTTACAAAGCGCATCCGATCAGTCTAATTTTTGACCACTTTTTCCAATATTTCTGGCCTTATTTCATAAATGGCTTGCTGAATATTGACCTCCAATTCTTCCAGAGTTGTTGATTTGTTAGCATAAACCATGGATTTAACATACCCCCAAAGAAAATAATCTGGAGGCGTCAAATTACACGATCTTAGAGGCCAATTGATAGGACCACTTCGTGAAATAATGTTGTCACCAAATGTCCTTTCAATATCGATGGTTTCGGTGGCTGTGTGGTACGTAGCACCGTCCTATTGGAACCATAAGTTGTCGATGTTTAACTCTTGGATTTTTGGAAACAAAAATGTATTGAACATGTGTCGATATCTCACACGGTTCACCGTAACGCTAGCTCCTTCCTCATTTCGAAAGAAATATGGACCGATGATGCCGTAGGCGTGTATTCCACACCAAACAGTCAATTTTAATGGATCCAATGGAGTCTCAAGATAATGTTCCGGATTGGTCTCAGTTCATATACGGCAATTTTGCTTGCTCACATATCCATTCAACCAGAAATGTGCCTCGTTACTGAACAAAATTTTGCGCTAAAGAAATGGATCCACTTCCAATTGGTTGTGAGCCCAATCTGCGAACGCACAACGCAATCGATGATCATTAGGCTTCAATTGCTGAACCAACTGGATCTTGTAAGGATGTAAACCAAGATCTTAATGTAAAATTTTCCATGTCGTGGACGGACAAAACCCAAGTTGTTGAGCACGATGGCGAATTGAAATGTTTGAGTTCTCTTGCACGCTTTCGCTCACAGAAGCGATAGTTTCTTCGGTACGCACATTTCTTTGTCTTGTTGGTGGTCTTACATCATGCAATGAAGAAGTGGTACGAAATTTATCCATCACCGCACCATTAGCCTGCTCAGCAGGTCGATTATGTCGACCATAAAATGGGCAAAGAGCTCTGTAAGTTTCGCGAACGGAACTCTGACTTTGAAAATAAATTTCCATAATTTGGTAGCGTTGTTCAAGTGTTAATTTATTCATGATTAAATGGAAAACCTTTCTGAACACAAATGTCAAAGAACTGTCACTTTGACAAACCTCATTCAAAAGTTATCGCTATTGTAAGATCTCATGCAGCTAAAAAAACCACCTCATATTTAAAATTCTTCATTTAACATTTTTATCGACTTATTTTTAACTATATCAAACTTGATCATCTTCATTGTACTTATAAAGCACAGGTAGCAAGTTACTACGAAAATAAGAGCAGGGGGCGAGACGGGGCGGAACTAGCAGCTTTCAACTCCCCTACATAGTTGTTAGTATATCTTCGGAAACGGTGCGTGAAATGGTGCCCCCCCGTAGCCGTGAAATTATATTCCGTAATCTTTATTGTCAATATTATTGAAGAGATATCGAGTTTCTATACGATTACACATGACATAACATTGACGCAGAGCATATTGAGTATCAATTATTTTACTGCTTTTAAGGAGCTGCCATTGTGTAAATTAATGGAGGAAGGCTGGAATACATTTTATTATGTTTATTAAAACCGTCAAAAATAATTTTCAATAACTTCACATTTTGCTCCCAAATGCATTCAAACCGAGATATTCCCTAATAGTCGCAGAAATGTTATTCTTAGCGTGTTTTTTTTCTATGACACCCAAATCTTTTTAGAGGTCCTAATAAAATTCAAGCCAACTTGCATCCCTTTTTACGCAATAAAATACGCCTATAAAATATTAAAAAAATCGTCATTTTATCCAAAACCTAAACCTACATAACACCAATAACACTGTAAATAAACATGACTTCTTATTTAAATTAAATAAACAAACTTCAGCCTTAAGTTTACAAAAATATATAAATATCTTTTATATTTATGTATATCACTTTTTGCTTTGCATGAGCTGAAGGTCAAACTTTTATCCTAATACTTATTTGTCTAAAAAATTGGCACTTTATCCAAAGCTCCGAGCAAGTTTCGTCGATTTTATCTATAAAACAATCGAAATCATCCCGCCTTTTTGGGCTCGTTAACACTTCTTAATTCTAAATGTTTTGAAAAGTGACCTAAAAACCAACAAAAAATAAATTACGTTCTTCCATATTCTTGCTCCGGAAAATAACTGGGATGAGCTGCATTAAGGATGATCGCTGCTCCCATAAGAACGATGTATGTAACAATTGAAATCCGCCATATCACCCTTTGGACCTTAGTTTCGGTAAAATTACGCAAAACATTGATACCAACCAATAATCCGGCTAGAGCACCGCCAAAATGTGCAGCATACCCAATATGCTCGTTAATATCCAAGACGTAACGATCGTGTATGGCCGTACTAAGATCACAAATAATAATGATTAAAAATATAACCAATTGAACATCTGGAAACTCCATGTCGTTCCAGTTCTGCGAAAAAAAGAAATTAAATAAAACATTTCAAAATGGGGGAATCACGTACCATAATAATAGTCGAAACGTGGGCAGTTATGAGCGCATAAACGCCTCCACTCGCACCGGCCAATTTAACATTTGAATCCATCACCGACGTCCCCAGCGAGCCTGCAGCGACGCCGGCAACATAAATTATTGGAACGCGCCACCATCTGTGGACCATTTCCAAAGGCGCTCCTAGTAGAATTTGGACCAACAAATTGACCGCAATGTGCATACTCCTACGATTATTAACTGTAGACGATACAAAAATAAATTTATTTATAAACATACCCAATATGGACGAACATGTACGTAATGTACCTCCATGCTTCGTAACGTCTGCATGGGTTGTATATCAACGCCGAAGCAATTGGGCCCGTTCCTGTTCCACCTTTATCATAAGCTAAATCGATATAATAAAACAGAACTTCTATTAACGAAATTACGATCATTCCAAGAGGCGGTGGACAGCAAGTGTACTCGTCTTCGTATAAACCGGCAGAGTCTGTCATGGCACTTTCGAGACGTCGTGGTATAATCATATGGATATATCTATAAGTGTTTGAAAAAAATTAGTTTAATTATAATATTTGTATTTTTAAAATAGAACCTATTAAGGTAGCGTCTGAACGTTGATGCCAAACCTGGATTGTTAACCATTTTGAGGAAATCAGCGTAGTCAAGACGGTTGTCTCCATTTGTTCCCGCCATGCTATGGATCCTCGCGACCACGTGTTCGGGTATATCCTTTTCATACTCTCGACTTTGGATCAAGTCATCCAACTCTCGTATGCTTATGAAACCATCCTCGTTATTGTTGTACTAAAAAATATATCATTTTGAAACTTGAGATCTTATGGCATCTCGATTGGGTAATATTGGTTGGAAGGAAAAGCAGGTGCTTTTGGGACCGTCATTCACAAGCCCAATTGTTTTGGTGTGAATACTAAAACTGTTGCATTTTTAAAGTTCCCTAATTGTATATTTTAATTTAAAGTATGTGTCTTGACTCTTGAGGGCGTAGTTAGAGAGCGCTATGTGTAGATACAATTAATTACTAGATTATTTATTAGTTAATTTAAATACTTCCATAAGGACGGCCCTGTTGAATTTATAGTGTGCTCTAAATAGATATTATCATCAAAATATATAATAGCCTAAATTTACTGCGTTTGTAACCAAGAAAATCAGGAATCGGTGCGGCCTTAAGGCCGCACAACCAAGTCAAACTCGTACTAGTTAAAATATGTAATACTCTAATGGCTGATTTCACGAGCGGTAATTAAATTTAATCTGTGATTAAAATTATAATCATAATAACAACAATTAAATCCATTGTCTCGTCGAATATCCATGTATGTACATCCTCACTTCATTCTGGTTCTCCCTAGTAGGCAAGCCAACCTCTATCTTCTTTAAGAACATCATACACTTATAACTCCGAAATCTCTCTCTACACCAAATAGTCCTGCCTCTGACTATTTTCTTACATACACATTATAATATTAATATATTCTACATGCTCCTTAAAATTAGTCTTCTCTCCGCTATTATTTCTAAGTATTTTACTTTATCTGCCAGTTCCACTTTGGTTCCCTCTAACTCTATTTTGCATTTTAATCTCTCGCCCTTTACAATTATCAAACATTTTATTTTTCAATGTTCAATTTTAACTTCTTGCCCTTTTTTCCAAGGGAGGAGAAATCTTCATAGACACCACTAAACCGCCCTCTCTTGAGTTCCGGATCTGTTGGATCATGCCCTCCACTGCAGATTAACCTGTAACGCTAATCAGTACAGCCTTTAAGCCGCATAACCAAGACAATCGACCACGGCGGAAAAATCTAAGCCAAAATAACGCATGGACAAATACACAAGATGTAATATTCACGGTATTTTGGCTTGGTTGGTTGATTGCCTTGGTTGTGCGGCCTAAAGGCCGCACTGATGAGTGTTGTTTTCTACATTTAAGTTGTTAAAAGTCAGTTTTATTTTTAAATTTAAAAATCCTAACTATAAACTTTTTTTTAATTTCATTTATGGGCGTCCGTATGGGGAAGCGAGATCCTCGCATTACAATTTTCTATGTTAATTTCAGTAGAGATCGGTTATAACAAACAAATCAAAGTTCCGATCAAAATCCTATACTTTTACGTATTACATTTAATCTAATTGAATTAATTAAATTATTTTTAAATTTTGATAATAAATTTTGACTCTTACAGCGAATTCTCCGTTATAGAGAACAAATTTTTTAGTTCCTTGAAGTTCGTTATATCCGAATTTAATACTGTATCTATGCATTTTACCCTTTCGGCTTGTGATTATTGAAAGTATTGTTTATTATATTTTCTATTTCTATTGGCCAAGGTCAGAGCCGTAGCAAGGGTGAGCTAAACCTTGACAAAACCCAATAAATAATAGTTTAAAATTTTCAAAAATATAAGAATCTTTTGGGGGGGGGGAAATATTCAAATTTGACTGAATTCGAAAATTTGACCACGATTTTATTTGCAACATCACCTAAAATTCCCTGATGGCCTTTTCCGCAAATGAGGATTTTAATCCTCTACAGTAGTTTTTCGTCTATAACTCGCTTACTTTCATTTTTAGTGAAAATTATAATCAAATCAAAATTGAAGAATACAAAATTCTCTATAAAACAGATTAACAAAATTTGCTTACATCATACCTACTAAGTATTTATGAAATAAAGAGAAAATCAAGAGAAAACAATTGAAACAGAGGTTTTGCATAATTCTAATTCTGAATAAAAATTTCGTGCATTTAAACTTTACCATCGATGGTGAATAAAACAAAACAAGGTTTCAGGATTTACTTCAGATATGAAGTAAATCCTGAAACCTTGTCTTGTAGGGAATTTTCTCCTCTTCAATTTTGGTCCAATGATAAGACAGGGGATTTTAGGAAAGTTGATTCCAACCCTCGCGTTCTTCTTCATTTCCCTTTAACTGACTGGGTAGCCCGTAAAAATATCACGTTATCATCGCGACAGTTATTCAAATATAGTATTTAAATTGAAAAGAAAAATTCCTACCGATAAAAATTATCTCTATTTTCAGGGAGGGGGGGTATTGCGTTAAGTTACCATGGAAACGGTGATTCTGACATACTATGCGTATTTTATATAAGATCTTCAGAATTTCCCAACGATAAAAATCGATATTGCATGACCGGGGGGTCTGGGGGGTATGGAATACCCCCCAGGTACACTTGCCATTATTCAGAACCATCAACATTTATTATTTTTTGTTTAATCTTCTACAATTTTCGTTTGTAATTTGGGAGGGGGCGGGCAGATGATATTTTTCATAATTATCCCAGTACCGTTCTTTTTAATACCGAGGGACGTAAAAGTGAAAATTTTTCTTTTGCAATAAATTAAGTGTACCTGGGGAGTATTCCATACCCCCCAGACCCCCCTGGTCCCACAGCCTAAATGAGTTCCTGATAAGCATTCATTTGTTTTCATTACTCTAAGTCAACTCCGTAGCAAGGGTGATTGCAATGGGGGCGCTAAACCTCGACAAAACCCAATAAATAATAGTTTAAAATTTTAAAAATGATAAGAATATTTTGAGAAAGGGGGACACATATATTAAAATTTGCCTCAGGCGCCAGAAGAGCTTGCTACAGAGCTGAAGGAGAGTCACATCTGATGGACATATTAATGTAAATCTGGAAATCATTGCGAAAAAATTGCCTCGAAACTTTTAATGATTTTTTGTTAATATGAATTTTTTTAATCAAGATAATTTTGACACGTTGCGTTGGTCCTTCTAAACATCAAAAAGGTTCCTGTCAAAGATCTTTCAGCTTCTAGCAAAATATTTCTACAAAAGGTAGCATAATTTTCACCTGGTATGTCATGAGGAAAATCTTATTCCAATTTATGATTACTCTTTCGAAAAATTACCCCTGGACCCCTTCCCTAAAGCATTTAAAAAGTCCCAAAAAAAAATTTAAAAGAAAATATCCTAAAAGATTTTCAGGCTATTTTATAATGCATTATTGTGGTTTACGATTTAAAATCAGTAGTTTATGTAGGTCAATCAATTTACATAGGTAATCGTAAATTTTGGAAGATCTGAATTAACACGTTTACCTTTTTAAATACCCGCTTCCAATTTTCGTTGGAGTTTCTAAAGGGAATTTCAGATATTTCGTATTGAGAAAGCCCGTTTTCGCACATTTTAAACACTCGTAGAGGTTCAAATTTTTCTACATTTATATTAAGTAAGTTATACTAAAATTTTAGGAGCGCTCAAATTTGAACCAAATTCAAAAATTGACGCTTAAGTGAAATACCAAAAATAAATCGTAATTTCTTAAAAATTCACAGCCACAGTTTCACAAAAGTAATAAAGTTAGGGTGACGTCTCACTACAGTCAACGTCAACCACCAACTACAAATTCAACTACGGATGTAGCTGATTATTTTATGGGTGAGTAAGTTCTGACAAGGAAGGTATCCCCGGTGATAATTTTTGCATAATTATGTGGTAAACCATTGAAAAATAAACGACTCATTATTTTGAGTTTTTAGGTTTTACGTTTTTAAGGGCTGTAATTGCATAAAGTACCTAAAACCCAATTTTAGAGTTTTCAATTGGAAACTAACGCCGAAACATTTTATTTTGCTACAAAAAATATATATGTTTTTTTGCCATTCCGGGGGTAAAGTACTCACTTTTTACCCCGGTTTGAGGGCGTAAAGGGGCACTTTTTTACCCTGCGGGAGTAAAGTTCAAAAATAGGGGGGTGAGCGGGAGTAAAGTTAAAAAATAGGGGGGTGAGCGGTAAATAAAGTCACCAGATGACTGGTGACTTTTTAGTAGTAAAAATCTGTAAAAGTTAAATTTTTTAATTTATTATAAAATCATCATTTTTGTACATTTACATGAATGTGTATCTGGCCGTAATTAGCGATACCGAACATCTTACCAAAATCCGAGAAGTTTTCGGCAATTTCTACGTTCTCGCTCATGGTACGTGTTGCTCTTTCAAAGGCACAAATTTAAATGAAATGAAGCATTGGAATCAATGGCATTGGTAGAATCAGGGGTGCCAACTGCTATTTCTTAGTAATTTTTAGTAGTATAGTTGGTAATATTACTAGTGCTATTTTGCGATTTATCGACCACGTGTAGGTATTATAAAAAAAAAGCGTTAAATTTTTGCTTTAAGTTTCTAAACTGGCGAAGTTCCTACTTTACCTCTCGGAATGGCAAAAAACAGTATATGCACGACGGTAGTAAAGTGACTTTTGGCCCACGGGTAATTGTTTCACTCGGCTGGCGCCTCGTGTAAACAATCCTTTACCCTCGGGCCAAAAAAGTGTCACTTTGCTACCTTGGTGCATAATGTACTATTCTCACCACGTACTGAATATTTTCGGGGGAACCCCCCTTCCCCAAGTATGAAACTTGCACAAATATCCTTAATGCCATCAAATTTTCTCGAATAAAGGTTATTATAAACGGTTTTTTATATTTTCATACAAAATAACATTTAAAGATAGCAGGCCCGGATTAACAAATTGGTGACTAGTGAATGAGGCAACTTGTTAATGGGTCACCCCCATATTAAAATATTATTTTAATCAAATAATATTTTTTCAAATCATTACAATATTATTTGATTGTTACACAAAGACGTTATGGAAATTTTACCTAATAATTTTTATGTTTAAATTTTTCTTTATTTGCCTATAGGCAGATTATATCATGTCCACTAAGGCTCAAGAGTCAAGACAAACTCCTAAGAGAAGGATGAAGGCTCAAATCAACTGAAGAATTTACTCGACCCCCACTACATTTGACGCAACTTGGTCCACAACATCTTTGTAAGAAATAAAAAATAAAAATTTAAGGATTTGTCCAAAAAGGCATTTGTTTCCTTATTTTGGTTCTTCAAAAAGTCGAAAAGTTAGTGTGTAGACTTGTAGAAAAACGACTGTAACTTCATCCACAGTGGTCTGAATTTAAAAATAGAAAATGTTCTGTAAAGGTAAATGAACGCTCTATTCAAATATTCAACCACATTTTATTTTTTCAACCCCTAACTGAATTAATTTTCTAATATTAACCCTATTTCAACCCCTACTTCTAAAAGGGTATTTTTAATTTGTTAATTTTTTTACTATTGTTTTGTGCAATTGTGCTGAGCATGCATACCAAATTTGATCATGGGATGAGTATGGGTTCGGTTACTAAAAATAAATTAAGTATAGCGAGAAACGGACAAAAATCAGTTTTTCTCCGATTTCTCAAATTTCTTTGAACTTTATGACAAAATAGTTTAATATAAAATTAAAGCTAATTAAACGCTTTACAAAAAAACTTGTGTACATATTTTTCGTCAGATTCGTAGTCACATAGTAATAACCGTGCAAAGTAGAGCTAAGTTACGCGACCACCGTTATATTTATTTAAAAAGGTCGGAATCGATTTTCAATTAATTGAATAGATTTTCATCATAAATATTTATTATCTGAATGTAAGTTTACCACATCATCTATAATTTTGGTAAAAAGTTTAGCATAATACAACACATCAGTTAAACCAAAAATACATTATTTGATTTTTTTGTGTACTTAATTTGTTTGAATGTTAAGGCCTGATAAATGTGACACATTTCAGTTTATACCCTCAAATATCAGGGTGTATAACTTTGGAACTAATGATTGATTATATCGTATTTATTACTATATTGATTATATTATATAGATTAAATATTGATTAGATTGCTGGAAGAAATACTTTTTTAATTGTGAGTTTTGCACCCCCTCCCCAAACGGATCTCTTTTTTTCCCTAAAAATTAATATATATTATTAGGACTAACATAGTCAACATGTGCACCAAATCCTATTTTGGGCACACAATTGCAGATTGAGAAAAAATATATATTATCGTCGTTGATACTTCAAAAGGTCGTATGTCACCAAAAATGCAATTTCGGTTTTTGGTGTCTAAGTAATCAGTGCAGTCTATTTTATGACACAGCAAAACCTCGTATGTGATGGACCAGTCAGAAAGCAGATATTTCGATATTGAAATTTGTCGTATATCGACAACGGCGCGGAATTGGATACTGCAAATTAGTCGTATGCGGAATTTCATGTCACATCGTGGCTTTATTTAAAAGTAGTCATCTCATAAAAAAATGGGTGAGTTATTATTTACGCAAGTAGAAGCATTTTTAGTTGTTCCAGGCGCAAGCTTAATTGTTTTTCCGCTCTCCTGAACATTTACATTATTTTTTTCTGAACCTATAAATGTCGGCCCAAAATGAAATTTGGTGCATAGGTTGACTATATTAGTCCTAACAATATATATTAATTTTTAGGGGAAAAAAAGAGACCCGTTTGGGGAGGGGGTACAAAACTCACAATTAAAAAAATATTTATTCCAGCAATCTAAATTAATAAGTTTGTTGAAAATAAATCAGCCCACTATGTTCATTAGTTCCAAAGTTATACACCCCTGATGTTTGAGGATATAAACTGAAAAGTGTCACATTTTGCTGGCCTTCATGCAAACAAATTAAGTTTACAAAAAAAACAAATAGTAATGTACAGTAATCCCCCTTATAACACAGTACTCTTATAACGCATTTTCATATTACGCGATTTCAGTCCCTCGTATAACACGGCTATTCCCCCATATAACGCGGGGATTTCCCACGTTATATTTCTGTACTGTGAAATTTATAATGATTTGTACAGTTCATAATTAATTTCGCGTACCTTTTTTGGAATTATGTAATTTATTTGAAATTAACTGTTTTTTAGTTACATATGCATAAGATTTTTATTTAAAATGTTTAATTTTAATAAAACGCACATATTTCGTTCATAACATAGTTTTTTCTTAATATTCGATTTAAACCCCTTTAACGAGAAAAGTTAAACGTGAATCATTTATACATAACGCGTTATACGGGGTCATAAAAGCGCGTTATACGAGATATTTGATTTAACTGCTTTGTGGTAGTACGCTAAAATTTTTATCAAAATTATCAATGGTGTGGTAAATTTATATTTAGAAAATAAATATTTATGATGAAAATCTCTACAATTAATTGAAAATCGATTTTGACCATTTTAAATAAATATAACCGTGGTTGCGCAACTTAGCTCCACTTTGAACGGTTATTACTATGTGAATACGAATCTGACGAAAAATATGTATAGAAGTTTTTTGTAGAGAATTTAATTAGCTCTAATTTTATATTAAACGATTTTGCCATAAAGTACAAAGAAACTTGAGAAATCGGCGAAAAACTTATTTTTGTGCGTTTCTCGCTGTAATAATTAATTTTTACTAACCGAACCCATACTCATCCCATGATCAAATTTTGTGCGCATGCTCAGCACAATTGTACAAAACAACAGTGAAAAAATTAAGAAATTAAAAATACCCTTTTAGAAATAGGGGATGAAATAGGGTTAATATTAGAAAATTAATCCAGTTAGGGGTTGAAAAAATAAAATGTGGTTGAATATTTGAATAGAGCGTTCATTTACCCTTCCAGAACATTTTTTATTTTTAAATTTAGACTACTTTGGATGAAGTTACAGTCGTTTTTCTACAAGTCTACACACTAACTTTTCGAGTTTTTGAAGAACCAAAACAAGGAAACAAATGCCTTTTTGGACAAATCCTTAAATTTGTATTTTTTATTTCTTACAAAGATGTTGTGGACCAAGTTTCGTCAAATGTAGTGGGGGTCGAGTAAATTCTTCAGTTGATTTGAGATGGAATGACCCTAAAGCAAGATCAGAAGTGGGATAATTTATTAAAATGTGAATTTTTTCCTATTCTTGTAATTAGTTTTAATTTGTTATATAAAAAACGAAGATTTAATTTTTTATTTCTTTTATTTATTCAAAATAATACGAAATATTGACTAACAAGAACTTACTTAATCTCATTTGGTTGACTTTTGAACAAAATTATTGCATAGGCAGGATTCATACCACAAAAATAAATATTTATATATTTCAGGCACTTACAACTTACAATATAATTCAATATATTAAAAATATAAAATAAATTTGATTTTTCACTACATAATACAAGGTCACTTGTGATGAAAATATAGCTCCTTTATAAATATACAAAATCGTCATTTTATCCAAAAGCCATACATAAAACAATGAATTCTAAATTAAGTTTAAATAAACAAACTTCAGCCTTAAGTTTACAAAAAAATATATATCACTCTTTACCTTGCATCAGCTCAAGGTCAAACTTTTGTGCTAATACTTTATTTACATACAGTCCCCTAATTTTGACGGGATTCAACTTTGCTCTAAAAAAATAGGCAGTTTATCCAAAGCTCCGAGCAAGTTTCGTCAATTTTATTTATAAAAACAATTGAAATCATCCCGCCTTATTTTTCAGGCACTGGTAATACTTAATTCTAAATTAAACAAAAAACTGCCACCGTAGAAAAATAAGAACCAACATAAAAAAAATTAAGCTCTTCCGTATTCTTGTTCTGGAAAATAGCTGGGATGAGCTGCATTAAAGATAATCATTGCTCCCATAAGAATGAAGTATGTAACAATAGAGATCCACCATATGACCCTTTCGGTCCTAGTCACAGTGATATTACGCAAAACATTGATACCGACCAACAATCCTGCGATGGCACCGGCAAAATGTGCAACATACCCAATGTGTTCGTTGATATCCAACACATATCGATCGTATATCGCCGTACTGAGATCACACACAATGATGATCAAAAATATAACCAATTGTACAATTGGAAACTCCATGTCATTCCAGTTCTGTGAAAAAACAAATCAAGTAAATCTTTTAAAATAGGGGAATCACACACCATAAGAATAGTCGACACGTGGGCCGTTATGAGCGCATATACGCCTCCACTCGCGCCGGCCAATTTAACGGTCGAATCCATCACTGACGTCCCTAACGAACCCGCAGCAACGCCGGCAAAATAAATTATCATAACGCGCCACCATCTGTGCACCATTTCCAACGGCGTTCCGATTAGAATTTGGACCAGCAAGTTAATCAAAATGTGTAAAATCCTACGATTTAAAAATGTAGACAATACAAAAAAAAACCGGATGGAATTAAGAATACCCAACATGGACGAACATATACGTGATGTATCTCCATGCTTCGTAACGTCTTCGTGGGTCGTATATCAACGCCGAAGCAATTGGGCCCGTTGCTGTTCCACCCGAATCAAACGCTAAATCGATACAATAAAATAGAACCTCTATTAACGAAATTATAATCATTCCAACAGGCGGTGGACAGCAGGTGTACTCGTCTTCGTATAAACCATCGACCGAGTCTGGTATGCCTGTGTCATGACGTCGTGGTACAATCATGTTGATGTATCTAAGTTTAAACAAAAAAATTAGTTCAAGTAAGAATTTGTATTATAAAAAAGAACCTTCTAATTAGATGTCCGAAAATTGGTTCGAAATCTGGATTGTGAACCATTTTGAGGAATTCGGCGTAGTCGAGACGGTTATCTCCATTTGTATCCGACATGCTATGGATCCTCGCGACCACGTGTTCGGGTATATCCTTTTCATACTCTCGACTCTCGATCACATCGCCCAACTCTCTTATGCTTATGTATCCGTCCTTGTTTTTGTCGTACTAAAAAATACCACAATTTGAAAAAACTGAAAATCTTGTGATATCTCGATTGGGTGATATTGGTTAGAAGGAATACAATTCCTGTCAATGAAATTGAACCCTTAAATGAAGAACAATAAATTTCAAAATTCCCCGGGTTTTAGTGACCAAATTAGAGAAATATTACATTTCCTGACTTTCCAGATTTGCATTAATATGTCCATCAGATGTGACTCTCCTTCAGCGCTGTAGCAAGCTCTTCTGCTCTTCTGGCAAATTTGAATATATGCGCCCCCCCTCCCAAAAGATTCTTATCATTTTTAAAATTTTAAACTATTATTTATTGGGTTTTGTCGAGGTTTAGCGCCCCCATTGCGATCACCCTTGATACGGCGTTGGCTTACAGTAATGAAAACAAATGGATGCTTATCAGAAAATCATTAAGGCTGCTGGGACCAGGGGGTCTGGGGGGTATGGAAAGGAAAACTTTCACATTTACGTACCTCGGTATTAAGAAGAATGATATTGGGATAGTTATGAAGTTATCCCCCCTCCCGGATTACAAACGAAAATAGCAAAATATTAAACAAAAAATAATAAATTTTGATGATTCTGAAGTATACCTGGGAGGTATTCCATACCCCCCAGACCCCCCGGTCATGCAATATCGATTTTTATCGTTGGGAACTTCTGAAGATCTTAGATAACATACGCATCGTATGTTAGAATCACCGTTTCCATGGTAACTTAACGAAATACCCCCCCTCCTTCCTGAAAATGGAGATTATTTTTATCGGTAGGAATTTTTCTTTTCAATTTAAATATAGTTGAATAACTGTCGCGATGATAACTTGATATTTTTACCGGTTGCCCAGTCAGTTAAAGGGAAATGTAGAAGAACGCGGGAGTTGGAATCAACTCTCCTAAAATCCCCTGTCTTATCATTGGACCAAAATTGAAGAGGAGAAAATTCCCTACAAGACAACATTTTGTTTTGTTCACCATCGATGGTGAAGTTTAAATGTACGAAATTTTTATTCAAAATAAGAATTAGGGTCCAGATTTTTAACAAGTACCGCGAAATTGAAATTTCCCTATAGAAATGGCTTGATATTTCGATCAAAAAAGTCATTAGCTTTAATTTAATAACAGGATCATTAAGTTTAAATGGAAAATAAGGTTAAATTTCATTAAAAACAAAATGCGTCGTTCGGATTGCATTCGGCCTATAGAATTACTCGATTTAAGGCCACGCCCATAAAAATGTTATATACGACACGTTTTGTGGGAGGATCTTTGGTACATTTCGAGCGTTAGCCAAGGGTAGACGTACTCATCGTGTTCTTGAACATGTTGGAGCATATTTAAACAGATGCTGTCGTCGTATTGATAAAAAAAACCACAAATATTGTAAGAATAAGGTCTCTATTATATGTTTGGGGTGGATTCGAGACTTGTCGCGGCTGTGCGCATCAAAAAACCTGAGCCTGCGCTGCTCCGCAACTCCGGCCGGTTTTTCATGGCATACGCCGCTACGCGGCAAAAGCTAAACATACTTGAAGGCGCCATCCATCAAGAAAACCGGGATCTTAGAGAACCTTGAAATAGCATTAAAAAGTAGTCGCGGTATGCGGCAGTTCCCTTTTACGTTTAACCTCCAAAAAATCGCGTTAAAAAAAATAATGGAAAAACAGTAACCTTTAGTCGCTGTTACAGGTACGGGAGAAGTGTTGCTTCTGCCGGTGCGGAAATCAAATCAAATCAAATCTATGTTTTTGCCTTAATTTACGATATCTACAATATAAAATAAAATATTTACCGCTAAGTTTAAGGGTATATTGAATTGCACGTATCGTCAACAAAATGGGTGAGATTCCGCTAAACTCCGCCCCGCGCGTTAGGGAATGTGTAAAATTTACGATTTTCAAAATTTTTTTCATATTAAAAGTCCCTCATCCAAGAATTTTATTATTTAATATCACTCTATAAACCTTAAACTTTACCATAGTTATTGGGAAAAAGTCAATTTCGGAGTACGGGTTAGCGTACTTTAACCTAAGAATTATTCAAAACCTTCTTCAATTGATTTCTCTGCATTTTCTCTTAATTTCATAAATACTTAATATGATGTAAGCAAATTTTGTATCTGTTTTATAAAGAATTTTATATTCTTCAATTCTGATTTGATGATAATTTTCACTAAAAATGAAAATAAGCGAGTTATAGACGAAAAACTACTGTAGAGGATTAAAACCCCACTTGCGGAAT
Source organism: Podabrus alpinus (assembly GCA_932274525.1). NCBI lineage: Eukaryota > Metazoa > Arthropoda > Insecta > Coleoptera > Cantharidae > Podabrus > Podabrus alpinus. Next base: position 82,053,386 of record OW026454.1, on the reverse strand, counting down.
AGACCGACAGGGAATTTTACATAAGTGATGTTGCAAATAAAATCGTGGTCAAATTTGAATATATTCCCCCCCAAAGATTCTTATCTTTTTGAAAATTTTAAACTATTATTTATTGGGTTTGTCAAGGTTTAGCGCCCCCATTGCGATGGCGCCTGAGGCAAACGCCTCAGTCGCCTCACTCTTGCTACGGCTCTGCTCTCCTTTCAATTAATTTGGTACCCCTGGTTTAAACCCAGTGACGGCTCGTGACTTCTTTCAATGGGAGGGCACAAAATATAAATAAAAAGGAAAAATATAAATTTAATTAATTTACGTACTTCCAAGATATCTTAATTCCAAAGAATTGATGATCATTAGAATACACGCAAACTTGAATGAAATGCAGTGGTCTAAATACTGACCATAGATAATCAAAGGCCCCGAAAAATCGGCGAACTTCGTGCTTTACTTTGAAAATATTATTACTCTTCATTTGGTATGAAGGTATGTGCCCCCCCCCCCGGCTCACCGCTCACAGCAGCCGCCAATTTTTTAAAACTTAATTTACACTAGCGCCTCGTGCCTCTTTTCAATGGGAGGGTACGAAATTTAAAAAGGAAGGAAATATAATATTTTTATTTATTTACTTAAAATTATTATTTCCATAATTATTTTTGGATATGGAAAACAGTACCCGGACGGGAGGACCAGTGGCGGCTCGTGACTACTTTCAATGGGAGGGCACAAAATTTAAATAATAAAATATGATTAAAATAATAATACTCTTCATTGCCATATTAAATAATTCGGAAAGAGGGGAAATTTATGGAACATCCTTATCACCGTTTCCTGGGGGGGGGGGGGTATTCCATACCCCCCGGTCTCTGCACCCGCCAATTTTTATAACTTCATTTGCAATATAGCCTCATAACATGGGAGGACACAAAATGTAAAGAAAAGGGAAAAAGATAAATTTACTGTATTTTTATTTACTTGTTTATTTACAATTATTAATTTTTGATGTTGTTGTTTCCGATTTTGGATAAGAGGCCACGTGCCTTTGTGCACTTTAGGGTTAGCCTCCACTGCATTAATACGAAAAATAAACATAATCTAACAGGGATCCCACTAAATTTTTTAAAGCAAATTCCCTGAATTTTCCAGGTTTTCGCCGACAAAAGTTTTAATTTTCCCTGATATTTTACATCGGAAAACAATTTGTACGAAAAAAATACATAATTTAATTAAAAAAAAAAAATTATAACATTTATTTCATACGGAATATATTTATAAATTATAAAAACAATAATTTTATAATAAAAACCTTTGAAAATTAAAAAAAATTATTTTAAATTTAAAAATATTTTATCTGAAAATAGAAATTAAAATATTTCCTTGACAAAATTTTTGTTTTCCCTGACATTGGCGTTAAAAATTTTAAATTCCTTGACTTTTCCTGACAAGTTTTAAATTCCCCGAATTTTCCAGGTTTTCCATACAAGTAGGAACCCTGTCTAATGGGGAGGTATAGGGAAAATGTCGTAATGTTCGAAAATGTTCGAAAACCGAATACATAGCAACCTATGTGTATTTGTGTGTGTCACTTTATATTTTAGTTACCAACCTAAGAAAAGTTTAGGTGGGGCCTTTAGGCCGCACAAACATAATGACAGTCGTGGACTGGTAGAAAAGTAATCAATCTATAAATAAAAAAATAATTAAAACGATATTGATAGATCCAGAAAATGTTTGCTTTTGTTGTGCGGCCTACAGGCCTAACTGTAGGGGAGATTGACGGATGAATGAATAAAAGAGTCATTTTAGGTACTTCTGCAGAACACCGTTTATAGTGCGGTGAAATAAGCTTGCTGTACGTAAATAACGAACACAGCTGATTCTTCCAATTTGGGGGAGAGGGATCTGGTTAAAAGAATTTCGCGAATCTAAAATATCTGGGGGCAGGGTTGTTTAAATAACCTGCTCATCAGCGGGAAATCGTGGTTTGTAATAATGGGGTGGAGGTGACTAAAATTACATTTTTCTAGGAACGTGGAGGGCGAAGACACCCCCCCCCCCAAACAAAATAGCAATTCAGAAACATTTTGTTTAATGTGGCTTGGACCGTAAACAGTTGCACGGATTTTAAACACTTGCCTGAAAAGTGAAAAATTGATCTTGATCTTGAAACTTGATCTGTTAATACTTTCTCCAGTGCGGCCTTCAGGCCGCACAACCAAAGAATTCACGTTCTACACCTTTTCCGCCAGTAATTCAAAAATCGTCAACCGTTATTCAGATTAGTCAATTGATATTCAGAAATCGTCAACCGTTATTCAGATTTGTCAATTAATATTCAGAAATCGTCAACGGTTATTCAAATTTGTCAATTGATATTCGTCAACGGTTATTCAGATTTGTCAATTGCAATTCACGATTTCTGAATATCAGTTGACAAATCTGAATTACAATTCACGATTTCTGAACAGCAGGTGAGGTTTTCTGAATTACTGCTGGAAAAGGTGTAGAAGGATAGTTACATTAAAAAAATTTCTCTTATAGGTTCAGAATTAATTAGTTTTATATGAATTATTTTCTCATTTATTAATTCATTACTTTTCCAATAGTGCTCGGTTGTTATGGTTGTGAGGAACTTTTTCAAGTTGATAACAAAAACTAAACAAATGGCGGCTTACCTTAAAATGCACATACCCCCCTCCCCTATCCCAAATCGAATAAATAAGTAAATAAAAATACAATAAATTTATATTTTTCCATTCTCCGTACATTTTGTATCTTTCCATTTAAAAATGTCACGAGTGGATGTTGCAAATTAAGTTATATAAACTGAACTGGAGACCACACATAACCCCCCCCCCTATCCCAAATCGAATAAATAAGTAAATAAAAATACAATAAGTTTATATTTTTCCATTCTCCATACATTTTATATTCTTCCATTTAAAAATATCACGAGTGGATGTTGCAAATTAAGTTATAAAAAACTGGAGTCACCACACATACCCCCCCCCCTATCCCAAATCGAATAAATAAGTAAATAAAAATACAATAAATTTATATTTTTCGATTCTCCGTTCATTTTGTATCCTTCCATTTAAAAATGTCACGAGTGGATGTTGCAAATTAAGTTATAAAAAACTGGAGATCACACATACCCCCCCCCTATCCCAAATCGAATAAATTAATAAGTAAATAAAAATACAATCAATTTATATTTTTCCATTCTCCGTACATTTTGTATCCTTCCATTTAAAAATGTCACAAGTGGATGTTGCCAATTAAGTTATAAAATTCTGGTGGCCACAGAGATCGGGGGGGTCTGGAGAGTATCCCCCTACGGATTATTCAATTTGACAATCAAAGTAACACAAGAATTGAGGGGTTAATCACAATGGAAGTCTGGAAGTCTCTTGTCATTTTTTGGAAGTCCCTTGACATAATTTGTAAATTCCTGAAAGTTCCATCTTATTTCTGGAGGTCCTAATGGATTATTATAGATCTTGACGCATTCTTGGGTAATCCCGTGACATTCTAGAACATTTTTCATTGAAAAATATTCTTGAAAATAATCGAGCTATAGGCGAAAAGCCGCATTGGGTGTTTGGCAGCCTTTAAAATTTTTTATTGCAGTCTTCAAAAATTTCTGAGATTTTGTGAAAGTTCAAGGAAGTCCAGTACATTTGGCAGTCTCAACAAGAATATATTATAATTTATTTTTGTTTCTATTTTAATTTTGTGCCCTCCCATTGAAAGATGTCACGAGTCGGCACTGCATTTTTCACTTTTTAGTAAAGTATTTTAAATCTGTGCCTCCATTTATGATTCAAACAACGTCGACTTTTTCAATATTCAGTGGCGTAATTACCGTGATGATAGAAAATGTTATTCTTAATTCTGAGTTAATATTTCGATTTGGGAGGGCGGCGCCCCGTCGCCCTCCCCGTACCTGCCGCCACTGTTTGCGTTTTTTGTTGCAAATGTAAATTCTTTGAAACGGAGAAGATTTTACAAAGAACAGAGAAGAAAAGATTAAAAGAGATACAACCAGAGTTATAGGATAACCTCCCAGAACACCAGAAAAGTCGCCGTCGAAGAAGTTTCAGCTTCTAGCCAAATATTACTTCGAATATATCATTTTCGCTACCGCCATGAGGAAGATCTCGTATAAATGATGGCATAAAAGGATTGGGGACAGTAGTGTAACCAGTGGGGCCCCCTTCCCAAGCATTTAAATGATCCCAAGAAAACTTTCTTATTTTGTTTTATCGAGATTTGAGCATCCCCCAAGTGGGGTTGTGGTTACGAAGACGCCACCCATCCGGTCGGGAAAAGAGTTATAGGGGCCGTTCATGTATTACGTAAGACGTTTTTTCCTACTTTTAGACTCCCCCTCCTCCTAATAAGAAAGTTTATATCCCCCTCCCCCCCCCCCCAACTAATATTACGTAAGATTAATTATTACCCAATGAGAAGCCAGATCGAATCGGGTCAAAAGAATGTTCGGTATTTTCGGTAATTTGCTTTAATATACAACCAATATAACAATTTGTAACCTATGGTTGAACTCTGTAAAAAAACCTATTTTTAATCAACTTCAAGGGCCGTTTTAGACTAGTAAATGTTAATCTTCCGCAATTTTTTTTTTCAATTCTACTATATAAACCTTCAGCATTCCGAATCTCTATAGGGAATTTGTCAAATCTGGGACCGTTTTACGTGCATTTCCAAGAGCACGTAAAAAGCAGCGCCGTAGCAAGGGTGAGGCGACTGAAGACCATCGCAATAGGGGCGCTAAACCTTAACAAAACCGAATAAATAATAGTTTAAATTTTCAAAAAAATAAGAATCTTTTTTTGGGGGGTGGCATATATTATTCAAATTTGACTGAATTATAAAATTCCCTGCCGGCCTTTTCTCCAAGTGAGGATTTTAATCCACTACAGTAGTTTTTCGCCTACAACTCGCTTACCTTCATTTTTAGAGAAAATTATCATTAAATCAATATTCGCGATTACAGCTAAGTGAAGCGACGTCTGGCGGCAGAAATGTTAACTCGCTAAAACGGGCATTGTCATAAGTTTACATGTGCATCTAGTGCGTGTTTATAGCCGGTATTAACGTTAAATATTGCTTCTAAGTGCTTGTGTTGGAAAATTCCTCCGAAATTAATTTGTTATTAGGCAAACGACAAAATGAATACAGGTAAATCAAAATCAAGAGCGTTTTGTTGTGTTCACGGATGTAATTCTAGCGCTAGAAAGAATTATGACCTTAGTTTCCACAAGTTTCCCATGAAAGGAAAATTCAAAGTGAAATGGACAAATCCGTTGGGTGAGGTGGAAGTAATTGATAGCAGAAAAGCGTGGATGAAAAGCTTCAAAATGGGAAAGGAGCCTACAAAATACATGGTTGTGTATCAATAAGCTTTTTTTGTCAATTAGCCCTGATATCTCATGAGGCGGTGCAGACAAAGCTGTAGTTTGTAAAACTAAGCTATATAAATATGATGGAATCCGTCGTTACTAGGCGTTTTCCCACACAACACAACGTGCTTAGCGTTTGCCAAAGCTTCACCCTCACAAAAGTTTCTAGCCTCAGAACTCCCACAGAATTTCAAAATATTGTTTATTGTTAATTGTTTATTCATATTTAGATATTATTTAAACACAACTGAATATAATAAACAAACCACGACACGTTTCTGAAGCCGTTAATGTGCATATAATAACCTTGCTTATGATGGCAAAGCATAGAACTACCCGTTTTAAGCGGCCATTTTGAATAATTGGTCACGTGATTTTCCTTAATCGAAATCGCGAATTGAAGAGTACAAACTTCTCTATAAAACAGATTAAGAAAATTTGCCTACATCATACTAAGTATTTATAAGATGAAAAGAAAATCCAGAGAAAACAATTGAAAAAGCTTTTGAATAATTCATAATTATTTCGTACATTTAAACTTTACCATCGATGGTGAACAAAACAAAACTAGGTTTCAGGATTTACTTCAGATCTGAAGTAAATCCTGAAACCGGTAAAACTATCACGTTATCATCGCGACAGTTATATATTTAAATTGAAAAGAAACAAGGTGGATCTCGCTTTTTGCGGCAGATCCTAGGCTTCTATACAGCTACCTTTCTGGTATAAAAAGAAGTTCTTAGTTAGTTATTTTTGTTAGACATGTAATTTAATATATCAGATTAAATTTTTGCGATCAACGGATCAACAGATAAACGGATTATAGGATAAAAGGGATAGCGCTTATCAAAAAGGAACCAAGCGCCAAAATGCAAATTTTAAGGTAAAAGTGCCAAGCGACTAAAAACGGTGTCCTCTGTTATTATCTAAAAAGAAACTAACAATAAACTAGTAAAACATAACTCAACAGGAACGAACAATTTTCAAAACTGTATGTTAACTATACGAAACTGTAATCTTAAAATGTGTTTTACTCAATACTAGAAATTGGCGCTTGGTTCCTTTTTGATAAGCGCTATCCAAAGGATAATCCGGGATAATCGGATACAATTTATCTACTATATAATGGGAAACCGGCATAGAGAAGATATAGAAGGATCCAGATAATCTGCACTAATTAAATTTTTTGCGGTTGGTAATTATCATTATGTTCCCTATAGACTCCTAGACCGTTTGACCGATCGGAATCAAATTTGGCACAGTTATTATGTATGTCCCTGCGCATGTTTTAGTATTGAAATAGTGCAAAAATTTGCAAAGGAAAGGAAAGTTGATTTTGAGTAGCCTGCCTTCCTTTAAGCAATCTCGATAATCCATTCATGCGCGTCCCTATGGGACGCGCATGAATGGATTATCGAGATTCCTTAAAGGAAGGCAGGCTACTCAAAATCAACTTAAACATCAATAATGAATGCTGTCAAGCTGTCAACCGATCGACAATGCAAATACGCGTGCACGTGCTTTACATTTCTATTTGACCAATCTTAACCAAATTTGGTGTAGAAGTTATTTGCAACGCTACGAAGAACATAGGCTAGTTTAGAACAACCACATCCTACACGGTCTAGATGGCTAAAGGCGGCCGGTAGGCCGACTGTGCCAGCTAGTATTTAATAACAATCAAACTTTTTCATTCCATTCGAAACTTTACTTCTCTGTAATGTACCATTGCTAATATGGTAAAAAATAAATAAAAAATTATTTTTCACATCAAAGTAAAACCAGAATGTCCATTTTAAATTTAAAACAAATTTTAATTTTATTATACATACGATGTGTTTACAATGACAATTTCGAGAGTTCTGATTAGGGTTGAATTATGCGGACGGACACGGAGCCAGATCATAAGGCTTCTTGCTATACTTTGTTCACTGCTTCACTGCTACCTCATAATTCATTTCGTACGCCCTACGCTAAATAGTTGTTTTTACTTTTATAGTTATATAGATACTTAAACTATATGCTCATGCTGTTACATTTACTTAAAAGCAACGCTAACATAATCCTCATGTCGTTTAAAATGTAACATGGATTGACGGGCAAGTCCGTCACGCGCCATATGCTAAATAATGCGATGACGGACATATCCGTCATCAGCATTGAACGTGTTAAAACACATTTTTATTTTATTATATATATGATGTGTTTACAATCACAATTTCGAGGGTTCTGGTTAGATTTGAATTATGCGGACAGACAGACGGACAGACGCGGAGCCAGATCATAAGGCTTCTTTCTATACTTTGTATAGAAGCCTAATAGCGCACTGGGTACCCAGTTCTTAGACCTCTATACACACTGAGTATTTCTAACACGATTTTAAACGCTCTGTATGATTTTGAATTATGCGGACGGACGGACAGACACGGAGCCAGATCATAAGGCTTCTTGCTATACTTTGTATAGAAGCCTAAAATTCCTAACGATAAAAATAATCCTCATATTCGGAGGGGGAGGGGATTCCGTTACGTTACCATGGAAACGGCGATTCTGACATACTAGGCAGGCTATGTGCAAGTTCACAACTAGCGCCCACTGGTTGGGCGCGCCGGAACTTTTCATGGTATACCTTTTATCTTAGCTTTTATTTACTAATATAAAAATTTGAAATCAATTAGTATATAAATGAATTTAAAGTAAAATTAATGTAGTAACGTTTTAGTGAATATTTTTTTCAGCATGTTAGTATAGTTTAAAACGGTTTAAAAGCATAGATTTTGTTCTTAATTATGGTTTTTCTAAAATTACAACAAAAATTAAAACAAAATGTTTCTTCGCAATATTTCCTTACCAGTTAACTTTAGGACGAAAATGACTTCTACAAATCTTATGGAGAACAAAATTTACTAAAACTTTTATTTAAGATATTTCTTTCCAAGTTGAATAGTTGCTGAGCGCCAGCGCTGCTTATTAGAGCACATTTTTGAAAGTTTCAAACACGTACACTTTCCATTATTTAGAACCATCAAAATTCATTGGTTTTCGTTGAATCTTTTGCAATTTTCGTTTGTAATCCGGGTGGGGGGGGGGGGTGATATTTTTCATAACTATCTCAGTACCGTTCTTCTTAATACCAAGGGATGTAAAAGTGAAAGTTTTTCTTTCGCAATAAATTAAGTGTACCTGGAGGGTATTTCATACCCCCCAAACCTCCCGGTAGCGGCAGTCTAAATGAGTTCCTGAATCCTGATAAGCATCCATTTGTTTTCATTACTCTAAGCGAGCGCCGTAGCAAGGGTGAGGCGACCGAGGATTTGCCTCAGGCGCCATCGCAATGGGGGCGCTAAACCTCGACAAAACTCATTAGGGAGCGTTCAAGTATTACGTAACGAATTTGGGGGGAGGGGGGGGTCTTGTAAAACGTTACGATGCGTTACAGGGGCGGGAGGGGGGGTTTGAACTACGCGTTACGTAACATTGTTTTTGCCACATAATTGTGACTTTTAGGTATAAAAATGGTCACTTGGTGGTTACGTAACGTTTTACTAGGGGGGAGGGGGGTACAGAAAAACGTTACGGCGCGTTACATGGGGGGGGGGTCAAAAATCTCCAAAAATTGCGTTACGTAATACTTGAACGCTCCCTTAAATGATAGTTTAAAATTTTCAAAATGTTAGGAATTTTTTGGGAGGGGGGCGCATATATTCAAATTTGCCATTAACATTACCAACAGCACACTAAATTTGTTTAAATAATTTTCAAATTTTGAAATTCAATTAAAAAAAAATCTTACGTAAGAAATTGTCTTGACCCCCCTTCCCCCGAATAAGAAAAAATAAGATGTAAGCTACCGCCCCCTCCCCCTAAACGTCTTACGTAATACATGAACGGCCCCTAACATAAATTTATGTAGGTCAATAGTCAATTTTGGAAAATCTGAATTAAAATGCTTGCTCACCTTTTTAAACACTTCCTTCCAATGTTCATTGGGGCCTCGGAGCGGAATTTCGGACATCTCATGTTGTGCCAGGCCGTTTTCACCCATTTTATAGAATATTAACTACAGCACTAAAAAAAAAGTACATTGTTAATTATCTAGAAAAGTTTTATCTGTAATGAGAGCTAATATTACTAATACTATTTGCAACAAATTCGATAACATGAGATATACACACGTAGGGATTAAATTTACATTCGACATTTTCAACGTTTTAACCGTAAGTCACTTACATTTTCAGAAGCGCACCAATTTGGACCGAATTCAAAAATTCGCGCGTAAGGGAAAAACCATAAAAAGTCCCCAGTTGTCATTAACCTGCAAAACTCCGTTGTAATTTGTTAAATTTACACGCACCGTTTTACAAAAATAAACAAGTTAAAAGCGTAACAAACTGCAAACATTTACCCGCATTAACACATAAAATATTATTAAAAAAATAAACGCGAGTGGTTAGTCATCGCGTCATTAGGGGGTTTTGTCGGTCGTGTCGCTAACCTACTAAAACAAACGCCGAATGATTCATAACCTCATAACCAAACTGTCCGTCAATTAACAGCTACGGTCGAAATGAATCACAAAATTGAAAATTCTCACAAATTCACCACTTTATATCGAAGTACAGACAACATCGACAATTTTAAAATTAGGTAACCAAAAACTAAATTACAGCACTCGTTTTCTTCTTTGCACCGCTAGATGACGCTTCAGTTACAAATTATATATTTTTTAAGGGTTGATATAATCGAAATTTCCGATGACTTGCAAAGAAACTACGAAAAGGTCGAAGAAACCGGAATTTTTTCGTGGCAGGAGAAGGCGTTTGGAAATTTCGAAAAAGAATTCTACAGGGATTTAAAAAATTGCCTCACGGATTTAGAAAAACAGTATCACGAGCAAGTTGTGCAGTTGGATTCCAAACCTGGTGTTCTTTTTACTTATGTTAATCAGGACGAATTTAATTTACATGATGAGGTATTTTTTGCACTTGTGGTTTTTACGCACACTTTTTGTATTAAAGCGGTCCATAGATTTAGGATTCGAAAATTGAAAGGCTTCTTCCTTTTTCTGTAGGAAGGAAGCAGGTAAGGGATAAGTCTCGATATAAGTCAGATCCCTCCCCCCCAGGAGTTTATCTGTTTAATCTACTTGCCTCATCTAGCCGACATTTTTCTGTCCGCTATGGAGAGGATGACTGACCGTCTATGGACTGCTTTAAAATCGCTAATTGTTTATTGATATTAACAAAACAAAATACTTTTTACATTTGTTTTGTCTTCGTTCTTTTAGAATTGCGTCTACAATTCAAAAGCCACAACAAACTTATGCAACAAAGTTCTTGGCATGCGTCTTAAAGCTGATTATGAAAATGACGCTTCCACAAAATATTCAGATGTTCTGAATTTTAAGGAATCTCTCGTTCATAGTATAAACGATCCATATGGACGAAGTTGCAATAACTTCGAGATAATGCACATAATGGCCGATTTAGGGTGTGTATGGGAACAAATGAGTGTTGGTGGGCGATTTTCATTTTTTTTTCTTCTACTAGCGAATTTGTGGGCAAAGCATGGATAAAATCGGAACGCAATTTGTGCACAATTAAATACGATCGTGCAAAAAACTGTTTACTCATGTTTCCAGATTTTACGCAAATGGATCCCTATTACTTTGAAATTGATTCCGAACCCAAGCGAACGTTTAAATACCTGATACGGGATGCGTCCGAGAAAATTCCTGACGATGTGATGACGAAGCAAAGCGAAATTTTGAAGAAGGTAAAATTAGCGCTTTTATACATACAGGTGTATTAACGTTGTAATTTTAAGATACACGCACACGAGAAGGAACTGCGTTTACAAAAAATTGGTCACGATTTTGAAACTCCCATCAAAAGTAAATTAAATGTGTACTTATTTTGCGAAATTCTGAGCGCAAAGAATTTTGAAAATAACGACATTTATGTGCAGTACTTTATCGATTTACCGGATAATTGGTTCTGCAAGAACGCGGATTCGTTAAAGGGGACGACTCAAACATCGCACTCGTTTCGAGATGATAATTTGTGTTATTTCGGATTTCCTTTTGAAGTTTGTTTGGAGTATAACTTGCAAGATTTGGGAAAAACTGGTAAGTTTTTAAACCTCGTCCTCGGATTTTTTTTGCGATTATTGATTTAGCAATTGAATTTAATGCAACATGAAATTGAACAGGTAAAATTTTTTTTGGGTCTCATGTTTTCTTCCAAGTGGAAGAGAGAACCAGGTAGAGAGGGTGCTTTACTGTGTAAACAAAATCAAGGCTACATTAGTGTCATTTGCTGCTTTGTGCCAGGTGACACATCTGTCTATACCTGTGTTGAAAGGTGTTCCTCTAAATTTTATGGAAATTATAGAAATTCCTGAGGTGTAACAATTGGTTTTCAAGAAAAAGGTTGAACTATGAATAATCACCGAGGATACACGTAGTAAAAACACTTCTTGTAATAATTCATCGTCGTATAAATGGTCAAAAGTTAAAAGTCTACAATTTTTGTATATTTTAAACTTCGAAAATTAATTTATGTTTTATTACACCCCCCCCCCCCCCAACCCAACTCCGACTGTAATTTACAATTTTTAATTGGACACCAACGGTTTTCTTGTCGCGTACTGCTTTATATAACACCTAGGTGGTTGGTTATTCACTTATTTTGTTTGCCCCCCCCTCCCCCTCCTCCCGCTCTTCTTTTCCGAAGTATTGTGCAGCTCAAGTTTTGATTTGATGAACAATTATTATCTCATATGCGACTACCTAATTTCCTTCCCGGCGGTGGATCAATGATTCATTCGAGCATTAGTAAAATGCGTCAAACTTGCGGTCTCAACACACAATTTTACACCCATTCCTCACGAAAATTTATCACAAGTATTGTCATTGAGTTGGTTGCTTTTTGTTTTTAAATTATCGGTACTACATCCCAGGGGCGCATTTATAATTACAAAAGTAATTTTTGTTACGGTTGTCAAAACGCACACAGGTCGGTAACAACCCTCCGCCTACGGCGTCGGGGATTTACAACTTGATATTTGTAATTTTTTTTAACATTTTAAAATAATGATTATTAGATTATAAACTGTGAATGTTTTGGTAATTTAACAGCGTCGTTATGACTTTAGTGATAAGAATCCTGGGATCTTTATCGGGGTAATGTTATTATGATTGGTTAATTTCATACACATGACTAAAAATGTAGGGATTTATATTTTTGTTTAATATTTGGGGTAGCTTTACGTAAAGCATTTTTTTTCAATTTCTACCTTCAAATGGCCATAGCACCAAACCTATAAATTTTATTAATTTAGTATTTCTTAAACGAGCGTGAAATTATCTACAAACTAGATTATGACCCTTTAGTGTCTAAAATAAACAGTTTCCGAGTTAGGGATTAAATTAAATAAAAATTACTAAACTCAAAATTTAATTTATTTTTTTCGTTTTTTAAACGTAACATTTTATAAAAAATAGACACCTGTTGACTGATAGAAAATTAAAATCAATCTAGTAAACTTTTTCGAAAAACCAATCCATTTCATGGAAAAATTGAAATTAGAACCGAAAAATATAGCTTTTAAGCAAATACCGATAAGTCAAAAATTAATAAATTAGTGATTTTTTAAATTAACAACACGGGATCGTAACAATAATTTTAACACTTCAACGAAAATGGTCAACTAAATACGGATTTTGTCGAAAGAGAACTGTGAGTTCGGTGATAGAAAATTGCATACACTATAAACAAGCTATTTCAGATTTTTTATGAAATTTTAGCAAGATAGTATGCTGAAAAATGTGTTCCGCAACTTGGATTCGAACCCAGACGTATTAGCTGTGAATACGTGCGCTTAAACAACTGCGCTGCTGAGGCGATTAGTTTAAGTAGCGTGGAAATTCTATTTATCGTGAACTAATTCTAGGACCGCTACATCACCCTCCCCCCAGCAACCATGTCGGTTATGACTAGTAGCCGTGGCTGATAACTGCAACCCTGTCGGTTGTTATAGCAGTGGCTGTTGTCGTGGCTTAGTTAGCCGTTGTGAGAGAAGGAAGGAGTTAAGCGTAAATTTCCTAGAAATTAGATTTTTGGAACAGGAGTGCTCAATGTTCTATCGGGGTCACCAATTTAGCAAGATAGTATGCTGAAAAATATGTTCCGCAACTTGGATTCGAACCCAGACGTATTAGCTGTGAATACGTACGCTTAAACAACTGCGCTGCTGAGGCGATTAGTTTAAATAGCGTGGAACTTCTATTTATCATGAACTAATTCTAGGACCGCTACAAAATATAAACAAGCGATTTCAGTTTTTTTATTAAATAGATTGGTTTAAAAGAAAAGTTTCCTAGATTTCCTCGGGCCTTTGCTGCGGAATCCAATCTACACATTTTCCACCAGTAATAAAGAAATCGTCAACCGTTATTCAGATTTGTCAATTGATATTCAGAAATCGTCAACCGTTATTCAGATTTGTCAATTGATATTCAGAAATCGTCAACCGTTATTCAGATTTGTCAATTAATATTCAGAAATCGTCAACGGTTATTCAGATTTGTCAATTGCAATTCACGATTTCTGAATATCAGTTGACAAATCTGAATTACAATTCACGATTTCTGAACAGCAGGTGAGGTTTTCTGAATTACTGCTGGAAAAGGTGTAGAACTCCACCAACGATTTGAAAATGTATAAAATATTCCAAGCACATGAATGTGGTTTTTAGATTTTTGAATTATCACGATCATTCATTTTTATGTCGCTCCTATACCAGAAGTTTCCGCACTCTAAAATTTACTATGCTGGTAGCCAAATTGTGCTAAAGATCACACATTTTTTGAAAATTTTAAATTGCACGTTCTTTCAGGGGGGCCACTAAAAGTTCAACTTTAGTCAGAATCCGCATTTTTTGACCTAATTTATTTGGGCAATTCGCGATTTACATTACTGTTGCTGGCGCTACTAGCAACACCAACATGGCTGTGTTTGGACGTATATCACGAAATCAAAGTCATTTTATGGTGAAAATTTACAAAAACTTTAGCGCGTTGTTAAATTTATTGTAGTATATTTTGTTAATTAATTAAGTTTGGTATATTTTGGTATACCCTAAAGAACTTTTTTTTTAATTCCTTACGCACTCATTTGAAATTTGCTTAATGTAAATTGCGAATAAGGCCCATTATAAAGGACTCATAGATACGTCTCAAACGCCAGAATTCGGGAGGATACCGGCGTGGAATCAATCCGGAACTTGACGGGTAAATTCTACAATCGCTTGGCCACCTCAGAAATCCCGCTAATCAGTGGGCTAAGTAACTACCAGCTCGACGATTACATAAGGAATAAGAGGCCCAAGGCGATTCTAGCGCCGTGACCTCCCGAATTTAAGCGGCGCCAAAATATGCCAATTTCTAAATCTCGCCGTTATGAAATTCTAACCGTCGCGTCGGTCGCGATACTCGGGAATTATAAAACCACCGGCTATACGTGGATTTCTTTAGACTTCCGTAGGTTTGGTTTTTTTCTCTTTCAGGATGTCTGCTTTACCAGCTTCAAGAATACAAATTGTTCCTAAAGCGCGATATACCAGACATGAACAGAGACCTTCAGTCTTTGGCGATTTTTCCACACCAACTCCTTGGGTGGACTTGGGGCGGGGGGGGTCGTTACGTGTATTATCTTACGGGTATATTCGACTCCTCGTCGTTACGAGTGACCGGGAGGATGTATGGTATACGGGGGGTATTTTATTTTTAATTTCAATTAATTATAATTTATCTTCGGCGGTTTTCCGGAAACTTGAGCACGCAGGCTCGGGCTCCACCTGTGTGGGGGGTGGCAAGTCCCCCTCCCCCCTAGGAAGCAATGTCAGCTTGGACAAGTCATAGGCGAAATTGGAACGGATTTCGAATATAGGGGCGACTGATCCTCCTCCGACGCGAGAAAATTCGGTCCGACGGGTTCTGGACTTTGCCACTTATATACGTGAGATTTGCCTTCTTTTCCTCAACCTTTTCTTCTTTTATCGAATAGACCTGCGGATAAACCTGCATGACCAACATTACGGGACAGCGAATGCGATTTCTCTGTCAAAATAAATTCAATGCGATGATCGTCACTAACCAAAGGGGGGGGGGTAAAAGCAACCTTGGTTATTCAATATTTTAAATAATTCCAAAAGTCCATGTCGATAAAAAAATAGACTCCATAGACCGGGGAGGTCACATGGTAGGCGCACATGGCACCCCCCCACCCTAAATACCAAAATCTCTTCTCGACCGGAATTTTCCTCAAAAACTCGCGTCAGAAAATTCTATTTCGCGCTTAATTTACAAAAGCTGTGGTGGAGTTCCAAACCCACCAGACTATCCGGAATTTCTCTGTCCGTTCCTGTTTTCATAAACCACAACCGCGTTAACCGAGCTGTGTTAAATCTACTTTATCTGGCATGAGCTTCGCTAGTTATCTAATAAATGGAATTAAATAATGAGCGAATGAAATAATGATGTCCTTAGTCAACCATATACAATCCCCCCCCCCCCCTCGCGAGTACCAAAACCTGTTTTAAACCGAAATCTCTTTAAGAAAACTTGCGTCAAAATGCTCTATTTCACGCTTAATTTAAAAAAGTTTCGGACGAGAGCTCCAAACCCCAGATTTAATTATCAGAGTCCGTTCCTGTCTTTATAAACCACAACCCCCCCCTTCATGCGCAAAGAAACCCTCGCTATAGGGGTCATTCGGTCAATCTAATATACATAAAAAATGTAGAGTTTATCGACGCATTTTCATCATTTTTATTTTTACACATTATTACGAAAAAATTATTCGATGTACCACCTCCCCACATTAGCTCGGATAATCGGGGTTCTACGGCTATACTGTGTATCTAAATAACTAAATCCATTTTTTTACTTCCCTATAAGGGAGTATTGTAATCATGAAAAAATTCGATGTCGATATTTTAACGGAAATATCCGTTTTGAGCATTTCTGAATCCGTTTTGACTACTTTCGCAATGATGTCTGTATGTATGTATGTCTGTATGGATGTATGTAACGCAAAATGTCTGTAAGTTCTGTATCTCTGGAACGAATTGTTATATAGTAACAAAATTTCATATTTAACACTTTAATCGGTATACAAAGGCACCATTTGATTTTGGAGGAAATCCTTAAACCGGAAGTAGCACTTCACTTGAAGGACGAAATGGTTTTTCTTAAATAAATATCTCAGGAACGAATTGTTATCTAGTAACCAAATTTCATATTTAACACTTTAATCAGTATACTAAAGCACCATGTGATTTTGGAGGAAATCCCTAAACCGGAAGTAGCACTTTACTTGAAGGACGAAATGGTTTTTCTTCAATATCTCAGGAACAAATTGTTATATAGTAACCAAATTTCATATTTAACACTTTAATCAATATACGAAAGAACCATTTGATTTTGGAGGAAATCCCTAAACCGGAAGTAACACTTTACTTGAAGGACGAAATGGTTTTTCTTAAATATTATATAGGTACGATAAATATTTTATTTATGAAATTTTTTTTTAATCAAAATAAAAGCAAATACAATTTTCTATAAATATATTGGAATATATTTTTCTGTACCAAATACCATTTAAGAATTACAACAAATTTAATAATTTAATTAAATAATAAAATAAAATTTAAATAATATTTCTGCGAATCTTTAGATGAACGATGAAGGAATGATTCCTTATAGGGAAGTCATGTGCTGGCCACATCAGATTTTTTCTGGTATTTTACTTACATAATATCTGAAACAGTTGCGGATCTAAATTTTTTGGCTTCTGATCTGGTCGTGAATTCAAATCCTGTCTATTTGCAAATTAATTGTACCGTGGTTCGGAATCCACGTTAAGCAGTAGGTCCTATTTGTGAGCACTTTTTCCAAATAATAAATACACTGTAAAAAAAGCACGTAAAAAATACATTCTAATACGTGTAATTTTTACATTCAAAATTATAGTAAAAATACATATTGTGTATTATTCCATTGATAATAGTGTGAAATGACATTATTATCAATGGAATAATACACAATATGTATTTTTACTATAATTTTGAATGTAAAAATTACACGTATTTGAATTTACAGTATAGGGTTTATTCTATAATCATTTAACGGATTTACATTACCGTTGATGGCGCCACTAACAACAACATGGTTGTGTTTGGACGTATACATACATATGTATCTCGAAATTCAAAGTCATTTTATGTTGAAAGTTTGCGAAGTTTTGGTTTTAAAGTTTTATTTTTTGTAATAGCTTTTGGTATATAATTATCTTTATGACATTTTGAGACTAAAGAACTTATTTTTATTTTCATTTAATACCTTACTTTCTCATTTGAAGTTCTTCCGCATGGTGGCGTTTGCTTAATGTAAATTGCGAATTGTGTTTGCCTGTTGGAAATCAAAACGATTATTATTATTATCATCCCTGTACAAAAGCTTCATTAGCTTCTATGTAGACCAACACCAGATCAAAATTTAAAATTTGGTAAAACTGAATTTCGATTTTTTTTAAATTTTAGTGTCTATTTGGTATCAAATAAATGGTATGAAAGAAATTTAAATACTTTTTTAGGGTATATGTAAATGTAAATTTGTCTGTATCTAAATAGGTACATTTAGATTCTTTGTTATCTGTATCTAGATACCGAGATTTAGATACACTTTGTATCTAGATACAAATCTATATTGTATCTAGATACAAAGTGAGGATCAAGCTGGAACTATACTATGCATTTTGGCAGGACCCGCTCATTGTTTTCAAAATAGAAAAATTGGCATACCGTAAAACTGCTACAAGTTGTGAGGTCACCCTGAGCTCCTGATGACAATAAAATATTGCAGACCAGATTAGAAAAGCATAACTAATGGCTTGGTTCTGCCCATTAAACATCAAAATTGTGACCAATCCTACAAAATCTGCCACATTCTCCATATGACCAGTCCACCTCTTGTCTTGCAAAAATTTTTGGATTTTTAAAATCGTGGCCGTAGAACCCAGGCGGTCTTTCGAACCGCAGCTTTTAAAATTCAGGTTTTAATTAAATATTTCCTTGTAAGACCGGCTCGATCGCTTGCGTGTACTGTCAACAATACCATACCAAGTTACCAAGACTTGTCATTAATATGTACTACATATACAATAGACAAAGGCGCAGGGAGTAGAACAGTCATTTGTTTGCTGTGTCGAAAATTTAAAAAAAAACAAAAGAAAACTCCCACAACTTTCGTACTTTTTGAAATCACCTCGTATGTAGTCCACATTTCACCACATTGAGAAACGAGAAACTCGGATCGATTTTACATTATTAGTTTTGAAAACGCGTGAAAATTTATTGCTCATTTATACAAAAATTTGACGTGAGAGATAAATACGTAATACCTATTATACAAGATGTTCAAAAATGTCCGACCAATTACAAAAACAAAGTAACATTAATCACGTTAATTTAAAGGAAGTCATTTGTGTAAAATATTTTGTTTTTGTGTTCTCGAGCTAATTAGTGTAATTTCCAAAAGTGAAACGAAAATTTATTATACTAAATACTACTATAAAAATGATGAATCATTACGGAGTGTCAATAATAATACACGAATGTCCGTGACAATTATTTTTTCGTTGCAGGAATACCGAAAGGACCGCACATTTATTTCGAAATAATATCGAAAGGATCCTGGGATTGTTTTCGTACCGAAGGGTTGACCTACGCGATCTTACCCATTTCCCAACCGGGAGGTTATAATTATAAATTGCAATGTTTGAGGATATGCAGTCGAGGCCCTGGCGGAAATCTGAGAAGGTTCTTTATTGGGGACTGTTCGAATTACACGGATTTGAGTTGGATTTCTCTGCCTAAAGATTACGACGTGAGTTTTTTTTTGCAGGAATTTTTTTAGGGTGGTTAATTTTTTGTTGTAGAAACTAATGGTGAACAAGTTTGGGGTTGATACTGTAGGAACAGGTGAAATTGACTTCAGGGTTAATGTGGTTCATCAATCGCAGGTTTTGACGAACGTGAGAAATCCGGATAAACGTGAGGAATTTATTTTGGAAAAATTGAATGCATCCGGTTTTGCTAAAAACGTCGAACAAGTTATTGAAGCCTTTCAACTTGCTAAACGGAAAATGATCGAAGCCAGAAAAAATGTTTAAAGAATGGATTAGTTAAATAGGACGTATTTACGAAAATAAAGAATTCGTTACATTTCTTTTTGTTTCCTTTCCCACTTTGTAGTAAATTTAGTGAGAATGAATGGGAAAAGTGTGGCAACGCTGCATAGAAACATAATGTGAATCGATATTTCATACGAACCAACACGGTGAGAGCAAATCTCTTCGGATATTGTCGGGCCCGAATTTTTGCACAACGGAAGTTTGGATCGTCGTAATTTCGAATTCTGTTCTTTCGTCCCTAAAGCGGCCCAAATTTCCATCCATAATTCTAACTCTTCGGAGACGATACTTTTAGGAATAATTCCTCGACTGAAGAAACCGCCAGTCGAGTCGTTTCGCCGAACTGGAACGACAAGAGCCTGTCACCTCTTGGCCCGGTTGGCAGCAACTGAAAAAGATGGCCACGTTGCCGGTAGGTTTCGATGTGATGACCATGGATTATTTCCTAGGTAAAATACACCATCAAAGTTACTACAAACGAGTCAATGACACCTATTTTAGTTAACGATGGATACGTCTGGCATGTAGCTCAAAAATAAATTTCGTATGCCTGCATTGACAAAATGGCGGTCCCTAATAATATTAATTTAATAATATTTCCTTGACAAACAAATAATTAGGTAATGCGAACATTTTTCAGCTGACGCCTTTTTTATACGCTTGGTTGAAGGTCACGCAAGCCTATTTTGTTAAACGGTTATTTTTTTATTTGCTTACTTTTATTAAAAATTATCGATTGATGCTTGTTTTTGTTGTTTAGTCTCGAAGAAGATTAAATTCGTGTTCATCTTTTGTTTCAAAATTTTGGAATTATTCTTTCGTATAATCCTGCTCTTTATGTGTCGAAAATTTCTTTCGCGTTTTTTTGTGTGTTGCACTTTTTGATTAAATTTCCAAAGTAAGCCGAATTTAAGTCCAAAATTTTCCAATAATCCAGGATTACGGTTCAATTTTATCTTTTTCATTACAAAAATGTTTTTTTTTCAATGGTTCAGTTTTATTTAGCTAAAGATTTGTAAATTCTAAAGTTTTAATGTAGAATAGACCGAAAAGGTTTTTAAAGCGGATGGACCGTTATGAATCCATTGCCTGGTTTTAGCCGCCGTTATTTTATATATCTTTGCTGGTGCCTGCAAATACGCACTCAGCATGAGACTATTTTTCATCTTTTTGTCTCCCGAAACTAAACATTGTAGAAAATGTGAAAGTTTGACCTCTTAAATTTTATCAAAAATTAAACCATAATCTGGCCATTGCCGTTTATCACGTTAATCCTGACGATTTAATTCGCACTAGAAACGCATTTTTGCAATTTTTTTTCTACGATATTTGAGCTAAAAATATTCAATCAATTAAGCTGGCGAGTTCGTTGTTCACGGTCACGTTAAACAAACTTTCGTAGTTGATAATTTTCAAGGCCATTTTCATATTGACGTGGTTCCATTAAATATTGCAACGATTAAATCGCTTGCCAATTTTTTTGAATTAACGTTTAAAAATAATTTTGATACAAATATTTCGAAAATATAACAAAAACTTCGCGCCGGAGTCGCCGGTTATTAGAAATCAATACCAAATTTGCATCTTACCTGAGCTATCGGTTTTTTTCCGAATAAAACGCAATTTCCAATTAAAACCAACCCGCATATTGCCTTCATCCAATATTCGATTCGTTATTGTAAAATGTCAATTTTTACAGTATTTGCCCACTTTGGCCAAGTTCAATAACGAAGTAATTTATTTGTTCATAAAGTAAACAATTCTTTATTAAATTTTCTTTTTAACAAACCCAGAATTTTCTTAGATGAAAAATAAATAAAATTTGAAGAAAACGATTGGATCGGATACAATTTTCTAATATTTCGAATACGGTCCTGGCGAATGAAAATGTTAAAACAAAAGTTATGCTGTAAATTACAACTTTAATAAATTTTCTTCTGTAGCTACCAATTTTCCAAATATTACGATAAAAAGCAAAGTAAGAAATAACAGTCGTTGTAGTTTAACGATAATTTCCGCTTGGCCGATTTCCACCATTAACGAAATTGACCTTCGTAAAATTTTGTCCCCGATAGAAAGTCTGATAGACAGACAAACGTTTTGTAAAAATGTAACAAGGTAAAAGTTACTAATTAGATATGAGTTCGCAAAAGGGTTCTCAGACTTTGTCTACAAGAGTGGGGGAATTACTTCACTTGTTTGTTAAATTTTAAACCAAAGTTATCATCAAAGTCCCTTCCCCCTTTAGCAAAATTAACTTGATATTAAAAGGCAGTGGTTGCAATCGAATTGACCAACCCAGAACGGGGAGGCTAATCATTTTTTTGTTCAGATTTATGTCGTTAGACCCCACGGCTGCTTACACCAGGTTAGGGAATTTTTAATCTGTTAAATTTAACCCCCCCCCTCCACATTACACTCAGACGGTAAAATTTTGAAAGGTCAATGTTACTTATTTAATTGAATCGTCGAAGGAACTTCAAGTCAAATCACAAGGAAATAACATCTACGTCATTTATCCTTTGAACTTTAAACCTAATTTGTCACCTATTAGATGTTTACTCTTCCGCATAGTCAAGTAAAATTGTAGCTGTTGCACTGAAAAAAATTGTAGTACAAATTGCAAGTGGTTTTCTCATATGCAGAGAACAGTGGCGCAACTAAGAATTCTTTATGAAAGGGGCTATAATCTATATATATAAATCTATATATATAAAAATGGATGTATGTGTGTATGTATGTATGTTCCCTATAGACTACTAAACCGTTTGACAGATCGGAACCAAATTTGGCACAGTTATTATGTAGGTCGCTGCGCATGTTTTTGTATTGAAATAGTGCAAAAATTCACAAAGGAAAGGAAAATTGATTTCAAAATCAACTTAAAAAACAATAATGAATGCTGACAAGCTGTCAACCGATCGACAATGCAAATACGCGTGCACGTGCTTTACGTTTCTATTTGACCAATCTTAACCAAATTTAGTGTAGAAGTTATTTACAACGCTACGAAAAACATAGGCTACTTTAGAACCTTGTCCAATATGAAACAGGTAGTGGCGATTGGCGTAACCAGAACCTCATTAGGTAGGGCTGAAGTAAAACAAAATAATGAGAAACAAATTAAGGATAAAATATGATTTTTGCAACTTAAAAATAAAATTTTCTCGTAATCCCTCTTGTCGTTTTGCTGTCAAGAATTTAAATCGATTATGTGAGGCATTTCTAAGGCCGTTTCTAAAGCATTCGTTTTTTGGAATCGACACGAAACAGTAGGTACCCCGTTCTGAACCATAGCAATAAGGAAACGTATGTGGTACATAAAAACAAAGAAGTGGGGCAGGGTTTAGGATGGGACAGATAACGCTGAAGAAGAAAAGAAAAAAAATATTAAAATAAACTTTAAAAGTTAACCAATTAATTAAAAATTGCTGAAAAGTTATATAGAAAAACTACACAGTGCAAAAAAATAATAAATAAATAACTAGAACTCCTCGAAGCTATTAGGGATAAATTAATTAGTTGAACATATCTAATGAATAACTCCCCCCTTTGTTTAACAATATAAATTTATTAACCCCCCCCCCCCCCCATCCACTAGCCAATGAAAGTCCTCTCCGTTCACCACCAATAGAATAACCTTCCACTTTAAAAACAAATTTTGCAGGAATATTTAAACAAATCTTCTCTTGATTTTAAATCTTATCGCCTGAAGATGTCACAGCGTGAGGAAAACGTTTGCGAATTGTATTTTACAGTGTACTTTACTTTTTAGTTCTTAAAAGTGTTTTGTGCATTTTTTAGAATTTTACTAAAAATGCAGATATGAGAAAATATTTTAACTTTCCTTTATTTAACGCTTTGCTTCTCTTAAAAGAAACGAATAATTTTTACCGTTTAATAAATTCGGTTTCAAGATTAAATATAGAAGATATACTGGGGGGGGGGAGTAAATATCTCTAAACACTTGTTTACATTTATTTGGAAATCTGTGGAATTCCGAGTTCTACGTATTTACATATTTCTTATTATGATTATGTGGAAATGCCTTCGAATACCTTGAAAACCATATCTGTATTTTTAGATTAACCTAAAAAATGCACAAGGCACTTTTCAGAACTGAAAGCACAAATTTTCACGAACGAAGTAGGTAAACTGTAAAATATAATTCGTTAATGTTTTCGTTTGTGTGTGACATCTTCAAAAATCGTTGTAATTCTTTCTAAATCATTGCAATTCTTTGAAATTCTTCCTGTTTATTTCTTTATGAATATTTCTTATTATTTTTAAATCACTGAGTAATTTCTTGATAATCCTAGGAATCTTTTTAAATTTTAATTCTTTATAAATCAATTGAATTTCTGGAATGGAATCAATGGAACTCATTGCAATTCTTTAAAAATCAGTGGAATTCTTTTTAAATCATTTCCGAAGTTTTTGTTTATATTTTTATTATTTCTTTGAAATCAATAAGAATTTCTTGGACTTTCCTGAGATAGTAAATCATTGGAATTCCTTCAAAATCATTTAAATTTTACAGAAATCATTGGAATTTCTTAGAAACCCTTGAAATCATTCCTGTGTAAACAAATTTTTTGGAATATTTACCCCTCACAATATATCTTTGCCGAAGTCATACTAAATTAAAGAAAACTATATAATTTTGTATTTATTTATTTTGAAATATTTCTTTGGAAATTAGCGAAATTCTTACTAATTCCTGGCAAATCTTTGGAATTCCAAATTCTGAGTATTTATTTATATATTTCTTACTTCTTTGAAATTACTGCGAATTTCTGCGAATTCCTTGAAATTGGAAATCAAATTTACATAATGTAAAAGTGGGGGGGGGGTGCAAGGATACGTGACGCAATATTTAAAGGTAGGGTCTACGTTTTTGTGACGAAAGGTGATGATGGATAAAGAGATGGTAAAGAAGTGCGTAAAACTGCTGGAAGTACTTTAGGAACGATCCAAGTTTAAATTGTTACTTCACCCCCCTCCCCCACAGTGATACATAAAAAAATGCGAATTAAAAATTTAAAAGGAGATCGTTTGATTGGGCGGAGGTAAATGTGCCACCAAATGTACCTGACCAGAAAAGGGTACCGGTAAATGTGCCACCGACCAAAAGGGTTCTTTAAATAAACACAGGTATTTGTGCCACTAACAGTGAAAAAATTAAATTTTTTTTGCCTTCGAATTTTGGGGTGTGCATTCGATAAGGCTGTAGGCCAGCTCGGCAAATGGTCAGATATTTAATCCGGGTCCAAATTTTCTACCTGTAAATACATAGACCAACTCGGCAAAATAATAAATTTTGGCTTGGCCAGAACTGCGAGCATCAAAAAACCTACCCTCCGATGCTCCGCATCTCCGGGCGGTTTTTCGTGCTCCGAGCCGCTACGCGGCGGGCGCTAAACATACGAGAGGCGCGACAGATCAAGGAAACCGGGATAAATGCAACCGGGATGTGAGAGACCCTCGAAATAGCATTAAAAAGTATAGTTGCGCTATGGGGCAGTAAACTATTACGTTTCACCCCCAAAAAATCGTGTAAAATCAAAAAATAATCGACGTTACATGTAGGAGATGCATCAGGTAGATGCTGTTTTCTCCGGTGGCACAAATACCTGTGTACTTTTAATATTCTAAATTCGTAGCAGGTAGAATAACATTACTGGTGGCACATTTACCTCCGCCCGTTTGATTTTACCAACGTCAGAATTTTAAACAACATTTATTGTGAATTTATAAAAGTTATTAATTTACATCAGGATGATAAAAATTTTCATGTTTCATATGTTTAAATGCAGCCCTTCCCCCCCCCCACCACCCCAATAACATATAAGAAAGTAAACATTACAAATATTCTTTATTATATTCTAAATGTTATTCTCTGATTTTCGCCAGAGAGTAATAATTTCTTTGCTGATTCCTTACCCCCCCCCCTTCCCAAATGAAATGATTTTAAATAAGAAACTTTAAGGAAGTTCTAAGAGAGCAGTTATAACCTATTGGCTGTCGAATCTTTTCTTTTTTTTTTTTAACTTCAACACAATTTATTTTTTTCAATTGGGTTTTCCAACAATTTCCTAATTAGGCATTTCCATGTGACGTCATGACTCCGCCTTAACAGCTGATATTGGACCACGTTTGTTAGCGGGCTTATGAAAGAGCGACCTAATGTCTTATTTTTTTATACAATATGGACAATTAGAAGCTTCTTTTTGTAATCGTGTGTGTACACCAGGTTTGTACTACCTATGATGCGCATATAAGTGCTAGTCAAGTAGTTAATTATTATTTTTTATAGATGTGAAAACGTGTGACATTTTGAGGTTAGCATTTTTACAAGACAATTTTCATTGAAAACTGTGCTCTAAAAGATAGGGTAAAGTATACATTTGTTGGCCCTCTTACAGTTATTGGCCCTTTACATTTAAAAATTAAATATTAGGGAACCTTTGATCTCGGGGATTTTTTTTTTTATAATTTGTAAATTGTAAAAATAAAAATAACGTCCCTACTCTACGGTTTATAAAATGTAAAAAAATTCAATTTTTACCAATAAAAACAGGTAAAACCACAGATTTACCACAAACTTGCATAAGCCCGCTAACAAACTTGGTCCAGAATCAGCTGTTAGGGGCGGAGCCAATGACGTCACTGTAACGTACTTGGAAACGGCTAATTTAACGTTATTTCTACCACTGCTGTCGCTGACAGTTACGAGCTATTGAAGATGGACTACATAGCTAGGCCTGTGGCCTCGCACCTAGTAAGTTATACAGGGATTGAACTGCCTAGGCCACTCTTTATATCAAATTTAATTTTTCTTTTTTGTGTGGTCTTAAAAATTGTTGATTTTCAAAAATAGGTTTTCCGAAAACTTCATAATTAATTATTGTTTCTTCGACTGCTCTAAACAACAATTATGAGTCTCTCGAAAGCTGAGCTACATAGCTCGGCCTGCGGCCTCGCACGTAATAAGTCGTACAGGGATTTAACTGCTGAGGCCACACTTTTTTTTAACTATTATCTTACTTTTTATTGTGGGCTTTAAAATAGCAGTTTTTCAAAAAAGGGTTATCCAAAATTTTTCTAATTTAATATTAGTTTTCGGCTGCTGTAAACGACAATTCTGAACTTCTTAATGTTGAGCTACATAGCTCGGCCTGCGGCCTCGCACGTTAGTAAATCGTACAGGAATTTAACTGCCGAGACCACCTTTTTTATCAAATTTTATCTTTCCTTTTGTTGAGAGCTTAAAAATAGTTGGTTTTCAAAGAACTACCTGATTTAATATTATTTTTTGACTGCTGCAAAACGAGAATTATGAATTTCTTGAAGATGAGCTACATAGCTCGGCCTGCGGCCTCGCACCTGGTAAATGGTATAAAAATTTAACTGCCGAGGCCATACTTTTTATGAAATTTTATCTTTCCTTTTTGTTTGAACTTAAAAATAATTGTTTTTCAAAAAAGGGTTTTCCGAAAACTTCTTAATTTAATATTATTTCATCGACTTCTCTAAACAGTTACGAGCTTCTTGAACCTCAGCCTGTGGCCTCGCACGTATTAATTCGTACAAGGATTTTACTGTCGAGGCCACCTTTTTTTTTATCTAATTGTACCCTTTCTTTTTGTTGGGGGCTTAAAAATAGTAGTTTTTCAAAAAAGAGTTATTTGTAAACTACAGTTGTGAGCTTTTAAAAGCTGAGATACATCGCTTGGCCTGCGGCCTCACACGTAGTAAGTCGTTCAGTGATTTAATTACCGAGGCCACACTTCGTATTAACTTGCGATCTATAATTGGCCTTATTTTAGGCTTCTATATCCAGTATAGCAAGAAACTTTAGGATTTGACTCCTTATCCGTCCGTCCGTCTGCGCAATTGAGAGCCGACGACAACGTTCAAAAGTCCTAGCCTATCACACCCCGATCACACCGCTCCAAATTATTGTTTTTTATTAAATTTTGTAAATTACTATATTTACCTTTTTTATTTTAGGCTTCCACACATAGTATTATAATTAGCTAACCATAAGGGTAGCTGTATAAAAGCCTCGGAATTGCGGTCATCCGAGTTCTACCTTATTTAATTTATCCAATCTCAATTATGGAACCTATATAGCTCTAAACATTGCCGACATCACGATTGAAAAGTCAGATGGGTAGGTTAATTTCCTCGCTAACTCGTTGGGTTTTTTTTACATTCAACACTTCAGCGCCAACGCCCCGTGGTCGAATTAGAAATACAGAAAGACACAGGTGGTGAGTAATCGATTCAACTCGGAGCGAAAGAAAAACTTTATTTCTAATAGTCGCGTCGCTTCTTGGAAGGCAATAACGACAAACCATCGAATCGAAGCCGTGGTTCGGAACCCACGTTAAACAGTAGGTCCCCAATGTACTGTAATATGGAAACAACTTTATGTTGGTATCCTCGTATCCATGAGGATACGAGTTGACTTAAATAAAAAATGCAACATAAATGTCAATGAAAATAGGGGGGGGGGCACCTTTTATACTTGAATTTCACTTCTCTTTTTGGGGTTAATAAACTCTTATTATATCGTCGACGTTTCGCGTTTATATTTTACTCTTCTTCAAGACTTCAGAGTTTAGTTTTATAGTCAATTCTTAAAACTCACTATTTATTAGATTACAAACCTATTCCTCGACTAGAACCTCTTTAAAAATAAAATTTTTGTTCATTTCAAAAAATATTTCGTTAGCTACCATCAGGTTTACTCTTTCCGTAATAGCAACAAAGTTATATTTCAAGCATTAATGTAATTGAAAGGCAAGGAAATTGCTAACAAGGGGCCGCATTTCCTTAAAATTTTAAATTGATCCCTTCATCAGTTTCATGGCCGAGTCGGGTCTCACCCGGCTCCGGGTTGGGCTAGAAATAATTCAATAATTCAAAAAAATGGATTTTATTCATGCAAACAACTCTTTAGAATTTTCGGTTCGATAGGAGGCGTGAAAAAGTAAACTGACAATTACTTGATTACTTATCTCTACTTATAGTAAAATATAATATGTTATAATATAAAATTTATTTTATGACGTCAGGCTTCCGGCAGATTTTTTTATAGTCAATAATCTTCCCGTAAGGGCGATTCGGTCCAATATGCTCTATCTCTAATTTTTTAGATATTATTTTCGTTCCAATATTTTTAGGTGTCATCCCTTTCCTATTAACCCTTAAATTATTTATTTTTAAATATAGTATTCATAATTAATATCGATTACTTTGTCAAGTTGCTCCCAAACAGAAAGAGGGTAGTAAATTGAATGATAGGTACACTTATGAAATTTTTTGTTTTGGGAAAGCTGTAAATAAAATAAAGGAACCGCTTTCAAAACTTTAAACCTCAAATACCTTCTGAAAACTTAATTCTAATGGCGTATTATTCTATTTATAGAATTATCATATTTTTATCGGTTAATTTTAGAATCACACGCCAACCTACCATGTCATTATTCTAAAACTAAGGTGTGACTACATCAACATCACGTGAGCTCATGTGTGTACGTGTAATTCTACCGAAGCTGCGATTATCGACGAAGCGTCACTCGCTTTTCGTGTTCTCCGTCATTGTATCACGTGATACGACCAAGATAATCACACGAGAATCAACGCTTGCCGTGATATCACTTGTTTATAAAAATGGAAGAATTGATCCTGGAAAAAGTTCGACTGCACGAAGTTCTTTATAATGACGTTTTGCCTAATTATAAAAATCAAAAAGTGCGTCAAAAAACTTGGGAACAAATTGCGAAGGAATTGAGGACGACACGTGAGTAAAATTTTATTTTATTAAAACGTTTTCCCAGAGCGGACCGGCACGGCAGTGCGGACAATTCCACGTAGGCCGACATTGTTAATTGAGTCTTTGTAATTAAAAGGTGATCCAATAATCGAATTGCGGGACATTTTCGCCCTTTAGATTTGACATGCGGTATCTATAAATAATGCGATTTAATCATGGAACGTTACACGATCGACGAACGTGTAGTTATTGTGAAAATACATTTCCAAAATGGTGAAAATTTTGCAGTTACAATAATTGTAGCTATAATTATTATAGCTCCCCCTCCCCGCCTTTCTTTCTTATGGCACTTTGCAAGGAATTAAAAAAAAGATAGATACCGACTGCCCTATACCTATGGTGACCATATGTACTTTTATTTTAGTAGGACAGTACTCCTTTTTAGAACGATGTCTTATATACTTAAAAACTTCTCCAAGTACTTACAAATGTACTTATTTTTGAAGCTATGCTTCTTATCGCACGGGTAGTTAACTGAAAAAAATCGTTCGTCACACAAATTTCGACCATCGCTTTCAAATTTCGAACTTCCCTTCGAAACACCATAACTCCGGGAACCGAGAGGGCTAGGACCATGGGAATGTTGGCTATGGATGGGGGCGGAGGTGGCAACCGCCCCCCACCCCCACGCCGCCCCCAACCGGTTTTTAGGGAAAATAGTTTTTTAACAAAACTAAAAAATTCCCCCCCCTTTTCGTGGTCGGCAAAAAACGTCGAAAAAATTTTAAAAATTTTTCATAAAAAGGCCGAAGGCCGAACAACTATGGCCTTCACGGATCTATTATGGTCCTCCCCCTGTGAGACCGAAGGCCGAACAACCACTGGCAATCACGGACTAGCAGTCAAGACAGCTGAAGGCATATAAATACATGTAATCTATTATGGTCCGCCCTGTGAGGCCGAACAACTATGGCCTTCACGGATCTATTATGGTTTGCTCTGTGAGTAAGAAGCATAGCTTCTGTGGACGGTCCGACGACCGCTCTCATTGTTTTTTGTACACCCGCCGGGGGGGGGGGGTGCCACCCGACGCTGCTCCAAACCTCATGGTTGTTTCCTTCAGTGCAACCCCAGAAAAAAAAAGGTCATCAATCGTAATCGTCGTATATTTAGGTACGCCGCACAGTGTGGTGAAATGGGGTTTTTGTGGACAAACGGTTGCTGAGCCTTCAATTTTAGGGCAAAAAATCTGGAAGTTGTCTTACTATATCCTTAATCCTTAATATATCGTCGGTGATCTGATAATAACTGCAAAATCCCCTTTTTACA
Organism: Podabrus alpinus; assembly: GCA_932274525.1. NCBI lineage: Eukaryota > Metazoa > Arthropoda > Insecta > Coleoptera > Cantharidae > Podabrus > Podabrus alpinus. The sequence goes on along the minus strand of OW026454.1, from coordinate 82,022,598 downwards.
GGAGAACAAAGAAACAGAATAAACTTACTGGATGGGAATTTTGGAAGTTATAATATGTTTCGATTGAATAATTAGCATTAAATAAATTTTATTTAATGCTAACAAATTATAACTTCCAAAATTCCCATCCAGTAAATTTATTCAGTTTTTTTGTTCTCCTGTAAAAAGGAGATTTTGTAGTTAGCAGTTATTGTCAGATCACCGCCGACATATTATAAAAATGGATGTATGTATGTATGTTCCCTATAGACTCCTAAACCGTTTGACCGATCGGAACCAAATTTGGCACAGTTATTATGTAGGTCCCTGCGCATGTTTTTGTATTGAAATAGTGCAAAAATTCGCAAAGGAAAGGAAAGTTGATTTTGAGTAGCCTGCCTTCCTTTAAGGAATCTCGATAATCCATTCATGCGCGTCCCTATGGGACGCGCATGAATGGATTATCGACATTCCTTAAAGGAAGGCAGGCTACTCAAAATCAACTTAAAAAACAATAATGAATGCTGTCAAACTGTCAACCGATCGACAATGCAAATATGCGTGCACGTGCTTTACGTTTCTGTTTGACCAATCTTAACCAAATTTGGTGTAGAAGTTATTTACAACGCTACGAAAAACATAGGCTACTTTAGTACCTTGGAGTGAGGCCGAAGGCCGAACAACCACACCCGACACGGTCTAGATGGCTAAAGGCGGCCGGTAGGCCGACTGTGCCAGCTAGTCCTTAATAGAATAGAAGAAAACAATAATTTTTGTGTTTTCCCACAGAATATTGCATAAGCCACGATTCGAAATGCTAAAGTTCGTCAGGTAAGAAACGCTAAGAAAGTAGGAACGCTCCTACCTGTGTTAATGCGTTTTAACTCTTACCGATTCTACCATCCACATACAATACCCTATGTGAATGCAGCTTTATACATCTATGGTTTATACTTGCAAGATTCAACTAAACAAGAACATGAAATTTTATCAATTGGGTGTTGGAAAACAAAGCCGTTGATGTTGATTTTTGCAATAAAATCATGTTAAGTGATGAAGCTCATTTTTAACTGAACGGATTCGTCAATAACAAAATTGCCGAATCTGGGGAGCTGAAAACTCGCAAGCCATTTTGGAATAACTCGTGAATCCGTGCTTTGGGATGCACTTTGGTGCGCTTTTTAGGCTGGAGGGGAAATTGGACCGTACTTCTCCCAAAATGATACCGGCCAAGCGCGTATAGTTGATGGATCTCGTTGGTGACATGTTAACACATTTTTTTGAGTCAAAATTAATTGATATTAATTTCGAGAAAACCGGAAACGGGAACTATTTGAAGGAAAAAGTTCCTTAAACGATTCCAGACCTCAAAAACAATATTCGACGTGAATTGCAAACATTGAGTCTCATTTATACGACAACGTAATGGAAAATTTTGGCAAAAGAGCGATGTCATACCATCAGAGCAATATATTAAAAAATTTTCATTTTTTCCAATTATTAATGTGTTTTTTAACAAATCAAATTATACCTCTTATGTTTTTCTTCTTTCCAACCGTTATTGATCCACTGCTGGATGTCGGCATTCTCCATTAATGCCATCCCCTACTACGCTGGCCAAGTGCGGCTTGGTAGGGAAATAGCGGCCAGCGACATTAATTTTAAATTGGTCACCACGCGGCCACCCGTCCAAGTGCATACCGCTAGCAAACTTTCTTGACGTTCCGTAATCTAACGACCACAGACATTTGCATTACGCTACGTCGCTCCTCTTATGTTATCACCCTTTATCTTAAATGTATTTTTTTAGCACAAGAATCAAAAGACACGTGGGATAAACTACGACGATGCTACTTGAACGCAATAAACAGACGCCGCAGCAGAACCAACGACGTGAAAAAGATTGCTCCTTGGCGATTCGAACACCAGATGTCCTTTCTTTTGCCTTACATGAAACCTCGAAAGTAAGTGGCTAAAACAAATTTCACCCGAAATTTATTATTTTCTCTACAGGAATTTCTTCCACGAGTCCCCCCAGGAGGAAGAATTAGAAGAGTCGGATTGTTTTGTCAAAGTCGAGCACGAGGTGCAAGACGGTCAAGAAATAAAGACTGAGAGTTTTCTCGACGCAAACGAAGAATTCTCCAACGATTTGACGAGCCTGGAGCCTGATAAAGACGACGTTGAAGTGGAAGAAGCTCCTCCGGCTAAAAAGTCGAAATACCATGAGCAGGATGACGAAGACAATATGTTTTTCACGAGCATGTTTAAGATGATAAAATCGTTACCGCCAGTAGAACAAGCGAAAATCAAGCTGACTTTAGGCAACGCCGTCTTGCAAGCGAAATTGAGAGTGCACGAAGCCGAAAGCGCCACTTTATCTCAGGAACAGTCTCCGTGTTCCAGTTCAACCACGTGACGATGATAATTATAATAGTGAACACTACAATATTTTGTATCATCCAAATGTGGAAAACAAAAACAATGCCGTGTTATATCGTTAATTTTCAAGTTATGTAATTTTTGATTTATTAATGAGCGCAAATCCATTAGTTCAATTAAAAAATTTGACATAAAATTTTAATTCGTTAATTAATCACACTTGAGCTTTTAAGCGAATTACAAGTCGCCACTCAAACAATTTTTGGAAAAACGAAATTTGATGAAGGTTATTAAATTTAACCTAATATACGTTTTTTTTAACCTAGCGGGGGAAGGTGTAGCGGTTACAAAATTTAACAATCTCAATTTTTCATAAAAAAAACTACGATTTGCAAGGCGAACCCACGCAGACGTCTGCGAAATGAACAAAAGCAACAAATTCATTATTTTTCTTTTGAAGTATTTTATTCAATTATTCAGAACTGGAAGTTTGATTATATTTCGCTATTAATAAACAAGATAACTTGGTGTATTTACTCACACGTTTGTGTACGGTAGCTACGTTACCTAAAGTATCGATCGGCCAGTGTTGATGCCCGATTCTCCAACTTAATGCGATATAAATAGAAGACCCGACAATATACCTTCCTATCATAAGCCACTCTTAATTTAATAGGGTTCACACACTACCTACACGACAAACAAATCCACTTTTACTTACAAAGTTTGCTGTCCAAAGCCAATCCAACTTCCTGTTTTGAAAGATACATTTAATGGATTAAAAATAGAAATTCTGAAATCCATTGATGTTAAAAGTATCAAACGTTGTTTTTGCAATTTGGCGGAGAAAGGGGGGGGGGATTTATATTTCTTCGAGCTTCGTACTGATTAAATTTGAATTTAATTACAAGTTAAAAGCCTCAATTGTTTATTTGATATTCACGCGGGAGGGGGGGGGGGAATTAATATATTCTGGAGCTCCAGAAAATGAGGATAGTTTTTATGTACAGTCGGTTCGTTATTTTTTTTAAGGAATGGAATTAAAACCAGAATGATTAACGGAAATTTGTCAAATAAATAATTGGAGGCCGGAATGAGAGGGGAGAATATTTTATGGAACTTCCCACTATTGAAGGCTTATATTGGATTTAAATCTTGAATAATGAAGTCTGACATTTGCAGCGGGATGGGGTGCGGGGCGGGGGGGGGGGCTATTAATATTTTTAGAATTTTCACTAATTGGTTATAGGCTTGCTAATGTTATTTATAAGCTCAGGTTCGCTGAAATCTCACCTTACACTTAATCTCGTAGCTTACATTTTCTTTTAATAACAAAACACCAGTTCCGTGTTTCTGTCTATCTATCTGTTCATTGGTTAATTTTTTGGTCACTGACCTAAAATTTCCAGTTCCAGGTCATAGCGTTCTTGAGGTCTAAATACTATTAAGAGAGGAAGAAGTTATATAGAACATAAACGTGTATAAAACGAAATTGTCAGAATTCTGGAGATTATTTTGCTTTTTAGGGAGGATTATTATCTTCTAAATAATAAAAATCCAGGTTACGACTCTGTTTGGCCACTATCGCCTTTTCAATTACTAAATTTATAAGGGTCCCAAAGGCGCGAGGCCGCAGGCCGAGCTAATTATGACGGACCTAAGGCGTCAATTTCGTAATTTATAATAAAACAGCAATTTTATTCCGGCCCTATAGGGGTCGTCCCCTGTTACAGTTGGTCACTAATCAAAGACCTCCTCATTTGTATAAACTCAAATTTGACACGAAATATTACATAAAAAATATTCAAACACAATTCTCCAAAAAATCCCAAAAATGGTTATTATTATGCGGACGTCACATTTGTACAACCCCCCCCCCCTTCAACTTGGTCGCACATGGTCACATTTTGTAAATGTCCCAGCATGGAAGTTCTTTATGGAGAACCCCTAACGTCCACTAGTTTCTCCTTTGTTTCCCTCAGTTTCTCACATTCTATTGATGACGGGCATGAATGGATTAACGAGACTCAAAATTATTCGAAATTTGAAAGTAACCTAGTCAGTCATAAGGTGTGGGAGGGGGGTAAACTATTATTATTTTAATAATTTTTCAGCTTTTTAATTTGTTTTTACGAGTTTTTCTCAATTATTTAAATTTTCCTTTTCTGGAATGTCTGTGGTATCAAGTATGCACAAGAAAAATATAAAAACGTAAAAAATAGAACTCAAAAATTTGGAGAAATATTTGAGTTTTTAAAATAGAACTTGAAACTTAAAAAAGCTTAAATTGGATTAAAACTTAAAACTAAAAATTTTGAAGCTTTAAGTTATTTTTTTGAATTTCACTGTTTAGTACTGACTTTTTCGCCCGGAAGAGAGTTTACGGTTTTTTCCAGCTACTTGGAAAATTGGGACAATTACAGTACCCCATAGATAAGAGAAAAACCCAAGATTTAACATTTTGGATGATTTTACGTTAAAGGTAAAACGTCTAAATTGTTTGTTTTATAGTTGACAACGGGGGGGGGGGGGATTAGTATATTTTGGAACTTTTCACTTCCACTTATATGGCGGCCGAATGCTCACCAATTATTGCAAGATAAAAAATTATTTTAATCATTATAATATCGGCAATAATATCCATTTTTTAGTAATTAACCTGAAAAGGTCGAGTGCGGCCTTTAGGCCGCACAACCTTAATAATCCTGCACTGAAAGATTGTGACGACGCAACGCTCAAGTTGTAATGACCTTAGAGAAGACGTACATTATACTGAAATCCTCACCACTTCTTTAAAAAAGTGGGGGAGGGGGGAGATTTATATATTTTGGAACTTTTCACTGGTTGTTACACCTATATGGGGAGCTGAATACTTATTATTTCAGGATAATAATAAAACTTTATCCAAAATTACAAAATAAACCAATTTTTGATTCACAGATTCCAGTAATAACTATATACGCAAAAAAAAGTGGAAATAACTCGGAAATGCACATTTTCTGCTAAAATCCTTTAGTTTGGTATTGGAAAACAGTCTTCCAAGATTTCGACATCATGCTCAGTTGAATTGAAAATTTGTCAAAAAAAATCCAAAAAAATCACAATATTTTGGATTGGCCTTTTCCCGTATTATCAAATTTAAAGAAAATAATTGTGTACTGAGGACTAACTTTGGAGGGGGGGAGGCTTATTTTTTAAAACCTATAAAATTAAGGTAAAATAACAAAAATTCCAAGAAAGCACTTTCGCCAAGAGGATATTCTTGTCAATGGGGGGGGGGGGATGACTTCAAGGGTCTGCCTCTGAGGGAAATTCTCCCTCAGAAACATTACAACACTATCACTGACATGGTTTTCAATATTATATATTAAAATTACTCCCAGAAATTTTAAAAGGTCTGAATTCAAAGTTGATCAATTTTGAAGGTTTTTTTTGGATCTGTTTTTCGAAATCAACTAGATTTCGGAGCATCACACAAAAATAATGCGGAAATTATGATTAAAATTTTCAGTAAAAATTTAATGAAATTTAGGGTTTCTCTGCTTTTACTTATTTTGGGCATAGGATTTTTTAAAAAAGGCCAATCCCAGATTCTGTAATTTTTGGAACCTTCTTCAACAAATTTCCCCCTGTTCCGGTCCGACCTTGATGCCAAAACTGTGGCCGATGATTTGTAAATGACGGTGAATTCACATTTGTTTAAATTTTTCCATCACCGATCGATAATTTAAAAATGAATTCACTCCAGTTCTTAAAAAAATTGAAACTCCCCACTGATTATACATCAGACTTAGATTGGAGCTGAATGCTATAGCCATCTTTTTGAGGAAGATAATGAAATTTGCCTCGACGAGTAAGCTCAGCATTTTTGGGCAAATGGATTCTTCCTTCTTCCAGTCGATTTTGTCTCAATTTTCAAAAAGTAAATCATCTCGAAATTCAGTTACTTCATAATTTTCTATCGTGTAATCGACTTATCACAAAACCAATAATTAAAAATAGAAAAGGAATTAGAACATCGATCAGTTAAATTTAGCAAAGTTCAACAATGATACAATGAAAGCTTATGAAAACTTAATGCAGCCTTCTAAATAATAGTTTGTTGCACTATTTTCCTACTATTGATCGGCGTCAAATGCATCGTCGTTATAACTTTGTTATGAATTCAACCCTTTTAGCAAGCATTAAAAAATTTAGCAAAATGCCGAAAGTTTCACGACTTGTTTAAAAATTCATCCAATTTTTAGATGGAACGATTCTCTAAATTTAAAGAAAAAAACTTAAAAATAGTAAATGGATCCCATACAAATCTTGTTCATTCAAGTTTGTTAGAGTAATGGGAAATCGATAGATAAACCAAAACAGATAAGAGAACGAGGGAGATGAAAGATTCTGAAAGAATTAGGAAAGTCGTGTAAGTAATTCTGCAGGATTTAAACTGAAAACTTTATACCAAATTTAATTGTGTATGGTCGAAAGACCGTCTCCAAATAGTTTGAACTTGTAAAATAAAAAAATTAGAAACTTTTCAACCACGATAATATTTTCGGTGATGGGGTAATTATTATTCTAATTTCATGTATAATTCATCACAAATCTCTTTTTAGCCCTTATCTATTTTAATTTCTCACTATAATGACTTATGTATCGATTTTTCCAATTTTCCTTAATTAGTTTTAGTTTTTTTTTTATTTGTTTTGGTTTTACTTCTTCGTTAATTTAAATGCAAACTTATCCACGAATGAAATGCAAATCGAAGTGCATCGGAAGCTCCAAAAAAATGCATAATAAAATAATAAATTATTTTAAATTTATGAAAGCAGCAACAACCTGAAAAATATTTTCCAAGTTTTTCCATAGTTTCTTTAATCTAATTAATTGTAACAGAATTATTTAACGGAAAGGAACGTAGAAGATAAAAGCAAGAAAAGCAAATCCAATTTAAAATATTGTTTTGTGATCAGGGCCGGATTTTTTATTTTATTCTTCCAAAACCTGTATCTTGGGCAGCCACACATACTTTAATCTTGTTTTGTAAATTACGATTCCAATTCTACCAAGGTTCGAACCGCATTGACCGCTCGGAAAATCGATAGCTTAACCGCACGGTTGCAATTCTAGCAATTGTCGAATTTGTTTTATTAAATTTTCAAAAACGTTTATTACGGAAGAAATAGAAATGCGGATTACAGGCAGTAATTGTGAACGAATAAAAAAATGAGGAAGTGCGGATGTGAGGAGAAATGGGAGGAATAAATAAAATAGTTATCGGTGGTCGATCTATGAATGAATGATGGACGTTAATCGCTGTTTGCTTAAATTATAATATTTTCCTGGTTCATAAGGTCTTGTTTGCCTTTAGCAAATTTTAGAATTTGCTTTATAAAACTGGCATTGCCGTATAGTCGAGCTAAAGTACTGGTCACAAAATGAGACCTACAGTGTAACGTGGAATCCGAACCGCGGCATCATATCCCATGATATTTAGATATATCTTAACAATAATGACGGGGCACCTGCTTTCGATAAGAATAAGAGACGCAGTGTCCAAGTAGTATTGGAAAATTTTGGAAACATCTGGTGCAGTTCAAAAGATCATAGATAGATGGCGCTACTAAATTCTAAGGCTTAATTTTCATTAGGTCAACCCAAGACCAACAGTTCTCTGCCAACGTAAACAAAGGGTAGCTGTAACAGCTGCAGCATCATCGAATGGGTATCTTCACCATTAACTGATATCCCAGCGGATTTCCTCGATTTTTTAACTCCAAGGTTAACATAATATGCAAACTAGCTGAAATTTTAAACCTACCAAACCCAATGCCAGTTCACTCACGCCCAAGATAAAGGAGATTTTGAGCTCCAGTTCAGCCGAAATCCATCATTACGCCTTCCAATCTACCGTGACGCCATCTGATCATAATATTTTTAACTACATCAGGCTAAACACTAGATTAAACTGTAGGTCCCCCCACATGAGTTTGTCCAAAGTTTAAGATTAACAACGGAGTACAAAATGTTACAATAAAACTGAATTAATTGAGAAATGGTTATTATGGTTATTAGGTTATTACTTTTATGGATATCTTGAAGTATAAAACCTGAATGAACGCCACTGGATTGTACTTACGAGTAAATAACGTTTGAATCAAATAAATATATTAAGATGTACTATTATAATAATATGCTTGTTCGTGTGAAATCTAATCAAGGCAAAAATGAAGGCATAGCATAGACACAAACATATATTGTGAGGAAGGCCCCAAGGACTCAATTAGCGTAAATTACTGCAAAGGTTCTTGTTATCATAATATACGGTAGGGGGCCTACGGCTTAGAAATTACTAAGAAGGGGGGGGGTATAGTTTATAGAGAGAGACATGCGAGTTTATTATATAAATTATGGCGCTTATATTTTTCTCAATTTATCTACCTTATGATCCCGATCCTCCTGTGGCAAGCCATCAAACTACAAGTTTACCGACTTTCAACGGTTCATAACTCCAAAACGGCTTAGTTTACAGAAATAATCTTAATAAAGTAAAATGCTTACATTTTTATTGTCTACATTTTTTATTTTACACATTTTTTTCTATCTGGGACAACTAAAGATGTACAAAACTTATCATGAAAATTTACTATGACAACACAGTAACCGATTTCCGACCATAAAATTACGCTGCACTCCCTCCCATTTGTCGTTGGTTGGCTAGAGATTTTCAGAGCTGTCTTTACAGGCTTGACGAACTAAAGCCCCTCCATCGTCAATTAGAAAAAAATTAGGAAAGAAAAACTATTTCATACTAAATTAAATACAACACGGGATTACTTTTGTTGTGCGGCCTAAAGGCCGCACTGTAGAAGAAATTTAGTGTTACATATCGTCTCCCTTATGCCAAAACCACGAATGTGCATTTCTAGTTTTCAGTCAAGTGTATTTTGAACTAAATTATGAAGTAAATTAAATTAATCAATTTATTATTAAGATAGACCGAAGAAGACAAATAATTACGGCCTACACACTACTTAATTAATTCTGCAGCTGTGCGGCCTTTAGGCCGCACAACCTTGTCAATCACGTACATGGATCAGCTAGTTAGGGGTCGTTCATAATTTACCACGGAAGTAGCACAGTTCGAATCCATTCTTGTGGTTTTCTAACGATGATAACAACTGTGTTTACAGCATTGAAGAATTGAGGCCCCTCCACAGTCGATTAGAAAGAAGAGGAAAAAATACTATTTATGGATCGTTCATAAAGGACGTCCGCGCCTGTGTGAGAAGGGGGTTAACAAAATGTGACCAGGAGGGGGGGACAACTAACTGTGACGTCCGCATAAAAGTCCCATTTTTGGGATTTCTAAGGAAATTGTTTTTTAATGTTTTTATGTAATATTTTGTAACGAAATTTATTTACTCCTAAAATTGTAAATGTCGTATAAACAATGTCGTGTCAAGTTCGATTTTAGACAAGTCAGGGCGGGTCTTTGATTTGTGACCATAGGACGTTCCTGGGGGGAGGGGGTCCGATGATTGTGACCAACTTTGACAAGGAGGGAGGGTGGAGCTGAAAGTCGGAAAAAATTGCGGAAGTCCTTTATAGACAACCCCTTCATACTAGATATAATACGCGATTCCGCACTGAAGAAGAAAACTCCTTGGGTCTATTTAGCGTTGTATACTATACTCTTATTTATCGTTACAGCAAAATTTAGGCTATTGCATATTTCGATAAATAAATCACTACATCTCGAAAACCCCACTTTTTAAAAAGTTAAAATTTTACATGGTTATTGCTTATGTTCAGTTAAAATTAGTTAAGAAGGGAACTCTCGAATTTGGGGGACAATTCTTCTTTGGTGCCTTAGGCCGCACAACTTACGCAATCACATACAAGAGATCAACCGATTAGGGTTTGTTCATAAATTATTGTGGCAGCAGAACAGTTCGCATTTTAAAATTATAAAACTACGCTGCACCCGTTCCCATTTTTCTGATTTACTCAAAATGATCAGAACTGTGTTTATCGTTCTGAGGAACTGAGACCCATCTATAATAATCGATTAAAGGGGGAGGCAATAGATGTTTACATTATTGAAAAAAAAATACAATTAAGGAGTCTTCCGTAAACGACGTTCGCAATGTTTTCCTAATTTTCAACCCCGCTTGTTTGCCTTAGTTGGTCACAATCTTCGGAACCCCCTAGGAACGCCCTATGGTCACAAATCATTTGAAATATTTTTTTACAAAATATTACATAAAAAAAAAATTCAAGCACAATTTTCTGAAAAATCTGTCCGACCCCCTCCCCTGATTACACTTGGTCACAATTTGTAAACTCCCCACCCCCCACTAGGCCTTGACGTCTTTTATAGACGACCACTCAATACGTGATTACCTTAGTTGTGCTGCCTAAAGACGAATAATGGGATCAATTTAGCGTTACAGATTTATAATTACTATAGAAATAGATTTTTAATTACAGAAAAATTTTGGCTGGATCCGTAACGTTCACTAATTTTTCATCATACCTCGAAAACCGGGCATGTGGAAATCGAAAATTTTACGTGGTTAATGCTCTTAAGCAGATACCGCGGAACTGAGGGACGCCTGATACGAAATTCGGAATATCTCAAATGGAGGAAATCACTTAAAAGCCGAAGAAGCCGAATAATTACGGTTTAAATACTTATGGTAATTCCCTTGAAGTGCGGCCTTCAGGCCGCACAACCTTGGCAATATCGTCAAAAATTACAGCTAATTAGGAGTCGTTCATAAATTACGTCCCACAATTTAAGCTTTTGTTTTTACTCTTCCATCATCACATTATTTCCCAAAAACGTAGACCTCTTCCAAATTTTACGTCACACGTGACCTGACCCGTAATCCCCCCTTGATTCAACAAGTTTAAAATGGTAAAAATAATCTAAGGGGTCGTCCATAAAAGACTTCCACAAATTTTTCCGACTTTTCTACCCCCCTTCTCTCCCTTGTCACAGTTGGTCGCGATCTTCGGACCCCCCCCCTTTATTTCTCTAAAATCGCACTTGACCTTTTAAACTAGAAAACCTTCATTAATTCATTATTCATCATTAATTTTTAATTTTATTTTAATTACTATGGCTGTAATAAAAATCAGAATTAATCAAGAAAGAATTAAAATGAACCATATTTAAAGAGCTCGCCACATAGCCTGTGCTGTGCTATGCTATGCTCTGTGTTATGTCAACACAAACGTTGAACAATGGCATGGTCCATTTTGCGCATGACCATGACATTGTTCAACGTTTGTGTTGACATAACACAGAGCATAGCATAGCACAGCACAGGCTATGTGGCGAGCCCTTAACTATCCCAAAAATTGGGATTTTATGCGTACGTCAAATTATTTCCATGGGTTGATATTTCATTTCAATATTTTTTATAGACAATTTAATTTTCTATAAATTACGTTCTATTAATTTTGTATGTATAATTAAGCGTTTAGAAGTTATAATTAAAAACACAACAAATAAAGTAATTTTATTGAAAAAGAAAAAAAAAACACGAGAAACTCAAATTCGGCAAATATTTGAATTTACGTGACCGATTGAACGCCAATCGGTTGGCCACGAGAAACTCAAATTCGGCAAATATCTGTATTTACGTGACCGATTGAACGCCAATCGGTTGGCCAAACCCCCCCCCCCCGCAAATTTCATAAAATACTGTGTTGGTTTCTTGCCTAATTGAGGATTTTGGGTACCTCTTAGTTGCTTAATACGCTTAATAATATTTTAGGGAAAATTATCATCTGAACAAAATTGAAGAACACAAAATACAGTTTTCAAAATTTACGTCAGATCACGAAAATGGCTTATATGAAAATATATATGAAAATTAAACAAGGATTCTAGCCCTGTTAGCGAGGTTTTTCGCCTATAACTCGCTTAATTTTAATTTTAATTTTGAAATTAAGCGAGTTATAGGCGAAAAATCGCGCTAACAGGGCTAGAATCCTCGTTTGGGCAAGAAACTGACAAGGGCTTTAACAAATGTATGTATGGGAGGGGGGGGTCGTTAGGATACTCAAATACACGTGTCAGCAAAATTTCAGAATCCCCGGATTTTTTCAAATCCAAACCATATTTTCAGCTTCTTAATCTTAATCTGAAGCCTTAGCCTTATCTGAACCAGTAGAAAAATTTTAGAAAATGGAATTTTTTAGAGAATTTTATGCTCTTCAATTTTGATCTGATGAGGATTTTCCGTAAAACTGAAGTTAAGTGAGTTATACGCGAAACACCACCTTAAAAGCATTAAGATGTCCAATTTGGAGAGAAACCGACACTGGCGAGTTATTGGTGTAAAACCGCGCTAACAGGGCTAAATTCCTCAATTGGGAAAGAAACCGACAAGGGCTTTAACGAAATCTGCGGGGGGTCATTACTGCACTCAAATATACATGTCATCAAAATTTCAACTCTCCAGGATTTTTTGCAAAATCGAACCACTTTTTAAGATTCCTGATGTTAACCCTTATCCTTATCTCAACCAGAACATCAATTTTAGAAAGATCTATTTAAGAAAATTTTATTCTCTTCAATTTTAATCTGATGACAATTTTCCAAAACAACTGAAATTAAGTGGGTTATAGGCGAAAAACCCCTTAAGGCATTCAAACGTCAAATTTGGAGGAGAAATCGACATTGGCGAGTTATAGGCGAAAAACCGCGCTAACAGGGCTAAAATACTCAATTGGGCAAGAAACCGACAAGGGCTTTAAAGAAATTTGCGGAGGGGGATCATTACTACACTCAAATACAAATGTCAGCAAAATTTCAGCTCTTCCGGATTTTTTTACAAATTCGAACCAGTTTTACGGCTTCGTTATCTGAAGCCTTAGTAAAGAAATTTTAGGACGGTCCATTTTATAGAAAATTTTATGCTCTTCAGTTTTCATCTGATGAGAATTTTCCGTAAAACTGCAATTAAGCGAGTCTTAGGCGAAAAACCGCGCTAATAACAGGGCTAAAAATTCTCAATTTGATAAGAAACCAAAATGAGTTGCAAACAAATTTGCGCGGCGGGGGGGGGGGGGAATTAGGACACTCAAATACACGTATCAGCAACATTTCAGTTCTCCCGGATTTTTTCAAATTAGAACCATGCGTTAGGGTTCCTTATCTGAACCACAATAAAAACTTTTGGAAAATCTATTGAGTAAAAAATTTTATGCTGTTCAGTTTTCATCTGGTGAGAATTTTCCGTAAAACTGAGATTAAGTGAGTTATACACGAATGACCACCTTAAACGTATTAAGGTGTCCAATTTTGGGGAGAAACCGATACTGGCGTGTTATAGGCGAAAAACCGCGCTAACAGTGCTAAAATCCTCAATTGGACAAGAAACCTTTAAAAGGGATTTAAAGATATTTTCGGGGGGGGGGGGGCACTCAAATATACACATATCAGTAAAATTTCAGCTTTCCCGTTTTTTTGCAAATTTGAACCAATGAGAGTTTTCCGTAAAATTGTAATTCAGTAAGTTATAGGCGAAAAATCACCTTAGAGGCATTAAAATGTGCAATTAGGCGAAGAAACCGTCTCTGACGATTTATGAGGCGAAAACAGAGCTTACGAAGCTAAGATTCTCAATTTGGTAAGAAACCAACAAGGGTTTTAAGAAATATTTGGAGGGGGGGGGTCATTATGATACTCAAATACAAATGTCATTTTTTGCAAATGCGAACAATTTTTCCGACTTCCTTATCAGAAGCCTTATCTTTACCTGAACCAGTAGAAAAATTCTGTGAAGATCTATTTTATAGAGAATCTTATGCTCTTCAATATTGATCTAATGAAAGTTTTCTGTAAAACTGAAATTAAAGGAGTTATAGGCGAAAACCACCTTAGACGCATTAAAATGACCAATTTGTGGAAGAAATCAATACTGGCGAGTTATGGGCGAAAAATCGCGCCAACAGGGCTATAATCCGCAATTAAGCAAGAAGTTGACAATCATTTCAAAGAAATTGCTGGGGGGGGGTCATTAGAACACTCAAGTACACATATCAGCAAAATTCCAACTGTCCCGGATTTTATTGCAAATTTAAACCATATTTAGGGTTCCTTATCTAAAGCCTTATCTTTATCTTGATCTGAATCGGAATAAAATTTTTAGGAAGATCTATTTTGTTGAGAATTTTATGCTCTCCAATATTTATCTGATGACAATTTTCCAAAAAAAAATGAAATTAAGCGAGTTATAGGCGAAAAACCACCCTAGAGGCAGCGGCGTACCTAGACCACTTGGGGCCCGGGGCGGATTTATTTTGGAGGCCCCCCTCACCCTCAAAAAAAAAACTTTTTAATGTGGCTAGCCTTTTTTTGCCTTAATCTAACCGTCTTCCATAAGCTATTGCCCTGTGCAGAGAAATAATAGATAGAATAAGGGAACAAACTCGTGCAGTTCGAGGTCATCAATTATCATTACTGTTAAAAATGTTAAACTGATCAAAAGTTTTATCGTAAGAGCCCGAATTCGAACAATTGAATCTACGAGACGTTCAGCACGACGCAACGCAGCTCCGAAACCGACGCTCTCTGAACGACTGAGCCACGAACGAGCTCGCTCACTTGAGAAACATGGAATTATTTACTTTTGGGTGGGGCCCCCTTAGTAAAGGGGCCCGGGGCGGACCGCCCCCCCCCCGCCCCCCCCTAGGTACGCCACTGCCTAGAGGCATTCAATTGTCCAATTTGTGGGTAAAACTGCCAGTAGATTTTTGGGGGGAGGTGGAGGCTCATTCGAATACTCACCTCTCTCAAACTGTAAGAGCTGTATGAAACTTCCCTTATTCCCAACTCTCAACCAGGGTTAAACCATTGATTTACGACTTAAGATATAAAGTCCGCAATTGTTGAACCGGCTCGGCCTTCGACCTCACATGGGAACCTCTAATTTTACTACAACTGTGTTTTAATTCGGAAAACTGGGCAGTAAAAATGTCAAGTATAGGTTTACACAAATTTTCCTAAAAATTTTCAAGTAATTTTGGAGATTTCCAATTATGTCCACAGAATGCCAAGAAATTCTTACAGATATTAAGCGGTCCAACCGTCGACCGCTAAGTAATAAAATTCTAAAAATTAATGTTGTGAACTTACAATTTTAGAAACTCCCTCCAACGTCGTCTCAAATTATTGTCAGGGTCTGAACTCTGACGGCGCCTCCGTGCGTGACGTAATTTACGAAGGTATTGGCTCCTACGTACGGAGCCCCCCCCCCCCGTTTAGAAAAAATGACTAAATAGAAGAAAATGCCCATCAGAAAGTTTTTTTGTGGCGGTAAAGAAGTTATTGAATTTTCTAATACAAATTCCCTGCATTTTCAGGTTTACCCTGACCGAAAGTAAAAATTTTCCCTGACATTGCAAAACCTGGTAAATTCCGGCACATTCCAAAAATCAATACTGAACTGAGGGGTTATCCATTAATTACGTAAGGGTTTTTTGAGGGTGAGGGGGTTTTTGGATATCTTACGGACCCTTACTTAGGGGGGGGGGAGGGGTCCGACGTATTCCTTACGTAAGTTTCTTAAAATATTTTTTTAAATTAAATTTAAAAATCAAATATAATTTTTTCTTTTTATGTTGGTAATTATATCCAGGTATAATGGAAATACCATATAAATATATAGTACTTAAAAATCATTAAACATAGTGGCATAATAGTGTGAATTATAGAAAATGGCATCAAACTTTGGCGATCTTTACGAACGGGTTTTCATCTACATATTATGTAAATAAAAATTTAATAATATTATCTATCTTATATATTATATATAATGGATGTATATGTGTGTATGTAATATGTTCCCTATAGACTCCTAAACCGTTTGACCGATCGGAACCAAATTTGGCACAGTTATTATGTAGGTCCCTGCGCATGCTTTTGTATTGAAATAATACAAAAATTCGCAAAGGAAAGGGAAGTTGACTTTGAGTAGCCTGCCTTCCTTTGCAGGAAGGCAGGCTACTCAAAATCAACTTAAAAAACAATAATGAATGCTGTCAAACTGTCAACCGATCGACAGTGCAAATACGCGTGCACGTGCTTTACGTTTCTATTTGACCAATCTTAACCAAATTTGGTGTAGAAGTTATTTACAATGCTACGAAAAACATAGGCTACTTTAGTACCTTGGAGTGAGGTCTAAGGCCGAACAACCACATCCCACACGGTCTAGATCGGTACACGACATTAGGGCGACTGTCAATTGGGCGACGACAATTGGGCGACGTCAATTAGGCGACCGGCCAAATACGGGAAAGTAGCATCGAGTATGCGGCAGACCCCGGTCGATGTCACATCGTTCGCCCGTCGTACCTTGAAATCGAGTGAAATTTTTTCGCTCCGATTTGAATTTTTCTTTGAAATTCGGATAGATGGGGGTGTGATTAGTGGATATTAGTAATAAATATAATCAAAAAAATGGAAAATAACCCGTGTATTGCCGAAAAAGTGAAAAAATTAAAAAAAATTTTCCTTCTAATTTTGGGGTGTGCATTCGATAAGGAGGGTAATCCATCGTCAAAACCTACCCTTACGGGGCGCCGCTCCGCGTTGCACCCCTCCAGGGCGGTTTTGACTCTGGTTACTAGGCTAAACATACGAGAAGCGCCACCCCAGTGGCGTACCTAGGGAGGGGCGGGGGGGGGGCGGTCCGCCCCGGGCCCCTTTACTAAGGGGGCCCCACCCAAAAATAAATAATTCCATGTTTCTCAAGTGAGCGAGCTCATTCGTGGCTCAGTCGATCAGAGAGCGTCGGTTTCGGAGCTGCGTTGCGTCGTGCTGAACGTCGTAGATTCAATTGTTCGAATTCGGGCTCTTACGATAAAACTTTTTATCAGTTTAACATTTTTAACAGTAATGATAATTGATGACCTCGGACTGCACGAGTTTGTTCCCTTATTCTATCTATTATTTCTCTGCACAGGGCAATAGCTTATGGAAGACGGTTAGATTAAGGCAAAAAAAGGCTAGCCACATTAAAATGTTTTTTTTTTGAGGGTGAGGGGGGCCTCCAAAATAAATCCGCCCCGGGCCCCAAGTGGTCTAGGTACGCCACTGGCGCCACCCATCAAGAAAACCGGGATAAATGAAACCGGGATGTGAGAGAACCTCGAAATAGCATTAAAAAGTATAGTTGCGGTATGGGGCAGTAAACTATTACGTTTCACCCCCAAAAAATCGCGTATAAACAAAAAATAATCGATGTTACATAACGGTACGAGAAACGAGCTGCATCTGACTATTTTTATATAATTAAAGAGGATATTATTATTATATGCAATATTGATTAATAATAAATTGTGAAATAATAAAAAATAAATTCCGTCGCCTATATGACCGGTCGCCTAATAAGTCGTCGCCCAAAAAACCGGTGTCCAATTGACCGTCGCCTAATTGACGTCGCCCAATTGTCGTCGCCTTAATGACGGTGTCCGGTCTAGATGGCTAAAGGCGGCCGGTAGGCCGACTGTGCCAGCTAATATAATATATTATTATTCATATTTTATAAATATAAGGGTGGAGAGGGGGGTCAAAATTAATTTTCTTTTAAATAATCCTTACGTAAGATGTGGGGGGGGGGTTGCCACAATCTTACGTACCCTTACGTGGCGGGGGGAGGGGGTCCAAAATTACAAAAATCATCCTTACGTAATTAATGAACGGCCCCTGAATGAAATATAGGAAAAATTCAACACACATAAAAATTATTATTTTTTAGTACGTAATTTGAATAATCAAAAATGCGACGTTTATAAATTTAATTAAAATTTCATTTTTACCTTTTCAGATAAGTTTCAAATAATTTTTTCCTTGACCTTCACTTAAAAATAAATAATTTGCTGACATTTCATAACCAAATTTGTACATTTTATAAATTTCCTGACATTTCCAGGTTAATAGTAGTAATTAAGATGAGTTGAATCCATAGACAAAATAAGAGTGTGTAGAGAGTCGTGAATTTTATTGTGAACATCGTATTGTGAATTTGGAAACTCGGGGTAAATGAATAAAAAGACGTTATTTCTTACAAAAATAAAATTTATTATATTATTCAGATAAAGTAATAACCACGAGAGCTCGAGTTTTGCTGCCATAACTCGAAAACGGTGTAAGATATCAAAAAATGTTTTTTGATATTTTTTACCGTTTCCCAGTTATTACAGAAAAGGTGAGATGTGTCATACTCGATCTCTCGAGGTTATGACTTAAAATTTAAGGTAAATTATACGAACAGCACATAATTTTTTTTTAAATTAAATTCAATGTTTTAAAATGTATAAACCTGTGCTCAAATTAATGATACCAAAACGCAGTTTGACTGACGTCGTCATTAATGCGAAACAACGGAATGACCCCCCTCCGTTCAGCCCTTCAGCTAAAGATATTTTATTTTTCTGACAGTATCATTGCTTTTCTTAAAATTTATGTATAAAAAGTAGAAGATAACTAAATCTCGCGTAAGTGCTTGGCGAACGTTTATACCACAATTTGAGCCAAACCGAACGCCTCTTGTTCACTCTGCTGGCTGTAGTGAAAGTTTTATAAAAAATAACACGAAGGGGAACGATCAGTTAAAAATCAAATTACGACTGCCGAGTTTCCATTATCTTAAGCCACAACCGAAAAAATTAAGAATCAATCAGAGATGTTAAGCGTTCATTTTATTTAATAATTAAAATTGGGGTGCCACAAGGTTCAATATAGGGACCTCTATTATAATATGATTTAAATTTGTTCGATTCCCTCGAGGGATTTTTGTGTGAAGGGGATGAAGAGAAGCATCGTGTCGGGGAGACTTAAAGTCCTCGCATTTTTGATCCACATAACATCGCTAAGGTATGCATTATCGAGCCGGTCAAGGTCCCTCGTTTATCTTGCTGCAATGTTATTAAATAAGTACCATCCCTTGTAAAAACATTGCAATTTATTCAACGAAACTCGTAAATAAGAATTTAAATAAAAATAATACCCAATTTTTCATTGGCTCAAGTCCACCCCTATAACCCCCACCAAAAATCAAATGGCTTATAAAAATGTGAAAAAGTGATAAGGTATTTGAGGTCACATTCGGACTCCAAATTTGTTTACTTACAAAATCCCGATTTTTTTTTTGTAATTTAGTCGTCAAAATTGACACAAAATCCATATCGCTACATTTGTCTGACGAAAAACTATCGAGCGAAATTTCGGTTTTCTTTCGCTACGATCACATTTGTTATTCGGCCCACATCACCAGAAAATTATTTACCTTTTATTACAACTTTGTTGTTAATAAACCGAAAGAAGTGTGGGAAAAATTGGTAGGAATATCAAAAACAAAAACGTCGCATAAATGCGCCCTGCGGTGTAAAAACGAAAACAATTGTTGAAATTTTCGTACCGGGGCTTTTTAGTTAGAAATTTTGGAAATTAAGAATTTGTGTTTTTCGTTCTTTTTAAAGGAGATATCATCTTTAAAATAACAGTCCACGTATCTCGCTCTCCCTTTATCTTATTGCTGTTATAAGTTTAAACGAAAGCGGCTTGATGGTTACCAATATGGCGTAACATAGAAGTTAGGACGTAAGTCGTTTTGTTTTTGTTATGTTTAGGGCAAATTTTTGGTGATTTTAATTTTGTTTCGTTGATTGCACGCAATTTCATTTGTGTTATGATATTTTCGCGTTTGTGTTGTTTTAGTTTGTTAGGTTAAGTGGGCTGCAGTTTGTAATTTTTGTTTGTGTGTTGGAGGGAGATGGCGAGTAAGGTGGGTCGGTTATTTTAGAGCGGGCGATGTGTGTCTGTCTCTGTTTGTTTTTACTTGCCTTCCCTACACGCCAACTTGGACTATTCCGGACCTGTTTTTCGTTCCAATGTACTAACTAAACCAAGATGTCTGCTCCGCGAGTTTCTAAATGATAGAATGAGTTTTCTGCGTGTTATATTATTAGTTCAATGACTTTTATAATTAAAATATTTTTTTTTAAATAATTTTTATAACTAAATTGAAGTGCATTGCGTGCAGTGTCGTTTGCGCATGGTTCAAAAGTTAACGCCAGTTGCAAAATTCGCGTTGTTCCCAAGTTACCATCTAAACGCACGCGTTTTATAAGCTAAACGGTACGAGCTCTAAATTATATTGTGATAAATCGCGTTATTTTATTCACTAAATTGGCGTCCGAAAAGATTACGCTTAAATTTTGATATTTGCTTTTCGAGGCAGCAAAGTGTGTTTTTTCTTCCAGTAACGGCGACACGTTTTCGACGGGTTTATGACATCGCAACTTTCTCTAAAACAAGTGCGTTGTATATACGGCGTTTCGTTTAAAATATCATGAGCTGAATACTCCAAGTAGGCTTTTGTTTTGTTTATAAAATTTGTTTCTACAATTTTTAACTTCGTTTGTTTTTGTGTGCTATCTGAAAATCATGACGACGTAACGAAAAAAGTGGTGACCAAAATGGATTTGTTTCAACAGATTGCTGCATAATTTGCACCAAATTCTTCAGTTGTGAGCTGGGGATGTAATGGAAACTGTCCATTCCGTGAGAATTGACCATGGGCCGGTTCAAACTAACACAATGCCCTTTTCACAACGACAACCGCCAAATCACAGGTGAGTCATCTTTTATTTACAAAAATTTTCCACCCCAAAACAAACCAAATTCGAAAAAATATCGAAAAAAACCCCACAAAGTTGCTGTACACAACAGATGTTGTTGCCATCACCCAACCATCCCAATTTATTTACCGTCGCTCAGAGCAAAACAAATCCAGACTTCGTTTGTTTCATAAAATTCCGACATCTTTCTAAAACAAAACAGACTCAAATCTGTCGTACGGGGTGGGTCAAAGTTGCACTTTAAAACGCAAAAACGACAGACTTAAAGTTATCGCTAAATAACTTGCAAAATCTCGTGTTCCAATTCTCGAAAAAAAATTATCTCTTGATAACTTTTTAGGTTGCCTAGTAAAATCGCGTTGTAGTTTGTAGTAAACAACAAAGTTAGAAATTATAATTTGACAACCGAAATCTTCTATACCATCTAAAGCCTGTTTTACACGGTTTCAAAAATTCTTGGCTAAATTGGGTCATGCAGGAGAGATTAGGCAAATATTGAACTCGAGATTAGATTTTATCAATACTTCGATTGTGATAATAAATTTCAATTTTTTTTTTATTAAATCATTTACTCCTTTATTTACTACAAACCAACCTCGAAGCAGATTTTCTGCTACATTTTGTCCAATTTTGACTCTTATCGCAAAAATTGCTTATCAAGTGGTTAGTTCATTTATTTAAAAACAATTATTTCGACCTTTTATTCTATTTAAAACTTCGATTGAAGAGATTAGAATGTACGACTGTGTCTGGTTATGTGTGAAGCGTTAAAATCCTAGAAGATATTATTGTCACGTTTCTCTCCAATAATTATAATCCAAGTTAACGCGTAAGTGGTTATTGGTTATTGTACTGTAAGACACTGCATTTTTCTAACTTTCCGACAGTTTTACGTGGGAAGTAGGAATATTAAGATGAAAATCCAGCATCGCTTGTGATAATTGCAGGTTTATGATGTTCCATACTTACATTATTATAACAAAGAGTCGTTTCAGCATGTTGACATGCCAATAAAGATAAATTGTGCAATAACGTTAATAATGGACCTGTCGATATATTCTAAAAGGATTTGCCAGATTTGAATAATCTAAGCGTAGAACAACGGCAAACTACATCATCGCAAAAGCTGTCAGGATTAGGTGCGGTAAAGTAGTAGTAGTATAGTCTTCATTCTGGTTGTCTCTCGTGTTAAAACTTCTAATTCTATCCCCCACGATGAGTTGAACTTCTTGTAGATTGAGTTATGTATAGGCTGACGAGAAAGAAATTCCAGGCAAATCCCCTAAGAGGGGGGGGGGGGCGGTTATGAGACATTTTTCGCTTAAAGCCGCTAATTTGAACGTTCAGTTTACTGCTTTTCCGCTCACTTGCGAAAAAAAGAGAAGTTTAAGTTTTATGATCCCCCCCCGCCCCGATTCATCAATGAGGAAACGGATTACTGCCCTATTATTTAATCAGTATGACTCTCATTAATTAACAACATTGATAATATTTCGTCAATATTGTTAACTAACGAGGCTTATCATGAATAGAACTGAATGTCTATAAAATTCTCTAAAATACGAATCTCATTTTTAAATCTGAAATGTTTCTTTACCAACAGCTGATTGCACAATGAAGTGTAAGGTTTTACCAAGGGGTTAACCACAATCAAAAAAATTTATGCAGACTTCATAAATATTTCCAAAGTGCTTTTAGTCTCAGGTAATCCCGAATGTTAAATCACAAGGTGATTGAATGAATTTTAATACATTTTAAAGGTTATAACTCTGAAAAAAATAATTGCGCTCTGCCTGTATTTTTTAGAATAACCTAAAAATTGCGCTTCTTAATTGTGGAAAGTATTTTGTGCGTTTTTTAGATTATTATAAAATACAAATATGGTTTAGTTACTATGTTCTTGGATTGTATGAGAGTGCTCGTATTCACTAATCCAAAGCTCTTAAATGACAAAAATTTCCACTACAAATGTTGTCCAAATCCAAACTTTATCTTTAAATCAATGTTTCGTCCTTAAAAAGGCTGAAACTATCGATTTTTTAGTATTAATCGTTTAGTACCCTTTAGTACAAAATAGATTAGAATCATTTTTTGTGTAAATCGATGAATTTCAAGTTATAGATCAAATTAAGCAAAGAAATGTTTAGAATTCGAAATTTTAAATTTTAGTCTCAAACGAAAACAAACGCCCATTCCAGATGTAAAATTTAACGGTCTAAAACTTTGGTCTAGTGCTAGTGAATTGTTTTGAAAAACCAATGCCTTTCATAGAAAAACGAAAACAGTGCGGCGTCATGTAAATTTCAGGCACTTCATATTGTGATAGATATGTCGCCACTACGCCGTCTGGTGCATTGAATCTACGTTACAATTTAGACGAATGAGCTTGGGGGCGTGTAAAAGTTTTTTTTTCAAGTAGAATTGGCCCTCAACTTATAAATTACATACATCCTCATTTCCTTTCAAGTTAAATGTATCTTCAATTTTTATATGACCTTGCTGCAATCGGCCCTAAATCACCAAACGATGCGACAACTTGAAGTTGTATTTCTGGATGACCTCAAAATATAGGACAGAAATGGCTCCTAAATGCTTCCTTTTACATTTGTATAATTATATGACTACGCAGGCGGTTGTAAAACTTGTACTGTAATTTTTCGAGATATTCAGTCCAACTATGTATCCAAAATGTTAAATATAACGTGCCCGTTAAGTCAAGGTTATCCAATTTGTTATGTTATTTATTAAATGATTGTAATGTTTTACCTTTTATCGATAACGTTAGACGTTTAGTTATCAGATACGTAGTAAGAATTTAATAAATAACATAACAAGTTGGATAAAATTGACGTAACGGGCACGTTATATTTAACATTTTGGATACATAGTTGGACTGATTGCCATTCGAAATTTTGTATTTTCAAATTGAAACGGAAATATTTTGAAAATTAATCATCCAATTAGTAGTATATTTTGTGATATTTATATCATCATTCGATTCTTCTTAACCTCTATATCTTATCGCCAAAATACACAGGCTTTTACGCAACAAAATAAAGAAATAACTGAAATCTGTTTCCAAATTACAGTTTTATCAAAACTGTTTTTTTCTGAAATTTGCATGGAACATTATTAAAATTTTACTTTTACAAATGTCTCATTGGGACCATTTAAAATCGTCCCACGGTTCGGAATCCACGTTAAACTGTAGGTCCCCTTTGCTCATCGTCACTGTACATATTAATTGTATAATAAGAAATAGACGGTTTCCACTTTTCTGGAACACCTAGAAAAGTCAGGGAATCTAGAAATGTTCAAATTTGATCATTAAAAGTCACGGAATTTTTCATTGTTAAACGAAAATCCAGGGAAATTAAACTTGTACCAGGGAAAATTCTTTTTCAAAATAGCATTTAAGCAAACCATACTTTTCTAAATTTAACACTTTATTTATTTAATTATGTAAAATTAAAAGATATCTGGTACATAATTGACATGGTTGTGCGGCCTAAAGGCCGCACTGAAGCTTTTCTCGATTTATATTTAACAATTGAACCACTAAAATTTAAAATAAATAACTGAAAAACCCGAAATAGGGCAAATAATTTAAGGATTAATAATTATAAATCTGTAGGAAGATGCGATTTATCTTTCTAAATATATCTTACATTAAATTTTTTGACCTTTTTTTGTTAAATTATAAGATATTTTTAATTGGGTATGAGTCTTTGATATTTTAAATGTTATCCAACGTTTTGGGCCGTTTACATTTGGCCCATTTTCAAGGCTAAAAATAAATTATTATAAAGCGCTTTTTAGGAAATTAATTGACAATGTCAATTTAAAAACGATTGGTGTTTGTCATCTAATTTTCCAAAATGGCTGTAAAATCGTAGATTGCCCATGAAAACGGCCCGAAACTTTGGATAATATTTAAAATATTAAAGATCATTAAAATATTTTATATCTTACATTCATTCAAAAAATACAGAAAACGCGGTGAATGCTAAATTAACTAAAAATCCGTTTCAGTGCGACCTTCAGGCCTTTTATATCCTGATTATTTTTACCTCAAATCACTTTTGCTCTAGAATTTACCAGGCTAGAAAAGTCAGGGAATTTGTTTTGAATAATTCAATGGCAACCCTGCGGTATGAAAATTTTAAAACCACGATGCAAGGTACTAAAGATATGAAAGATACCAGTACCATTTGGTAATTGGCGAGCATTATGAAGTTATCAAAACTTTTCCTCGTTCAAATATAATCTTACCGGTGAAGGTAAAATCTCAACCGGTTAATATCATTTGTGTAGACTTTGTTTTCTTTAAAGGTGCCACAATATTTTACATGGACAAGATAAAGAAAAACCTTTCAGTGCGGCCTAATAGGCCGCACATATTTTCTTGGTTAAACTACGCAGTGAATATCGACCGCTTATTTTTGATAAATTAACAAACAATTTAACGTCTTTTTCTTGCTTATTTCAATTTCGCTCCCACACTGAACCACAGGTGGCGCCACCAAAAAAGAAAATCACACCGAAATAAATCGAATTTTGCACCGCGAACCTTGCAGTTCATTATTCAATTTGCTATATCTAAAATTAAACTTCTAATTTTAAAAGATAATTTCTCAAATTGTTTACGTGTAATTGGAGTAGCACGTGAGCAGCGATACTTTTTGAATGGTATAATTTTCGTACCCGTAGGCACTAAAATATATTAAAAATAGTTAAAAATCCGAAAATAAAACGATACATTCCTAGAGTTATTTTTACGTTTTAACTTTTAACCAAAAATTGTTGAGAAATTTAATTAGAAAAAAAACTGTCGCATTTTAGTTCTTTTTAATTTTGGAAGGAATTTTTTTCATTTCGGCGTGTTCAAAATTGGAAAAATTTCTCGACAAAATGGCGGCTCACGGTGAATTTAATTCTTTGTATTGCGACGAAAATTCGGATTCTTTTAGTAAACGTTAAAATTTTTCATAATATGCAGTTCCCAATCGCGAAACGGTTTTTCATTTTAATAATATGGGAGATTTACTTTTGCGGTTATAAATTTTACCCAAGGCAGTCGGGTCGTTTTTTTGGTTTTATCAAATTTTATTAAAATAATTTTAATTTTGTTTTTCGAAACATCCGCCTGCACGGAACACACTTTTATTCCAACGAATTTGATTTTTGTTGTAAAAAACATTCATTGTTTGATGTTGTTGATGGGTAATGAGGTGAATTACATTAAATTTTTTAATTAATACCTTTTTTTTATTTTATGAGATGAATAGATTACACATGAATTATTTCATTTGGCCTCGTGAAAATTGTTGTATTGTTACATAGAGAATGGTGTTAATTTTCACCGTTTGAGGGGAAACTTCTGCTTGCTGCTAAAGAAAATCGGTGTCATCGGAATTTCTTTGGAACCAAATATTGCAACGCAAGCTGGAATATTTATTTTTTGTTGTTGGCATTTATTACATATAAAACGAGTTCTTAAATTACAAGTTGTTAAATTTGAACACCAACTTTTTATAAGTTGGAAGGCACGAACGCGAAGTTGTTGAATCCAAGTTGATCTTGAGACAAGGTTTTTAAATTAAATTTTTAATTACCCACCATCAGTTTTTGGGTCAACTTGACCGAAGAAAATTTATTTTCTCGCAATGTCTTTGGAAATGCTGCATTTTCTCCTCTAGTTAATGTTGCTAACAAATTGTGGTTGTTGCTAATCGATTAAATATTTATTTATTGATTTATCTTTATTATCAAGTGGTTTTGTCGGAAACTTTCAGAATTTAGAAAGTCTATGAATGTCCCAAAGCCAAAATTTAAAAAAAGCGACTGACCTTTTTCCTAATAAATAAGGAAAACTCATTTTTTTGTAGATCTGCTTGCTTGTGGCCATTATCCTCGTTATCGTGTAAAAACTGAAAGTAACGTTTTCAGATTTTTTTTTTAGATAACCCATCCCCTCGCTTACAAAATGTTAACTTAATTAATTTTTTTGAGATAAAACTGCTGTAGTCAAGCGAGCACAACTTTTATTTAATGAGTACGATATACAGTGGGAATCAAAACTTGCATTTTAATGACCTTGAAATATGGTACATTTCGTACCGTAGAACCTGACGTGGTGTGCGCGACTGGCGCGTTTCGGTTGAAGCTACTTATTGCCGTTGTTCTATTGGTCGATCGATTTTGTTTGCGCATCAATGGCCACCAGAGGATTTTTCTTAACAAAACGTACCACTTAAAAAATATGACGATATAGATTTCTGGTACCCGTGGGTGTCGTTTCTTATGTTCACAACATTTTAGTCCCGGGGAATTTGTTTTCCTTAGAAGAAAACAATACAAACTTATACTAACGATTGTCGATCGGTTAAAATTAGATTTAATTAAATTGCATGCGTGAATAGTGGCGCCAACCACAACAATCTTAGGTGACGAATTATAATAGATTTTGGTTTGTGATCACCAAATAAAGGTTGTTTTCAATCTTAGTTTCCTCGTGGTCGAAGGGGGAGGGAGTGCACCGCTTCATTCAAAAATGCGATTGAAAATACTCGAAGTTACAGTTTCCAATCAACTTGGCAATGTACCGATCAGAAAATTTTATTTGACTCTTTTCCTCGTCATAAAACGTGCCTGACCATGCGATAAATATTTAAAACGTCACATAAACTTGTTTGCGTTCTATCGATCCACCACGCGATTAAGTATAAATTTCTCAACATGGTTCATCTTGAACGTTCAGTTAAGATTATTGCAATTTTTAAGATGGATCCGCGTTAACGAAGTTACTGTCTTCCTGTTTCGACTTGTCCTAAAAACACATTTGGCACGGAACGTGCACAGATTTTACTATTTTTGTCGTGGAATTTCGAAATCTTGCGGATTCTTTTGAGGAAAGATTGTTAAAATTGTTAGCTTGAGTTTTGGACGACGGTTATAGCCTGCATGTTAGCGAGATCAACTGCTGATGGAAAGCACCCCGGCTCGCGTCTCCGTACTTCGGAAGACACGTAAAGCCGTCGGTTTCTTGTGTTAATGATTTGCCATCATAGCAATGAAAATTACAGCACGGCACATCGAAGGTGAGCTTAGCAAGGATGTAAAATCTAATTAGTTGAAAAACAGATCATAAGAGGAAGAAGTGTAAACTGTAGGTCCCCTTCGTATATGCTGATCTGCATATAATAGACAAGAGGTAAAGTACGTGGAAAAGGACGGAAGCCAATATTGCACACTTTCTGAGTTCCCTTGCCAAGTTCACTCCATGAAACTATCGAGTATAAAATATATAACTTTTGAGTACCACTCCAGAAGGCAACATCGTGAAAATTAAGTCCATAAAAGTCGCTATGTGATAACGAAATTCGGTTTGTTTCTCGGCGACGGAAGCTATGCTACGGTTCTGGAGGTCTCGAGTTCAAATTTTGGTTGCCCCTAAATAATTTGTGCTTTGGTTTTATGATTTGTAGGATCATGGGAGCGCCGGGCTCTATCACAACTGGTAACCCGGTCTACAAAATGTAAATTTACTAAACAATTATGCACTATTAATTAGGGTAGCTGGGTCTACTCCCGACGAGGGAATGGCGTGATTGGCCGTTTGTTATTTTGTTTATTGAAAGGGGGGTGGAGGGTAAATTCCTTCATGTTCGTGCTTGAAATAATTCGAAATCGATAACTATAGCAAAAATAATTACAAATCACTACAGTTTTGTTTATTACCTGATGTTCTAAGAATTTTATGTACAGTGACATTGAATTTAAAAGTTGTTTTTCATTTAGCTTATAATTTTTCCGGTTACGTCATTGCTGTTTTAGTTCGATACATTTTTTGTCGATGAAATTGTTCGATATTTTCAGTTTGAGAAACTAAAATTGCCGAAAAAATGAATTTTCTAACTTTGTGAAAAACACTGACCTATAAAATAATTTCCTATTGATCAAATTTCCAGAAAAGTTATTTACATCAGCAAGCGAAACGCCATGAAAAATTGCACTTCGTATAAAATGGGAAAAGTTTAAAATTTCCCAACTTTTTATTTAGGAAAATTAAATTAATTATCGTTAATATAAAACTTTCAGACGGTCACATTTTCATGTAAATTTTTTCGACATTTATTTCGTGGATTACGATGTCACAAGTTTCCCCCATGCTATTTTTTGTTACATTTCAAAGGAAAAGTTAAAATCGATCGGGACACCCGGTATGTACTTAATTTACTTGTTGATTACTATTGATAGCGTAAAAAGTTAATATTCAACAGGGGCGTACTTAATCTTGAGTGGTTCCGTTCCGAAAAACTTCTCTGCGCAAACCCTTTTCTCCCCAACTTGCAAATCCCTGGTTGTAGTGAAAACTTGAAGGTGAGAGAGTCCGTTACTTCTTACATCAGAGCATGTCGATCTGACCCAGCTTTCAGAACTTTGCGTGAATTCAGCCTATCAAATGCATTTTGTTGTAAATTTTTCTTTCTAGGTTACTTCCTATGGTGACTCACCTGGAGTGTTTCAAGGTCACCGCGTAATGGTTCACTTTTAATCTTCATCCATCCAAACGCGGTTTGCTATTTGCCTACCCAAAAATCAAACAAATTTGCACAACTTGAAACGTTCAGGCGGAATGGTTATTACTGTACGCGTCGACTCCCGAAGGAGTAATCACAAAATTCTATATGCGACAGAAAACTGAGATTGCTTTTAATATAATTTTTTCTTATCTCTCAAAATTTAATAAAAAATATTTACAATGGTAGAGGAAAAGCCATCCACCTTATTAATTGGCCACTATTTAAACGTCGCATGTAGCAATTAAACAAAAAAGCGGGTGTAATTTTTTGATAGGGTAGACGATTTCGCTTTCAAGTTAATTTTATGCGTCGCCCGAAAATGCAAGTTTCTGAATAATTAATGATGGGTTAATTTTTTTGCGGGCGAATAAATATTTCAAGTGCTGCCCTGTGATTAAAGTGCTAAAGTAAGTTTTATTATAAAATCAATCTCGAAGCGAATTTGCAAAACTTTCCCTAAACGTTACAAAATTGCAAGTAAAATTTAATTAAATTATTGTTTAGTTTACTTCGGGTTGATATTTTTTTTTAACCCTTCGTTGGTAGCTCAATTTATGGAACGCCAGTCGTCTGGCGCCTCCGAATTATTTCGCACCCTTAAACTACAAAATTTTAGTCCTATAAATTTAATCTGAAAATGTAACCCAATTTATTCATCAAAAATCGATAAATGGTTTCGCTTTATTGATAATCGGTTTTGTGGACAAGGAGAGAATTTCACTTCTAGTTATTAATCTACTCGGGGACTTCACATGCGAACTCTATTATCGATATTTTAATTTACGTGCTGATGATTAGGTCCTTGGAGTATCGAATTATTAAAATGTCCGTCGCTCAACGATTATAAGTGATTGTGATATTTAAATTCAAATTTCAAATTACCGTTCCCGAGCGCCACTCGAACCGCTGGAATTCATAGTAAATAAACAACGTGGCCGTTGCTTTCTTTTTTATACCGTGAAGGATGTTGATATTTTTAGAAATTTGTAAATACAAGTTGATATGACAAAAATATAGTAAAAAGTGACCTAAATACTTGAGAAATTTATTATTAACAAGGAAGAGTTTTTCTTACACCGAAAAAAATAATTTGTTGTCATCGATGTGATTATTTTTTTATGCAAATGAAAGTTAATTTCGTAATCACTTTTCTCAAGGCTTACAACAATGCACGAATCGGACACAATTATAATCGAATTAAAGTAAAAAGACAACCTAATTAACGTTCAAAGTCGATGTACGTAATGGAATTAAGTTGGCACTTTTTGTGTTTGGATCGTATGAATTTTGCTAAAAATAAAATTTATTTCGGAAAGCGTTTAAAAAATAAGGACATCGCGAATCAATGTTTGGCAATAACTTTTGTTGTTATTTTCGATCATTACACTTCCTCCAGAAGGGAAAAATAACTCGCGATGATTTATTTTTAAGTTTTTCGTTCGTGGATATCTGAAAAGTTTCCTTTTCTACGGTCCATTTTATTATAAATTTAATGTCGCGTTCTAAATTTTGTAAAAAAAACTAATTAATAAATTTTATTTGTAATAAATTAGATGAACTCGTTTTTAAAGTGGATCATTTGCCATTTCCTTCTGGCTTCCTAAACGAATGCTGCACTACCACATCACCATGAAAGTTTTGACAACTTTTCTAATTTTCTTCGCAATGGTTTGGAAACACCCAAGTGTGGAAAACTAGAAATTGTCTGATCTATGATTTTTCGTCAAAGTAATGGGCGAGGGATTCGTATTTTTACGCTCACAATTTTACTTCGCTCTTACATTTCCAGCAATTTTTTTAGGCTTTTATTTTTTTCTTTTATAAAATCAACTCCATTCAGTCGATTCAAACCAGAAGCGCATAATACATATTTTTATGGCTTGAAATAATAAAGGAGGAATTCTCTATGAGGTTTTGATATGCGAAAAATGAAATGAAAGTTTTTGTGTTTTGAGGATCAAAATTATTATACGAAAACAGTTGCTATGTTTTAATGAAAGGAAGAAAATACAGGGTGAACGAAAAGTTATCAGCATTTTAAGTTTTCCCACGGATTAAATACTGCGTATCATCAAAAGTCTCCCGTTGTAGATTGAATATGCGCCGCCGGATTTTAATATTGTGGAACCCTGGGAAAGTAAGTAATCGTATGGAGGGGGGATAGTGCAAGATCAACATTGTTTTTTTAGTGCATCGTAATTTTCTATACACGTTTTGTTCAGTTAAATTAAAAATTTGCTTTATCATTGCTATCTGTATGAAGAAGCAATTCACACAAGGCTGATCGTAAATATATCTCTAGTGATTCATAATACTTTTTCAGATAATTTTTTTATTACTTTGCAAAAGTTGGATCATCTGTCGCGTCGGTTTCCGCTTCGAATCATAACCGTGCTGTTTTACCGCTATCTAACTACGTAAAGGCAGGCCACACGACTCGGCCTGCGGTCTGTTATTTAGAGAATCGTGCGCTGCGATTGATCTTCGTAGTCACGTGCATTTAAAGAATTTAATTGGCTGATATCTGCCAAACGTTGTGGCCTAAAGGTACGTTTTGCAATGCACCGGGCTGCGCACAGAACGCAAGTAGCGTCTGCGTTTTAGTGAGGATGTTGCGCAATTTATATATTACGCAGAACCGTCGCTTACGGTTACCCTAAGGCTGGAGTCTCACTGCACCTTCCATCGCCACCTAATAAATTTTGAACTCTGTTTGAATCAATTGAATTAGTTAAAATTTTATTTGGTATTGGTAGATGGTATAGTAAGACTCCAGCCTTAACTTGCGGGTTAGGCCTCACATTTAGAGACTAATCCTTCATTAAGCCAGAAAACATCCACCACGTGTATCCTATAAGAATGCTTCGAGTATTATTTGTTTATTATTTTACCATCATTGTTATTTTAAAATAGCCGTAGTTTTTTTATCTTATCTTATCGCGGTTTATAAAGCATTTGTTTTAAGTAAACAAATGCAACTTTGTATCGACATGGCATTATTTCGAATGAAAAATCGGATTTTTATTGAAAGATTACAAATTATCTAACTTGATTCACACCCAACCCAGCCAAAACGATTTCTAACCGTTTTAAGGCGCCGCTGCGCTACGGAAGCATCCAAATCTTTTTTTTAATGTTTCTTCAAAATCGTCTTACAGCCGACCAAATTTGTTTTTATTTGTTTCGAGTTTAAAATTTTCAGTTGGAGAAGCAATTTACTTGAAGGAAAGTGAGTTATAAATCGATTTCGAGTTAAAAAAAAGTTGTATGTATAATTCGCATCACATAGAAGCGAGGGTCGGTTAAACCCTCTTCCATTTGTGTTTATTCAACAATTTAGCAGGCCCAAGCAACTAATCCTTATCTTACTCAACAACTATCGATTTTTCCAACAAAAAATATCTAAATTAACTACCCAAGTACATCCTCGTATTAGTTGAAAATTTTAAAGTTTGCTCTGTGATCAACCTGAAATTGGAACGGCGATATTGGGGAGGTTATTGATTTTTCTTTGGGGATTTTAATTAGAATTTTACCGCGTGCTCACCTTGCGAGAAAAATGTAGAAGCACGTGATCGACTTAATCCTCCTGGAAGATTGATTACTGCATTATTTTTTAATGTTGTTTGAAAAGAAATGATGAAAGCGAAATTTGATTTTTCACAAGTACGTACGCGTTTAAGCGCTTGATGCACATTAAAATGTATTTTTTTAACAATTTTTCATGAAAATTCTTTGTATCTTTGTTTTGGTTTCTACAAAAGAAAACCTTTTGTTGAAGTGCTTTGATAGTTGTGTAGATTTCACTTTTGCGAAGGGATCAAGTTACTGAAGAGACAGTTTTTAATACCCGTCCATATTTCAAATCGTCCTCCGATGAATGGATATACTAATGTCATCTTTGATAAAAAAAATATTTCTTTCAAATGTATCGATATTTAATGCTTTCTGAATTTTTGGCACTTGGCACCCGCGTGGGCTCATTGAATCTGCATTCTTGTTTTATTCATAATTCTCGGTAGGTAATTAATACAAAATATTACATTTTGTATGAGGTTTGTTAACAACCGTTCGGGTTAGTTAATACTTCGGAAAAGTAGCTAAACTTTTAAACTACAATCTTCATTTTAGCATACAAAATAGTTCATGTAGCTCGAAGCTACTTTTAATATACAAAATACGTATTTATGTCGAGTTATCTGACGAAAAATATGAAAAACAAAAGTTATAGTATGAATATTTCATCTATCTTATACGTACCTATATAACATAATTAACATATAAAGCTAACAGTCCTCACTCACTCATCAAAATATCGGGATTGCTTTACAATGAACCCATCAACAAGCTCAAATTTCCATGTGCTAACTTAAGGTTGTACCAATATGAAAATTCCAAGTCGTGATTCTGTCTTGTCACCTGCCAATTTTTATTGTGATGTACTGAAAATTAAGCGTTATTTACCAATTTTTTACATAGCTTGATAAGTCTTAATTTAGACATTGCAGGTATATTCTTTCAGTTTTGATTAGTTCCTGGGAAAATGAGTACAAAAACAATTTTTACGCGAATGTCCTATAGTACTTGTGAGGCCGTAGACCGAGTCAATTAGGGTGGCTATAGGCCGTCAGTTTTCTCAGAGTTATGTGATACGGTCCGCCTAACGGGCTCCCTAGTTTAAAAATAAATCAGGAGATAATGGATATGAAATCCCGAGTATTTCAACAATATTTTACACGGGAATACAGAAAGGCTGATGAAACCGAACAATTACGTTCTACATTTTTGTGCGCCTTTAGGCCGCACAACCTTGGTAATTACATACCAGATGTATAAATTATTGTCTATGTAGACAATTATTTTATTATCTTCTTTTTCTATGACTCTGCAATCCATTTTGGGTCTTGACCGTTCTTAAGAACCTTCAAAATCCGTTTCACGGGGTTGAACAATCCCCTGGTTTGCGATTGTTCGTTTTCCTTGTATTATCTACTATCCCTCTCCACTTCTCTCTAATATTGCACGCCGTTTCCTTCCATTATTTTGCACTAATAGTTTTCAGTTCTTTATACACATCCTCGGTCCATATTGATGTAGGTCTTCATCTTCCTCTCTCATCCGTTAGTCTCCAATTCATCATCAACCTAATTGCTCTTATTGTTGGATTTCGTTATACGTATCCCATCCATGCAATTCTCTGCACTTCCACGTGTTACACAATGTCTGCTCCTCATATTATTTAAAAGCTCAAAATTCATCAATCTTGCTCTTCTGTCTCCACCGGCCCAAAGAATTATATTATTTTATTCTATTATACAATCAGGAAATAGAGGCATTTGTATTTTTTTTAAATAATCTAGAAAATTCTGTACAATCCGAATTTTCGATTACCCGACGTTATTATTGTCCCCCCTGCGCCGTGTGACAGTGAAAGCGGACGGGGGTGGGGGTCAGTAGGAAATGTGGCACCGGGTCCCGACAAAAATATTCCAACACTGGTTGGAAGCTTCAGTATTTTCAAAAATTACATGTTTTATACAATCACCAAAATGACCATAACTTAATTTATATTGTGCATTTTTTCGTGGGGCGACCATATTAATTTATCTCAATCCTTATTGATCCTATCAACATAATTTGTTCCGGGAAAAATGAATTACAAAATCACTCTTCGGAAATTTTCGCTTAAATTTAGTCTTGAAAAGCAAAATTTCAACCTTAATACTTGATTCTATTTTATTTAGAAAGACCCATCTTCCCAGGGAAGTTTTTTGTAGGAAGGGAAAAGTCTGCAAGTCAATATTTTTGCACATAGGTACGAAGTAATTGTGTCCACAAACCAAATATCAACCTCCTGATTGCGTCATATTTGTTTTTCTAAAAATTCCCAAGTTTCTAAATTTTAGAAATCCGTACTTTTTAACGCTAAAAATGTGACATTTTGACCCCATAACAGTATTATTTATGAATAGAATAAAAAATGGAGTCCAGGTCGTTGAAATATAATATTTTTGTATAGTTTTCGTTCGACATATTGGAAAGAGTATTGTGGTCCTATTTGAGATTTCAATGGTGCGATTTAAAAATTCGTAAGTTACTTATTTACCCTCTCACCCCCCTTGGACCCCTCTTTTCGGGCTAGGAAATATTTGGGCTGGAAACTTTTAAAATAGACACACGGAGTGTGGTTTATCAGAAGTTTTATGTGGGGAATGCTGCTACCCAATAGCAGAAATGACGTGATTTCCAACCCTTCACGTGGGCAAAATTATGCATTTAGTAAAACGCATTACGTGGCTTATTTTTGTGCTTCACATATAATTGCCTTAATTTATCTATTTGAGTCTATGTAACGCAAAATTGATCGGTGCGGCCTTTAGGCCGCACAACCAAGCAAACACGTATTAATAGTAAATCACAACATCCTATAGTTTCTGCCAATTTAAATTACCGAGAGAAATTCCGTACTAAAAATTGATGATTGCTTAATTTTATAAAAAGGCGTGGCACAATTGCCTATGTAAGTCGTTTTCTCTTTTATTCCAGCGATTGTCCGGAAAGCACGAATTTCGTCAAAAACATAATATTGTAAATGCGCACGCGTTTCATTTGTGTGCACCGCGTCGCGTCGCTACAATTTATCCATCCTTTTATTGTTCTAAAAATAATACACTGCAATAAATTGTATATAATTTAATATATTATAGATGTAAGAAATAGAAGTACACAGGTAACACTTAGGCCGGCCCTGAAGGAATATAAGAATACAGGTAACACTAAGGCCGGCCCTGACCTGACTGACCGAAGATAAAGGACGTCACCACCCACTCAAGAGATTAAACCGATAAGTTGTAATACCAACTTATCAGATTAAATAAAACCAAGATACCTAGTAGACATGGACTGAAGAACACAAGAGCAGTAGAAGTCAATCGTGAAATAGTATTTATCTTAAAAACAGTATCGTGCCAGCCATTTTAGTATTTATTTTGATAATTAGTAGTGAATAAAGTGACCGAGTATTACATCAGAAGTGTGGATTCGAACTCAACGTTTAACCACGAAAGGTTTTTTTTTTCTCCAACCTTCGTTTAACCTACGACGACGACAGATAAGTACAGTCGACTCTCGATAAATTGAAACTCAAGGGACCAGAGAAGGACCAGAGAAAAATTTCAAATTACCATTAATTATTACCAAATTATCGAGAGATTCAAATTAACGAGTGTTCAAATGATCGAGAGTCGACTGTACCTACAGTTTTTTCTTTCTTTTTTCTCTTCCTTTTGTTTTTGGCGTTATTGAAATCCAATGGAGCTGAGTGAAAATAAAAGAAAACCCACGACCGAAGAAATATCCGATTTTGGCAGCAGAATGACCAACATCGAAAGATACATGGAAACCTTTCTCGTGGGGATGAGCAAGCGAGACGGCACACCAAGAAACGATAATCAGGGAAACTCTTTCAACCTCCCGATACACGACCCAGACCACAGTAAGCACTCGACGGAGGAATGGATCAACCGAATGAATGAGCTAAAGGATCAAGAGCAAATCTCCGATCATATGATGATTTTAAAAGCGGGAGACGCTCTCCAAGGAGCAGGTAAGGAGTTCTTCAACGACTGGGAACCACTTAACAATAAATTGGGAGAATTTCACGCATGATCTTCGCACGAACTTCCCGAATCAATTGACGTGGCACGCAAACGTGCTAAAAGCCGCAACTATGAAAAGCGACGATTTTGACACTATGTAAATATGCGAGGAACAAGATTAATAGTTTTTATCGATTTGAACCACAACTAAGCTGGGAAAAAGTGTTATGTACGGTAGTTGGTGGTATTAAAAATCAAGTCACGCGGCATAGAATACGTTCGAACCCACCGAACGATCGACGAGAACTTATGGTCCTCCTGCGGCAATGTGACAACGAAAGGCAGGATGATCAGCCAAGAGAGGCAAAACGACCAAGATTGGACACCCTACAAGGAGATAGAGGAAGAAAGGAAATATGTTTTCAATGTGGAAAGCCGGGTCACATACAGAGAAATTGTCGAAACCCGTAGGGCAAGACACCGCAGAATAATTGCCTCAAATGTGGGAAAATTGGCCATTGGGCAAAAGATTGCTGAAGTGTAAAAAATCCCTACAGCAAACGATATGATACTCAAGAGGTGATGGCCGACCGAAAACCAAAAGATGTCCTTGTATGTAGCTGGTGTAAACGACCGGGGCATGACGAATCGAAGTGTTTTAAAAAGATTGGATATCCTCAAATACGTTGCCTGAATACTTCCCGATGCGAAATAATGCCCACCGCAAACGCCTTGAATGATGGTCAGAACCAAAGTTTCACGTGCGTAATAGATTCGAGAGCAGATTTTTCGGTAATCAGCGAGAAGGTAGTGAAAGCAATCAACAGAAACATGATTCCGGCCAAACTAACGATAGAAGGATTTGGAACGTATGTAGAAACCGTCGGACGATGCCGGCTGTGTACGTGGCCCTACGAGAAGCGAA
This sequence comes from Podabrus alpinus, assembly GCA_932274525.1. NCBI lineage: Eukaryota > Metazoa > Arthropoda > Insecta > Coleoptera > Cantharidae > Podabrus > Podabrus alpinus. Next base: position 81,984,472 of record OW026454.1, on the reverse strand, counting down.
ACTGGAGATCGAATTCATCGTAGTACCAAACGGAATCATCCCTGGTGTGGATGCACTGATTGGCTGGGAAACGATCAAACGCCCTGGACTCGAGATAGTTGTGAGAAAATACGGACTGGATTTAGCACTTTCTTCGCACGCGAATACCAAGATACGAAGCATACAACAGAAGAAAAGTTGGCCAGGATTGGACGAAGAATGGAATGGTCGATTACAGAAATTATTAACTGAAACTTTCGCACGGCCACCAGAAGCAGTGACCACGGGCCAACTAGAAATATCGCTGACCGATGATGAACCGATAGCCTTCCGTCCTAGACGATTAGCATACGCCGAACGCACCGAATTGAAAGTAATCATTCAAGATCTGCTGGATCAGGATATAATCAGAGAAAGTTCGTCCTCTTACGCCAGCCCCATTGTTTTGGTCAAAAAGAAAAATGGATCGTTACGACTCTGCGTCGACTATAGGGAAATTAATAAGAAAGCTGTACGAGATCGTTACCGAATTTACGCGATCAACTAGATGCATTGGGAAAAGCGAAATATTTCACTACGCTAGATATGAAGGATGGTTTCCACCAAGTAATGGTTGAGGAGAATAGTAGAAAATACACTGCTTTCGTTACACCGGATGGTCAGTACGAATACAATCGGATGCCATTTGGATTTGCCAACTCACCCGCATGTTATCAAAGAGCCATTAACTACTTGGGAAATTTAAAAGATTCGATATCACAGGTTTATCTAGATGACGTGATGATCGCCTCCGAAACCATGGAACGGGGATGCGAATATCTGAAGAAAACACTAGAAGCACTATCAGAAGCAGGATTTGTATTGAATTTGGATATTTTTTTTATGATCCTACCCTTAGTGGTAATGAAATTTATGATCCTACCCTTAGTGGTAATGAAGTTTATGATCCTACCCTTACCAGCAGTGTGGCGTTAAGCTTACACCGGCAGACTAGCGAGCGGGAAACCGTGGTTCTATACCTAGTCGCGCCGGATATACTGCTGTGATCTTCAAGCCCAATATAAATCTGTGGGCTATGGGGAAGGCAACGGGAAACCACCCCATTAAATTTCTTTCCCTAGTTAAGTCATCTTGACTTCGGTCAAGTTGATAAGCAACGTTTGCTGAGCGGATACGGTACTTGAAGAAGAAGAAGATCCTACCCTTAGTGGTAATGAAGTTTATGATCCTACCCTTAGTGGTAATGAAGTTTATGATCCTACCCTGAGTGGTAATGAAATTTAAGATACCTTAGGTTAGACTAATTTTTATTTTTAGAAATCTTGGCTCAAATTTACGTCATGGGGACATGACAGTTGCAGGATGGCCGTGTAAGAAATAGAAGAACACAGGTAACACTTAGGCCGGCCCTGAAGGAATATAAGAACACAGGTAACACTAAGGACGGCCCTGACCTGACTGACCGAAGATAAAGGACGTCACTACCCACTCAAGAGATTAAACCGATAAGTTGTAATACCAACTTAAATAAAACCAAGATACCTAATAGACATGGACTGAAGAACACAAGAACAGTAGAAGTCAATCGTGAAATAGTATTTATCTTAAAAGAAGTATCGTGCCAGCCATTTTTAGTATTTGTTTTGATAATTAGTGAATAAAGTGACGGAGTATCTTACATAGATATTAATAGAAAATATTACAATGTGTTGCAAATCTGGGCTATTGTGACATTTACTATTGTATGTTATGTTGCCCATAGAACAACCATTTACACTACCAGACATGCAATTTTTTTGCTACTGTCCTTCTGAGAGTTAGTTTTATGGCCTTTAATATCATTTAGTGTTAGAATATTTCTGCTTACACACATGAATAATATAATAATTATTGTAATGTTATCAATTAGTTTCATAATAATATATGATAATAGATTACTTCAAGCTGTCAGTAGCAGAGATTATTAGGTTCTGGTGAACTTATAGCGGGATTTTATAAATTTGACCAATCAGTAACAAAGAATATTAGCAAGCCTATCAATTATTATTATTATGCATTACCCCAACAACAGTTTTCACATTAGCCATTTGAAATTAACCCAGGAATTGGTTAGTTTATATAATAACCATGTTAATGCACAAAAACACTTTTCATACACTAAAAAGCACAAAAGTGTATTTTTTTTGGGTAAAACTAAAAATACAGATATGATTATCCAGTTAGTTTACAAACAAACCGAGTTACCGAGGCGATTGGTTTTATCTTGCTTAGAATACAACAATTAACACTCACAAGTAAGTTAGCCAATTAATTAAAACGGTGAGCTCGAATGGCCGCTTGTGTAGTCGTGCGATTTAGAATGTGAGGTTAGGTTTTTGAGCAGCATATCGTAACCGACCCCATTCACGTTACAAGTTCATCGATCCATCCGTTCTCGTGGCATAAAAAAGTGATATCATTTAAATATACGTAGTACATAATTTTGTGAAATTCGTGTTCATTAGAAATTAAAGATATGGAAAACTAGCATAGTATTTTAATTTCACGCAATTATGTTCAATATATTATATTGGGCGCTTGTTATGATACAGCCAAGTTTTAAAGTGTATAAAAATAATTTATCCGAAGCATGGAATCTCGACCAATGAAAATGTGGGAAAATCAATTATTTAAGTTTAAAATTACATTGAAACGTATTATCAAATCAAGTTAATTGAAAACTTTTTATTATTTATGTCGTCCAATTTAGATAAATAATTAATTGCTCATAGGACAGAGAATGTGACATTGACCTTGTTGGATCAGTATGAACAATATGAAAATTTCGTGATGTTGGCATACAAAATTATTTATATCATCCAAACTACTCGAGTATACGTTTTATTGTACTAACAAAATGTGAAAAAGTTATGGATTATTTTCATCGAATTGGTCGTTGACTCTTTTATTGCCTTTGATAGTACGGAAAAACGTCGACATTTTTATAATAAAATCATTAGGTACCATTAGTTTTCTCTTCATAATATCCAAACTACACAGTCAAATTGATTGCGAGAATGAGATAATTGTAGTCCTCTCTCTATAGAAAATTTATTTTCATTATTTTCCAAGTCGACTGACTACGGTGGTTTACTTTAGTAATTTGAGCAATTTCAATGAAAATGACGTGATTTTGTGGTTTGATGGTTTCAGAAATAATTAACCCAATTCACGTAACCCTCTCCAGTTGCATTTTACTCTCTTAATTGATCTCGTTTGGTGTTTATATATAACGGCGAAATTTTTCTGCTCTCGACATATAAATTTTCTCCCAATTTGGACGGAACTTCACCTTGTGTCGATATCGTAAACTTCCGTTAATTAGGATTTTGGCAATATTGGTCGTGTTAAGCAGATACAATCTGGTCTTACGAGGACATTAATGCAAAGATTTGCTAACCCAAACGCATTTCAGGTTATGTTCGCTTCTTCATTGATTATGTCATTTAAAAAACTATTATTTATAAGAAAAACAGGTCTGGTCTCTTTAAAAGGTGGTTGAGTAATGCTTAAACAAGGAGGATTACTCACGTTTAGTAATAAATCAAAATGGGCGACTAATTAAAATTTGTCCAATTTTCCTGCATTTTTTTGGTTGGCGGTTGCAAGTTTACCAAAAACTAGTCAAACATGTCTTGCAAGTGTAGATTAAAAATTGCCAAGACAGGTACTTGGTCAAACTAGCTGTATACTATTTGTGGCCCAAGGCACAACTTGGCCAGTCTTTTTAAAACAGGTTGCAAAAATTATACATAATTACGTAGGCGTTCGAGGTCATTTCGATCTATTATTGCAAATTTCAAGTTTATATTATTTTTATTTTCCTGTAGAAACGATTGAGTAACTCGATAAATAAATAACAATAAATCGTCCGTCCATTGTATTGTTTTTAAATTGGAACAATAATGGCTTATCGTGATCATTTTTTACGTTCAAGGTGAAAATTTAAGTATGGACGCCTTCCAAATTGGTACGGAAGAAAACATCCAGGTGGCCATCTTATTATTAGAATTCTACCCGCTCTCTTTGGGACTTTTTCTCTTTCTCGACCAATTTCGGCCGGCACGACACACAAGAGTACAAAGTTGTGTGTGAACTTAATTTCAAGTTTTGATGAGTTCGTAGTTTACCTGATAATTATAACTTTTTACTTAAATGCATATCTGCACTCACAGTTAGCTTTACCGTAGAAAATGCAAATAAATTGCACTAATGCACATTATCTGCTGACTATCTTGAGGAAAATATTCAAATTGCCCACTTATTTGCATACCTCACGTTTTTGTAATCATACAGGTAAAATTTTAAATTGTAACCTACTAAGTAGCCGACGGTTTACCGCTTGATTTATTTTCATGTTGCAGTATTTTTGGAAATAAGGATTACTAATGGCACGATTAAATGGGAAAATAGCTCAAACAAAAGTAGTTCATCCAGCGTTTGCATCATTCTCTCCATGTCATATCGTTTGGAATGTTTCCAATAGTCCATTTCGTATTCTTCCTTAATATTCCAAGTGTCTCTTAAATTAGCGATCAAAAAGAAACCGTTCGTGTACTAAAAATGCGAACAAAATATTTATCCATTTTTTTTATGTTTCAAATAAATTCTGAAAGCTTGTCAGAATTTTAAGTCAAATAAAAAAATTGATAATGAATTAAACAGATAAAACATGATTCTTTTTTTCTGTTTAGTTTAGTTTGTAGCTACATTCACGGTTTGATATGTCTGCCTGTCTGTTCATCTACGAGAGTTATATCTTATATCTCGGCTGCTGGAAGATTACTTACCCTGGTAAATCCAAGCAAGCAATAGTTTTGTTTTGTACCTTTTACTTGAGTTTTTTAACCGATAGTTCAGGGAAAAATATTGCGACATCATTTGTTTAGAAGGTAATCCACTGCTAGAACTGTTTATCTTCGCAATACGGTAATCAGTGCTTTACTAATTGAGGTCACAACATAACCTTACTTCTCCTCTTGTAATTGACGTACGTTTCCTTTGATTATGTTAATAATTAGCGCAAATTCTTGCCTACAAAAAATTTGGTCCATCGATCCGGATTTTTATCTTATATTAGGTCCCGCGGTAGTTTAGGGAGTCGAAATCAATAGAACATAACATTATTGATCTAAAAAGATAGATAAGGTTTCCTACGAGTATAAAATGGAAATTATCTTCCTTCACAAAAAAAAGCTGATAAAATCTACATACTTACATATTCGGGTACGAAGCGAAATCGAATTAAAATCTTGTTAAGCTTTATGTACGCTACTTTAATTATTACCGCAATTAATCTAACAATATGTGGAACGAAAAAGACCTTTTAAACGTCTTAAGGTAAAATAGCATCACGTAAAGCTCAGCGCGGCTTAAACCTAACCTAATTTATCGGTTATCTCGTATGTGATAAAATTCCACTGAATGATTAGACTTATCTGTAGTTTTCTCTCTTTACGCTCTTCCGTTAATAATTTCATTTATACGATTTTCCTTAATAGTAGTAAAAATAATTCCAACGTTTGACGAAAAATAACGAATTGTATTCAACTACAAATAAACTTTTATCTTTTGTTTCCCAACTTCTGATCGTTCAGCGTTTCATAACTCTTACAAAAGTCGGCCGAGTTAAATTTTTCTGAGCTTTTCTGAAAGAGACCTGAACGAACTAAAATATCAGTTTAAATACTTTCGTCTCTATAACTCACAGTTTTTGAGTTATCGCTCATCAAAGACAGTTTTTGAGTTACCGATAAAATCAAATCTTGTTAATCAAGTTTTTTAAATAAAATTCTTGCTTTTATTGTACCTTCCAAAAAAAATTTACAAATTAAAATTTTATAGAGCTTCTCTACAAGAGGAGTGGAGTTAAAAATTTGTTTGGAAATTTTTTGGTAGGGCGCAGTTTCAGGTATCGCTTATCGAAATTAATACTGCAGATTAACTTTTATTCGCTGCTTCCGAATCTCGGATAGTTCAACGACTCGTAACTTCTACAAAGGTCCAACAAATTTCATTCTGTTTAGATTTTCTGCAAGAGAATTGCACAAATAAAAATATTTGTTGGGTTAATTTTTTCTATAAACTGCACAGTTTTTGAGTTATCCGCAATGATTCAATTGTTTCTGTTTCACATTCTTATTCATTCAACGACTTGTAACTTCCGCAGAAGCCAACGAATTTAAATGCTTTCTCGAGATTATAGAAAGAATTGTCAAGATAAAACTTTTATTTTAATTTTTTTCTATAGAATTCAGTTTTTGAGTTATCGTTAACAAACTTTTATGCCTGATCGTTTAACAACTCTTGAACTTCTCAAAAAGCGGCCGATTTTAATTTTTCTGAGCTTTTCTGAAAGAGAATTGGTCAAACTAAAAACAATTAGAACGCACAGTTTTTGAGTTATCTCTCGTCAAAATAAAACATCAATACAGCCCTGAAGGAACGGTAACAGCCCGATGACTGTTTCCAGGCTGTAATTGTATGTGACAGTTGTATGGAAATGATGATATTCAAATTTTTGATATTTTAACGGTTATCCGCCCTCTAAGAAAACAGTCCTCCATCTGTAATTCCGTTGACAATGACTGGACAAAGTCCAATGACTTAGGCAGTCATTTGTGCGATTTCCCTTGAGTTCAAACCCTCTGGAAATCGATATTCACAATTCCTGTCGTCGGGTGACATTTGAATATTATCTCTCCCGTATGGCTGTTACATACAATAGAACCAGATTACTGTAAAACCCCGGTTATTCCACGCTAACCGAGCCAAACATCTTGAAAAAAAAATCGGTGTTATTCGAGGCGCCAATATAAAATCCACTTTATTCGACCCTTGTTGCCGAAATATTTTTGGCGAATGAGATGATATATAATTTCATCAGTAAGTCGAAAAAAATTTTACGAAAATTCTCTGTAATTCTGGTTTCGATAATCGGGGTTCTACTGTAATTCCAATTTTTATTTCTATTGCGCATTCTTATTCATTCAACGACACGTAACTTCCTCAGAACGCAATTTTTTGAGTTATCGCTTATCAAAATCCAAAGCTTGAAATTAATTTTCATCCTCCGTTTCCAAACGTCTGATTGTTCAACGGCTCATAACTCACTCAAGCAGTACCTAATTAAATTTTTCCTAGTTTTTCTGAAAAAGAATTGGCCAAACTAAAAGAATTGTATGTATAATACTTTTTTTCGTAGGAAGCACAGTTTTTGAGTTATCTCTCGTGAAAATCAAAACTTTGTAAAATTCAGATTAATTCAAATTTTTATTCATTCAATGACTTGTAACTTCCACGAAAGTCGACGGATCTAAATTTTTTCGAGATATTTTAAGAGAAAATTGTCAAACTCAAAAGTTTCATTCAATAATTATTTTTGTTCGGAGAACGCAGTTTTATGAGTTATCGCCTATCAAAATCAAAAGCTTGAAATTAATTTTTATCCACCGTTTCCGAACTTCTGATTGTACGACTCAAAACTCACTCAAACAGTACCTAATTTAAATTTTTCCCAGTTTTTCTGAAAGGGAATTGGCCAAACTAAAAGAATTGTATCTATACTTTTTTTTCGTAGAAAGCACAGTTTTTGAGTTATCTTTCGTGAAAATCAAAACTTGATAAAATTCAGATTAATTCAAATTTTTATTCATGCACATTTTTATTCATTCAATGACTTGTAACTTCAACGAAAGTCGACGGATTTAAATTTTTTCGAGATATTTTGAAGGAAAATTGTCAAACTCAAAAGTTTCATTCAATAATTTTTGTTGGAAGAACGCAGTTTTATGAGTTATCGCTTGTCAAAATCAAAAACTTTAAACAAACTTCCATCCGCTGTTTGCCAACGTCTGATCGTTCAACAATAATTCGTAACTTCCACTAAAGTCCACAAATTTTAATTTTTCTGAGCTTTTCTGAAAGAGAATTCATCAAGCTAAAATAATGGATGCGGATACTTTTTCCGAAAACGCATTGCTTTTATTATAAACTTGGTAAAATTCAGATTAATTCAAATTTGTATTCATGCACATTTTTATTCATTCAATGACTTGTAACTTCCACGAAAGACGACGGATTTAAATTTTTTCGAGATATTTTTAAAGAAAATGGTCAAACTCTAAAGTTTCATTCATTAATTTTTGTTCGGAGAACGCAGTTTTATGAGTTATCGCTTGTCAAAATCAAAAACTTTAAACAAACTTCCATCCGCTGTTTTCCAACGTCTGATCGTTCAGCAATTCGTAACTTCCACAAAAGTCCACAAATTTTAATTTTTCTGAGGTTTTCTGAAAGAGAATTCATCAAGCTAAAATAATGGATGTGGATACTTTTTCCGAAAACGCATTCATTTTAAATTTTTTCTTGTGAAAATCAAAAATTAATATAATCTGTATTAATTCAAATTTTTTGTTTGTTGCACGCTTCTAATTATTCAATGACTCATAACTTCCACAAAAACTTACGAATAGGTTTTTCGTGATATTTTGGTACAGAAACGTCTAACCAAAAAATTCTTTTCTGTAGATCGCAGTTTTTTGAGTTACTGTTTGTCAAAATTGAAAAAGAAAAAATTAACTTGAATCAGCTCAATTCTAACGTCTCACAATTTCCACAAAAGTCCACCAACTTAATTTTTTTCGGGTTTTTCTGAAAGATAATTTGTCGATCTAATATAAACCGGGTTTGAATATTTTGGGCCGGAAAATGCACTACTTTAGAGTGATCTTTTGTAAAAATCAATAATTAGTCAACGACTCGTAACTTCCACAAAAATTCACGAATTTAATTATTTTTCAAGATATTTTAATAGAGAAACATAACTAAAAAATTTCGCAATTTTTTGAGTTATTGTTTGTCAAAATCAAAAACTTGAAATTAACTTTCATCCTCTGTTTCCAAACAGCTGATCGTTCAACGACCCATAACTTCCACGAAAGTCCTCCAATTAAAACATTTCGGAGTTTTTCTGAAGGAGAATTTGTTAAGCTTAAAAAAATACGATTGGAATGCTGCGGCCCGAAAACGCAATTTTTGATTTGTCTTTAGTCAAAATTAAAAATTTTAAATTAACTCTTCGCGTTTCCAAACAGCTGATCGTTCAACGACCCATAACTTCCACAAAAGTCCTCCAATTAAAACTTTCCCGAGTTTTTCTGAAGGGGAATTTGTTAAGCTTAAAAAAATAGATTGGAATGCTGCGGCCCGAAAACGCAATTTTTAATTTGTCTTTAGTCAAAATCAAAAATTTTAAATTAACTCTTTTCGCGTTTCCAAACAGCTGATCGTTCAACGATCCATAACTTCCACAAAAGTCGTTTAATTTAAGTTTTTCTGAACGAGAATTTGTCAAGCTAAAACAAAGAATTTCAAAACTTCGTCCGGAAAACGCACTGTTTTTGAGTTATCTTCCTCATTAATTCAAACTTCGGTGCATTCCACATTTAATGTATTTAATTTTTCTGTGCTGATCATAGTTATCAAATTCTAGTTTCAACATACAGCACAGTTCTATTCACAGTTAAATTTAACTAAAAGAATTCGTTTACATGTTTTGTAATAAATCCGCAGTGCAACTCAGTTTATATTAAAAATTCTGAAAGTTTTGTAAAAAAAAACTGAACGTCGATTCGACAAGCGATAACTCAAAAACTGGGCGTTTTAAGTAAAATACCGTCGAGAGAAATTTTTTAGCACGAAGAATTGTCTTTCTAAAATCCTCAAAAAAATTAAAATCGTTCGTCTTTTAAGGAAGTTATTGCCCGTCGAGTGAACGCATTTCAAAAACGGAGAACTTGGACTTCGGCTACATGCATTTTTCAAAACTGGAAATTGTTGCGATTTCACGAAATATTCGGGGCGGCACAGTAATGGGTACGCGAAGTTACAAAGGAGTAACGGGTTCAACGTAACTTACAATATGAATTAGTTTTGAATCATCGATTAACAAAATAATTTACTGTCGCATTCACGACTATTTAAAATTACCGATTTAGTCACGGATGATATAATTTTATGTAAACCATATTATTTGCAATGGTTGTGACGTCTCAGACATGAATGTAGACTCTTTTTCCTGTTTCATTTTAACCATGTGTAGAGAAATAGGGACCATTCCCCGCGATTTCCAAATATGTGACAACATAACCTCAATTATTTTAATTTGTCTATTTTTTTTTGTGGCATTCAGTATTCTATAATAGCGTGCAGTATTATTGACGAATCATTTCCTGTCCATTGCTATCAGATAAAATCGGTTTAATGATAAAGTTTGATTGATTTATCAATGGTGTGATTTATTCGGGCGCCATTTTTGGTATCTGGCAATACATTTTAGTAATTCGTATAATATAACGTACTTCAATTTGGCCTTGAAGTTTACCCTTTGACCGTCTTCTTTTCAGTTGGAAAGGTGCAAATAAAGCGAAAAGTTGTTAATTTTACCAAAAGTTTCTGATAACACGGTAATAATTATTTATTGAAATGCTCAGGCGTCAGCAGTTCCCAAACGATATTTTCGATATTTGGTTCTGCAAATTCCAATTTTCTCGCTTCTTAATTGATGAACTTTCATATTTTTTAAAAGAAACGCATCTATCGCTTGAATACTGGATTCGGTACTTCCACCAGTTTCGGTGCTTATTTCAATTAATCAACTTTTGAAAACTTTTTGTTCAATTTACATCCCATTTTTTTCTGACAGGCTGAGATATTAATGCTTTAAATTTTTCATTCGACGATTTTTAAACCAATACGCATTTCAAAAAATTTCTTATGTTTGAATATTACTTAAAAAATTTCGAAACTAAAAAATGTAAATAAACTTGTGCCATATTTTACGTTAATTGACACTCATCAGTAGGGTCAAAATGGAGGAGCTATAGTTTTATTTTTACGCTCATCGAGGTTTTAGGTCAATTTTCGCATTTTTAGCCCTAGCAAGTATCCGCCCGAATTGCACAAAACGAAAACCGCTGCGTAGCCAGAACTGCCGCTAATTTTAGCAACCGAACGAGGAAGAGATTCTAATTATTTCTTTGCTGGATTACGTAATCGTCATTTTGTCTATTCGTGACGTGTACGCGTATTTGTTCGTTTGACCCGTTTTTGTTTGAGGAAGTTGATTTCAATGAGGAAAATGTCATCCCAGTGGATGTGGTTTGTTTTCAATAAATAATTCCAAGGTTACACGAAGCAATTTTGGACGAAACATTTTTACAAAGCAGTTTCTCAATTTTTGTTTATATGGTCGAGGTTAACTTTGATCGTAGGATTAAAATTGAAGGTTGTATTATAGAACCTTGCCAACTATGATGATTTTTATTGCTCTTCCTGTTGTAGTACAACTTCTTTGAAAAGTACGTAGGTAATACAATTTTTAGGCTAGAATACGGTAAATCCCAAAATTAGTCGACGCGTTTCGCTCTTGCAGCTTAATACGGATAAAAGTGGCTGTTGTTTGTTGTTATAATGAAATATCTTGATGAAATTGGGAATGACTTTGGTGTAGAAATTTGATAAAATGAAAGATTATGAAGAAACCCCCTTGTTATATGAGATAGCAGCGGGGGATGCGTACCTATGTCCTAAAAGAGTGTCATTAAAAGACTGAAATAGTAGCAGCGGATGACAAAGTAAACAAGAGTGCACATACGAAACGAACGACGATAAACAGGAGGACTTGCTAGTAGAAAGTTGAGCGTGGGGATGGAAACACAAAACAAACCCGGTGGGCGATTTGATGCGGACAAGGACGCTGGTGAATAACACCGCCACGTTGCCAAGTCGCTCGTCTAACAATAGAAAGAAGCAAGGTGCAACCGGTTTTAGCAACGTTGCAATGTCTCGGTGGTATGGGTCACATTTTCAACTAATGTAACGGGACAAATCTGACCTAGTAAATAAATCCACATTTATTAGAAAATCATCAATATTCTGCCTTAAAGAAATTAATTGAATTTTACATTTCGCGCTGTACAATAAAATCTCAGGTCAAAGATTCCATTATAATTTTATGATGTATGACTCGCAAATATGTACATAACCATATTATACTACAATTTTATTTATATAAAAAGGCGTATTTTTTTTATATTAAAAATAACACATCTGGTGTTAAAATTACGACATAATAATCATTATGATGCGATTCGATTTTTTTCACATATTATTCCCTTATGTAACTTTTTAATTTTACCACCAGACCATCGTCGTATCGTCGTGAAATCGAAATATCTATAACGGAACACTTCAAGTTTTCGATTTAAATTATTTTATAATAAAAAGCGACAACTGGTTTTTATTTTGCGCTTGGCATGCGTTGAAAATAGGAACAATTTAATTTAAATGCTAGAGACGTGGAAAAATAATGGAAATTGTTGATTGTTCGGAAGTTGGTGAAACAATTGAAAGTGGAACAGAAATTTTTAATTGGTTCTGTAACGGTGTACGATTTTGTTTAATTTTCTTCTTGTAAAGAGGTTAGAAACGGATCCGTCTCACCATAAAGATTGGATCTACTTACACACCAAACGAGTTCTGGAAGAGAGGATGTCGTTTGCATTGCGTTCCGTGAATAAACATAAAGTTGAACAAGATGTGTGTCATGTGGTTCCGTACCAGTACATCCCAAACATTCTGCACACACCAATACCGGATCAGCTTTTTCCGCATTTGGTTCCAAAGATTCGGTCCAAATCTGGACCTGGAAGGCGCGAAGAACCGTCCACCTATCTCTTCTCTCTTTTGGGATTTGGTCACGATAAATCGCCCACGAACGAAACGTCGTCCCACAACCTACATTGCATATGGTTGAAAAATTCGTGTTCTGATGACAGAAAAAAATTAATTTTTTGTTAGAATTAAAATTGCAACTTTTTATAAACACTTTTAGATTTCAAGGTCACATTTTTAGGCAATTATTTTGTCACGGTGCCTGATTTAGTTCAAGTTAGTTGCCCCGTGTTCACAATTATCAAATTTGAGAACTTTTTACCGTCGCCCATGACCTTGCTATTACCAACCATCCAAGTTTAAACACACCGAAATTTCAAATGTTCATTGTTTTAATCTTGACATTGGTCGATCTCTTCGATTCCATTTTCGCGGCACAAAATTTTATTTATTTACATCAAAACTCACAATATTTGCTTCTCAACTTCTTTTTTTGACAGTGCAAATTTTGTTATTCACACCTTCACACCGTGCATCCTATTCAAATTTTTAATGGTCGATTTCATTTGTTTTTTGTTGATTTTTAGGTTCATTGCACCTTTTCTTTTGTTACTTTTTTGATTCGCATGCCATTTTTTATTTCCCCCTTGATTTGTGAGTCTGCTATCCTTGACGTTATGTCATTGTGTTTAATTTATTTTTGTAATGACATCGAAAAACAACCTCATTAGTGTTTGACACCAAGTTTTTGTTGGATCTACCTAATATCATCTCACGTCAAGACTTTTAATGATTACATTAAATGCGGTCCCAGCTAGGGCGCCAAAATGTAACAATCCTCATTACTGGGTCACTAAGATATGCTTGAAAACACCCGCAGGAAATTGTAATGGTGATACGTCTTGGTTAAGACTCGGATGACCGCAACCCTTTGGATCAAGCGAGAAAGATTGTAATGGTGTTAGTTACTCGTTTGCTGAATCAGTTTGCAATAGTGCTCCTGAATAATACACGTCACCGGATCCATTATTTACATAAAAAAACATTTTTGTCTAGCATCCTGTCTCAGCGATAATAATTATTTGTAATCATTGCAATTACTATTTCAACGTTGGTTTGAAGGTCACGATATCTTTACTATTAATTACCGTATACTCTTGTAAGAGTATCATCATCGATATTTTTAACTTGCGAATTAATCAACAATATTTAAATGTTACGTAATTCGCACGTGAATAAGTTGGAAAACAAATCGGTTGGTGATCCAATCAAAATTTTGAAAACTACGACGATCGGCCCTATTGTCTTATACGTTTAACGTCGATTTTGGGCTGCGATTGCCCCCCCCCCCCAAATCGCAACCAAACTAAGGGGCACTCAAAAGAACTGCATGTTGTTCCACAGTTGTATCGGGTTATACAAACATGGTTTACGATATCACAAACTCTCCTTCAGACTTAAACCAAACTTAAGGCCGCTTATACACGAGCAATGCCGGGTCTTGTCGAACCTTAACCCGAAGCCTATTCTTCGACTCGAACGACTAAATTGCTAACGACAAGGTTGGCAAGTTTAAATTTTATATATCTTTAGAACAATCGTAAAATATCTCTAGATTTCTCTAAAATGTAGGATTATACTGCTTGTAATCAAAATGTGACGGAGGGTGCCACGAAATTCATTTTAAGCTCATTTTTTGCATATTCTGATAAGGAAAGATTTGTTGAGTAACTTATGCAGTATTGTTCAATGCATTATTATAAATAGAATGAGCGGGGGTGGGTATATTTGTTAAAAATACATTCTTGGTAAGACATTCCATATAATTAAAATTGAAATAATTGAAAAGACTGTTAAAACTGAAAAATTATTTAAATAATAATGGTTGGAAAGGACCTTGCCCCCCCCCCCCCTCCCGCTATGACTGCCACTGGGAATAGGCCAAAAGGTGAAACAAATTCATACATTTTTAAATTAAAGTAAATTGAAAATGCCATGGTTACTATATTTATTTGATTATCTATTACCTAACATGAACTGAAACACGTTGGCGCTTCACGTGATTGCAATCCTTCTTCTTCTATGACCTCTTATTTAATCAATGTATTCAATTAGTTCTGTGAGTATTTCTTTTTACGTCTTCGATAGATTGCTAGGCTGATTTTCGATGTGCTGTGCCCTGGAACCCTGTAATTAATTATTTAAGTTACTAGCTAACATTGGCCGCTTTTAGGCATATACTACGTGATTCCTAGATTGTGCGGCCTGAAGGCCGCACTGGGAGAAATTATTATCATATAGGTTCGATGTTAAATCAAAAATATAATAAAAATTCTATCATCATGTCCAGAGCAAGCAGAATTTCGACTACACATTTTTATGGAATGGAGATTGAGTCTTACCTAACTGTTCAAAAATGGAAACCAAACTGTTTTAGCAAATCGATATAATTATTGTAACTGTTGCTGTCTGAGCTTTGTCATACTCGACGGTGGAATAATGCTATCCTATATGATTAAACATCATCTTCAGTCGTGATGACTCTTTGACAGAAGCGTCGTGACCCATTTTTTCTATGCATGTGATGTGCCTACGAATTATTTTCACATACTACATAGAGGACTTACTTATTTAACGTGGGTTCCGAACCACGCGAAATGAAATTCAGTTCATTTCGAGACGGATGCTCGTGGCAGATTGCCTCGGTGGTTTGCCATTGCCTTCCGAAGAGAGACGGTCAGAATAAAGTTCTTACCCTTCCCTGATTCGATCCGAGCGTTTCGCATTAGCTGTAGACGCACCTACATAACTGTCAAAGCTATGACCGTCTCTAAACAGCCGATGTGTAAATCAATCGTACCGTGGAAATACTGGTTGGTGCTATGAGATCCTCATCCAGATAATCGTTAACCACTCTGGATCTTGCTCCACCCCACCGAAGCCGAACTTGAGCCCTCCACAAACTATTGACATCGTAAATTTAAAACATTTTAATTTTAAGTTAAGGCCTTTAGGCCGCACAACCAAGGTAATCGCGTCACATTTACTAATTTAATATACATTGGAACCCCGTTTATCCGTGATAATGTGGTTAAATGTATCAAATTAAGCATCGACAGCTTCGAGCTAATTTTTTTTAACCATAACATGATCATTTTACTGGTTGATATTGGAAGTTTATTACCGTAATTGTTCAACTTTTCGTTGATTTTTCCCATGTTAAATATTGAAGCATTCAAAGTATTTCGCGGTTTCCGTTTTTAGCTAAACACGACTACACAACATAAGCAATAACTACGTAAAATTTTAGATATCCCGATTAATCAGTGAGTAGGCGTAAGGGATCCAGACATTTATTAAAAGGCCGCTCTGATTCGTGATTCTCTAGGTTGCACATCAACGGACCAATTTAACGTTAACACCAAATTTAATCCATAATCCGGATGGACAAGCCAAATTTCCCCATCGGTTTAGAACGAATGGTCCGACGACCATATGTAGGACCCTTTATATTTTAATATTACCGCAACGAACAAATTCCACCGTGTTATCACGATAAGTAACAAATATTTCTAAACAATAACAAGTCATTTTGACACCTTTGTTTCTTTACAAGACGTCTCCGGAGACTTTTTTTTAAATTACACGATATTTTTTTCAATTTTTGAATACCTTTCGATATTTAAATGAAAATTTGAAATGTTGAAATTTGTCGACGTGTCGTCCATCGACTTGTTATCAAACAGATCATCAATCGATCCTTATTTTTATCGTAGTTGAACGAACGGTCGACAAACCCGCTATCGGACACGGTGCCACACGCAAAGGTATGATGCCCGATCGTTTCGAAGTTGGCGCTACCGGGAATACAACCGCAGTTTTTTGCTCCTCAACATATTTTATGTCACACCGGTTAGCAGTGTTAATTAGCAGCCTGTATCCTGTAAGTGAAATTGCTTGCGGCATCTTGACAATTTCGAGTCGAAAAAAGTCGGGGGGATTTAATTTTCCAGTAGGTAGTAGTGGGAACAATTTGATTGTGTTCCAATTCAATTCAGGAGTTGTGAGCTACCAGCGGAGTAGAAAATTGACAACATTTTACGTTTCAGTTCGTTTTAACCCATTTTAACCTATTAATTCTTAGTTTTGACTTCTTTAAAGGCCTTCACGTCCGCCGATCCGCACGAGTGGTCAAAAAATCGAGGAATAGTGGACTATAAACCACAAGATTGAATTTTTTAAGTTGATAGTTACAAAAGTTACAAACAATTACTACAAAGGTATTCTGGCCATCTACCTTTTATACACAAGGATAACATTTTTGGTGGTTGAAATATAATTAGTACAAAAAAATTTGTTTGAGCCGAAATTCGGGAATTTTTAAAATGCGACTTAGAAGAACAAAAAATAATGCGGTATGTTACTTTTTTTGTATTTTAAATTTCAAATTCGCAATACAATATTGCGAAAAAAGGTGCAATTTATTGGAAACCTTAATTTATTCTTCCATCTGCAAAGCTCAGCCGTAAAACGATCGATCTGTCGGTGTAAACTTTTCTTTTGTATTTTTCAAGTGCAAAATTGCACCTACAAAAGTAACAATGGAAGAGATGGAGGTAATTGAGTCATTGTTTCAACGTAACAAAAGAAAATTATATTAAAAGAATACAGTTTTTGACTTGACGTAGGAAAAAAAATGGCGCATTCTGAAATATCGCCATTTAATTAAGTTTTTTTGTTTAATAACGCCATATCAAAATTTAATTTCAGCACCTTTTGGCGTACCCTAAAATTACCTTTTATCCGTACTTTGCATAAGTGCATTGGGCTTTTTTAATGGTGCAGTAAACTTTAGTACAACATTTGCATAAAAATGTATTTTTTTCAATTTGGTTAAATTATGGGATGATAATTTAAAAAATATATTTCCCTACTCGCACACTTTACCTCTGTCGACATTTTGGTATTAAGAAAAAGGTCAAGGTCACATTTTACGAGCACCTTTTAATTGTATGACGACGTGAAAACGTAAATTTCTAATTTTTGCTATTTTATGTAAAATCGGTGTTTCTCTTAGCTCAGTACGTTTACTACTGTGGATTCCAACGTTTTCAATAATACAAGTTTCTGGTGTCCTTTTCTATTGGCACCACCTTTGGGCGGTGTTTTACACTTCCACATACCATACGTCTCTATGTAAAGGTAACCGTTTTTCGGTCACAAATTTACATTTGTTTTCAAACCAAACGTAATTTAATCATTTTAAAAAAATCTTATTTTGTAATTTAAAACTATTTTTTGTCTGGAAATTTTTTTTGTTTTTTTTTATTAAACGGCACTACGAGACACCGCCCCTTTTAGTGATGGCGGCCGAATAAACCAATCGCATCGCGTTTGGCGCAAAGTGGAGGGGATATTTTCAGTCTGTTCCGCCTTATAATTGGTTTACCCGGGGTCAATGGTTTTTCTCATTTCATTGCTGAGCTAGGAAGTTCTCGTTCGAGAGCTAAGTGTAGCTCGCTAGCTATAACGAGGATTCTTATTTTGCAATTTCAAGTTTTTGAGTTGCGTGGTCTTAGGAAAATGGATTATAAAATAAAAAGAAATAGCAGAAGCAGGGAACAATTTTCTTTCGCTCATCCTTGTACTACGCTCTTTTGATCTTAATTTTAGATTAATTTGCCTTTCATTCTTCTTAAATTGTGTAAAATTAGACTTGCCTCCTAATTGCAGCTCATTTCGATGGTCATCTCTTGAAAGGATTATATCAAATAGCTTAATGAAATGCAATTAACTTAGACCAACCTTTAACCAGCGTATTAATATTGCGTTGAAGGTTCTTTGTTGCATGCGCTGTTAAAAATAAACAATGGATATTTTTAGAACGCGTTTATTATATTAATAAAAGCGCGAAATTTAACTTGTGCAGCCGTATCTCTGTCTCAAAAGGTTATTTGCCAATTTTAACACATCGCTTAAATTAGTTTTGACCGATTTTAATTAATTTTCTTTTTTTAGGCCCAACCATAATCCTCAGACAGAATTGTACAAACCATCGAGATCACCTTTGGCCAATGCAGCCCGTTATCCATACCCCGTATCGCCTCAGCAATTACAAAGCCAAGTCAATCAGGTATCCAACCAGAGGTATAATGTTCCGTCGACAGTATCATTCCCACAAGCAGGTTACAGGGATTACAGACAACCCAGAATTTCACTTTTGCACGAATACAACACTCGTACACGAGAACAAATTTCGGGTGGAGGCTCCCTCGTACACCACATTGAGCCGATACAAGGACAAACACAACAGCCCTACAAGAAGATGCGATTGCAGGATCAAAAGGATATGCAACCATTGAGAATAGATACAAGGGTAAGTCGCCGTTCAATTAAAAAAAAAATTCCTTGCAATAATCCGACATTTTTGTAGCCGCAATCGGGAGCATACAATCCCCAAGTGGAAGCAATTTCTCCAACCTTACCTGACCATGTGCAACAGGAAGAGCAAACTTATAAAACCACAAAAGACGATCTGTTACAAAAAATCGGCAAGGTCGATCGGGAAATAGCGAAAGCGGAAGCCCAAATTGCAATTCTGCGACAGAAGGAACGAGATTTGGAAGAATTGGCGTTAAAACCTTTAGCGAACCCCCAAACGCCCGAAGACACCCAACCCAAACACCAAAGTTTAGCTCAAAAAATTTACGCTGAAAATAGGAAAAAGGCGCAAAACGCGCACTGCAAGCTCGAAATGCTCGGTTCCAAGGTGGAATTTCCACTGTATAATCAACCTTCCGATTCGCCAATGTACAAAGAAAATCAAAGGAAACACGTTTCTTTCAAACGACGCTTATTAGAATATTTTAAGAAAAGACACGTGGAGAAGGAGACGAGAAATTCGTACTTAACCGAAACGTATAGTAAACTTATGCAAGAGTGGTTAAGGAAAGTGGAGAAAGTCGAATCTGGTGCTAAGAGAAAAGCAAAAGAAGCTAAAAATCGCGAATTTTTCGAAAAGGTATTCCCCGAATTGAGGAAGCAAAGGGAGGATAAAGAGAGGTAAAGTTTAGATTTATATTATTGACTTACATGTGTGTTTTGTTTTTTCCATACAGGATGTTGACGACTTAAATTTAGAACTTCAGATGCGACATCCGAGTTATTTTCTATTACAAATTTTGGTATTAACAGCTAGGGAAAACTTTTGCGCTGTCGACGAATTTTTTTTTTTACTTTTTCGCAAGAAAATATTTAGGGAGATTCAGTCCCCCCACTTGGCAACATTTTTTTTAAATAGACGTACTTTCAAGGGGCGGCTTATTTTGCAAATTAACTAAAACACATTTAAATACTTGATTTTTGCCATTGAGAACCCCGATTGCGAATAGAAATGTTTACAAACCGACGCTAGTTTGAAATTGTATTTTTACCATTGATTATAATCTTGGGAAAGATACGCAACCGCGTGAAACATTCTACATTATTTATTTCGACAAATAGATGGCGCCAATGGTTTTTTATCATCAGATATTGTGAAGCTGCGTTTAAAGGTTGTTAAAGTTGCGTAATCAATACAAATTAATCAAGATTGGTTTGAAAGTTATCTACCACAGTTATAATGCCAGTGGCGCCATCTAGTTTTTAAATAAATTGTGGCATGCATTTTCTATAATTATCTTGGCCAAAATTATGATAATGGTTTCAAAATACTTTTACAAAAAGTTCTATGGACGTCATTCTTCTGACGCCCCCCCTCCCCAACAAGTTAGTCTTTTCTTTTTACATATCATTTCACGTTTTCACTTTAAGCATTCATTTGTTTCCAAATTAATTATTAATTAATGGGGTATCTTGCCACACTTTGTACTGTGACGGCGCTAAAAAACCGGTGGACTGGGAGTTTAATTGGCCTTCTGATGACCAGACATTAATTTTTGATGGTATAGCGACTCCAGATTTGGCCGCCATATTGAGAAAACCACTCGAAAAGGTCTCTTTTATGAATATTCGTGAATATATCCTTTAAATCCATCCTTTATCCTACCCTTTAAAGCCATTGTAGGACACGCAAAATATCAACTAAAAATAAAAGAAGTTCTGAACGCTGAAACTCTACAACCGTTCAATTAAGAAGAAAATTGTATCAGGTCTTTTCAAGGGACCAGACAATTTAGGCAGCTTTATTTTCAATCACTTGACATTTTTCTCTAATGTGAACCCAAACTGAGATACTCGCGAATTTTCGCAAAAATGTGTGTTGTTACGCAGTTTTTCCAATATGGCGGCCAACACCGGAATACGCAACCGCGTGGAATATTTTTCTTCATTATTTAATTCCAACTGCGTAAGTCGCGTATATAGATTTCTTTTCTTGTTGTTGCCCCCCCCCCCGCCCGAAGGTAGTCTTATCTCTTTGCACATCATTTCATGTTTTTGCCAGGTTTTCTTTTGTTGCCAAATTACCTGACAAGGCAGTGGTGTCCGTAGGGGTGGACTGGGAGTTTATTTGACCCTCTGAGCAGACATTATTTTCAGCCGGTGTAGCCACCCCGGATTTTGACGCCATATTGGAAAAATCACCCGAAAAAGGACATTTTTGTGAATGTTCGGGATTATCTCGATTTCATACAAATATAAATCATTTAATTGGTTGCGGGGCTCCCATAAAAATATTTTAGGACACAATAAAAATAAATCAAGTTAAGAAGAAAAACGTATAACATCTTTTCTATAGACAATTTAGTCGGATTTATTTTCAATTACTTGACATTTTGCTTTAACATGAACCCAAACCGAGATATTCACGAATTTTTATAAAAATGTGTGGTTTAGCGCTGTTTTTCCAATATGGCGGCCAAAACCGGAATTTCTCGACCATGAAAAATTCTTATGATATTTTTTATTTAGAGGTTCAAATAAAGATAATAAATGTATTTAAGTTTCCAATTGCCCTTTTGGAACGCAGTATTCATTTTAGCAAAAATCAAGTAGGTTAAATATGCGTTGACCACGCCCCCTTTCTTAAAACAATTGCTTCCCGTTTCGCCTCACTAATTGTTTTCTTTACGGATTGTCTGCCTACCCTCTAAAAGATCTGGCGCTGTCACTGAACAGGGGATTCCCAAGCGCTCGCTGTTTGCTCATTAATTATATGCAAAGGTGCTCTGTTTTAGATCGAACATTATGGAATCTCGATTTTTATAAGACAAACATTTGGTTTAATGGGATGAATTTATTGTAAAAAAATGGAATAGAAAGGATAAAAAATCCGCCTGGTTCAGGAATAAAATTAAAAAAATTTTCTTATCCAATTCTATAAAAAACGTTTTGGTTTTTATGCAGAGCCATCTTTCGTTAAGGGGGGGGGGGAGAACAGAATTAAACATTGATAAAAATGCTTAAGTGAAAGAAATTGTTATAATTTGGAAATCCTTTGACGTCCCTCGTAAATTTTCAAGTTTATTTTGTATTTTGAATTTATTTTAGAACATTTAGTTTTAAAAATATAAATTTTATCAAAATACATTTCTGTAGGGATTTGTATTTTTGTACGGCTTAGATTAAATATTTTTTTTACTTGAAAAAGAATAAACGAAGAAAATACAAAACAACAATAATAAAGTGAAAAATAAATACAAAGAACAATGGTAAATTAATGAAAGAGTGGACGAGTATCCCAAACAATACAGGGTGAAGTCAAAAACATTGAATTTGAAATGAAAAATTATAATATTATGCAAATTAAAATAAACGTTTTTAAACTGCTGATTCTAGGTCGAAATATTTGAATAACAAACTCCAATGGAGTATCAAAATGTTTTTGAACTCACTCTGCATTGTTTTCATTTCAAGTTCATTGTGTTTTTGAGTTCAGCCTGTATTTTTATTTATTTATTTAAATTTTCATTGCTTTATTTTTGTTTTCATTAATTTGTTATTTTGTGCAAGACTTTATTATTTTTTCAAAATAAAAATCTCAGATTGGAAAGTTTGATTTGTTGTTTTGGTGCAATGTATATACATACATTAAATCAATTTCAAGTGTGAGAAATTTTCACATCATAAAAATTCGATATGACATTCAGAAGAAAAATAAACTTGATGACTTATTTTAAATTATTATAGCTATAAATAGATAGAAAATAAACACATTTTCGGCGAAATTTTGGTAGGACCTCTATAAAAAAAAAATTTTCAGAAACCTGCTTTTACCTCTGTTTACTGAACCATACCGATTTTGATGCAAGTTCTTATTTTTTAAACTCCATTTGTATCTCTTATAAGCGAGATCCTGGATGTTAAACCACTTAAAATAGAGCACCTTGAAAGCCGTAAAACTCGTCAGTTAAAATGTTTTTCTGTTGGCGTTACCAGTCACAATTTAGTAGATTTTACAGGTTTTTTTAACACCTCCCCCCCTTTTTTATGAATTTGATTCTCTTTTGTTTTTAATCATGGATGGAAATTCGGATCTGTCTACATTTTATGACATCTACACCGACAAGCAATGGGAGGGGATCAGTTTTAATTCCGAAACACACAAAAGTCTTCCGCCCTTTTTCATTATTTGTACTATAATACTTGAAAATCTATTGCGGTGGTGGATTTAAAAAATTAATAACTTGATGATTAATTCTCAAACTGTTGCGTACAAAATTCAAAATAAAAAAAAAAGTTATTAATGGTTTAAATCCCTTCGTGAGTAATGGCCTACTTTGTAGTATAAATGAATATTGTATTCAATTGTGCGGAGTTTTCCTTACGTTGGACCATACTTGTGGTATTTTATTAGTAAGTGAAGGTGAAAGTAAGCCCACTTTTTGATTGTTAAAACAAATAAATGTAGTAGTTGTTTGTTTTGATGTTATTAAAAGAGTGTTAAAATTTTTGTTTAAATTGATTTGTCTTATTTTTAAGGTTTAACAGAGTGGGAGCTCGCATAAAATCTGAAGCCGATTTGGAAGAAATAATGGATAATTTACAAGAGCAAGCGTTGGAAGATAAAAAAATGCGTAGTTACGCGGTTATTCCCCCAATTTTGTTGGACCTGAAGGATAGGAAAGTGGCCTATAGAAATAATAATGGTCATGTGGTAAATATGGAAGCGGAATATAAAAGTAGACAGTTTTTGAATGTTTGGACGCCTAGTGAGAAGGAAATTTTTAAAGAGAAATATTTGCAGCATCCTAAAAATTTTGGCGCGATAGCTTCGTATTTAGATAGAAAATCGGTTTCTGATTGCGTTCAGTACTATTATTTAAGTAAAAAGACAGAAAATTATAAACAATTGTTGAGAAAGTCTCGGCAGAGGACGAGGTCTTCGAGAAATAACACGCAAAAGGTTAATAATAGCGCGAATACATCCGTGATTGATATTTTAACGACAGGAGTCACTACAAGACTGCAAAGGGAGCAACAGAAAACCACTGTAGCTCAAAACAGGGAAAATTCTGATACTCCCACCAATTCTTCTTCATGTGCAACATCGACTGTTACGACTTCGTCTAGTGCGCCGTTAAGTTGTATCACAAGCATAGTGTTTTCTAATTCTTCTAATTCAACGACTATTACAAACTGTAACGTTTCTGGTGATTCTAGTATTCCCTCTACGTCTAGTACGACTGCCAGTACAGTAACTTCAACAGCAACTTCCACTGTATTGGCAACCACATCAATTTCTAGCATCAGTTCGAGCATGGCTGTGAATGTACCTGTAGCAAAATCGCCTAAGTCTAGTAATGACAATGGAACAAGTGGTGATAGTGTTAAAAACTTTAGTGATATTAATTCTTCATGTGATGAAGCAAAAATTTCTAAACATGTTAGTGATAGTGCTGCTAAAACTTCTAAAGACACCACAGTTGATGGTAACCTTAACAACACCAGTGGAGACGTTCAAAAACCAGGAATTATTGGTATTAAAAAAGAAATTGAACTTGCACAAGAAAATAACGCCAGGTATGTTACCATAATCTTTTTCATTGTCTTTGTCTTATTCACGGTAAGACTATTTTATTTTTTAACCTACATTAACGACAAATTACTTTTCATTAACTCTAATCTAAATGGACAACTTCATTTAAGCCATTTTCTCTGCTGCCATCCTTCCATGTTTAATTAAGTCTTAATTATCTTTTACAGCTCAATTTCCACGACAGCTCGCCCTCTAGCGGTAAATTTTTACCCTAGCACAGCCATCTATAGGTGGTCACACTCGATTCTGTTATTGATTTCTCATTTTACTCGCGTTTAGTTTCAGTGTAGCTTTCTGTAATTTTATCTCCCCCAATTTCCGACCAGATTGCGCCACCTTCAACGTTTTTCCGCTTTTCATGAAAACAAATTCGAGCGCGAAAAGAAACTTCTTTTTTTTTATTATCGATCTCTTCGATTACATCGCGACGTTTATTTTCAATTTTTTTTTTCTGAGTGTAAGTCAAGAGCTTAAACTTTTTGAACCAAAGAAAAAATAATAAAGTTCTGTTAGAAAAATTTGAATACCCACCGCAATTAATTTTATTTATCAATTTTCATTGTTATTTTTTTATTGCAATCAGTTTGATTTCGGTAAACATAATTTGCATTACAATC
This sequence comes from Podabrus alpinus, assembly GCA_932274525.1. Classification (NCBI taxonomy): domain Eukaryota; kingdom Metazoa; phylum Arthropoda; class Insecta; order Coleoptera; family Cantharidae; genus Podabrus; species Podabrus alpinus. The sequence goes on along the minus strand of OW026454.1, from coordinate 81,959,185 downwards.
TGCTCGAGTGTTTTATTCCCGCGAGATTTCATATTCCTGCCGACTGCACAATTATTGGTTAAACATTGAGATCAATTTTGGAAATTGATACTTTAATAACATTAAATTGAAATTCATTTATTTGATAATTTTCGATCTTGTTGGCATATTTTCAGTTTCGATTCTATGCGATATTTTATAAATTATTCTCGTTACAGTGATCAAAGTGTGTCATCAAATGAAACGAAAAAGAAAAAAGAACGAAGAAAAGATAAAGAAAATGCGACTATGGAATCAAGTGAGGACGAATCGATGGATGTTCAAGGTATTTTCCATTTTTTTTTAATATCTAAAATTATTTGTGGCGGAAGCGAGATTAAAAAAAAAATTTAATCTGCACCTCCGCTTTTTTAATTAAGATTTCATTAATTCGTATATGTAAACGTTTTCAATTTGTTTTGTTTTTAAAATAAATTGCAATAAAATTTCAATTAATTTCAATTTTAAAATTAATTAAAATTTGTACATATATTAGCTAATGAATGCGCAGCAGTTAAAATTGATTTGAAATTAGTTCCGTGTGCATTATTAATCTACTCGTGGGGTGTACACTATTGAATATACAGGATACTTCGTAGTTTTCGTATTCTTTTTTGTTCCCAAGAAGGTAGCCGTGAAAGTGTTAGTGAAAGATTGAGAGAAGGTCGGATACCATTTTTTTAATTTCATTACGATGTACAAGCAGTAATTCACGTTAAGCTGTAGGTCCCCTGTGTCCGTCATAGTTGTCACACGGGCAGGAAATACCGGAAACTGCGTAAACGGTAAAATTTTTAGCAGAATATTGATTGCTAAATTCAATACTAGCTGACTAATAAACGAATACATTTTAAGTTTATTAAATTTAATCAACAAATAAAAATTTGTTAAATAAACCTATTCATTTTAATAATTCTTTCATTATACAAACCGATTCTCACATATATCAAATTTTTATTGTAATTATTTTAATATCTGAAGAGGTTCAATTAAAGCGAAATACGTGCCGTGGTGTATAAATTATAAACTATTAAATCTTTGTCTAGAATAATTTATTTAACCAAAGATATTATTTAACTTAAATTTTTAAAAATAATTTTAAATAATCCGAGGCGAGCTGAAATAAATTTTATTATCTTTATTTGGACCTCCAAAAAAACTCCGGGTTTCCCCGAAATATTGGTAAAATCACATATTTGTATAAATTTTTTTCCGACGGGTTTTATCCAGCCAAAGATTATTTACCGTCCGTCAGTACCCAAAACCTACCGCCTTGAAAACGATTGGCGAGAGCCAACAGCAACTATTACATATTTGGATCAAATTATGTCAAAATCTAGTGTGATAGGCCTAAAGGCAGCACCGGAGATTTTCATATTGGTAAAAAAGTAACTAATTATAATTAGATATGCGTTACGCTATTAAAGATTTTTTATTTGTATAAGATGTAGATCAGAATTGATGTGATGGCCCTCTGGTGTCGGGTATAAATGAAATTTGAAAACCAATCGATTAAAGAAAAACGCATTTTTTGTGTTCATGAGAAATTTACAGCCTAAATGACTGAACATTTATTTTTTCCATTTTTATTTTAAAAACATTTTTTTAAAAGAGATCTTGTCAAGTTAAAGACTTCATTTTCTTGTTGAAGTTTTTTAAATTTTTAATTTATTTATTTTATGACCTTTTACGTGGTATTTGGTTACCTCATTCATTTTTTTGTCTTAAATTTTTAAATTATTGTTTTTATTAATTTTAAGAATTTTGAAAAGAACGGAATATCTTAAAATATTAATAACAGATTCACGTCGGAAATGACGCTTATGAATGGATTAACGAGTAATCAAATCAATTGTCAAATTTTATTAGGTAATTTATTGTAAAAACTATATTATGCAAATTTAAAATTTCATTTCATTCAGATCATTTATAGTTATAAAAATAATTACAATTACACGGTCATCACTCAACTGTCAAATTTCAAAAATAGATAAAAATAAATTTTGATAAGAGATATAAAAATGGATTAAATTGGTAGTTATACAAATATTGAAAGAAAAAGTTTGAACGTATAATTTTTAGGAAGGGGAGTAAAATTAATGAAAACCTTATCATCTTTACAAAAAATAGGCAGTGGCTTAACCAGGACCTCATTGGGGAAGGGGGGGGGTTTCATTGCTTTTACCTGCTGATTACTACGCTATGATTTACCAAATTTCCAGAAGCGTGTCACATAGGGGGGCATATAGGAGTTCGAGCTACCTCCTCAAGCATGTTTGAAAAACCCCAATAAAATATTAGGTGTACCTACATACCTATAATAAATTTTTATTTCACAATTTTTTTTTTCAAATTACGTCACTGTCTATTTTCTATAAATAGGACACGGTTTTGATTACCCCCCCCCCCCTCCTCAATTAAATCAATCAAATTTAATAATGAAACTACCAATATGTTAATCAAAAATAAGTGATTAAAAGTACCCTGACTTTTTGGATGGTTATTTTTCTCACATGCACAACCAAGGCTTAAGCACGAAGCTATGGATGAGGTAACGCCATCTGCATAGAGTATAAAATGTAGACAGCAACCGATGTATTGTTGGCAGATGGCGCTACCTCATCTATCGCTACGTATTTACGAGTAAGCCTTGGTTGTTTATTGTATTTTGGTTCCCTAAACCAAAAAGCCATTGTACTTCTTTTGTGTACCTACTTCTTTTGAAATTTTTGTATGTTTTGACAATTTTGATGTTTTTGAAAAACGGAACTTCGTAGTATAACTGCAAAAAAACGAAGCATATCAGGTTTTCGGCATAAATTACTTTATAAAACGGCCAATCAGGGTAAAGCATCTAGAACTCAAAATTTTATGACCATTTAGAGGTCGTCCATGAAGGACGTCCGCATGCTTTTCTGACTTTTTAACCCCCCCCTTCCCCACTTGTCACGACCCCCCCCCCCTTATTTGCCTAAAATCGAACTTGACACGACATTGTTCACACGGCATTTGAAATTTAAGGAGTAAATAAATTTCTTTTAATTTGGCATCGGAAAATTGCCCCTAGTTTTCAAAAATTTAGGAAGTGGCAGAAAAGGTTAATAAATAAATGATAACTTTGAAAGCTCACAGCTAGGGCCCTATTAGAGCTTAGAAGGTTGTTATATAGCAGTAAGGAGAGTAATCATTTTTGGAAAGGAAGAAAGTGAGTGCCCTATCAAAAATTTTTGAACGGGGCCTTGGTAAAAAAAGTTCAGAACTGCTATTGTAGACTGTAGAGGATTGTCTCTGGAAACCGACAATATTTTGCTTTTAGTGTTTTATCCCGAATTGTATTATTTTGCTAATAAGGATGTAAGGGAAACGGCTGTTCCATTCTGTGAATTTTGGGAAAATTTCTTCTGAAACTCGGGGAATGTTTTCCGATGCCAAACTAAAGGGTTTAGATTATTTTCTTCTTTAGATCCTTGCTTCCATAGATAATTTTTAAAGCTTTAGTTAATTTAAATTCTTTAATTTAAAATTTCAAGTCTTTCAACTTGAAACAATTTTTTTTTTATAATTCGTATATTTTTCTATGTTGCGTGCGCAGTTCGCTTAACTTCAATTGGACGGATAGCGGACTGCCGCTAGTCACACATCTGCAACTGTTAAATTTTGGATATAAAACGCGATTTTATCATAAAACTGATCTTTGAAATTAAATAATAAATTCGTATATCTTTCTGTTGCTTGCGCAGGTCGCTTAACTTCTATTGGACGGATAGCGAACTGTCGCTAGTCGTACATCTGCAACTGTTAAATTTTGAATAATAAAAAACGCGATTTTATCGTAAAACTGATTTTTGAAATTAAATAGAAAATTCTTATATCTTTCTATGTTGCTTGCGCAGGTGGCGTAACTTCAATTGGATGGATAGAGGACTGCCGCTAGTCGTACATTACAATTATTAAAGTTTTTGATATAAAACGCGATTTAATCGTACAACTGATCTTTTAGATTAAATAAAAATTTATTATACCCTTTTGAAAAATAGATTACTCGCCTGCTAAAAACGCCATTAACAATTTTGGGCAGATATTCGTCGGAACTTGGCGTTTTTGTTCAAAATTTATGACTAGCTTACTCGCAAAAATCTAGTGTAGCCCAATTAGTAGCCCGCAGTCAATGTAAAATTTTATTCGTTGAAGGGGGAAATTTTAGCCCTATCTAGCAGACTTATTGAACTAACAGGAGCGTATTTCATTTTTATGCGAGATTGGTGCAAATATTGACGTGCCATACAATATCATACGTCGCATCGATGGGATTCTCTTTCTGAATGATTTATCCAGCTTCGCGTTCCGATATTAAATGCTTCAATAGCATAAACTCTCCATTTCTTTTATATTGAATTTTTTTTTTTGGGGTTTACTTACCTATTTCTCGTAGGACGTGTGAAGGAAGCGGTACCAGGAGGGGGGGGGCATAATTTTTAATTTTTTTTTAGCATTGAACGATTAAAATTTGTAATAATAATTATGATACAATATTGGAGTTTTTATTGACCAAATTTACATTTAAAAAATTACAATTGATGAAATTATGTATCCGAAAACACCATTTGAGCATATAGATGAGCATTCACATAATGTACAAAAAATTACAATTATTTACAAACAGAAAACAAGAATAAACGACAATTAATTTTCAATTCCAACCTCGATTTCGCTTTCGTCATTATTTTTTGAATCGGAAAATCCGGAATTGCTCTCGACATTGGATTTATCATCAATTTCCATACTTTTGACACTTTCATCGCCCATTTCCTCGGCATGACACATTTTTCTATGCTTATGCACGAAATAGTAACTCGGAAATTTAGATCCACAAGTTTTGCATGGATAATATTGCACGTTCATGTCGAGCTGTTTAACCTCGCGTTTGGTGCTCACATACTTTTCAACTTTCTGAATAGTTTTGACTTCCGTGCAAACCGGATTAAGATGTCTCCGGGCGTGTTTTTGATAACAGTATTGCGATTTGAACGTGTGATTGCAGTAAACACAGGTAAACAAATCCTGTCCTGACCCTTCTCCTGCACCGCTTTGTAGTCGATTTTCATTTTCACTTTGTTTATCGCGAATGCTATTACCGATTATTTTATTCAGCAGCGCGGTTCGATCAATCGGTGGTTCGACTGGACAATTCTCGAAATTTTTTATCCCGTAATTTTCGTTCAGGACGCGATGAAAACGCACCGGCCCGTCACAGCACGCAACGTCCACTATAACTTTTTCTCCTACTACACCACTGCTCGAATTTTCCTTCTTAGTTTTTCCCTTTTCTGATGCCAGTTTCTTGTCGTCTGGGTTATCAGTTTTCGGCGGTTTTTCCAAAACCGGTTGTTCAGTTTTGGTCGATTCGATGATTTTATGTTCATTTGTTCCTATCGCGCGAAAAGGAGTCGCGTCGGATTTTTGTAAATTCCCGAAAAGTGGCGGTAAAATTTGTTGGTGCGGCAGGATGGTTTTACGACTCGGGATCGGTTTGACGACGTTGATTACGTTGACGCGGGGTTCTAAGGGATGGTGGTGAATTAAGAAGGAGCGACAAATTTCCAAAGCCCTCGGCATGTGCAAAATGTGCGTAGCTAAAAGGATGTTGTAAATGTTTCCGAAATTTAGGTCTAAAAAACCGGTGTACATGAAGGTTAACAACGAGGAAAATTCGTCCACATTTACGTTTGGCACCAGAATTGGACTCGTACCTAAAATTTACAATTAAAATAATTTAAAAAAAAAATCGGACCACCAACCTGTGTTATTCAAAAATACGGCCTTAAAAAATCCACTATGAGCTGATAAAATGTTTTTGTGGGCCGAGAAGTGCGTCATGGTAGGTCCAACCTGTAGGGTTACATCGGGTATACCATTGGATTGTGGCGGATTGTAGTCAAAATTCGGGGAATCACCCAGCGATGGTAGGATGGAGGCTCCAGGTGTTAACGACAACCAGGCTCGGTATAACGAATACATTTTCGAAGCAAAAAAAAATTTAATTCATTTTCACCGTTAAAAAATGTTCTTGAAATTTTTTTTCAATCAAAAATATTTTTGCACTAATTTTTTTTAATGATGTGTTAACACTGCTACCGATTGCTAAAGACTAACCGAATTATATCTCCATCTGTCATAGTTTATAGTCATAATTCATACTATCGGCATCTCTTTCTGTCACGGCGGTGGGGATAACTGCCCCTATTATCTACCCCAAGTGGGAGCATAAACCGCTTGTACGATAATTTCAATTGTTTTCATCAATTGAGGGTAATTTGATGATCTGTTTGTATAACAAAATCAATTCGCTTGTAAATTTTATCGAAAGCAATCCCAGTGTTTTATTGGTTGTAATCAATTTCATTACCTTTGCGGTCTTTTTAATTTTTATCGTTGCACCCTTTCGAAGTTTTTTAGAATTAAAATCGCAGGGAAGAAAATTTTCTTTAGCGGTGTCACCGCAGCAGTCGATTCATTTATTTCTTAGATTGACGTGCTATGATGCTGTAGCCTGTTGCTACTTCTATATTTGTTGCATTTATAGGAAATCGTTCGTTTAGGTTAGAATGTGTTTGAAATGTCCACATGATTAATTTTACAATAACACAATGTTTACACCCCCCCCCCCCCGCAATAAAAGTAAGTTATAGGGTGGTTCACAAAACTATTGTTTGCTTTAACTGTCTTAATTTAAATTTCGCCAGTGCAGGTTGTAGAGGAGAGGTTTCGGATATTTTTTAACATTATAATTGTTGTGTTTTATTAACGGATTGTCCATTCTCTCTTCGAAAAAAATGACCAATAATAATACGAGTTATTCAGGCTAAAGGCGACAACCTTCTAACAAAAATTTCTAAACTGATTATTATGGTTTTTGACACAAACGTGACTTACCACAAATTTTATTTTGATTAAACCTGGCGACGTCGAATCGGCGCTATTTTAACTTTTACATTTTTTTGCGAAAGACCCTGTGGTAACCACTTGAACGTAAAGTGTTTTTACACGCCTTTAAGGACGAAAAGGAGAAAACCGAGTAAGTTTCTGTTTTTTTGAAGTCAAACAAAATTGATAGAGAAATCTATGTTCAAGCATAAAAATTTGAATTTCCAAGTTAATTGGAACTTTTTTGTGCAGTAGGAGCTCTCATTGGAAATTTAAACGTTAATTAAAAACGTTCATTAATTTAGTAAAAATCTTCAATTATTAGTTTCTAATTAACTCTCTTACACGCGATCGAGCGCAGTTGTAGAAATGTAGACGGGCTTCGTGATGTAGCTTTGGGCCAAAGTGGAGATGAAATGCGAATATAAATATTAAATATCAAGAGATAATTAAATTACCTCTGTTCAAATAACGTTTTATTTTTAATTTAAACTAATCAGAATTTCTAAACATTTTTGATTTGCTAAAAAGGTTTATGGGTTCTGGTGTTGGTGGGTGGGTGTCCATTTTTTTAAATTTGATTATTGAGATAAATGGACGCGTATAGAACTAACACGTACAAATGATGACCTGACAATTAGTAAAATTATCGGGCTGATTGATTTATTCCAATGCCAAAATGGCACATGTACTGTGCGAAATTACAATAAATTTACTAATTAGTGGTTATTGATTGGGGTCATCGATATTATTATCATATCACTATTATCAAGCCAGGATTGGGATTTGTCGTGCGGTGCAATTTTGTATCCATTTCGAATGGAAAGAAATATTTGAAATTATTGTCCAAAGATAATATAAAATGTAATCGAGATATTAACGATAAGAAGTAATGGATAGAAGTTGAGATAACATCTAATTGCTATTGAATTGTTTTATATGCAATTGGTTTTCGTAATAAGTGCTTTATGAATATTTAAAACTCCGTTTTTCTTTATTGCTTTATGGTTCCACCACCACCAAACCAGCTACCGGTAAAGTAATTGAAATGCAATTATACACATTTTGTTATTTTTATTTGTTTATTTCTTTCATGATATATCGATTTCAATATTAAATTAGTCCCACTTATTAATTATTCATAACCAATTAAATGTCGTTTTCAAAATTTAATTTACGAAAGTGGCCTTCGTACCAGAAAATTCCGTACACACCCCGTAACCGATTCTTTCGCGGTTTTATTTAAAAAAATCGAATGTTCTCCTCTACTTTTCATTCAAATTTCGCGAACTTTGAAATTCGTGTTCATTCAAAGTTCAAATATCTTCAAGTTTTGTATTGTTAAGTATTTCTGTTGTTACGGCTCTGCTCTGCTATGCTTCTTAACACTTCACCTTTGTGTTGCAACAAGTAAGATTTCGCTGAACACAATAGGTCTAGATGCATTAGAAATCGTCTGGGTATTGATTTCAGGAAAGGTTTTGAATTTTGATATTAAAAGTTAAGGGAAACTTCCAAAGAATTGGCTAATTATATTTAGGCAAAGAAGAGACAATTCGCATTAATTTAGGTAAAAATTACTAGTATAATACGATTCTTTCAAACAAAGCTCCTGCCGCAGGCGATTTTTGGGTAGTATTTGAAGGTCAAGTTCGTCTACACGACTCCTTGCAACTGAGCGACTTATTCAGAGCCAAAATTTTGAACAATAGGCAATTGAAGGACTGAAGAGATATGTAATAACCTCTCCCCCCCCCCAGCAGAAAAGTAAAAGAGCATTATAAAACGTTTTTCAATATTTTTCGGCCTGATCACCAATTGCTGCGCGGTGTATTTAAAAAAATATAGCAATTTTGAGTTTTGTACCATGGATTCCGATGGAATAATAATCTGTATAGTGCTTGAGTCCTATTGTTGTGCAGCCGAAAGGCCGCACTATAACTAAATAAACCACCATTTCTTTCTTAAGCAATAACAAATTTAGGGCACTTTACGGGTGATATTATTGTTAACCTTTTTGTTCAGAAGGAAGTCTACAGTTTTTGTTTCGGTTACTTGGAGAATTTGGGTCTTTTTACTTGCGATTGTTTATTTGTTAATCCATTCATGCGCGTCACGTAGGCCGCACAACCTAGGCAATCGAAAAGCAGTGCGGTCTTTAAACACCACTTCTGCCTATCTATTTGTTAATAACACAACTGCATTGATTTATTTTTTGGTTACTACCCTAGACAAGTTTCCTTTTCCAAATTTCCAAATCCTGCACCAGTAAAAACGTAAAGAATGAGAAAATAATGAAAATGTGTTCTTGATGTGGTTTCTGAATTCAAAACCGAAATATTTTTTTAATGTAGGCTCTCAAGAATCACAAAAACGTGGTTTTCTTGATTGTTAGGCCACGTCAATAGAGGAATTGACGGATCAATTATTTAGGGTTATAGACACACAGATAGACGGATAAATTTGTAAAAGGTTAATTTCAGGGACTTATTTGTAAAATTTCTACGTAGAATTTAGATTTTTAGATATTTTTAACTGTCGCCCTTATGCTATTTTGTAAGAAAAATCTCATTTCAAACTTTTAGCTTTTTCAAAAAATAAACGAAATCGTGGCCAGTTATTTTTTTGCAACTTGGCGGTTTTGCACCATTTTACACAGGACGCTGCTTAAATCCACAAAATCAATCTAAAAAATAAATATTGATACATAAAATAATTTTTTTGTAAATCAGTCAAGTTTTCCAGCTAAATAAATAATTTTTTTCTGCAATTCTGAAGAGAGTTAAAAATGGTTTAAATGCTTAGGTTTAATTAATTGGACATATTTTACACGTAAGCAATTAGTACTTGCAACGGTGTTGATTTTCTCGACTAATTAATGCGGATTACAACATTCGTTTGCTCTGCTACAAACCTCCAATTACCAGCGAATATCTCTGTTGAAACTTAATTAATGTTGACTTTTCAAAAACTCCCAACTACTACTTGCGCCCGTTCACCCCTTCACCACCATCTGCTCAAATTTATATAATATTTTATCATGAGATATTTTCACCGCAGGGGTAATCATTTCGATTTTTTTAATTAATTGAGCTCTCTTGTAAGACGGCGAGATTTTTTTAATCGTGGTCACATTTCGCGTTTTTAATTTATCGAATTGGAAGAGAATGGCCGAAAGTCATTTTTAAATTGACTATTTCAATTTTTAATAATTAGTTAAAATATAGGGGCTGCTTTTGAAGCATTCATTTACAAAATTGAGTAGTAAGTAAGTCAACAGATCCGCAATTTTAAATATGCATACAGCATATGCATATTTACATTTTGTATTTGAAAGGGGAAAAGACAAATCTGGTTTTCATTCACTTAATAAAAGAGGCAAGACGCTATTTTTAATATCAATATTATCAAAATTTATATTACCTTGTTTCTCTAAATTGTTTAATTCTAAAATTTGAGTTGCTTTTCAATTTTTTCTGTTCATTAAGTGGGGTGAATTTTTCATGGGGTGGGTGTATTTGCTTACGAGTATTTTGTCGAAGTATTCAACGGCAAGCAGAGGAACAATTCAAGCTGAGAGGTCCCTAAGGAAATTTATAACAATGTCTAAATTCAACCGGAAAATCTTTTGATTAGACGTCACCGTTTATGTTTAACAAGCTCTCATATTGTTTGAATAAAAACCACCGAGAGTAAAAGGGAATTACTAACAACCAATAATACTTATTTCCTCCCTCTCTTAAAATATATCGAAATTACCTGTATAAAAAACCTATCATGCAAATCACTGTACTTCTATACCACTAACAATAACTATCGATTTCCTTCAGTTTTTTATTTTAAATATTTATAAATTTAATTTTAAGAAGGAAATATTACCTTCAATTGTTTAATATTCTATTGTCCCATTTTTTTCAGTACACTCAGAAAAATAAATTACAAACAGAATCTGTTAGCAACAAATCGTTTCTCCTCTTCGGCTCCATATATTGCACTTAGTTTATCAAATTGATACCTGCATAATTTATAACTTTCGTATCAATCATAAATTTTCACAAAATATGACGATTTTTTAAAATATTTTTATAAATGCAGTGTAAATGCGTTTTAATTCCTATTGATTTCAAGTACTAATTAGTTTTTGATGTGTTGACATTTTAGCGAGTTATTAATTTTCATGACAATAAAAAATAATAATTCGGCTGATTTAAAATTATTGTTTGTATATATTTTTTAGCGTATTTTTTAATTCAATACAACACAAATAATAATGGAAACGTAAAATAAGGCTAATATTTACAATCAATTAATTCATTGTCGTTTATCTTATTTTTGTTATGGGGTATCCAACAAAATATTTCATTGCTTTTTTTCCATTTCCAAAAGGTATTTCCGGTGAAAGGTTTTGCTTCCAAACTCTGTGTACTGCAGGGCATATGGTTTACAATAGCTAATTTAATTTTTATAGGGGGGGGGGGGAGTAGTGGTTCTGTATAAATTTACTTAATTTTTAAGATTTATAATGCGGTTATTAATTATTTTGTTTAATAAAAAATGGTCCTTTAATATTTCCAGCCAATGATTACCCCCCCCCCCCGTTTTTGCGATATCATTTCCAGTGATAGCTGCCCTTTCATTTAGTCGTTGATTAAGCCCTATCTGATAAAAACGGAACAAAATTGGTTGAGCTTCTGCTGTTTCCGAAAATTTTATTTGAATTCAAAGGATTTCCATTTCAAAAATTTCCCTAGATTCCAAGGTATACTACTTTATTTAATTAACCGGATATTTTTACAACATTTTTAATAAAAACCTAATAAATTTCCGAGTCGCCAGAAACTAGTAGCCGCAGGCGATTGTAAAAGTTTTAACAACAGGTTGAAGATCGAGACTTGAATTTATTTTATGTAGAAATGGGCTTAAACGTCACCATTTAACGAGACGCCATATTTCACGATTCTGATTTTTGTTTGGTTTTTACGCCAATCAGAATCATGGACATTAAAACATGTGCATAAATCCAGTGTTTGTTTTTGCAGTATTTTTCTCACTTATTTCAATTTTTCATTTTACCTTGTCTTCAGACGAAGTTTTCATTATATAGTTCTAATTTTAATAATTTTTATTTAAAAATATCTATAAAAATAAATAGCAACAATAAATTAATAACTTAAAGAATTTTGAATTTTACAAGTTTTTTTTTTAAATTTCGCCACAAAATTCTAATTTTGGAAACATTGCCAAATCTTTGCTTGGCGCGTGACGTAAATTTATAATTTTTTATAATTGAAATCTAATACGTGTTTGCCGTGGTTGTGCGGCCTAGAGGCCGCACTGTAGCCAAATGAATTATTGATTTGTTGACATCTTTTTATACCATAACAAATTTAGAGCACTTTAAGGTGTTATTATTACCTTTTCGTTCTGAAGAAGAGTCGACAATTTTTTCGGTTACCGGTTAACCCCAGATTTCACAATTTGGGCACTTCTGAATCTCGTTAATTTTATCATGCGCGTCACTGGTGGACATATATTTGACGATATTCCTGGACAGTCAACTTCTTGCACGAGCGAAGTTTAGATCCACGACGTCAGACTCTTCACTCTTTGACGATGGGAGGGGGGTTTTATCAGGTTGAAAAAATGTAAAATTAATATAGTCGTATGGTAAAAACTTCCAAAAATGCACTGTCGTGTTGTACCGTGAAGGGGATTAAAATTATAATCTAGTGCTTGATTGCCGTGGTTGTACGGCTTAAAGGCCGCACTGTAACTCTTCAAATTGGTTAAACAGTGACTACTCACAGGTGTGTTACTGACACATCTTGTTTTGCACATATAAAACCTTAAATCTGTTATTGCATGTCTGATTGGTTAATTTTTTTATCAAAAAAAAGGGAAAAGGGAAGATTTTTTTTTTTTGTAATTTTCCAAGAATTAAATGTTGATATTTTGTAATACATATAATTCATGCGCGTCACTGGTCTTTGGTCTTGTATCCTCTAGTCGATTAAAATTATAATTTATTGTTCGTTTGTGCGGCCTAAAGGCCGCACTGCAACTTTTTAGATTGGTTAAACAATGACTTTTTAGAGGTGGGTTACGGACACAATTTCATTTTACATATAAAATTGTTAGTCTGTTAATGCAGGTCTGATTGGTTAATTTTTTTATGAACTTAAAAATGATCCACTCTGACTTTTAATCAATTTTACTGGTATCACGTATTTATAAGTCAATATGCCTAAACCTTTCCCCCTAAGGGATTTTAGACCTAACGGATTTAATGCCTAAAAGCTAAACGCCTAAAAATTGTACACCTAGCTTACAAAATGATTATCATCTACTCCTAAAAAATGTACACCTAATCGCTTGAAATTATGGGGAAAAAAATAATATAATACCATGAAAATAAGTATCAACTGGTAAACATGAAAAAATCGATTAGGCATAAAATATTTAAGAGTTAATTATGTTAGGGCCGGTTGTACCAACCTCGTTCAAAGGTCGTTCAAGGTGAACTTCGGTTCAACGCAAGAATCGCGTTGTACCAACCTCGGTTAAGCTTGAACTGTAGTTCAAATCGACGTTCACGAATACTAGGTAGAATGGCCGTCCAAGAGTAGTTGAACTAGGTTCAAGGAATGAGAGCATGCGCAAATGTCATTTCTATAAAATAGTGACAGTTTAGAGTTTGGTTATGTGAAAAAACTTTGTTTGTGAAAGTTGGGTTTTGAATTAATACTAGTATTTTCTATTCCGTGATACTAATTAATTATCAATAATAACGTCATTACGAGATAATTTACACGAATTAACGGATGACGAAGATTTTGTGGAATTAATTCGTTTAGCGGTATTTCCTAGACAACCTCAAAGTTTTAGAATAAGAACAGAAAATTTACAACACTTTCAACTTTATTAAAAATATAAAAATTAATTTTCAAATACAAATCACTTAAATGACACATGACAATGCATTTTGGAAGTATTGGGAACAAAGCTGCAGGAGTATCACTACACTTTAATGGAGTATAAACTCCTTTCAACTAAACGCCATCTGAACCTCTATTGTACAACCCAAAAAACTGTGAACTTAGTTCAGGGTTGAACTACAGTTCAGTTAAACCGGTGTTCAAGCAAAGTTGGTACAACCGGCCCTTAGGCGTTCAATTTTTAGGCGTAGCCGGATTTAGGCATAAAATCCAAATCGATTAGGCATAAAATATTTTGGAGTTGATTATATTAGGCGTTCAATTTTTAGGCGTAGCCGGTTTTAGGCATTACAACCATTAGGCATAAAATCCTTTAGGCGTCAAGGATTAGGCATATTGACTTAGGCGTAAAGACGTGGATCCAATTTTACCAATGTACTGACGATGGGGGGGATGGAGGAAATGTTATGGGATTAAAAAATGTAAAATTAATATAGTTATAAAAAATTTCAAATATTCACTGTCGTGTTGTGTCGTCAAGGAGATGACAAGAATGTGATTGCATGGTTGTGCGGCCTAAAAAATTGACTATGCAGAGGACATACCTTGTTTTGTATATTTCTTCTCAGTATTTTTAACCTAATGAGGGTTTGGTGACCCATCTCTTTCTATGCTTGTGATGTGCGTTCAAATTGTTTTCACATACATAAAGGACCTACTTGTTTAACGTGGGCTCCGAACCATGGGAAGCGTAATACACTTCATTTCGAGATGGATTTTTTTTGGCAGATTACCTCGGTAGTTTGCCATTGCCTCCTGAGGAGAGACTAAGTCAGAATAAGGTTCTTACCATGCCCGGATTCGATCCGAGCTTTTCGCATTAGCAGTAGACGCACTTCACTGTCAAAGCTATGCCGCCTCTGCTTTATATATCAAATTCAAAATGACACACTAGAAGGTTCATAATGGAACGAAGTACCAAAAAGGTGGAAACGGAACATTTATTTTGTAATTTTCCAAGTATTTTGTTTATAGGCTATATAATTATTATATTATTGTGATATTACAAAATCTCAGCATTTAATACTTTGCAAAACATTACAAAAACTAATTCTTGAATTTCCACTTTGTTGGCATTATCTGAATTACCGATTTTATCATTTTTAATATTTGTTAATCTTGGCGTAAACGGGGGGGGGGGAGGAGACAACGGCTACCTAACCCTTTGAGATACACAGAACTGGAAAGATTAGTAAAAGCAGGTTTAGCTGAACTACATGGGGGGGGGGCAAAACGAAAATATATTTTCAAATTTGTAGAGATATTGGTCCATTTAACAGCTTTTCCTAATTTTTGAAAATTCATGGCGGTAAATACCCTATACAATCATGCTAAGATGTCAAGCTAGAACTAAACACTGCCTTCTAGTCCGGCTACTTATAAAGCTGAAATTTTAAATAATTATTGTTTACGCGTAGTAGACATAAGATAATAAAGGAAACCGCAAAATTTTACTTCTAACTGCTGAAAAAGCACGTCGTACAACAAGGACTGTCTAAAGTTACGATAATAAATCCACTCCGCACAACATTGTAAATCGCGTACCAGGTAGTTTATAATACATTTTAGGATTAATAATTTTCGACGCTTGGTTCTTTGGATTTTATACAAAATCATTGTAAAAATTTTCAATTTGGATTAATCGTGTTTTTCAAATATCCGAATTTTAGCTTCCTCCAATTGCCGCATTTCATTCTATTCTGAATCTGAATAAATCTTGCAAAACTAAGAAGCAAATTTTATTTTATACAATTTTAAAATTTTTTGGGGGATTTTTTTTAACTCAGTTCATCCGGGTTTCCGTTTAGGTAATTCCGGTTTTTGTTCATATAATAAAGAAATTAAAAATTTTAATTTGCTACGAAGTTTAGTTTTTCGAGTAATAAAACGATTACTTATCGAAATATGCAGAGTTATGCTAATTAAGATTAAACATTTATTCGTTTTAATTCAAAGATGAATATTTAAAAAGGTTTAGATGAATATTTGGTATGAGGGCACTTTTAGTGATTAAATAAAATATTTATTATTCGCTTTCATGAGATGAAACACATACATACGTACTGTACATGCTTGGTATATTCTTTGAGAATATTTTATCAGATCGTCGAGTTTTCAACAATTAAAATTACTCTCTCAATTACCTAATTATGGTTTCTTCAGTTTTCAAAATCCGCGCCTTTGTTTTTCAACTTTTTTTTTTGATTCAAATGCGGCTCCTTCGATTATCTGTCAATGTAGTAAAATTGACGTTTAAATAAAATGAAGAAAACCGTTTTAGTGCAGTTATACCTCTTGGGTTCAATTATAAGATATTTGTTAATGACGTCCGAGTATCAAAATTACATTTCCGAACGTGTCGAATTTTCAACACCAACAAACTCATGGAAGCGCATCACCGAAGGATTATTTTTGACAAAATTAAATATTAACCCATATACGGGAGATACGCTGCACGAGAGCCCGCTAAATCTACGAATTTTTGAAATTTTAATGTCGACTTTTCGCCAACACTTTCATATGGTTTTTATACTCTCCGATGTAATTACCGCTGGCGTTTTGTATTTTGTTGCAAAGAAATACATAATTAACGACTTGCGAAATGGAGAAGAAAGAGATTCCGTTATTTTGGCCAATTATTGCTCCGCCTTTTATTTATTTAACCCTTATTCTGTCCTTAATTGCGTTGCTCGTACGACGACCACCTTTAATAATTTAGTGTTATCTTTATATTTTTTAGGATTAACTCGCAACAATTTAATTTTGACCACATTGTCACTTGCTTACTGTACTTCCCAAAATTTTTACTTCATTTTGTTAACATCCCCCGTATTACTTCGATTTTACCACACCAAAACCCCTCTTTTCCTCCCTTTACTTCTTTTGGCATTTTTTGGAGCCTTCTTCGTTTGGTGTTCACATTACATCCAAAACGGCTGGGAATTTCTCGAATCAACGCACGGTTTCGCGTTCTTTGCACAAGATTTTCATCCAAATGTTGGCCTCTTCTGGTACGTTTTCATGGTCATGTTCGATCACTTCAATTCGTTTTTCATTTTTGTCTTCCAATTGAACGCAACCTTTTTCTACTTAATCCCATTATCAATTTTTCTGCACAACGATTCCGTAATGCTGAGCACCTGTTTGGTGTTCTGGGTCACGATTTTCAAATCGTATCCCTGTTTGGGCGAAGTTGGTTTCGTCTTTGCGTTACTTTTGTGTTGGAACCACCTATGGGAGTACTTCCGACTTGGATTTTTCACTTCGTACGCGTTTTTGTTAACCAACGCTTTAGCAGCAAACATGTTACACCTATGGTTGTACTGCCGTTCGGCAAATATAAATTTTTATTTTGGAGCTGCCTTAGGTTTCTCATCGGCTGAAGTGTTTTTATTCGTCGATTGGTTGGTTGCCCACGCCAAGTATAAATTTGTAGTTAAAACCGGAGTAAAACCGGAAGAACAAAAATTTTTGGGATTTGATAATTAAGCTGTTGTAATAATTTATGTCCAAATAAATGTTTTGAAAGAGTTGTAATTTTTATTTTGTTTACAGAAAAATTGGGCCATGGTCAGTGCATTGTTTGTGGATCTCAACTTGGTCCTCAGCTCCAGTCTCGGCCGCTAATTCCCAGTCAGGCGTCCCAGTACGGGCTTCGTGAAGATCAAGTACCTCCGAACGGTCGCGTGTGTAACACCTGCAGGTGTAAGTGCGTGCGGTCTCGTTACACACATTGCCCGTTACCTAGCTGCCCGAATTCGCGCGGTCGCGTGAAGCGCTTGCGTTCGTTTCCTCAACGTTTGTTGGATCTACCTCCAAATTTACGCGATCCCATACTAACGGAGTTTCGCGTACCGCCGTCTATAACCAAATGCTGTTCGGCGTGTTTTAGTCGATTTCAACGGCGTTTAGGGCCGATTGAGGAGTGGCCCGAAGAGGAGGTGAAACAATTGAGAGTTTTCTTGACTGAATTTGGAGCGAACTGGCAGCTAGTTGGAGAGCGTCTCAACAAACCGCCTCAACAAGTTAGGAGCTTTTATTCGGCGAATAGGAAGCGGCTAAATTTAGATATGTGCTTAGGAGATAGAAAGCCCGCACTAACGGACGAAGAAGAAAGCGGAAGTAGTACGAGCAGTTGCGAGGAATCCATTCGGGAACGTCTATCATCTGATACGGCAAGTGCGGAAAGTCCTTCGACGAATCACGATCAGAATCAACAGCCACCGCTTAAGAGAGACGATTATGATTCAGAAACGACGGAAACTGCGGATGAGCAAACACCGGAACATTATCAGACGTCGGCAACTATTACCGCGCTCAATTCAGATGGCCGTCCAAGATCTAGCACTTCGCCCTTTACAGTAAAGGACTTGATGCTTAACGTAATTGAATTCCAACTAACAAGAGACGATAATTTACAGCCTCAACCTCCACCAACAACCGGAATGGGACCGACTGACGCGCCTACCATTACTTCTATACTTCATAACGATTCGAACGAGGTTACTATCGTGAGTGAATACAATTTAAATAATATGCCGCCGGCGAGAAGTGTGCGAAACGAGGTGTCAATTACAAAATTGGTGACGCCTATGATCGCAGCTACGATCACGCCAGTTCCAGCTCCAGGACAAGTACCCCAACAACCTCCACCTCAAGATCATTCTAACAGGCAAGTTGCAGCTTTTTTTACCATACTTTTTGGCACTTTTCTTATTATTTACAAAATCCTAATTCTTCTTCGTTTATTTAATCATAGTTTTACCAAGAAAAACTGTTTTCATCAAGTGAGTTTGAGTTACTTGAAAAACTATAATTAATGTAACAGGAAGTTTGAAACAAAATTTTTGTGTTGTGCATGTCCTTTAACGGGCCAATCAAATTAGGATTTTGAAATCCAAACAGTAGAAGAAACAATATTCATTCTAGCAATCAATGAAATTTGGACTTGGAAAGGTTTTTAAAAATTGAGCTAGAATCAACATTGTTTATCTACTTCCAACTGATTTCAGACTACGAAACCTGGATCATTTGATAGAAAATAAAGATTTTGTTGATATTTAAAATATTTGCAAAAATGTATCTACTCCGCGACTTTTAAATAAAAACGTTGCAAAAACCGTAAGGAATTAAGAAAAATTTATTTTGATGCTTTGTAGAGGGTTAAATTTTCTACAAAAAAGTCTTGATGGATACGCGATTATCTTCCATAGTTTAGGCGTGGGAGGCGCCCAAAGTCAAGCGTTTGAAACTAATTTTTAACAACTTTGATTTTTGAACAAGCGCGGTTTATTTTTGAGAACGTCCTGGCGTGCGTCTTTTCCGTGAATAATCACAAAGCAAACAATTGGTAATTAAATTTTTCTAATTACGTTTTTTGAAATCCATCAGCGCTTTTGCATAAAAAAAAATGAAACGAGTTATAATAACAAGTTAACTTTTTTTCAATTACACTAGACCCTCCATGTACGCGAGGGTTCCGTTCGCCAAACACCTCGCGTACATGGAATTCGCGTAAATGGAACCAAAGAAGCAATATAAAATAAAAGGGGGTTAGGTTCCAAAATTTATTTAAGACTAAAAACAAAAGTTTAAAACCAAGGTTTATTTACGAAATAGGTAAAATATAATGCATACAAAAACTAAAATATACCTAATTGTTAAAAAAATTAAATATAATGCATAAAAAAAACTATAAATCGTTGACACCGTATTTGTATCATTCAAGTGCTACGTTTCAGCGCCTGTGTGAACGGAGTTATATAAAAATGGATGTATGTATGTATGTTCCCTATAGACTCATAAACCGTTTGACCGATCGGAACCAAATTTGGCATTGATTTTGAGTAGCCTGCCTTCCTTTAAGGAATCTCGATAATCCATTCATGCGCGTCCCATAGGGACGCGCATGAATGGATTATCGAGATTCCTTAAAGGAAGGCAGGCTACTCAAAATCAACTTAAAAAACAATAATGGATGCTGTCAAGCTGTCAACCGATCGACAATAGGCTACTTTAGAACCTTGGAGTGAGGCCGAACAACCACATCCGACACGGTCTAGATGGCTAAAGGCGGCCGGCAGGATGACTGTTTTTTAATAATAAGCGAAAACTTAATTCGCGTTAAAGGGAATTTTGCTTCGCGTACAAAAAATTCAGGTATCAAAATCTAATTCGCGTTATTCTGAATTCGCGTACATGGAGGGTCTTGTTGTATTAAATTATTTCTTTAGTTTCCATTAAAAATATATACAGGGTGTTGATAAAATGTCTGCCCTAACTTCGGGGGTTTATTTTTTCAAAGTTATAATTAATTAACTGGTTTCTATCAACCAAAACGCTTTAGAAATACTTTATGTATTATTTAATTTGTTTAATAATTAATTAACTTTCTGAAAAATTTTCTAATTCAGGATTTTCTTTTTGGAAAAAGTAATAAAAAATTTGCTTTTCAAGGGTCAAACGTATTGTTTTGTTTAAATATTGACCTTTATTAGTAAATGGGGTTCTATTGACTTCGAAACAACAGCCTCTGATAAGAATAGGGTAAAATTTTTCAAAAAATGTTTCAAAAATCGCCTAAGTCGTGAATTAGACGTTTTCTAAGCATCTTATGACCAAACTAGGTAGAATCAAAATTAAAGTAAATAAAATTCTGAGCATACCCTATAGTTTTACCCCCCCCCAATAGTTTTTACCCCCCCCCCTATAGTTTCCGAGATATAGCCTTCGAAAGAACATCGTTCTTCTTTCGAATTTCGCCGAAAAAACGCCGTTTTTAGATTTTGGCATCGATTTTATTTTCTGTTCATCTGCCGCAAAAGTGGTCTTGAGATGAACGAAATTACTACCTGTAAATTCCCGTGCGGAACAATTTTCTAGCCCTAATAATAGGTCGCTATTTGTGAGCTTTCAAAGTCGATCGTTTTAATCCTTTTTTGCCTATTAATTTTACTGCTTTGCAAATTATCCAATTTCAGTACACCTGACTTCAAATATAGAAAATACAATAAATTCTATGTAAAAATAAACAAATGAAAATGTCGTAACTTGAACAGTTTTGGAGATACGGTTTTCCAAAAAACTCAAATTTTAATTAAATTTTTTATCAAAACCAACAGATGGCGCTACCAAATTGGAAGGCGGAATCCGTGGCTGCAATGCCAAGGAAGATTTGCAATAATATTGAAATTTATTGCGACTTTAACTTAAGTGGCGCCATCTGTTGATTGCCTTTTCAACTATAGAAGGTGTTTCCAAACCTCTCTTAAGATTTGCCAATCTGATAGGATATAATTGAAAGTTGTAGATGTATTAATTTACACAATTTTCGCCAAAAAGTTGAAAACATTTTCTTTATATTTTTATACAGCATTTGATTTACTTTAATTCTTAACTCCTAAATTTTTATCATGAGAAAAAAGTAGTAAATTGTGAAACACCGAGAAATGTCGTTCAAAAAAGGGCTAAAAATTATCAACTTTGAGAGCTTACAATTCGGTTCTTCTATGTGGAAATTTCCGGAGATTTGAGTATAATTTTCGCTCATCTGGATCACTTTTGCGCCAGATGAACAGTAAAGAAAGTCGACATCAAAATCTGACCACTAATTTATTTTGAATAAAACTCAAAAACAATTTTTTTTTATCGGAATCTATAGAGGTTATTTAGGGGTTAATTAATACTTTAAAAATTTTCATTTCAAAGCCAAGAAGTCTTTTTTCATAAAAGTTATAATTTGAAATAAGTTTCAAAAACTAGACTAGAACCCCCCCCCCTCCCGCTCTGAAACACGCTGATAGCGAAGCCATTGGCATTTTAAATGTAACAGTCTACAATTAATGACTCGCTAATTTCAATTTAATTAGCTAACGGTAAAAATTTCGATAAAATATCAAGGGATCGATTTTGTAGGCAATAAAATTTCCTACAATATAATTTTTAATTGGTTATTCTAGGAAAAACGGTTCACGAGATATTTAAAAGTTAACGAGGGACGTCGAGGTAAACATTTTATGTGATATCGAAGTTCTGTTTGAATAACTGCCGAATTTTTTTTAAAGTTTTACGTTAGAAATTTTCAGAATATCAATAAAATGTTGCTTTTTACCTTCAAACTTACATCTTTATTGTTTATACAAATTAATATGAAACGAAGTTCGCAGTAATTTGTATTGACGAACATTTCATTGGGGGATTCCCAAAACTATAGTTTTCTTTTTGCCCGTTTAGATTTTTTTATACATTTGGATAAACAAAAGATTAAAGAGCGACTTCAAAAATGTCAAACTAATAAAGATAAAAATATTCCAGTCATCTTTGCCTCTCTGAGCAGACCTCCTTCTCTTTAAAGAAGGGTTTTAGCCATACCCTACCACGTTGACAAATGCAGGTTGGTAGGGGAGACGGTCATAGAAGGAAAGAAAGATTAGCTCAACCCGGACTCTAACCAGTGCCTTTAGCATTAGTAGTTGATCGCAAAACTATTAGGCCAATGACCGCCTTCAATAATACAGTTAAATCTTTATTTCCTATCAAATGGTTTTTTGAGACTACAAAATGCCTAATTGATTGGCCTAATTTTCACTTTTGTTTTGGAAATTTGAAATTAATATTTTTGTTTCACAGCAAACCATTTTTGGCATAAATCGAAATTCTATTAACGCAACACACTGCTGGAAAATTTACTGGAAATTTTATTCAATTGTACACATTTCGCACCTTTTTCTCCTTTTAGAATAAAATTAATAGTTAGGTTTCAAATAATGTTTATCCACAGGGATGATTTGTTGGTATTCCAAGTTCAAGATCCTAGGGAACCCGAAACTTTAGATTTGAGTATTAAAAAGCCCCGAGATCCACCGCCGGCGCACGTCAAACTGATTCCTACTCAAATACACCGTACGGAGGCGTACGCACCGTATCATCAAGAGCGCAAAAGTCCAGCAGTTTACGTCTCTACCGTACCTAGGGCTCAACCCAAGATTCCGAGTCCAAAACCGGCAAATCCTAAAGCGGGTTCCATAACTTTGGGTACTCCCATCATCAGTCAACCGCGGTACGAGGGTTTATTACGTCAGATGACTCCGGAACCCAAAATGGGTTCGATCACGCAAGGCACGCCCATCCACGTTCCGCACATGCAAGACAAGAGGATGTACGAATATTACAACAAGAGACCACCCGTGCCGCATAATATTCCGCCTCAGAATGCTAATTATCCGACGCAGGTAGGGAAAATTGTTATTTCCTAACCACAAAAAATTTTGAACTTTTGTTTTTTTAGTACCGACAGCCGGCTTACTCCGTTGAACAGCAACTGAGTTCCCGCCAAATTATCATGAACGATTATATAACGTCGCAGCAAATGTTGGGACGGCGAAACGACAAACCTCAATATTACGCGGCTACCAGTCCCCATAGAACGCCCCCGCCGCAGCAATTACCGCAACAGCGGCAAGGCGTTATACAGCGTCACACTAGACCGCATTACCCGCCTGGGCACGAAGCGCTAAGTTCGTTGGTCGACGTTGCTGTGCAACAGCCAAATTTACCTGTCCCGAATTCACCTCACGAAGGTTTGGGTAAAACAATGGCTGATAATATTTTAGATCAGCCGCACCGCTTCCAAATGATACAGCATCAACAGCAACAGATACGACAGCAACAGCAGAGACTGGAAGCGGAAAGACGTGCGTATCATCAGCAACAACAACAGCAGCAGCACCAAGCGGCGGCACGTCATCAACAGCAGCAACAACAACAACAACAGCAGCAGCAGCAGCAACAGCAGCAGCAGCAGCAACAACAACAACAGCAGCAGCAGCAGCAGCAACAACAACAGCCGCGAGGTGATTCGTCGACGTTAACAGCGGCAAGTCTGATCGACGCGATTATAACGCATCAAATCAACCAAGTCGCGGAAGGAGGTCGCGGTGAGGTGGTGACTAACAACAGGGAACCGCGACCATGTGACCGTCTGTTCCAAAGTTTCCATCGCGATCCCCAACCACCCACGCAACCGCAACAACCCGACAACAACGGCGAACGGTCACCTTCCGTCATAAGCGTTGATTTGGAGTCCGAACCGGTCACCAAAACCATGACCATAAAAGAACTGGCCGATACCGTGATAACCCACGATTTTGGGACCCGACAGTCTGGCTATTATCACCACCCCGAGAGTATAAACGAACAGTGGAAGCGGCGGATCCAACACCAAAAAGAGGATTCAAACAAACAAGACGAGCGCCAGATCATACGAATCGCCCAACAGTCGAAATACCACGTCGAACCGGTCTCCCCACCGGAAGCCAACCACTGGACGGAACAGCAAAGCTTCCGGCGCTACCAGCAACCCGAAACGCAACACAATTTCGCGTTCGATTACGTCAAGAACCGCATAGCGGAAGCCATGCGTTCCGAAGACGACAAAAAGGAAGCGCAAGATGCTCACCTGCAAGAGAAAGACCGAACGGACAGTCCGGGCGAAATGGTGATTGACGAAGAGAAGCACGAAAACGAATTTAGTTCACAACAACAGCCACCTCAGTCACAACCCCAACAACAACAGCAACAAAGCGGATTTTCATATCCGTTTGTTTCACACAAACCCGACAACACTGCCAACGACAATTCTCGGAATACGGAACCGAAACCACTTTTGTCTTCTCAATACGAACCCCTCTCGGACGAAGATTAATACAAATTTTGATCGGCGTGCTTTTAATTTCGTTTTAACCAGTGTAAGTATGATGAATTGCAAGCTTGTAATGTAAATAAACTAAGTGATATTTTTTAAGGTTAGGTTAGGTTGTAATGTTACACTTGCATAAATTTAGCTCGATTTTTGCTGCGATTTTTAAACCAGTTTTCTGAACGTGATGTAGGGAAATGTTGACGAAATTTTGGATTACTGTAACGGAGCCGCGCGATTTTGAACGAAATCTTAACTTTATTTTTCGGTTTTTTGCGAAGCTGTCAAATACTGTACGATGAAATGTTATGTTTGATTCTCTTTTGTTTAATAATTATAATAATATATTGTGATGTGATGATTTTAGTGACAAATATTTACGTGGGAGGGAGTGAAATTTCGTCAATTGTTTTCCCGGTAAAATATTTTTAACCTAATTTTAATTTATTTTTTATGTGATCCAATCAAACATTGAGCTGAATCGACTAGCGTCCATTTTAGTTATTTTAAATTAATGTAGATACTATAATAAAATATTTTAATTTTTTGACTAAAGAATAAATAACTGTAAATAAACTGTAAACTGTATATTAAAAAAATGAGTCGGATAAATCATAGGATTACTTAGATAGGTAGAAATACTGCGAATATTCGACATTTACAAAGAATAATTTAAGATTTGCAAATGTTTCGTTGTATAAATTGTCCAACTTTTGCATTTCCATGCTCTTTCTCGTTTGTTTGTTTCTTCCGCCTCTTACTTTTGTGTCACGATGGTTTATTTAATATTTTATTTTTGTACCAATCTGTTTGTTTTTGTAATATTAGTTTTTTCTTGAGACATGTAATAAAAATTTGTTGGATGTAAATTTTTACTTTTTCTTGGAAATGTAAATAAACGTAAAAACACATGATTAAGAAAATCTTAGAACTGTAAGGAAAATATTGTACATAACTGTGAAATTTTTTTATTTACGTTTCAGTATATGACTATATAAAAAGTTTACTATGCTTTCATCTCTGGCACATACATAATTGTTAAGTTCCACCATGACTGATCTACATGTACACTGTAAAAAACAAATGATATGCTTCCAAGACGTGTGTACACTGTCAATTTTTTTATTTATAATTTTCAACTAAAAAGCTGTTATTTTGATGAAATAAATGAATATCAGTTGGAGTTTGAATTTGCACAACTCATTTTTGTACGCCGTCGACTTTTTTTTGCTACTGAAAACATTTCAATTTTGTATCTGAACGGAGTTCTAACAGTTATTAGCAGAAGTGAAGTTAAGAATGGTAAATGTAGTGCTCATCTTTTTAATTAAGATTCGTCAAAAAAAAACAAAAGGAGGAGGCGAGATGATTTTGGATAAAATTCAACTATAGCAGGCGGTGTGCGGAAAAACGGGCAGCGCCCTCAACTTGGATTAATGGAATAACACAACTGTTAATATGAATATTATTAAGGTAAAATATGAAAAATGGTAAATTTAAAAAATCTATTTCCAGTTTCACAAATTAATGTTGATTAACTTTAACCTGTTAAAAACTCCGTAGTGACGACAATTAAAAAGCATTTTATTTGATCATAGATTAATTAATTGACGTTTCTTAAACGTCTTTAATCTTAAAACTTTTTGCAAACGCCTTGTATTTGGTACAAAAAAGTTGCATTTTGTGGCGCTAACTAGCGACGAACCTCGGAAGCACGTAAACGTCAGAATAAGATGATGAGTTTTAATCGCAATATTAACATTTTACTTGGTTTTAAAATGATTTTATAAATTCACACTTTCAATTTGTTGGGGTAAGATCTAGTTTAGGGGAAAAGCGTGCTAGCTGCTTCATATTTTGTGCCAAAATGTGTTATTGTATCATGATCATTAAATGCTTATAAAACTTTTGGGGCAAATGTATAATTTGCTTGTAATTAATTATTTAAGAGGGACATGTTGCATCGACTATGGGAATGGTACGTAAGGTGCATCATCGAATTTCAATATTTTTTGGTGACTTTCGGATAGTTTAATGTATTTAGAAGTCACTGGTACCAATTTTATGGGCGGATAAACCAACTTTTGATAGAGAAAATCGACTTTGAAAATCGTTAATTTTACCATGTATCACTGACGCGCGGGTGGAATCTCACCGGAATCTCACTCATTTTGTTGACGGTCCGCGCAACTTGAACTAGTCTTAGACTTAGCCGTTTGCGGATCGGCTTTTTGGAACGCCAACGGCCTTTCAGCCAAACGAAATGAACTTCTCGCGTTCGCGCACGATCACGACCTTGACGTAATCTTGGTCAACGAAACCCACTTCAGAGCTGGCCAACTGGCAAAACTCCCTTGCTATTCACTCTATAGGAATGACCGTGACGGACGCGGCGGCGGAACCGCAATTTACGTAAAATCATCCATCGAACACGTTGCAATACCGACCCCCGACCTAGAGTACCTTGAAGTCACCACGGTGAGCATCCACACCGCACATCACGGTTGGTTGCAAATCTCCTCCGTCTATAATCGCCCTCAGCAACGCATCCTCAAAGAGGACCTAGAAACCCTCCTCGAAGGCCCCGACGCGAAGATCATCGCCGGCGATTTCAATGCTAAACACTCCAACTGGTTGTGTAAACACACAAACCATGTAGGACGTGACCTTCTTTCACTAGCAAACGAGCTGGACTTCGCGATCATTGCTCCCACCTCCCCCACCCACTTTTCTAACGCAGGTACGCCGTCCATTCTGGACATAGCCATTTTCAAAGACGTACAACTCCAATACGACATCTCCACCAGCGAAGAACTAAACTCAGATCACTACCCGGTCCTCCTGACACTTGGACCGCTGTTACCCCCAAAGGGCCCTCCCACGAGAACGACAACAGACTGGACCTCTTTCAAAGACACTCTGTCAAAAAACCTTGGACCAATCCCATTCTTTGAGTCCCCCACTGACCTAGACCAATTCATTGTCAATTTCCAAGACAACATCAAAAAATCCGTTGACGAAACTTCTTTTCAAGTCAACACCACGGACGTCAGAGACAAACTCACTCCCTCCCTCAAAGATCTTATCAGAGCCAAAAACCGAGCGAGGAAACTCGCCCGGCGAACTCGTAACCCTGATGACCAAAGGTCATACAACCGGCTCAAAGAGCAAGTAGACGTTAAAGTCAAAGAATTTCATGACAATGAATGGTTAGACACCATTAACTCCCTATCATTTAAAGACATGTCCGCATGGCGCATGGCCGCCGCCCTCCAGGGGAAAAAGAAGGTCACCATCCCAATTCTCTCCCGCCCTGACGGCACTATTACCCGGAGCGATCTTGAAAAGGCTGAAATCTTCGCCGACAGCCTCCAAGCTCAATGCTCCCCCAACACCACAAGATTAGACCAAGACCATATCAATTCGGTCGAAAATTATGTCACCACCACCCTAAACACCTCCGATGACACACATATCACCCCCGCCTCTCTTCCGGAGGTCACCATTGCCATTAAACGCCTCAAAAAGAGGAAAGCCCCAGGTCCCGATGGCATCACCAATACTGCCCTCAAAGAACTTCCCCAAAAAGCCAAAGTTGCCATCACCGGCGTAATTAACGCATGTTTTCGACTCAACTACTACCCACAAATTTGGAAAACCGCTGACGTAGTGGTAATCCCCAAACCCGGTCAAAATCTCAAACTTCCGAAAAGCTATAGACCAATCAGCCTGCTCCCTTCTATTGGAAAAGTAGTTGAAAAAGTCATTCTCACCCGTCTCCAAGAAGCCATGTTCGATAACAGTATTATTCAAAACGAACAATTCGGCTTCCGTGCTGGACACAGCACGACCCACCAAGCCCTCCGATTAGTTGAGCACGTCACGCAGGCACTCAACAAAAAATAATTCACCGGCCTAGTGCTACTCGACGTATCGAAAGCTTTCGATAAGGTCTGGCACGAAGGCCTCCTGTTCAAAATGCTTCAATCTAAAATTCAAATTCCACTAGTCCGACTTATTGCCTCCTACCTTCACGACAGAAAACTCCAAGTCAAACTCATGAACACTAGATCCACAAAGCGCCCCATCACCTCCGGGGTCCCCCAGGGTTCGATCCTTGCAGCTTCACTGTTTAACATCTTTATGAGCGACATTCCAACCCCCTCAGATCCCGCAACAAAAATTTCATTATATGCAGATGACACTGCAATATACACGTCCTCAATCCACCCGGACATAGCCACAACCCGCCTCCAGGAGGCGATCAACGATCTCGGGAGGTGGTACGAAACTTGGCGCATCGAGGTTAACTCGAGCAAAAGTTCCGCGATCATGTTTCGAAATCGTTGCAAGCCTCACAACTCCAGTGTCTGGATGTTTGAGGAGCAAATCCCCTGGAAAACCAAGGTCAAGTACCTTGGCGTTACCATGGACCGAAGTCTCAAATGGGACGCTCACATTTCCTCCGCAACCGGTAAAGCCAAATGCCTCTTCAATAGATTGTTCGTCCTCATGAACAGTAAAAGTACCATGTCCCCCGCTAACAAACTAAGATTATACAAAGCCATAATCCGCCCGACAATGATTTATGCCTCCCCTGTCTGGGGATACGCACGCCCTAGGGCCATAAATAAACTTCAAGTCATTCAAAACAAAAATCTCCGAGCTATTTTCAGCGCCCCCTATTACGTCACTAACAGGCGACTACATGCAGACGCCAAACTAGATCTTATTAACACTCTTAACCGCAAACATGCCACCAATCTTTACAACAAATCCAAATTTTCAGAAAACCCACTAGTAAATCAACTAGGTCAATACAACCCAGCCGACTTCTTCATTCCCCGTCCCAAATCACTCCTGACCACGGACAACTCCTGACCATAACTCACCCCCACACAGACTAATGTATGTTCACAGGTTTAACTTACACAAATTCTCTTCGAAAGTGAATTTATTCACTAGATTTGTGTAATTTTTCGATCAATTTCCACAAGCTTCGATAAATCACCCCCCATAGTATCACTACAATCCCACTAGTCGCCAATTCTGACTAGTTCCAAGTAGAAGCCACTCACTTCGAGGTCATCAATAGAAATTATAATTTCTTTCTTCGAATTAGGGACTCTACTATATCGGCAAACGTAAAAAATTTCTTTTTCTTCACATATCTCATATTCACAGTCACAGCCCAGGTTTCTAACCAGTCAGTC
Source organism: Podabrus alpinus (assembly GCA_932274525.1). NCBI lineage: Eukaryota > Metazoa > Arthropoda > Insecta > Coleoptera > Cantharidae > Podabrus > Podabrus alpinus. The sequence goes on along the minus strand of OW026454.1, from coordinate 81,929,339 downwards.
CGCCAAGCGCCAATTCCCAGAGACCCACCGGTCTCTACAACTTCCAATGTCATTAATGTATTCTTTCAGATGAAGGAGAAGGCCGGCCATGCCGGGATGCTCCATCAAATACATATCAGGTAAAGGTAAAGGTTGCGGATCGGCAGATGCAGCTCGTCACTCTTACATGTAACATCGATTATTTTTTGTTTTTACGCGCTTTTTTGGGGGTTAAACGTAATAGATAACTGCCCCATACCGCGACTATACTTTTTAATGCTATTTTGAGGGTCTCTCGAATCCCGATTGCCTTCATCCCGGTGGTCTTGATCGGTGGCGCCTTCTCGTATGTTTAGCCCTGCCGCGTAGCGGCTCTGAGCACGAAAAACCGCCCGGAGCCCCGGAGGGGCGTAGGGTAGGTTTTTTGATGCTCGCAGTTCTGGCCAAGCCAACGTTTATTATGTTTTTTTACCCCACAATTAAAAATTTAATTTTTTCACTTTTTCGGCAATACACGGGTTATTTTCCATTTTTTTGCGAATATTTATTACTAATATCTACTAATCACCTACCCGAATTTCAAAAAATATCTGAAATCGGACCGAAAAAATTGGGGGGGGAGAATTAATTTTTTTAAATAGCTGTAACTCCTAAACGGCGCTAGATATCGAAAAACTGAGCAAAAAAAATCCCCCCCTCCCTCATTCTGCACGCCTAGTGAATTGTCGGTAGGAAGGCGTGTGCAAAAATTCAGGTCGATCGCGCGCAAAAAAAAATTTTTTTAGGTTACTTTGTTGAAACTTTCGAAACGTTATATCTCCGTAAGTACGCGTTTGCCCCAAGAAATTTTTGCGTTTTCCGGGTATATTATGACCCCCCTCACCCCTCCACCTACCTTTTTTTGTTTTGAGGATTTTCCCCTAAACTAGAATCTTACCATTTGCTGTCATAAATGGTTCGTTTTTTAAATTACTAATTATTGCAAGTGTCATCCAAATGAATCGACAAGTCGGCCAAAGGATTTTGTTTGATGGTAAGTGTGGTTAGAATTCAAAGTGGTATTTTAAATTTGCATAATTTATGCCTTTCGTAATGTATATCAATTAACGAACTGTGTATGAAAGTGAACAACTGATAATAATAGCACAGATAACTTACTACAGATAGCTCACGCTTATGGAGAAATGGGTGTCCCTATTCAGTTATATTTGGAAGCGAATGAAAATTAGTTTGGAAGCCAATGGTTAAAAGTAAGAGAGGCGCTGCATGTATTTGCTTCCAGCCCTCAGGCAAAAATAACCCCAGGCGGCTTTGAATTTAGGAATGAACATATAAAAAATTATTTTTATTTGTTTCTTCTAAGGGATAAAAATGAAAAGGTATCATTTAAAAGACTTTTTTTTGGCTTTTAAAGATACCCAACACTGGATATTTTGTTCTTTAATTATTGTTTTTTAAATTAATTTTTAATTCACATAAACTTCAGGGCCGTATCAGCGTTACATAAAACACTAGTCAATAAAAATAAGAATTTTTTGTAAACGTCTTGTATATGAATATAAAAATACCTCAAGTCAAATGGAAAAAGGGAAATAAATTTGGAATATCTAAAAGTTCGAAATGTTTTTAACAACAAAGTAATAATAGTAGAATAATTTTATCACTTTTATAGTTGAGAAATCACAGTACCTTAATGAGACCCCCCTATGTCAAGGGGGTGGGGGAGTTTCGAATACAAGTCAAGTCAAATAAGCTATCTTTTTAAACATTGAAAAAAATTGCATTAGCAGCCGACTGCTGTTGTATGATTCCGGTGTATGTCTGTAAAAATAGAGGTTTTTTTTTCATTGGAAATTTAGTTGTTGTTCATGTTTAACTTTAAAATTGCGTGGAACATAAATAGAATTATTATTGCCCCCCCCCCCGTAATGCGTCCTTGATTCCATTTGGAAACTTAGTGACTTTTCTTTCCTTATTAGAAAAAGTTAAAATGTAGACTGAAATACCGCTCCTTAATGATATCACAGTACCTTAATTAGTAATAATTTTAACTTTAAAATTGCGTGGAACGTAAATTGAATTATTATTGCCCCCCCCCCCCCTGTGATGCGTCCTTGATTATTTGGAAACTTAGTGACTTTTCTTTCCTTATTAGAAAAAGTTAAAATGTAGACTGAAATACCGCCCCTTAATGATATCACAGTACCTTAATCTTATATATAAAAATGCTTGTATGTGGGTATGTATGTATTGCGATGTCCGAAACTGACCACCACGTCAATAGAAATGATAACGTCACGATTTGAAATTTTGTTTATCAATAAAGAGCACATGACTTATTTGTTCAAACGTAAAAGTTTTATCTGATACCAAAAATTTAGTTTAACGTCATAAATTTATATGAAGACAGGGTCACGGAACGAAATAACAAAATAAATTCAAAAATGCAACGTTTTAATTCTGTTAATAAAAATGTTTGTTAAAAATTATAAATTAATTAATTAATAATAAGAAATGTAATTTGGAATCAAAATAATTGTTCAAGGTTAGTTTAAAAAAAAAAAAGTGTTAAAACGTAAAACTTAAATAAGAATAATCTTTACACGTATCGGAGTGTCTCGCAATTCAATGTATCACAAATGGGAAAGACATTTTCTTCAAAAGTTTACTGGAAGATCACAGGAAATGCAAGAACTTTAATTTAATCTGAAACATAAAAATTTTATTAAAATTTTACAAATCACTTTGGGCTTGAGCCGAACCTGCAAAAATTATAACGTAAATAAATTTGATTTTATTTTCGACCAGAAAAAATCACATTTGCCTTGAAGAACACAGGTAACGATGGTAAAACAATTGATGAAAAAAGTTGTTGATTTAGATTCGATAAATGGTGTGTGAATTTGTGCGTGCTCCGCTAAAAATTATATTAATCAAGAAATTACAAAGAAATTCAACAAAAAAGATTAGTAATCATAAAAAATATTGTACTTACGTATTTGGAAAGTCAAAGTGATAGAAGATTGTGAAAAATCACGATTATTTTTGGAAAAAACTTAATTACAACACGAGGCAAAATCAACGCACAAGAAAGTTGCATCTAAAATTATTTCGCCCATCGAAGGTCATCCACCGAGTGCAAGTGAACAGTTTAATGGTACATGAACCCAGCAAACAGAAATACCCTAGATCATTAAAGGTACCGTTCCATTAAGAATTATTTTAAACTTAAAAATTAGTGAAAATTTGCGATTAACTTTACACGTGCATTAATCCGTTCCGAATTTATTAAATAAGATACTTGTCAACTAGCATAAGGATTTTATTACATTTAATTTATTTACTATTTTAAAATTATAATAAATTACAATTTGCATTATAAAACGGAGCATAATTTTGTAATCATTCCGAGGACCACGACATTTTATTTGCAGCTTCACGATTTGGTCAAGGAAGGAACCCAACTGATCTGGTTGATCTGGCGACATTCAAGAGTAAGTTTTTCGTCGTCTTTGATTTTACTAATTCGCCACCATAAGACGGTCATCAGCAGTTAAACGCTTCAGGCCACAGTCGTTGTCATAGTTACGAAGCGATTTTGACACTAAAAGATTAATTAAATGACTTTGACATATTATAGTCAGTAGCGGCTCGACAAATAGGGGGCACAACTTTGACATAAGAATGTTAACCTTAAAAATGACAGATGACATATACTCAGTGGCGTTGCACAAATAGTCAGTAGCGGCTCGACAAATAGGGGGCACAACTTTGACATAAGAATGTTAACCTTAAAAATGACAGATGACATATACTCAGTGGCGTTGCACAAATAGTCAGTAGCGGCTCGACAAATAGGGGGCACAACTTTGACATAAGAATGTTAACCTTAAAAATGACAGATGACATATACTCAGTGGCGTTGCACAAATAGTCAGTAGCGGCTCGAGAATAGGGGCACAACTTTGACATAAGAATGTTAACCTTAAAAATGTATGTATGTATGTATGATGATGACAGATGACAGAAAATATAAAATAATAAAAAAGTACAGAAAACCAATACAACTTTATAATTTATATTTGGATAAACAATTCTTTGAGTGCCAATGTCATTATTTTAAGGTTAATATTCTTATGTCAAAGTCAGTTAATTCCAGGCAGGACATCGTAGGAAATAAAACACCAATAACAAAGGCTAAGAAGGTAAGTAAAAGAAGAGCTGCCGAAAGTGAGGAAGTACGCGAAATTCGGCTTGAAGCATTACGCGACAGAGCTTCGACGTCAAGAGCTGGCGAAACTGAGGAAGTACGCGAAATAAGGCTTGAAGAATTACGCGATAGAGCTTCGACGTCAAGAGCTGGCGAAACTGAGGAAGTATGTGAAATCCGGCTTGAAGAATTACGCGACAGAGCTTCGACGTCAAGAGCTGGCGAAACTGAGGAAGTACGCGAAATTCGGCTTGAAGGTAAACGCGCCATAGCTTCGACGTCAAGAGCTGGCGAAACTGAAGAAGTACGCGAAATCCGGCTTGAAGATAAACGCGCCAGAGCTTCGACGTCAAGAGCTGGCGAAACTGAGGAAGTACGTTTAGAACGACTTAATGTCAATCGCTTACGATTAGTTCGATCAAGACAAAAATTGAATTTAACATTGGAAGCATTTAATTACGACAAAGACTACGATTACATGAATCACGAGGATGTAGTAATAGGACTTATGAACAAACTTTGCTTGCATTGTCGTGTTTCGAAGTTCGCTAAGGAATCACCAGGAATGTGTTGTTCGAACGGCAAAGTTGTTTTGCCACCGCTGATTGATCCACCTGAGCCGCTTCTAAGTTACCTTACTGGCACCACTGCAATTTCAAAACACTTCCTGCTAAACATTCGCAAGTACAACTCATGCTTTCAAATGACTTCATTCGGAGCAACAAACATTTTCTCCAACGTCGGTTACATGCCCACAGTCATTTTAAAGTTGAAATAATAAAAAAATTGTTCATAATGTGTTGGTTCTGTTTACTACACGTATGTCTAGCGCCACAGGCGCTAGTTAGTAATAATTTTAACTTTAAAATTGCGTGGAACGTAAATAGAATTATTATTGCCCCCCCCCCTGTGATGCGTCCTTGATTCCATTTGGAAACTTAGCGACTTTTCTATCCTTATTAGAAAAAGTTAAAATGTAGCATGAAATACCGCCCCTGTAAAAATAGAGGTTTTCTTTCATTGGCGAAATTTCATAAAGTTTTTGATGTAGATAAGTCCAGCATAAGAATTAAATTAAACATGAAAGAACTCTTTGAAAGAAAAAATATGAAAAATGTAATTTGTTCTATAGACGAACATGAAAACTATTTTATAGACTTATTATTAAATGTTAAATTATTTAAGCATTGTAAGTGGGCAATAAGCACAGCCAATAGTAAATCAAATTGCTCAAATAATCAAAAATTAAAAATTTTTAAAAATGTATAAATATCTTTCCTTCATTTTTTGTTTTTTTTTGGTTTGTAATAATGACCTTGTATAATAAACTTATAATGTACAATAAAATTTATTTTGATACAGATAAAATGTTAAAAAATTTATTTATTTTTGGAAACCTTAAATCTACAAATAAATGTTTGATAATTAATACCGTAATATACTGTACATGCAAAACTAACCCTTGACAGGTACAAATATTAATCTTGATAAGTACCTTTTACCGTGCTTTTACCTGTCTTGTTACTGTGGGTTACCTTTTTTATTTAAAGATAACTAAAAATCCCTGCTGCATAGGCAACCTGCACAATTTGAGGAAATTGTATAGCGTGAGCTATCTGTAGTAAGTTATCCAGTTATCTTTGTTATTCCAGTGCCATGAAAGTAAATCGTGCAAGTTCAAGAAGGGGAACATTCATAATAATATGAACGATGGATCAGGGACAACCAAATTGAAAATGTTTTTAGAAAGCACCGATGCCATCTTCCCAAAGGTAACTATGTTTTTCAATTCTGCAACAATATTTTGAGGTTATGTTTTGAAATTTTAATTTTGGTTATTTAAGTCAACACTCTATTTTCCACACCCTATTTTACTTCCGACATTTGTTGTTAGTGGTCATTTGGTAGATAATTATGACATTTAAATATATTGTGATAGAACTCTTGTTAAAGGCGTCCACATTTTGGGTGTTGTACCGACCATCCTTTTAAATTTTATACGACTAAACCTAATCGTCTTCATATCATTTCTTATTTTTGCCTTTTCTTCTTACCAGTGTATCCAAATTTTATCCATGTGGAAGATAAATAGTCCATCTCTTTCATTGCTCCAAACCTCAATGCATCTAACGAAATGAAATTTTGTAGCTTTTACTGCTTTTACCTTCCATCTGTCCATAATTGTTTTTCCCATTTTGGCGAACTATCGTTTCCAACCCATTACATCTTTTTAAATTCTGACCATTTCTTATTTTCATTTCATTCGTTATAAAATTTCTGATATTATTAATTTTGCTTTCTACCATGTACGTCCAAATCTTGCTCTGATACATTCAAATTTATCTCTAAATAATTTTCTTTTGCCTTCACTGGTTCATTTTTCATTTCATTGTTTTGACATTGAAATTTGTTTTGATTTCTTGTACGCTCATGTTTAGTTTTTTCTTTGTGAGAGCTGTACCCAAATTGTCCATCTCCTTTCTGAACGCAATCTGTGATTTATTGATATCATTTTTTATTTCCTTTTCTTGTTTTTCACTTTTTTTGTTTCATGTTGTTTTGAGTTCCTTGATTTGTTGTGTCTACTTTTTTAGACATTTTATTTATAAATTTTTTCATATTTTCATTTGTCTTGTTTGCGCTTTCTTCCATTGTTTTTGTTATAAATTTTATCACATCTTGCAAGCCAACTTCTGGATTTATTGTGCTCTGCAAGACATTTAAGGAATTTTCTTCTGATGCATCCATATTCATTCTGTCCGGGTCGCTCACCCCTAAAGGTGAATCTCAGGATTAAGAGGACTGTTTTCCTAGTTAGTGTAAAACGCATTTTGGTATGTCTGTTTTTAGGCTTCTATACAAAGTATAACAAGAAGCCTTATTTAATATTTGGGTCGGGTGCAATAAGTAGCCCCGGCCAAAAAAAATTTTCGTGTGCTACACACTAAAGAACATGGTTAATATTATAGTCTATAGAAAAAATAATTTTTGAGAAATCCTTAAAAACAACCCCAATATCGAATTTTTGAAATTTTCCGATTTTTGAGGTGTGCATTCGATTTGGAGGTAATTCCAAATTGTTCGTACTTGAACATACACTACCATGACAGAATAAAATAGACACCATAAATTACAAATATTTATTTTTATTTCGAACAACTAATAAATTAAAGAAAATTTTTTTTTACAGGTTTAATATTTAGTTGCCCCTCCTTTGTTTTGCATAAGACTTTTGATCCTACGCGGCATACTAGATATCAAATTACCAATGGTGTCCTGTGGAATTTTACCCCATTCTTCTATTAAAACTGCAAACAGATCATTTTTGCGGGTGGATTTTCGGGGTCTTTTGAGTAAATTCATTTGAAGAATGTGCCAAACATTCTCTAAAGGGTTCATATCCCGAGATTTACCTGGCCAGCAGGGACGTGCTCATGGGGGGGGATGAGGGGGGAGCTTCCCCCCTCAATACTTTAGAAAGTTGGCAAAATCACCCAAAAGTTGGTGAAGTTGGCAAAATCACCCAAAAGTTGGTGAAGTTGGCAAAAGCCGCTAAACCAAAGCTAGGTTTGTAAAAATTTTATCAACTCCAAAAAATTTCAAGTAATAAAATAATATAATATGCCTATTTTCTCCAACTGTACTGTAAACATACCAACTGTACAAAATAACGTGTGTAGTTATATTTTGTAACTATTTTAGTTATATTTTGTAACTAAACACGTTACTTTAGTTACACAATGTTACTAATTTTGAAATAATTAAATAATGCGTAAAAGTTTTGTTTTTGTTGAAACCAACATTCAGTGTAAAATGTAATAAACAATTTTAATTTAAGTATTCATAATTATTTTATTTAGGGCCGCGATTAAAAAGGACAAATATTAGGACAAATATTTGTCCTAAAAGTTGTAAGATTTCTCAAAAATTGCTTTACTACTCGTACAACACGGTTTTGCGGGTCGCGTTATGTAACCAGCCCCAGCCAAATAAAATTTTCCTATTGACTACTACAAAGAGAATGGTTAATAGAGTCTGTAGAAAAATTATTTTGGGTGAACCCTTGAGAAATAACCTTTATTTCGAATAATTAAAAATCCGGGTGAATACGCCACGCCCCCATGCAATTTCACAAAAATTGGGGTAATATCCGGACTTTTTGGGTATGTTTCGGTCCGAATGTGACTCTGACGCCGTTGCAGACGGTTAAAATTATCGAGGAATCGATAAAATCCGAAAAAAGTGCGGAAATCGGCAACATTCATGCCAGGGGATACAAGTCATAACAGCCGGCGCGGCCGCGGCTACTGGCTTTGCCGTGCCCGGTCGGAATGAGTGAAAATCAAAATGTATCACCCGTTATTTGTGTAGGATTCGATATAGACGGTTGGGTCGTTTTAAAAACCGCCCTTCGGGCGGTTTTTTTAAACGCTACCACTTGGGCTAAACATACTTGAGGAATATTAATTCACCCCAACCGGGATCAATTAAATAGGGATCATATAAAACCGGGATATAGCTTTTAAAAGTATACTTTTACTTATCACCCTCAAAATATGAATAAAACAGAAAATAAAGGGTAAACAATAACCTTTAATAGAAGTTACGCTTACGAGTGGTGTCTTGAATCGTGTCGTCAATTTCTAAGTGTTAGGGTATATCCTTTTGCACGGACTGAGAACAGAATGGGGAGATTCCACAAATCGTCCCTCATGCGCGTCACTGAATGTGTAAAATTTGCTAAGTTCAAATTCGATTTATTCAAAAGTTTGACCCACTTTCACCCTAAATATTTTTACAGTTTACTATATAAACCTTATACTATCCAATAGTCAATAGGAAATTTTCATTTGAGTGGGGCTGGTTATATAACCCTAGCCGCGAAGTTGATATTACTGACAACATTCATTTAGAGAGAGTCATCAATTTGTGGTCCGAATTAAACAACAGAAGAATCCGTCTAAATGAATGACAATTATTCAATATTAATCTACTTTAATAACATGTACTACGTATAATATTGTAAATAAAATTATATTTTTATTATTTATAAAATGATCTACTTTTTATGTCCCAATTTATACCCAATTACTTACAAAAAGTTGGCAATTTTTAATTGATTCAGTTGGCAAATTGAGGATTGCTCCCCCCTGAAAAAAGTTGGTTGAGCACGTCCCTGCTGGCCAGGGTAAAATATTAACCCTTTTCTTGGCCTTAAATTCTTCGAATAATCTTGCTCTGTGACATGACGCCCCATCTTCCATTAAATAGAATTCTTTCTTTTTCAAATTTTTGTTAAACAGGGGTAATAGACCGTCTTTCAATATACCCCATTTATTATGCCATCACAAAATATTAAATTTGAACGATCACCTTTCCAAATTGAACCCCACACCATGACACTAATTCCGCCATATTTCACCGTATGGAGTAAAAAATTTTCCTGAAGTTGTTCAGAAGAACACCGCCATATCCGTAATCTTCCACTATCATTAAATTGGCAATATCTACTCTCGTCGGAAAATATTTTACTTTACTCCAAAAATTTTCCGAACGAGAATCCATATCTCTTGCCTACGTCAATCGTCGTTTTCTTTGGAATATAGTCAAGAGGTTTTTTTTTAGCTACTCTTCTGTATAGTCCCATACTATGAAGGTACCCTTGTACGGTTATTTTTGATAATTGTGCCGTTTCAGCAACTTCTTCTACCGTCTGCTTTGGATTTATGATTACTTCACGCACTAATGATCGTTTTAATCTTTCCGTTGTAGGCCAGTCATTGGGGATTTTTACCTGGAAATAAGTCCTGAAGTTTTGAAACTTTGTAGGTTTATAGGTTTGGATGTCCAGAACTAAAATTCACAAAATGCACAATCCGAGACATGCCGTCGGCGCCGCCATCTTGTCAAGATGGCGCCCAAAAATAGTTTTTTTCATTTATCTCCAAAACTGTGCGTTTTTATATATTTATGTTGAGAGCAAAATTGTTGAGGAAGTAATTTCCTTCAAGAAATGTTCTTAGCATATTTTTGCTAAAGTGAGCCGTTTAGGCTCAAGAGCTGATTGAATGACAACATATTCTGTTAATTTCTACGAGTATAAACTGCCCCTGACTATCTCCATATGCGTATAAATTTATCTTTTATAATAAAACGGGCTATTCAATTGGTTTCTCGTTATATTTATAGCTTGCTGACTAACCGGCACATTCCTAGCATAGGTGCAGCTGCCGATGTGCGCACCTGCAATAAAACCCCACCAGACGGGCGCTGGCTACAGCGTTGCCAACTTGGGGTTTCCCCCCCAGATTTAGGGTTTTTAAGTGGAATGGGAGTTTTTTAGGGGTGTAATATGTCTTGGGGTATTTTTAGGGGTTTTTCAAATAATTTTTATTTTTTAATTTTTACGTGATTACATGGAGACAGTAATGGTCAATTTATGCACAAACGTAACGTAGAATGTAATGTAAGAGATGGACTTATGCACTTCCATATAGTTGTCTTTGTCGTTGTCTAGACCATAACTTGCACAAGTTACTAAAAGCCAGTACTGGATACATGATTACACGAAGACAGTACTAAGATCCAGTACTGGCTTTTAGTAACTTGTGCAAGTTACTGTCTCCATGTAATCACGTAAAAATTAAAAAATAAAAATTATTTGAAAAACCCATAAAAATATCTCTAGACATATTCCCCCATTCCACTTAAAAAACCCCTAAATCTGGGGGGGAAACCCCCAAGTTGGCAACGCTGTAGCCAGCACCCGTCTGGTGGGGTTTTATTGCAGGTGCGCACATCGGCAGCTGCACCTATGCTAGGAATGTGCCGGTTAGTCAGCAAGCTATAAATATAACGAGAAACCAATTGAATAGCCCATTTTATTATAAAAGATAAATTTATACGCATATGAAGATAGTTAGGGGCAGTTTATACTCGTAGAAATTAACAGAATATGTTGTCATTCAATCAGCTCTTGAGCCTAAACGGCTCACTTTAGCAAAAATATGCCAAGAACATTTCTTGTAGGAAATTACTTCCTCAACAATTTTGCTCTCAACATAAATATCTAAAAACGCACAGTTTTGGAGATAAATGAAAAAAACTATTTTTGGCGCCGGCGACATGTCTCGGATTGTGCATTTTGTGAATTTTAGTTCTGGACATCCAAACCTACAAACCTGCAAAGTTTCAAAACTTCCGGACTTATTTCCAGGTAAGCCCTATTTTTGATCCCCAATGACTGGCCTACTTCTCCCCTTATTAATTAATTCCAATGTGTTAAAAACTTACCTCTGTAAAATCTTAGCCAAATCCGAAAATTGTAACATACACTTAAAATTTAACATTGGTTTTAAATGAAAAAAATGGCTACTCACGTTCAATCCACATAATTGGTCGCAATCAAATCCGTCGAGTATCTTATGTGATCTAATTTGCTTACCATCATCGTACCGCAGTAAAATGAGCACAATCAAACATTTCAGAAGGGAAGGCATTTTGAAAAATGAATAATTTCGACTTACAAAATAGTGTAACTCTGCTCAAAACTTTTTGATTGTTGTAGTAAATACTCATTTTACTCTCGTGTTGATGAGACACTTGACGGATTCCATCGAGTCAAAATAAGCCAGTGAAGAGTAAACGTCATTAGTAATTTTTCAATTTAAAAACCACTGTTAAATTTCAAGTGCTCTGTTGCACGTGTTAAAAGTTTCGAACTTGGCTCAATTTTGCATAGATAATTTTTTAACGCATTGGAATCAATTATTGACGGAGAGAAAAGAATAAACATTAAAACGTAGCAAAATAAAGACAATAATTATTATCAATTATTAATTTTGTTGTTGATGATTATGTTTTTGCATTGTTATTTTAAGTGATCTCTCAAAAAACGCGATATCGATCCGGCGAATAGTAAAAAAATTAGGATCCGTCGCACGCGAAGTTGGAAGCCCCTCCTGCTTTCTGGGGAAGCCGCCGGCAGATAAACGGGGTTCCGAAAGTACGATCCCTCTCCAGTAATTCTTTAAATAGTTAAGTACCGTCACGCTTAAACTGGAATCCCTCGCGTCATATGTATTTGGGAGTCATCGACATCTTAATCATGGCGGTATGATCAGCTTAGTTTTAAGAATTTGGTTGGTTAGGCAGTCTGCGGATAAACCTAATTTCGAAAACGTCATCTCGGTCTGGTAATGTTTTGTGAAGCCAAGTAGCGGCATGAACAATTCATATTTGTGAGGCACGTCTTTGAAACGTATGAAATTACGTAGACATTTCAAAATGGGGTCGTGTGGCGAGTCTCACTCGAAAATGTGTTGTGTATATAAATATGATTGTAATTTATTTTTCACATTGCAGATAATGAATGGTTGATTCACATTGCAACAAGCGATAACCACGCCAGCGCACAACGTACGAGTTTGGACTTAGCAGTTTTCGTTAGAACACATCCAAGGGGAGATGGTAGTGCAGTGTCTATATTATTTGTATTGTCTTGTACTTCCTTATTTACCGTCACAATAAAAGCTATAATTGCGTATTCTTGTATCATTGATATGAGGTATCTATTACTAATATAAGTTTGCCCACCTACTATAGATAGTCATATAAGCATTCAAGGTAAGTTAATGACATCACCTATTCAGAACTACTTAAGCAACTTGCCCGGAGCGGACTTTGGAAAATATTTCAATTAGTTTACTTCTCCCACTTTCGTCATGGTCCCACCAAGTATTCCGAACGAAACCGAACTCCGTTCGGTTGGAAGTGGGGGAAACCAATTTGGTATATAAGTAATGTCTTAACGGAAGGGTGTGGAGGGTGGGCGACGGCCATTAGCCAGCAAACATCTAGCTCCTCCAACTCGATTAACAAGCCGCGAAGCGGCTTGTTGGATAGGGGCGCGCTTTGCGCGCCCCCAGGCCGCTTTGCGGCCTGTTGATCGAGTTGGAGGAGCTAGATGTTTGCTGGCTAACTTGCAGCCCGGAACCCACCCACCCCGTAGTTAATACATTACTTATATAGCAAGTTGGTTTCCCCCACTCACAACCGAGGCGCGTTCGGTTTTCGTTCGGAACTGGTGGGGCATCTGCGTCATCGACTTACGTATCGTGCATTGCTATGTGTTAGTAATAATAAAACATATAATTTTATTTAAGTTACATTTATTATCGATAACGGTGCATCATTATAAGATAGAAAATATTTTAACAAGTTATTTTAACTTAAAACCTTAAAGTGAATAAACTTACATACTTTTGCTTGCAAAAATATTGTAAGTTGATTGACTTTATTTTTAAATAAAGCTAATTTATTTTACACTTCATTATAGTATACCAGCTTAAGAAACGGTTCCAAACCAACTTCAAACCTTTGATGGATCTTCCTCCTGAGGGTTCCATATTTAGAATCTGCAAAGTAGAAAACGTACATTACAAAACTTTTTAAAACAATTAGTCGACATTCATGTTTTTATTTTTACAGTCTACATCGTAAATCGAAACGGGAACTTAATTTTCGCGCAATGGGACAACATTTTAAGGAATCGCCGGATCGGGATAGTTTTTTCCGACATTATGTCGATCAGCCGACGGTTTTCCCGATGCGACTCGCAAATCGAAGCGGGAATTTATCATTTTTGCGCAACGAAATTTAACTTTTTAACAAATTGTCGGATTGAGATTGCAAATCGAAGGAGATACTCCCAATTTTCGCGTGGGACCTAACTTAAACAAGTCATAGGATTGACAGCGCGTATTCGGAAATTTATTTATTGGCCTATGGCTTACTTATCGCGACGTACAAATTGTGATGGAGCCCATCACGAGTAACCCGATGGTTTCCCCAACCCTATCACAATGCGTTGTCTGGATTTGACGTTTTCGCGAGACGTATTTTCACGTAATTTGTATTTTCAAGGAATACATGGTTTTAGTTTGAAATTATTGTTCCGAGTATTTGTTGAATGAAAACCACAATTTTTAATTTAGTCATGAAATGTGAGAAATTTGAAGAAACCTATTTTACTGTGAACACACGATTTTGATTTTCACGCACTATTGGGACGATTAAGTGAAATTTTTTGCATCTGAAAGTATTTTTGAGAAAAATTGTAAATATCTCTTATTGAGAAAAATACTAAAATAAATAAAATAGAAAAATACATGTACTTTAGGGGAGAAATATTAACGATGGTGCGCTGTAAGCAACATCAACGTGACGTCACGCTAATGATATAACCTCGCTCAGAAATACTTTGATTTGGTTTTGAACGATAATAATACATTACAACTAAGTAATAAATAAATAATTTAATAAAAAATAATAAATTTAACGTATTTTAATTAATTTTTAAAATAATTTTAATTAAATAAGACGTCAAATATTTAGTTGATATTACAACCACCAGGGTGCGTACAATTAATATTTTTCCCCTATAGTATGTATTGTTGTGTTTTTCACCTTTTATGAGCGGACCTACCTATTTGGTTGACTCTATCTCAGGGTCAGTACTTTTGCTTAAAAGTCACGATGAACGCTTCACGTGGGAGCTTAGAGACCCTTGAAATAGCATTAAAAAGTATAGTTGCGGTATGGGGCAGTAAACTATTACGTTTCACCCCCTTTATGTTTATGTTATTTATTTTATTCGGATGCTGATTAAATGAAAAAAGCAGAACTAGTGCTGGTCATTCAGAAACCTACAAAACTAGTTTTGTACAATTCAAAATGCGCAAAACTAGTTCTGCTTATTTTGTAACGCTCAATAGCCGTTTAAAAGTAAAATTTCGGGTTTGGGAAATCTTCGTTGCTCAAAACTAGTTTTGCGCATTTTTTTCGGGCATTGCCCGAAATCGGCTATTGAGTGTAACACATATAACATGCACGAATAAAAATAATGGAACAATAATGATCTTAAGAATCTACGAATGAAAGGATATAATACGAAGGTCAATCATCGCATCTTCCTACAGTTTTATAATTATTTATATTTTAATCGTTTGTTTTATTTCGAGTTTTTCAGGTTAAATTTTTTAAATTTTGCGAGAACAACAGCAGTACCCCTTAAGAGCTGGTAGTTCTGATGAAGTTCTTTGGGAGGCGGCGAAACGTCGATAAACTTTTATCGACAAACAAGTTTTATCGCGTTTATTGGATATTTCGTAATATTCCAATAATTGTTAAAGAGATTAATAATTTTTGTACTGGACGATATGTATAATTTATTTTATAAAAGATTGCAAAATCACGAGTGTCTATCGACTTTTAAATAAAATATATCCAATAGTATTTGAATTTTCATATTTGAATAAAATAATTTCTGGCATTTTGCGATAGATTATTTTTCTTATCGCATTATTGCACTTGAAAAAATTTTAAAAGATAGTATGTGGTACATAAAATATTTTATGATAATGATGCACATTTAGATTTAACTTTCAATTTAATGGAAATATAAAAAATTAAAAATTTTATTTAACGAATTACCACCTGCTAAAATTAATCCTTCAACTCTGTAAAATTCTCATAAAAAGCTTACTACCATTCGTTGAAAGAACTGTAGCACATTGTGGTATTTTGTAGAAATATCCCAATAGGTAAAAAAGTAACAGATGCTCCTAAATTATGTTATTCAAATACAAAAATTTCAATGCCGAGGAGGTATTTACTAGAATTTAAATAAACACCTACGAATTTTTCATGTATTTGGACAGTTTAACCTGTGGGTCACATTATTTTGTAGACGCGAGGGGAGAGCGGATTAATTAAATTAAAATTCTACTTTCAAAAACATTCAAAAAAACCGAACCCCACAAACATTTTCAAATGTTACTAACCTTTATTATGAGACAGCAAAACGAACCCTCAAAACTGGCAAAAATTTCTTTTGTTTCATATATTGTCCACTAATGGATTTGTCACTATCCAATTAGGCTTCTATACAAAGTATAGCAAGAAGCCTTATGATCTAGCTCCGTGTCCGTCTGTCTGTCTGTCTGTCCGTCTGTCCGTCTGTCCGCATAATTCAAAATCATACAGAGCGTTTCAAATCGTGTTGGAAATACTCTGTGTGTATAGAGGTCTAAGAACTGGGTAGCCAGTGCGCTACTTTTAGGCTTCTGTACAAAGTATAACAAGAAGCCATATTTAGGCTTCTATGCAAGGTATAGAAAGAAGCCTTATGGTCTGGCTTCGTGTCGGTCCGCATGTTTCAGAGCCAATCATAACGTTGATCAACTGAAACGTTGTTATATTGTAAATACTTCGTATATATAGTATTGCGTTAATCTGTTAATCCGTTGATTCGATTCGCTAATGCAATTTATTATTATTACAGGTTAGATGATGTTTGTATTGCTTTCATCAGAATCAAAATCGGAATCGGAAAAGTCGCTGCTAGAATAATTGCTTGAGTTGTTCATGTTTATAAATTAGTGGTACTTGCTATATCGATTCCTTTTCAAAAGTATTACCTAAATTTTAAATACAAAGTGTAACCTATATAGTAAATTGTTGATCCTTTGATACGTTGATACATTGATACGTTGATACATTGATACGTTGATACGTTGATACATTGATACGTTGATACATTGATACGTTGATACATTGATACGTTGATACATTGATACGTTGATACGTTGATATATTGATACGTTGATACATTGATCCGCTGATCTGTTGATCCGTTAATCTGTTTATCCATTTATTGCATTATCTGCTTATCTGTTATTTGTATTTTTATCTTTTGAACAATATATCCACACCATTAAGAAATTGTATGTAAAATTACAATCATTAGCAACTTTGTGACCAATTTTTCTTCAGCATAGCGCGAAATCATATCTTTCTTCAGTATTTATCACATCGAAAGTCAGCAATTATGGTACAATCTAGATATCAAAAAACTAATATTTTTTAATCAAAATCAAATTAATTAAAAAAAAATCTTGTAGCTGGTGTGTTATGGTAGTGTTATATCTACGAGGGCTGGGAAATCGAGTATTCGAATACTCGATTCTAGGTAATTTGTTCGACAGCGTTATGTGCGACAGAAATTTGTTTGAAAATACCCTGTCGATTAAATGTTCAGTCGTACATATGCTGAGTTGGACGAATTTCTCTCGAACAAATTACCAACTACGGCATATTCAAACATTCGAATATCCCACTAATATTTAAGTGTTTTACTAGGTTTAAGATGATAATTTCATTATTAATAATTAATTTTAATATTATTAATAATAATTATTAATTTAACACAAGCGGCCTGCCGGTGTCGCGAGTAAACAGTCGACTAGTCCAGACGTGTTTTTGTTTTTCCAAGCAAAAATGTAATCAGTGACATTTACAGCCGTATTCACCAAGCTCTGTTAAGTTGCTAACAGAGAGTCAAGTCAATAACAGTCTGTTAATGTGATATATTTGTATTCACCAATGACTTTTAGCAGTTACCAGTCTGTCAAGTCGTCTGATAAGTTAACAGAGCAATATTGGGCTGTCAACATAGGTAACAGACTGATAAGTAATATTTTTATGTGTCAATATTGTAGGTTATAATTATTATTGACATTTGTTTTTGGTATGTATTTAAGGTTAACTTTTTTCCGCGAAATCAGTTAAAGCTAGTTTTACACGGTTTTACCAACAAAAATTCTAGTTATTTTTTTACTGACCTGTGTGGGATTCGAACCTGAACCGGACCGTCCTTTTAGGCTTCTATACAAAGTATAGCAAGAAGCCTTATGATCTGGCTCCGTGTCCGTCTGTCCGTCCGTCCGTCCGCATAATTCAAAATCATACAGAGCGTTTCAAATCGTGTTGGAAATACTCTGTGTGTATAATAGAGGTCTAAGAACTGGTTTTTTTATTTTACTTTGATGTGAAAAAATAATTTTTTATTGATGTGGTTAGTGTTAAGTTAAGTTGTAAATAAAAGAGAAAGGAGAGGATTGGTCCACCTCAAAAAAGGACCATACATTACAGAGAAGTAAAGTTTCGAATAGAATGGAAAAGTTTGATTGTTATTACTTATATAGTAAATGATAATTACCAACCGCAAAAAATTTAATTGGTGCAGATTATCTGATTATGTGATGTTACATTATATGGCGATCAAAACTAACCAGATAATAACAACTTTCCACACCAGAAAGGTAACTGTATAGAAGCCTAAGAACTGCCGCTAAAGCGAGTTCCACCTTGTTTTCTATGAGTACTGCAATCGTCCGGTTTATTATAAAAAGCTGGAATAAATAAAAAATAGTTAGAATTTAATTAATAAAGAAAACTTACATTAAATATATAATGTTCAAACGAAATCTTTCAAAAACACATACAGTACAGCTCAAAAAGATAAGTACACTTATATTATTTAATAGTTTTCAAAATTTTAAACATTAAACACTTTTTTAATCGATTATTTGAAAAGAAATCAAGTAATATAATTTATTTACATCAAGTTTAACAAAAAAAGAACTGAAAAAATGTTATTGTGTTGGCTAAATTCTGGTTTCTTACAAAAATCCACCTTTTGCTTTTATAACAGCTCGGCACAAACGAAGCATTCTTTGGGTGAGTTTATGCAAAGTTTCAGATTGAATTGCATTCCAAGCATCTTGCACGACTTGCCATAAATGGGTTTGTGAATTTGGGACCTTTAGTTGAACCTTCCGATCCAGTTCCTCCCACAATAGCTCTATAGGATTCAAATCCGGGAACGGGTGGCCTATCCATATAATTTAGCACTCTCCGTTTTACAGTTTCTATCAAATAGTCTCTGGACAACTTCGATGAGTGCTTTGGATCAATTTCTTCTTGAAAAATAAAACTTCTCCCAATTAAGCGTCGACCTGATGGCAGCACATTGTTTTCCAATATTTGTTTATAACCTCCTTTTTTCAAAATTCCTTCTATTTTAATAATATCTCCGACACAATTCTTGCCAAAACATCCCCAAATCATAACGGACCCTTCGCCATGTTTCACCGTTGGGACAATACATTCATCTATAGCCCATTCTCCCTTGCGCTTTCTCACAAAACTCGTCGATGAAGACCGAAGATTTAAAACTTCGACCCATCCGACCAAACAACCTTTTTCCATTGACTAATTGACTATATTTAATGTTTTTTAGCACAAGCCAGTCTCTTCACTATGTTTTGAGGTCTTAACAAAAGTTTCCGCATAGCAATTCTTCAATTGGCCTGCTGTTTGCAACCTTCTTTTTACCGTCGACAAACTGACATTATTTGTACGAGTTTCGTTGATTTCAGCAGTAAGTTGAGGAGCCGTCATTTTCCAATTTTGAATGATATACCTTGCAGTTAGTTCATCTTTACGTTTTTTAAGTTTTTGGCAACAATTGCCTCGGAGATATTATTAAAATAGAAGGAATTTTGAAAAAGAAGGTTATAAACCAATATTGGAGAACAATGTGCTGCCATCAGGTCGACGTTTAATTGGGAGAGGTTTTATTTTTCAAGAAGAAAATGATCCCAAGCACTCATAGAAGTTGTCCAGAGACTATTTGAGAAAAAAATGAAAAACGAAGAGTGCTAAATTATATGGATTGGCCATCCGTTCCCGGATTTGAATCCTATAGAGCTATTGTGGGAGGAACTGGACCGAAACGTTCAACTAAAGTGCCCAAAATCACAAACCCATTTATGGCAAGTCTTGCAAAATGCTTGGAATGCAATTCAATTCGAAACTTTGCATAAACTCACCCAAAGAATGCCTCGTTTGTGCCGAGTTCTTATAAACGCAAAATGTGGATTTTTGTAAGAAACCAGAATTTAGCCAACATAATAACATTTTTTCAGTTTTTTTTTGTTAAATTTGTTGTAAATAAATTATATTACTTGATTTCATTTCAAATATTTGATTTATAAAGGGTTTAATGTTTAAAATTTTGAAAACTCTTAAAAATTATAAGTGTACTTATCTTTTTGAGCTGTAGTGTACATCAAATAAACAGTGGGATGACCAGCTGAGATGAGCTAAATTTTCTAAGCTCATTGTAATTGAATTATAAAAGGAACTTTGTCTGCATTTAATATTACTCCATACCTTTTTTTACAAAATTATAACCAAAATATTTTTCCAAGTGCAAATAACTACAACTTATAAGTATCTTTTAAATATGGTTGCAAACATTTATTCATCGATGCAAATATAAATTGCTTTAATTCCATTTAATTCATATAAAAAATTGGTAACTTGAAAACATTACGATTTACAAATAAACAAAATGAAAATGTCATAATTAAATCGTAGGTAAGTGACATCTAACGATCAAAATCCGATTGCTTAAATTACAGATTCCTATAATTTGTATTAATACATATAATGCATTACCATATTACAGTTTCCTCTATTATGGCTTTCTCATATAATGAATTGCCATATTATAGATTCCTATATTATATTACAAATTCCTGTAAATTAGCAATATTGAATATTAAACCCTCTAATAAATTAATCTTATTTCCAATAATGCAAATTTTAAATTAATGCAACTATTAAATTATTATTTGTAAAGTAACAAACCTTTTATTAATTTTTATCCATTTATTGTTCTTCACATCACTAGCATGATAATTTAATCACAATCAGATTGACTAATTTAGAAAATTTTGACCAAATTTTTGTTTGCAAGATCTGGTTTCCTTCAATCTTACATCTGAAACAAAAAATTAATTAGAATCTGTTCAAGTAAGTTGTCAATTAAACCACTTTCTATAGAAAAAGGTGAAGGTGTGTAGGAAATTTGTCTTTATTTTATTAGGAGTAATAACTACAAGAAATTTCCTGAATTAGGTAAGGGTAGGATATTAGATATTAGTTGGTATTTTCAAAAGGGAATGATATTAACAGTCACCGCAACTGAAACTTTTAAGGGAGTAGCACCCCTGTGGGGAATGGTGGATTTCATAGGTTGTTACTATTACCAAAGCTATTTAGTACTAAAGAGAGGACATCCTCACTTTCATGTTTATACAAATTATTTCCTATTAAATCGTATTTTGACTGGACCAAATAATGTGGTCCCTATTTTGCAAAGTTTTAATGTTTATTCTTTTCCAACCCCACAATCCGTTCCATTGAATTAATATATTACCACTGCTAAATTTGAACCAAATCCAAAAATTTTAATAATAAACAGAGCACTAGTAGAATAAGATATGGCTTAGAGATGGTCATAGCTTTGACAGTTAAGTGCGTCTACTGCTAATGCGAAACGCTCGGATCGAATCCGGGCAGGGCAAGAACTTTATTCTGGCCATCTCTCCTCGGAAGGCAATGGCAAACCACCGAGGTAATTTGCCAAGAGCGCTCATCTCAACATGAAGTGTATTACACTTCCCGTGGTTCGGAGCCCACGTTAAACAAGTAGGTCCTCTATGTATGTGAAAATACTTGGAACGCACATCACATGCATAGAAAGAGATGGGTCACAACGTTCGGAAACGAACAATACGACTTAGTAGTAGTAGTAGAATAAAGGTAGAATGAATACTTATAAGTAATATTTTAATTAACTGAAAAAATTATCTACTACAGACTTGCAAAGAACAATGTAAAATATCTGAACTGAGTTTTGTAAATCCAAAACATCAGAAAGGTTTGATTGAGTTCATTTTACTCTTTTTTACATATTTGGCGGATTGGTCATTTTTTCCATTTAAAACCAATATTAAATTGCAAGTGCTTAATTTTGCAAAAACTAATTTTTAGCACATTGGAACCAATTATCGAGGGGGTGAAAAGTATAAAATAAGGACCACCAAGCAAAATTATTTTCACAAACACAGGAATGTAATTTTTATTGAAATTAGAATTCAACAAACCTTGGGAAGAGGTTACAGGTGATTTCTGACAACATCTTCAAGTTGGTTTTCCCTCATCGATCAAAAATGTTTCATTTGCCTTCACATCACTGGAAAAAGAAAGAAAATTATACACTGTTCGTTAATTTATAAACATTATAAATTAAGACAACTGCTCTGAATTTGAGATCATGCATAAGACATGACCCATCACCAAAAGAAACCTTCCGTGCATCGTCTCCATTCTTTAGTAGAACCAGTAGAACATTAGCAATTAGTCACTACGACACGACCGTGTTTGTAATCTTGAAATGTGTAATTATAAAAACAATTTGTGTAAGAAAAAAATCAATACTGTGATTGTAAAATTTCATTTTAAAACAAGTCAAACATTTATCTTGAGGTTACAACACTTCAAAATGTTTCTCACCTTCGTCGCGAAACGCCTCAATTTTGATTTGCACTCATTTCGTGTCCGTAACAAATTTAAGGCGTTAACGAAAACTTTCAAATTAATATCTTGTGATTTAAAATTTAAAAAATAATTCCACGTTTTGCAACGTATGCGAAATGTCGTTTAAAAATTTCCAAACTTGGCAACCACACTAAAACTGAACCCGTAATCACCAAAAAAATATTTAATAATTTCTAAAAGTTACAGTGGCGTGCCCAGGAGGGTCGAAAGTTGAATGTCGTTTAAAAATTTCGAAACCTGGCAACCACACTAACAATGCACCAGTAATCACGACAAAAATATTTAAAAAATTCTAAAACTTACAGTGGCGTGCCCAGGAGGGTCGAAAGTTAAATGTTGCTTAAAAATTTTGAAACTTGGCAACCACACTAACAATGCACCAGTAATCACGACAAAAATATTTAAAAAATTCTAAAAGTTACAGTGGCGTGCCCAGGATGGTCGAAAGTTAAATGTTGTTTAAATATTTCGAAACCTGACAACCACACTAACAATGCACCAGTAATCACGACAAAAATATATAAATAATTCTAAAAGTTACAGTGGCGTGCCCAGGAAGGTCGAAAGTTAAATGTCGTTTAAATATTTCGAAACCTGGCAACCACACTAACAATGCACCAGTAATCACAACAAAAATATTTAAAAAATTCTAAAAGTTACAGTGGCGTGCCCAGGAGGGTCGAAAGTTAAATGTCGTTTAAATATTTCGAAACCTGGCAACCACACTAACAATGCACCAGTAATCACGACAAAAATATTTAAAAAATTCTTAAAGTTACAGTGGCGTGCCCAGGAGGGTCCAAAGTTAAATGTCGTTTAAAAATTTCGAAACCTGGCAACCACACTAACAATGCACCAGTAATCAAAACAAAAATATTTAAAAAATTCTAAAAGTTACAGTGGCGTGCCCAGGATGGTCGAAAGTTAAATGTTGTTTAAAATTTCGAAACCTGGCAACCACACTAACAATGAATGCGTAATCACCACAAAAATATTTAAAAATTTCTAAAAGTACCAGTGCCGTGCCCAGGAGGGTCGAAAGTTAAATGTCGTTTAAAAATTTCGAAACTTGGCAACCACACTAATAATGCACCAGTAATCACGACAAAAATATTTAGAAAATTCTAAAAGTTACAGTTGCGTGCCCAGGAGGGTCGTAAAGAACAGGTTCTGGACCTATATTAAGAGGGAGACTTTAAAAAATTGTATCTATTTAATTAGGGTAGCATGCAAATGTGTTCTCATTTGCAAGGTAGTATTGATTTATCAATCAATCTATCGATCAATAAATTTAAAATATGCAAACATCCCTAAATTTTCACATGGCATTTCCCCACTATTTACCGATGCTCGTCAAAAAGCCCGCAACTTTTCACCAAGCGGATCTACGAGCGGCTTAGAGTGTTACTCGCTATTGTGTACGAGGCATAACAACAAATGTCGAAGTAAAATCATGTGTGGAAAATTTAAGTGTCGACTTAAAAACCGAAATTAAAATTTCAAATAAATGCGAATTAACAAATAGGGTCATCTGGGTTAAATATGCAACAAAATATAAAACTTTCAATTTTTAGGGCACTAATACAAATTAAAAATTCTAATTGTACCATCCCATGCAGTTTTTCGTGATCTTGACAACTATGCATAAATATTTGTAGGTACATATATGTGATTAGATGTGCGTAACCTCAAAATATTGTTGCAATCACCCTGTATTTCTCAGATAAAATCAATTAGTGTTATTATAAACCTTAATTAGTTTAGTTATGCATCTGAGATATTCAACCACTCGTCGAACTGTCACAAAAATTACTTAAAATTTTTCTTATCTTTATGGGAATCATGCGATTCTCGCCTTAATGAATCTTAAAAGACAATTAAATAATTAAAAACATTAGCAAATCATTAATTAATATATTTAGAATCAATAAATTAACAAATAAAAATTAATAACCAATAAAATTGCATGAATAAGAAAACCAATCACGAAAAGATTCAATTGAAATGTTGGAGGGGAAGGAGGCGCTCAGGAAGATTGTGTTTGAAAATGGAAATAACGAAAATATACAAAGATATATGAATGCTAGAAGACAGACAAGACAAACTATCAGATCAAAGAAGAGAGAATACGAACAGAAATTACTGAGAGACATGGACGAGAATAGAAAGAGAAACCACAACAAAGAATTCTACAATGAGATATAACTGCGACGCGGAATGGATTTAAACCCAGGTCTAAGACTTTTCTCAAAAAAGACAACAGGGATCTTATCACGGATATCGAAGAAATCATACGAACCTGGCAAAAATATTTCAGAGAACTACTCAATGAGAAGAATACCGAGCGCCTCACTCCAAAAGTATATCAGACAGCCGATTTACCAACTGACGAACCAACTCTTGAAGAGATAATAGGGGCAGTGAATAAACTAAAAAATTCAAAATATCAAACAATATTTTACACCAACAATTTCATCTATTGATACTCTTAATATGGAGAGAGGAGCAGATACCAAGTGAATGACTAGAAGGTGTAATAATACCAATACACAAAAAAGGAGATCGATTAAAATGCTCCAATTATAGAGGGATTTCGTTGGTTAGCACCGCATACAAGGTATTAGCGAACATCCTGCTGAGAAGATTAACTCCATTTGCAGAGAATAGCTTAGGAGACTACCAGGCGGGATTCAGACCAAATAGATCCACCACAGACCAGCTGTTTATCCTTAGACAACTGCTAGAGAAGAGTTGGGAATTCAACAAAATCATACACCACTTATTTATCGACTTCCAGAAAGCATACGACAGCATAATTAGAGAGGAACTCTGGAATGCCATGGCAGAGATATCGATCCCAAACAAACTTATACGCCTCACCAAAATGTGTGTACAGGACTCAAGATCTAGAGTAAAAATAGGCGGAAGAATGTCAAAGTCTTTCACAGTGGGCAGCGGACTGAGACAGGGTGATGCACTGTCACCTCTCCTATTTAACATCGTACTGGATAAAGCCATAAAATCATCTGAAATCGAGATGCAGCTGTTTGCAGTGGACGGATCCAGACTAATACTGGCATATGCGGATGATGTGATATAATGGCTAATAGCGTGATCAACTTGAAAGCTATATTCCAAAGGGTGGAGAGGGAGACAGAGAAGATGGGTCTTACAATAAACGAAGACAAGACAAAATATATGTGTGTGAATAGACCACCACACAGAGACAGACTTGGACAAAATGTCACCATCGACCAGTACAATTTTGAAAGAGTCCAACATTTTAAATACCTGGGGTCAACTATCGCTGCAGACAATGACATAACCGAAGAAATAAAGGGACGCATACAGAGCGGTAACCGATGTACATTTTCCCTGGACAGGCTGTTCCGTTCGAAAAACCTAACAAGAACCTCATAGATCACAATCTATAAAACCGTGGTGAGGCCTGTTGTGATGTACGGCTCAGAAGCCTGGACGATGACCAAATCAAATGAAGAACGACTGAGACGTTTCGAAAGAAAAGTTTTAAGGAGGATATTTGGCCCAATATATAATTCCGTAGAGGAGCAATATCGGATAAGAACAAATAGAGAACTAAAAGAAACATTTTCCGATCCGGATATAGTACAGGAAATAAAGGCGCAACGGCTGCGTTGGGCTGGACACGTCCAGAGACAACCCGATAGTAGGCTAATCAAATTGGCATGGGATGGTGCTCCAGGTGGTAAGAGACCGGTGGGACGACCGAGAACAAGATGGAGGGATAATATCATATCTGATGTGGAAACACTAAGGCTTATGAAGCACTAAACCTGATGAAAGATCGAGAGGCGTGGAGGGCAATTGTTAAGTCAGCCAAGACCCACCCGGGGTTGTAGCGCTACGAAAGAAGAAGAATTTTAGTAACAAATGGCCCTAAAGAGAGGGCATAAAGGCACATATTCTCCTATCAAAACAAAAATAAAAAATAATTATAAAAATAGTAGTTTTAAGTAGAAATGTATGTTTCCTTTTTCTTTAAAATTGGTGCCCTCCCATTAAAACAAGCCCCATTGCCGCTTCCCGGTGGAACATAATATGATAATGAAAGTCATATCAATCAACCCATAATAAATATGGGTTGCCTTGGATAATTTTGATCTGTCAAAGTAATTTCTATTATTGTTTTGAGTGTATAAGAGTATTGATTGAATTTGACGGGTCGTAAAATTTCCTATTACTCCCCTGCGACTGCCGTTTCTACGCTACGGTCCTGTCGACTCGAGAAAATGTCCATAAAATTGAATCTCTGGACATTTAATTTTCAAACACTCCAAACTGAAAATTCCTACAGCGGCGCACGCATTTAATTATCTCAATAAAACAAATCAATACATTTTCTAGCGAGCATTTTCCTCTTATCCAACAACACTGATGCTGACGATAACAAAGTGATAACAACAATCCCACAAAATGACTGAAAATACCTACGAACATGAATGTATGCGAGCAGAACTTTTGGGCGTAGAAAAACCCACGATGGAAGAATATTTAAGTAAACAAAAAGAAAGGGAAGTCATAGAAGACGACGAAATCGACACAGAAAATTTAAAGGTTCAATTTTACTGAGTTTTTGCATTAATTTAATTCGTTAAATATTTTCAGGAGCTCGAAAATCGAAAGGAAGACTTAAACCACATATCTGGCGGTTTACACGAATTGAACAATATTTTGTCGGTGACACAAAGAAAATTGAATCGATTTAAGGTATAGGAAACTTTTTTTTTCTTCTTAGTCTGAACTCTAAAATTTTTAGGCGTCGTGTGGATCTCTAACGAATCTTTTAAAAATAAAAATTGGAAGTGTGAGCGTAAGCAGTTCGAACGACTCGATTGCTTCTAGTTCATCCAAAGTAACGGACGAGGCTCAAAATTTGGAGAATCCGGACGAAGAAAAAGTGGCAATAAATGGGGATGGGAATGGAAATGGAGACGAAATTTCTAATTTACGGAAGAGCGACTTGTCGAGAGCTTTGGATAATCACGTGGATAAATTGGATTCTCTAATTGCAAAAACAGAGGATTGTCATTACAGTATGTCGAAACAGAATCAGCAAATGAAGAAGATGTTGCAATAGTAGAGACGTTTGTATTTTTTGGAGGATCATTTACATGCACCACACGATACTTTTTCTCACAATCAACGAATTTATTTAGTAAGGGTGGAAGCGCGACGTGGTGAGGTGTGAATGATCTTTCCAAGTTAATGGAATTTTTGAAGTTTTTTAAAAATATTTAACACGTTTTACTGTTGCTAAGCATTAATAATAATGGTAATGTAATCTGTCACTCATAAGTAAATTTTTTACTTGTTTTTGACGCTTTGTTGGATTAAGGCGGTTCGTACACTGAAAAGTGCGCAATATTTGGGATCTTTTAACCTCGGGCTGTGACAATGGAACTATTCGGTTTGAGCAATTCGGAGTTAATTTCTGTTTGGTTCAAAGTCATTCGTTGTTGTCGATTGGGTGCGGCAATTCGGTGCATGCCAATTCGGCGAAAGAGTCGTTCGGATATTCATTCGGCACTAGACAATAAACATTTCGAATAAATTTAAGTATAGCATTATAATTTTCCTGAAGACTGTCCAATTTTTAGTTCAAAAATTGCTCAAAAATTACCGGTACATTTTTTGTACAGCACAAACTATAAATTTTTCGCGAGATTATTGAGAATGAGCACTTAGAGCTTTTTTATATCTGCATTGCGCAACAAATAAATTTTTTTTATTTAATTAAAGTATGACAATTGTGCACTAGAAGGTCATGGCGGCCTTAGGCCGCATACTTTTCTTGTTAACAGCTAGGACCCGTTTATTAAAACATTTTACTTCTTGCTTTTAAAATTTTGACTTCTTAATTTTTACTATTCAGGTGATGACAACGAAAAGTGATCAAATCATAATATTATGATACTATGATTCAACAATTCCGATATTTTTCACCTGATCTGATTACCTTTCATTATAAATACCTAAATAGCGAAAAGTTTCAATAATCGGGTTGTAGTTTCCAACATAGATATGATCCAGTGCGGCCTTCAGGCCGCACAACCATGGTAATCACGTATTTTACGGTCACCATGGTTTTTTTATTGTAAAAAGTTCCCGAAAAGCTAAAATAAAAGTATTTGCATTTTAACTGTGAGTTGAAAAATATATGTGGAAATTTTTTCGGAAGACACTTTTAAAGACATCCAGTTTTACCCTTTATGACTAGAAATATTTTAGTCCTGTCCTGACTGAATGGAACAAAAAAGGAATACGCCAAAGTTTATGGGGGGGGGTTAAATGTCGCAAAATTAAAGAACTGTTTTTTAATATTAGGTAATTCATGGAGGGTAACACCCCGTTTTTGAACTAAAGGGCCACTTTTAATTCCATGCATCGAAGTTTCTTAGCATGAGGCGAAGCCGAGGGCAAAAATTATACACAGAATTAAAAAGTCATTTTAGTCCTGTAGTTCATAATAGCTAACGGTGCATCTGAATACTGTACTTCACCCCACCCCCCTCCCCCCGCCCCGCTTTTTACCTTATTTTGGTCCCGCCTGCATGTCGTGAAGGAAAAGATAGCACTTTACTCTAATAACCGGGTATACACATTTTTGTGCATCAGCTTGCACGTCCCAATTGTTCATTTCTAGTTACCAACTTAGACAAGATTCAGTGCGGCCTTTAGGCCGCACAACTACGGGAGTTACTTATTATGCGGTCGCCATGACCTTTTATAGTCATTAATATGATACGCATAGGGAAATAACAAATACGAAGTGTGTGAATGCCCAATGCTGGAAAAACGCTCTACTTCTGAGGTGAAAGTCTTATGACGTTCTCGAAACACTAACACACAAGTATTTGAATTTCAACTGTGGGTTGAGAAACATACGTAGAAATTTTTTCAAACGGCACTTTTTATGACTATCACTTACCGTTTATGACTAGAAATATTTTAAACCTATCCTGCCTGAACGAAAGCAAAAATGGATCGGCAAAAGTTTATGGGGGTAAAGGAAGAATTTGCAGAAATTGTAATTCATTTAATTGCTTTTTAATGTTAGGTAATTTATGGAGGGTAAATACCCCGTTTTTGAACTAAAGGGCCACTTTTAATTCCATACATGAATTTCTTAGACGAGGCGAAGCCGAGGGCAAAAATTATAGTTTTGAAAAAAAGCACATTTCTAACGCATTTTATGACTGCATAGGTAACGGTACATTTAAATACTGAATTTTAACCCCCCCCCCTTTACCTTCTTTTGGTCCCTCTTGCACGTTTTGGAAGGAAAAGGTAGCACTTTACTTCCTGAAAATCAGGAGTATCTCTCTCTCTCTTGTATGTGTTGAGCGTTTGAAGTATTATCACATACATTGGGGACCTACTGTTTAATGCGAGCTTGGAATGGCGGGAAATGTGATTGCCTTGGTTGTGCAGCCTAAAGACCGCACTCGGGAGGACTGGACTAATGTATTGAACATCGGTTCAATACATTAATTTGACGTTGCAGACAAACATAAATATAGACTATTATATAGTTAATACTTCAGGTTGTGCGGCCTGGAGGCCGCACGGAGGGTGATCGACAATTCAATCAAAATTAAGGCTGTTATAATATGTCTTTTTATCGACGCCAATTTTATTTTACTTAATACTTTTTTCCAAGTTTCTGCATTTCTAGAATTTAATTTACTATTTTAATTGTGTCTTTAAATATTACAGCCACAGGTAACTATTACAGATAGCTCAGGCAATACATTTTAATAAATACCTCATTTTACTCATGTAGAGAGCAAGTAGAAATCTGTCCAAACAGCGCCTCTCTTACTTTTAACCAATAGCTTCCAAACAAATCTTTAATTGCTTCCAAATAAAGTTGTTTAAATACAACACGTTCTCCATAAGCTTGGTTTATCTGGATGGTTTTCTGTGGTAAAATTATATATAGCATCAAATTTATTTTGAAAACGCTCGGTGTAATTAAAAAAATTATAAGAGGTGGCGCTACTAAATTGGAAGGCCTGATACGTTGTTTTATTATTGTAAATCTTGATCACAACCACAAATCTAAATTTGCAATACTGAAGCAATTTATTACGCCTGTTAATTTTGTCGGTAGTGTCATCTGTTATAATTTTTTGAGTTACCCCAGGCGTCACTAAAACTCTCAACAAGAGAGTAGAATGTTTAAAAAAAATACACCGAGACCTTCCATTCGAAATTCTACAAGAACCGTAAAAAATTATGTAGAGAATTAAATTTTCTGCAAAATGGTCGAAATACCATGTACTTAATTTTAATGGTTTAGTCTATGAGGTCGATAAAAATAATTTTCAAATCATTTTGATTTTGAACACCTTCCACTTCTAAACTATTACATATCAGTTTTTTATTTTGGCTGATAGATTGGTATTTTAATTGCATACAAAATTGCCTGTACATTTTTTTATCGTACTTACAGTTATTTCAGCGTTTCGAGTGAAAGGCTTAAAAATTTTAATTGGTTTCAATAAAACTTCATTAGCCTGAACAAGTAATATTTTTATCTTGCCAAAACAGCTGAAGTTTGACAGACACGTGTATTTTTGTGTCCGAATGAAATCCCCTGTCGGCTTCTACAATTGGGGATTTCAGTTCCTCGAACGTAGTTTTTCGCTTATAACTCGCTTCATTCAATTTTTAGTGAAAATTATTTTTGTTTCAAGAAGATTTTCAGAAGATCTATTTTGTAGAGAATTTTATGCTCTTTAATTTTAATCTGATGAGAATTTTTCGTCAAATTAAAATTAAGCGAATTATAAGCGAAAAACTGCATGAGTGGCGTTAAAATTATAAATTAGATAAGACGACGACCGGGGGTGAGGGGATTTTAAAGAAATTTTGGTATAATTAGGACACTAAAATATATGTATAAAATATGATGAGAATTTTTCGTAAAACTGAAATTAAACGAGTTATAAGCGAAAAACCGCTAAAATTCTGAATCGGATAAGTCGAAAATTTCAAATTAGTCGGATTTTGCAAACTGCAATCAATGTTTCCATTTTCTTGTCTGCACTTGCAGTAAGGAAAATTTTGGAGAAATCTTGTTTGTAGAGAATTTTATGCTCTTCAATTTTGCTCTAATGAGAATTTTTGTAAAACAGAAATTAAGCGAGTTATAAGCGAAAAACCGCCCTAGGGGGGGGGTCAAAATCCTGAATTAGATATATACGTGAAGTGCACGGTATGGGGAGGGGGGATTTTAAGGATATTTTGGAATTTCGTTAGGACACTGTCTGAAAATTTTCAGTTTGCAATTTTTCCAGCTCTAGCCATAATTTTTGGCTCATTTAGCTGTTCCTTGATCTGGATAGCACTGATCTAATATATTATCATATTTAACTATTTTTTTATTAAAAACATTAGAGGACGCATTCATATCAGATATTATCAATATACAATATTTTCGATAATTTTGTTCAATATCTAATTAAGATTAACGAATACACCGTTTGAAAATCCTTACGGAACCGCAAACCGCCCTTGCGCCAAATAGTGCCAAAACTCCTGCGCGATGTTAAAAGTTCAGCTTCGTTCCGGTTGTTTCAAGAACTTTCAGATTGATGTACGACCCGCCCAATTGTTTGTTTGTGCTCAAATTTTTACATAATTTAAATGTTGATGTTGAAGCTAAATGCGTTCCTGAAATTGGTAACTAGTTATGCGCTCATAACTGTCATTGTTTCGGGCTTATTTTGACTTTCAGCTAACCCGAAACTCGGGGATTACCAAACCCTAAAGTTGAATCCCAAATGGCCAAAAAGAGTATCCTGTTTTTTTTGGAACCGAGTGCATAAAGAGCAATCAATTTCAGGGGCGTATTGCATAATATTTCCTCCGTAGGGGCCGCTTGGTCAAACAATTTGAAATTGTCCGATTATTTATTTTTTGAGATACTTTTCGGCCAAACCGCCCCTGCGTTTCTATAAAAAAATATATAAATATACATATTATTATTTTATACTCACTATATCAGTAGGTAGGTAGGAACATTGAATGTAAGTGTAATTGGTGCTTCCAATATATTGTTAAAAATATAACTTTGTTGTTAAATTTTCAAGCAATAAATTTCTGACACTATAATTATTGAGAATTGTATGATTCAACTAGCAACCTGCCTTTTAAACTCCTAAACTTTGCTTCGCGCCCACCTTAAGTTGCAACCCCCACTTGAGCTAAACAAAAACAATGTATGGAGAGTTTGTTGCTCTGGAAAAATATTTGAAACCAAACATACATCGGGGGGGGGGGGGGGGGGAACTTATTTTTTTATTTTCTCAGGCTTTCTGAATTTAATTGAAAGTAACTATAATCATCAGTTTGATTTCATTTTTGTAATTTACGACAACTCCGAGCAACACGCGTTAATCCTTAAATATGGAAGGAAGTGTAACTGAAATAAGAGCAGCTTTCCAAAATTTATTTAGTCACTGAAATACGTACAGCAGTATTGAATGCACCACCGCAGTCAATACTCTTCTTTTTGCACCTCTCGGTCCTTGAAAATTTGGCATGAATCTTGTAAGCTCTGCGCAACTCGTTTATGAATATACAGCATTTTGAACTCGGCCACGGAGACTCTCTCGTGATCCTCTAAGATTTAGCAGCACGACCTGCCCACGAGGTTTACAGCGATGTTGTGGCTCTTTCTTCTCCCGGTAAGTTTAACCAAGTTTAACCATCTTCGTCATTTCGGTAACCAGTGTCAGCTTCCCTTTTGGCATCCAATCCGCTATAATTTGGATTACGGCGTTTGCATCTTTTTCGATTTGGTCTTTGAGTTTTGCTCTTATTACCAGTGGTAATAAAATTTCGCAAAACTCACCATCTCCATTCCCGATGGCATGGACGCCGTCGTACAGTGTGTTCCATAGCAGCGGACCAAGTACGGAGCCTGCTCGTGATAGGGACTCCATCAGGAGTCTCCTGCCGTCGAAGTAGCTCTCAATGATTTCCGTGAGGTAGAGAACGATCTCTCTTCTTATAGCTCCTTCATGACTTCCTTGCAGCTGGCGGAGTTGATAGCATTTTTCACATCCAAGGTGACCAGGACGTATAGAGCTTCCTTGACCTACATGGGCCGCTCTTTGCTCCATCGGATCCATGTGGATCTTGCTTTGCGGAATATTTTTTCATGTGAATGCTCCGCTCGAATCACGGTAGTTACGTCGCTGAGTTGGACAATCAGACATCGCTGTAAGACACTTTACTAAAAAGTGACAATATTATTTTAGGCATCCCCTCCCCATTATTGCAAACCACGAGTCTCCACTAATAAGCAGGTTTGTTAAACAACCCCGCCCCAAGGGAATATTTTCGCGAAATTAAATTGTTTTAACCTCCCCCCCCTCTATATAAAGTTTTAAAAATTTGGCGGCAGCACTGACCGGGGGTCTGGGGGGCCCCCAGCTTACGGTAAAAAATGAAGAGCAATCATATTTTCAAAGTAATGCAAGAAACGTTGGCAGATATTTCGGGGTTTTTGATCATCTATGGTGAGTATTTGGAATACTGCATTTCGTTTAAGTTAGCGTTTATTCTAAGGGATGTCGATTAAGTTTCTTTTGGAATTAAAATATTTTGGGAGTAAATCAGTAAATTTATATTTTTCTTTTTTATGATTTATATTTTGTGCTCTTCTATTGAAACAAGTCATGAGCCGTCCGTCATTGGAGCTCGGTGCACCCCTCTATCGAATGTCGGCCTGTTTCCTGTTGTATTACAGACGCCCAGATTAAGAACTTTTTCCATTGACAGTAAATTTACGAAAATTAAACGCAACGCGTTTTGCTTAGAGTAATTGCAAATTTTAAATATTAATAGCTTTGGGGTCGTCCATAAAGTACGTCCGCAATTTTTTCCGACTTTTCAACCCCCATCTCCTCAGCAAAGTTCGTCACAATCTTCAGATTCCCTTCCTCTCCAGGAACGTCCTATGGTCACAAATTTGCTCAACATTTTCAAGGTCGAATCTCGTTGTGAAATGCAATTCGCCCTGCTCCTCTATGGCATTTGTAAATCTGGTCTCCCAAGTTACCTACAGGGCTTTCTAAATCTAAGATCCGAATGTCATAATCGGAATCTTGGCAATGGTGGAACCCTATTATTGGTGCCTATACACAACGCCGTAGCAATCCCTTCTGGCGCCTGTGGCAAATTTGAATATATGCCCCCCCCCCTTCCAAAAGATTCTTATCATTTAGAAAATTGTAAACTATTATTTTTTGGGTTTTGTAATTAGAGTAATAAAGACAAATGGATTCTTATTAGAAACTCATTTAGGCTGCCGGCACCAGGGGGTATGGAATATCCCCCTCAGGTACGCTTAATTTATTGCAAAAAAAGACTTTCACTTTTACGTCCCTCGGTATTAAGAAAAACGGTACTGGGATAGTTATGAAAAATATCACCTGCCGGATTACAAACGAAAATTGCAAAAGATTCAACGAAAAATAATAAATTTTGATGGTTCTGAATAATGGCAAGAATAACGGCCCCGGTCGTGCAATATCAAATTTTATCGTTGGGACCTTCTGAAGATTTATATAAAACTAGCGCCTGCGGCGCTAGACATACGTATAGTAAACAGAACCAACACATTATGAACAATTTTTTTATTATTTCAACTTTAAAATGACTGTGGGCATGTAACCGACGTTGGAGAAAATGTTTGTTGCTCCGAATGAAGTCATTTGAAAGCATGAGTTGTACTTGCGAATGTTTAGCAGGAAGTGTTTTGAAATTGCAGTGGTGCCAGTAAGATAACTTAGAAGCGGCTCAATTGAAGTTTGTTTTATTATATAGAATAAAATAACAGATTAGCATTGCCAATCACACTTAATCCGCAAATAGGCGGAGATTTCATGTTGTCATAAAAAAAATAAATATAAATTTCAAAAAATTAATTGCTGGTTCAGGGTATTCTCTGGTATGAATTTTTTAATCGGGTTTCAAACCGCGTGTCATTTGGTATATTGTTACATACATTTAATCTGCCTATTTTTGATATATTGGTTTCTTATTTGTTTGTTTCAGGTTTCAACACTGGATTGCGTGGGCGTTTTTATTTCATCACTGTTTGGTAAGTATCGGTTTTCTTGTCTTGATTTGTAGTCTATTTTCATTTCGATAGTTATTTGGCTTTTCTGGGTACACTCAGACCTTATTTCTTGTCACGGTTATTAGTTTTTAGGATTAGGTCTTATTTGGTCACGGTTATTTCTAATGTTTTCTATAGTGGTTGCTATGGATTGTGCAAGGGCCCCAAGACGGGCCTTATACACTTTACACAGGGCTGATCCTGTGGAGTGCTTGTTGTCACTGAGCTTCGCTCTGACACAGTTGGCGCATACATGCATAGTAGGCTCCTCTTGCACCACACAGTCACGTGAAGCGTGTTCTGTTGAGGTGCAAAAGGCGCATGTTTCAGTTCCTTTG
The DNA here is from genome assembly GCA_932274525.1 of Podabrus alpinus. Taxonomy (NCBI): domain Eukaryota; kingdom Metazoa; phylum Arthropoda; class Insecta; order Coleoptera; family Cantharidae; genus Podabrus; species Podabrus alpinus. Next base: position 81,893,323 of record OW026454.1, on the reverse strand, counting down.
CAAAATTTGGCTGTGTGGCCAAAACGTTGGCATTTATAACATCGGGCAATTCCGATGTGGTTCCGCACACGGTAGCTTTTCCAAGCCACTATGAATTTACCCTTCTTGACTGCTGCTTCATGGATCAGAGGGTGAACCTCTAGGATCCATTTGTTGTATGTTCTTCCTTTGGTATGTACGGGATTGGCTCTTTTGAGCCACGAAATCCCGGCCATATTGACTGCCTCGGGAAAACTTCTTTCTATTTCCACTATGATTTGGCTCTTCGAGACGGATTTGTTTACCATCTGTATAGCAATTGATGGCCAGGTTGCTGAAGGCTCCCGGGCCATTAATTGGTTTTCTGCTAGCAGAGTGCTGCCTACTAGTTTTTTGACCGAAGGGTGGGAGGATTCCACCACCACACTTTTGTTTTTTGTCAGATAGAGCCTATCTGCTTTTATGCCAAGATCTTCCGCTCTGATGCTAGTCAGGGCGGCCCTTGTGCTTTCCGCTGTCTGAAATGAACTACCCTCTCCAGGGTAGACAACCACTTTATATTTTTTGCGCGTACTCCGGGGGTTGCTGATGGCAGCCCTCTTTATTGATGTTGGGTACCTTCTAGGTGGGCTGTGCTTCGTGGGTTCTTCCTGAGGGGAAGAAACTGTTTTCTTGGATTCCCGGACCTTGAAGAGGTTCGGGGGGTTGGACTCTGCCAATTCTTTCTTAGGTGGGTCCTGTTTTTTGGGTTCTTCCTGAGGGGAAGAATTTGTTTCTTTGGGTACCCGGACCTTGAGGAGGTTCGCGGGGGTGGCAGGGGCAGGGACCGCCTCTGCTGTATTTGCTTTGGACGGGGGAGGGGTGGCTGAAGGCTCATCCGTTCCTCGTATGTTGTTATTGCCCGCCAGTATGAATAGTAAAAGTTTAGAGGTGCTCTCTTTCATATCTTCTAAGTTTTTGTATGCATTCTCCTTATCGTCGAGTTCTTCTTTACCTAAGATAATGAATTTCATTATTTCATGCGCGGCATTGGATGCGTTGGAAAATATTTCTTTTGCCCATTTTGTTATTTCCAAATTATCTTTATTTGGTGTTTCTCTTTCTTCTGTTCCATGTTTTTCTTTATTTTCTTGTATCATCTGTTGAATTTTGGACCTTGTTTCAGTTATCTTTGTGGATGTTTCCATTTGTTCTTCACTCTGTGTTTTTTCGGTTTCATAGTTTTTTTTCTTTGTTTCGTTACTGTTTTTACTTATCGTTTTCGTTACTTGTCTTTCGTTTTTTTCTTCTTCTTGTTTTGCCAGTCTGGCACGTTTTCTTTGGTTTTTGTTCGGTTTCTTTTTTGCTTTCTTTTGGGTTTCTTCTTGTTTTTCGTTGTCCGAGCTATTATTTGCTTCATCTTCAAATGTGGGCCATTCTTCGGGCCACTCGTTGGGACTTTCTTCTTCGTCTGTTTCAGGATTGTTTCTATGTTTCTTTTCATTTTCTTTGATTTTTGCTGATGAGGCCATATTGGACGAAACCATATCGATGGTTTTTATTTTCACACTGCTATTAGAAGCGGCTCAGGTGGATCAATCAGCGGTGGCAAAACAACTTTGCCGTTCGAACAACACATTCCTGGTGATTCCTTAGCGAACTTCGAAACACGACAATGCAAGCAAAGTTTGTTCATAACACCTATTGCTACATCCTCGTGATTCATGTAATCGTAGTTTTTGTCGTAATTAAATGCTTCCAATGTTAAATTCAATTTTTGTCTTGATGGAACTAATTCCAAAAACGGTTTGCCCGTCCATTTCTGGCGTAAATAAGAGCGCTACATACGTCCAAAGTTTTTACACAATTTTCACTTTTCAATTAATCTTCAGGTAAAGTTAAATCTTCCGCAAAGAGGTGGATCTTCCACGAAGAGGTGGGTCTGCGTCTTCTTGCACAATTCCGGCGAGTTTTTCTTTAGAAAACCAATTAAAAACAAATTAATCTTCAGGTAAAGTTAAATCTTCCGCAAAGAGGTGGATCTTCCACGAAGAGGTGGATTTGCGTCTTCTTGCACAATTCCGGCGAGTTCTGCGACCTATATAAAGTCTTCCTCACAGGGGGAAGACCATAATAGATCGGTGAAGGCCATAGTTGTTCGGCCTTCGGCCTCACAGGGTGAAACCATAATAGATCCGTGAAGGCCATAGTTGTTCGGCCTTCGGCCTCACAGACCGGACCATAATAGATCCGTGAAGGCCACAGTTGTTCGGCCTTCGACCTCACAGACCGGACCATAATAGATCCGTGAAGGCCATAGTTGTTAGGCCTTCGGCCTCACAGACCGGACCATAATAGATCCGTGAAGGCCAAAGTTGTTCGGCCTTCATCTGTCATCTGTCATCCGTCATCCGTCATCTGTCATCCGTCATCTGTCATCTCATCTGTCATCTGTCATCTCATCTGTCATCTCATCTGTCATCCGTCATCTCATCTGTCATCTGTCAGCTGTCATCTGTCATCCGTCATCTGTCATCTGTCATCTGTCATCTGTCATCTGTCATCTGTCATCTGTCATCTGTCATCCGTCATCTGTCATCTCATCTGTCATCTGTCATCCGTCATCTGTCATCTCATCTGTCAGCTGTCATCTGTCATCCGTCATCCGTCATCTGTCACCCGTCATCTGTCATCTCATCTGTCAGCTGTCATCTGTCATCTGTCATCTGTCATCCGTCATCTGTCATCCGTCATCTGTCATACATACATACATACAGACACACATACATACACACATACATACATAATCTTCACGTAAAGTTACATCTTCATGTAAAGTTAAATCTGTATGTGCAAAATGATTTTTAGGTTATGTAGTTAATGCCGTCACTTTGACACTATCGGGGGGCCCATGGGGGCTATTCAACACTATCAGGGTCACTCTCTAGGTTATGAAAAGGGGGCCCGTCTTGCTAAAACGCGCACTATTTATGTTTTACCCTGTATATGCAAAATGATTTTTGATAATTTTAAAAATATTGTGCAACGCTACTGACTATAATATGTCAATGTCATTTTTAAGGTTAGTCAAAGTTGTGCCCCCTATTTGTCGAGCCGCTACTGACTATAATATGTCAAAGTCATTGAATCTTTATTGTGCAACGCTACTGACTATAATATGTCAATGTCATTTTTAAGGTTAGTCAAAGTTGTGCCCCCTATTTGTCGAGCCGCTACTGACTATAATATGTCAAAGTCATTTAATTAATCTTTTAGCGTCAAAATCGCTTCGTAACTATGACAACTACTGTGATCTGAAGCGTTTAACTGCTGATGACCGTCTTATGGTGACGAATTACTAAATTCAAAGACGACGAAAAGTTTACTCTTGAATGTCGCCAGATCTCGTGAAAGTTTCAACGCCCACAGTTACGGGGTTTAGGCGTCTATGCGGAACATACACACACACATATATACCCACATACAAGCATTTTTATATATAAGATACGCATAGTATGTCAGAATCACTGTTTCCATGGTAACGTAACGGAATTCCCCCCCCCCCCCGAATACGGGATTATTTTTATCGATAGGAATTTTTCTTTTCAATTTATATATACCTTATTTGAATAACTTTCGCGATGATAATGTGATATTTTTACCCGTTACCCAGTTATTAAAGAGAAATGTTTGTCTAAAATGTTTGTCCCACATCATTTGTCTAAAATCGAACTTGACACGAGACACGATATTGTTTATACGACACTTGAAATTTAAGGAGTAAATAAATTTTTTTACAAAAAATTATATAAAAACATAATATTCAAACACGATTTTTTTAGAAATCCCAAAAACGGGATTTTTATGAGGACATCACATTTGTCCAACCTCCCTCCCTCCTGGTCACATTTTGTAAACCCCTATTTCCCTTCTCCCCAAGGCGTGGAAGTCCTTTATGGATGACCTCTTTGTAAATATTTAAATTAAATTAATGATTATAGAGCTTTTCAAAGTTCTATGGTTTCACATCGATTTTTCCCAAATAATCAAAACGGTAACGAAAGTAGACCCCCCCCCCAGGTGTCACGAACAACTCGGCGACGGTTGAAGTTAAAATGAAAAAATAAGAAGTTCATTGAAGTTCAAAAGATGATTAAGCATTTGACAATATTATAGGGCTTTTCAAAGATCTGTCGTTTGACATCGATTTTGCCCAAATAATCAAAACGGTAACGAAGTTAGAACCCCCCAAGATGTCACGAACAGCTCGGGGACGGTTGAAGTTAAAATGAAACAAGGTGGAACTCGCTTTAGCGGCAGTTCTTAGGCTTCTATACAGCTACCTTTCTGGCGTGGAAAGTTGTTATTATCTGGTTATTTTTGGTCGCCATATAATGTGACATCACATAATCAGATAATCTGCACTAATTAAATTTTTGCGGTTGGTATTTATCAATTACTACAGAAGTAATAATAATCAAACTTTTCCATTCCATTCGTAACTTTACTTTTCTGTAATGTCCGGTCCATTTTTTGAGGTGATCCATCCTCTTCCTTCTCTTTTATTTACAACTTAACTTCAATATCTACATCAAGCCACTGCTCTGGTTAAAATAAAATAATAAATAATTAGTGCAGATTATCTGATTATGTGATGTTACATTATATGGCGACTAAAAATAACCAGATAATAACAACTTTCCACACCAGAAAGGTAGCTGTATAGAAGCCTAAGAACTGCCGCTAGAGCGAGTTCCACCTTGTTTTGTATATTATTAGGGTCTCATATATTATTCTATAATCTACTAAATTCATCATCTACTAACTGCTTTCAATCAAGCAACTGTCCAATATTTCCATCACCCACAATTTAATAAATTAATGTATTAACGTATCAATGGATCAAGGTATCAATGGATCAACGTATCATTGGATCAATGGATCAACATATCAACGGAAATATCTATATAGGTCGGAACATTAATGAAATGATCATCAAATATTTCCGCTACAATTTTATCATTTCATACAATTTTCAATTATACCATCGTAATGTCAACCTTCTTAAGAGTAAAACGTCGTTTAGAAGAGGATTTGGTAGACTCTTTTCTGGTGAACACCAATAGAAGAAAAATCGACTGCGCAGAATCCAATATCTCCACTTCACCAGCAATTTTCAATTTCTTCGGAAGTGGAAACACTTCTGACCAAGTGTTCAAGCACATCAGAAAGACGCCGATACGCAATATCAAAAGAAGATCTTTCGATGCAAGGGAAAAGGTGAAAAACGAATGGCGTGACAACTGTAAACACGGAGCCAGATCGTAAGGCTTCTTGCTATAAAATATGACAATAAATTTTATCCGTTACTTTGATATAACTTAATCCGTTGATCCGTGATCTGATAACTTAATCCGTTGATCCGTTGATACCTTGATCCGTTGATACCTTGAACCGTTGACACCTTGATCTGTTGATACCTTGATCGGTCAGATCAACGGATCAAGTCTACTATATAGGTTGAAAATTACAATCTTAAAGCACAGAATATTTTTGTAACTTATCTTAATATATAAATTAGACTTGAATTATGCGGACGGACAGACGGACGGACGGACAAACACGGAGCCAGATCATAAGGCTTCTTGCTATACTTTGTATAGAAGCCTAAAATAAGAAGTTCATTGTATAGAGCTTTTCAAAGCTCTGTCGTTTGACATCGATTTTGCCCAAATTATCAAAACGGTAACGAAAGTAGAACCCCCCCCCCCCAAAGATGTTACGAACAACTCGGCTTGAGGTTGAGGTTCAAACGAAAACATAAGAAGCTCATTGAAGTTCAAAAGATGCTTAAGCCGTTGACCACTAATTAATAATAATATTAAAAAAATTCGATTAAGGGAGGGGGAGGGTTAATATTAAGCGTTAGCACCAGCGCCGGCGCCGTAGCAAGGGTGAGGCGACTGAGCCATTTGCCTCAGTCGCCATCGCAATGGGGGCGCTAAACGTAGACAAATTATCAAAATGATAAAAATCTTTTGCAAAGGGGGCGCATATATTCAAAGATGCCTCAGGCGCTCGAAGAGCTTTCTGTTACGGCGCTGGTTAGCACCCCCTCTCTCAAATGGCCATCAAAAGAGCTAAAAGCTAAAATATCCATAATTTTTCAGAGCAAAATAATTTCTTTTTTGTAGCATCACCCGTTCACCGCTAAAATAAGTGGAGCTTGTAGCTTGATATTAACTTACAACCCCCAGTTTCAATTGGCCGTGATTCGCGAACGCTGTGAACAACAAAATAGCAACAACTGTCCATACATTTTTTTGTTTTGTCTAAGTGGGAGGTTGCAGTTTAATACCGGTCTCGGGCCCTTGTAAAAGTCCACCACTGTCTCGGTTTTTTAAAAAATCATTAAATTCGCAGTGGCGATTCAAAAAATTTGCGGCGCCATCTGTTAAGAAAAATGAAGATCTGCCATAAATCAAATTTAAAATTTACATCAAATTTGACAGTTATTGTAACAAATAATAGATTTTAAACGAAAGTTGTTGCGATTATATGAATATTAGAAGTGCGATGATAAATTTTTAAGTGGTTGCAAAAAAATTGTAATTTTAATGTGCTGTTGAATGCGCAGGTGTCATTCGGTTTTCGATCGAGTCGAGGTATACAAGTCGCATGATTCACAGTTTAGTGTGCAAGTGCCGGTAGAAGGTTTTGGTTTATTTGAAGGTGCAGCAGTGATATTTACGTGTCTAAATAAAGTGCCGATCGATCCGTGTGTATTCAATCACAACCTTACAAATAAATGGCTTTTTTGAGAGCTTTTGTGAAGTGTAGTTCATCTAACAATAGGAGACTGTTTCTCCAGGGTCTTCAGGGCTTGGGGAAATTCGAAGGAACCGCTCTAAAATCGTCAAGTGCTGGAGCAGCAATCGTAGAAAATAGCTCAGGAAACATTGCCCCACGAGATCCATTAGATGTTACATTTGAAAATGCAGAAAGTGCTTTCAAGAGCAAAACGACGTGGGAACTCGTTAGGGCTTACATCGTATATACGATATGCTCCTCAGATTACCTAGTCGAAAATAACATGAAGGTGAGTTCAAAATGCAATTTTTGTTCGACAAGAGCAACCAACTGCATTCGTTACATAATTTCATTCGATGGTTTTTTTTTTATAATTTAGCTCAAGGTTTAGTAAATTTCGGGACTTGTTTTGGCAACCAGACAATATCGATCAAAAAGCCCAAGGACCCTCTACTGTCTTTAAAGCTAACCTGCCCTTCTAACAAATCATTTTAGTAGGGAAACTCCGCTTAATCGAATAAATCGATAAAAAGTAGGTTTACTTCACCACCACAAAAAATTACATTGCATTCTTCCAGTTTGCTCTTAAAAACCACAGAACAATTGCAATCACGCCCATCACCTTGAAGAGGAAATTATGCAAACTCTATGTCTAGTCAAGTTTAAACATAAACCTGTTTAATTCATTATCAGATTATCACTAATTAAAGTCTGCTAATGATAAGTACAAACTGATTTTTTTCCGGTGAAATTACTTCCAAGTTACCAGGGGCTTTCAAAAACTTCCAATGACATCCCTCCATCTCTGCTTGAAAAGGGTGTTCATGAGGACGTCGTTCAATTGACCCCCAAAGTTCAGCATTGTCGTTGACACAGTAAGCAATAATTAAAGTTGTAAACTTAAAGAAGCCGGAAGTATAAATTCTAATGTGCCGATTTTATGCATTCCTCAGACCAAGTTTTTATAACCCTCTAAAAATTAATGTTAAAGTATTCTGCATAACATTTAGTCGATGCTGTTTTCTACCTTGAATATTTTGCGATGTTCTTTCACGTGAAAACCTTGACATTGACGATATTCCAAAATAATTTTCCACACCAAAAAGTCATCTTCCAACTGGAGGCAATCCGACACCTAAAAAAGGTTTTTAAACTTTCTGTAGGTTCACTTTCCCACCAGGAGATAACCTTGCTTATGGAAAGTTTCATGAAATGAATTTCGTCACTTACGAAACTTCTCTAGCCTTCAACTTGATTAAACTCTCTGGGGCCCTCCATCTGGGTGCTTGCTTGCTCCTATATTTTTACCGTGAGGAGAAAAGTAGTGCGTTAACCACCGGACTTCAGATCGTAAAACGTTCTTGAGCTTACAGTTTCTTTAAATACTAAAAGGGGGAGGGGTATAAAAATGGACAAACATTTAGTGGAAAAAACCAAAGAAAATTATTATAATTTTAGAAAGCCCCCCTCCCCCATTCCTTTTTTTGGTTAATGGGAATGCTCTTTTCAAAATACCTACCGAAAGAATTTCACGTTTTCATTCATATAACTTTTTACGTGCCCAATTTTGTACCGCTACTCTAAAAAGCCTTCATTCAATGTTGCCAATCCTTCATTGATTAGCAGAGAATTCACAGGACGAAATCTAAAGCTAATAGAGCCGCAGGCGTAATTAATTGATGAATTAATTGGAAGTAGCTGATTTGTATGAGTGGGTGAGTCTTTGAACTCCCGTTTGAACCAATTGAATTAGTTATAATTTTCTTTGGTGGCGATAGACGGTGTAGTGAGACACCGCCCTGTGAGAGTGGGAGGGGGGTGCAGGGTCAGTTTAACAGTTTTGCGTGTTGGGTTAATAATTTTTTGAAAGAAGAAAAAATAAACATCGATATTGATTACCGAATAATCTTTTTTACAGTTCAGGAAACAGCTGAAAGAATGGCTCGAACTTGCAAAAATTTCAGGCAAGCTGAAATAAATTGTAGACATGTGTATTTGAGAATCGGAAGGTGCCATAAAATCGCCTGTAGGTTTCTCCCCCGATTAGGGATTTTTAATTCTTCTAATGTGATTTTCGCCTATAACTCGCTTAATTTCTTCTTTCTTCTGAAAATTGTAGATTATTCTACCAAATCGAATATTTCAAAATTTCGAACGAAATGGTTCGAGTTTTCAAAAATCCGAGCAAGCTGAAATTTGGTAGACTGTGCATTTCTTAATTTGAATGTTTTGAACCCCCCCCCCCCCCGGTAACTCGCTTAATATCCTTTTTACAGAAAATTCTCTTGGACCAAAATTGTAGAGTTTAACATTTCCTACAAAATGAAATATTTAAGAATTTTGAACCAAACGGTTCCAGTTTGCAAAAATCCGAGCAAGGTGAAATTTGTTAGACATGAGTATTTCAGTATCTGAAATACACCCCCCCCCCAATGCGCCTTAAAATTGCCTGTCGGTTTCTCCCCCAATTGGGGATTTTTAGTTCTTCTAATGTGGTTTTTCGCCTATGACTCGCTTAATTTCCTTCTCACTGAAAATTCTCATAAACCAAAATTGTAGAGCATAACATTTCCTACAAAATAGAATAGTTCGAAATTTCAATCCAAATGGTTCGAGTAGGCAAAAATCCGAGCAAACTGAAATTTGGTAGACATGTGTATTTTTCATAATTTGCATATTCTCCCCCAAGGTGCCTTAAAATTATTCGTTGTTTTTCGCTTACTTTTTGTTTTAAAGCCGCTTTACATCTATATGTTTTCACACAGGACTTCTCATAAGAGAAAACATACGATTTCTCTCTCGGTTGGCTAAACTGTATGTTTTTCAAGATTTGTCTTCAAATCGTTATGAGTTTACATAAGAGTTCTTATAAGAGTTTGTTTTGGTTTTGAGTGAAGTTAACCCTACTTTTTAAAGTCATTATTTGTAACGATGAATAATATTAACAATTATTTAAATAACAATTTTATGCTACAAAATTATATTTATAGTAATATAATAAAACACAGCACAATAATACCTAACCTTTCTTTTTTCAACTTTGACAACTATCTTCGTCGACCTTCGTATATGTACGCCACCTTTCGTTTGTATGTTCTGTGTTTTCTCATAGCGGAATAGACGACGTTCTATTCCGAAAGAGTACCTATGTTTTGCTATGTTTTTACGTATGTTTTTGCTTATGAGTGATCGGCTATGAGAAAACATATAGTGTAAACACAAAAATATTTCTCATATGAGAAGTCCTGTGTGAAAACATATACAGTAAGGGAAATATGAAATGCCCGCCTAAAAATTCTGCATATGATTGGTTTAATTTGAGGGATTAGGATTTTTTTTTAAATACAGCATGGTACCAACATAAGTAACAATGCCCAGGTACTATATAAACATTAAAATATTTTGAGATTTTAGTTGAATAAGGTAGTGTAAGCGAATTGTGTTAAAAAAATGGTTGGAAAGAAAAATTTAAGTGAAAGTGATAAGCAAAACATTTTATTGTTGCACAATGAAAATAAAAGTTTTACGTATATAAGTAAAATAATAGGATGTGACAGACGTACAGTAAGTAGGTTCATCATAAAATATAGCCATTCTGGCAGTACAGAACCTCTGCCAAGGGGAAGACCGCAGCGAAAGACTACGGCCGCTCAAGATCGCATTATACGGAAATTGGCATTACAAAATCGATTTAAATCGCAACGGCACATAAGGTCTGAAGTTACCAAACAACTTGGTATCAATATTACGAGACGCACAATTGGCAATCGGATAAAAGAATTTGGTATAGGCACGTTTACTGCAGCAAAAAAAACCGTTATTAACAAAAAAAATGAAGAAACGGCGGTTAGAATTTGCAAAAAAATATGCAAATTGGGATATAAATGATTGGAACAAAGTAATCTTCTCCGATGAATCAAAATTTTTAATCCATGGTTCGGACGGTAAAAGATACGTGCGACGATTTGCAGGCGAACGATTTAAGGACGAATGTACCGTTAAGACAGCGCGCAGTCGTCTTGGCATAATGGTCTGGGGCTGTTTTTGTAATCGGGGATTAGGAAATCTTCATTTCATAGAAGGTACCGTTAATGCCCTTAAGTACATTGGCATCTTAGAAAATCATTTAGAACCATCGCAATTAGTTCTAGAATATTATACAATAACTTTTATTATTTTTTTATATTATTATTATTTATTAAATGTTTATAAGCGGGCATTTCATATTTCCCTTACTGTAGATGTAAAGCGGCTATTACGAAAAACTCTTATCACATTAGAATTGAAGGCTATAATTTTCTCAAAAATAGAGTTTTTCAAAATTTGCCTACCTTTGAATCAAAAATTCCCGAAATGAAAATCAATTCCAAAAAACGAAATGCGTTTTATTTTAAGAAATTGGAAATAAGAAAAATTAATTTTTCAGGGAATTTTGTGTTCTTCAATTTTGGTCTGATGTTAAGTTTCCTTACAAATGAAACTTAGCGAGTTACACGCAAAAAACCACGTTGGAGGAACTAAAATTCTCAATTAGGAGAGAAGCCGACGGGCGGAGGTAAATGTGCCACCAAATGTACCTGACACAGGTACACAGGTATTTGTGCCACTAACAGTGAAAAAATTAAATTTTTTTTGCCTTCGAATTTTGGGGTGTGCATTCGATAAGGCTGTAGGCCAGCTCGGCAAATGGTCAGATATTTAATCCGGGTCCAAATTTTCTACCTGGAAATACATAGACCAACTCGGCAAAATAATAAATTTTGGCTTGGCCAGAACTGCGAGCATCAAAAAACCTACCCTCCGATGCTCCGCATCTCCGGGCGGTTTTTCGTGCTCCGAGCCGCTACGCGGCGGGCGCTAAACATACGAGAGGCGCGACAGATCAAGGAAACCGGGATAAATGCAACCGGGATGTGAGAGACCCTCGAAATAGCATTAAAAAGTATAGTTGCGCTATGGGGCAGTAAACTATTACGTTTCACCCCCAAAAAATCGTGTAAAATCAAAAAATAATCGATGTTACATGTAGGAGATGCATCAGGTAGATGCCATTTTCTCCGGTGGCACAAATACCTGTGTACTTTTAATATCCTAAATTCGTAGCAGGTAGAATAACATTACTGGTGGCACATTTACCTCCGCCCAAGCCGACAGGGGACTTTTGGTTCGGTAACTTTCAGTTTACCTGAATTTATTGCCAGCTAAATATATTCCTTTTACCTGGACTGCGACAAAAGAAAACCCCGGTTTACTCGAGTATTTAATTTGACAATGAAACGTATGAATATTTTCAAAATAACACAAGAAGTTTTCATTCGATTTAAAATTAAATTACTCTGAAAGTAAATTAGGAAATAAAAAACTGTCAATTTATATTTTTCCCATTTCTTTAAATTTGTGCCCTCCCATTAAAAAAGTTAGGAGCCGCCATCGGTTATTTCTCCGGCCCACAAACATCTTTGTCCCAAAAATAAAAATGTAACTAGGTTATAACGAACAAAAATGGAATACCCAATTTTCGAAGTTCTGAATCGAGTATTAAACTTTTATCTACATTTCAATTCGGTTATAACGAACTATTTTCCAGGTCCCTTAAGGTTTGTTATATCCGAGTTCTATTACAAGTTCTAAGCAAATTTTAAGAAAAAAAACATTAGAATCCCCCCCCCCCCTATTTCACTATAAATCACGAATCTTTGAATTTGCACAACAAACTTACAATAACGTAATTTATTGTAAAAGTTCTTATGATTTTATGAAAAAAATTTGTAACCTGTCAAGTGCATCCAATCACGTAACAAGGCCGTCATTTCAGTTCCCTTTTCACTTTTTGTATTCTTAAGGATAATCGGCAAAATTTTCTTCTTTTCAACTTCTGTCCGCCCTTTTTCGGCTATGGTTTTTATATCATCTAACCATCTCTTCGTTTGACCATTGTTTATGGTCTATTAACTCCATTTACACCCACCTGCATAGGCTATTAATCCATTATATTTAATAAGTCAGTAGGTAGGAAATGTTTTAGATATCCGCATTGCATCACGTTTTTTTAAGTGTATTTGTTAATCATATTGGTAGATGAATAAGTAACAGTTGCAGTTAATAGGAAGGGGCGGGTGGTGAAAAGATACGTCCATCCAGTGGCGGCTCGTGGGATTTTAGTGGTGCACGAATTTTTTTGGATTGAGGTCATGTCAAAGCAAGGGGTCAATCTAGAATAGGACTTGACAAAAAATAGTAACGCAAAGGTTAAGGACTTGTTCCCAGAACAAGAACAATTAAATTGTAACCGGGGGGTATGGATCTTTTGAAACTCTTAACCTGGGGGTATACCATACCCCCCCCCCCATTTTGGTTTGCATGCAGTTTGAGGTTGTGACTTTTCCCTAAACTTGTTTTCAAATATGATTATTTGAAAAATTTAAAAAAAATTCTTGGAGCTGGTGTGTCATGGCTCCTTTGTACTTTATAGGAAGCCGCCACTGCGTCTCGAAATTGACAGGTGTGGGAGCAAATTGTATTATATAAAGGGATTTATACCTCGATTCTGGCCATTCCTTTATCTCTTAAAGGCTTTTAAACTCTTTTAAGTTTCACAAAAGTAGCTAATGAAAATGAACGATTTTGTTTTAGCCCCGTCTTTAAAATAAAACTAGACACTTTTATTGGCTGGTTTAGTAAAACTTAAACGTTTAAAGGCATTTTAATGCGTCGATTTTGGTCATTCCATTATGTTTTAGAGGCCTGTAAATTTTGAAAAAAATGCGGGGATAAAATAAAACCGTTTATTTTATTTTTACAATAAATTATATAAAATGTATGCAAACAGTAGTTGTCAGGGTTCATTTTGGCAAAGGTTGCCTCGATGGTTATTTTTGATCGTCTCTCTTTCCGACTAGAAACGGTCAGAAATAAAGTATTTATTTTGCTCTGAGTGAGTCGAACCGGGTATGAGCATTATCAGTCAACGCACTTAACCACCCTGCTATTGACCCTCTATATTAATTCATTTATAATACAGTGTTTTTTTAATTATTTGATTTTATATTTCAACAAACCCTCCCTTTTTTAAATCTGTATGCTAAAATTGGAAACTAAAAAGCAACCACCGGTTGCGTCTTAGGTTTTGTTTTAGACACTTGCAAATATTAAGAGACCTTCGGCGAATTATTTTATTGCATGAAGGATTGCTAATAAATAACGGGTTGATGTGGCACCAATTTTACATATAATACAAAATATTATTAGCATGCTTGCTTACTTATTAAATATTTCTTTCAATATTTTGATGTTGCTCGAATTTGGCGTTGCGAATCCTTGTCATATTGGCTCGCCCATTGAGCCTGGCCGAGGGGTTAATCACAGAGGCAGTCTGGTGTACAAGTCTCGTGGCATTCTTTGGAAGTCCGTGGCATTCTTTGGAAATCTCGTGGCAGTCTTTGGAAGTCCGTGGCATTCTTTGGAAGTCTCGTGGCATTCTTTGGCAGTCTCGCGGCATTCTTTGGCAATCTCATGGCATTCTTAGGAAGTCCGCGGTATTCTTTGGAAGTCTCGTGGCATTCTTTAATATTTCGAGGAAGTTTTTGAAAATTTTATGGTATTAGAAGCTCTAATGTAAGTTAATTATATTGGAGAGGAATATAACGCCTGAAATCAGGCTTGAAAGAAAAAGAATTCGAGATTATTATTACAGTTTTGACTGTAATGAAAGTGATTAATGAGTAGGTATCATAATATAGTACGTGATACTTGCGGAGAGTAATCCTATATCTGCGAATAATAATAATTATTACTGATTATTATTTACGCGAAAAAATGTATCTACCATTCTTTTTAATATCTTGCAATATTACTTCAATTGTTGTAAAATTTACTTCAAATTGAAGCGAGACGAATTTGCACTTCATTTATCTTATCAAGGGTGGGCCATTTATCGGTTTAAATTTGAACCACCGGTTAATTCGAATCTGACAATACTTATGTCATTCTATTCTGTCACAAAATTCAGTATATTATCTCCGCTGAACGAAATGAATCGATTTACGCTTGAGCAACGTTGGGATTTATTGGAAATTTATTTCCAAAACAAAGACAATTGGTCGGAAATTGCACGATTTTAGCCGAAATGGTGATGTCAATTGGCCGCCAAGAAGCTATGATTTGACACCATTGGACTATTTTCTGTGGGGCGCCGTTAAAGACAAGTGTTATGCCGACAAACCAGAGACAATTGAGCATTTGAAGGCCAACATTCGTGATGCCATTGCCGAGATACGACCCCATACACTCGAAAAAGTGCTCGAAAATTGGTCCGATCGAATGGGGTACTGTGAGGCCAGCCGCGGCAGCCATATGAATGAAATAATATTCCATTTCTAACCGGAACAATTGTACTTCACATCAAAAAAATAAATTTGGCAAAATTTCAAACCGTTTTTGTTTTATTGCATTTTTAAATTTAAACTTTTAAATGGCCCACCCTTTAGTAAAGAAAATTTCAAATAAAAAAAAGTTACTGTGTGCAGAATGTTTATTGCTTATATCGGCATGCTATGCTAACTATATGCTTACTCATCAAACAAAAGTTGATTATCGTGTTACCGTTGTGTTACCGCGTTATCAAATTAAAAATAAAGGTTTTGATCACAGTTGCATTTTGAATTCAAACGTGTTAACATGGATTCAATGGAATTTTTTTCGTTAATTGAAACAAAGCTGGAGATAAATATTCCGAAATATTCACAATATCACCTCAAATTTCATGGTTTCGATAACAAGTTATCTTTATCTGAAATCACTGATCTAGATTTAGATAAAATTGAAAATTTTGCTAAAACAGATCTTCAAGTAATCATAACTAAGAATGATTTAGACAATTATTATGGCATATTTTCAAAAATCCCGATTCGTTTTTTAATAAATTAAAAACCCATATTTTTAATTGTTTATAAATGAATAATTATATGTAGGACATAATTTTTGTAGAAATAATTTTCAATCAAATTATTATTGGTTAACGCAAACATTTTGGATCAGATTACACCAAAAACGAACATTTATTGAAATGCAATTTTAGCAGAAATTTGCAGCGAGTTGCTATAAAAATTTGTGGAAGTCTTGAAAAAATGTAGCAGTTTTAAAAAATATGTGGCAGTCTTGAAAAATTTGTGGAAGTCTTTAAAAATTTGTGGCAGTCTCGTGGCATTCTTTGGCAGTCTCATGGCATTCTTAGGAAGTCCGCGGTATTCTTTGGAAGTCTCGTGGCATTCTTTGGAAGTCTTTACATTTGGCAGTCTGGTGTACATGAATTTCGCTTGTGATTCACCCCTCGAGCCTGGCTTAGGTGGGTTTGGGGGGGGGGGTGTACAAATACTTATTTCTTTTATATATCAATTTTGCAGTTGACAATGATGGATGAGTTTTCTTATAAATGTTTTCACAAAATTAAGTTTCTAAGGTAGCTGATGATAAGTTATAGATCCAATTCGGAACTAACTTTATAACGATGAATTTCACTATTACAGGAACATGCTGTATATAAAAGCTTTTCAAAGTAATATTGCAACTTTTATATTGCTGATGAAGGAGTCGAACCTTTCAGACAAACAACCTCAAAAGGGAGGGCAATTTTGCTATCTAAAGGGGAAATTTAAATTGGTTGACACTGTCGTATAATAATCACTTTACGTCTTCGCTCCTGAAAGTGTATATTGCTTCTTTTTTTTCCAAATCGACCACAGCCTGATGAAGCAGGAACTTGCGCTCTAATTAACTTGCGATTGCTAATATTTGAATGGGAAATTGCTAGCAAGTGATTAAATAATTATCATAACTTAGAAGTATTACACTTGAGTATTATCAGACTGCGGGACGACGTCGTTAATCTATTACATGTCAAGTTCAATAGTAAACATCATTTTTTAAACTTGCCGATTTCGTCACGGTTCAATCACCTTATCATCGATATTATTCTCTCCCGATAGTTTTTCCTATTTTTGCGCCCTTTGCAATGGAGTTAATTGCAAATAGTCCAAATTGGAACGTGTAATTGATCAAAATTTGATTATCCAGTGCGAAGATATATTTTTAATTAACGAAATACATATGTAATTTGATACAAGAATTGATTAAATTATCGGGATTATATAGTTTGATGGAGGAGCACCGTTTCAAGGATTTTACGAGGGGAAGTCGATAAATTTTTTTAGGCCTGATTTTGCAACAACTCAAATCGATAGCCAAACGTAGAAGACTTAAAAATAATTTCTTATATTATTCATTCAGTCATCTTAGATATTTATTTTTGGAATTTATGTAACACAATTAATTTTAAAACTGCTTGTTTGACCAATTTTTCAATTTATGTGCCATTATCTTGTGTTTATCGTACCATTTTACGTACAATTACCCGCATACATTAGCAATTCTAGCGATTCTTATGTAATACGACGATAAATGGAGAATAATTCAGAAACTCAAATCCAACCTTGTCAAGATTATTCTAAGTTTTTGAAATATGAACGAAATTTTCGGTCGGGTTTTCGACGGTTTGTCAGTGGCGTTCCACGGGGATCGCCCCCTTCGAGTTCATAGAAACAAACTATTTTTGTGGTTTTCATAACTTTTTATATTTTGCGAGACAAGTCCAAATAATACCATAATCGCTTTAAATACCACTTTAAACATGCACAAGTAAATAGCGCTTTTACTTTAACCACACTTGAACCATTTCTATTACAGTTCTATAAACGCTCGCGTGGCGGTGTTTTCTTATTTGGTTAGATAAACTATCGATCCGTCATTGTGAAACTCGTAGTCATAAATCATTTCCAAACTGTGACAAAAGGACGTGATTGATGCACACAGACTGTCTTGGTCGAATTTTTTTAGAGTAAAACTTGTCACGTGATTTGAATAAAAGGGACGACTTATTTCAGATGAGCAACTCATAGTTGGTACTCATAAACCAAGCCTTAGCGAAATAAATTCTAAATGGGTTCATGTACACAATTATTATTGCTACTATGTGACTATTTCTTGCAATGTAATGGTATTTCCGTTATACTGGTAAACCATAACATTTCACTGCATCAGGAATTTTTCTTACGTCTGACAATAATATTTAATTTTAAGCTGATTGATTCGTATTTTATTTCAATCTTGAATATTTAAAATTTCAGAAGGGAACTTGATTAATTCCTACACTTCAATTTGTTAGCATCATGGTAATTGCTCTTATCATGAGGATGACATAATTCGAATGTCGTTTTATTGAACAACGAATAATCTTGTAAGAATAAAGCATCACGAGTTGTAATGGTTAAAAAGCATTACGGGTCAGTTTCGTTATCAATTTATATTGTTCGTCGAGTTAATTGCCCTTTTTTTTCGTTTTTAAAATATCTAAGAAATTTACTGTCAAGTGGGGATTTCCTGCAATGTGGATGTTCAAGGTTAGCCGTTACATTATTTGACCTTAAGTGAGTCTGCGGCTTGACCGCAGACTTCACCCTTATAACTAGAGATGAGATTTTTAGGTCGTATAAATGTTATACCAGAGAGCGTTAAAGGGTTAATTGATACACGGCCCCGTTCGAAAGTTATGCTGTATGAAAAAGAAAGAAGAAACGGGGCCGTGTATCAATTAACCCTTTAACGCTCTCTGGTATAACGTTTATACGACCTAAAAATCTCATCTCTACTTATAACACCCTATTTTTTAGGCCTATGTTGCTGATTTGTATCACATTGTTGTACAATTAATACAATATTGTAAAATGCCCCTCTAGGGCTATAATGATTATGAAGGTTTTCTAAGAAAACGTTATTGTTTGTTCTTTATAGCGGTTATTTTTTATATTTATCGTATATTAATTTAATTAATTCGGGCCTGGCACTCTCAGGGCTCTGCGACAGCAAGTTAATATGCTTTATATAAAATATCTTCTATACGGTTGAATATCCGATCTTCCTCATTAACCAAGCCGAACCTCTTTAAACAATCTTCCGTGTTATTCGAGACACCAATATGAAATCCGCTCTATTTGAGCCTTGTCGATTATGTGAACAACTCGAACTCTGCAAACGTTTTATTGTGGAAATAGCGATATTAATATATAAAGATTGGCAATTGCATACTACACGCCATGAAGACCGTAATTCTCCTACCGATCAATTAACATGAAAAAAGTATGCTAGCTTTTCTATAGACATTTTAGTTTCTTTAATTTCAATTATTTGACATTTCGCTCTAAAGTAATAAACTCAAACAGAGATATTCGCGAATATGTATGAAAATTCTAAACGTTCCACTATGGCGGCCAAATTCGGGGTCTTTAAGCCGTGAAAATGAGTAAGTCTTATAAAAATGACCGGGAGGAGGGGGGGGGGGTCATTAAGCCCATCAATATTAAAAGAAGAGATTTTGAAGTAATACAAAGAGAAGATTGCGACAGAATGTACGAAGAATAATTACACGTGTACCTGGGGGGTATTCTATACCCCCGAGACCCCCCCGGTTTCGGATCATTCTTTATAAATGCAAATCCCTTGTATATCTCGCTTTATGTGCAGAATGAAAAAATCCTATAATATGGGAGGACTACTTGTCTATGGAAGGCCTACTTGTAGACCACAATTTTGGTGTCTGGGGGTATGGAATACCCCCCAGGTACACATGTGCTTTTTAATTAAAAAAAAAATTAAATTAAACTTTTTAACTCATGACAATTGAAAATTTGAGGCAATGAGAGGAAAAGTGAAAAGAGTTAATGATACTAAATGACACTGTATGAAATAATTTGGCATCATTGACTCATTTTTGAAAAATTTGTGGATTAGTCCACTTTCCCTCTCACTGCCTCATTTATATTATATTGATGTGTTTTCTTTCAAGTTTTATAAATTTCCAATTACAATATTATTATAAAGTTTATCGTAACCATTTGCTATATTTTGTACGTCACACAAATGTGCACCTCCACTTTTTAAACACAAAATTTTTATCATCCAATGCCTAGAACACCCTCTTCAACTTCAAATTTTACACACTCCCATACCAATTTTAAAACATGCCTGCTTAAACAAGGCTCAAAAAGAAACTTTCTACTAATTTTAGCGTGCCTGCCCCGGCAAGGGTATATAGAATATTTTCTAGAAAATCATCTTCGCGAGTGTCGTGATATGAGAATGCCCTCCTCCCCCGAAAATAATAGAATTCAAGATTTTACCGCGGCACATTTTGAATTCTCTTGTGGCACACATTTGCGTAGAGATAGTTTCAAAGGTCAAGAACCCCAATCTGCGCGAGGAGGAGCCAAGAGAGCGAAATACATACATATACAAATTTGAGCCTTCTGCGTCGATTTTTAGAGTTCTTGACCTTTGAAACTATCTCTACCACTTCTCTAGACCTTGCTATGTATATTATTATGTCGTGTATTCCGATTTGCTCGTAATTATTTCCGCAATAGCCTTTTTAGAACGCCTTGTCGACTGCCTAATTTAAAAATTCATTAGCAATTCATTGGTTAAGCAGGTTAAAAATAAGTTGGCTAAATTGCCCCTCTTTTTAAATTGCTTGTCCTTTTGCCCCCATTCAATATTTTCTTTGTCTTTATCTACCCACTCTATAAAATAACCTAGCGCCGCCACTGCGTCGCGCCGCCAGCTTGGTGTGGTATTTTGGCAACACTACAAAAGTGACCTAATAAAACGGAAAAAAGGAACGATGTAAAACAAGAAAAAAGTACATAACTATTGATTTACCACGGTTATTTATTTTGGGCCCTACGCTTTGCGACCATTTGCGCCATGCTAGCTGACCAATATTAGTCAGACCGCTTAACTGACAATTTGGCGCCCATCTATAAAAATGGCGGCGAAAAAGCAGTTTATTAGGGTTTTTCTCTGTAACCATTTCTCTAACGAAATAAACTCATCAATACTTTATTGTGTGGCTTGAAATTCTCTACAAAAAAGTTTCTTACAGATTTTTTATAGGATAGCCGATTTGATGCTATGGCGTCAAAGCGGTTTTTTATAAAATAAAAATGGTAAAAACTGTGAAATACACAAACACATTTGTTAGGTTCTACTCGGTATGCTGATGCAGGAAAGAAAACATCAATATTTTTTTGAATTGTTCAATTGTAAACATAAATAATCAACAGTAATATCCCAAGTGCATAAAAATAGCCGATTAAATTTTGACGTTTTTAAACAAAGTTTTGCTAAGCAATATGTCGAGTAAATTTGCCCGGGATTTTGGGTGGAAAATTTACAAGAAATATTTCTTCAGAGCAAAACTTTGTTTCAAAAAACGTCAAAATTTATTCAGGCTATTTTTAAGCACGTGGGATATTCGGCATGATTATTTCTTGAATAAATGTATCTTATTGGAACGATTGAATTATTTATTACAATTTACATTGCTGCAATTAATGAAAAAATTACAATTTTTTGGCCGTAATATTCCACATTGTTTTTATTACACCTTCTTTGTAGTTTTCTCTATTTACTTTCCTCATGTTATAACCCCAATCAGCTAAAATTTCGGCAAATTCTTCTGCGGTGGTTTCTTCAAGTAATTGGTATTTTCTTAACTCACAAAACTCTTTAAATTGATACCATACGTCTTTTTGGTATTTGTGGGAACACTTTTATTTATTGCAGATTCAATATGTTGCAGAGAATTATCTGCAAAACGTGACATTGTGCATTTAATTTTGTAATTTTTTTGTTTGTTTGTCTAAGCACGTTGATAATGCTCGAAAAAATTTTAGGAAGTGATTATTTTTTGACATAAATTTACCCACTGAATATTTTCCATAGCAACGTAAATATTTACTATAATAAAATGGTTGCCTAGATGTTTCGCGTTCTGATTGGCGTAGATTATAATGAAGGAAATAATCAAACTATAAACATAAAAATTTATAAACAAATAGCATTGTTCATTGAAAACCACATTAAAGTGCATATTTCATAATAGAAATATTAACGATAGAACCCTGCATACTTTCGCACAGTTGTAACTGCACAGTTTTAGTTCCAGGTTTTTATTTTGCATGCACCTCACGATTTCACGAGCTTTCTGCAGGCTTTCAACGCAACAGGTAGCATATTCCAAATAGGACCCCACGATTGTCTCCATTAGGGTCCAGCCTCGACCTTCTGCATTAGGTAAATGTTGGTCACTGGTTCGAAGTTTTACCCTAATATTAATTTTGTCCTCTTTGAGTGCTGCAATTTTTTCTTTGTGGTTGGTGACGATGTCTCCAAATTGGTGACTCATGGAGTGTTCTGTTGAAACCTTTTAAACACGAGTCCTCATAGGCTCTCCATATCTCGGATATGAATTGTTACCTCCATACTTTCTTCGGTATACTCAGCGCTAAGGTTGAGCATGGAGGACCTACAGTTTAAATTTGAGAAAATTAGGACATTGTTTTAATTTTGCAACATGCAATCAAACCGAACAACTACACAGGCGAGGCGGCTTAAAACTTAAAATAGACCAGAAAGTGAAGTCTGTAACTTCGTGCTGAAATAAATAAGAGAGTCTGGGGAATTTCGACGGCAAATTTATTCAATGAGCGTTTTTAATTATGTTTTCCCCTTTTGGACGTCGTCGTTTTTATTATTTAAATTTTTTCTATTCCTTCCTAAGAGGTCACGTCTTTATAACCGGTTTGTTTGTGCAAGTCTTTTATATAGAATTCGGGCGATATTGCGTGGATGCTTCCGCGATTGTTCCCGAATTGTGTCACAACTTATGGATTTTCTTTAAATTTAAATATTTTTGAATTTTGAAAGAAAAATTGTAAATAATATTTGATGTGGGTGTAACACCGACACTAAAGATCAATATTGGCTATTCTGACAGGTTTTTCTTGTAAACACGTCATGAACTGATACGATGGTGCAGTTATTGATTATCATTTGAATTGAGTGATGACATGATTTTTACGTAATCCTCGGGATACTTGATTGGTTTTCCTGTGTACACCGGTTCTACTTGTGCGTGATGTTTTTCTAGTTTTTACTATATCGTATTTGTTATCTAAGTCCCTTTTTAAGTACAATCTGTTGTTTTTAATAAAAATTACTAAAGAGGCGGCGATCGATATACCTAAACGGGTATCACCTTCCTACATAAATTATGATCCCCAAATTGTCAACACTCCCATTATCATTAAAGGGGACTGCACTGCGTGGTTGGTATCAGGAAAAACTTGAGTTTCGTAACTTCCCAATTTCCCAATTTTCTCTCAAAGTTAAGAAAAAAATGATGTACTGGGTAAGAAGAAAATGGTAAATTTAATTTTACTTTTGCTATTTTAGTAACAGACTTGTCGACGCTAGGGAGTCGAATCAATACCCGACGACTTTAAAGCTCAATTCACGTTTCATTCTTATAATGTTGTATAACTAGAACACGCTTTTCCAACCAAAAATAGTTTACTTGAGAGCGAAAGTTATGCGCTGTTCTTTCAAGTCGTAATTGGACTATAAAAGTGCGATTTATTGCGATTTTATTCGATCATTCCAATTTTCCTGTGCTAATATTTGGTATAGACCACGGTTTTTTTTCTAATGATAATTAAGCTATGACGTCCATAATTTAATATTTGTTTGTGTAAACCTTCTAATACGTCGTGTGCTGTTTGCCGATTAAATTACCAATTCGTCGGGACTTCTGGTACTTTTCCTTTCGATACTGTACGCCTCTGCTTGTTCAAACATTTACGAATTTATTTATTAATGTAACCGCTTATTTTCTAACTGTGTTATTTTGAGTGCTCGAGACTTCGTGAAGCCAAGGCATACAGAGTATTTTGCCCCCCCCCCCATCTTGCATTTTCTCAATTACCCAAAGTCTATTTCATGTGCTTACGCCGTATGGCCAATATCACGCTAGTACCCGTTGTACAGCCAACGGATGTCTTCGCATTTGTTAATTAAAATTTTCAGACGTGCAATTGTTTAATATTTAAAATTATTAAGCAATCCAAAATTTAAATTTCCAGCTCTGCAGCGTTGCGCCTATTTACATCCATTTAATTGTTGGTGTGACCACTGGTTAAGTCACAGAGCTATAAAATTCCGAGTTCGTCCCCGTACTACCAATGGACAGCAACACTCGAATTGAAAGAATTAGCTTGTTATTTACATGAGTTTGACCAGCTGACAAGAAGTCAAGGTCAACATCTAATCCGCTTTTTGTTCGCGGTTTACCTGTTCTTCAGGTTTTTTTTTGCCTCATTTTTTGCTATCATTGCATAAGGTTTACTGTTAATTCTTTGAAGTATTTTTATACATTATTATGCAATGTTAATTCGGTATTGGTACCTATTCGAACGATTTGTTTCCAGGATTTTTGAGGCCCCCCTCCCCGAGCATTTAAAAAATTAATTGTGTTATCAGACAAAAATTTCCTAATCTTGATTTCCTGTATGAACAAGTAGTGACTTCACAATAAAATAAGATTATCTTTGGGAAATTTTATTTTTAACCGTTCGAAACTCGAGAGGTATTGCAACAATATTAATTGTTTTGCAACGTTCAGTCTATAAATATATAACACTCGATATTAATCAATATTAAATTAATAGAAATCCGAAACGCTAATTAATATAGAAAGAAAAATTGATTGTGTTCCGTTAGATTTTAAACATACCAAACGAACATCCCATGGAAGGTCATTTTCTTTTATAAAAACTAAATCAACAAATTCTATTTTTACCACGACCTTGGTGGATTAGATTTAAATTTTTTTAATTTATTGCAGTCGTGAACTTGTCAAATAATTTTTAAGCTAAAAATTTCCGTTTGGTTTTGCCATCATAATACCAGCCATACCGCAATCGGTTGGGATAAATTTTTTTTCCAACTTGTAGAATTGAAAATAGCAATCATTACTTTTTTGATAGTCTTCTGATGGGGGTCAACGAACTAATTGCGAACTCGAGAACGCAGACGAATATTGAACACGCGAGTTCCCACCGCGCTGCCTTGTGGAACGCCAAAAATGACGTTACTATCGAATGTCGCTTGTTTTATGAAATTTTATTCGTAATTGTATTTTGATCTGTCGAAGGTTACATAACACAAACTTTATTCACTATCAAAGTATTTATAATCGGAACAAATACTTGACCATATAAATAAGTTACTGATTTAAACATTCCTTTTGAATTTTTGAAATTCGATACGAAATCGTCATTCGTTAATTACTCAGTCGTGCGGATACAGATAAGATAGTTTATTAAAGTTTAATGCTACACAATGATTTTTGATATAAAATATCAGCTTCGGTCGAAAAATTTTACAATGTAGTAATAATATAACAAATATTTTAAATTATGTAAACATTTTGTAATAAATATCGAAACTTGGCGTCCCGAACGCATTCTTAATATAGAAGTTCGTTTATCTTGAGAGCAACTCGTGAGTTAAAAATTACAGTGGGCGGACATAAATACCAAATTGGGAGGTTCATTGTTACAAAATTTTTAATTTGTTTTTGGGACTAGAGCACTACTCGAGGGTTAAAAGAAAACGGAGCCAGGGTGGGTGGGCGCATTTCTTCGTTTTCCTGCGCGAATGGGTTAAATTTTATATTTAACTTACTTTTATTTTTACATTACTTCATTCCTTTTTGTTGTTGCTCAATTAAGACGATTGTGTAATTTACTTCTTTTTTAAATTTATTTTTGGCCTACTTGAGACAGAAGCTTAGCTAAGCTAATATTAGGTATATGTGTCCCAGACTAAAGCAATTGAATTACAATGCAATTTTTTAATCTTTTCACGTGCGTCTACGTATGTGTAGTTTATCTGACTCATTGATAACTCGTAGAGGATTGTTTCAGCTGTGAAGTAGGTCGTCGTTGACATTGTCATCGGTTTTTTTAATTTATAGTGGGCAGTCAAGTATGGAGGAAGCTTTCACCATTTTAAAACCACACATGCGGAAAAACAGCATCTTAAGAATACATTATTTGAGTCATTGCATCTTATTGCTGCCAATTCGTAATATTTCTGTTTGTTGGACGTCAATAATTGTTACGTGCAGAACTGAAGTTTTTGATACGTTCCAACTGTTCTGGCAGTGTGAGCTTCGAAACACAGAGCCCTCTATTAGATTTAATATGAGCGCAGTGACGGATCTGGCTTCTATGGCGCCCTATGTGGGGGACCCCTTCTGTATGTGATTGATGTGTTCTCTCAAGGGTCTATATCATATTGGAGGTCTGTGCCTATTCTTTTGCTTGTGTGAAAAATAACACAATGGGCATAACCTTAACGTGGATTCTGAACCACGGGAATAAACACTTTTTACACCATTCCGCACCAGGCAAGCATTTAGGCCATATAGTATATAAAATATGGCAACCTGGCGCCAGCAAGTAGACATTGGTTGAAAGAAAAATCAGGCCATGGAACCGAATCCGTAAATCCCCCCCCAGTCTGTGGTGATTAGGCGGTCAACACGATTCTATTTAAATTGAGTGTACAAGAATTCCCAAAGTAAAGAATTCTAGGGACCTTCAATTGATGTAGTTGTGCGGCCTGTTCAGGCCGCACTGAGGAGGAATTGAATGTATTTGTACGATATCAACGGATAAACCCACATAATAACGAATTATAAGTCCACAGATTTACCCATAGTCTATACGTGGATGTACATAATAGGGCCTACAGAGTAGCTGAGATTTGAATTCAGAATATCAGGTCCACAGTTCAACTCCTTCGCCACCACACCAAACTATATGTACAAGAATTCCCAAAGTAAAGAATTCTAGCGATCTTTGATTGATGTAGTTGTGCGGCCTAAGGCCGCACTGAGTAGGACCGATCAAGGGAATCATCGGTTGTAGCTTAACAGACACAGATAAATTTAGGATTTCTAAGAATTCCAATGTATGGTGATTAGGCGCTATAAGCACGATTCTATTTATAAATTAAGTGTACAAGTAAGGAATTCTAGGGACTTTTGATTGATGTACTTGTGCGCACTAAGTAGAGGACCGATCAAGGAATCATCGGTTGTGGCGTTACAGACACACAGATAAATTAAGCCTATTATATATTTGGATTCCTACGAATTGTAGGGAATATCTGGGGAATTCTAGGTAATTTCTGTCAAACAAATTCTCTAATTCTCTATGATTCCCTAGAAAATTCCTGAGATTTTCTTAGAATTGTAAACATTATATGGTCTTTTTAATTGACATTCTCCAAGTAGATATATTTCTATAATTAATATATGGATCGTAAACAACATTAAACGGCCAAGACCGTCTTAGAATCAACGGAATCAAAACAACAACAAAAAGATCATAAAAGTTGTCATAAAAGTTTTATCAATTTTTCTCGAGAGTTCCTAAAAATACCTGTGATATACTCAGACATCCTAAAAAAAATTACGTAATTGAGTAATCGCACTTTTTAATCTACAAGTGGGTATCTATTTTTCTAGAAATAGTTTCAAAGCTCAAGAATCCCAATCTGCGCGAGGAGGAGAAACCAAGAGGGCCAAATACATCCATATACTACATACGAATTTGAGCCTTCTGCGTCGATTTTTAGGGTTCTTGAAGTTTGAAACAGCCTCTACACGATATCTTTGATTATGCAGTGTTGGATAGGCAAACCATATAGCAATTATTCTAGAAACACCTAATGTATGCAGTTCAAAAGATTATCAATAGATGGCGCTACTAAATTGGAAGGCGTAATAAATGGCTTGAGCACCAATTCGCCAAACGAATTTTCGACTTCGATTTAAAAAGTATTTATTAATTAATTAAAGGGGTAAAAAAGATTTGTTCGATTAGTAAGCTTACAAAAATGTGCACCGACCGATGTTACATTTTAAATTATCTTACATAAATAGGAGCCCATCGTGCCAGCACATATCTCCAAATTAAATTAGGGGAACCGGGTTGGTTTTACAATAATTAATTCCTTGAAATATTTGAAAAAAAAGAACCATTAGGAATCGTAAAGAACATTAAATAGCAAGGGCCGTTTGCAAAAGCAACATCAAATGAAAAAAATCATAAAACTTTCATCAAATTTTTGGCTATTTTATCATAGCCAACTGGGGGTATTTCAAAAATTTATTTAAAATCCCGTAGCGACTTATTTTGGGATTGTAGTGCCGTTAGAATGGTTTTTCGCCTACATCCGCTTACTTTTTATTTTACGAAAAAATCTTATCAGATCAAAATTGAAGACCATATTGTTCTCCACAAACTAAGTGTTTTTCAAAATTTGCCTACCCTTGGATAAAAATCAGTTCCTGAAAGACAAAATCCGTTTTATTTTAATAAAATTATATTGGAACCATTTATTTGTTTAATAATTTATGATGATCTGAAGTAAATTTTGAAAAATGTATTTTGTGGAAAATTTTGTGCTCTTCAAGTTTGGTCTGATGATGTTTCCTTAAAACTTGAAATTAAGCGAGTTACAGGCGAAAAAACACCTTAGAGGAACTAATATCGAAAATCTCCAGGGGGGGGGGGATTTAGAGGAGTTTATTCGGACAATTTAATAATACACATATCTGCATAAAAAATTCTGATAAAATTGTAGCAAATATTATAAACTACTGCTGCAACCAACCGTACACACTTTCTGCTATCCGGCTAGGCAGCCAAAAGTACCATAGTTAAAAATGTTTTTAATAAGAGAATTTAAATTAATAACAAAGTTGAAGTTCTACTCCTACTTTTCGATGTTTTTCGTTCACAAGCTATGAATTTTTTCTATTGATCGAAATTTGTATTAATGGCGTTTGTACTCCATTGAAATCGTCCCAAAAGAGATTATCGTGAACATCAGTTGTTTTTCGACCCAGGGACAATTTTTTTTGCTAACGAAAATAAGAATTTGTATTTTACCCTAAACTTTATTTTTAGAATTTTTCCCAATTTTTATAAAAATTATAGGCCGAAGTACCTGCAATGCTGGTTTAACTCCCAATGGTAACTATAAAAAAGTTTTAACCAATGGGAATGGTTGAAATGGCCGGTGGCGACATTTTTATTGATTCTCATTAGTTGAAAAACTTTACAGCTACCGCTGAAAGCTTGCATTTGTCTGTGTTTCCGTCTCGCGACACCGCCAACACTATTTTAATCAAATTACCGCACCTCCCTATCTAATTAATTTTTCATTCAATTGAATTGGGATGAAAGATAATAGTCCCTTTAGGTCAAAGCATTGATTATATGTTTACGATAGATACGCAACCTTATTATAGGTAGTACAGGTGGTTTTGGTCAATATTCGAGTGTAGGCAGTTAAGACTCCTGATCCCAATGCCATGAGTTCAGGTCTCCTCCACTTCTAAATTTTTTATACCGTGGTTCAGAATGCACGTTAAGTGGTAGGTTTATAAGGTATGTGCGCGCTTCCTTCATAAAAATAAAATGAAAGGTTTATTCTTGAATCATCAAGGCTGCTTCTTTCCACTGCTGGATAAAGGCCTTCCCCATGATTCTCTAATAAGTGCCGCCTTTTTTAGTGCGTCTCTCCATCGTGTTTTTGGGGATCCAACCAAAGTTCATATTCCGTTTATCTTTGCGTTTCTTTCTCAAATATATAATCAATTGTTAAGGTCAAATTTAAGGAATAACTTTTTGTTTAATTACTTTTTTCTGTATTGCAAGGTTTATTTTCAAAAATTTTATTTTAATCCACTTTAAAAAAAAAAAAAATTGAGTATCCTCTGGAAAAAATCGTGTGGACGCCCATGGTCAGGATGAAGACCTTTAGAAATAGCAATTATGAAAAAAAACTCATAAAAATGTATAAGTTTTTTTTTAATTATAATTTAAATTTAAGCACTACCTACTATATTATTTTTAATAATTTCCGATGAAAAGCTTTAAATGTCGTTTAAACGACTACAAATAATTCCTGATTATTCAAAAGGGAGTGGGCCTGAAATTCCGTCGAAAATATAATACTATCGGTATTTCTTTTTCGATCTCAGGTTATAATTTTTCTTGAACGTGGAAACAGAAAAAGAGAGAAAGTTGTAGTATGTAGTTCGAAAAGAACAAGATAGATTTTTTTCGCCGAAAAGATAATTATTGTGCTGGAGCTCAATTTAATGACCGTTTCGTTCCGTTCCGTTCAAAAGTTACGAATTTTTTTTGTAACTTTCAAATTTATTAAATATATGAATGTTACATATTATATATTTTATTGTATTAGCTACGCAAAATGGTTACTTTTGAAGCTGTTTCGGGTCCGCAAAATTCTATTTTAGCGGCCTAGTACTTAAAGTCGTTTTGACAGCACTTTAGCGGATTCAAATTTGTTTTCCGGAAATCGTCATTGAAACAACATTTCCCTGCTTATGCACGCGCAGGGAAATTGAACTTTACTGACTAGTCCGGTAATAATTAGTAAGGTTAATAGTAACAAAATAAAATAGACAAATGTCAATGTCAAAAAATGTCGTTCAATTAGTGTTTTAAAATTTTGATTTAAAATTTCGATTTTTTACGATTTTCGGAAAAATTTAATACAAAACATGTCAGTAAAATGTCTCACTTGACTCGGAGCTCCAAAATACTCGGCACAAAGTGCCTCGTATTTCAACATTGCCCCTCGTCAGTAATATGTCATTTTCCTGACTTTTATGTAAATAACTATTATTCCAAAATCTGGCAACCGGTTGCTATAAACATTTTCGCACAGCCTTATACATACATATTATGTTATTGATGTCTATTTAAAATGAATATTTTAATTCAAGAAAATATTTCTTGCGAAACTAATACAATAAAACGTTGTATGCAATACGTACGCAAATAGTTTTAGCAGACTCTTCTTCATGTTACGGACTCGGCTGGCGCCTCGTCCGTAACATTACGATTCGTCCGCTAAAACCATATTTTGCGTACTTATTACATAAAATACTATTAATTAAAAAACGAATATCGACGTAATAGAAATATTAATTAAAATGTACCCAACAGATGGCGCGACGTTCGGTGCTCCCTAGTTATGGTATTTGTCAGACTGATTATAGACCCAATTTTTGATTTCCGAAGTCACTCTGGTTTCCCTTCAGAGCGAATAAATCTTTCGCCTTTTACTAAAGATTTCCGTGGAGGGGAACACTCAAATGAGTGTGAAACTCTAATTTTTTTATAGCCCGACGAAAGTTGGGCTTGCCAGTTAAATAAAAATAATTTTATAAGAAAGTTAATTGAACCAAATTTTCATCTGTTTTATATTTTATTCTCACCACTAAATTATTAATTTCTTCTTTTCAGATTATGAAATTCTCTAGGGCTGTGCTTGGAGACAGATTATTTAAGCTAATGATGAAAGCTACATTTTATGGACATTTTGTAGCAGGAGAAGATCAATATACGATCAGGCCTACATTAGAAAGGTTACGATCGTTCGGTGTTAAACCTATCCTGGATTATTCAGTAGAAGAAGATATTTCCCAAGAGGAAGCAGAGAAGCGCGAAGTGGAGTAAGTAGTATTTCGGTCTTTTCTTTTTTGCTTTTTATTTTCGTAGTTCGTTCTCAAATTTTTTGTTCGATTTTTTTGCTTGACACCAAAGCCAACAGATCCTGCTAAAATTTTAGTTTGGAGGTTTTTTTTCCACTCGGATTTGATTCAGCAAACTCTCTTATAATTTGCAGAGCTTCTGTTCCCGAATGCGGTGATAAACAAGAACAAGGATCTCTTAAACAGTACCACGTAGATAAAACTTTTGCCGATCGTCGTTACAAAGTTAGTTCCGCACGTACATACTTTTATATTAACGAAGCCCAATGTGAACGCAACATGGAAACATTTCTCCATTGCTTAGAAGCAGTTGCAGGTCAGTGCTATTCATAAGAAATGTATATCCATTTCGAAATTTTCGTAGCGCTACTTATCCTATTACTGCATTATTTTTCTTGCTTTATACATTTTTTTTGTTCACATCTAGGTAAGGCGAAACATCTGTGTTCCCAAAAAGTTTCTCTCTGGCTTTGAATATCTGTGATAACATTATTAACAACACTAATTTAATTGTTTTGTGTGTTTTTTTTCAGATTATGATAGGCGAGGTAGGTTAATGTTAGGTATGTTAATACTCTTCCAGGTTATTATATTACTGTATTCTTTGTTGTCGACTTGATACTTAATTTTTGGGCCAATTTTACAAAGATCGAGTATTTTGTTGCTGTACTAATTGCTTTTGCCAGAAAAGTAGCTGTATGGGCGGTCAATGGTATTTGAGGTGATGGTGCTGATATGATGGTCGTCCAATTGGTAGATTGCAAACTGTGACGATCAAAATTTTTGTTACTTCCAGTGTCGCTTTTTTGTTTTGACTCCAAACCGTTAACCAATTAACTTTGGATTGCTTCCTCTGGAAGCTCCAATTCTTATAGGCTTCACTTTCAATTTAATGTCTGCTCTGAACAATAGAACCGCACTTACAATGTTGAGGGCCAGTTATATAAAGAAGATGATTTCTGTTATTTGGTTAGTTGATAGAACAAAAATCTTTGATTTAGCTCATCTTTATTATATAAACGGCCCTCAGAGGGTCGGGGTTTTGGTTTTTGAAAAAGTAGACATCCTTAGTTGTAAGTGCGGTAATAGCATCTGCATAGTGCTAAAACCTAACGTAACAAACAAAATTTCTGCGAAGAGGGGCGCTTTGAAGGTGTAAAATTTAAGTTGAAATACGTGTAAATCGGCGCTTGTAAATTGGGCCAGGCGGTCAGGTTCTTTTTAAGCCTACCCGTAAATTGGGCCAAAAGATTATAAGGGTCCCATGTAAATTGGGCCAGACACCACTCGTAAGCGTAACATGCACGAAAGGTTACTGTTTTGTCATTATTTTTTGTTTTATTCGATTTTTTGGGGGTGAAACGTAAAAGGAAACTGCCGCATACCGCAACTATACTTTTTAATGCTATTTCAAGGTTCTCTAAGATCCCGGTTTTCTTGATGGATGGCGCCTTCAAGTATGTTTAGTTTTTGCCGCGTAGCGGCGTACGCGATGAAAAACCGACCGGAGCTCCGGAGGAGCGCAGGTTTGGGTTTTTCGATGCGCACAGCCGGACGAGTCTCGAATCCAAACCCCACAATTTCAAATTTTGGGGTTAAATGGTACGGAATAGCACTTAATATTATTTTCTTAGTTGCGTTTTGCGATACTTAATATATACAATTGAATATTATTTAATGGCTTTACCTTTAAGCTACCCACGCCGACCGCTGGCCCAATTTACAGGTTTTCTTAAGCTACCCACCATAATAATTTTAAAATAAATTGACCGCTGGCCCAATTTACTATCGTCCGTGTAAATAGGTCACTGTGCACATAATGAACCATTGTGTGCACAGTAACCTATTTACAAGCATTTTAACTTAAATTTGATATTTGACGCCGTTAATTGGCCATTTTACCGTACGCGTAATCTCTTAACTATATAAACTGGTCAGCATCTCAAAGCGTCCCCACTTCGACGGTATAGAAAGTAAAAAACTTGAACCTGAAAATTTTAAAGTTATGCTAGGCTTTGGAACTTTGTGTAAATGTAAATAAACCAAACCGAATTGTACCCGCTCGAACTTCAATCAACATAATCGAGTTATTTTTCAGGAGCCACATATGGTACCGGAATTACTGCTATTAAATTGACAGCGTTGGCAAGACCCCAGTTGTTGGTAAGTTTTTTTTTCGTAATCGGTGGGTAAACATTGTCAGAAACAAAATTTTTGTCCCTTACAGCTGCAAGTTTCTGAAGTAATTATGCGCACGCGTAAATACATGGCAGATGTTGTGGGCGACGAGGGCAACGTTTTAAAGCATCACGTAACACTTCAAGATTTGGAAAAAAAATTAGAGATGGCCAATGTTCCTAACAACGATGCTGCCGCCTTCATGAAACACATTACTTCTGATCAGGAAGGGTAGGTTTTGCTTTTGTTTTTGAAACGATAATCCGTAACAAATTTGAAATGCAATCTGTTTGTCCTGTATATTCTTGACGACACCTTACAAGCTGACCCTAAATTGGTTGCTTGGTATAACAGAACAAACGTGTGACTTTTGAACTCGCTTAAACTCTCCATCACAAGCTGAACAGGAAATAACTAATTTCAATATTGTTTGGTTGCCGCAGTATTCTTCATCTGTTTCCATGGTCGGGTATTATCGATGAAAATCAAGAATTGAGCACCACATTTCGGATACCGGATCTAAAAACGGGCAAAATGGTTCGACTCATCACCCAACTATCGAAGAGAGAGGAAGAAATGTTTAGAAATTTTATTCGACGACTTGATGCAATCGTTAAGGTAAAATTTGGAATTTGTACGGACCCTTTTGTACGCACAAATTTTAGGCTGCCAAAGAAATGGACGTACGAATAATGGTGGATGCCGAACAAACGTACTTCCAACCGGCCATTACTCGAATCACGTTGGAATTTATGCGAAAATACAACAAAGATAAAGCGATCGTGTTTAATACTTATCAGTGCTACTTAAGGGACACCTACAACGAGGTGATCACGGATTTGGAGCAAGCAAAACGTCAAAACTTTTATTTTGGCGCTAAATTAGTGCGTGGTGCCTATTTGGAGCAGGTAAAGTGAAACGGGTTTTGTTTTGTTGATAAACTTGTATGTTTTTGAGTAGGAGAGAGCCAGGGCCGCCGCTTTAGGATATCCCGACCCGACAAATCCCAATTTTGAAGCCACAACCGAAATGTATCACACTACGCTGACGGAATGTCTTCGACGCATTAAACGTTTGAAAGAAAAGGCCGAGGACATTAAGAAGATTGCCATAATGGTCGCGTCGCACAACGAAGATACGGTCCGTTTCGCTATTCAAAAAATGAAAGAAATTGGAATAAATCCCGAAGATAAGGTTATATGTTTTGGTCAATTATTTGCTATGTGTGATCACATAACCTTCCCATTAGGTAAGATTTTTGCGTTTTAAAATATATCGTTTAACGACGTTTTATTTTTTGTTGTACAGGTCAGTCAGGGTACTCGGCATACAAGTATATCCCATATGGTCCAGTTAATGAAGTATTGCCTTACTTGTCCCGACGAGCAATAGAAAATAAAGGAATACTTAAGAAGATTAAGAAAGAGAAAAGACTTCTTCTCAGTGAAATTACTAGGCGCGTACTTAGAGGCCAAATATTTTATAAACCTAAAGGCAATTACGTACCAATTTAGATATTCCCTGTCTAAATGTAAGTATTTTTATATATATTTATTTATGTAAAGCAAACAATAAAAAATAAATTGTTCTCGTAAGGTTAAATTTGTTTTTTATTGTTTACTTGGTTTGTTAAAGGCATGAAAAGGCGGCTAGCCTTTTCAGTTGAGCATCAGGGAACGTGGGTCATCAGTAATTATGCCGACTGTAGGGGTGGGCACCTTAAAAATTGTTCCGCCATCCTAAAGCCTACTGTGGCGAAAACTATAAAACTTCAGATCTCATGCTATAAATAATTTGTTTATTTCATTTATAAGACAGTGGGCAAAAGTTTTATTGTGAAAGTAATGAAATTAATAAATAAAGAATTAGGGCACTCATAAAATATTGGACATGGAACCCTCCAATTAGTCTTGCCAAGTTGAAAACGCCATAAATCGCTTTGGTTCGCTTGCAATGCTGTTTGTTTTTTCTTAAATATCTCGAAAACCAGACCAGATAGGGTAACAAACTATAGATATTTTTGGTAGAGCGTTAAATTATCGTATGTTATAGCACAAGGGTAAGGAAAATACTCGAAAGATTCAGCGAGTACAGGTTTTAGCAAGGAGATTGCACGAGCGTAGCGCAGCGGAGCGAGTGCAATCTCCTTGCTAAAACCTGTACTCGCTGAATATTAGAGTATTTTCCGAACCCGCGTTGCTGTTGCGATGATAATTCCTTGAAAAACCCCACAACTTAAAAGCACAACATCACATACGAAAATTGACATTTCAAACGCCATTTTTAATGTCGAAAATGGTGAAACAAAAATCAACATATTGACGTGTTCTTTTATGACCAGCGATCAACTATTTATTTTTTTGAATTTCGTGAATTCAAATTTTTCTTTAAACTTTATTTTCTTTTGCAAAACACTTTAATAAAACACTATCTTTCCAATTCAAACTAAAATTTTCCTTTTTATTTTTTTAACAATTTCAATAACTACAAAATTTACAATGGACTCGCTCAAAACGTCCTATCTAGTCGACTGCTCGGCGTAGACTGTCCCCTCCTTCTTCCAACTCAAAAGTTCCTCGTCTGCGCACAAAGACATTTATCCAAATCCAAATTCCCCCTTCTTCTAATTAATTTTGGTTTACAATAATTCATTTACAATTTTTTATAATCTTTCTCAATTTTAACATGTTAATTTTTATTTAAAATTTTTGAAATTTATCGAAATTTGGCTAGGCATTGAAATACAGTTCAATATATTACACCATTTTCAATGTTGTAAAATATCGAAAATTAGTAACACTATTTGCAATGTTAAAAATGGTGAAAAAAATTACCATTTCTTGTATATCATATTGCAATTATTGGCTGGTTTCCCATCGCGGAATTATCTACAATATTGATTAGAACAATATTTATCATAAGTAGAGTCCGGATTTATATGCGCTAAAAAACATCAATATAAGTATTTTATATGCGGTTAAAATTAGTCGATATATTATGCGGTAATATTGCTGAAATTTGGATAATATGCGGTTAAATGAAAACAAAGGAATATAATGCAAAATCGAAATTTTTAGTATTGTATAGTACATAAATAATATTTACATATTATTTACATATATAATTATTAATTTAGGAATTCACAGAAATACAATTTATTGAAATCAACGTCGCCAAATTTTCTGGATCGGGCGGGTTAATATTAGTTTAGAAGTTACAAAAAGATGGTAATATTTTTCAGACCCCAATAAATAAGAAGTGATAATAAAATTTTTAATTTATTGATTTAAAAGGTTTCAGACGTGCTAATGCGTTATTTTTTTAAATGGGACATTTTGCTGCAAGGGATAGAAATGGTCCAGAAAACGTGTACCCATAAATAAATATGTTTGACAAGGTTGGATTTTGTACCACATTTTTAACATTAGAATTTTATTTAAAAAAACTTGCACCTACATAATATAATTAATCATAATTATGCCAAATATTGGCTATATATGCGGTTATGTGCGATTATATGGATAATAATTTTATATGCGGTAAAAATTCAAAATATTAATGCTAAATAAAACATCGAATTTTGATTCATTTCGGAGAACGGTATAGATACTAAAAATTAGCTTTCTGTGATGGAGCAAATAAAACATGTAAAAACATATAAATCCGGCCTCTAATCATACTCGTAAGTCAGTAGTTTAGCTTGCACGCGCCATCAAACTCTGAATTGTTGTAGTTTCTTTATGTTGTGTCGGTAATTTTTTTCGGCTATTTAAAATGGAATTCAAATTAAAAAAAAATCGCGCATCATTTGAGAACTTGATAGAATGCTTTTCATGGTACAATCAATTTTTAGATCTTTCTTTGTTTATTTGGTAGCTACGTATGTAAACAAAAAGAATCTTTCTTTGAGCAGATTCAAATATTTGTTGTTTTTAGGTCTTACTACAATTGATTTAGTAGGAATATGGATATTATTGGGGATAACATTTTAAACAAAAAAAGATCCTTGTGCTTTATTTCCACCTTGAACGGAGAATTTGTAAATGACATACAAAATTGTTTAATATTGCGTACAGGTTGGATAACGCGTGTTTTTGCCTGTCAATAAAAATTCTATGTTCATCCTACGAAAAAAACGTAAAGGCCCTTTTTGTTTAAAATTTTGTCGTCAACAAAATGCATGTAGGTAAACGTCGTTTTACGCCGGGGTTCCGTTCCGAGAGACACCGGCGTAAAAAAAATCAGCGTAAAATGAACACAAATATAATGGACGATATACTTAAGGTTAGGTTCCGTTTCAAAATTCTAAGAACAGTCTAACATGTTTATTTAATACATATCCTATATATATTCAAAATAAATTACAAATGTATTTAATAAATACTGTTTACATTCGTTTACAAAATAAATGATAATCTCTTGATATACATAATGAATTTTTTAAAATAAATACTAACTCACCAGTTCGTCGAGTTATATACGTTGAACTTATACACTAATTTATTAAAAACACTTAAATTTTCTTGATTTAAATTTTTTATTTAACTTTTAATTTCCACAAAATTGATTATATTTCTTGAATTATAAAATGGACATAGATACACCTTAAATCTAGACTTATACAATACTGACTGAAATTTTATTAAC
This sequence comes from Podabrus alpinus, assembly GCA_932274525.1. NCBI lineage: Eukaryota > Metazoa > Arthropoda > Insecta > Coleoptera > Cantharidae > Podabrus > Podabrus alpinus. The sequence continues at coordinate 81,855,177 of OW026454.1, read as the reverse complement.
ATTGATTTTTATGTATTTTTCAAAATGGTTTATTTAGCGGAATTTTTATTCTAGAACATTCTAGACTTCCTTTTGCTAAATTGACAAATGGATAAACAATTACAATATTAGTGTTTCCTGTTACATCATCTATCGGAAAATTACCAGGATTATATAATTATTTTATTAGTTATTGGAATATATAACTTCTCCCCCCTTTAGATGAAAAATTTGGAACTTTATTGGTGACTAAATTTTTATCAGCTTCCAATACAGTTTCGATGACGTTTTGGGTAGTATCTTCCAGGTGTTGTGGATTGGTTTGAATTTCAGGCGGATAATGTCTATGCTTTTTTATATAAATGAAGATTTTATGATTAACAATAAACAATGAATAAAAATGATAAAATAGAATAACAAAATAATTACAAATATTGGACGAGAACTCTACCTCATAAAATAATTTAAAATTGTGCAAACACTTTAAATTGTATCACTGTAAATTAAATTTTTTTTTTCGAATCCTTTCACTTTAAATTTTGTTGAGTTCACTTAAATCGACTGTGGACAGTTCAGAGAGTTCACTTCTAAATTAACACTACAAGTTCCTTTGTCAAATACTTCGAAGAATTTTAGGTTTTAAATTTTTGTTTCGAATTTTGTAACTTGATGTCCTTTACTTTTAATTCGCGGAGATTGGTTAATTTCGATCACATATGTTCCCTTAAAAAATGTTTACTTTTAATTTTTTTTTCACTTTTGAATGTCCAATTATCGGTTTTGTTGATATCACTATCCATTTTCCATTCTCGAATTTTGATGTTGTTTAATTTAATGGTTTAATTTGACATATTTTTCGAAGTTGGAGTAATTTTGCTCATAAGGAAATTTGAATTTGAAGGATCATTTTAAATTATTTTTGGAACTAGGAATTGGTAAAAGATAATTTGAAGATAGTCATATTTTTCAATTTCAATAATTGGAAAATCGAATAAAAATGTGTTTTGATTTAATTTTGAATAAATTTTAATATTAATAAAAATTTTTCAAATAGTAAGATAATTTCTAAATTTGGTTCAAATAGTAATTAATTGTTTACAAGTTTCATTTATTTTAAAAGGTTCATAAGTGTGATTATTTAATTATGAAAAACATCAATTTTTGCAAAATTAATTGTTATTTCCAAATTATTTAACAAGTCATTGATTATTCGAAAGTTATTTATTAAATTTAGAATTGTTGACATCAAAAAGAAATTGTTGATAAGTTAAAATTTTGATTTCGATTGATTTTATAAATTTTTGTTTATATTGATTTTTGACAAGGATGTTATTAAATGTAAGGTTTATGAAGTTATATTGTTTTCTAAAGGGTAAAATTGGTTTATAAAAAGATTGCATATTAAAATTTTGGATAAAAGTCCAGGAAGAAATTTTGTTATTTTACTGTTAATCGAGTTTTGGAATTTAATTTAAATAATTGCGTCAGTTTGGTAGATGTATCTATAATCATTAAATATGCTTGTTTGTATAATCGAGTAAATCTATATGTAAATTTGAAATTTTGGGATTTTTGAAAATTTGAAATTTTTAAGTTTTATGTTATTTATTTAAAATCATATATTAGTGTAGGCAAGTTAGCATTTGAAATCGAAATTTCGTTTCCCGTGTTGTGACCTATACCAATCGATAGATTAGAGCTTCCTGAATATCATATTAAAATGTATCATTGCAGAATTGATGGGAAAAAAAGTTATTTAATAAACAAAATCCGAAAATCGCGATTTTTGACTTTAATCGCTTATAACTCGAGATTTTACACTGACTTTTGAAAAAGTGAGGGCACTATTTTGTAGAGCAGAAAATTCTCTACAAAAAATGTGCAACAACCCCTATCATATAAATAATAATAAACCCGCTATAAGCGTTCAAACATTTTTGGAGATTAATTTTTATTTTCATCAGCTGTTTACCGAACAGCATAAATAACCTTATTGTTATGATGAAAATATTGTGTATTATCTATATTTCTTGTTCTTGTACTGACTTCAACATTGAATAAGAGAAAAAATCACGTCAATTTTGAATTCACGCGCTCGGGGCGGGGCCTCGGTAAACAGCTGATGAAAATAAATATTAATCTCCAAAAATGTTTGAACGCTTATAGCGGGTTTATTATTATTTATATGATAGGGGTTGTTGCACATTTTTTGTAGAGAATTTTCTGCTCTACAAAATAGTGCCCTCACTTTTTCAAAAGTCAGTGTAAAATCTCGAGATATAAGCGATTAAAGTCAAAAATCGCGATTTTCGGATTTTGTTTATTAAATAACTTTTTTTCCCATCAATTCTGCAATGATACATTTTAATATGATATTCAGGAAGCTCTAATCTATCGATTGGTATAGGTCACAACACGGGAAACGAAATTTCGATTTCAACCTTTTTTTGAGTCTAACTTGACTGCACTATATTGTGGAATTGTATGAAAAAGAAAATTGCTGTTTTGGTTTTTTTTTTTGGAGGTAAAAGTGAATATTGGTCAATATAGTGGTTATTAAATTTTTTCCTTTTCCGGTTGCCATTTTTGAAAATTCGTTGTGCTTTATTTGAAATTAATTTGCAATTTCTAAACTGTTTTCTTTTATAGTTAATATTAACCGAAATTTTATTTACGTATTTAAAATTTCTATTTAAATTTTGTTTTTGGAAATTTATTAGGTTTAAATAATGTGAATTCGTTAATTGGGGTGATTTTAAAATTTGATTTTTTGATATTGTTCTTTTCGGCATTATTAATTTTTTATAACTTTGATCAAGAATTTTAGAATTATTTAGTTTCAACAATAAATTATTTGTTTCAATGTCACTAGACTTTAATTTTGAATGGTCAGCATGACTGATACTAGTATTTTTATTTGAATCATCAATTTCTAATTTTGTTGAATCTAAATTTTGTCCTGTTATTTGCTTGGTTTTTGAAACTTGGAATTTTAAATTTTTTTGTTTTTGGTTATTGCAATTTAGAATTTGCTGTGATTTGTTTGTAAATAATTTGAAATTTTTAAAATGATTTCCCATATTGTTATTAATCAAAATTTTATTTAAGTATTTCGTCGGCTTACTGCTAAAACAAGATAACTCCAAAATGATAGTTTTGAGTAAAACTGATTTTAATGTTTGAATGCACGAGATAAATCGAATATGAATTTTTTGAATATTTTTGGACAACAATTCTACTTATTGATATTAGAACTTTATATTTGCCAAGTTTCAACACTCTAAGTATTTTCATATTGTTTATAATTAATATTTATTGTCCGCTTACTGTAAAAACAAGATAAGTACAATCGTTGTACAATGGAGGCTTATTGCAAAACAAGATAAGTGCATAGGAAATGCAACATATTATTCATCTTAAGTCGACAATTATTACTATAGCTGAATAAGAGTAATTTAATTTATACCTATTATTTTTCTAGTCTTGCAGAATTGAAATAAAATACTCATAATGTTGAACATTTTTATTCAAAAAACCTAACATAATAACCTTAAAAATATTTATTAATTATTGTCCTCTTCGGATGACAACTCTTCCAGTGCAGGTTCGGGAATTCGATCTACGATATCGGTATCGGTTGGTATTGATTGATACCATGGATGAAATTCGTCTGGAATTACTCCATCTTTACAGAGCTTTAACAAATCTTTGTACTTTCGTACACTAAATCCCGCATTTCATTAGAGCTTCTTGCAGCCTGCTTCGTGCCGCTCGCCTGCTAAGCAAAATTTGTAATGCATTGGCTTATACGGGACCGCACTCACTGTAGCTTCTTGAAGCTGCTGATAACAAGTATCGAATTTCAGAAGCCAGGCTGGTAAAATTATCCACGTGGAGTAGTCTAGTTGTAATTGGTTAATATTTAGAATAAGGACTTATTATTGGATAATATTTCTATTACGAAAATTCTCTTTGCGAGTCCACGTGGACGCGTGTACTTCCCCTGATAAAACATGCATTTCTATACCAGGCCGGCTTGTGACGCGAGAGTTGTAAATTTGTACAACTCAAGCTGCAGAAGCCGCCGGTAATTAGATACTTCTACTTATTAGATAATAAAATGTGTTGTATAGTTATTACTAATAATTAATAATAATTTATTTATCTAATTGATAAGCAATATGAAAAAAATGGAATATTGATGTCGAAATTTTTTCGATGCTGTTCTGTACCGATTTTCAAATTTTTTGTATATTCCGGGATTTTACGCATTCTTCAATCGGAAAATAAAATTTATGATAATATTATCCCAAATGACTAATAATTTTCTTACCTTTCCAATAATAACATCCAATACCTTCCTTCATGTTTCGCCGTTATAAATCGTATAATAAAACTATCATTTTCGACGCCTAGTATTTATTGTATACTTTCTTGTTCTAGGTGTCAATCATCGTAACACAATTTTGGTTATTCGACGTCATCGTTAATTAGATATTTATACTAATTTTTTAATCATTCCCATAATAAAAAGCAATAAAAGAAGGTGATTATTTTTGGATTCCAACCCGGTCTCGGTTCAGGATTAGCTATTGGAAAAGTTTGTACTCAATAAAAATCTATGAAATCGTAATTTTTAACTTTAACTAATAAACATTTATAGTTAAAATCAAAAAGAATTTGTCTTCGATTGTGTATAATTTTAAAATAACTTACCGTCATTAAATTTTTCCAATGCTAGTTCAACTAGTAAAGAAGCTATAGAATTCATTTTGTTAAGTTATTATAAAACACTATTTACAATTAACTTTGAAACATAACTGATTCCAGGCCCGTAGCCAGGAGGGGGCACCTGGGGGCACGTGCCCCCCCCCCCGAAGTTTTTAAAAGACAAAAATTTTAAAAGTAAAACATTTGAATTTCGAAAATAGAATAGGTATCTTTTGGAAAAAGTTTTTTCCAAATTTCCTCATTTCCAAACAAATCCTCATTTAGGGGAACGCCGGCTTGGGATTTTTATGAGAAATTTTGGGGGTTTATTAGAACACTTCAATATACATCTTTGCCAAATTTCAGCTTGCCCGGATCTTCTGTAAGCTCAAACCAAAATTTCGGTTTCGTTACTTGGAAGATACTATAACTTGGGCAAATTTTGAAAAAAATTATTTTTCTCTTCATTTTCCAACCTTGACCACAATTTCAATTAATTTATTATTAAAAGCATTTCCCGTGCCCGAAAACATTTCTCCCCTGCAACGAATCAATATTGTGCCATTTTAAGGGTGGGTTGTGTTTTCGGTCAATAATTTAAGTATTAGTGTGCCATGGAAAAATATGAAAAAAAAATTTTTTTATAGAGAATTTTATGCTCTTCAATTATGGTCTGATCATAATTTTTAATACAAGCATAAATAAGCGAGTTATCGGCAAAAAATCGCGCTGGGAGAGCTAAAACCCCCGATTGTGGGGGACGCCGGCGTTGGATTTTATGGGACTTTTGGGGGGTTCATTACAACACTCCAATGTACATCTCTGCCAAAATTCAGCTTGCCCGGATTTTTTGCAAACTAAAAACCTTCCTTGGCTGGACTATAATGTTTGTTTTAAATAAAAATAAATTAAGAAAAATAAAATATTGAAAAAATTTGTTTGTAATAAAAATTCGCGGAAGGGGAACCCCCGAAAATTTTACTTTTAAAATATTTGTAAAGAAGTAGTTTAATATATAAAATAAATAAAACTTAAAAAAATTTGTAATAAAAAGGGGAACCCCCTTTACAAGTGAACCCCCCCAAATGAAATCCTGGCTACGGGCCTGACTGATTCACATAAATTAACAGAGTGATGGTTTGTGGTGGTAAATTCTTATCGTCGTTATAAAAATAATGTAAAATGAGTTTCTTGCAAGATTGCAGTAAAATAATACATTAGGTCAGAATGAATCATAATGTACATAATTTTATTATTATAATATCACTTATCTTGTTTTAGCAAAACTTCAAAGGTTGGATCATTTTATGACAATAAGTTAACTGCACTTAACTTATTTTAGCGTTATTCACGACAAACAAGTTGGAGTTAGTTAAAAATGAAATGCCTAATACTCCTTTAATATTTGACTTACAGTTATCAGGTTTTGTCAAAATGTAATTTGCTCTTATTTGAATGCAATCATGTATATAACTCATTTTGTCCAAAAATGGAGTTATCTTGTTTTGGCAGTAAGCCGACGATTTGAGTTTTTTAACTAGATTTCGTTTTTTGAAGATTTGTTGGAATTTATTTGAAGATAATTTGAATTTTTTTAAATTTTTTCTTTTGTAATTATTTGTCGAAATTTTGTTTATGTATTTGAAATTTCTAACCGGTTTTTGTTTTTGGAAATTTGTCGGTTCTAAATGATGTGACCTTTGGAGATTCGTTCTACCGCTGTCTACTTCCATTGGGGTAGGTTTAAATGAAGTTCTGTTGGAGTTCGGTTTAAATACAAAGGGTTTGTTAAAATTTTGAAAATTAGAATTTTGAAAATTCGGTCCAAGTCGAAATGAGTTATCGAAATTTTGATTGGGTGTTTGTTGATAGTTGTTTGTTCTAAAATTTTGCTCTTCTAATGGAATTGGTAATTCTTGTTCCCTTAATTGACTTAATTTTTTATTTTCTGAAACTGTTTTTTGCAGTAAAGTTAATTTTCTAAGAATTTGGTTCATCAAAATTTCGTTATGCTTTTTATCAATTTCTGATCGTGCTGTTTCTAAATTTTGTTTAACTAATTGATATTCTTTATATAATTTTGAAATTTGGTTTCCTAATTCGATATAACATTGTTGTTTATTAGGGGTTTACATTTTTTGACCGGTTCTTGAATTTTAAATTGATTTTGACTAAAATTTTGGTTAATTGGAAAGTTTGTGACATGTGCGTTCATAAAATCAGTAGTTGAATTAATTTTTTGAAAAATTTTATTTTCTCTAAAATTTGTGGATTCTAAAGAATTGATAGGTTTACGTGGACGTGATAAATGATAATTTTCGATTGTGTTTAAATTTTTTACGTTAGAGGTTTTCATGAACAAAGTATGAAAAAATGGTATTTTTGCTTGGGGTGTTTCTAAAATGCTGTCTCCAAATTTAAGTATTGCTTTTAGTTGACGTAATAGATTTCGTCCTATTAAACCGTCATATTTTTCTGAGAACTTAGAAATGTAAAATTTGCATATTTCGTTACTTTTGAAAATTTTAGGTAACTGGGCATATAAAATTTTGTTTTGTTGTGACAATTTATCCGAGGTTTGAATTTGGAAATTTTCAGTTTCTATGTAATTTTTGAAACATCTTAAAGCCAATTCTGGACTTATTAGACTATATTCACTGAATGTTTCGATTAAAAATTTTGCTTGAATCTCCGGAATGCATATAAATGTCAGATTACGTCCTGTCGTATCATAATTATCATTTACATGAATGGTTAAACTATTTGGTCTAAAATTTTGGAAATGTGAAGTTTGTTGAGACGTATTAAAATTATGGAAGGTTGACATTTTATTTTGGATTTGATTTTTAGATTTATAAAATTGTATCGAGTTATTTAGCGTTTATGCTTTCTTTGTTATTTCCGGTGTCGTTTACAATGATAAATTGTTAAGTAATGCTGATATGTTGTCAGCGTTCATGAACCTTAAGTTTAAAATTAGAATAAATCTTACTACGTGTAATTTAATTAAAATGTGAATTTATTTCTAAATTGTTTCGCGTATATGACTAAATCAAAATTTTCTTAATTAATTATAGGTTTTAAATTTTTGGATTAGGAATTTTAATTTGAGCTTTTACTCACGTTATAATATTTTTCTTCATAATTTTCTTATCTTCTTAAAATTAATTGGTTGATCCACAACTTGTTTGTAGCGATGCTTGTCTACGTTTTTTGGCTGTTGGATCCTCTTCTTAAAATTAGGGTTGGTCAACGGTCAGCTTGCTTTGTAGCGATGTTTGTCTACGTAGCTCGCAGGTTGTTGGTCCTTTTCTTAACTAGTTGGTTGGTCCACAGCTTACGTTATCGGCAGCGATTTTTGTCTACCTTTGGCTTGCTGTTGGGTCCTTTCCTTAACTTAGGGTCGATTCCAAAATGTTTACGACGATTTTTGTTCGCTCACAATTGAAATCTTGCAGTTTTCGTGGTTTTTGGAATTCTTGGACGATTTTTGTTCCAATTTTTTCCAAAAATTTCGAATCCGTTTACGACTGCGCCAGTTATATACGTTGAACTTATACACTAATTTATTAAAAACACTTAAATTTTCTTGATTTAAATTTTTTATTTAACTTTTAATTTCCACAAAATTGATTATATTTCTTGAATTATAAAATGGACATAGATACACCTTAAATCTAGACTTATACAATACTGACTGATATTTTATTAACATTGATTTTTATGTATTTTTCAAAATGGTTTATTTAGCGGAATTTTTATTCTAGAACATTCTAGACTTCCTTTTGCTAAATTGACAAATGGATAAACAATTACAATATTAGTGTTTCCTGTTACATCATCTATCGGAAAATTACCAGGATTATATAATTATTTTATTAGTTATTGGAATATATAACTCGTCGTCAGTGTTTTCTTGTGCCTTCAAATCAGAAAAAATCAACTTTGCTTTTTCGCATATTACTTATGACTGCTTGTTTACAGGAATATTTTTTTGGTTGGTGTCATCAACCCACAATGCTAACATTTTTTCCATTTTCTTTATATATTTGCTCCGGCTAATATATACCTAATCATACCTTTTTATTTTTCTTAAAAACAAAACGAAAACTAACAATTTCACACACACGCAAATAGCGTCGCGTTTTTTGTTTCTATGATTGTTAATAACATTTTATTCCGCGGAAGTTTTTTGATGTAAAATGAATTCCACTTATTGAAACTAAAACGATCATGGGGTTTGAAAGTTGGCAAAAGTAATTGAAGAGTTATAGTCCAGGCAAGGAAGGTTTTTGGTTTGCAAAACATCCGGGCAAGCTGAATTTTAGCAGAGATGTACATTGGCCCACGCCGGCGTCCCCCACAATCGGGGGTTTTATCTCCCCCAACGCGATTTTTTGCCAATAACTCGCTTATTTATGCTTGTATGAAAAATTATGATCAGACCATAATTGAAGTGCTTAAATTCTCTATAAAATAGTTTTTTTTGCCATTCCGGGGGTAAAGTGCTCACTTTTTACCCCGATTTGCGGGGTAAAAGGGGTACTTTTTTACCCTATGGGAGTAAAGTTAAAAATTAGGGGGGGAGCGGAAGAATAAAAACTTTTTTTTCCCTAGGGCAATAAAAAAATCACCAGATGACTGATAAAAAAGTCACTAGATGTTTTTAAAAATGTCGCCACGAGGTGAGATGTTAGGACGCGCGATTTATTTGCCACATATCCTTCGTTTTTTCGGTTCATAAAAGCGGATAACTTGTGGAAATTGCCGATGTCAATGTTTTTTTCTAGTTTAGTCACGGCCTTGATAATGGAATAGTGCGACCACATGGTCGACGACTTCAACGTTTTAGCCTTTTCATAAAAAAATGCCAAAAACACGTCTTCAGTAAAATAATCTGCCAATTCTTTGTTCTTGTAAAGTTTTCTAGATTTTGTCGGCAACAGTTCCACCAACGCTATCTTCGCTGCTTCGGCAATTTCTACGTTCTCGCTCATGGTACGTCTTGCTCTTTCTAAGGCACAAATGTAAATGAAATGAATCATTGGTAGAATCAGGGGTGCCATCTGCTATTTCCTAGTACTTTTTGGTAGTAGTTGGTAATATTACTAGTGCTATTTTGTGATACTATCGATCACGTGCATTATTAAAAAAATGCGTTAAATTTTTGCTTTAAGTTTCTAAATTGGCGAAGTTCCTACTTTACCTCCCGGAATTGCAAAAAACAGTATATGCACGACGGGAGTAAAGTACTATTTTTCATATTTTTCCATGGGGGCAGTCCATTAATTACGTAAGGATGATTTTTGTAATTTTGGACCCCCCCGCTACGTAAGGGTACGTAAGATTGTGGCAACCCCCCCCCCCCACATCTTACGTAAGAATTATTTAAAAGAAAATTCATTTTGACCCCCCCTTATATGTATTTATAAAATTCTTCTTCTTGCGGTGCCTATCCGTTTCGGATGTTGGCGATCATCATGGCAATTCGAACCTTATCTGCGGCAGCTCTAAAAAGCCCCACCGTCGTAGTATTGTACCAAGTTCTTAGGTTTTTTAACCATGATATGCGTCTTCTACCTGGTCCCCTTTTACCATTCACCTTTCCTTGCAGGATGAGTTGTAGCAATCCATATCTCTGGCTGTTCCTCATGATATGTCCCAGGTATTCTATTGCCATTTTGATTATTCTTGGGATTATAATGAGGTAGTTTCCCGTTGCTTTCCTCATCGCAGTCTGACAGCCGATTAAATCAATAATTGATTATCGCCTGTAAGTGTCTGAAGTATTGCCTAAGAAGATGCATTACATTTTTCTCCGCCATATACTCAGTGATGGCACAGCTGCTGCCCTATGACATTTGTTATTTTACCATCCCTAATAACTGGGTTGCCACTTCTGCCATTTTCGCCGAATCGAACTTTTGTTCATCGCCTCCATTGCCGTTGTGGTCTTCATCCGTAACCCTGGACTAGGGTAATGCGATATACCCCGCAATACTGGGTCCTCGACAGAACTTTGCCATCGACTTTCGACGTGGACGCGCCTGCCGAGTATTACCTAAGTGAGTTCAGAGACAAAGACTCTGTTTCCCCTTAGGCCGGGTTAGTACTCGTGTATGAAACCACGAATAGAGGCCAAAGTTTGATGCCATTTTCTAAAATTCACACTATTATGCCACTATGTTTAATGATTTTTAATTTTTAAGTACTATATATTTCAATATATGGTATTTCCATTATACCTGGATATAATTACCAACATAAAAAGAAAAAATTATATTTGATTTTATTTAAATTTAATTTAAAAAAATATTTTAAGAAACTTACGTAAGGAATACGTCGGACCCCTCCCCCCCTACGTAAGGGTCCGTAAGATATCCAATACCCCCCCCCCCCCAAAAAAAAACCCTTACGTAATTAATGGATGACCCCATGGCACACTAATACTTAAATTATTGATCGAAAACACCACCCACCCTTAAAATGGCACAATATTGATTCCTTGCAGAGAGAGAAATGCTTTCAGTCACGGGAAATGCTTTTAATAATTAAATTATAGAAATTGTGGCAAAGGTTGGAACATGAAGAAAGATATCGATTTTTTCAAAATTTTCCCAAGTTATAGTATCTTCTAAGTAACGAAACCGAAATTTTGGTTTGAGCTTACAGAAGGTCCGGGCAAGCTGAAATTTGGCAAAGTTGTATATTGAAGTGTTATAATAAACCCCCAAAATGTCTCATAAAAATCCCAAGCCGGCGTTTCCCCAAATGAGGATTTTAGCCCCTTAAGTGCAGTGTTTCGCCTATAGCTCACGTATTTTTACTTTTACGAAAAATTACCATTAAGCAAAGTTGAAGAACATAAAATTTCTATAATTTATGGCGCTGCAGTAGGTTACTACAATACATACTGTAATAGGCAAATTAAACTTTGTTTAATGGTAATTTTTCGTAAAAGTAAAAATACGTGAGCTATAGGCGAAAACCGCACCTAGGGGGCTAAAATCCTCATTTGGGGGGCTTGGGATCTTTATGAGACATTTTGGGGGTTTATTATAACACTTCAATATACATCTTTGCCAAATTTCAGCTTGTCCGGACCTTCTGTAAGCTCAAGCCAAAATTTCGGTTTCGTTACTTGAAAGATACTATAATTTGGGCAAATTTTGAAAAAATCTATTTTTCTCTTCATTTTCCAACCTTGGCCACAATTTCAATTAATGTATTATTAAAAGCATTTCCCGTGCCCGAAAACATTTCTCTCCCTGCAACGAATCAATATTGTGCCATTTTAAGGGTGGGTCGTGTTTTCGGTCAATAATTGAAGTATTAGTGTGCTATGGAAAAATATGAAAAAAAACTATTTTATAGAGAATTTTATGCTCTTCAATTATGGTCTGATCATGATTTTTCATACAAGCATAAATAAGCGAGTTATTGGCAAAAAAATCGCGTTGGGGAGCTAAAACCTCCGATTGTGGGGGACGCCGGCGTAGGATTTTATGGGACTTTTGGGGGGTTCATTAGAACACCCCAATGTACATCTCTGCCAAAATTCAGCTTGCCCGGATTTTTTGCAAGCTTGAGCCAATTTTTCGGCTTCGTTGCCTGGACTATTCCCCCTTAAATTAGTCTAATATGACCGACCTAAATGGCAAATGCAAACGGCACGTAGCGTCGTGAAGGCTTTAACTTGGTTGTAACCCGGATCCAGCAAAGTTTGCATTCATTTCTATAGACAATTGGGTTTTCTTTAATTTCTATTATTTGACATTTTGCTCCAAACTGAACCCAAACCGAGATATTCACGAATATTCATAAAAATAAAGTGCCTACCCATAGACCACAATTCTACAGTACACAAGTGTTTATTCTTCCATCCACATGGTATGGAATACCCCTCAGCAGTTCTAAATTTGAAACCTTATTCCCACTTTTTTTTTTAAATTCTATTTCTAATCGTTTGAGGAATAATTTTTTTTTCAAATCCCAACAACTTACTGAAAAATAAAGATATAAAAAAAAAGTAGGAAATCATTTTTCTTCCTTAATATTTTTAAACCTGATAGTTTTGAAAATATTGTTTTCCATAAATCAAATACAGTACAAAATTTTATCAGCAACTTTTACACAAAATCAGTAATAAAAAATCACGATACCACGATCAGTTGTGGCTTAAAATTCGTAGAATGGACAACATCTTTTTTATAGAATCTTCAAAAACATTAATTAATATTCAAAACATACAAGTTTAAAAATTTTCCTCTGAGCAATAAAAAGACAAGGTCAAATAGGTTGACAATAATTTTGTAACGTAAATTTGTACCAAAAAACAAAAGTGTATTATTATTTTCCTGCAAAAGAAAGTTAATTTTCTAAAAATTCATACCCCATAAACGGTTTGAGCTATAAAATACTGAAACAAATCAGATAGGTAAGTTTCCTTTGCGATACCAAAGGATAAAAAAAAATTAGCAATGTTTTTTTTCTAATACTACATTGAATTTTTTTTTCTAGGACTGCAATAAAAGTGTTGACGGACCTTTAGTGCAGTTGCTTGTACTTCAAACTACAACATGTAGATAAAATAGCTGTAAAAACAGTCCATGTCTGTGTGAAACTATGAACATTATTTGGGTAGGGAGGTTTTTAAGAAAAAAGGCACGAACAGTTATCAAAATACTCAAAACGAATTCAATATTGCATTTCACGCAGACATTGTTTAATATAAAGCTTAGGTAGTACATTTTAAAATTTTAAGAAAATTGTGTACAGTTGCTCCGTTTTTGCTTATGTTTCTTTCTCTCTTTATGTTGATAATATTTTTATAAAAATAAAAAATGTGTATACTTATTATTTATGTTGTACCTATTGAGAAAAAATCACAAAAAAATATTTAATGTACCGGTTGTATTTGAATGTTTGTTGACAAGTTTCGACTTTTGGTAGAAATGCAAACTAAAAAGGAGACAAACAATGATGAGGTGTAGTGATATTTCTAGATCTGCTTTATAAGACTTAAAAATTTAAATTTTGTGATGTGTGTATGAGAGGATTCGGCGTTAGATTAACCCATGCTGGCCTAAACGCTCAAGATTTTTTCAACGCCGACCTTCTCTCGTACACACAAATGTTGTATTTATATTTGTGACCAAATAATGATTATTTTAGTTGTACAGTTTTAAAAGTGTAGTTTTTCGTCAGGGTATGTTTTTACGTCCTTTAGGGGGCGCACTACTAATTAATTAGAAGAATTTTTAATTATTTTAACCTGTGATAGGAACAACCATTTTGTAGTGGTGTGGTGTCTAGTAAGGTCACTGTAACTCACCCTTACGTTGTACTGTAAATTAAAACAAGGACAAGATTCTCCTAAATTATTAATGTTGCGACTCAAAATTTGTATTTCATCTGTTAACTTAAATCTAATGTAAGTAAACTTAAATATTAGTCATAGGTGGCGCCTTACGCGCTAAAATCGGTGTAAAGTAGCGCCAGCTATGATCCAACAAGGTGGTTACGAAGTGAATGGTGTACTTAATTCAAACTTACAAAAATCTCTTATTGCTAGGCACCATTTTAGTTGTTGGTTTTAATTAAAAAAAAAAACGAAATGTAAACATGTCAGTTGCAGTAACCATGTACCTATTTATCACAATGTTTTGGAAAATTTTTAGAGGCCGTTGCAAAATGTAAATAAATGAATTTAACATTTTCACAATGTAAGTTTCAAACTATTTGAACAGACAATAAAGATGAAGAAATTTAGTATTTGACTTTTTATTTTGTATGCCAGTAAAATCTAAAATACGATACCTAGGTGAAATCTGTGCGCGCTAAAGTGTTTTTCTCACAAGGAAATGCATACAAAAACCGCAATAATCATCAAGAGCCGTCTGTCAGAATGTGATTTACATTATTTTTAGGCACTGTAACTGCAGTTAGAAGTTGCAAAAAGAAGAATTTGGATTAAAATTTTCTAAAACAAAAGATGGAATCTTAAAACTTTCCGAAAACACCTTGTAGTTTTTTTAATTCTTTGATACAATTCGGGGCGTTCGCTAGCAACGAACGCAAGAAGCAATTTTGACGTGTTGCGACATAAAACGTTTTGAAAAGTTCCACCCCGAATATTTTCGTTATTTAAATTTACTTTTATAGTTGCTGAATTTTGCAGGCAGGTCCGGGCGGCGCTCGAGGAGGCGAAACAATTTTTTTTCGAGCGCTCGGCAACACGGCTTTGCGTTTTGCCGAGCCGTTGCATCTCCTTCCAGGTTTTTCGTCCCATCGACTTCAAATTTTGAGAGGGTAGGTGACGCGAAAACTGACAATTTTTTCCAAATTTTCGTTCCGTTTGAGGGAAGGTCCAAGATTTAATAGTTTTTTGCGCCTGGCTCTCTTATTTTCAGATTAAAGTTTAGAATTTTTAGACTCATTTGGATCTTCTCGAATTTAGGTTTGCATTTCTGCAAAAAAATACGTAGGTCGTAATCGTTTTCCCTATAGAACCCTAAGCTGCGCGAGGAGGAGCCAAGAGCGCGAAATACGTACATATACGAATTTGAGCCTTATGCAGCGATTTTTAGGATTCTGTAGCTCAACCATCTATTACCTGATCTGCTCTCAACTTTTTATATTCATATCGGGTAAGATACGAATACAGGTAAACGTCGTTTTACGCGGGGGTTCCGTTCCGAGAGACACCGGCGTAAACTGAACACAAATATAATGGACGATAAATTCTCACACTTTTTTGAAAAAGCATCCAATTTCATTTATTTTTTCTTAAAAACAAAACGAAAACTAACTCGGAAACAATTTCACACACACAATAGGCTGCTCGCGTACACGGGGAATCCCAAGCCGGCACCAATCGGCGTATTGTGAATCGGCGTAAATCGAACCGGCGCAAAACGACGTGTACCATATTAAAAAAGTGATTGTTAACAGGTATTTTCTTGCAAAAAACAATAAACTTGCCGTAAATGTAGAGCATTTTCAGTATACTAAATAATTTTCGAGGCACAGAGTGAAATTACAAAAATGTATTGTATATTTGTTATTGTAGCAATCCGTAGGTACATGATTCATAAATAAACATAAACATAAATAAACCGAAAACTTATATCTTGTTTATTGGTAAAGAATTTTATTACATAAGATGATTCCAATCGGCAAAATTCAAACAAACACCCTGAAGAAACAATACAGTTTACATGTTCATTGCATACATTAATATTTGCCTAACATTGTACGCAAAGTTTTTTTTAATTTTTCGGCTTTTACGACGAGGAGATTTTTGCGTTATAAATTTTATGCAAATATCTATAAAATTTACCTTCATTAAAAAAAGAATTTAGAAAAAATCTTAAGTTTTAATGAAAATTTTATACACCTCGAATGGTCGCGCAGTGAGTGAATCGCTCACACTTCAATACACCACTTAACACGAAGGTCAATTTTACAACGAGGTTCAAATATTGTAATGGAAGGTATAAAACTCAGCTAGACCCGGATAGGCAGTTCGTCTTTGAGTCTTTGAGCCAGCTAGTATCTTAATAAGAATAGATAGGGAAAAAATGTATGAACTTTCTTTGAAGAAAATTCGGGAAGGGTTAGCTATCTACGGTCACCCCAAATAAATTGAAAATTTTTCTATAGCAAAGAGGAAGGTTAATAGAGTATACTGTAAAAATTTTATGTGAGAATGTATAGTTAAAATTTTGAGAAAAACCAATTTGAAAATAGCTAAATTTTACAATGTGGTCACCGGACAGGTGACCACACTCAAAAAAATCCATTCTTACCAGCTAGAATAACGAACTTTAAATCAAGAACAAACGTTCTGGAAATTGACCCAATCATGCCGGGTACTTTGAATCGAGAATAATTTAAGAATGGCAAGCTTATTGTTAATTAGGGTTGTAGAAACCCTAATACTTAAGCAGGCATCCTCTATTTAAACATGCCCATTCTTAATTTATGCTAATCACACCCGAGGTTTATTTCAAAGCGAACACATTCTGGTTCCAAGATTTAAGAAGTTATTAATTTTAGAATGACCAGTCTTAAAACAAATAAAAAATTATTATTATTATTTCAATTATTTTACTTGACAATTTATCTATTACCACTTCTGTACAATTTCATTATTTTAAATTTTACTACTTAATATGTAATTTTGGTATTCATCATATTGCGTCCTGTTGTTTTTTGCATATCTGTAAATTCCTGATTAAATTCTAAATATTAAATTTATTTATACACGTACTACTTACTTTTTCTACCAGCTCGATTCGATGTGTTGTTTTTGCATATCTGTAAAATCCTGATTAAGTTGAAATATTAATTATATTATACTTAGATTTTTTTTACGGCTCCACCGGGATTTGAACCTAGGACCCACAGGTATTGAGTCTAACGCTGTAACATCTGTGCTATCTGGACGTGCTTGACTATTGTCATTTTAAATAGTCATAAAAATCCTATTTTCTAATTCGAATTTTAAATTATAAAAGACTAGCTAGCACAGGCGGGCTACAATAATATTAAAATGACAAAATTAAATAACGTATTTTACATTTTTTATTTTACAATTTTACATTTTTGGTATTCACGTTAACGTCTTTGATGAAGAATTGGAAAAACTGCATAACCTTTTTTATGCTCAATAGCAACACATTTGCATTCTATTTGGGACAGAATAAAATTTTCATGTTTAATACCTTCGTGGCATACATAATAAATATTTAATTTACTTGATTGCAATAGAGTATCGTACAAATCATACATGTATCTATAAGATACATTTTGCGAGTGACTCGCAAAATTTTCAAATTACACGTGGAGAGCCTACAAAGTTTAGTGTTTAAAAATAGCAACATTTATCAAAAATTAAAAAAAATTTCACAATCAAGCATTATAAACAAGCGCGAAATAATAGCAGTTAAAAATTTTTCAAATTTAATTAAAAATTTTGACATTAATTTCAAGCGAGTGACTCGCAAAATTATCAAATTACACGTGGAGAGCCTACAAAGTTTAGTGTTTTAAAATAGCAACATTTATCAAAAATGAAAAAAAATTTCACAATCAAGCATTATAAACAAGCGCGCAAATAATAGCAGTTAAAAATTTTTCAAATTTAATTAAAAATTTTGACATTAATTCAAGCGATGTGGCTCAGCAAAATTTTTAAAATATTCGTGCAAGAGCCTACAAAGTTTAGTGTTTAAAAATAGCAACATCTATCAAAAACTAAAGATTTCTTTAAAATTAAGCAGTTAAAAAATTTTAAAATTTAATTAAAAAATTTTGCCATCAATTCAATTCAATGTAATAAATTATAATGCTTGTATTTTTTTTGTGTTTATTAATTAATAACAGTTATTTATTTGTCTTAATTTAAATAAAAATTACACGTGGTTATAAATTATTTTAAATAAATACTGGTTAATGTAATAAATTATAATGCTTGTAAAAAAGTATATATGACACGTGTTTCTCCCTTTTCTGCAACATGCATTTATTTTAAATAATTCATAATATAAAATTGATCTGAGAAACATTTCAGAAAATGTTTTATTTATTTTAATTTAACACTGATTTATAATAATGTACATAATGAACATAATGTAAATTATTGTTATTTAGGAAGAAAATTTAGCAAAAAAGGGAGTTGGTCCAGTGTACAGCGAATAAAGCTTACGGCATTTGTCCAAACCTTAAAGTCGAGAATTGGTTACCATGCCATGCGATTTTCGCAGCTAAAATATAAATTTGCAATAATGTATATTATATAATTATGAATTATAATAACAACTATTATAAAATTTTTGTGCCTAAAAATGAGCAGAGTAACGAATACCCTTAAAAAACAAAATAAAATAAAACGTGTGTAAAATATTTTTTATAAATATGCCTTTTCATGTAGAGGACAATTTTTGTATTACGATAGCGAAGATAAAAATGCTTAAAATTGCATTATAATTTATGTTTTTGAACGAAAAAGTAACAAAAGTGATATCATTAACGTGTTAGCTTGTATTCTTTGATTTAAGAACGTCATTCTTGTTTCCAAAATTAAGCTTAAATTAATA
Organism: Podabrus alpinus; assembly: GCA_932274525.1. Classification (NCBI taxonomy): domain Eukaryota; kingdom Metazoa; phylum Arthropoda; class Insecta; order Coleoptera; family Cantharidae; genus Podabrus; species Podabrus alpinus. The sequence continues at coordinate 81,836,386 of OW026454.1, read as the reverse complement.
AAGTACTGCAAGAATAAGAATAGCGTTCTTGATTTAATACCAAAATGTAAAAAATAAGAAGTAAGTTCTTAGAATCAAGAATTTTTCAAGATTCTTAATTTAATGCACGGATTCTTGATTTACTTCTTGAGCAAATTTTTTTGAGTGCACATGACAAGTGAACGCACGACAAGTGAACGCATGACATCCGAACACATGACAACTGAACCCACGGACAACTGAACACACGGACAACTGAACACACGGACAACTGAACACACGGACAACTGAACACACGGACAACTGAACCACGGACAACTGAACACAATCTTAATTTTTAAATTTAAATATTTGTTATTTTTTATAATCATGACATAGTAACTTTGAGGTTTACGATTTTATAATTATTATTTTATAAATACTGGCCAAATCCTAATCCGAAGTTAAATATTCATATTTTGAAAAAAAAATGCAGTCGTCGAAATATTCGAAGAAAAACTTTTACTTTGATGTCTACTCAACGCCCCACAAAGATGGTCCATTTTAGCTAATTAGATTCGAAACCGACTTTGCATTGTTCCTCGACAATTTTGCAACGAGATAATTCTACTTTCGTTCATTTTCGCCATCGATTTCACAACAAAGAGGTGCGATTTCAGATTTTTTCAAAAAATTTCAGCTTTGAGGTCATTTTTTTTGGGCCGCGGAAGAATAATATTACTAAATTTTATTCGACAAAAATTCTTAAAATTACTCGGCAAATGAGATTTCATCGTTAAAATTTCGATTTTCGAAAAAAAATTTGCAATTTAGTTTCAGAGGGGTACCCTTCAAAAAATATTTGAAAATTTTGTTTTTCATTTTAAAGCTTTGCGGTGCGAGATACGACAAAAAGCTATAGAAGTAAAATTGTTTAGGCCCGGGGTCTACTTCCGATGCCGGTGGAAAATTAAAAATCCCTTCGTAAATAAGGACGCCGTGAAAAATTTTCTAAATTTCGACCTTACAGTCGTTGTGGCGCGACGACTATGAAACAATTTTTAATTTTAAAAACGGTATTGGGTGGCATTTCTCGAGCGAGAATTTTTCGAAATGTATACTTTTTTTCGTGCGGCGTCAATTAAGGTGGAAAATTGCAAAACCGCAAATTTTGAAAAATTTCGATTTGAAATCGGAACCATATTTGCATATAAATATTTGTGCGCAATTTTAAGCGAAACGAGTTGGTTTTTCGAAAAATTTTATTGAACACTTTCCGTTTTATTTGGCGAATTTAAGCGGTACGTGAAAAGAGGTGGATCTGCCGCGAAGAGGAGGATCTGCCGTTAGGTTAGTGTTAGTTTTTGATATTTCTTTAGAAAACTAATTAAAAACAATTTAATTCTCCGTGAAAATTTAAATCTGCCGCAAAGAGGTGGATCTGCCGTTAGGTTAGTGTTAGTTTTTGATATTTCTTTAGAAAACAAATTAAAAACAAATAAACCTCCGCGTAAAGTTAAATCTGCCGCAAAGAGGTGGATCTTCCGCGAAGAGGTGGATCTGTCGTTAGGTTAGTGTTAGTTTTTGATATTTCTTTAGAAAAGTAATTAAAAAAAAAGAAATCTCCGCGTAAAGTTAAATCTGCCGCAAAGAGGTGGATCTGCCGCAAAGAGGTGAATCTGCCGCGAAGAGGTGGATCTGCCGTTAGGTTAGTGTTAGTTTTTGATATTTCTTTAGAAAACTAATTAAAAACAAATAAACCTCCGCGTAAAGTTAAATCTGCCGCAAAGAGGTGGATCTGCCGCAAAGAGGTGAATCTGTCGCGAAGAGGTGGATCTGCCGTTAGGTTAGTGTTAGTTTTTGATATTTCTTTAGAAAACTAATTAAAAACAAACAAATCTCCGCGTAAAGTTAAATCTGCCGCAAAGAGGTGGATCTGCAGCGAAGAGGTGGATCTGTCGTTAGGTTAGTGTTAGTTTTTGATATTTCTTTAGAAAACAAATTAAAAACAAATAAATCTCCGCGTAAAGTTAAATCTGCCGCAAAGAGGTGGATCTGCCGCAAAGAGGTGGATCTGCCGCGAAGAGGTGGATCTGCCGTTAGGTTAGTGTTAGTTTTTGATATTTCTTTAGAAAACCAATTAAAAACAAACAAATCTCCGCGTAAAGTTAAATCTGCCGCAAAGAGGTGGATCTGTCGTTAGGTTAGTGTTAGTTTTTGATATTTCTTTAGAAAAGTAATTAGAAAAAAAGAAATTCCGCGTAAAGTTAAATCTGCCGCAAAGAGGTGGATCTACCGCTCCCTCGAACTTTTTTCCAAGTTGAACGGAAAAAGTGAGAATGGACTCAAAAATAATAATAATTACCCCGAAAAGCTAGATCCATTACGATTGTGTTCAGTTGTCCGTGGGTTCAGTTTTGTAGTTTCGGATTAGGATTTGGCCAGTATTTATAAAATAATAATTATAAATTCATGATTATAAAAATAAATAACAAATATTTAAATTTAAAAATGAAGATTGTGTTCAGTTGTCCGTGTGTTCAGTTGTCCGTGTGTTCAGTTGTCCGTGTGTTCAGTTGTCCGTGTGTTCAGTTGTCATGTGTTCGGATGTCGTGCGTTCACTTGTCGTGCGTTCACTTGTCATGTGGTCACCTGTCATAGAATCGTAAATTGCATGTTGAGGCCACGCCCCCAACCGAGGTTATAAATATAACGTGCGGTCGCTCGTTAAGGAGCGCATTTGTTACACTACTCCCGTGCTGTTAACTTCGTGCTAAGTATGAATGCTTACGATTGTTTTGGTAACGACGATGATGTCGCGTTCTTATTCCAATTTGGCGATCGTGCAACAATCGAAATGTTCCAAGAGTGGCGACTAATCAAGAGCAAAAAGAAATGCAATAGAAGAGGATGCAGACGATTATGTCGGGTGGTTCGCGCCGAAAGGAACTGGCTGAATCATTGCTTCAGGTGTCCGGGTTGCAGGAGAACCTACCCAATCAACGTCGGATCATTTTGAGATGGCCGTCGCCTCCACCTGAGGCTAATTTTTAAGCTTCTGTGGGCATGGGCGTGCAATATTCGTTCTGGACCAGCATCTTTGCAGACCGGAATAGCCCGGTGTTGGGAATGTACAGCTGTACAGAGAAGTGGGGCATTGTCAAATACGTTGACAAACGCGATGCCGCGACTCTGGAGGCACTTATAAAGGTCTATGTACTGCCTGGTACCGAGATTTGGACCGACGGATGGAGGGGTTATTCCGGGCTGAACACTCTGGACGGCGCTTCACCCTATACCCACAGAAATTCCGAATTCTTGCATGTGTAACGAGTTTTCAAAGCGTTGATGGCTAAACAAACTTGGTTAACGTTCACGTAAGTTTCTCTATCATCGCACAGTTTGGCCGCAAAGGCGCGGACAACTGGTGGTGCATGATTGAATGTACTTTGATGTAGTCTTCTCGAAAAGTTATTTCTCTTGTTTTCTATCAAGTAAGCGCAATTCTGTATTTTTTTGATGATATTCTTCATCTGCTTGTAGAAGTAAACATCACATGGCTGCATTAACGGAGTACATTTAGGTGGAATTACTATAATTCTGGACGTCGGCAAATTCTCTTCATCTTGATATATTTCATCGTACAAACCCAGGTTCGTTTGTCCTCCCCAAGAATCAATAAGTGGAAGACAATTTTTGTCGCTCACGCGTGGATTCAAGACATTTGTTAAAGTTTTTATATAATGCTGTGTAAGTTTGCCGGACGTGGACGATGTAACAACAACGTTATTGTAAAAGGTAAACCCGCTCATTAAAAGCTTTTAAGTTTAGATCTGGAAATTGAAATAAAGCGACTAAAATGATTTCAAGCTTTTCTGGAATTATTACTGTATTTAAATCTCTGAGGACTACACTTAACTCTCCAGTACTAACATATTTTTTTATAACACGAGTACTAACGTCGGTCTGTGGGACCAATTCTAGTTTTTAATTTTTTTTTTGCAGTGTTTACTTTTTTTTTCACCACAAATGGAATAATATCAAATGTCTAGGTATTTTTCTTTATAATAATTTTATTTCTAGTAAGAAAAAGTAATTTTAGTTTACAAAATTTTATTGTTTTAAAAATATAAACAATTATAAACAGTAACAAATTAAAAGTAAAATTTTAGGAAAAGTAAATATAAAAATTGAGGACAACTTGATTTTATTATGGATAAAAATAATACTGTTATTTAAAAAAAAAATTATTCTAGTGCAGCCCCAACAATAACCGAAATATCTTACGTAGAATTTACTCTATTATTTGCACATTGCAGTCAGCGCAAATTATCACCGCATGTTCCAAACAGAGGTATTTATTGCAAAAATACCTAGTTTTACGATTTAATTTTGAAGGACACATAAAGCATCTGCCAGGAACGGTATTTCTTGCCGTGGGATTCTCGTCAGCAGTACCCAAAATTTCTTGAGTTCTCAATCGCATTATTCTCGATATGTGCTGATTTGAGCTTCTCAATGTGAGTTTATCTTGCAATAAACTCATAGTAAGATTTTCTAAAAATTGACTGCGCCTCACCGATGACGTATTATTTGCATTATTATAAATAATAAATGAATTAATTGCTGCAACATTTAGAAGGCTGTAGAAGATTACCATAGGCCATCTTCGGGTAGCTCTTGCCACGTTATATGATGCACATAACTGGTCTACCACATCTACACCACATTTAGTCGAGTTGTAAAACATTATTATTTCAGGTTTTCCTGTTTCTGGGTCGATCGCGTCATCGTGGTGCATGGTAGAAAGCAATAGCACATTTTTGTTTTTTTTTGGTATGTAAGACACCAGTGTACAGCGTTCTTGAAATGCAAACATGCTCGATGAAACTGGTCGATTTTTCCCCTCAATAAATTCCTTGGGTATTTGTGGTTTATTTTTTTTATTGTACCCACCATGGTAAGTTTATGTTCCTCGAGCAATTTGTCTGCCAATTGTTTGCTGGTAAACCAATTATCAATAGTTAAATTTCGATTAGTGCCTGAAATTGGTTCACACAAACGTTGAACAACTTCCAAACCACTGTTTTCAACATAATAAGGGCCTTCAGGCTGTTTGCCAACATATACTTCTAACTTAGCAGTGTAAAACATTTTTGCATCTGCTAGGGCAAAAATTTTTAAGCCATATTTGTTAGGCTTACTAGGTATATATTGGCGAAAACCGCACCGTCCTCTGAAAGCCTCCAGTTTCTCGTCAATTGTGACATATTCAGATAGAGAATAATTTTTCTGACAATTTAAATTGAATATATCAAATAATTCTCGAATGGGAGCCAATTTGTCGAATTTAGTTCTATCTGAACGTGTCTCTTTATCGTCAAATCTCAAATGGCGTAGCAATAGGCGAAACCTTTCCAAAGACATGGTCAATCTAAACAATTTGATTGCAGTTCCATTGGTTTTCCACAAATCTATCGCGTTTAGATGGTTTGTTTTTCTGACACCTGCTAAATATAACAATCCCAGCAAAGCTTTAATTTCTACCAAATCAGTAGAATGAGCAGTTCTATAGGAAGCATCGTAATTTGCACTAGCAATATGCAGATTTGTATTATCTACTATAATATTCAGGACATCAGTTTCCATAAAACAACTCCAAATATCAAATGCAGATTGTAATCCTCTAGCAGGTCCTTTTACTCCTGGTAAATGAGTAATAATATTGTGAGCTCGAGTTCTACATTTCAAACTACTGGCATGCTTCTTCCAGCTCGTAATGTTGTCACGACCAGTATATAAAGGATTTTTTACGATCCGCACACGTTTTCTTTTAGGACCTTCTTCTTCTGTTTCAGACAACAATTCTTGTTCAGATTCGCCATCAGTTACCCGTTCTTCAACTTGGTCCTCTTCAACAATGTCATCGTCGACGTCGTCATATTCAGTTACATAGGTGTCGCCTTCAAATAACTGCACAAGTCTTTCTACCTCGCTTCCGTAACTCATTTCTGCTAGAAGAAATTTTAAAAATAATATTTTACCGCAAATTTTTTTTAAAAAACATCGTACTCACTGTATGCGAACGGTGAACCTAGTTTATTTACACAAATATACGTATAGTAATCGAGTAAATTTTCCGATTGCAAACAATCACTTATTAAAATTTAAAATGTTTTTATAACGTTAGTACTAACGTCGGTCTGTGAGACCGATATTGCCTATAAATAAGGAACAAAAACACACTTTCACTTGCCGGATGTCAGGAAACGTACTAAACTAGTTTATTTGAAGGTACTGACAACCCCCATCCCTTATCTGTTATCGTTTTAAATTTACAGGGTGTCCACAGCACTGAGGATGTACAAATAGTGGTAATAGTGGCCTCAGATGGGTAAAATAGTGGTGAAAAATAGTGGTCAATATTGCCAATGCGGTAAAATTTGAAGGAAAGTAAATGGCACAATTAACGGGTCGTGATATTTGGGAATTAAGTAAAAGAAGTACCGGTAGTATGTCAATATATTTTATATTTAAAAGTGAATAGTTAGCCAACATGTCAACGGTCAGTCAGACCTCTTAATAAAGTTATTCTTAACCAAGTGTTGTAGTAATTCAAATTGCACTATCATTTGGACGGAAGCGAAGTAATGGTAGAGAAAAAACAATCACTACTCTCACTACATAATGAAATAGTCCGTCTTAACTAGATACAAATTTGCATTACAAATAATCACAGACTTAGATTTACCCGTAAAGTTTTTACACAAAATGCTAGTTGCCTTTGGACTTCTTTGAAAAAAAATCTGAAATGAGGCTGGACTTCCTCTTATGGAGGCCGATTTCCAGTTTTGTAAGTTCTTTATCTTTTACTCGTTCCTGAGCAAGTAAAGCATTAGCCCCTTCAAGAAGCCCTTGAGCTAAACGAACACCTTGAAGATCGTTGTTTTCAATAGCTTTTTTCAGACGACTATTAGCCTCTTTCAGCAAGCCATCTGAGGATTTCTGCTTCATTTCCTTTTCTTTCCTCATATCCTTAGTCTTCTTTTCCATGTCTTTAATGGTTTTTTTGCGCACTGGAAGCTGCTTGTCGGCTTAATTCTTCACGTCGTAGGCGTTCCACTTCTTCCGCTTTCATCCTTTTGTCTGCAAGTTTCTTTTTCTTCTCCGTTTCTAAGTACTCTGTGTACGAACTTCGAGCAGAATGTCCTAACGATATAAGTTCTTTCGTTATGGGCACTTTTGCTACATTATTTCCATAAGACTTCATTGCATCCATAACAATCATCCTTGCATCCAGCGTTCGTTGGGACATTTGGGCTCGGTCCTCAGTCAGGACACGCTTAGAAGTTGAAAAACTTCGCTCTACATCTGAATTTCCGTGTGAGAGAGCCAAGCTAGCTCTTACAACTTTGGCTAGCAGAGGATATTTTACCTCACCACTGCAATTTTGAAGATTGATTATGTTTCGCCAATAATGGTCAATTCGCTGTGGGACATTCTCATTAATAACATCCTCCAGACGCATAAGACGCCACTCGTCTTTTATTTCATATGTTGAGATATCTTCTATAGGCAGAGCTGCACATATCTTCGATATACTTGAAAGGCTCCTCTCCTTCAGTCGTTCGCCAGGTTGCAGACAACGGAAATGTTTCACCAAACTGTCGCTGCCAATTGGAGTCTTGTTCAGAAGATGTTTGCATGCAGCAAGATAGTGTTTCTGAGCACTGCCAAGAAATGCTATCTTTTCTCGCTCAGTTACACTTCTTAGGCTAGCTGTTGTCTGCGAACAAACTTCAACTTTGGAAATTGGAAGCAGGTTTTCAATGTTGAAGAGTACGTCTGATTTGAACTCACTTTCTGCTATCACAGCTGGTTTGCAAACCCGCCCAACCAAAGTCAGTGCAACCTTTCTAAATTCATCATACAACACATGCACTAATGGCTCCTGGCGTTGAAATAAGCCTGTAAATGAAGTAAAAACTTCTGTACTGCACGACACAAAACAAAGTTCTGCTTTCATAACGTTCCGTTTGAGACGATCAACAATTCGTTTGTACTTAGCTGATTTTGTCAAACTGTGCTTTTTTGTCGGAATGAATGTCAGAAAATATTTCGTAAGAGCTGGCCATTGTGTTAACACACGCTTTGCTGCACCATCTATGGTAAGCCACCTTGAGCTGACATGTTTAACAAATCTCTGCTGAGGTACCATTTCTTGTTTTTGGATTGCTTCAAAATCCTCCCACCTTGATGGAAAATCATTGAAAAACCTGTACACATCTATTATTAGGTCGCTAGCACATTCGCCGAGCTCTCCAAGTCCTTTGAGGAACGCGTTGTGAACCGTGTGGATATTACATGTTCCAATATTGACCAAGCCTTTGCCCCGATCAAGTATAACATCTTCGTTGATAATTTTCAGAACGGCTTTATTAGCATTAGGTCCATCGGAACCAAGCATGAGCAGACTTCTTCTCGACAGGTTTGCATTAGATAACGTGGTCGTAATATTTTTTACCAGAGCCTTTGCTGTAGCATGCCCCATGAATACTGTCTCCAGATGTCGTACACATCATACCTCATCGGTTTGGCGAGACCAAAATCTTAATGATATTTGCAATTCCTTTTAACTCTCGTTGTTGGTGGTCTCGTCATACAGAACGGAGAAAAACGAATTCTGGACATCGTTGAGAAGCTTTGATTTAAAATATGGACCCAATGCCTCTGTTGTTAAGTAACCCATTTTAGTTCGCCCTAGGCTAAAGTTCTCGGGCACCGCAGTAGGGAACATTGCCAACTTTTGAAATTATTATCAAATAAAAAAGAGTGGGAAAATCAAATTATAGGAAACAGCACAGAGAAAATTTCATGATATTCAATATAATTATCCAACAAATTGTAAAAATAGTGGCCTTTTAGTGGCGTTTACACCATTTTATGAAAAATAGTGGGCATTTAGTGCCCTGGCTGAAAATAGTGGCAAAATAGTGGAAAATAGTGGCCTGTGGACACCCTGAATTTACAGTTAAAAATAGAAGTCGTCGGTCTGTGAGACCAACTGTTAGTACTGGAGGGTTAATAAAATTTCTTAAATAAAATATTTCTGATGTATATTTTGTATACTTATGTAATTTTTCTCAAAAATTTGGAATTTTAGCACCTCTAAATGGGTCGCTAGACTACTTATGGTTAAAGCGTCATATCAGCTCGCACTGTGAACGTGGGGAGTTCCCAAACACATTTAATTTTTTAGTTTATTTTATTGTCAGTAGTTCCATAAATTATTGGCGATTTACATTACCGTTGGTGGCGCCACCAGAAACAACAGTATGGCTGCGTTTGGACGTATATTTCAAAGTCAAATTCTGATGAAAATTTGCAAACATTACAGTATGCTCTTAAATTTGTTGTTATATGTTTTGTTAGTTAGTTGATTTTGTTATGTATTCAGCCTGAAGAACAAAATTTTATTTTCATTTAATACGTCACTTACTAATTTGAAATTCTCCCGCATGGTGGCGTTTACTTAATGTAAATTGCCAATTGGTTAACACAGATAATCTTCCAGTTTCCATAGGATTTCTTAGTGTAGAGGGAGGGATTTAGGATATTCAAGTGGATTACTGCATTTTTAAATTAAAAATTCAAATATTCTGTCGCTAGTCGACCAAAATTATCAGGAATATCCAAAGCACCTAAACTTATCAAATGTTCAAACGCTTTTATCTGTTTGCTACGAGCTGCACAATGCAGTGCGGTTAAATTCGAACGATTTGCAAAGTTCACCTCAATCTTTAAGTCTACAAGCACATCAATGAAGTCCAAACTTCCTACCGAAGCTGCTAAATGTAAAACACCAAAATCTGACTTACTCCTGGCCATCAAATCCGCCCCACTACTTAACAAAAATCGAAAAATGTTAATGTTTCCCCCTAAAACCGATTCATGTAAAGGTACACTCCCACAATTGTCTTCTTTATTCACATCTAAACCAAGGCTAACCAACTTTTTAACAATATCCAAATGACCGTGCAAAGCAGCAACGTGTAACGCCGTTCTTCCATTTTTGGTCACCCGAAACACGTCCAAACCATTCGAAACCAATATATCCAGAACTTCACCTCCACCTTCCCGACAAATCAGATGTAAAGCAGTCCAACCATCCTTATTTTGGTAATTCACCAACGCACCACTCTCCAACAACAACCGAACACACCCCAAACTATCACATGTTATCTTCGTACAACTCAACATCAACGGAGTCCAATCAGCCCGTTTCAATGCGTTGACGTTTGCTCCACTGGATATCAAAACCTTCATAACTTCGAGTTGTGAAAATTGTGCAGCTTCATGTAGCGCAGTTTTACCATCATGATTTTTACAATCAACCGCATTGGGTTCGTAATTCTTCACCAAAAATTCAACAATACCGACATAACCTAACCTCGAAGCAACGTGAATTATCGTATCGCCAGTTTTTTCATATCGCAATTCACACCAATGCAAATCGGGCCAATTTCGTTTAAACCTTTTGATCGTTTCCACATTTCCGAGCTGAATTTCACGCAAAATTTGATGTTTATTAACTTTCGACATTTGAAAAAGTGAGGTTATGATATTTATTTTGTTTTTTCAATACATACGGGGTGAATCACAAATCAGTTGAAATTCCTAAACTTACAAACTAAAATTAATGGCAAAAAGAGATTCGCTGTTCTATTTACATGCGAGAAAATATGACACTCGTATGGCGTTAAAAGAATACTGATTCGAGATTAAAATAATTATAAAAGTCTACAATACGCCGTAGGTGCAGTAGTCCTCCTTCGTAGCTGCAATGTATTCATTTACAAGGTCTTGAACGACTTCGCGGCTCGCGTCCAATTCGTCTAAATTGTCTTTGAACATTTCTTCCTTCCTGAATTGCTCCAAAAACGCTTCACGCTTGCGCAATTTGTCGTACTGTTGAAGGGCTCGTTCGAACAGCTGTAACAATAATTTTTGTTTGAAAATAATTACGTCAGATGTCAGTTTTGTGGCAAATTACCGAACTAATATTGGTGTGATTGGCCAGCATAAGTCCAGACACGCGATGGGCGGTTTGAATGTATGGCGATTTTCTGGATAAGGCTACTTGTATGCTGGCAGGACCCCAGGGTATAAATTGCGCCAACTTTCTTTCTCTTATGCGTTGTAACGATTTGTGCACTTGTGTTGGATCCACTTCACCCTAAAACAATCAAAAGATGTTGAGAAAATTGCCATCTATGTCACAATTAGAGAAGGAAATGCTTTTTGAAGATTTGACTTTTTTGGGATCCGGTCAATTAGGCGCGGCTGATTAGACGCGGAAACAATTAGACGCGGACCCAATTAGGCGCCGTGCCATTTAGGCGCGGTTACAATTAGGCGCAGACCGTTCAGGCGCGGGCCCATTTAGGCGCCGGCCATAAACAAATTAAATTGTTAATCTGTTATGTCTGTATTTATTTTTGAAAATCACAAAAGTCCATTAATAATTAAAAACAAATAAATCTTCGCAAAAAGTTAAATCGGCCACAAAGAGGTGGATCTGCCGCAAAGAGTTGGATCTGCCGCGAAGAGGTGGATCTGCCGGTAGGTTAGTGTTACTTTTTGACATTTCTTTAGCAAACCAATAATTAAAAACAAATAAATCTTCGCAAAAAGTTAAATCGGCCGCAAAGAGGTGGATCTGCCGCGAAAAGGTGGATCTGCCGGTAGGTTAGTGTTAGCTTTTGATATTTCTTTAGAAAAGTGGGCGATTGTAATCTCCACCGATGGTCAAGGGTTTCTATAATCCTATATGTAAGTTCCACCGCCTCGTTGGGTGGGTCGAGGGTACAAAAATATAATCGCTTAATTGCTTTAATTTATATTGGCGTTATATTTTGTGTACTTTTTATTGTTATAAATATTACATCGCGGATTTTGCTCAGTAGAAGTTGCGATTATAAATTGGGTTAGTTATCTGTGGGGGTTTTTTAAAAGTTTATTGCCGCATACCGCAACTATACTTTTAAAAGCTATATCCAGGATTTCTACGATCCCGGTTTTCTTGATGGAAGGCCCTTCTAGTAATGTTTAGCCCAGTAAACCATTGTCAAAACCGCTCGGAGGGCCTAATGGACCGGAGCGGAGCGGAAGGCCCGGAGAGTAGGTTTTGACAATGGAACAACCTTCGAATCGAATGCCCACCTCAAAAATCGAAAAATACACAAATTCATGGTGGGCGTTGCCGACACTTTTCCGTTAATACACGGGTAGTTTACGATTTTTTTGCCAATATTTTTTACTAAAACGACTATTCAAACCCTCAGCTTTCCGAATCTCAAAGAAATTTTCAATTTTCGGATGAAAAATCCGCACTCATTCAAATACCATACGATAATTGCATTCAGTGTCACATGATGGTCGTTTCGACCAATCAGCGTGCGTTATTTTACATTGTACTTATACGGATACAATTCGTGCACCTAGTGAAATATCTAGTTATATTGAAATCCTACGAATATATTCAAATATCCAGTTTTATTGAAATCCTAAATAATATATTCAAATAACCATTGCTCAATTTGAATATTTAAAATTGTTTTGATAATTGTGTACGTTCTTTATAACATGTGATACATTTTTTATATGAAATAAAAATTCGCCGTCGGAAAGATTCGAACCTCGGATATACACATTGCTAATCATGTACTATCACGATTCCGCCACTGAGGTGACATACAAGGTAATGCTTTAAATTGTCAAATCTGCTACATAATAACCATAGAAACACTACTTTATTTATATTTAACCTCCAAATTCTAATGCGTGCAATAGTCATTGAGTAATCTTTGAGTATTGACGGAACCCTTGTGCTGTTACATACGAGTATTACATATACATTTGCTTTATTTATTTTAAAAGTTTATTTGTAAATTACAATTTTGTGTTACTTTTATTTTTCAATAAAATGCATTTTCTAATGAAATAATTTTTTTAATCTATCTATTGTACTTTATTAATACTTTTAAATCCTTACGAATTACCATCGGTGGAATTTACGGGTGGTAAACTGTGACCAGTTCGGTAGTGAGGATTTTCTCTTGACCATCGGTGGAGATTACATACGTCCAGAAAAGTAATAATTAAAAAGAAATAAATCTTCGCAAAAAGTTAAATCGGCTGCAAAGAGGTGGATCTTCCGCAAAGAGGTGGATCTGTCGTTAGGTTAATGTTAGTTTTTGATATTTCTTTAGAAAACCAATAATTAAAAACAAATAAATCTTTGCAAAAAGTTAAATCGGCCGCAAAGAGGTGGAAGAGGTGAAATAAATA